>CM037587.1:75529603-76953603 GCA_021018995.1 Chloranthus sessilifolius
TAAGCAACAAGCCATTTGCTTGTGTATCACTATCCGAACCTTTCTTTCTCAAGTAGTTACAAAACAATGTCACTGTAACCGACTCCAGTTCAATAGTATCATTTTCATAGAACAATGTAGTAATCATGTGCTCATAGGAATCGGGGAGGAAAGATAAAATTAATAGTGCTTTGTCTTCATTCTTAACCTCTTCTTCAACATTTAATAATTCAGACATTATTCTATTGAATTCATTAAAATGTTCATTGAGAGAAGTATCTACCTTCATGTGCAACTTGTACAGTTGCTTCTTGAGATATAAACTAGTCATCAAAGATTTCGTCAGGTAGAGACTCTCCAATTTGGCTCACAGTCAGGCCGTTGCGTTCTCTCACATCACATTATACGTAATCTCCTTCGCTAGACATAGCTGAATCCTACTACATGTCTGAAGCTCGAATTCTTCCTAATCACCATTGGACATATCCACCGGCTTACCCGAAAGCCCTTTCAATGCCTTGTGCAACCCTTGTTGTAACATCCCAAAAAATTTTCTGAAACCAAAGGTCCCGATTAGGTGCGTATTCATTGAGAAATGCGTTATTATTTTGAATTTTTCGAATGGGATCGTTTCGGGTCCGTTTGAGCTTCGTGTAAGACCTTTGGACCAAAGCTCAAACACCGTGGTGGTGTATTGGCTTAATGTCGAATACTGTGTGACCAGTGGTTCAAGTGTGCTAGTTCCACTCTGAAGCAAAGATTATTTTGTATAATAGATAACACCTTACTTAGGTGTATCTGTTTCACGCGAAAACTAGCTCTTTGGATAAGAACTAACACTCAAAAAGGGTGTGTTTTATAGGGGAAACAATCCCTTCGTAATATAAAAAGCAAAGCTTCCTTTGGAAGCTATTAACCGGTTGCAAGTGTTGGGAGTTTTGGGTTCTAGAGTGTAATAGCCCGAAAACATCACGCTAAACTATGACCTCGGGATCCGTGCCCGATCGGTCACAGGTTTGACCAATTAGGAGTTCGATAATTAGCATGGAGTGTGATGAGTGAATGTGATGTGATGTTTTGTATAGTAATGTGGTGTGTGTTGAAAATCTAAAGTCACATACACCTATTGAGGTGCATGTGCTCAACACACAAACTAGGAGAGAGATAAAAGGGTTTAATAACCCTAAATGTGTGTTTTTGGGTTGTTGAGAGAGGAGTAAAGAAGAGAGAGAGAGTAAAGAGGGTGATTAATGCAAGGAGTGAATGCTAGTTGAGGAAGGGAGATTCAAGCGATAAACGCCGGATTCGACGCGTGGGATCCGCTGAAAGCAAAGCTGGAACCCTAGCCTTCCAACCACTTGATTTGGAATCAATTTGAGATTGATTCAAGGTAAATTTTTGTGAATAAAATGCATAGATTGTAGATGTTAGATTGTAGTTGAAAATGGGTTAAATCATAGGATAATGGTTTAGAAAAATAGAACAAAAAGTATGGAAGAAGATTGGGAAGAACAGCTCGAAAAGGGCTAAATCTGACAATTTCGATTAATCGAAATTGGGTTTCGATTAATCGAAATTGGCCAGGAAGTTGAAAAGTCAGAGGACCCCGATTTTGATTAATCGAATTGGAATTCGATTAATCGACCTTGGATTTCGATTAATCGATTTGGGTATCGATTAATCGACTGGGAACCTCCAAAGGACCTGTGGGTTGGAGGAATGATTTGAGGAAAATCGACTAATCTAAATGGGATTTCAATTAATCGATTTCAATTTTTGATTAATTCCGCTTTGGGATCGATTAATCGATTTTAGGAACTCACTACTCAATTGAGAATCGACTTTCATAAAACAGAATTTCGATTAATCGAATTAGGATTCGATTAATCGAATGAAAATCTCAATTAATCGATTTGAGAATCGATTAATCGATATTGACTTTCGATTAATCGATTTTGGAAATCGATTAATTGAATCAGATTCGATTAATCGATTTTGAAATTCGATTAATCGACTGAGATAAATTATGTTGACTTTTGGGTTTGACTTTAAGATTCTTGGAGAGTCTTGGACCTTCTTTATTGCATCCTTAGTGATGTGTTTCACCTGTTATGTGGTACCATAGGTGGTACGTGTGAGCTAGTGCACAAGGAGCCACGTGGGACCTTAATGCATTGATCAAATGAAGACTTGAGGTAGGGAACACCTTGAACATGTACTTTATTTTACAAGAGCATGTATGTAGTGATATATAATTCAAATTCAAATGTTTTATTGCTTAAGAATTGTGAAAAGTGTGTGTGTGTGACATCCATAAGAGTAAGTATAATGAGCCATCCCCAGGGGATGATGAAGTGAAGATATAAGAGCATCAGGTGTGATGCAAGTAAATGGATGCATCCCAGGGATGTATCCAAGATTGAATTATGTTTGGTAGGGCCTAACTGATATAAGATAGCACACTTACACGGTGAATAACTATATGTAAGGCACCGATATTTTTGTTATTTGAGGTTTGATAGGGTACCCCACCGACGTGGCGGGATATCCACGACTGACATGGCAGGATATCCGTGATCATACGCCAAAAACCGTAAGCAAGTGAGGCTTATCCGTGACATAGTAAGTACAACCCTGTGGGTATTGATTTGAGAGAAGTGAAACCCCGCCACCAATCCCCAGGGGAAAGGGGCTTGGGTACTATATGGTATTCCCAGGGAATACGTTAAAAGTGTCTATATTGATGACGATGAAGGGTATCTCATCGGGGCTCGATGCTATATTGCTCGGGGATTACTTAAGTTGAAAGTTTAAGTTTTGCTTTAGGCCTTTTCAGCATCATTCATGATTAAATGAAAACATAAGTAATGAAATGAAGAAATGAAATGCTTTAATCGCTTTTCAACAATCGATATAGACACATCATGCATGGCATATCATGGAATATATGTGAGTCATAATTTATATGTTCAACTGTGTTTGTTCCCTATTGAGCTAGGATGTAGCTCACCCTATAGACTATACGTCGCAGGTCCACTACTAGCAGCTGCCGAGGCTTCAGGAGACGTTGATCCCGACGAGTCGGACCTTGCGACCGGCGAAGAGTTGGAGCCACCTCCAGAGGACTTCTTCTAGAGGACTCCATTGTGCCACTTTGAGGGATTTTTGGAGAGAGTTTTGTACGGCTTGGTATGTCAAGCCTTGATTTTGTTTAAACCATGTATATATAGAGTTGGGATTATTCTTTTGGGACGAACCATCCGTGATGATTGCTACCATCGATGGTTCGGATCGGTTCTCCATTCATGTAGAGGCATGAGGGTAGAACTGTCTTTTGGGGAATTGCTTAATATAGATTTAATTTATGAAATTTCGTTAATTACCCTATTTGATGCTTGATATACCAGTGTTCCGTGCTTAGCTAGAGGGCACGGTCAAGATGATCGTGCTGATGGCACGGGTTTCGGGGTGCCAAAATCCGGGCTGTCACATAGAGAGAGAGAGAGGAACATGAGGAAATCAAGTCGTGGATGTCCGAAACTCAGATTGGCTCAGTTAGACTTCAAGGTATTGGCATAGTGTTGGTTTGTGTGCCGCAGGAAGTCGCTGAGTTCCAAAGATACAAAGATCTGTGAAGAAGCGAAGGTTTTATTCCTTCAAAACCCTCTTTTGATTTGAAAATTTTGAAGTCCCGAAGTCGGTGAATCTCTCAAGGGTTTTGTCGCACGTTATGGGAAGTGTTTAAGATTTGATCGAGTCCGATACGAGTGCAAGAGGTTGGACTCTCAAACCTCTTCACGTGGAAGAACCGACGTTTGGTTTTCGCTCGAAATATGCGACAAACACGTGATTTAAAAAGGTGAGAAATCTCTTCTTTCTAAAGATTAAATTAGTGTTTTAATATTATATTAAATGTGTGTAAAGATTTGTGTAAGACGGTGGATGTTTACTAAGATTTGGGGGAGAAATAGATCAAGAAAGAGAAGAATCGATCGATCGATTTTGACAGGACTGAGATATGTAAGGATTTATGAAGGAATCGAATGATTGATTTACCTAAATCGATCGATCGAGTTTGAAGTCGAACGATGGATGTTAGAAATCAATTGATCGAGTCTGACAAAACAGAGGTGTCAGTTTTCTGAAGGAAATCAAACGATCGATTTCCCCTGTTTCTGGTTATTTTAGTTTTCCTTTGGAAAAACTTTGAGAAGCTTTGATCGCTATCTGCTTTCAACACTGTTGACACGTAGTACGATGTTAATATGATCTAGCTTAAGAATGAGAGACTGTGTATGAGGACCTTTGGATTGCTTTGAACGACTCCGAATCTGAGGTGGGAGAAATTTACTATTTAATTGCATTGATTCAATACTAAATATCAATTTTGACTTTGATCCATAGATATTTGATATATTCGAATTGAAGTTGTTTTAGAATATGGTTTCCTTGGAATCTTTTGAATTATTATCATCTTAGAACTTTGAATAGAAATGTGAACTCTGAACTCAAGTGTGAATTTGATATAGAAATTTGGACATTAGTCTTGAATCATTGAGTTTTAAATACTGAGTCCGTTAAACATTGAATATGATTTAATAGAAAGTTGCATATGAATCATTTGAACCCTTGGATCATTGAGATTTAGATCTTACATCGACTCTTTGAAATTGATTAGTAAATCTTGGACAGGAAATAGAATGGAATTGAACATTGAAAATCTATGAATATGAAGTTTGATGCTTTTGAATTAGTAGTGTGCATTTGGAATTTGGAATATAAATCATTAAGTTCTGAACTTCGGATTGAGATGGAGTTAGATTTGAATGATGACTTTGTGCATGAACCTTGAACTTTGAATTCGTATAAATTGATTGGACACTGACTACTCGACTGCATACTGCATACTAGACCGGTACGGCAAGTTTTTTCATACATACTGCATACACTGATTGGACCGGCACGGCTTACATATTACTGCATACATCGGACATACATACAGGTTTTTTTCGTATACATCTTGTATAAATTATTTGGACACCTATTGAATGATCAGACACCGATCGACCAAGATGATGAGTTATTCAGATACTTGAAAGATATTGGAAGATGTGAACTAAAAATTTAGAACGTTGTGTGATATGATATGGAAATTTAGAACACTGTAAGATGTGAAATGGAAATTTAGAACACTGTGAGAAATGAACTGAAAATTTGTGTGAAACTTTGACTTATGATCTTTTTATTCGATTTAAGGATATATGCAAATTCTGTTTTGATAGTAAAATATCTTTTAAAACTCTGTTATAAAAATCTGTATTGATATGATGAGATGTGAAATTGATAATGATATTTCTTCTACTGAGCTTAAACTGTTAGGTCACCCCGACTATACGTCATAGGTGTAGGTATTTACTAGATCTTGGCTTTGAAAAAAATTTCAGACTACGTACCGGAAGAAGATGATCTTCCGCCTGAGGATTTGTAGTTTGTTTTAGTTATTGTTCATGTTGGATATTAGAACTAGAGATTTTAATTATACCATATGTGTTATCTGCTTTGATTTTTGCATGTGTGTAGATGTACCAAGTAAATTCTGTATCAGATTGTGCTTTACGATATGGCGGTCTGAATTTTTCCATTAGGTTTAAAGTTTAAAAGAAAGAAAAAATATATATGTCAGAAATCGTTTTGGAAATATTTGAGTTGTCACACTTGTTGTATCAAGATTTCTCGGACTTGTACTTGGCACAAGTCAAAATTAATCTTTCCGTTGAGTTTCTCAACGTCGAACCTCGCGTTCGAAATCTTTGTGGACTTCGATGCCATCTCACATCCTAGAACATAAACCTTTCTTTGATACCAATTTATTACGCAGAAGCTCACAAATTAACTAACGATCTTACGATGAACGATCACGACAAACACACAAGAGACAATATTTACGTGGTTCGGCAATATAGTTATATCTTCGGGCAGCAATAATCTACTATATTGATGATTACACAAGAATAAAAGAACACTCAAGCCTCACCAAAGCTCTCCTTAAAACCCTTGATAGGTTTTCCGAAGCTTTACAATAATATTTCAACGTTTTCAGTCTCCTTAATGCGTCCATGACTTTCCCTTTATATAGAAGTCAAGAGTCTTACTTCTAACCCAAGATAAAATAGCAAAAAAACCCGAGTGTACATGTAACTCCATCGTTGCAGGTCGCTCGAGCGAGAACCATAGTCGCTTGAGCGACTTACACAAGAAGTTTTGCTCCTTTGATCCGTGCACTGGTCGCTCAAGCGACTTTAACCTGTGTGATTTCCCCTTTAGGTGACCCACCTCGCTCGAGCGACAACCAAGGTCGCTCGAGCTAGCCTACTAAAGTTAGAGTCTAATTAACATGGAGAGGAGAAAAAGCTCTAAGTACGATTTTTATTGATTTGGAGAAGCCTTGTTTGCTTAAGTTTAGTGTGTGCATAACAAAACTTGGTATGACATTAGTAAACCCCCCCCTCCGACTACCCACCCGCACCTTTTTTTTTATGGGGTTTTATTCATATTTAAATCTCGCACAATTCCAAGTGGATTTAATTGAAATCAGATAAAATGGCCTGATGGACTTGGGAGCTCAGGTCAGAGCTCAAGAGACCTAGATGCTAATTGAATGACCTAAATTCTGATCGACCGGTGCACAGGTCAACCCATTGCGACCATCACCTAATTGAACCTCTCCCCCTGTGCAAATTTACATGATTCTGCCTCTAAGTTTGTCTATGACGAGTGAACCGTCCATGTTGGGTAGGAAAGTCAAACACACGTCTAGGCAACTTTGCCACCAAACTTCCATGCACTGTAGTCTGCCGTACGTCACAAGCTCGTGCGGAAATACAGACCACTTTCCCACACAGCACGAACGGTGTCCGCCTATCATAATTATATTAATTTGCCAACAATTGTAGACAATGAGCCTTGTGTTTAGTGCTTGAGACAATAATAAACTTTAGAGTGCATAAAAATCCGTGAATGTCTAAAAAGTTCCAATAAATGCATGGCTAACAAAGACAATGGCATATTGGCTCACCAAGATTAGTTATTGTAGATGTGCTCAACTTAATTAGGGAGCCATTACTTACACTCGGAAAGTTGGCCCTGCACCCGAATTTAAAGAATTGATATTTTAGGAACATGTGATATATAAAAATGCAATCTGAATTGTCTAATGGGAATTTTATGATTTATAAATCACTGATTCATATGATTAGAGTAAAACACTATACTTGTCATATGATATATTATAGTCAATTGTTGACTTAGATAACAGTCTTCCACTATCGTTAATAGTAAGATGAAGATTAATTTCATTCTAATGATTTCTAGTTAATATTTTAAAAATATGTGCCTAAAATTAATAGGCTTAGATGATGTTTTAATATCACATAGGTAGCAAAACTTGCGAGTAAACTTTCAAACTGCGAAGTAACGGCACTCCCCTTAATTAGCGCACCACCCACTTTAGATATGGGTACCCCATTCTGGAGCAAAATCATGTCCAGAACAAACAGACTGAAGTAGATAGATATTCATATCTCCCAAAGCCAAACAGACCGAAGTAGATAGATATTCATATCTCCCAAGCCAGCCTCTCTCTCTCTCTCGCTCTCGCTCTCGCTCGCTCTCTCCTTTCTCTCTCTCTAAAAGATGAAGAAGAAACTTCTCTCATCAGCGCCGTGGAGAGACGAAGAGAAACCTGAAAAATTCGAAGACGCGAAGCTTAGAGCAACGAACCAGCCTGGAACAACTCCCACTATGCACGTTCCTCGCAAGAAATCAATTTCTTCCAAATCAAACCTCCAAGATGACAGCGATTCTCTCTCCGAGATGGATCCCGAGCTCCGTTACAGCTTCCAGAGGAATTTTCAGGTGTTTTTCTTCAATACCCGTTTCCCATTTTTTCTTCTTCTTAATAACCGATTCCTCAATCTATAAATTCAGTTATTATTGCGGCTCAATCATGTTCTGTGCGATTTTGTTTTATTTATTTGTTGAATTTTGGAATATATATACACATATTTTATGCCTTTTGATGTTACGTTTTTGTTCCATGCATAATTTTTATCATTTTGATTTTTTTAAAAATCATTTCTAGTTAAAACTTTACTGCTTGGTGTGTATTAAATTTAGAGCAGAAGGTGATAGAGAAGAAGAGGACTGATTTTCTTTACTTCTCTCTTAGGTTTAGATTGCCTAATAACCAAAATAAATTAAAGGGTAAAAAAGTATCAATACCCTAATATAGATACACATGACACATAAAAGAATGAAAATATTATTGATGCAGACAATAAGATAGAGTGCATGGCTGAGATGCGTTACATGCGTATGCTAATTTGGATGTGTGGAATAACCAAAAAAGATAAAATTAGGAAACGAGTATATAAGAGAAAATTGAGAGCGGCACCCATAAAGGTAAAAGTTACGGCATGTCGCATTAGGTGGTTTGGACATGTCCATCAGAGGTCAGAAGTCTACTATGTACTAACAGTTGAGATGCTATAAGCACAAGGAAGTAGGAGAAAAACAGTAAGGACATGGAGGGCAGCAGTGAGAAGGTGCATGAAGGATTGCAGAGTTACAGAGAACAATTGACAAAAAAAGGGCGAGGAACTAGGACTCACAGAGATGACTCCAAATAGATGGGATAAGGCTATGATGATGACGATGATGATGATGAAATTGCATCTTACATAAACATGGAAAGAAGAAAGGACGATTCATGGGCGGGATGGTATGCCGCTCAACTATGGGTCCCACACTTGTCCTGGCTTGGAAGAGGAGAGTAGGGCGGTGCTTTGTTGACTTGATCAACTCCAATGTGTTTTTTAGTAATATGAGGGACTGAATTTGATATTTTTGAGGGGACTCTCATATCACGTTTAACATGATCTTGAGAAACGCTCGCTTGCCTTGACCAACCCAAATGGTTATTCAACATTTCCTCCATCATGGGGCTGGATTTGAAGAAAGAGTAATCTCCATGCGTGTCAACCTTGCCACTGTTCATTGAAATATGCAACGATGTGTTTCTCTTTCGTTGAGGTTGTTTCCGATCTTGTAGAATGATGCTTTCTTTTTTCGGTTCCATGTCGGTTGCTTTATTAATTAATAAAACTTCTAGATTCTCTTTGGTTTTTTCTTCTTTCATTTTCCTTTACCTCCTTGGACAACAATTTATTTATTTATTAAATAGAAGGGTGAGGAACCTCTAATCTCGAGCGCATTTATCGAAAAAATAAAACTTCTTTTTATCCAAGAAATTTGTTAAATTTAGAAAGTTCAAGTCAAATTTTCTTAGGTCATAGGGTAAGTACTTTAGCTAGTCTGAAAGTTAAGGTTGATTTGAATGATCATGAGGTAGGGAGATTTTTGTTAGGAATTGGACTAATATTAGTTGTAACGAAGCCTAGGATTACCAGTTTCCTTTTATATTCAAAGTTCTTCCTTAGATATCTTTGAAACACTGTTGTAGCTTAATTGATAGACCTTATCTCCTTGAGCTTCTTTTCACCCCTAGTAGTACCCATATACAGTTGTTATCTGTAAACAGAATATTATATAGTATTTTTTTTTTTAAAATTTTATTTTCTGATAGGGGAGTGATTGAAAACTAAAGAGCATAAGATGGAGAAGACTCTTCTATGTTGTGTTGCAATAGGCATGCACCTCTTTTAACAGAGATTACAAGACTAAGGAAAGTGAATTAAAGAGATGACCTATCTATTGAAATCTACACCAAAGGCTCTAACTAAGTGTGGATCAATCCTAAATTGGAATGTCTGTCAATGGTGGGCACAACTAATGATAACAACCATGGTTTTAAAACATGAAAACTCGACTCGACTCGAAAGTCAGCTGAGTAGAGTCAATTCGGAAACTCGCTCTAACTTGACTCGCTCCAAAAAAATTTGCACTGAATATGTGCAAACAAAAATAAAAAAACATAAAGGGAGCCATCTAAGCAATATGACATGAAGATTGAAGACTATGTTGTAACGTGGTACATGTTTAAAAAAAAGACTTAGTTGTTTTGGGGATTTGTGCCACTTGGAACACCATCTAAGCCATATGATGTGAAGAGCATTCCATCAGATGGTGAGTGATTTCAATCAGATGATACAAATTGTGTTTCGTGATAATCGTTGGCCTCAAAGATCTTTACATCATGGTCTTCCAATCGTATGGCTTAGATGGTCCAAGTGGCACAGATAAAAAAAAACAGTCTTTCTCTTTAACCATTTCCTGTGGTGAAAATCTCGTGCAAGGTTTAGCTCCAAAAAGCAGAAAAAGAAAAAATGCTTCAACAAAATGAAAATATGAATCCAAACAAAAATATAATGAGATTATAGGGCTCCAAAGGCTTGAGCTCCAACCACACAAAAAAGAGAGCTTACCTACAACTCTCAGGTTCTTCTACTTCTTCAAAACAAAAAACCTACCTAAGCCCTTAAGTTCTTCTTCATCTTCTTCTTCGCAAGGAATAGATATTAGGGGTTTTTTTGTCGGGCTTGAGCTCCAACCAAACAAAAAAGAGAGCTTACCTAAAACTCTCAGGTTCTTCTACTTCTTCTAAAAAAAAACCTACCTAAACCCTCAGGTTCTTCTTCATCTTCTCCTTCTTCTTGGATTAGATATTAGGGGTGGTTTTTTCGTCGGAGGCTCGAGAGGGTTTAGGGTTAGTTGCACGAGAGTTTAGGGGTTGGATGCTCGAGAGTCGAGAGACGAGACTTGTGAGGGTTTTAGCATTGAATGATAAGAGTACGAGAGAGTAGGTTTTAAAGTAAGTGACCGATTTACTAAAATGCCCTTTAAAATTAAAAAAAAGCCCCATTTATCCCAGTTGAATTAGTGATTAAGTCGACTCACTAAGCCGACAAACTCGGTTAAGTTTTCGAGTTGACTCGGCGAGTCGACTGAGTTTGAAACCTTTTCGAGTATATAGACGAGTCGGCTCAAAACTGGGTTGAGCCGAGTCGACTCGCCTATGTTCTGAGTCGACTTGTCGAGTTTTAATACCGTGATAACAACTATACAACACTATAATGTATAACATATATACATCTTAACACCCAAAACAATAGCACTAATCAGAACAATTGTAGGCACAAAAAAGGCTAACAAAGTGTACCCTGACTCAGATTTGGTTTAGATCTATATTTTTTTAATGCAAGAAGTGAAGAAAAATTGTAGTTTTTTGTTTTTTTGGGAAATTGATGTTAGGTACCTGACTTGAGCATCTTCGAAGGTGCTTAGGTCAAACTCCCTCTGCCAACCTTGGGAACTGCACAAATATTTTCTAGTGCCAAATTAGTGAAGTTCCAAACGTACTTTCATTTATTGGTGTGCTCATAAATAGCTGTGCACCTCCCGAGTCTTGACTATTTTAACAAAAGGAGTTCGTGCTTGGTTTGGTTACCTAATACCAACTTTTTTTTTTTTTTTAGTTTTAGCTATAAAACGTAGATGATGACTCCAAAGTTTCTAGGTATCTTTAGAGGAATATTAAAAAAGAAAAATCACCACATCCCAACGATCGGCAATTGAGACAAAATGTTATAAGAGGCACACTGCCTCCACTCCTTCATAATCTCTCAAGAGGTTTATCAAACTCTAATGTCAACGCACTTGGGCAACTTGCCTAAGGAAATCAGACGATGAGACCATTGTGTCCTGCCTTAACATCAAGGATGTTGAAAGGTGTAAGTTGATCCTTGTAAGGCATTTGGGTGTGAAATCTAAAAATTGAAATGCATATCCCATGGCTGCTCTGAGAGCCATACAACCTGATTAATATCGATTGACATTTAAAGGCATGTTGGGATTAGTTTCGTTTCATTTTTATGTCCTAAACATTTCTAGTTTATGGTTATTGACAAGCTCTAGAATATTCCATGTAGTTGTTTGGTGCCCATCATTATTCAAGTCTTTATATGCACATTCCCAATACGACATTTTCTTTCACCTAATGCGCAAAACTCTTTCGTTCAATCACCTAATATAAATGGCAATACGACATTTTCCACATCATATCGATTGATGCAAACATGGATGGTTCTTTGCAGTGATACCTTCCACTGTTTTTGAATAATTTAGTTAACATGTGGTGCTGATATTTAATCCTTAGTTTTGATGTCATGCCCTTTACATATAATCTTTGTATAATTTTGAACGAATGTGTGTAACGTCTTCTTTTTGAAATTTTCGGCTTTTTCTTCTTGACCACTTTTCTGACATATCAATTCATAAGTGTATGATGCTACGCCTTGAAACCTAGTAAGGATTCTCCAAATAAGTTTTTCTGTGTTTACTATTTTATAATACATACCCAGATCCTTTGATACCCTTGGAAGATTGTGTCCAAGATAACATGCCATAGGGTATGTGCATGTGAGTTGTATCTTATATGCTCTTACTATTTTCTATTAATAAATTTAAAATTTAGATATAATATTTTAATAATATGATAAAAATAGTATTTAAACATTGAATATATGGTGGTTTCCCTACAGCTTTCTAACATATCCTGTTTCTCAATGCATTGATGCATCTATAGTGTATGTTTTGTGTTTTTGTTGTAACTTACCAGTTACAACAACGTAATTAAGGGAAAGGTTGGGGTGTTCGTTCCAACTACAGGCAAGCTGCTACTGGGAATTTAACATTGGCTTGTCATTTTCATGATTGGGTGTTGTTTAGTGCAACCCACTTTGTAACTTGACCTGATGTTTAGGAGGGTGACGAAATGGTGATGCAACAAAGTGGGGTGCATGCAACATAGGGCTGTCAATGGGTCAGGTTGGGTCAAAAATTTGGTTGCCCAATACAAAAATCACAAATGCACAACCTGACCCTATGGTGCATCCAACCCGACCCGACCCTAAAACCTCACCCAACCCAATGCCCGACCCGAAACCAACCCAATGCCCGACCCGAAAACCCGTCCTGACCCTGTAAAACCCTCCTATTTTTACACTTTTTCCATATAAAATATTGGGTCGGGTCAGGTCGACTCGATCCAACCCAGAAAATACACGGACCTGACCCGACCCGATGTTGTGCGCCCGACCCGGTAAAATATTTGGTCGGAGTGGGTATCGGGTTGACCCGACCTGTTGACAGCCCCAATGCAACATTGTCTGTTCATGCAACAGGCGATGTTTGATTTGCAAATTCGGCTTCTCTTTTTTCAACCAATACCCCAAATGTTTCAATTAATTACATTGTGGTAACTCCTTGGGTTCATGGTGTGATTGCCTTTTACATCTCTCTGTTTGCAATCTCATGCCTTTATGTTAGGCTTGCTTATTCAACCATTTTATCCCTTTCACAAGAAATTTGGAGTATTTTACGTTCATGTTATTAGTAAAGTTTTGAGATAGTATTATTTTGCATTTTTACTGCAGTTTCTTAAACGGGTGTTTAGCATCGACACCCTCGTAAAACCTCTTCCTCCTGCTTTGGCGTACAATGTTTCACGCAATTTGAGCTTTTTCACTCGCATTTTCACACAGTTCTTTGGTAAGCTGTTTGAAATTAATTCGACATAATCATCTATCAAATTCATTTATTTAGTTTGCAGTGTAAAGAGTTGGACTATATGGGTCTAAAAAGGTGGCTTAACAGTCACCTAATGGATCTAGTTTCTTTATTTTCTTTTGTTAATTTCTTTGGATAATACGTAATCACAAAACTAGAGTAATATATCAAATGATTTAGATAGTAATTTCATTGCTTTCATGCCGAATCATCGAGACTTTGTTTTATAAGGTTTGTATTGTGTTTTGTTTTCCTTATTATTAGCAATTTAGGATACACTCATATTTGATCTAAGAGAACTGGTTATTCAGAGTTTCAGATAGTCCATTTATATCCATCAATTTATGGAGTTACATGGGTCAATTTTTTTTTCCCCTCATTAGGAAGAGTAACCTCTTAAAATAGAGGATTAGGGGTGAGTACAAAAAGTTTCCTGAATTTACATTCAATCAAGATCCTAAAATATTCAAATTATTCTGATCACTTCATACTTTAGTAACAAAGTTTGGTTTCAGCAATTTTTTGGCAGGGGGTCATTTCGGTTGAATTCATGAAAGATTCGGGAAAAATTCGAGAAAATTCGGGGATTGTAAAAAATATTATAACTTATTAGAGAAATCGAGGATCATATATTAGAGAAATCGAGGATCATATATTAACCTATATAAAATTAAAATGATATTTTAAGCAATAAACTAGGTGCATTATATAATACACAATCCACATGCTTTTCAAATTGGCAATCATAAAAAGAATATTATACACATACACTATAAAATTAAAATGACATTTTTAAGCAATAAACTAGGTGTATTATATAATCCACAATCCACATGCTTTACAAATGGGCAATCATAAAAAGAATATTACACACATACACTAAAATGTATAATTAAACCGTGAATCCAAATTCATGTCATAACCATGGATCAAAATATTGTCCAATACGTATCAGTTTTGGACCTGGATGATACGGTAAATTGGATATTTCTCGGGGCCCCTTAAAAACAGTTAAGTTATCGGCCAATTTATCGTTTGTATCGTCCGTATCGGATGATAATTTGAAATTATCGTCCAGTGAGGTCCCCAACTTCAAGTGACGAAGGGAAAATACCGGTATGTATCGTCCGGTACGTATCGGTTTTGGAGCTGGATGATACGTACCGGTTTTCCTAATTTTTGACCCATGGTCATAACATTCCAAATGTTTTGCTGAAAGTTCATAAAATTTCAGAAAATTTAAGTTTAGCGAATTTTGTTATTCACCGAAATAGGCGAAATTTTGCCGAAAGTTTTGGTGGACTCCCATTTCAGTGAAATGTCGGTGAAATTTGGAGAAATATGTGACAATGCTCCTCACCCTTTCCTAAACTGTGGGGTACATCATAGATGTGTATCCACCTTTAATTGTATATTCTCTTTCGGTTGGCTTCAATCAAATTCTTATTAGAAATTAGAATATAGCACAACTTACTAACTTGTCCTTACCCTACATGACACCAAAATAAAGAAAGCTACTATATCTTATGTTTATATACGTGCCCTGCTTCCAAGCAAATCCTCAATTTGAAATCCACTATTCAATTCCCTAGAAAATAGGGCTATATTTTGTGATTGGGCGGGCCGGGGAAGATGAGATTGAATTCTTGCTCCTTTACATCTCTTGTGATTTGTAAATTACTTGCGCATCCCATGGCCCCTATAGTCTCTCTCTCTCTCTCATGAATCCTCCTTTCTTCTCTTTATTAATTTCTCCCCCCTCTCTCTCTTCCACATCACCACTCTCTCTCCCTTTCTATTTTTTCTCTCCATTATCTCTTCCTATTTTATCTTGTCCTAATGTCCTATCTTTGCTTGTAGACTAT
This sequence comes from Chloranthus sessilifolius, assembly GCA_021018995.1. NCBI lineage: Eukaryota > Viridiplantae > Streptophyta > Magnoliopsida > Chloranthales > Chloranthaceae > Chloranthus > Chloranthus sessilifolius. Next base: position 75,545,032 of record CM037587.1, read on the forward strand.
ATTACTCTCCCACATATCTCATTCTCATGCATCGTAATGACACATGATAATGCCATACTAGTTGCACTTGGAGCAACCCATGTGATTGTCCAATAAGTTGTACATGCACCAACCTATGGCTTCATAATGGGCCTCATAACAAGCTGCGATATGGGCCTTGAATCGGGCCTCCACTCCTTTTCTCTCTGCTCATATGTGGCTAATTATCTCCCCTTGATGCAGCTGACTGCTCGAGTTAAAACAGTAGCAGAGAGAAACCCAAAGGATCGGGTCAGTATGTGATGCAGCACAAGGGTTAGCTTCCTGGGCGGATTCGAGGACAAAACAGAGGATAAAAGGGGGTGGAAATTGCCCAGAAAACTGAGTATTAAAGGGGTTGGGCTGAAAGTAAAGAAAGTAGAGTCTCAGATTAAAGGTCCAATGGGCCTTAAAGAAGTGGCCCAAGTGGTCCTTGACTGTGGGTCAAATAATGACCATGTGATCACTTAAATGATCACATGATTGGAAGCTTGAGAATCCCATTCGTGAAAATAGTGACTGCAATTTTTTTAGTATCGCTGGATTTTAAGGAGCTAGAATGTAGGAGGTTAGAATTACTCTCTTCCCTTGTGGAAGCAACAAGTTGTGGGTTCTAATCCCCACACTTTCTCCCGTCCTTTGTTCGGGTTTATTCCCAGTGTGCTACTCCAAATCAGCTCCTCTCTTAGTGCAGTTTGCACAGGCACTACATCTCGGCTGTCTATGCCATATGGCATACTCAAAAATAAAAACACAATGGTCCTAACTTTTAGGGATATTGTTATAGTGAAAATAGGACTATAGGAATTGCTTATTTACTACGATTCCAAGTTAGGAACTTAGAATCAAATTACGATTTTTTCTCTTGATATTGCTGTAATATCCGAGCCTCAGAAACAGATTAAGATTATCATGGAAGAAAATTTTCTTTGACATTTCTTTTGAGAAAGCTTTCGTCTCGGTGGCTTTGGAGCCAATGTTGACAACCAATATTGTGGGTTTCTTAAACCAGATGCTACTGGAAGAATCAATCTTCTCAGATTGATTACAGGTTGCTGACCTGGAGGTCTTTCGAGACAGTTATGCTGTAGAATGTTGTGTTTGACTGCTGGACTCTGATCTACTACTGCCACATAACATTCTAAGTTTATTTTTTCTGCATTGTGCTGTTTCTGTGATTTCAGTCTGGGGCAGTGATTATTTTATACCAATATTCTTCTGTTGATCTTAAATTCTGCTACTGCTGGTCATTATCATACAAACTGCTAAATTTCTGCTCTTCATCACCTCTGAACTCTATGAGATAAGGTCAGTTATATATTTATTCCAATTTCAATCAGTTTTACTAGAGGGGCTGCGAGCTGAGGTTAAATACGTTAGATTAGGGCTGTTTTCGCCGTTTTTTGACACTGTGAGCAGTAGTTTCTCGTAGGTTCTCATCTACTAACCGGATATAAGTATTGAGGCTTGCGTTCCTTATTAGTACCATTCCGATCCGTCAATCTTATCTGTTCCTGCTATCCCCATAGAGTAAAATATTGGGCCTATTGTTGGGCGTCATCCAAAATGGAAGCCCATTGAGCTTTACTCTTCTAGCCGGTAGCTTCTCCCTTCGTTTCTTCACCTCCCTTGACTTGTGACTGAATCTCGATCTCTTTGCTTTGTGCCGGGACTTTTGGATTACATAAGAAAGTCACGTGGGAACTTTAAAGATCATAATTGGAAAGGCATATGGGAATTTAAGAAGTCACATGTGAAATGCAAGTTCATAAAGACAACTTTTCTTAGTAAAAAAGATATTGTAGTTCTATAAAAGAGAATGGAATATCCAAGGAAGGGAAGGCTGATATATTTGAAGAATATTGAATATTGAACAGAAACACACTTTGGTGCTCTCTTTTGGGTGTTTACACACCTTACTGAAATTTACATCTCTTAGCATCTTACATGGCTCTTTTGCTTTAATTTTTATGGTTGCATCAAAGTGGTATCAAAGCAGGGTTTCGTCTATTTGTTTGAGGAGTTGTGATGCTAGCAAGGGGTCGGAAATCTGAAGGGGGTGGTGCGGGAAATATGTCTTCATTTGAAGCATATGAAGTGCTACAACAATGAGTCGAAGAATTGGAACACAAACTGCTCCGGCAGAAATTTGACGCCCTATGAAGGAGCCTTGAGAAGCTTAAGTGCACGGCTTGCCGACAGCAGTGAAAAAAAAGATTAGTTGCTCATATGAGGTCACAAGCTATCTATTCAAATCAATGCAAGCATTTCTCTCTACTGATATAAAAAATGCAAAGTAACTTTTCAACTTCGAAGGTGAGGAGAAACAAATTTTAGAGGATCATAGTAATCATCACTTGGAAATGAATATGAATTGGGGAAGTGTTCAATCTTTGATGAAGAAACCATCATGGAAGGTCATAATAATCATCATTTTGAGTCACATATTGATGCAGTGCTTCATAAGGGGGCAGGTCTGAGTCTGTTATCGGTGTCAAACTGGGGCAAACAGGGGATTGTTTTAGGAACTATTAGAGGTCAAAACAGCCTTGAAAATGGGCTGTTGTAAAACTTGCAAGATGCAGATTTTTGGAGCAGAAACAACGTGCTGAGGGGCTGTTCAGGTGCTGCGAGAGGTTCAGAAGCAGGGCAGGGCCAGAGGAGATAATTAAGGTTTAAACAAGGGCAGAAAATGGATCTGCTGGGCTGGACCTGTGATTACAATGTACAATTTGTTGGGCCTTAAAAATGGGTCAGAATTGGGGGCTAAAAGAGTTAAAAGAGGCCCCATGTGACCACTTAATTGATCAAGTGAGCAACATTTGACCTAGGGACTAAGTCTCAGTTACTGCAGCACGTAATCATTTGAGTGATCATGTGAGCAGCAAATTACTGAGAGATGGTTCTCGGTAATCCTAAATGGTGATTTTTCAAAATTTTTTATTGCTATTTTTGGTTAGTGGGTTCTAGAAATAGGAATAGGATATTAAGAGAAGTTTCTTTAGAGAAGTTTCTTTTAATTGTTGCTGAGAGTCCAAGTAAGAATAGGACACCTAGTTAAATAGAAGTTTCTTTCCTATCTATTATATGCTGTAAAGAAGACTGCTACAGAAAATATTGTTGGCGTGAACATTTTTCTATTTATAATTTTATGTGAATATTTTATTTCCGATTTCGAGAGTTGTGACTCTGATTGCCAAGACTTGCGAGTCTCAGATCTTAAATCTTCAATGGTTTTCGGTTGACTCAAAATTTTCAAATTTATGGAAAGCAGGAAGTTCTTCTATCTCCTTTTAAATTTCAAAACTTGGATGAAGTAAATTAATGAAAGCAATTAACAGAGGGAGCTTTATTTATAGATTTTTTTTAAATTTTTTATTTGAAATTTACTCTAATTAGGACTTAAATTCCAACTAAGTCAAAGTTAGCAGAGACCCATGCAAGACCCTTGTGTGGGCCATCCCTGGCCATTTCCTCTCTTCTCTCCTCATTTCTCTCTTTTCTCGTCTGTTTTTTTCTCTCTCTAAATGTGGCCCATGCAGGTGACCTGCATGGGCCATCTCCTTCTCTCCTTGTCTTTTCTCTCGAAATATTGCTTACACATGTCACCTACGTGGGCCATCTCACTCTTTTCCATCTCATTCTTTTATTCTCTTTTCTCTCATCATTTCTCTCAATGTTCTTTTTCTCTTTTCTTTTCTCCTTGTCATTTTCTCTTGAAATATGGCCCACGCAGGTCACCTTCGTGTGCCATCTCGCTCTTTTCCATTTCATTCTTTTCTTCTCCTCTTTTCTCTCAATGCCAGTCTCTTTCAAAATGGCCCACGCAGGCAAATAACCACCTGCGTATGCCTGAGTCTCTTTCAAAATCTCCTTCAAACATGGGTCTTTCCTTTCTCTATTTAAGCAAATAACCACTTGCGTATGCCATTCTTCTCTCAATCCGCGCGACAGCTAAGGCCCACGCAGCCCTCACGACCCTTTATTTTGTGAAACTATTGCGGAAACCGTAGGATTATAACTTCCCGTAACTGTTACCGTAAATCTATAAATAATGGATCTCTTCTCATTATTTGAGATTCAAAAATTCTTATGCGAGAGCCCTGTCGAAAACTTCCCCGACTTTGATTCTCCTGCAAGAGACCTTAAGGTATCTTTGAGATTCTTTCCGTTCCCTCTTCTTTTCTCCTTTGACTTTCTATTTAGAGTGTACGGGAGAGATAAGTCCAGATTGGAATTCTAAATTCGAATGGTCTCCGATACGGGTGCATGTAGGATAAGAGCTACGTCCCTTACCTAAATGTGGTATGCTTAGGATAAAAGTTACGACTCCTACCTAAGTATGATTTAGGGTTGCAATTTGGGATTACGCGTTACAACACATACCCAATTCCTTGTGTACTTGGAGGTAATTAAGCTACGTGGGTACAACCCCTTGCTTAAATTTTAGTATGCTTGGATTGCAACCACAAATCTGATACTCGTATGAGTTGCAATCACGAATCTAAAGAATGACTCCGGAATTCGACACCCGAAATACTCATCTACAATGAGTCATGACTATCAGATTTATCAGATCTAAATCATGCCTCGAAATTAGAGTTCTCCTCGTGGTTTGGGTTATCACTCCTTTAAATGTAGGGTTTGGATCTCAACCTTGAGATAAAAAATTCTTTTACGATTGTAAAATCGATTTTCTTGCCTGCCCTGGTCGTGCCTGCTCTGGCTGTGCTTGCTCTGGTTGTGCCTGCCGTGGCCGTGCCTGCCCTGGCCTTGTCTATCGTAAATGTGCTTGCCTTGACCGTTCCTGCTTAGGTCATCGCTTATGCAGCCCTCACGTGAGTTAAATATTTTAACAACGGATTTGTTGACTGTTAGTCAAATGATCATAATACGAGATCGTAACGAGATCCAACGATAGATTTATTACATGTTGACTAAATCTTGTGATTTTTGTTAAATTTAATGGCAGACTCGTTGACTTTTGGTCAAACAATCATAATATGAGATCGTAACGAGATCTAATAGTGGATTTATTGTATGTTGATCAAATCTTATGATTTGACCAACTCATTGACTTTTAGTCAAACGATAATAATATGAGATCGTAACGAGATCCAACGGTGGATTTATTTTATGTTGATCAAATCTTGTGACTTTGGCCAAATCCAACGGTGGACTATTGACTTTTGGTCAAACATTCATAATACGTGATTGTAAGGAGATCCAACAGTAGATTTATTGCATGTTGACCAAATATTGTGAATTTGGTCAAATCCAACGGTATACTCATTGACTTTTGTCAAACGATCATAATACGAGATCGTAACGAGATCCAACAGTGAATTTATTATATGTTGGTGAAATCTTATGATTTTGGTAGAATCCAATGGTGAAATCGTTGACTTTTGGTCAATGATCATAATACGAAATCGTAACGAGATCAACGGTGGATTTGTTACATGTTGGTCAAATTTTCTGATTTTGGTCAAATTTAACGGTGAACTAGTTGACTTTTAGCCAAACGGTCATAATATGAGTCCGTAATAAGATCCGATAGTGGATTTACTATGTATTGATCAAATCTCATGGTTTTAATCAAATCCAATAGTGGAATCATTAACTTTACGTTAAATGATTGTATTATAAGATCATTACATGATCTAATGGTGAAATAATCACAAAATAACCTATGATGATCAAATCCTAAGGAATTTGATGATATCCAATCCGTGATTAGATATCCCATAGCCAAAAGTGCTAATTCTTTGGATGACCAAACATCAGAAAATGGATTCGATGTTTGAATTCGTCTTCAGACAAGTGAGCATGAATTCATTATGAGACTCTTCCACGAACTCCTAATCATGGGTCAAAATTCATCTGATACCGATACGTATCGTCTAATACGTATCGGTTTTGGACGTGGGCGATATGATAAAATGAGTTTTTATCGTATACCTCCTAAAACATGATATTTATCGCCCGATACGCAATTTATCGCCTGTATTAGACGATAAATTGAAATTATCGGACGATAATTTCAATTTATCGTCCGATAATTTCATCATTTTCTTTGGACCTTTAAAATCTTCAAATTATCGCCGAAATATTTTTAGGGTTTGCTTAGAAATTTATTAGATTTGCTTCGAAATTTTTTTAGGGTTTAAAACCCATGGAAGAAGAAAAAAAAGGGAAGAAGAAGCGGTGAAGGACTTACTTGGGTGGCAAGTGGTGAAGGTCTTCGTTTTCCCCCTTTCTTTCTTCTTCTCTTTTTTTGCCTTTTATGTTTTGGCTGAACCAACATTTATATCAAATGGAGTATGGGACCGACTCTCTTGCCAGTCACATACACACCAGAATGGTGTTTAAATGATCTTAGACCATAAGGGTTTACAATGTAGGTGATCTGAACCGTCAAAATTGTTTTTTGGGGATATTTAAACCATCTGAACTGTGGACTATAATATCAGCCATTGGTTTTAATTATTAGGGCTGATATTAAAGTTCATCAATCTCATTGATGGTTCACATTCATTGCCCAGCCTTCAATCTATGATCGATTAGACGGTGTTTAAATGATCTCGCACCATTCAAATATCACTTTTTATTTCACACCAATAAAGTGTGATTTATCATTATGCCACGTGGCACACACTTGTGATTTATCAAATGGTGTTTAAATGATCTTACGCCATTAAAAACTAACTTTTTATTTTACACCATTAAAGTGTGATTTATCATTATGATTGCTTCAAATCAAATGATGGAGATCTTATTTCACCCCAATTTTCCACACAATTGATCTTGAGATCATGTCGCGAGATGGTTAGTTTTTTATTCATATGTCATATATCCCCCAAAAATGGCCCTAAAATCACGTTTGAGCATGATGTGTGCCATAGGATTCAAGGGAATTTTTTTGGGGATCTGTGACATGTGGAATAGAAAATTGACCGTGATAGGTGCGACATGATCTCAAGATCCATTGTGTGGAAGATCAGGGTGAAACACAATCTCCATCATCTGTTTTGAAGCAATCAATGGGTTTAAAGGAGTTGCACATTTGGGCACTTTCAGAAATTGCGTGAGCGGTAATAGAGGTACTCATATATATAGAGGTACCCAATATTTCACACAGTAGATCTTGGGATCATAGCCCAACTAGCAGACGATCAGATCTTGATTCCACGTGGCATACATCCCCAAAGTGACTGATCATGGGCGTATCATGAGAAGGGTTCTCGGGTCACTTTGGAGATTTATTCAATGTGAAATCAAAATATGGCCGCCTGATATGTTTTGCATGAGCTCAAGATCCATTGTGTGATCGATTGGGACAAAACATTATCTCCATCGTTGGATTCAATCCAGTAAACAACTCTTAGGGTGTAAATCCCAAATTTCCTTTAAAATTTTGAAATATGCATCAAATAAGCCTTAAATAAATTTTAAAAAAGTTCAAATCAATAGAAAATCATTAAATTTAAAATTTCTGATTTTTAGAGTATTTTTGGGGATTTTTTTGTATATATATATATATATGTATCAAACCGATACATTGAATGTATCGGATGATACCCGATATGTATTGTCCTGGAGGTTTGGACGATACGTATCAGAATTTCGATATTTTGACCCATGCTCCTCATACCCATATTTGACCATGCCTATTAATCGAATGGGTCTAACTTTCGGAACAGAGGCTCTTGTCTCCGATGTCCTTTATTTCACACCGCCCGAGTCTCTGACGAAGAGAGCATACTGCACGTCCATCTCGTACCGTGAAGAATGAAGACTTACTTAGGATTTGTTTTGTTTATGTCAAAGATGTAATTACTTTACTTTTCTTTAATAGCTTTTAATAAGAGGTATTCGATTTTAATGTAATTAATGGGGAATCAATTGCGATACCCGGAAGTGTAAAGTTCGCTATTTTCAATCATAGGGAGGGAAAATTTGTTATGATTGATTTGTGTTGGATTTATATTCTACGCAAATATGTTGTTTACATTTTCATCCTCTTATTTCTGCTGAAATACAGTCTTTTGAGACTGATCCTTTCACTTCTGATCTCTATTGGATTGTGTAAATGTGTGATGTAGTTTTATGGTTGTGTGTTAGATATTATATTGGATGTGTCTATTATAGGGTATTTTCATCTTTTGTTTATAATGTGAAGGCCGGTAAGGACTCCGACCCTAACAAGGTCATTCTCTTCTCTCTCTCTCTCTCCCCCTCTTCTTCCTCTTCTTTCTCCTTGATTCTCTAACCCTAGATTCTTAAACCTAAACCTCTTTAGTAATCAGAGCCAATGATAAATCTGGGTTTCCAACTCCTAACCAATTGGCTATGAGTGGAGTGGCCCAGGATATTATAAAGGGAGAGATACAACTATGATTTACCAGATGTGGGACTAAACTTCCACACGCCCCCGCATGTGTTGGTCGGACTGAGCCAAATCACATGGATAATTCAACTGGGTGATGTGGAATGAAGAAAGGCATGTTCTGATACCATGATAAATCTGTGTATCCAACTCAAAATCAATTGGCTATGAGTGGAGGGGCCCAAGATATTATAAAGGGAGAGATACGGCTATGATTTACCCTATGTGGGACCAAACTTCAATATCCAACCCATCCAAGCACAAACCTCAGTTGACCTAGTCAAACCTCTGCTGATGTCAGCACGACATCTTGTTGATTTCAGCAGGTTGACCTTTGACCTCAGATCATCTCAGGAAGCAAATCACCAGGATCATTTTTCTATGGGGGTGATTTTTTTCTTCCAACAACTTTTTGATTTGACATCTATACATGGTAGTTTCGAAGGCCCCTTTGTTCTTACATTTTCTACACATATTCGCGTGTTCTTTATCACACAGATCTATGTGTTGGCTCCTGTTGTGGTTTGATGTATGGGGATGGATTGAAATTCCTGTAGGGATTTTTGATACCAGTTTCATTTCATTTCATGCAGATCTGAGTGCATTTTGTTGATACTCGTGGTGCATGGTTTCTCGCCTCCTCTATTTCTCCATCTGGTTCATCCAATACATATTAATATGGCTCTTTCAGGATTTTTTTTGGTCTTTTGTATCTTCCTTTGAGCTGCGTTTGGAGCATCATGTCTTTCAAATTTAGTTTTAGATTTGATTCGTCATATTGGATGTCTGGGCTCTTTTAGACTTGCTGCTGTATATAAGAAAAATTGATGCAAGATTTGATTGATGTGAATGCATGGTGTAGATGTGTGACCTTCCGTGAATGTGATTAATCATATGGCTATCTTTTTTCACTGTTTGTGGATATCTTTCCCACACTTACTGTCTAACGTGGAGATGTGTTTCCCCCACAGTGCTGATTTGAACTATTGGTGCTTGGATTTTCTCCTTTGTGAGATCTAAACTTTCTGTTTTGGTGATGGAGCATGCTGAGTTTACGGATTTCGAGGGGAGATTTATTGCTTCTCGAATTGCTTCCCTACAGTCCCCCTATGTACCTCGGCCTTATCCACCTGTCTTGCCATGTATCATCCGTATGCTCCTAATTGGATTATAGACTCGGGTGCCACAGATTATATGATGAGTGAGCCTCACTTATTTTCATCGTCTGCTCCTCAGTCATTATCTAGGCTGGTTTGCTTGGTCGATGGCTCTTACACCCGTATTTTGGATACTGGTAATATTCCCTTATCTGTTGACCTCTCACTCATTGATGTTCGCTATGTTCCAAATCTTCATGTCAACTTGTTATTTGTGCATCGTTTAACCAAATCTTTAAATTGTTCTGTGATCTTTTTCCCTTCTTACTGCATCCTTGCAGACCTAAGGACTAATAAGGTTATTGGCAGAGGATATGAAAGGGATGGCCTCTACTATGACGTTGATAGGAGCTCTGCTCTTGATTCTAGTGTTCGTGTTTTATCCTCTTCTGATCACAACACCTTTACCAAAGACACCTCGAGTTTTTGGCATGCCCGTCTTAGACAATGCTAATTTTCAACATTTGTGTCTGTTGTTTCCTGCATTCCAAAGTGCATGCAGTGCTCATAAATTTCGATATCAAACTTGAAAACTCTCAATCATACTCGCACTTCTTTTCCTCATATGCATAATAGTGATTGTTTGCTCAACCTTGTACACAATGATGGTTGTGGACCAGCTCCTATCACTTCCTTTGATGGCCTTTGATACTATGCCATATTTATTGATGATCACCCCCGTTGCACTGGGTGTATTTGCTTAAGACTCCAGAGGAGGTGTTTTTCTCTTTTATTAGTTTTACTACTGTAGTCTAAACTTAGTTTGACAAGTCTATTAAGGTTTTACGTTCTGATAATGGTAGAGAGGACACTTCTATTGCCTTCAATTCTTATTTTGAGAAGATGAAAATCTTGCATCAACTTTCTTGTCCTTACACTCCACAACAAAATGATGTTGTGAAGCATAAATATATGCATTTTATGGATGTCATGGGATCTATTCTTCAAGGGACGCATGTTACCTAATACTATTGGTTTGTTGTTTACTTATTGTGACTCATCTCGTCAATGACACCCCCATTCGTATTTTGAAAGGCCAAACACCTTGCCAATTCTTAAGCCTCATATCACTTTATTTGAGATTGAGCCTAAATTTTTGGATGCACCTGCTCTGTTCAACATCTTCTTCCCCAAAGACATAAGCTTGATGACAAAGCCATTCAGTGTGTGTTTTTTGGGTACTCTGCCTTGTCTAAAGGATATCAGCGTTATGATCCTAAGAACAGGTGATTGAGTTTTTCTATGGATGTTACTTTTTTTGAGAATGTTTCGTATTTTTCTAGCGAGCCTCATATGCAGCTACCTCGTTCTTCCACTCCTCATTAAGAATCATCTATGGTTTTTCCTCTCCTTGTGGTATCTCCTCCTGCAGGTATTTCACCTGTTTCTCTATCATCTACAAGTGGTCGTTTACCTCTGAGGAATACCTATCAACGAAGAAGCAATTCGGTGCCTCCCACTCATATTATTGCATCACCTGACCACTTGGATTCTAGTCCCACAGATATACCAGCCTCTTTCTTCCCCTTTGGCATCTCCTATTATTGTGCCCTCTGCCCTTACTTACTGCCATTTGTAAAGGTTAAAGAAGCCGTGTCACTACTCACCCCTGCTCAATATGTTACATATCAAGCCCTCTCACCATCATATTATGCATCGTTGGCCAAAGCTTCCACAATTTCTATTTGTAAGTCGGTTGACGAGGCTCTTCGACATCCCTCCCGGTCCGTGGCTATGCATGTAAAAATGATGGCTCTTGAGAAGAATCAAACACGGGAGCTTGTTGATCTCCCTTATGACGAATTCCCAGTTTGTTGTAGATAGGTGTTTGCAGTCAAATATAGAGAAGATGGTACAGTAGAGCGTTATGAAGCTTGCCCAGGGCCAAAGGATTTACTCAGATGCCTGGATTCGATTTTACTGCCACCTTTTGACCTGCTGCTAAGCTCGCCTCAGTTTGCATCATCTCCTAAACGGTCTGCCACCATTGGCCCTCGTGCCAGCCAGATGTTAAAAATGTCTTCCTTCATGGGCATTTGAGTGAGCTGGCTATTATCTCCACGGGGAGTATTCTGGGGAGGTTTGTTAGCTTCGTAAATCAATTTATGGGTTGAAGCAGTCTCCCAGGGCTTGGTTTCAGAGATATAGCACAATTGTTCTTACTACGGGTTTTACCTGTTGTCATTTGAGCCATACATGCTTTACTCATATTGGATTGGAAGGCTAGAGATTGGTGTATGTTGATGACATTATAGTCACTATGGATGACACTGCCTTTATCACTGATGTAAAGGCATAATTAAGCCGAGCATTTGAGGTAAAATACTTGGGTTGTCTGAGATTCTTCCTTGGTATAGATATTACTCGTTCTCCTCGGGGAATTCCCCTCTCATAGAGGAAATATGCTATTGACTTGTTGCAGGACACTGGTATGCTTGGATGTAGACATGCTAAGTCTCCCAGGCCAGATCTTACATTTGTTGTATCTGTTGTTACTCAATTCATGCATGCACCACGAGTACCACACATGGATGTTGTACATCACATATTATTCTATATTAAGTCCTCTTTTGGAAGAGGGGTATTCTTCTTTGATGCTGGACATCCCCCCCCTCAACTGCTATAGCAATGTCGACTATGCTGGAGATCCTACTTATCGTCCTTCCACCTCCGGATTTTATGCTTTTCTTGAAGGTAACTTAGTGGTATGGAATAGTAAGAAGGAAGATGTGCTCTCCAAATCTAGTGATGATTCTGTGTATAGAGCTATGTCACATGACACGTGAACTATTATGGCTGCATTCCCTTCTCACTGAGCTTGAGTCATCTCCATCCTTTCCTATGCTTCTGCATTGTGATAACCAGACATTCATTGTTATTGCTGCTGACTCTGTTCTCCATGAGAGAGCAAAGCTCATTAACATTGAAGTTGACATTCACTTCATTTGGAAAAAAATTCAAAGCGGCATCAACAGTAGATGGAATATATCATTGGAATCAATCCTCACTTGTCTGATGTAAATTATGTATAGTTAAATTATTCGAAGAGTCCTATACCTGTTGAGGTTCTGATATACTTATAACATGAATACCAGGTGCTCTTCCCAACTGGTTCTTTAGTTGAGGAATAATTATCAATCATTAGTCACCAGTTCAGTTAAATCATCAGATTCATGTACATACAGCCTGATGCATATATTACAGGTATAACAGCTCTTTGGAATTCAATTATCAAATCATACATCTTGTATGTAATAGGAAGTTTTGTTTTTCTCTTTTATTTTTTTTTAAAAAGAAAAAACAACCATCACAGCTATTACATTCTGCCTACATTCACAGTAAATATCAAATTTACATAAGATTTTCAGATTTTGAAAAATCTAAAATCCAGATAAAATATTAAGTAAAGAAATACCATGGATTTCTGAAATTTTTTAACCGGAAATTCAGGTTTAAATCTTTTTCTCTATTTCTTTTTTCTTTCCCTTTTCCTCTCTCTCTCTCTCTCTCTCTCTCTCTATCTCGTTCTCCGCTCTCTTTTGCCTTCTCTTAACTTGGATACTGATTGGCTTTTCAAGAGTCATATCGCCACGGGCATGGATCGACTCCAGCGATTCACGATTCCATTTTCTCAGGGCCATTTTAACCTGCTTTAATTTCTGTTGAACTTCAAACATAAGGTTTCCATTAATTGATATGGACCAAGCCTCTTTGACAATGTGCTCAAAACCAGGCTGCCTAATCCAGCAGTAAAAATATTTGAAAAATTTGGTACACCCAGGGGCCACTCATTCAACTTGAAAGTCATCAGATTATGGTCAGAAAAACCACAAACACCATGATATTCAATATAACCTTGAGCGAAGTGATGCAGCCAGTCAACATTTATCAGAACACGATCAAGTCTACACAGAATGCATCTCGGTTCTGAGGTCTTGTTGCTCCAAGAGAAATTGATAGCTGTCTTCGTGATGCGGGACGCCAAGATCAAGAGCCGTAGTTTCGAGCCGCAACAGAGTCTCCAGCCAAGAAGAAGCGAAGTGAAAACCAGAACTAGGCGTAAAGACGACAATTCGGGAAAAGAGATCGAAAATTTCGATCGATCGAAACCCTATTTCGATTGATCGAATGTCAACGGCGATATTTTATGCATATGAGAATTTCAATTGAACGATTTACAATTTCGATCGATCGAAATTGCGAGCGAACGAAATTCAATTTCGATCAATCGATTTTCAATTTCGATCGATCGAAATCGCACCGAGCTGTTTTAGTTGCTTTAAACTTCTAAACTCAAACTTTAAACTTTTGTGGTTTAATTGTCTTTTAGTTAATATTCATTTTAGGGTTTTCTTTTATTGTAAGACCCCTATATAAGGTCTTTAAACAATGTAATTAGGGAGTTGATTATTGAATGAAAGATAGTTGCTATTGTGCAAACCCTAGAGAGCTTGTGAAAAGTTTTTAATCGAGGGAGTGAATCCTTCAAACCTTGAGGAGTGAGCAATCGTTTCTCGTGCGACTTGGTGCGAAGCCTACATACAGCCGTGGTGTGAAGCTTCGGAAAATCCTTGGTGTGAAGCCTTGGAATCAATCATTTTTATTTTGTCTTTTCTCTAGTTATTATCAGGTATTATTATTTTCCTTCTTTTTCCATTGAAAAGAGCAAAATCCCAAAAGAATCGTATTCCATGATGTCATTAAGCCTTCCTGTTGAACTATTTATTTAAGTTTCATCTCTTTCAAAATCCCTGAGGAATCAAATCCGATATTGCAATTATCGCTTGATGCCCTAAACTAGAACGAATTCCGAGTTCCATCATCGGAGCCGTTTTTCTAGATCGAGAAAATTTTCACTCATGCAGACGCTAAACGGATTAATCTAACTTGTTTTATTAATTTCATTGAATTAGTTTTAATGTGTTGCATGGTTTAGAATATTTTCGCTATTCAATTCATTCTAAAAGTTAATCCCAAATTCGCATATTAGAATTTAGCGTTTATCCCGCGTCAGTTTTGGTATCAGAGCACAGTCTTAGTTTAGGGTTCTCCGTATCATATAGATTTTAGAGTTTACTTGATTTAGTATATTTCCTTACATAATTTCGTCTTGGATGCCAGTACCTTAGAGGCCCTGATTAGAGATCTTGCATCTAAGGTGACCGCTAGTCAAATCCGGATGGATGAGTATATCGCTAATCAACAAGCCCGACATGAGGCTTTAGAGACTCGTTTCGAAGAGATCAATGAGCTCATCGTTGAGAATCATAATAGAGTCAACAACCGTGACTGTAGGAGAGATGTTCCTCCTATACGTGAGGTCCAAACCAATCTGGACGACAAGGTCATGAAGTCTTTGAAAATGGACGCCCCTACTTTTGACGGGAAAAGACAACCCAAGGTCTTCCTTGAATGGGTCGCTAGCATGGAAAACTAGTATGCCATGTCCGAAGACCGCAAGGTCAGATTTGCCAAAGTTAAGCTTATGGGTCAAGCCAGACTTTATTGGTTAAGAGTGGAGCGTCATAGGCAAATCCATGGTCTTCGTGCTATTTCCACGTGGGTTGAAATGAAAGTCCAACTGCACGAAAAATACGTTCCCGTATCATATGATGAACGTATTCTTGATCAGTGGCAGTCATTGTATCAAGTAGACTCCCCAGTTACAGAGTACACCGATCGGTTTGAAGACCTGATGACCTAGGCCGATGTCGATGAGCCAACAAAAGTTACCCTCTCCTGATTTCGAATGGGTTTTCGCCCAGAGTTACAGAGGGAACTCATTCCTTATCCCGTTGCGGATCTCGAGGAATGTTTTGCTAGGGTCGAAGAATTAGAACGGTATCTTGACACCCCCAGTCATGGCCGATCTAAGTCTTCCAAATTTGAGCCTCAATCTAACCCTATCGAAAATAATGCCTTCAGTCAATCCTCAAAATTCATAATTCCCCAAGTTGACAAAGGAAAGGGACCAATGGTTGAGAGTTTTAAGCGTGCCTTGCAGCAATGTTATAAGTGTCAAGGTTTTGGTCACTTTGCATCCCAATGTCCTAGTAAGGGTCAAACTTTGATCATTCAGGATCATACTGAGAAAGAGAGCAACGAGATACCCGAAGAAGTGTACAAACCATGTAGCACTCCAAGTGATGACGAAGGTGAGGTTTCAGTCAGAGCCATAGGATGCATTAGGAGAATTCCCATTTCCGAGGACGGTGTTGATAATGTGTCCATCTCAAGTGAGTCATTAGAGTTGCTAGGATCACATTATCATTCTAATTTGCATGGAATTAACAATCTGAATTTATTGAGCACTGGAAATACGCATGACCAGATTAACACATTGAATATATTTAATGAATTTGATACTAACAGTTTTGTGTTAATTCCTGATGGTTTTGAGCATGTGGAATCTTTCCCAATTTCGGAAAGAGGTAAGGGTGAAGGTCTAGATCTTCTTCTAGACAAGGGCAATCATCTGGTAGTTGTCATAACAAATCTTACACCTATTCTTGATCCCACTACCACGCCCTTTGATCCATTCCTTCTTGAGCATCCATTCGAACCACCCTCATTGTCCCATTTTCTATCCCGTACCATTCCTGTGCAACATGAGAAAAGGTCGAATGAGGAGGTTATAGAATTATCAAGCTTCTATGCCAATGAAGGTAAACATCATGAGTATCTCACAGCGTGGAAAGGTAAGCCACGAATGAAGCTTCCGGAGCATGCCATCCATAGATTCCCTAACTCATCGGAGATGAGTTTTTCCCATCCGGGGAGATTGATGCGGGACGCCAAGGTCAAGAGCCATAGGTTTGAGCCGCAACAGATTCTTTAGCCAAGAAGAAGCGGAGCGAAAACCAGAAATAGGCGTAAAGACGGCAATTCGGGAAAAGAGATTGAAAATTTCGATTGATCGAAACCCTATTTCGATCGATCGAAAGTCAACGGCGATATTTTATGTATATGAGAATTTCGATCGAACGATTTTCAATTTCGATCGATCGAAATTGCGATCGAACGAAATTCAATTTCGATCAATCGATTTTCAATTTCGATCGATCGAAATTGCGCTGAGCTGTTTTAGTTGCTTTAAACTTCTAAACTCGAACTTTAAACTTTAGGGGTTTAATTGTCTTTTAGTTAATATTCGTTTTAGGATTTTCTTTTATTGTAAGACCCCTATATAAGGTCTTTAAACAATGAAATTAGGGAGATAATTATTGAATGAAAGAGAGTTGTTATTGTGCAAACCCTAGAGAGCTTGCGAAAAGTTTTCAATCGAGAGAGTGAATCCTTCAAACCTTGAGGAGTGAGCAATCGTTTCTCGTCCGACTTGGTGTGAAGCCGACGTACTGCCGTGGTGTGAAGCTTCGGAAAATCCTTGGTGTGAAGCCTTGGAATCTATCCTTTTTATTTCATCTTTTCTCTAGTTATTATCAGGTATTATTATTTTTCTTCTTCTTCCATTGAAAAGAGCAAAATCCCAAAAGAATCGTATTCCATGATGTTATTAAGCCTTCCTGTTGAACTATTTATTCAAGTTTCATCTCCTTCAAAATCCCCGAAGAATCAAATCCGATATTGCAATTATCGCTTGATGCCGTAAACTAGAACGAATTCCGAGTTCCTTCATTGGAGCCGTTTTTCTAGATTGGGAAAATTTTCAATCATGCAGACGCTAAATGGATTAATCTAACTTGTTTTATTAATTTCATTGAATTAGTTTTAATGTGTTGCATGGTTTAAAATATTTCCGCTATTCAATTCATTCTAAAAGTTAATCCCAAATTCGCATATTAGGATTTAGCGTTTGTCTCACGTCACTTTGTGTTGCATACGCTGCACTACTGATTGCTGAATCCACACATTAATTCTTTTAAAACACGTAGAGGAACCTTACGACCACCCACCTTGTTCTCTTGATGTCTGAAGGTGTTAAAATCTCCGGCCACAACCCAAGGCATATTGATAGAGCTAGCAATAGATATTAGATAAATCCATGGCATAGTTCCATTCAAACATAAATTTGAAGCATAGATAGCGGTAAGCTTATATTCGCTGAACATATTGGCTGGAATAGTTGATTTTGCTTACAGTGAAAACATTTGGGTCCCAACCAACCCAGATGTGACCAGCCAACTAATTGTCAATGAATGACCAGCACCGATTAATAATAATGTCTGATTCTGGCAACCCTATGCCCCGGACCTTTGTTTCGCAGAGTCCCAGAAGTTCCACGTGTTCTTTATCCATCAGACAGAAATGGGCCCCCATTTCTTGTCGAGCCTCTGATATTCCATATGGCAACCGTCATTTGGAGCAGGCTTTTAGATTGCAGATGCCTTTTAGATTAGGAGTCACCCCCTAACCTTGTTACACAGTCTGATATAGGTTCAGATTTACCTTTCTCAGCAGGGATTTTTGTTTTGCTACTATTACCTCAAATTGGAGTTTTACGTGGGTTACGACCGGTTATGAGCGTTTCCCCCACATCATCTCCATCCCCAGCAGAGGCCATCTTGGGTCACCAAATCTGTTATTATCACCCGTTTCTTGTGGGCATATTTGCTGTTTTGTGATCACAATTTTTGCATTGGTCTCTCATATTCGGTTTCCATTGGCATTGAATGGCCTGAGAAATGGGTTCAGCTTCATCTCTCTGCAGCACGATGGATTCCGGAAATCGTGAAATCGATATCTGTCTCAACGCAGATCCAGGCGAAAGCTAGCGTAGATCTGTTTGCTGCGGGTTAATCGGAATGGAGAGGAATTCTTGTTGTGCTCTCAATAATGTTCAATGCCTCAGATGTCCAAAACTGCATAGGCAACTCTGATGGGCATAGTGTTAATAAGCTCCTATTCAGGTTTTAGCCTCGGGGAGGACCATTTCCTCCATACCAGCAGTCTGTGTTACCTAGGCATGGTTAGTTTTACATTTTTTGCTGTGCAGGAAACTTGGCATGACACGACCCAGCATGACATGGCACGGCATGACACGGCACACATGGCTTGGAACGTGTTGGTGCCGTGCCATGATGATGTCAATAACATGGGTTGGTACTTGGCACAGCAACAATACCGTGTGAAACCATCTAAAATTACATTGATATAAATATATTATAATTTGCAAAAGAAGTCTGTGTTCCTTTGTTGCAAGAGAGATTGTTTGAGGGTATATAGGTTTTATACTATTTTATTCTCCAGCATATCCAAAGCTTCCGGCGATTACCAGTATTAAGCGTGATAGATTGAGCGTCTCTCTCTCTCTCTCTCTCTCATTCATAAGAAGCGTTTTTTTTGTTCTCAGTGAATAAGAAGAGGCGGGATCTTTATGTTTACTTATCATAGGAAAGAGAAGGGCTTTGATTATAAACCCTAAAAGTAGGCTTTTTAATTTATAAACCCCCTCAGGATTTTGATTATAAAACTTTAAAAGTAGGCTTTTTAATTTATAAACCCCCTCTCTTATTAAAATCCTTATAAGACGAGGTAAGTGAAGGGTTTCAAGTGTGAAACCCTGAAAGTTGAAAGCTTACATCTTTCTCATTATTTTTATAAGTCATGCGCTTTACTTTATTGAGTTCCTCTGTCTGTCTTCACGCGTCTCTCTTTGCATAATGTGTAAAAACAAAGATGAAATGGAAGTAGCCCAACACGCGTTTCTCTTTTGTACACCTCGTAAAGACAGACAACATGAGAGGATTTTAATTGGGTGTATCACCATTTCAATAGAGTATACGTGTATATACTATTTTCTTGTGTACCATTTATGCTATTATCTTGTGTACCACTTATGCCGCTAATGCATAATATATTCACTTACATGCTTCTTATATGGGCCAGGCATATATGCCATTAATGCACAATAAATGTACTTCTCTGCTTCTGATATCCATTAGGAAAATATGTTGCTAATGCAGGATTTATGCACTTATGTGCTGCTTACCTCATGCATCTATGCTGCTAATGCAGTAATGCATGATATATGCACTTATATGCACAATCTGTGCACTTCTATGGGTCAGACACATGCATTAAAATTTAAGATTATGTTAGAAAATGTGGTGTTATTTATCATATATGTATTTTAAATATTTTATTAATATTTGTATGGCTGTGCCGGATACCTATGGACAAGGTAACACTGCCAGAAATGTACCTCCTATCATCCATACTCCAAAGTTGATGAACTCACAGTCCTCACCATTATTGAATCTTAAAAAAAATATATACAGAAACCCTCTTCAAGGGAGTGACGTCCTCCTGACCCTTAACATGCCCCACTTTCTGGATTGCAGTTTTTAGATCTATGTAATGGGGCTGTTTCCTTGTAATCTATGACGGTATTCTTCCACCTCATTGATTTTCGTTGAGTGATCTCCGATGGATCTTAATCTTTCTTTTGGATTGAGAATTTGGGTGGAAGGAGAGATTAGCGGATTCTTTGGAAGTCTGAGTTGTTGAAGAGTTTGTGCAAGAAAACCCAAGGACGAGGGACCCATGCCTCCTCACTCGAGGGAAAATAGGCAGGAAAGAGAAGGTGATTTCAGCTATATGGTTTCAGGAGTAACTGGGGTCTAGACACCAACCACTCCCGTCACATTTGGGTCATTCTTGGATATTAAACGCTATTGCTCCAACATAACTAGCTCTTTCCCTTGTTCGTTTTGTAGTATTTGTGAGAAAAATGTAAATCATGTGTTTACTATTTTAGCTGGACTAGGCACATTTGGTTATTTTTCTTTAGTTATTTTGGCATATTGAACCCTATAATTGAGAAAGTTGGAGCCGTGGCTTATCGATTACAACTACTTGAAGAGTTGGCCCGTGTACACAATGTCTTTCACGTCTCAAAGCTACGAAGATTTATTCCGGATCCAGGCCACATGTTTTCGGAAGAAGTCATCGATCTACAAGAAGACTTGACTTACACAGAGAGACCAGTACAAATTATTGATCAAAGAGAACCAGAATTGCGTTCTAAAATAATTCCCTTAGTGAAAGTACTTTGGAGAAATCAAGATACCGAAAGTGCTACCTGGGAATTAGAATCTAAAATTCGAAAGAGCTACCCACACTTATTTAAAGGTACAAAAACACCTATCTACAGACCCCATTATTGATATAAATTTGATTGTTTTATATAGCTCTGATTGTCTGATATAGTTTTGATTGTTTGATATAGCTCTGATTGTTTGATATAGCTCTGATTGTTTGGTATAGCTTTGATCGCTTGATGTAGTTTTGATTGTTTGATATAGCTTGAATTGCTTGATATAGGTTTGATGGATTGATATTGATTGTTCGAAGTTGACATTGACCTGATTGATAGATGGTCATGGATCGACTACCTATTTCAAAATTAATCAAAGAAAAAAACCAAACTACTCATCTGATATCGATACGATTATTTGATCTGATCCGAGGGATTGCTTGGAGTAACTTGAATGTGACATGATTTGTAATTGAGAACTGTTAATCTCAGTTGATGAGCATCCCACAAATACAAAAAGTTAAAATGACATTTGCTCCTCAGTTGCCTAAAATTTTATTAAAAATTTGAATCTCTGTTGTGGGCATCATCTCTGACTTGGTTGATAAAATTCTAGATGGAGAAAACACGCGAGCAGATGATATCTGAGATGACCAGAGTGTTCTCTGAATTCACAAGGCGGACAACGGCGCTTGAACGAGCAAAGGCTTGCCGAGCTCTGCTGATACAGGACATAGATTCAACTCGCGCTGATCGCGTGAAGTACCAGAATCTATACGCACACACCTCAGTACTTAACCCTTAATGGACCCCTCTCGCAGAACTAATTTCTTATCAAGGAGAACTAACTTTCCTTAGGAGTATGCTGAGGTTGGCCAACGAAAGTATCCAAGAGTCAGAAGCCCTAGTTCAGCAAGCCGAGAATAGGATGAACGACCTCACCCGTTGTTTAGAGGAACTGGATAGGAAATGACACCTAAAATGAGTAGTGTGTGTGATGAACTACTATGAACAAACCGCCCTTACAGTTTTGTACCGACGTAAGGATGTTAAGTGTTAACTATTGGAAATGAATGGGAATCAGTTGCATACTATCAAATCATTTGGAGCCTTGAATTTTTTTTTTCTTACAAATTGGGTCGAATTATGAATCCTAGAATTTAGAAATTTTTGTATAGAATATGTACATTTAAAATTCGAAGTTGACTTGAAAACTTAAATTGTTCCAGATGAATTCATCACTTGGAAACTCTACCATGACATGTGCTGACAAGAAAAAAATGATGGCCCATTATACCTTTTTGCGCGACTCCCTCTTTCGGGCTGAGAAAGAACTGAGTCAGAGGATCATCAAATGCACAACACAATGCAAGAGTTGTTGAACATCCTCCACAATGACAAACCAATGAAATCACAACTCCTTATCGATTTGACTCACATAGAGAATAACTATGCTTACGACTGCAAAAAGCTAAACGAAGTAAAAAAGAGCATTGACCGCCTCACTACAAGTATAGAGGGACTACAAACCGAGATTTCTGCTCTGGACGAGTCGGAGATTTTAAATTGTAGTTACTTTTCACATGAAATAATCTTGATGCATGCTTAATTGCTTATAAGCAGAAAGGCTCACACTTGAACAAGATCTTGATGTATGCTGTTTAGCAGAAAGACTTGTCTCCAATAAAATTGAATTCTGGGATTTTGGGTTGTCTTACCATTGCACTTTACTAATACTTTACTTAAAAGTCTTCTAATCAATGATGAAAATGATCATCACTGCATAGATCCCTCAGAAGTGAGGGATGGATCAAATTTAATTTTAATGAGCTTCAAGACTAATGGGATCAGAGGTGGTATTGGCGGAGCAGCTAGGAACCAATATGAACAAGCATTGGCCTCTTTTTGTGGTTGAGGCTATGTGGGATGGTCATTCTCACCTGCAATTTATTGTGAGAGATGGATAGACAGGAGTTTTTGGACTGCATTTATGACATGATGGATTCAGTGAAATAGAAAATCTCCTTTCACTGTGGCGATATTATGAGTATGGCCTTGTTGTTGAACCCACAACTATGAAATGAATATAGTTTCTTTTCAGACAAGGAGGTTAGAGAAGAGTTTTACCTTTGCATGGATAGAGTGATCATTAGGGCTGATGTTTGGTTGGATTTCTGCAACCAGGCAATGGTGATTTTCTTTGTCAACACATTGACACAGGTAAAAATGGAACTCCAGGTTACTTCATTATTTTAAACGAGTTCAAATTATAGCTAGTATTTTATAAATTTATTTAAAACTGATTTGTGGGCCTGTTTTGAAGGCGCCACATCCAAGCTCACAAAGTGCAGTTTATGCTCATAGCCTAATGTAGTCCTTCGAGCTGTGAATGAAATTGGAGCTTGTTTCAGCAGGCATTATCCTTATATTCATGTCAATAAATAACCGAGTGTTCTTGTCAATATTTAGAAACCAGGACTAAACAAGTAGTTGAATTATATGCAAGTACAAAGAGGAGAAACCAATTAGAGTAGCAGAGGTTTTTGTCATGTATAACGTGAAATTTAAAGAGAGCTAAGGTGGGGTGATGTTTATTCAGCTGGGACCCATGAGATGATGAGTAGAATGCTCAAGAAGACTTTATTCTTCCTTTGGAACTGTACTTTCTTGACAACGAAGACCTGCCTTTTGAAAACCAGCATTCGAGCCAACTGACGATCCACATATAAAGCTTGGTTCACCCGCACCCTGTCAATTGGGACCGCTGCTACTGCTTTCAATAAGTGAAAGAAGACTCCTCTAAAGTAAATGTAATTTTAAGTTTGTTAACTACTAACTTTTCAACTTCTAGTTACACTGAATGGTTATTTACTTTTTTTATAAATTGCCATAGCTATGGGTAATGGTAAAGGTATGAGTTAAGCGATTTGACTGGCCATTGTTTATGCGAAATTGCATAATCGCATAAACGACGGCTTACTCATTTCAATTTATTTTTTCTTTTTTAAAATAAAAAAATAAAGAAGCAAAAAATTAATTGATAACTTATAATTTCAAGTTAAGTTTATACTTCCCATAAAAAAAAAAACATAAAGTTTATACTTGAACTTATATTATAAACTTTGTAGTTTACGTTACCTTTCTTTGCCAATTGTTGTTACTTATTAGACTTAGATACTTGATCTTTATATTTTAAGTAAATAATTATCAGTTATATAAATAACTAATTAGACATAGACTTGTAGAGACAAGAGAGGTAAATAATAAAACTCAAACCTCCCAAGACTAGGTTGGGTCACTTGAGCAATGATTGGTAGAAGCTTGCTTGATTGGTTCACTTGAGTGATGATTATAAGAAGACTAGAAGCTTGCTTGGGTTTTTACTTAGGCTTTCCAATCTTGATCCTTGATCTTGATTTTTGAATCTTGATTGATGAAGGCTAGGGCCCTAGGCTAGAGGCTAAGAAAAAATAATAATACACTATTATTACTAACTAATTACAGCTTTTCTACACTAAAAAAGAGGTTTACAAAACCCAAAAAATAAATAAAAGAACAAAATTAGGAAGATAAGAGGAGATTAGGACTCTAGAATGGAGATTAGAGAGGAAGAAGGTTTGAATTCTAAAAGTTGGGTTTCTTTAAATTGTATGAATATGTTTACGAAATCCTCAAACTTCTATCATACTAATCTTCGAAGGCTAAATTCGTTCAATTTGGTTCCTTGTTTTGTTTTTTGATAATATGGGCGCCCAGGCTTCTTAGAGCACTCGACTATTCCCAGGGCACGTGCACACCCTAAGTTAGCACGTGTTGGGTTAGCACGGGATAGCACGGGATATAAATCCCAAGGTGGCCTCAAGGGCAGATTCGAACTCAGGTCTCCCGCTTCCTGAGGCGGGTACCTGGCCATCACACCAAACCCCTTGAGGTTTGTGCCAATTTGTTTTGGGTAGTTTATTTTCAGGTTTTGCCTGTATTTGATTGCTTTGTGACGAGTTGGAGTACGAGTTGGTCCAGTTGAGCACTTGTATCTGCTGTGGAATGCTGAAGTTCTTACCATGGATAATTGCGTTCTATCGTATTTCAAAATTGAATAATAAGTGGCTCACACTTTGTTTGGAAATTTTTTCTGGTTTATGATCAACTCACTCAATGTTTGAACTGTCTGCTTGCAGATCCTGAGGGCATCTCCAATGCTCAAAAATCACTTGGATTAGGACAGGAAGAGAAAGTGCGCCGTGTTCGTTAAGTAAGTCTCAGAACAATCAGTTTAGAAGACCATTTTGTGTCATCAAATTCAATATTACATGTACTCTTATTTTCCAGGTGTTCGAAACTAGACCATTTTGTTTATATGCAGCATACTCAAAACCAATTATGAAACCCATCACTTGCCTGTCTCTTAATTATAAAACTCATCAGCTGGATGTTTTGACAAGAGGTTGGTAGGCCAATCTTTTCCTAAGGTTGGTAAATGGGCCAGGTAGCCTGGCCCAGCCAATTGGGCCTGGCCGATTTAAGGAGGGATTGGGCTTGAAATAAAGCCCGTGGGCTAGGCTTGGGCTAGCACTTTAAGCCCAAAATTTAAATGGCCCGGGCTTGGGCTTTAGCTCTCAGGCTTGTTGGGCTCTCAGATATGATGTATGTCAAGTTTCACTTCTAATATTTAAAAAGACACTTAACAACTATAGATTTTCTATTTCTAGGTTATAGATTTTCTGGGAAATAGATGTTAGGCTGCATCTGGGTTAGCGCTTTCGGGTCAAAGAGCGGCTCTTTCGCTCTTTGGCTTCAACGGGGGACTGCTTTTAAATTTGGTATCACAGCTCCTATCCCCATTTGCTCTGGCAAGAGCTGTTTTAATTGATAAAACTGCTCTATGCATGCTCTTCGCCTTTATCTGCTCGAGCAGAGAGTAGGCAGAGAGCTGCATCTACTCTTATAAGAGCTAACCCAAACACAGCCTTAAACTTCTCATTAGATATTTATATTGTATAAATTTTTATATTTTTTTATAAATATAAAATTAATTTTTCTAAATCAATAAATAATTTTTGAATAAATATGGGTCGGGCCAGGCTTTGGAAGTTTATTGCGGGCCAGGCTTGGGGTCATAAGCCCCCCACAGGCTTGTGTCGGGCTTGAGCTAAGTTCAAATCTGCCGGGCTGGGCTTGGGTTTAGCCTAGCCCGGCCCATTGCCACTCATATCTTTTCCCCACAACAACAGCTCTTGTGCATACCAGCACTCAAACTTAAGTGAAAAGAAACACAGTAGCGAAGTGATGGAAGCATACTCCGATGGCTAGGTGCTTCAAGCACCTTCATCTCATGCTTCAAGCACTCTAGAAGGGTGCCATCTGGCACTCACAATCATGTTTCAATGCCACATAGACTACGGAGGCAATGTATAAATCAGTTAAAAAATAAAATTGGATGAAAGTAATTTATGTAATGCGATCTTGCTTTGCTTGATGTGGACCTTGGAGTATGGTCGCCTTGCTCCATTGGAGCACCTAACTGGTGTATATATAATTGACTTTGCAAGGCACTAAATCCTTCAAATACAACACTGGGTTAAGTTCCCCGAAATGTAATATTCCCTACCCTTTCCATTTTCCTTCATTGGTTGACCTCGTTTGTATATAATATGGGCATAACGATTATATGACTCTTATTATGCCGTGACTCAGAGCATCCAACGACTGCATCCTAGAAACGCACCCACTAGATGCTAAAAGTATGAGAAGAGGAAGAGAAGAAGGAAAGGCATTTGAACGTGGAGGGTGTTTGAGGAAGAGACCATCGCTGCCGCACTGATAGGTTGACCGGTAGTTAAGCCATTTGACCTCCTCACCCTGCATAGAAAGTGGCAACACAATATAAGAGCATCTCTAATAGTATATTCTATATCGGATGTGGCACTATAACGGCTCTAATTTGGAATAAATGTGAAGTGTTGTGTGCTCCAATAAATATCCTATATTTCACGTGGATGGATATAGAATATCATCTTGGTATCCTACATTTTAAAAATAATATATTTTATTGCTTTTAATTGTATTTTCTAATTGAGATACCCACCAATCGCTATAAAAAAGAATATTTATCTCAAATTTGTGATAGATGATTGGAGTGTATCATATCATATATTTTTTATATTTCAAATTTATTACATAGGCTAAAAAAATGAGATATGCCATTGGAGGTGCTCTAAGCCTAAGGTCCCTTTTAGACAGAATGTCAGAATGTTGAAACTTGGATTTGGCCATATGGTTCTGCCTTTGGTAAATTGGAATTATGAGTTTTTGCTACTTTTCTTGTTACCAAATCGGAGTCGGGTTCGGAAATAAGTAGGCAAGAAGACAGTTAAAAAAAGTAATAGATTGATTCACTATACAATAAAACTGAAAATATGTGAAGAAATAAAAGAAGTTGACAAAGTCGCCATCCCGTTACTTGCGACGTCATCAAAAAGATGTTGAGCATGCTAAAAAATTGTGCAGAGCATTATGGAGAAGTGAACCTTGCCATGGACTTTCAATAATCGGGAATAAATGAAGCTGTGCGTTATATTGGGCTGATCTCCAAACGCATGCTTACTTGCAATGAGGGTTTGAAAATCTTTCCTTGGACAGTTGAAATGATGATATATTTATATTTTAAAATAAAATATATAGATATTTATATTTTATTGGGTTGCTGCATTTTGTATAAATTAATCAACAACTTTACAGAGGAAAAATGTAAAGTTGAAAATTTCATGCATCTTGTTTCACCACATTGGAGAGAGCTAGAAAAATCCTTTAGCACATATAAAGGTTGTGTTTGGCATAGCTCTTTGTCAACAGCTCCCTATCAGAGTTGGTTATACTTGCATTAGCAAGTCTCTTGTTTCCTTGCTAACTCTCTGTAAAGCGGGATTTATCTATTCTAACAGCTACCTTTTCACTCTCTGCTAACTCTCTGCTAGAGCAAATAAAACCTACTCTAATAATAATTGAGCATAAAGCATGGGAGAAATGCTGTTTGTTCCACATAGAATTAGGAAGGAGAAGGGAGACCTGCTAAAGTAGGTAGAATGAATTTAGTAAAAAGAAAGGCAAATAAACCTTGCTCTTGACTGGGAACTAGCAGATACCTATGCTAAACTCATCCAAAGCTTCTCATCTCCTATGCTTGCTTAAGGGAAGGGTTGTATGCTAGGCATCAAAGCACTCTAGCAGCTATGCCAATCACATATCTGTTTATTTGAAGTACGAATGTGCTTGAGGTGCACTTTGCGGAGTGTGTCACCGCAAGGAGCTTAATAATGGGAAAAACACTCTCCCTTCTATGTGCAAATGATAGGATTCAGCAAAATCAAAATAAGCAAAATAGCAAGAAAACCCTTGAATGTGGAGAAAAACCACGGGACCTACTCTACTCCAGCAGAAAAATTCACTAATTAAAAGGGATAATACAACCCTTCTCTAGTAACTACTAGAGCAATACAATCATCAAGAGAACATTGTCATGACCTGAAATTCTACCCCCATCTTGAGGGCCTATAATTCCGTATTATGACCTGCATGCATCCCAAATATACTAAGCGGACATATACATAATAAGAGTTCTCACCCTAATATGGTTTCATAAAATCCGTGAAACTAATAAAATAAAGATGAAATTTAAGGGCAATCATAAATAATGAATAAAAGCGAGAAAATCTATTAAATATCTAATAATCAATGAGGAAATAAAGATCAAACATAAATGAAAAGTGAGGCTATAAATAAACAATAACTGTATGAAATAAGAGAATAAATTGCCTAAACTCATAGTGACAACTCTCCTTTTCGGTAATTTTTCGGTAGGGGGTTCTTTCGGTACATTTTCAGATTAATTTCGATACCTTTCAGAAAAAATTCGGGAAAGTTTCAGGGATTAAAAAATATAAAAAATTACTACAATATATACTAAATTACTAACGTTTATTAAAAAAAAAATACAGAAATCTTGTCGAAAAATATCGAAATTACCGAAAATACCGAAATTTTCCTTTGACCCCCTTTTTGGCAAATTTCATTGAATTTCGACAAAATTTGTCACTATGCTTAAACTAAAGATCCCTATTTCAATACCAAAACTACCCTATCAATAGTCGACACTAAGGTCGAAATCATCACCGAGATCCTCTTGGTATCTTGCAAGGTCACCGGCTATAAAAGTCGGTGGTTGAGCCCCTTCTGAAAGTAGAAGCACTTCTTGGCTACTAAAGTCGATCGAATTTTCCTCGTATTTAGTCACCGTTGTGGTTCCTAGCTGCAAAGCTAAGAACTCACTCTTTTCCAGTGTCTTCGTGGCATCCGAGAAGTACTTATTATAGAACACTTCCCTAAATTACTGCTAAGTCCACTACTCTTCTTCTTGTCTACTCATCAATCCCTTGGCTGAAGTTCACCAATGGTATTACTGCCACCTTGTAATTATTATATGATTAAAACAGTCAATTAAAAGGCACAAATTATAAATGTATGGAATCAAAGTGAGCAACCAGTCCTGCAAGAACAAGGGCTGTTGTAGCAAGTTTTAAGAGGTAAGTAAGGGTATGTCTATAGAGAAATGTGGTTCAACTATAGTAAATCTCCAAATTTATGGTAGATCTGGCACTCTATCCTAATTTAAGCTAAACCAAAATAGGAAAGAGGAGAGATCTTGAGTTTTTGTCACTTTTACTATAAACTACAAAAGTTAAATGCAATTGATCCAGATCTGATCAAACATAGAGATAAGGAGAGATATAGAAAAGATGAAAATTTAAAAGGTGGAGAACAACAACTAGGGGTCTTGGTATCTTACTGAAAAATCAAACAAATCAAAAGCAGTGTAGAGGATTGATTTGTAACAATCCTCTATTCTGGCTCCAAGCTACCCAGGTTGCCCCGACAGAGGTGAGGTATAAGAATCCAATCTCCACCAATGGATCAAAGTAATCTTGAGGTTAAGATCTGCCCTTCTACTGGATACAGTCCTAAGGTTATGATCTGCCCTTCTACTTGATATAGTTCATCCCTGAGATTGCTCCAATCTATTGATCTTGATTGGAACAGGAAAACTATTATAGATGCTGTGGGTGCCAGGCTATCAAGCTCCCTATTTTTGGCTGACATCCACAAGAATATCCAATCCAAGAAAATCAAATATGAAGAAGTAAAATATAAATTAGAATTAGCTTTAAAAATCATAATTATATTACAAACTTATAATACTATTATGCCAAGATCTGTAATCTGTGTAATATATAATCTCTTACAAGCCTCTAAATCTATCAATTTATAGCTCAAGGCCTCACCCTAACTACTGAAAAGAGTTTAGCCACTCATGATTGGCTAAAGAGAGAATGGGAGAAGAAGGAAGAAAGAGGGAGAATTTGGAGGGAAAAATAGATCTCGAACTAAGCTTTGGTTCTCTCAAATTCTGGATGATTCTTTTGTAAAAGCTCTCTTCTATTTATACCTTCTCCCTCTGTCTCAGATCCGTTTTATCCAATCAGAGCCTAATAGAATAATTCTATTAGTTTGGGTTGCTGATATGGCAGATTTCTCTTCTAGAAGCTCTTCTCCCATTGGTCCGCAATTGGCAAATACACGTGAGGCAGTTAGGGTTTCCAATCATGCATAGTTGAATGTCAAAAATACCCCCAGGAGTCGTTGATGTGCTTTGGAACTCGTGCATAAAATTCTGGCATTGGCAGTTGCTGAAGAAAGAAAGCTGAGAAGTTGCCAGTTTGAGTGTCAAGAGGTTCAGGGATCCTCTCGATAGGTTCTGAATTTGCATTGTATTCACATTGACAGGTTGCAGTGGCTGTCGACAACTTTGTAGACTTCTCGAGAGGTTTGAAGTCTTCTCGACAGGATGAGTGGCACTCGTCGATAGGATTAGAGTAGCTCTCGATATGTTCAGCTTGACTAGTTGACAGGATTGGAGAGCATTCTCACCCTCTGTCCAGTTCTGCATTCATCCTCTCGACATCTTTGTGAAGTTCCTGTTTGAGCTTTTGATAGGTTGCCTGAACCTTGCGAGGATGAGCGTCATTTAGCTTCAGGTGAATTGTCGACAGGATTGCTTTGCACTGCTCGACAGATTCAGCTGAACCTCTCGACTTCCCCTGCATCTCCAGGTATCCTCTTGAAAGGATCCACAACTGCATCTCCAACCTCTCGATAGGTAATTCGATCCTCACGAGATGTTCACAATTCCAACTCATTACCTCTCGACAAGTTGAGCTAGACTTCTGGATCCTCACGACAACTTAATGGCACATCTCGATACTTAGCTTTCGAGCATCAGAACCTCTCGACAGCTAGACTTAACCTCTCGATAGGTTCTGCCTTGTGCTTCCATAGCTGGCACACATCTTGGGTGTGCTGGTCTTCATTTGTTCAACACTCAGCAGCCTCTTAGTAGGTTCAATCTATATTCCTTGCAACTGAACTTGGTCCCAAGAATTTCTAGTTGGGTCCATGACCTTCTCATGAATCTCTAAGGCTCTTGTGAACTGCTTGATTGGCTGGCCTTTGGACTGTAAGATCACATGTTGAGCAGTAAATTACTTCTTTGACTCTTTTAAGTGAATATCTGCACTAAGCTTGTAATTCATTACTTATCTATAAAATATATTTAAAATACATTATTAGTCAACTCAAGGGTCCACCAAAAGATAGGTTAGGAGGTGAAAAATAATATTTTTTACTGCTTAACACACTCCCAAACCTAAGCTTTGCTAGTCCCTAGCAAAGGAGAAAATAAAAATAATTATTGAAAATAAAACATGCTACTTTTGTAGGGAACACAGATACATTTAGCATATGCATCAAGCCTTTTAAACCCCTAGGTGATCCCTAGTGGAGGAATGAAGACTCTTGAGGGTTTACAGTGAAGTTACCCATAAACTTCTCCAATAAAATTAGTTAATATCAGTGCAACATGCTAAAACAAAATTCAAGCAATATAAAATTCATTCCACACCTTGTCCATTCAGTTTTTAGAGGATTCTTAGCAAAAACATGATAGTTTAAAACTAAAATTCTGTAGTAATCCCTGTACAATCAATCAGCTCATGTCAATGTATTTTGTATGAAAATTAATGCAAAGCTTACTCTCAAATTGAGAATTATGCTTTGATAATGCGCCCATAAATCCTAATTTCAGACCCAAAGCTTACCAGGGCTGTCACTCTCAATAAAAATAGAAGGGTGTATCAATTCACACAACTCAAGAGCAGTTACAGCCCTCAAATAGGACTGCAAGCATGAGTATAGGCATTGCTTTAACTTCTTAAATTTTCTAACTCTTTTCACCATAGATCAAACAAATCCTTATCTCCACATAACAGCTCAATTAATTTCAGATCAGTAAGGGCTTTTTATTGAGTTGTAATATGGCTTATGAGTGAAGTTTATAAAGAATAAAAGGGTGGAATAGGATTCAAAATTGAGAAATCAGTAGAGTAAGGAGGTGACATGTACACCTTCATTTCGGCACAATCTTCATCTTCTTTGAATTTTCAGATTTGAAGTGATCAATTTCCAATCCTCATTTCAATGTTACAATGAATTGACTTCACTTTCTCACTTTTTTGTTTTGCTTTTCTGTTTTTGTTTTCTTTTTTGTATGCTTTTTCTCTTGCTATTTTTCTTTTCATGGGCTGGAATGCCACAACTATATATCACACTTGCCTTCAAATGTATTTTCTTCATTTTTCAACTCAAATATCAAACTAGCTCCTTTAGTTTCACTTCTCCTCCTATTTCCTGATTTCTCAGATTGAGGGTGAACTAAAATAGGTCAAGAGGTTTTGGATTCAAACTTTCTAGTTTTCATCAAAGAAAACTAGGATTTTTAAGGCTCAAAAGGTGTGTATCAAAGGTAGTTCAAAGGTGAAAAGTTTTAAGCTCAAATTGTTCAAGGGATGGCCTTACTTCATGTCCTCAATGTCATGAATGCTGTCAAGCTGTTTCAACTTGAAATTGCCTAACTTCTAGTGAGCAGAGATAGATCCAATCAGTCCATAGAGCAGAAGAAATTGCCAAACACTCTTCAAAAAAAAATTTTCAGGTCCAAATCTCACTGGGTATGGTCTTCCCTCAGATTTCTGGGGCATATCCTCTCAATGTTCTCTATTTTCAAGTTTACTAAGCACTAATTTTGAAAATTTCTGACATTTGTTTTATGAAAATGTTAGAACTATAACATGTTCCAGTTTTAAAAAGTTTTTAATTTCCTCTCTATAAAAAAAAAAATCAAGTGAGAAATTATTTTATTTTATCAATTTCTGTTAAAACCTTGCTGCACTACCATTAACTATCCATTGAAAAACCTTGCCACACCTCCAAAACTATGAGGAGCAGTGTACTCACTGATTCAATGATAAAGAAATGTGCAGCATGAGAAAAACATATACAAAGCAGCAAGGAAAGAAAAATAAATAAATAAACTGCAGCTAAACAAAGAACATTAATACACAAACAAAATAAGAATCAATAGTAAACAAAACACACAAATGAGGAAAAGAAAGCAGACAATAAAACATAAGAAAGCAAGAAAATCATAGCAAATAGACTAAAGAAAAAATTCCTTTATTAATACCAAAATATGCACAATGTAAAGGAAAATGTTCTACAAGAGAGTATGTAAAAATATCCTAACTTTACAACTCTAATCATCTGACTCCTCTACAACCTTAGGTGGATCTTTGAGTCCTTTACCCTTTTCTTGCTTCCGAGTAGCTATAGTGGACTGGGACCTTGTGGAGGAAGGTTTTCTAGTCCTGGATGCGATTTTCTTTGGAAGGGGTGGCTTAGGCTTGGAAGGGGGCTCCTTGAATTTGATGTCAGGCTTGACTTTGCTAGGCTCCTTTGGTTGAGGAGCTGTTTTCACGGGAGGTGAATCAGGGTTTAATTCTTTGGAAACAGCCTCAGCCAACCCCCTGTCAGTCTTTTCAGTTAAGTTCTTCTACATGACTGCAATAGTCAGCCCATAATCATGAGTGTTGTCCTGTGTTACTCTCAGCTGTGCCTACAGGGCCTTTATCACATCCTCATGGCCCTCAGCTCTATTATTCCCCTGGTTGTATTGCACCATAATTTCCTGCCAACCCTTCTTTATCTCTTTCTTCTCCAGCTTGTAAGTCACTTGTAGAAATTTGATGTAGTCAAGCAGAGGCTACCTCACAGTGGTTCTCAGGTCAGCCATGCCTCTAAGTAAATCTCTTGTAATATTGGCATTGGCTTGCATGGCCCTGAGAAGAGTAAGGTAGGGAGGTGGGAGATTAAGGGAAGCATGTAGGATGGACTGATCAGCAAGGGAAGTAGGGCCATCCAGCTTTGGAGGGGGGATGGATGATGGCATGGGTGGGGTAGAAGTAGAGGGAATGGGCTGGGGAAATGCAACCTCAGGGTCAGGGTCAGTTTGGGTGGAGGCAGTGGTAAAGGTAGGGAGAGTAACTTCAGGGATAGGTGCAACCAATTGTAGGGGTTGTGGAGAAGTGGGGGTAGTGGTGATATGGATGGGTAAAGGGATATCTGGCTTTTGGGATGGTTGGGTTAAAATTTATAAAGTGGAATTGATGGCTAGCACAGTGGAAGGAATGGAGGCTTGATTTTGGAGTGTAGAGTTCATGGCTTGAAGTGCGACTTCAATTGATGATTGGGTTTGGTTGTTGGCCATCACTTGAGATTAAAGGGAAAGTAAAAGGTTGAGGATATGGGGTAAAGGGTCAGGTGTGACAGGGGCTGAGGGTTGGATTGGTGGAATTGGTTGGAAAGGGAAAGTGTGGGTATGGGTAAATGGGTAGGCTGTGGAGAGTCAGGTAGGGGAATATTTTCATACCCAATGTCCTTCACAATGGAATCAATTAGGGATGAATATCCCTCAGTGGTTATTTGGTCCTGGGTGTATGGAGGTGATATGAAAAAGGGTGGGTCAATATGAAAGGACATTGATGGTGGGGAAGTGGTGGCTAGGTCAGCTGATGAAGCTGGTGTAAGGCTTAAAGGTGGAGTGGCTAATATGGATGGGCTGCCTGGAATGGTGAGTGAAGGTAAGGTAGGGATTGGGTAAATGGTGAAAGTAGTAGATAAAGGTGTGGACGTGGTGATGGTGGAAAGGGAGGTTAAAATGCTGGGAGGTAGGGACACTGGACTGGAGGGTAAAGGAAATGAGATGGGTGATAGAGAAGCTACTGGGATGGAAAAACTAGGGATATCAGGCATGGAAGGAACATAGATGGAAGGGATGGAGGGGATGATTGCAAGAGCTGGGGGAATCAAAGGAGCAGTTGCAAAGCTGGCCACTTGAGGTGCCTCCCTTTCAGAGTCCTTCATAGATTTTCTTTTGCTCTTCCCAATGAGGGTCCTACTGGCAGATCAGGCCCTCTTCCAAAATACTTTAGGGGTCACCTTCTCCACTTTCTCCCCTTCTTTGAAAACAAATTCTTTTCTCTTGAGCATGGCAATAATGAGCTTGCTGTAGAGTAGCCCTGGTAAGGCTTGGGCCTTCCTACACTTGTCATTCACATACACCATGACCTCAAACACGAAATGAGCAACATTTATAAATTGGCCCTTGGAGAAAGAATAGAGTGCATCTACTATGGGGACTCTTCTTTCTTATTGGTGCCCACTCACATAGATATTCTTCCTCAAAATAGAGTCAAAGAAGAGAATGCTGGGGTGTAAATCTCTTCTCATTATTGAGTCTCCAGAACCCACAATGCCCTTGGTGAGGAGCCTGGCCATTGCTTTGAAAGAGACATTCTCAAGTGCAGCCAGGCCATAGATTGAATAAAAAAAAAAAGGGACTGCCAATGCTATCCCTATATTTCTATAATCCACCACCATCTCCACATGATCAATCAAAATTATAAGGCAGGGCTCAAGTGAATCTGGCTTGGTTTATTTTTTGAGATTCTGATACCACAACTTAACCAGCCTTAGGTAAGATTTTTCATTCAGTGGGCTCAACATGGGTGTTAGGCCTGCCTTCACCAAATAATTCAAAGTATCTTGACACTCCTCTACCTTAGAGAAATAGGGGGTGTCAACAAGAGTCTCTGAGATCAGACCTAATGCATCCACAAATTCATTGGGTGTGGATATGAGCACAGGGACTTCAGGCTCCAATTCAGGGTAAGGCTCAGCTTTAGAAAATTCAAGCACAAAGTTAGGTTGTGTCTCAGGGGCCTCCTCAACAAGGTCTTCACTGATTTGGGCCTTCTTAGATTTCTTGGCCTTCTTAGTTTTGACAGTTTTCTCAGCTTCATCCATGACAAGGTTCCTTTTTACAGGTGGGGTTTTTCCTTAGGCTTTATGATTTGCCTACTGGACTTCCTAGTGGCTTTGGTGGTGGATTTAGAAGGTACTTTAAAAAGATTAGCCAAGGTATCCTCTTGACCAGCCATTACTCAATTAATCTCTCACAATCAAATGTAACAACCACATAGGCCTTTGTTATCAATCAAATTAACCACACCAATTTGCAAATGCAATGCCAAAAACACAAAGTAGGGCAAAAGAGAGGTTTACCAGCAGAAACCTAGGGTTTACAAATCTTAGAATGCATAGCACCAAACCAGCTCAGACAAGGTGCAAAGTGTAGCTTTGATGAATTGAAGCAATGGGAAATATAGCCAGAACTTATTATAACAGCCAGTGAGATAGAGAGAGAAAAAGCAAAATGAAAAAATCGCCAGAGAAAACTTAAAGCGCAAAGAGAAGCTGTCGAATGGAGAAAATAGAGTTGTCATTAGGTTTAAAGCAATGGGAAACAACTTTCGATAGGATTGGGGCAAGGTTTCAACAGGTTGATGCAACATGTCGAATAGTAGGAAGTCACTGATCCTCGCAAGAGGTTCACGTAATCTTGTCGACGGGTTCAAGTAGACAGCAATAATCATTTCGAATGGTTCACAGAACCTCTCGACATGTTCTTTGAACTCAATATGCAATCCTCTCGATGGGTTCTAGGCTCCAGAAAAGTTACTTTGAGAGGTTCACAGAACCTCTCGATAGGTACCCTAAACTTGTCGAGAATTCAACTAAAAGTCTTCAGAACCTGTCGAAATGCTCTTGGATCCTATCAACAACTATTTTTACACCTTCAAAACCTATCGAGAATTAATTTACACCTCTCGACAGCTTCTAAATCTTGTCAAAAAATAGACTGGGAACTCTCAGAACTTGTCAAGATGTTCATAGAACCTATCGACAGGTTATACTTCAGTTTAAACGGGCTTGCAATCAATTCCTAGTTCATTTCCCAACAGAATTGACACTCCAACTCAGGTTACTTCACCAATTTAACTCATTATCCTACCTGAGGTACAGACATACATGACAAAAAAAAAATCATGTACAATGCCAAATAGAATTGAAACAAAAGAAACAGAAATAACCAAACACATGAGTTATTATACATAGTATATATTGTGAAAACTCAGACATATTATGGAGGTTCGTGATAGTGAATGGTCAGTACAGGCTCCACCACATTTTCAACAAATAGCTTGAGCCATTGCCCATTCACCTATAAGCCCACAGAGCATCAGGTAACTTCAAGAACCAGTCCTTCCTATCCAGTCTCACTGTTATTTCCAAAATGTGTATGATTTCCCTAGTAGAAATCTCCACCTGCCCACTGGTTTGTAGGTGGTATGGGGTGGCAACTCTGTGTGTCATAAAATTCTTTCTAAGTAGGTTCTCAACCTGTCTATTGCAAAAGTGGCTCCCCCCATCACTTATGATAGCTCTGGGGGTGCCAAACCTAGAGAAAATATTATCCTTCAAGAAATTGAGGACAACCTTGTGATCATTTGTTCTTATAGCTATAGCCTCAACCCATTTGGACACATAGTCCACAACTACAAGAATATACTTGTATCTAAAGGAAGGAGGGAAAGTCTTCCCATGAAGTCTATCCCCTAAATGTCAAAGAGTTTAATCACAAGTATTGGCTGTAAAGGAATAGAGTTTCTTTGGGAGATACTTCCCATCTTTTAGCATCTTTCACAAGTTTTACAATGAAGTCATTCATCCTTGAAGAGAGTAGGCCAGTAGAATCCACTTTAGAGCACCTTGGCAACAATTTTGTTCCCATTGAAATGGCCTCCACAAGCCTGTTCATGACACATAGTTAGCACATTATAGAATTCCTCATCAGGGACACATCTCCTCACCACTTAGTCTGCACAATGCTTGAATAGGTATGGATCCTCCAACATATAATGTCTGATCTATGAAAAGAACAGATCCTTATCCATTTTGTTTCAATGTGGGAGGATCTTCCCTGCTGTCAAGTAATTCACAATATTTGCAAACCAAGGTGTAGAGGTGCTGATAACAAACAGTTGTTCATCCGGAAAGGAGTCATTAACAGGTAGTCCATCAAATTCCTCTACTAGGATCCTAGACAAGTGGTTTGCAACCATATTTTTAACCCTTTTTTTGTCTTTGATCTCAAAATTAAACTCCTGTAATCGGAGGATCCATCTGATCAATCTAGGCTTTGCATCTTTTTTTGACAAACGGTATTTTAGGGCTGAGTGGTCTATGAAAACCACTATCTTGGATCCCAGCACATAAGACCTGAACTTATCTAAAGCAAAAATAATTACTAACAGTTCCTTCTTATTGGTGTAATTTAACTGAGCATCAATCATAATTTTATTTGCATAAGCAATCACACAAGGGGCCTTATCCTTCCTTTGCCCTAAGACTGCACCAATTGCAAAGTCTGATGCATCACACATCAGCTTAAAAGGGATTAAAAAATCAAGTGCTTGAAGGATAGGTGCAGAGGTTAGGCAACTTTTTAATAGCTCAAAGGCCTTAAGGTATTCATCATTGAAATCAAAGAGAACCTCTTAGCACAACAGGTGGCAAAGAGGTTTTGAGATTTTGCTGAAATCTTTGATAAATCACCTATAGAAGCCAGCATGCCCCAAGAATGATTTGACTTATTTCACAATTTTTGGTGGGGGAAAATGTGCAATCATATCTATTTTAGCCTTGTCTACCTCAATGCCCCGGTGAGAAACCACATGGCCAAGGACAATGCCTTGAGTGACCATAAAATGACTCTTTTTCCAATGCTAAAACCAAGTTGGTTTCCTCACATCTCTGTAGCACAAGGTTGAGATGGTGTAGACATGGGCTAAAACTATTCCCAAAAATAGAAAAATCATCCATGAAAATCTCTAGAAACTGCTCAATCATGTCAGAAAATATAGCATACATGCACCTTTGGAAAGTTGCAGGTGCATTACACAATCCAAATGGCATCTTTCGATAGGCAAAGGTGCCAAATGGGCATGTGAAAGTTATCTTTTCTTGGTCTTGTGGATAAACAGGGATTTGGTTATACCCTGAATATCCATCAAGAAAATAATAAAAAGACTTTCTTACTAACTTATCCAAGATTTGGTCAATGAAGGGCAAAGGGAAATGGTCTTTTCTTGTTTTTAGATTGAGCTTTTGATAGTCTATACACACCCTTCAACCTGTGATTTCCCTAGTTAGAACAAGCTCACCATCATCAATTTTAATTACAATAATTCTAGATTTCTTAGGTACCACCTGAGTAGGTGCTACCCATTTAGAATATGAAATTGGGTAGATGACTCTAGCGTCTAGCAATTTGACCCTTATGTCATCACCACTTCTTTCATGAGGGGATTCAATTTTCTCTGTATCTCTCTAGAGGGTTTGGAACCCTCTTCCAGGTAAATTTTATGCATGCAAATAGCAGGGCTGATGCCCCTAAGGTTAGAAATGGTCCAACCAATTGCTCTCTTATGCTTCTTTAAAATACACAACTCTTCCTCTTGCTCATCAGTGAGAGAGGAAGAAATAATCACTGACAATTTCTAGTTTGCCCCCAAAAAAGCATACTTCAAGGTCTTAGGCAGTGTTTCATCTCCACCTCTGGTGGAAAAACAAGTGAAGGCAATCAAGGTGCCTTTGATGGTGGTGGAAGAGGCATCTCAGCAGGTTTCCAAGGAGGATACCTTGTTGCTGGCCCCATATAAAAAATTAAGGCTTTCACCTCTTGAACCATGGGTGTGGGGGCCTTCTCTTCCACAATCTCACTCCACACCTTCTCAAAAATATCACCAAGATCATCACAAAAATTATTACAATATAGCAGCTTGAGAAAAGCCTCTTCCACATGCTCATCCAAAACATCAATTGAAAAATAATCCTCACCATTCAAGTGAGGCTGATTTGTTGCATTATAAACATTCAATTTAACCTTCATGTTGCTAAAAGACACCTCCATTATTCCTGATCTACACTGAATACAAGCATTAGCACTGGCTAAGAAAGGTCTACCCAAAATCACAAAAATAGAGGTGGTGCACTTGCTTGGCTCCATGTCAAGAATAAAAAAATCTGCTTGATAGAAAAATTTATCAACTCCAACTAAAACGTCCTCTATCATTCCCACAGGCTTCCTTTCAGATCTGTCTGCTAGTTGTAGCACCACATGTGTGGGCTTCAATTCTCCCAAGCCTAAATTCTCATAAATAGAATATGGAAGTAGGTTTACACTAGCTCTCAGATCTAATAAGGCATTCTCAATAGTATGATCCACAATGATGCAGGAGATTGTGAGAACTCCAGGGTCTTGAAGCTTGGTTGGAGTTGCAATAGACAAAACTTGGTTCACTTTCTCATCATAAAAGACCTTCATGGATGAGTGTATCCTAGACTATCTTTTGTGGGTATACAATTCTTTTAAAAATTTTGTATAGGCTGGAACTTGCTTAATGGCATCAAGTTAAGGTAAGTTGATCTTTACTTGTTTGAAAGTTTCCATCATCTCCTCAACCTTAGCATTCCCCTTGTCAAAAGGAGAAGCTGCATTCAAAGCATTGGGAAATGGTAAATGGGGAACAGTCCTCCCATTTGCAGCCTTAGCACATTCATAAGATTTTTCTTTATTTTTATTTTCAATTTTCTGTTAGGGCACATCACTCCCCTTATTTTTTATATGCTACTCCTGTTGCATATTTTCATGGGTTGTTACTTCACTTTCTTCACTTGACTCATCAGGCTCATTATCAACTTGGTTATCCACCAGTCTCCCACTCCTCAAGGTAGTGACAGATTTTCCTTCTTCATGAGAAGGAGTCTCACCAACCATGTATTGCCCCTTTGGATTATTCATGGGCTGACTGGGCAGTCTCTCCTCCTCTCTCCTAGTCAAAGAATTAGATAGCTGACCAAGGTGATCCTCTATCTTCTTGATGCTTTGACTGTGGGAGTTAACAATTTGAGATAAAGGGCCCAAATTCTATAGTGATGCTAGAACTTGCTCTTAAAATGTGAGGGACTTAGAGGGTGCTGGGGCTGATGTACTTTGATGCACAGGTTGAACCATTGGCTGGGCCAAAGGCTGTTGGTATTGGGGCCTTAGGAAATAATTCTGCTGGTATGACTGGGCATTCTTATAAGACATGGATTGTTGTGGCTGTTGCTGTTGGTGGTTTTGAAAGTTATCTTGTCTCCACCTCAAGTTGGGATGGTTTCTCCAATGATAGCCAACAATAGGTTGTTGTCTATAGGACTGAGCAGCATTCACATGTTCCATCACAAAGTCTAGAAATTGGGCAGCTGAGGGACATTCCTCAAGGGAGTGAGTGGGGGACTGGCATATGACACATGTCTCCTCCACTTTAGCAGCCATTAGAGACTGCATTGCTCCCATGAGCTTATCAAACTTTTGGGTCAAGCTGTCCACTTTCCTCTCCAAATTATTATGTCCACTCACCTCATACATTTTCCCTCTCGTAGTATTTTCTCTCACCAATCTAGGGGTCTAAACATCTCTTGCCCAGGTCTCCATTTGCATGGAGTATTCACTGATGATATCAAATAACTCCCAAGCCTTATCAACTATCTTGTGGAGGTATGTACCACCACAAGAGGCATCAACCATATCCCTACTTTTAGGATCAATTTCTTGATAGAAACTTTGGACAAGTTGCCATTCAGGAATTTGGTGATGAGGATATTGCTTCAAGAGTTCTTTAAATCTCTCCCAAGCTTGGTGAAAGTCTTCAGTTGGGGCTTGAGCAAATGAGATAATGCTCTTCCTCAGTTGACTTGTTTTGGACATGAGGAAAAACTTGGACAAAAATTAACATTGAAGGTCATTCCAGGACTGAATACTGTTGGTTGGGAGTATTGACAACCAAGTTCTGGCTCTATCCTTTAGTGAAAAAGGAAAGAGTCTCAACCTGGTTGCTTCCTCCCCCAAACCTACAATATTGAAGGTAGTATACAGTCCTAAAAATTCATCAATATGTTTGTATGGGTCTTCTTTGTTCAGGCCATGGTATGAGGGTAACATCTATATGATAGAAGACTTGATCTCATAATTCCCTTAGACAGTAGAGAATTGAATGCAGAAGGGGGAATTGTTGTTAAGTAGTGAAAAATATCATTTTTCACCCCTAAACATGAGCCTTGAAAGACCCTTGAGAGGACTAAATAAGTGCTTTAGTGTGCATTTTACAGCTAACCAATCAGACAGGTCCAAATCTGAAAACCATCCTAAAATGATCAAAAAGCTGACAACGCATGTCAAGCTCAAAGAGGGAGTGAAGAAATAGCCTCAGCAATGGCTAAAAAGGTCCTAAAAGAGCAAGAAAAGACCTGAAGAAGAAGAAGGATCCATTCGCAAAGAAGAATGGAAGCTAAAGCTCAATTCGCAAAGAATCTCTTCAATTCGCAAAGAACCTGAAACTTTGCGAAGAAGGAATAAACCTCAAACAAGGTTTTCGAAAGGTTACAGAACTGTTCGAATAGAAGATGTACCTCTGCGAAAAGAAGAAAAGACCAATTCGAACAGAACTGAAACCCCACGAAAAGATCTCCTGAAGCCAAAATGCTTTGCGAAAAGAACTTCTGGAGCCAAACTACTTTGCGAAAAGACCCTTAAACTCTGCGAAATGGCATACTGGGGATTTACAGCCACTTTGAAGGGCATTTCAGTAAACTCTGCACGTGCCCCAATGTAATTAAAAGCCCAGAGACATTCCGGAAGATTCAAAGCACAAACCAAAGGCATATTCCGCCCCACGTGAAAACCCAAAGATTAAATTACCTGGCGGGAACTTCCAGAAGCGCAAACAGAATTTCAAACCCATAACAGAATTGATGCTTCTGGCACCTGATTGGCCGAACCAGATCAGAGCATTTCCATTGGCCAAAACAGATATGGATCCCCGTGCTCAACCCTCATTGGGCAATCCAGATCTAAAGCATTCCTGAT
This sequence comes from Chloranthus sessilifolius, assembly GCA_021018995.1. NCBI lineage: Eukaryota > Viridiplantae > Streptophyta > Magnoliopsida > Chloranthales > Chloranthaceae > Chloranthus > Chloranthus sessilifolius. The sequence goes on from CM037587.1 coordinate 75,587,910, forward strand.
TGGTCAATCCAGCCATGCGCAGGATGGAGGAAAAAGTATAAATAGAGAAGCCATTCGCCCAAATTGGGCATCCAGATTTTAGAGTTTTCATCTCTGTTTCCCTCATTTCAGTCAGATTGCATATCTGAACCCCCTGTAATCTCTTCTTGTATTTTACTTTTGAGAGCCATTGTGAGTGATTTGTACTTCCGAGTTCGGATTCAAGACTGTAAGTCGGAGGGCTCTCTAAGAAGCCGTGCTTTGTAATTGTAATTTTGGATTTTAAAGGTTCTTTGTAATTTGTGTCTTCTCCATTGGAGTCATGTCGAGGTTCTGAATGTTCACCTTAGTGCATTAGACTTCTTTAGATTCACTCACCCGCATGCAACTTCCCTTAATTCATCACCCCTGTGCGAATTAGCGTTGGTAACCTAATTCTAGCAGCACTTATAGTGATGTTCATGTTCTGAACTAAAGAATAGGCCACAACTATTGGATGATCTGTGACCATTTAAGTGGATAGATCATAGCCATAAGTCTAAATCTATTCCTTAATTCGGATTTATTTCTCTTACATCTGTGTTGGTAGCCAGATGAAGATTGAATCTGCTCTATTGGAATACAGATTCTCCATTAAAATTCAAAGGCTAAAATACATGAAGCTATTATTTCTGCATTTGTCTTATTTTAAACACCTCCACAACTCGGATCTGGATCACGTAGTTAGTTCTTTTCTTTATTTGCTTTTAGTTAAACGTGACAAAACCCAACACTCTCTCTTTATCTGCTTTCTAGATAATTATAGAGCCAGATCTGGTAGCACAGATCTGGAGGTTTATCTCTCATTTTAGACAAATTCTCTGTGGACGATCTTGAAATACTTACTTTTAAAACTTGCTACAATTGGCCCTGATCTTGCAGGTCAATGTTAGCCCCAATGTGCTGCCGATATTCCTTTCATAAGTTAACATCCATATAACTTAGCATTCTTCAATTCTTTAATTCTTTATTCATAATGCACACAATTATGGCACACTTGGAGCGACAACAATTGTAAACCCCTGGGGTATTGAATTCCTTTAAAGTCCTGGATTGCTCACCCATTGTAGCAATTTCAGAATCAACTAAAGGTGTGTGTATGGTTTGCTTAGGTTTCAGAAGTCTTTCAACTTCAAGATCTAAGGGAGCAACCTTAGGATTAAGAGATCTCCTTCCAAGCATACACACAGCAGAAATCAAACTCAAAGCAGAAAATTATAGCATAAAATTCAATCAAAACAATCACAAAATACACAACTAATGCTACAGATCTACAAATGTAAGTAGAGTTAGGAAATATAAACTTAAGCAAAGCTTGCTCCTCTAATTGGTACAATACTCTTTTCAACACCACAGATCCAGATCTAAACAAACAATTAAACTACAAAACACTATAGCAGCAATTAATCAAACACTAAGTAGTCAATTAAAAATCTAATTCTAAAAATGAGAAAAACTTAGATCTATCAAGTTAAAATACAGTTTCCCGGCAGCGGCGCCAAAAACTTGTTGTTGTTGCCACCTTGCAATTATTTTATGATTAAAAAAGCCAATTAAAAGACACAAATTACAAATATATGGAATCAAGGTGAGCAACCAGTTCTGTAAGAACCAGGGCTGTTGTAGCAAGTTTTAAGAGGTAAGTAAGGGTATGTCCACAGGAAAATATGGTTAAACTATAATAAATCTCCAGATCTATGATAGATCTAGTACTCTATCCTAATTTAAGCTAAACCAAAACAGGAAAGAGGAGAGGTTTTAGGTTTTTGTCACTTTTACTACAAACTACAAAAGTTAAATGCAATTGATATAGATCTGATCAAACACAGAGATAAGGAGAGATATAGAAAAGATGAAAATTCAAAAGATGGAGAACAACAGCTAGGGGTCTTGATATCTTACTAAAAATTAAAGGAATCAAAAGCAGTGTAGAGGATAGATTTGTAATAATCCTCTATTATGGCTCCAAGCTACCCAGGTTGCCCCGGCAGAGGTGAGGTATAAGAATCCAATCTCCACCAATGGATCAAAGAAATCCTGAGGTTAGGATCTTCCCTCTACTAAATACAGTCCTAAGGTTATGATCTGCCCTTCTACTGGATACAGTTTATCCCCGAGATTGCTCCAATCTATTGATCTTGATTAGAACAGAAAAACTATTACAGATGCTGCGGGTGCCAGGCTATGAAGCTCCCAATTTCTGGCTAGCATCTACAGGAATATCTAATCCAGGGAAATCAAATATGAAGAAGTGAAATATAGATTAGAATCACCTTTAAAAACCATAATTATATTACAAGCTTACAATACTATTGTGCCCAGATCTGCAATCTGTGCAATATATAATCTCTTACAAGCCTCTGAATCTCTCAATTTATAGCTCAAAACCTCATTCTAACTATTGAAAAGAGTTTTGCCTCTCTGATTGGCTAAAGAGAGAATGAGAGAAGAAGGAAGAAGGAGGGAGAATTTAGAGAAAAAAATGAATCTCGAACTAAGCTCTGATTCTCTCAAACTGTGGATGGTTCTTTTATAAAAGCTCTCTTCTATTTATACCTTCTCCCTCTGTCTCAGATTCATTTTAGCCAATCAGAGCCCAAGAGAATAATTTTGTTAGTCTGGGCTACTGATGTGATTGATTTCTCTTATAGAAGCTCTTCTCTCATTGGTCCGTAATTGGCAAATATACGTGAGGTAGTTAGGATTTCCAATCGTACATAGTTGGATGCCAAAAATACCCTCAGGGGTGTTGACGTGCTTTGGAATTCGTGCATAAAATTTTGGCATTGGCAGTTGCTGAAGAAAGAAAGCTGAGAAATTACCAGTTCGAGTGTCGAGAGATTCAGGGATCCTCTTGACAGGTTCTGAATTTGCATTGTGTTCATATTGACAGGTTACAGTGGTTGTCGACAGCTTTGTAGACTTTTCGAGAGGTTTGAAGTCTTCTCGATAGGATGAGTGGCACTCGTTGATAGGATTAGAGTAGCTCTCGATATGTTCAGCTTGACTAGTCGACAGGATTGGAGAGCATTCTCACCCTCTGTCCAGTTTCGCATTCATCCTCTCAACAGGTTATAAAAAATCCTGTCGATATCTTTGTGAAGTTCATGTTTGAGCTTTCGACAGGTTGCTTGAACCTCACGAGGATGAGCGTCGTTTAGCTTCAGGTGAGTTGTCGACAGGATTGCTTTACACTGCTCGACAGATTCAGTTGAATCTCTCTAGATGTAACTTAGAACCTCTTGACTTCCCCTGCATCTCCAGGTATTCTCTCGACAGGATCCACAACTGCATCTCTAACCTCTTGATAGGTAACTGGATCCTCATGAGATGTTCACAATTCCAACTCATTACCTCTCGACAGGTTGAGCTAGACTTTTGGATCCTCACGACAGCTTAATGACACCTCTCGATACTTAGCTTTTGAGCATTAGAACCTCTCGACAGCTAGACTTAACCTCTCGATAGGTTCTGCCTTGTGCTTTCATAGCTGGCACACATCTTGGGTGTGCTGGTCTTCATTTGTTCAACACTTAGCAACCTCTGAGTAGGTTCAATCTTTATTCCTTGCAGCTGCACTTGGTCTCAGGCATTTCCAATTGGGTCCATGACCTTCTCATGAATCTGAAAGGCTCTTATGGACTGCTTGATTGGCTGGCCTTTGGGCTGTAGGGTCACATGTTGAGCAGCAAATTGCTTCTTTGGCTCTTTTAAGTGAATATCTGTATAAAGTTTGTAATTCATTGCTTATCTACAAAATACACTTAAAACACATTATTAGTTAGCTCAAGGGTCCACCAAAGGACAGATTAGGAGGTAAAAAATGGTTATTTTCACTACTTATCAACCAACTATATGCATCTCCCTTCAAGCACATCATGACCCAAGGTACCTTCTCACCCTTGACAAGTGTGGAGACTTTGAAAATCTTTTCTATATGGGTGATCCAATCGTCGGCAGTGTCAGGATCCAATTTCCTAAGAAAGTGTGGGTGTCGGACTATGGAAAAGTGTTACATACCCATTATGGTTATTGTTCTTAAATTGAGGTGGTGGTGTAGGTGTAACAGAGCTGCGGTGAGTAAGATTGTTCAGTTGCTGGGTAGTATAGTCATGATAGACCTTTGCCTATTGTTCCAGTTATTGATTGAACCCTTGAATCAGTCAAGCTGTCTCTTGTTGGTGAGTCTCATTCAACTGAGCCACATGTTGTTGTATGGTCATCAACTCTCACAACATAAGCGACATCTCGCTTTCTTCTCCTTGAGAGGAAGATCCCTCACCAGCCCTTCGCAGAGGTATTATAATCTTGTTTAAAAAATATGGACTTAGAACTTGTAATAATTTAAGTCCCTACCGTCTAACAGGATAGAGTATCTGGGCTCTGATACCATTCTGTCACGACCTGAAATTCTATCCCATCCTCAGGGTCTATAATTCGTGTTATGACCCACATGCATCTCAGATATGCTAAACGGATATATACATAATCAGAGCTCTTACGCTAACATGGTTCCACAAAATTCGTGAATCCAATGGTATAAAGATAGATAAATAGAACATAAATAAATAATGAATTAAAATAATACTGAACCAATGAAATAACTACTAATCAAGAGAAAATAAAGGTCAAACATAAATCAAAAGTACAGGGCTAACAATAAATGCCCAATGATAAATGATGATTACATGAAATAATAAAATAAACTATCTAAACTGAAGATCATAATCTCTATATCAAAACTAGCGCTATCAACAATCGACATAAGAATCGTAATTGGCACCGAGGTCTTCCTGGTGTCCTGTAGTGCCGTCCTCCCAAGGATCCTGGTACTCAGCATCGATTAAATCACCTGAAAAGAATAAATGCCATGAGGATTGAGTTGCTAAACAATATGCAATTAAGTGAATACACTACCAATCTACCCTATACTATTCAGGTGCATTGTGGGTGCATTTCGTGAGTGATAATAATAATATGATAGTATATAAAAATAAAGAAATGTCAGAACTATTAGTAACATCAAACTCATATTTTAACCTACATGCAAGATCATGATTTAGACACACTCTAATACTAACGTACCTCACCATATCTCAAAATATAACATATCTTATTATAACGATACATGCATTTGTGCATATCATGGGCGCACATTCTTATTTATATTCCCTAATATAACCTGTGTTAGAGTCGGTGCTCGAGCCTATCATGTGAGGGTTACCATAGTAACTTACCACTATAACATACTGTCCTTTATGACATAATATAACATAACAAACACCCCATCTAGTCTCATAGGTGACTGACAAACGTAACTCATACTGTCTTCTAAGGAATGATACGTACAAACTATGTTAGCTTAAACAATGATGTATTATTATATCTGTATCTTATCTTATTTTATATATTCTTTCTTATTATAATCCTACAACCTGAATCTAAAGTGAATCATGGTACGATAAGCTTCACTAAACTATGCTTTCCAAGGGACAAGTTTCGTAGTAATCTAGGTGTATTTCGTGTAGCAGCCTATACTACCATAGGAGTGTTGCATCCATACATGGATGCCTATATTTCGAGTTCTACGTAGCCGTGAAAAGAACCCCACCATAACTAAAGCCTAAAATTCGAGTGTTGTATCTAATTTCTTAACTTAATCTATCATATTTAAAACTCAGGGATGATAACGTCACCGCATATGCCAACGTATACGAGGTTACACTGAATTCATGCTCACCCTACTTGTCATGATGTCCCATAACACCATGAATTATAAGATATGTGAATACGGTGTGATCCCTGCTTCAATACCATCTCAATGAATCACCACGCACAAGCGTAGGCATGATCTGACACACTCTTGTATATGATCTGCCTTATCCATAAAATATACCAAATAAAAATAATAGAAAACATAATCTTATTTTACTTGAATTAAATACAAGCTACGTTATATATATATATATATATATATATATATATATATATATGCAGTATAGGTATAAAATAGGTGCAGTTCTTAGTGTACGCGTGATTGAATATATGAAAGATTTAGGTTTAACTTCATAGATGGCATCAAAATCCTAAAGTTTTCATGTCATCATGAAGATCGCGTCGATGTGATAAAAATAGATATATAATATACTATAATCGGGTAAATACACAAATTTATATCTATCATAACTATCGTTCGAAAATCCAATGTTAGGATTATCATGTAATAGGAGTTTTTGGTCATAATATATCAGAGACAGAGTACTCGATACTTCGCCAAAAGATAATAATGTTTCGGAGCCCTAGACTTCAAATCGGGTATGAAATCCAAGTCCCCAACATCAAAATAAGAATATAGATTAGATTTTAGGGCTTAATTAGTTTTAAATTTAACGAGAATATAGATTTGATTTATAGCTTAACTAGTTTTAAATAAAACAAGAATATAGTTTTATGACGACTCAGACCCACATGCCACAATATTGTCTGGTTCTAGGCTTAGGTCCCCACCCCGATTGTGTTTCTGGCATGGGTGTTACATTTCGTCGTCCCCACCCAAAACACGTCATGACATATAGAGTCCGCAAACACATATAGCCCAAGGTTAGGACTTTTTTCTCTTCGATGTGAGACTATTACAATCCCCCCACCTTATAGAAGAGCCGATACCATTCTGTGACGACCCAACCCCACATGCCACAATATTGTCCGGTTTTGGGCTTAGGTCCTCGCCCCTGTTTTGTTTCTAGCATGGGCATTATATTTCGCCGTCCCCACCCAAAATGTGCTATGACATGTAACGTCCGCAATTACATATAGCCCAAGTTCAGGACTTTTCCCTATCCGATGTGAGATTATTACAAGTTTAGATTTTAGGGCTTAATTAATTTTAAATAAAATAAGAATATAAAATTACAGTTTTAATAGAATGATAAATTATTAACTATACAAATATATCATATTTACAAATAAACAATATCAATAGAATATTGTAGATAAGCAAATCTATCAGATTTACAAGATTTTAGGGCTTAATTAGTTTTAATTAAAATAAGAATATATAATTGCAACAACAATATAAACTTATAGTTTTAATAGAAGGATAAATTATTAATTAAATAGATATATGAGATTCATAAGATTTTAGGGTTTAATTAATTTTAAACCCGTTGATGCGTGATCGAACGCGCCCTACGCGATGAGATCTGAGAGGAATAGAGGGGATTAATGGGTACCCACTTGTTGAAGCGTGAACGGTTGATCTTACGACGGTTCGGATTGAAGAGATCGATGCCCAAAGTATCGGTTCGTCTAAGTCGTCTTCTCTTCCGTCCTCCTTCGATCTTGTTGTTGGTTGAACGAAAGATTTGAGGGGAGGCTAGAGAGTTTTGGGAGAGAGTAATTTTGGTTGTAGGAAATAAAGAGCTCTTAAGGTTTTATTTATAATTGTAGTAACGTTTTAGGTTAACCCTAATGACGACTTTTCGTACAAGAATCAATAAAGTGGGATTTTTGAAAAGGTTTTGGTCCAGCACTTTGTGTAGGCACTGAAGTAAATAATGTTTCTCTCGAAATTACGATTATATCGCTTATCCTGTTTCATCTCAAAAAATGGGTGAAACTTTTTATATTTTTGTCGGAATTCGACAAATTATATATTGTTGGAACCATATCGATGAACACTTCACAACGAGTTCAAATTTGACTAAGAAAAATAAACATAAAATAGTCGAGATTTTTTCTAAAAGAGGGTGGATTCCGATGTGGAGTGCTAGCACCGTGCATAGTGTGATATTGATATATCATTTAATCGCGTTAAAATAGTCAAAATGGGTAGAATTGTTACACACACAATGTGACGACCTGACTTTTCCAATCCCTTAGGTATAGGAAAGGCCAGTTCATCAACTTATTGATTTCTCAATAAGCCGTAACAAACAGAAGCTGGCAACATAACAAAGATCTAAAGACAGAGGCAAAGCATATAATTAAACCAAAATCACAAGCTTTTAACAATAAAAAAATGTCACTATGAGGAACCAAGAAGAATCACCGGTGATGGCAAATCCAACACCTAAAATAGTGGTTCGCAATAATGGTTCCTCGAGTGATATCAGAGAACCAAAATAACAAATGGCCTAGGGCCTAATATTCAAAAATATTTAGATAAAAGTACCAAAAATAAAGGATCTAAGATCAAGGGAAAAACTCCTCAGCTGGTATGTCCAAATCCTCCTCGGGAATGTAATCGGAGTCCTCCAGATCCTCTGACCAAAGGTCAGTCTCAGCACTTGTGACGTATAGTCGAGGGTGAGCTAACAACCAAGCCCAATAGAGGAAACAAATCTATTTACATTTTATCATAAGTAAGATTTTCAAAAGACAGAAATCGGATCAAATATGGTTTTCAAATGATGCTTTACAAACTAAATCTCTAGTTCTAATCCTGAGTCAAAACTGATAACATAAATCTAATGTGTTCGAAAATCTTCTGATTTAGTATGCTTATTGTCTTAAATTTATAACTTAATTTTATCTCCCAAATTTTCTATAGCATGAGAGCGGACTACGTGATCGATGGGAAAACCCTACTGATCATCGTCGTTCATGAACCAATTTCTGAAGTGCAACAAGCCCCTACGCTATGAGGGAAACTTGTGCCAAAGTAATATCGTCAACACGGTTGGTAGAATCTAGGGCATCGTTCTGACGTACCTTAAATTGAATGCAAATGCTAACATATATCAAATCTTATTATTCATAACATATTACTGATTTTTCAGAGTTCTGATTCAAAGTTCTGATTCAAAATTAACTGAGATTCTGAGGTTCAAATTACGAAGTTCTTAGTCATAACAAAGTTTCCAATTTTCAGTTGTGTCATATATTCAGAGTTCTTATCCATGCTGTTTTCAAGCAAATGATCTCAAAATATATGCTTCTTAAATGAAACAATCAAAACAGTTATACTTATAATTCAATGCAAATTAAATACATGGTTCCCCTATCTCAACAAAGAAGTTTCAAAAGCAAGCATAAGCAGTCCTCACCAAGGACTCCCAATACTCAAAACCTACATATATTAACACTCTCAGTGTTAATATAGAACCAAAAATCAAACCAAACACTTGCCGAGAAAAATTCGTCAAAAAAATTTTAAAGGCCAGAAACAGGACAGAATTCGACCCTCGAATTCAAATTCGTGGGTCGAATTTGAAATTCGATGGTCGAATTCAATTTCGACCCTCGATTTTCAAAACTGCTTCAAATTTTAAAACTCAGAAAATCAACCCTCGATTTTCAAATCGATGGTCGATTTTCAAATTCGACCCTCGAATTGAAAATCGACCCTCGAATTCAAAAATTTGCATCAGGCACAAAAATTGGAAAATTGACACTCGATTTTCAAATCGATGGTCGAATTCAAAATTTGACCCTCGAATTGGAATTCGACCCTCGAATTTCCTCAGGTCTGTGGTTGTCAAAATTTCCATGTCCGGACTCTTTCTCTCTTATTCACCCACAGCCATCTAATTTAAAATGAACACACCATATTCTAATCTAAGCAAAACATAAATTAAAAATACATAAGGAGGTTTCAAAGACCTACCTCTGTAGCTTAACCGTTGCTCCCGTTGCACCAATATTCACGTACCGGAAACAATCTCCAAAGCTCAACGGCTTAGATCTTCAAATCAGCCCATCATAATGGGGTGGCCACTACCTCATTAGCCAACAAGATCACACAGAATTTCTCACTCTCCACATCACTCTTCTCTTTCAAAGGTTCAAACTGATCAAATTTCTAATACGATTCAAAACAACGGTCGAGATGGGGAGAGGAATTCTCAAGCTCTCAAGATCTTGGATTTAAGACGAGGCAAGGTTTAAAGGATCATAATTTCTAACGAGAGAGAGAAGTTAACCTTCTCTTTTAAATCTCTCTTATAGCCTAAAATCCAACAAACAAATATCTAGATTTTATCTTTTTACAACTTATCCACTTAAGTTGGAAAAGTGTCCGATGCTAAACACAAACACCTACGCCATTGTGTAAGTCATTGATTACATGACTTGCACACATCTTCCGACAAAATTCTTTTGTCACTAGTCTTATCATATCCTTAGCTTACCAAAAATCCAAAAGTATCCCTCAACAATTTTTGAACACACTTACCGAGGTAAACAAAAAATAGGTCAAAATATCTGGGATATTACAGTCTCCCTCCTTAGGAATTTCCGTCATCGAAAAATTGAATGCATCACATACCATACAACGAAACGAAAAGGAAATATGGGTCACCGTGTTCTGATCCCACAGGGCACGCAAGTCAAGGGAGGGATCCGTAGTAACGTGGATGTACTGCATGTGGCACTAGAAGGATCATAGTGGATTGCAGTCGTACATGGATGCCCACACCTCAAGCATCACGTGCCGGGAGACCGATGCACAGTGACTCATGAAAGCAACAATGATAACAAAAACCCACCATAGCAACATGAAAAACAAAATCCACATAACAAAATCCAATTAGGTAGAATAGATGGCCACAGAACAAAAGCCAAAACGCATAGAGGTAGTGCAAAATAAGACGAAATATACCACCAGAGAAAGTAAAAATCCACAGAGATAGCAAATATATACAAAATGAAACAAAGTACTGAGTCGAAATCCCTAAAATCGAAAATAAAAGATAACAAAAAGGAGGACCACCAGGTCCTAAATAATCCATGCGGTAAAAATAAATACAGGCCCCATAAGAACAAAAGAAATCACAGCCCCTCCCCCCCCAAAGTAACACTAAAAATCCCCTACAGCAGATGGACTAGCCTGATTCGGATCGTCGTCCCCACCATCAGCACAGTGACCTGAACCATCCGCTCCGGCCTCAGTAGGCATACTGGTACTGGCGCCCGACGTTGAAGGACGATACACGGAGGCGCAGATGTCAGCCAGATATGTAGTATAATCGTCGGGGAACGCATGCTGCATCAGGTAAGAAAGAGCGCCGCCATGAACGTCCAACTCCTGACGGATAGAGCTGGTATGCTGGGTGAGCTCCTAGATTTGGTGGCTCATCGCAGTCATCTGGCGCGTAAACTCCATGAGCGTAAGGATGTCGCTCTGTGGGGGCTGAGTAGGGGCAGTCGTCTCAGGGGAAACACGTGTAGGGTCCTCATCATCATCGCTAGATGCTGCATCAGGTACCATTGGGTCCTTGGGAGGCTTGACTAGTCAATCGTAGGTTTGACCCCAATTGACGAGGTTATACATTTTTAAACCATCAGTAGATTTTGGTTCGGTAGGGGGGATATCATACACTGGGCCCGCTCGGTAATTCTCAATCATCACAGAAATCAAACGGGCATAGGGAATGCCCTTTTTCGGCTTCTTTACTTGTTTACCCATTTTCTCACGGGCTTTTATAATCCCCTTTAAAAGGACCTCAGGAGCACTAAACTATCGCTCCTTGTAGGCAGCAAATAAAATTTGTTGTAGGGGACCAGTACACTCGGATTTATGACCAAATGGGTAAAGGGTGGTCTTAAAAATTTTATCCAATATCCACATCGAATCAGGCAGGTGTGTGCGGACAATAGATTTACCGGACCCATGACATCCCTGCGTCATTTGGGTAATTACATCATGGAATAGGACTGGTTTGGGGAAAGGAGGACCCAATCCCATAATTGTAGAGTGTTTTAGTGGACAACGTAGTGCCACAACCATGTCACCAAGATCAAATGTGTAATCTCAACCATCTATTGAAGTATAAATTTTCTTCCCATCCTCGCGGCGCATGTGCTGATAGAATAAGTGCACGAGATGAGGGTAAAAATGGTCACTAAACGTAGTGCAAAGTGAAGTCATCTTGGCCTTTTCTAGGTATTCTCCTGCCCACTAAGTGGTTGTTTGCTGGTCAAACAACTCAGGGTGAAAAATATACTCAGTGGTGAAGCCCTTGATGCTCCAAAATTCACTGGGCTGTTCTATCATTGGAGGGGGACACATGTGGAGTTGGCTGAGTGGTTGGTGGAGCCGACTGAGGTGGCTCTTCGGCCTGTGGGGCTGGTCGTTGAGCTTGGCTCGAGGGAAGCCGGCCTCTTTGAGGTAGGGTTTCGAATAGGGGTGGCTTTCTTAGGTCCCATTTAAACAAAAATAATAGAACCCTAATAGATTGCAGGAAGAGAAAGCTCCAAAATTTACAAATATGTGAAAGTTTACCTTGAAAAAGCCCCAAATCCGATTTCCAAGTGTTGAAATCCAATGCCCTTTGCACTGAGTAGTTGATCCCCCTTCGATTTCGGCCAGAAATTGGGATAAGAAACTCCAAAATCGCCAAAAACCTCAAAAACCCTAAGCTCAAACCCACTGATAGGCAAACACGAAAATGCCAAATAAAACAGAACCCCCACACTTGATCGATAAATTCGACCCTCAATTTCAAATTCGTGGGTCGAATTTCAAATCGACCGTCAATTTTGAAATCGACACTCGATTTTCTCAGAAAAATCTCAGGCCTATTTTTGGCTTAAAACTGCCTGGGTACTGTTTGCAAATTCGACCCTCGAATTGTATATTCGACACTCGAATTTTAAAACATCTGTGGCCTTCAAAAATTTCAAAATTTGTGAAATTATGACCATATCTTTGGGTCTAAATGGACCTTGTTTGAGCCCTTTTTTTTTATTTCTATCATGAATTCAGACCATGACATCAGTATCAAGGCCAAATTTCTCATTGAAATTGAAGGAGTAGCTTACTATAGGCCCAAATTTATTACACATGACCATTAGTGAGTAACATAACAGATTTTGGTCTAAGGCCCAAAATTACCCTATTTTACAAGATAGAGACTTTTAAATAAGCACAAATTTAATGTAGATTGAACCGGCAAGAATCACTCACCAAAATTTATATAAATATATAACAAAGTACATACTAAGAAGGTCAAAATACAAAACATCCCATATACAGGTTCTCAAAAAAATCAATCAAAAAGGCGCGGAAATTGTTCTCGAAGCTCAGCTTCACGCTCCCAAGTGGCTTCCTTCGGTGTATGATTCCGCCATTACACGAGAACCAAAGGAATCCTCTTAGTGCGTAGGATCTGCTCCTTGCGATCCAAAATCTGAACCGGGTCCTTGATCACTTCAAACCCTCCTGAAGCACAATGGGTTGGTAATCAAGCACGTGAGTCAGGTCATGAATGTATCGACGCAGCATCGACACATGAAAGACGTTGTGCATGCTTGAGAATTGTGGCAGTAGCGCCACACGATATGAAACCTCTCCGACTCGGCTTAATATCTCAAAAGGCCCAACGTACTGAGGACTCAGTTTCCCTCGTTTCTCGAATCGCATAACGCCCTTCGTAGGCAAAATCTGAACAAAGACATTCTCGCCAACCTGAAAAATCAATTATTTAGTGCCAATTTTCACATGGAATATGTACCAAGTGAAGAAATACACATTAGTGCAGTTAAACTACCTCAAAATCCACGCGTCGCCTCTTGAGATCGGCGTAGCTCTTCTGACGACTCTGAGCTACTAGTAGTCGCTCGCGTATCAACCAAACCGTCTCGGTTGTGCGCTCAACTATCTCAGGGCCAATAATGAGCTTCTCACCCACTTCTTTCCAGTTCAATGGTGATCTGCACCGTCGTCCATATAAAGCCTCGAACGGAGCCATACCAATGCTAGCCTGAAAGCTATTATTGTAGGCGAACTCGATCAGAGGCAAGTGTTGGTCCCATGACCCATGAAAATCCAACATGCAAGCTCTCAGCATGTCCTCAATGATCTGATTCACTCGCTCAGTCTGGCCGTTCGTCTGCGGGTGAAATGCCGAACTAAAGTCAAGACAAGAACCCATTCCCTCCTGAAATCGCTGCCAAAAGTGTGAAGTAAACAACGGGTCTCTGTCTGACACAATACTAGCCGGTATCCCATGCAGTCTAACAATCTCCTTCAGGTATAACTTTGCAAGTCTACTGGCTGTATACATGGTATTGTATGGCAGGAAATGTGCAGACTTGGTTAGCCGATCGACAATGACCCAAATGGCATTGTTCTTCCTCAGTGTTTTCAGTAACCCGAGAATGAAATCCATGGAAATAGCTTCCCATTTCCACTCAGGCACAGGTAAAGGCTGCAATGGGCCTGCAGGATTCTGATGATCAACCTTAACCTGTTGACAAACCAAGCACCGCGATACGTACTCAGCGACGTCGCGTTTCAAACCTCACCACCAGAAACTCTTCATCAAGTCCTAATACATCTTGGTGTTACCAGGATGTATAGCCTCTTCCAAAATAGTGTCCCGAAGCTCTGTACTCAATGGTACGCATACATGGTCGTGAAACAACAAGGTCCCATCTACTCGTATGGAGAAATCCTTCTTACTGCCTGTAATAGCCCGAAAAAAATCATGCTAAACTATGACCTTGGGATCTGTGCCCGATCGGTCATAGGTTTGACCAAATAGAAGTTCAATAGTTAGCATAGAGTGTAATGAGCGGATGTGATGTGATAGTTTGCGTAGCTATGTGGGGTGTGTTGTAAATCTGAAGTCACATACACCTATCGAGGTGCATGTGCTCAACACATAAGCTGGGGGAAGGATAAAAGGGTTTAATAACCCTAAAATCCTGGAAATTGGTTGTTGAAGGAGTAAAGAAGAGAGAGAGAGAAGTGAGAGGTTAAGCAAGCATTATTGTGAGGGATTGGAAGGGGGATTCTAGCATTAAAGAGGCCGATTTAGCGAGGAGAATCCATTCAAGCTAAAGCTGGAACCCTAGCCTTTCCAACCATGGATTTGAAATCAATTTGGGATTGATTGAAGGTAAGAGTTATGTAGTTTAAATGCATGGATTGTAAGGGTAAATAGTGGTTAGAAATAGTGTAAAATGTAGGATAAAAAGTGTAGAAAAATAGAGTGGAAAAAGGTTGGGAAGAACAGCTCGAAAGGGGCATCGAAATTGGCCAAGAAGTTGAAAAGTCAGAGGACCCCGATCTCGATTAATCGAATTGAATTTCGATTAATCGACTTTAGATTTCGATTAATCGAATTGGAAATCGATTGATCGACTGGGTGCCTACAGTGAACTCCAGTGGAGGAAAGAAAATAGATTAGAGAAATCGAGTAATCGAAATGGGAATTCGATTAATCGATTTAGAAATTTGATTAATCGATTTGGGATCGATTAATCGATTTTGGAAATTCGATTACTCGAATTGAGAATCGACAGATAGAGTGGAGAATTTCGATTAATCGAATTGGGTTTTCGATTAATCGAATGGGAATCTCGATTAATCGATTTGAGAATCGATTAATCGATATTGATTTTTGATTAATCAATTTTGGAAATCGATTAATCGAATCAGATTCGATTAATCGATTTTGGAGTTCGATTAATCGATTGTGCTAAATTTTGTTGACTTTTGAGTTTGACTTTAAGCTTCATGGAGGGTCTTGGACCTCCTTTATTGCATCTTTAGTGATGTGTTTCACCTGTTATGTGGTACCATAGGTGGTACGTGTGAGCTAGTGCAGAAGGAGCCACGTGGGACCTTGATGCGTTGAGCAAACAAAGACTTGAAGTAGGGAACACCTTGAACATGTACTTTATTTTACAAGAGCATGTATGTAGTGATATAAAATTCAGATTGAAATGTTTTGTTGCTTAAGAATTGTGAGAAGTGTGTGTGTGTGACATCCATAAGAGTAATTATAATGAGCCATCCCCAGGGGATGAAGAAATAAAGAGATCAGAGCATCAGGTGTGATGCAAGTAAATGGATACATCCCAGGGATATATCCAAGATTGAATCATGCTTGATGGGGCCTAACTGATATAAGATAGCACACTTACACGGTGAATAACTATATGTAAGGCACCGATATTTTTATTATTTGAGGTTTGATAGGGTACCCCACCGACGTGGCGGGATATCCACGACTGACACGGCAGGATATTCGTGACCGATACGGCGGCAAAACCGTAAGCCAGTGCGGAGGCTTATCCGTACATAGTAGCACACCCCAGGGGTGTTGATTTGAGACAAGTGAAACCCCGCCACCAATCCCCAGGGGAAAGGGGCTTGGGTACTATATGGTATTCCCAGGGAATACGTTAAAAGTGTCTATATAGATGACGATGAAGGGTATCTCATCGGGGCTCGATGCTATATTGTTCGGGGATTACTTAAGTTGAAAGTTTAAGTTTTGCTTTAGGCATTTTCAGCGTCATTCATGAGTAAATAAAAGACACGAGTAAACTACCAGTAAAATGTAATACTTTTTAACTGTTTTATCAGTAATTGCATAGACACATCATGCATGTCATATCATGGAATATATGTGAGTAATAATTTATATGTTCAACTGTGTTTTGTTCCCTATTGAGCTAGGATGTAGCTCACCCTATAGACTATACGTCGCAGGTCCACTACTAGTAGCTGCCGAGGCTTTAGGAGACACTGACCCCGGTGAGTCGGACCTTGCGGCCGGCGACGAGTTGGAGCCACCTCCTGAGGACTTCTTCTAGAGGACTCCGTTGTGCCACTTTGAGGGCTTTTTGAGAGAGATTTGTACGGCTTGGTATGTCAAGCCTTGTTTGGTTAAACCATGTATATGTTGAGTTTGAGATTATTCTGTTGGGACGAACCATCCGTGATGATTGCTATCATCGATGGTTCGGGTCGGTTCTCCATTCATGCAGAGGCATGAGGGTAGAATTGTCTTTTGAAGAATTACTTAATATAGATTTAAATTTCGCAGCTCATTTATTATTTCATTTTATGCTTGATATGCCAATGTTCCGTGCTTAGCTAAGGGGCACGGTTAAGATGATCATGCTGATGGCACGGGTTTTGGGGTGCTGAAATCCGGGCTGTCACACTGCCATTCTCCACATCTCGTCTGATTGCCATCAGCTCATCATCGGTCATCTGAAGCTTCCTAATATTCTCGAAGAGCGTAGGGCGTAGTACAAGTGTAGCCATCAATGCTCCCGAGCCTTTGACATCGAACCGTGAGCTGCCCAAAGCCATATCCTCCAAAAGCTTCCATCTCTGAATCCGGCTAACAAGATGTGATAACTGTGCTGAAGACCTCCTACTAAGAGCATCAGTAACGACGTTTGCCTTTCCTTGATGGTACTGAATCGAGAAATCGTAGTCCTTCAAGAACTCCATCCATTGTCGCAGCCTCATATTCAAGTCCTTTTGAGTAAATAGGTACTTGAGACTCTTGTGATTGGTGAATATATCAAATATCTCACCATAGAGGTAATGGCGCTAGATCTTTAAGGCAAATATAACAGCTGCTAACTCTAAGTCATGCGTCGGATAGTTTCTTTCATGGTCCTTCAACTGCCTAGAACCATACGCAATGACCTGCTCGTGTTGATTAAGCACACAGCCTAACCCGCCATAAGAAGCATCACTGTATACTGCGAAACCTCCACTGCCAGAACGTATAGCAAGTATTGGTGCCGTAGTCAATCGACGCTTCAACTCCTGAAAGCTCTCCTCGCACTGCTCTATCCAATCGAACTTCACATTCTTTCTCGTGAGCTGCATAAGTGGACCCGATATCTTCAAGAAACCCTTGACAAATCGCCGATAGTACCTTGCCAAACCAAGGAAACTTTGAACCTCTGTAACTGTCGTAGGTTGTTCCCATGTCACCATAGAATCTATCTTTGTAGGATCCACTGAGATACCAGCTTCAGAGACTATGTGGCCCAAGAAACTGACCTGCTCAAGCCAAAACTCACACTTACTGAGTTTGGCATACAACTGATGGTCCCTGAGTGTTTGAAGAGCCATCTTCAGATGCTGCACATGCTCCTCTCTGGTTTTTGAATATATGAGGAAGCCATCTACGAAAACTACCACAGATTTATCAAGATGTGGTTTGAACACTCTGTTCATCAGATCCATGAAAGATGCAGGCGCATTCGTCAATCCAAACGACATCACTAAAAACTCATAGTGGCCATAACGCGTCCAAAATGCAGTTTTGGATATATCTTCCGCCTTGATCTTGAGCCGGTGATAGCCTGACTTCAGATTAATCTTCGAGAAGAACTTTGCACCTTGCAACTGATCAAATACGTCATCTATCCGCGGAAGAGGATAATGATTCTTAATCATTATCTTGTTGAGCTGCCTATAATCGATACACAGACACATCGATCCATCCTTCTTTTTCACAAAAAGAACCGGTGCACCCCAAGGAGAAACACTCAGTCGAATAAGGCCTTTGTCTAACAGCTCCTGAAGCTGTTCCTTGAGTTCTTTCAACTCAGCAGGCGCCATCCGATATGGAGCTTTAGATAACGGTTCTGTACCCAGCGCTAGCTCAATCACGAACTGATTCTATCGGTCAGGTGGTAATCCAGGTAAGTCCTCCGAAAAGACATCAGGATAATCGTAGACCACCTTGATAAGAGCCAAGTTATTCTTCTTCTTTGTAGAATCTTATAAATAGGTCAGATACCCACTGAACCTTGGATTTAATTCCACAGAATCGGAAGGATTTTTGCTTTGGCGGTCGGAAGGTCATGATCTTCCGTAGACAGTCCAAGCTCGCGTGATAAGCTGCCAACCAATCCATTCCGAGAATGACATCGAACCCTTCCATGCTCAATGTAATTATGTCAGTCACTGTCTCGTGCTCATCAATCATCATGATGACTGACTGACATGCTGTATCAGTGCATACTGAACTTCCCGTAGGAATCTTTACGTCCAAAATGAAAGCAAGGGGTTCGGGAGTGATACCCAACTTCTCTGAGAAGAAAGGAGTAATAAACGAGTGTGTAGACTCGGGGTCTATATGTACTCGCGCTTCAATTTTATTCAGGTCGTCTCGACGACTCATCATAACGGTACCTTTAGTTAAAAAGTTTGTTAATTTTATGCAATGATTCCAATGTGGTTTAACATAATTGACTTGAAGGAATTTAAACATTTAAAATAATAGAATCAATTGCATAAATGACATCTCAATTTTTATGATACCTTGGATTACGTCATTCGACATTTGTGCATCCTGTGCAGTCACTGCATAAGCTCGACCTTGAACTGTAGGTCGCGTCGACTTTTGCGTAGAGACTGACGTAGTCCGTCCCTTTTCAACAGTAGGACAATCCTTGATCATGTGACCAATCTGTCCACACCTGAAGCATCCTTGTTAAGTAGTGAAAAATACCATTTTTCACCCCTAAACATGAGCTTTGAAAGACCCTTGAGAAGACTAAATAAGTGCTTTAGTGTGCATTTTACAGCTAACCAATTAGACAGGTCCAAGTCCAAAAAGCATCCTAAAATGATCAAAAAGCTGACAACTCATGTCAAGCTCAAAGAGGGAGTAAAGAAATAGCCTCAGAAATGGCTAAAAAGGTCCTAAAAGAGCAAGAAAAGACCTGAAGAAGAAGAGGGATCCATTCGCAAAGAAGAAATCAAGTTAAAGCTCAATTCGCAAAGAATATTTACAATTCGCAAAGAACCAGATTACGGCGAGGAGGAATAAAACTGCAAATAGGTCGTTCAATAGAAGATTTACCTTTGCGAAAAGAACTTCTCAAAGTCCTTTGAAAAAGAACTTCAAGCCAAAGTCCTTTGCGAAAAGAACTTCAAGCCAAAGTCCTTGCGAAAAGAACTTCCGAGCCAAAATGCTTTGTGAAAAGGCCCTTAAACTCGCAAAACGGCATTTTGGAGAATTATCAAAGGGTATTTTAGGAATCTCACGCTCGAATGCAATTAAAAGACAAGGAACATTCCGGAAGATTTCGTGCACGATCCGAAGGCATATTCTACCCCATGTGGGCGCCAAAGTTTGAATTACTTGGCGGGAACTTCTAGAAGCTCAAACAGATTTTGAATTCCATAATGTAATTGATGCTTCTAGCGCTGATTGGTGAACGGATCGTAGCATTTTCATTGGCGAGCATCCTGGATCCCGTGCTCAATCGCCATTGGGCAATCCAGATCTGAACACTTCGATTGGTCAATTCAATTTCGCAGGGATCAAGGAAAGCTATAAATAGAAGACATTTGCCCAATTGTGGCATCCAGTTTTGAGTTCATTTCTATTTCCCGCTTTCGGTCGGATATAGCTTGTCTGCACTGTAATAGCTTCTTTTGTATTTGCTTTTGAGAGTTTCGAGAGCTATTTGTAACTCCAAGGAGATTGGATTCAAGGCGCAAGTCGAGGGCATCTAGCCGTGTTCTGTAATTGTAAGATTGAATTTAAAAGGTTGTCAGAACCGTGTTTTCTCCATTGGATTCATGTCAAGGGTTCTTATTGATCACCTTAGTGCATTAGACTCCTTTAGATTCACTACTTTGCATGCAATTTCCCTTGATTCATTACTCCCGCATTTAATTAGCGTTGGTAACCTAGTTACTCGACAACACTTGCGATGATGTTCATGTTCAATTGAGGATAGGTCAACAACTATTGGATGATCATGACCATTTAAGTGATGAGATCATAACCATAAGTCTAAACCCCTTCCTTAATTCAGATTTATTTCTCTTACATCCTCTTTGGTAGCCGATGAAGATTGAATCAACTCGCTTAGTTGCAGATTCTCCATTAAAATTCAAAGCGAAATCACGTAAAGTTATTATTTCTCCATTTGATTTATTTTAATCACTTCCCCAACTTGGATCGGATCATTAGTTAGTTCTTTTCTTTATTTGCTTTTAGTTAAACGTGACAAAACCCAACACTCTCTTTTATACGCTTTCTAGATAATTATAGAGCGGTCTGGTAGCACGGATCCGGAGGTCTATCTCATATTTCGCATAAATTCTCGTGGACGATCTTTAATATACTTACTTTTAAAACTTGCTACAATTGGCCCGATCTTGCGGGCTATTGTTAGCCCTCAATGTCGATATCTCTTTCATAATTTAAAATTATGTAACTTAATATTCATTAATTCGTCATTCAAAACACACATAAATCGTGCACATGTTAGGCAACAACAAGTTTTTTGGCGTCGGGAATTTGTTCTAAAATAGATAGACCTATGTTTTATTCTCTTTATTTATTATTTATTAATTCATTTTTTCATTGTTATCTGCATGCGGGTTACAAATACAATTCGTAAAGGAAAGGAAAGCACCTAATTGACAGGTTTGCGGTACCAAATTCTCTCTTTGTATGTTTGGTAGGAGAACTCTCAACCCCGAGATTCTCCCTTTTAATTCGAAGTTGAAAGACTCTAAAAGCAAATGACATACACCACCGAGTTACTGCTACAATGGGTGACGAACCTAGATTGTTAAGAGACTACTTTGCTCCACGGTGCCTATAATTCCCTTTCGCATTCAATTTCCCAGTGGAGGAAATTATGAGATCAAATCATCAACCATCCAAATGCTGCCTTCATTTCATGGATTAAGTAAAGAAGATCCTTACAAGCACATTGATGAATTTACGGCTTTGTGCACAACATTTAACATAGTTGGACTTGGTCCAGAGGCAACCAAGTGAGGCTCTTTCCTTTTTCATTAAAGGACAAAGCTAGAGCATGGTTATCTATGTTAGCACCAAAGCGCATCACATCATGGAATGATTTGCAATGTCAATTTTGTCAAAATATTTCCCAATGACTAAAACCAGCCAACTAAGACAAAGCATCATCTCTTTCTCCCAAAACTCAACAAACTTTCCATGAGGCATGGGAAAGATTCAAAGAACTGATAAGACAATGCCCTCACCATCAAATTCCTAAATGGCTTGTTCAAAGCTTCTATCAAGGAATTGATCGGAAGGGCAAGAACATGGTGGATGCCTCCTGGAGGTACCTACTTACAAAAGAGCTTGAAGAGGTTTGGGACCTCTTTGAGGTGATTGGAGAAAATTCAACCCGGAGAATCTCGCCAAGAGACACCGAGAATCCTAGGTGAATAATCCCCAATTCACAAGAGGGAAAGTTTATGAAGTCAATGAGTCGGAAAGGAAAGTGGATAATTTGACCACAAAATTTGATAGGTGATGGACTCATTTAAAGCTCCAAATGGGTCAAGAGTAGAGGAGGCATGTCCGATATGCAGTCCCTACTCATTCAATTGATCAATGTCCTTCGCATCACAATTTCGAACTCATGATGGAACAAGCTCATGCAGCTCGTCTTATGGACAGATGCAATCCAATGACTACCCATGGAGATCTCATCCTAATCTCGGGTGGAATCGGGAAATTACCACCCAACAAAGAACAAAGAGCCCAAAAATCAAATACCTTTCAAACACCTTTCACCATATCATGAATTTTTACAATAAACAAAATTTTGAACCTAACCCACAAGAACCCATGCAAAGATTCTACACCAGCCCTGCCCTCCTAGGTCCCTGTCATTTGAAGAAGCGGTCTTAAGTTCACTTGAATTTAGAACTCTATCTCGATCGTGAACCTTCACGATGAGCATTAAAAAATTGAAGAAACTTTGGGCCAGCTCTCGAATTCATTAGCTAAGAGAGGAGGCGGACTACCCAGCCTTTGAACAATCCTAAGGGGCAGTTCATGGTTGGAGAATCCTCAAATGGCCATGAGGAGATTAAAGTGACCACTTTGAGAAGTGGAAGAGTAATAAAAACACAAGGTAGTGAAGAGGAAAAGAAGAAGAACAAGATGTGCGGTGAAAACAATGAGGTTGTTGATTTACCTCGAAAACCCAAAAATGAAAAAGCAGAAAAATAAAAAATTGTTGAAAAAGATGAGGAGGAGAGATTTGTTCCCCACCTCCCATTCCCTCATGCAATGAAGTCGGTTCTCCTTTGACAAAGGAAACACAAAATTGAGGAAATGATGGAGACATTCAAGCAAGTTAAAATTAATCTACCTCTGATGCAATCAAGCAGTCCCTGCATATGCTAAATTTCAAGGATGTGTGCACCCACAAAAGGCAATCTAGGATACATTTATCTAAGAAGGCCTTTCTTTGTGGAGAAAATCAACCAAGTACTATCCATTGCAACACCCCTAAAATGCAAGATCCTCGAATCCCCACAATCCCCTCGCATCATTGGGGAGCATACCATCGAAAGCTCGCTAGATCTGGAGCTAGTGTCAACCTGCTTCCTTATTCATATGAGAAGCTAGGTTTGGGAGAATTAAAACCCACTCAAGTGGTGTTGCAACTAGTCGATGATCCGAGAGAAAACTGTGGGATTGATTGAAGATGTGCTAGTAGGAGTAGATAAATTCTTCTATCCTGCTGATTTTACGGTGTTGGACATGGAACCAACCAAAAGCGACTTCCATCCTGTCATTTTAGGGAGACCATTCCACAGCTCTGACAAATGCTTGTATTCAATGTCATCCGGTATCATGGAAGTTTCTTTTGGTAATATGAAAGTCAAATTGAATGTTTATAATGTTAACCAACCTCAATTTTCTTGAAGAGTGCTTTCATGTTGACATCATGGATGAACTTGTGGAGGAGTCTTTGCAAAAATTTTCAGAGGGTGAAGACTCCACCACGTAACTAAAAATGATTGGGAATCCGAGAAAGAAGGAAAAGGAGATCAAATTCAAAGGAGTCTGCTTTGTGCAAGGCACTCACAAACAATCCTCAAGTTCTCCCTCTTGGAGACTGCTCCTCTCCCTCTTCCACAAATTACCAAGGTACCTTTGCTGCCCTCTTTCTCACCCACAATTGGAACTCAAACACTCCCCAAAATCTGAAATATGTGTTTTTGGGAGATCATCAAACACTACATGATTATTTCTTCCTCCCTTACAAAGGAGCAAGAAGAGGAGTCATGGTAGTTCTAAAAAGACAAGAAAGCAATTGGTGGACCATTGCGATTTAGGAGGAATAAACCCAAGTATGCATGCATAAGATCCACTGAAGAGGATGCCAAGCCTTCTAGAGAAATGCAAAGAAGGTTGAATCCTCACATGCAAGAAGTGGTAATGAAGGAAGTTGTCAAGTCGCTAGATGTCAGTCATTTACCCCATTTCAGATTCTCGCTTGGGTAGCACCCACACGGTGGTGCCTAAGAAATCTGGCATCACATGTAGCAATTTAATCTGGTGAACTTATGTCCACCAGACAAACAACCTGATGGAGGGTCCGCAGACTACGTAAAATTAAATACCATGACAAGGAAAGACCATTTCCTCCCCTTCATTGACCAAATCCTTGATAAGCTTGCGTAAAGCTTACTATCGCTTCCTTGATGGGTACTGTTACAACCAGATCCTGGTACCCACAGACCAAGAAAAGACCACCTTCACCGCCTTTGGCACTTTTTGCCTATAGGAGGATGCCCTTTGGTCTTTGCAATGCCCTCGCTACATTTTCAAAGATGCATGTATGCCATCTTTTCCGACATGATTGATCAATTCATGGAGATCTTCATGGATGACTTTTCAATTTATGGAGACTTTTTCCCAATGCTTACACCACCTCAAGTTGGTGTTGCAAAGATGTGAAGAAACCAATTTGGTTCTAAGTCGAAAAGAGTCATTTTATGGTCACCCAAGGCATTGTCCTAGGACATGTGGTCTCCCATAAAGGCATAGAGGTGGACCAAGCAAAATTGATCTAATTGCACATTTGCCTCCTCCGTAATCAAGCAAATCAAAGTTTCTTAGGGCATGCAGATTTTATAGGAGGTTCATCAAAGATTTCAAGAAATTTCCAAGCCACTCGTCATTTCATCGTGTCAAGATGTTCCTTTTGTGTTTACTAATGAATGCATGATGCCTTTGAGGTCCTTAAGAAATGTCCGATTTCAGCCCCATCTTGCGCCCTCGACTATTCGGCCCTTTGAGCCGATGTGTGATGCATCGACTATGCCCTAGGAGCTGTCCTAGGGCGTAGAAAGGATAAGCTTCCCCATGTCATAGCTTATGCCAGAGATCCATGATAGATGCCCAGCTCAACTACACAACAACCGAGAAAGAGTCGGCCATTGTGTTTGCATTGGAAAATTCAGTCTTATGTTTTAGGTTCACAAATTGTGGTGTTTATGACCACTCGCCTAAAATACCTTCGCCTAAGAAGGATACCAAGCCCATTAATCGTGGATCCTCCTATTACGGGAGTTTGATCTACAGATTAAGGATAAGAAAGGAGTGGAAAATGTGGTGGCGATCACCTATCCGTAATTCTCAATATTGAGGATGATAGCTTACCCATTAATGAATCATTTCGATGAGCAACTTTTGCCATCAATACCCACAAATTCTTGGTTTGCAAACATAGTCAACTTCTTGGCTATCGGATGTGATTCCTCAACATTGGAATCGAATGGATAAAGATCTTTTCTTCTCACGAGTTAAACATTTCATTTGGGAAGATCCTTATCTATTCAAGAATTGTGTACCAAGTGATCGTAAGATGTGTCCCCGACCATGAATTCTCCGGCATATTGTCAATGTGTCATGAACAGCTGTGGAGGTCATTTCGCAGTAACAAAACATGCAAAAATTCTGCAAGGTGGTTTTATTGGCCCACAATCTTTAAAGATGCCTTAAATCCGAAGAATCGCCAAAATTGGGCAAAGATTTCCAAAAGAAACTCAATGCCTCTACTGACCTATTCGGTGGTTGAGCTGTTTGATGTATGGGGAATAGATTTTATGGGCCCCTTTCCTCCTTATAATGGAAATAACTTCATTTTAGTAAAGGACTATGTCTCCAAGTGGATTGAAGCCATAGCTACTAAATCAAATGATCACAAAGTGGTTTTGAAATTTCTCAAGGACCACATTTTTCCGTGTTTGGTTTTCCCAGAGCCATCATCTGATGGGGAAGCCATTTTGTAACAAACAGCTTTGAAGCTCTATTGAAAAAGTACTCACACTCATAGAGTAGCCACTCCCTATCATCCACAAACCAGGACAAGTGGAGATTTCAATAGAGAAATCAAACACATTTTGGAAAAAACAAAAGAAGAAGAGAAAGGACTGGTCCTTTAAGCTTAATGATGCTTTGTGGGCATACAGAATCGCCTACAAAACTCCAATTGAATGTCCCTTTAGACTGGTCTATGACAAAGCATGTCATTTGCCAAGAGAGTTAGAATACAAAGCTGGGCTATTAAAACATTTAATATGGATCTAACTTCGCTGGTAATCACAAGAAACTTCAACTCACCGAATTGGAAGAGTCATGGATGGATGCTTATACAAGCTCCATTGTATAAGGAGAAAGTCAAATCATTTCATGATAGGAGTTTAATGAGAAAAGAGTTCATACCGGGGTCCAAGGTATGGTTATTCAACTCTAAACTTAAATTCTTTCCGGCAAATTGAGATCCGGATGGGAAGGGCCATACGTCATCAAGGCCTCCCCTCGAGAGCTGTGGATATTTCAGATCCCAAGGATGGAAGAATCCTTAAGGTAAATGGTCGAGGCTCAAGCATGCATTGACAACACTTCGTGAGCCTGTGCCCATATCATCACGAATCTCCAACAATAACTGATGGTAGAAAATTGTATATTATGTTTGTACAACATAGTTTTCTTCAATTTCTCTGCTTTCTATTTCTTTTCTTGTTCACATAGTTTAAATACACTTAAAAGTTCAAATCGCAGCAAAAACTACTTTTCGAAGCCCAAAGTTCTATTCGAATAGATTACGGAGCTGCAATGAATCGCTCGAAAAGAAAGATGTTCTTTCGAATAGTTAATTATGTTAACAGCCTTTTGAATAGAAGGTCCGATGCTAAGTCCCTTGAAATAAACTTTCCGAAGCTATCTACTTGTCGAAGGCACTTTTGCCATTCAAATAGAAAAAAGGGCTCTTTTGGAATATTTGAAAACTTAAAGGTGCTTTATTTTAGCTTCAAGTATATTTAGTCGTTTGAAGTTAGCTTTGTATTTGCAAACACTCTCTGCAGAGCGACGCCCACTAAAACCATAGCTCACTCTCTTCTCACGAGCTCCACAAAGATATCAGTTTTGTTCCTAATTGTTTGAGCGTTTCCATTTTGAGAGATCACAATGACGGTTGGCCATGATCTTTACAAACAAAGCGACTCGATTCAAGCACAAACCTTAGATCGTGTTATTTTTTCTATCGATTCGCGCACAATCTTTTTAGAAAATTCTAAATCTGTGTTAGCCAGTGTGTGGGCTTTTGTTTTCCACGATATTAAATATGGGAAAGACAGAGAAATCCTTAACTGCCACTTTTCTAAAGGGCAATTTTTCAATGCCCCATGCTCATCCCGAAGCAATATGATGAGTGCCAAGATAAAGAAGAAACAGAAAATTGTCGGCCTCCCTTTGGAAGACTAATTACAGCCCTCCTAAGAGCCAAGTTTGACATAGATAGGAAGAGCCCTTTGAAGTCCTCACCCCCATAACTTTGGCAAGAAAGCTGGACCACAAGTCGGGGCTATGTTGAGGAGAATGAGAGCGGCGGAGATCCAAAGACATGCCCCTCGCTCCCTGCCTCTGCCTGTCTTGAACCCATTCTCGCCAGAGCACGAGCAGAGCTGCCTTCGCTGCTAAGCTGACAGGGAACCTAGCCTCGCAAGTGTGGGTGGGCTGAACAACCACCTATGGACCCCCCTGCACAGTACATGAACACGTGAGTGAACTAGCACAGAGTCCAAGAGATACCCCTGCAGTGTTTAAAGCGCTATGGAGCCTCCACCACCATCGCACCTCACCACCTGCCATTTTACAAGAACCATTTCTGTGGTGACTCTAGCCGCACCACTGGCACCCATTCTACCTACACACTGCATACCCTATTACCCCACACCCCTTCCACATTGGAGCTCATCCAAGCCCTAATCGCCCTTACCACCCACCCCAAGACTGCCCTCCATGTTGCCTCACAAGCAACCCAAATGCACCTGTAAGTCCTAGTGCTTCCCCTCCACTACCACCCATGTGCTACCCAAACCACACCAACTCGTAGCCTTACCTCCCCTTCTGGTGAGATAGCTACCCAACCGACCCTCTCTTACCCTCCCTCCCCCACACCCACTTTAGTCCCCTACTTTAAAAAGACAAAATAAACCCCTCACCCTTACTCCCTTTCCTCCTCTTTTCCTTTTATTTTCATCAAATTTCTCGTTCATGCAATTTGCTTTCTCGCAATTCCTTGCTATTATTTTTTCTCATTGCTTTCCCTAATAATCGTGGACTATGCCACCACCTTTGAACCAAAGGTGAGGACATCGCTCCTCATAGGTTTGGGGTGTGGCGCATGTGTCTGCCAAGGAATAGTTAACCTAAGGACAACAGAATCACCTAAGTAATCGGAAATGAATTATTTTACTTAAGAATCATGACAATTAGGAAGTTTAAAATTTCTTTGCAAAATTTAGACATCATAAACCTTTCAATATTCTACATTTCCATGATGTTAGCACCATGAAAACCTCTTGGTATCGATTTAGCAAGTCATGGGAAAGAGAAAAGGTAAAGACATACTTAAAAGCTCAAGGAAAAACCATAACCAAAGTGAGAATTGAGCCCATATATTTTCCATCTCTGTTGAAGAGTGATCGAGACAATTTTTTCGATTCAAAGGATTGGTGAGGCATTAGATCCACTAGAAGTTAGAAACTCCAAATTAAAACAAGTAAAGACTCATGAACCGAGGAAAAGATCAAGGCCTTCTTGGACGACTTGAACCTAATGTAACCAACCAAGAAAATTCTGCCTGTTTGTACCCCATTTGAGTCAGAATCCTACAATTCTTCATCAAAAATACCCAAAAGTACTTGCACCGAACCTATGGAACTAATTCAGCCTTCCCTCACTCGAGAATTGAGGTAAAGGAGAAAGAATCAAGATGGACCATTTCGGGCAACATCAAGAAAATGAAGAGAAAATACCTCAAAACAGGCAATATGGTGACCGAGAAAGGAAGAGACAAACAATGGTGTTGCAAGCAAAAGCAAAAAGGGACCTTATGATGAAAAAATGCAAGATCAAAGAAAGAAGCTGATCACGTGAATGTGAGAATCTCGAAAAGAAAGAAGCTAAACTCAAAAGGTGGAGTCATGAACCATCTCCTGCACTTCCCGAGTTCTCAAATTCAAACCCCTGCTCAAACCGCTTTCCTTGAAACTTCACTCCATAAGCCATACAAACAAACCTAGATTAAAAGCCCTTGTGATCCAAAGTTGAGTGAGTCATGTGGAGATAAGAAGTGACCCAATCTATGGTGAGGAGATGTCAATGATGCCATTGCCTAAGAATCATGCCTATGCTCATGCTTACAGATCCATTTGGGAGATGTAAGCGCTCTTGAGCTTGAGTGAAATGAACCCCTCAACAAAAACACTGAGAGTATACCCCGGTGAGTGTTTGGGTTGGAACTTGAGCATAATAAGTATGACTTACAACCTAATTTTTATTCAGGATGATGAGCTCATGGGCACATTTGTACAATTTTCTATGGCTGCTCACGGATTGGAAATATTGAAACATTCATGAGGTTCTTAAATGTTTAAATTCTGCAAACAATAATCAAATTTTCTGTTTCATCATTGATTCAAGAGTAACTAATCTGCTCCTTGATTGCTCATTTGATAATTTTGCACCGATGTTAACTGCTTTCATGGAGAAGTTTGTGGGTACCTTCCTTGAAAACCCTCGGAGACTTCACTCCTCCTCTAGGGACCACCTAGGGGTTGAAAAGGCTTGTTGCATATGCTAAATGCACTGCTTCCTACAAAAGTGGCTCTTTACTTTGTTTTTATGTTTCTTTGCTCAGGGACTAGCAAAGCTTAGATTTGGGGGTGTGTTAAGTAGTGAATAATACCATTTTTCACCCCTAAACATGAGCTTCCTAAGACCCTTGAGAAGACTAAATAAGTGCTTTAGTGTGCATTTTACACCTAACCAATTAGATGGTCCAAGTCCAAAAGCATCCTAAATGATCAAAAAGTCGACAACTCATGTCAAGCCGAAAGAGGGAGTAAAGAACTAGCCCCAGCAATGGCTAAAAAGGTCCTAAAAGAGCAAGAAAAGACCTGAAGAAGAAGAGGGATCCATTCGCAAAGAAGAAATCAAGTTAAAGCTCAATTCCCAAAGAATATTTACAATTCAGAAAGAACCGATTACGGCGAGGAGGAATAAAGCGCAAATAATTTGTTGAATAGAAGATTTACCTTTGCGAAAAAGAACTTCAAGCCAAAGTCCTTTCTAAAAGAACTTCCGAAGCCAAAGTCCTGCGAAAAGAACTTCAAGCCAAAGTCCTTTGCGAAAAGAACTTGGAGCCAAAATGCTTTGTGAAAAGGCCCTTAAACTCGCTAAACGGCATTTTGGAGAATTACATACTGCTTCAAAGGGTATTTTAGGAATCTCGCACGCTCCGAATGCAATTAAAAGACAAGGAACATTCGAAGATTTGAGCACGATCCAAGGCATATTCTACCCCATGTGGGCGCTCAAAGTTTGAATTACTTGGCGGGAACTTCTAGAAGCTCAAACAGATTTTTGAATTCCATACTGTAATTGATGCTTCTAGCGCTGATTGGTGAACGGTCGAGCATTTTCATTGGCCAGAACAGATCTGGATCCCCGTGCTCAACTGCCATTGGGCAATCCAGATCTGAACACTTCTGATTGGTCAATTCAGCCCTGTGCAGGATCAAGGGAAAGCTATAAATAGAGAAGACATTTGCCCAATTGTGGCATCCAGATTTTGAGTTCATTTCTATTTCCCCGCTTTCCGGTCAGATAGCTTATGCCCACTGTAATAGCTTCTTTTGTATTTGCTGTTGAGAGTTTCTGAGAGCTTTTTGTAACTCCAAGGAGATTGGATTCAAGACTGCAAGTCTGAGGGCTGACTAGCCGTGCTCTGTAATTGTAAGATTGAATTTAAAAGGTTGTCAGAAATCGTGTTTTCTCCATTGGATTCATGTCAAGGGTTCTTATTGATCACCTTAGTGCATTAGACTCCTTTAGATTCACTACTTTGCATGCAATTTCCTTGATTCATTACTCCCGCATTTAATTAGCGTTGGTAACCTAGTTGATGACATGTTCATGTTCTACGAATTGAGGATAGGTCAACAACTATTGGATGATCCGTGACCATTTAAGTGACAGATCATAACCATAAGTCTAAACCCTTCCTTAATTCAGATTTATTTCTCTTACATCCAGGCCGTAGCCGAGATGAAGATTGAATCAACTCTGTTTAGTTGCAGATTCTCCATTAAAATTCAAAGGCGAAATCACAGAAAGTTATTATTTCTCCATTTGATTTATTTTAATCACTTCCCCAACTTGGATCTGGATCAGTTAGTTAGTTCTTTTCTTTATTTGCTTTTAGTTAAACGTGACAAAACCCAACACTCTCTTTTTATCTGCTTTCTAGATAATTATAGAGCCAGATCTGGTAGCACAGATCTGGAGGTCTATCTCATATTTCAGACAAATTCTCTGTGGACGATCTTTAATATACTTACTTTTAAAACTTGCTACAATTGGCCCTGATCTTGCAGGCTATTGTTAGCCCTCAATGTGCTGATATCTCTTTCATAATTTAAAATTATGTAACTTAATATTCATTAATTCGTCATTCAAAACACACATAAATCAGGCACATGTTAGGCAACAACAATCCTCCAGTGTTCCGTTGGCAATCCTCCGTCTTATGTGGTTTCCCACATCTTGAACACACTGGGGTTGAAACAGGAGCAACAATTGATCCCCGCGTTGAACCCTGAGCCACAGAAGCTCCACTCGCAGTAGTGCTCCCGGCTCTGAAAGGTCGCCCTGGTGACGAACTCTGCGGTCTCTGATAGGAAGATGCCATTGGTCCTGAAGCAACAGCTGGTCTAGAATATGATGGCTGACTAGGGTAGGGAGGAGGTTTAGAGAACCTCGGCTTTTTATTCACCTGCTCTGAAGCACTCTGCTGTCCCTGGCCAAACCGATTTTTATTTCCCTGCTCTCGCCTCAAGTATTGTTTTTGAATGTCTTCCTCTGCAATGAGGGCCTTTGACATGACGCCCACATACGTCTCCATCTCCCACATAGACACCCTGTCCTGAATGTTCGGCCTCAAACCTCTTTGAAATTTCTGAGCCCTCATCAGCTCTGTGGCCACGTGTAAGGGTGCAAATCTGGAAAGTCTATCAAACTCTGCGCCATACTCGTGCACCGACATCTCATTCTGCTTCAACTCAATAAATTGGACTTCCCACAAATTACGTACGATCTTCGGAAAGTATTGATCGTTGAATGTCTCCACGAACTCTGCCCAAGTCCATGGAGTATTGAGGTAGTCCTGCTCTCTCATCCGAGAAATAGACTTCCACCATGGGCTGGCCTCGCCCAAAAGTTTGAAGGATGCCCAACGTACTTTCTCAATATTTGTACACTGCAACACCTTAAAAATCTTCTCGATCTCATCAAGCCATGCCTCAGCCTCCATAGGATCCGTCTGCCCTGAGAATGTAGGAGGTCTTATCCTCCTAAACTCTGCAAATCCTCCTGGCTGATGTCTGGCTGCCAGCATCTCTGTCTGTCGATCGATGGCTGCAGTCTGCTGAGCCATGTTGTTGGCCAAGGCTGCCAACACCTGGTCAACATTTCCCCCGTCAGGTCTAGCAGCTCCCAAAGGATCTGCATTAGGGCCAGATGCAGCTCGCCCTCTGCCATATGAGGTGCCTACGCCCTCATCTATCTCTTCGATGCGAGCTGTACGAGGTCCCTCTATACCTCGGCCTCTGCCTCTAAACCGTGGAGGCATGCTGATCTATCATCGTTGAAAAACAATAATAGTGATCAGTATTGATTGTTAAAACAATCTAATCCCTTAGTCCTAAGACTCTGAACTTAGAGCCTTGATCTGATACCAACTGTGACGACCCGACTTTTCCAATTCCTAAGGTATAGGAAAGGCCGGTTCATCAACTTATTGATTTCTCAATAAGCCGTAACAAACAGAAGCCGGCAACATAACAAAGATCTAAAGACAGAGGCAAAGCATATAATTAAACCCTCCTCAGGAATGTAATCAGAGTCCTCCAGATCCTCTGACCCAAGGTCAGTCTCAGCACCTGTGACGTATAGTCAAGGGTGAGCTAACAACTAAGCCCAATAGAGGAAACAAATCTATTTGCATTTTATCATAAGTAAGATTTTCCAAAGACAGAAATCAGATCAAATATGGTTTTCAAATGATGCTTTGCAAACTAAATCTCCAGTTCTAATCCTGAGTCAAAACTGATAACATAAATCTAATGTGTTCGAAAATCTTCTGATTTAGCATGCTTCTTGTCTTAAATTTATAACTTAATTTTATCTCCCAAATTTCCTATAGCATGAGAGCGGACTACGTGACCGATGGGAAAACCCTATTGACCATCGTCGTTCATGAACCCATTTCTGAAGTGCAACAAGCCCCTACACTATGAGGGAAACTTGCGCCAAAGTAATACCGTCAACACGGTTGGTAGAATCTAGGGCATCGTTCTGACGTACCTCAAATTGAATGCAAATGCTAACATATATCAAATTTTATTATTCATAACATATTACTGATTTTTCAGAGTTCTGATTCGAAGTTCTGATTCAAAATTAACTGAGATTCTGAGGTTCAAATTACGAAGTTCTTAGTCATAACAAAGTTTCCAATTTTTGATTTTGTGTCATATATTCAGAGTTCTTATCCATGCTGTTTTCAAGCAAATGATCTCAAAATTTATGCTTCTTAAATGAGATAGTCAAAACAATTATACTTATAATTCAATGCAAATTAAATACAGGGTTCCCCTACCTCAACAAAGAAGTTTCGAAAGCAAGCATAAGCAGTCCTCACCAAGGACTCCCAATACTCAAAACCTATATATATTAACACTCTCAGTGTTAATATAGAACCAAAAATCAAACCAAACACTTGCCGAGAAAAATTCGTCAAAAAAATTTCAAAGGCCAGAAACAGGACAGAATTCGACCCTCGAATTCAAATTCGTGGGTCGAATTCAATTTCGACCCTCGAATTTTACAACTGCTTCAAATTTTAAAACTCAGGAAATCGACCCTCGATTTTCAAATCGATGGTCGATTTCCAAATTCGACCCTCGAATTGGAAATCGACCCTCGAATTCAAAAATCTGCATCAGGCACAAAAATTGGAAAATCGACACTCGATTTTCAAATCGATGGTCAAATTCCAAATTCGACTCTCGAATTGGAATTCGACCCTCGAATTTCCTCAGGTCTGTGGCTGTCAAAATTTCCATGTCCGGACTCTTTCTCTTTTATTCACCCACAACCATCTAATTTAGAATGAACACACCATATTCTAATCTAAGCAAAACATAAATTAAAAAGACACAAGGAGGTTTCAAAGACCTACCTCTTGTAACTTAACCGTTGCTCCCATTGCACCAATATTCATGCACCGAAAACAATCTCCAAAGCTCAACGGCTTAGATCTTCAAATCAACCCATCATAATGGGGTGGCCACTGCCTCATCAGTCAACAAGATCGCACAGAATTTCTCACTCTCCACATCACTCTTCTCTTTCAAAGGTTCAAACTGATCAAATTTCTAATACGATTCAAAACAACGGTCGAGATGGGGAGAGGAATTCTCAAGCTCTCAAGATCTTGGATTTAAGATGAGGCAAGGTTTAAAGGATCATAATTTCTAACGAGAGAGAGAAGTTAACCTTCTCTTTTAAATCTCTCTTATAGCCTAAAATCCAACAAACAAATATCTAGATTTTATCTTTTTACAACTTATCCACTTAAGTTGGAAAAGTGTCCGATGCTAAACACAAACACCTACGCCATTGTGTAAGTCATTGATTACATGACTTGCACACATCTTCCGAAAAAATTCTTTTGTCACTAGTCTTATCATATCCTTAGCTTACCAAAAATCCAAAAGTATCCCTCAACAATTTTCAGACAAGCTTATCGAGGTAAACGAAAAATAGGTCAAAATATCTGGGATATTACAGTCTCCCCTCCTTAGAAATTTTCGTCCTCGAAAATTGAATGCATCACATACCATACAATGAAACAAAAAGGAAACATGGATCACCGTGTTTCGATCCAGCAGGGCACGCAAGTCAAGGGAGGGGATCCGTAGTAACATGGATGTACTGCATGTGGCACCAGAAGGGCCATATTGGATTGCATCCGTACATGGATGCCCACACCCCAAGCGTCACGTGTAGGGAGTGTGAGTGACACTTAGAGAAAGCGACTATAAGCTTTGAGTTGAATTCATTTGCCTCTTTATTTTCTAATTCTTCTGAAATTAATATCAAGAGGAGCAAATATGATTCTCTTACTCATGAGATCTTTTTATGATTCTCTTACGAATGCTACAAATGCTAGAATCTGGCATCACAAATAATTATGATTGTAGAATTTTCTAAAACACACTTTTGCAAGAGAAAATGTTGGGTAAAAATTAGATTTTACCCAAATATATACCTTACCGCTTCTAGTTAAAAATGGTGTTATGTTGAGAAGCTGCCTCATGCTGCTTCTTACACCACATCCTTTTCAACATACGAAGGATCATTTTGGAAAGCATCATTTGACACACCTCAATATAACAACTGAAAAGTGCTTTTTGAAAAAGAGTTACTAAACATGGCCTAATACATAATCTCAAACGTCTACAGAGAAGGCAACGAATGTCTCGATATATCGTAGCAAGGGTAGCAAAGAAAGGGAAAGCACTTTTTTGAGGTGGACTATGGTAGATTATCATGATCTTAGAAACTAAATTGTATTTACATAAATTTTTTCCCTCTTTTCAATAGAGGGTTAAGCAAATTGAGAAGGGAAAGAGGAAATAAAAGGAGAGAGTTTCAAGTAGCAGGATCCAGGATCATGGTCGACCTGATCGGGAGATCGGGGCCAGCCATGACTGATACCTTGAAGAAAATTAAAATTCTAGATCTTGGTAAATGCTTTTTCTGTATTTCATTATAAAAGAAGCCCCTTTATATTAAGGTGAATGCAATCAATTAAGATCTCAAGAGATCTTTAATTATTTAAAATACTTTCTAAAGTATTTATAAAATCCTAATCAATATTAATCTTACCTAAAATATAAGATGAGAGAGAGAGAGAGAGAGGGGAGGCAGGTTACCCATTGATGGCAGGGCAGAATGTAATAGCGTAACCTTCAGCTTTGCAAGTAAAGGTGCTAGTGTCATCATCGAATGCGTAAGTATATGCCCTTGGACAAGCTTTCTTGAAGATGGCCAAGTAGAAAGTGGGTTTGCATGTACTTGGGTTTGCAAACTCCCCACTGCAACAATATTGATCCAGCCCAAATGCATCACAAGCACTCCTACATGCAATCACACCACTTGTATTTACACCATCACCTATAACTTGGAGCTCTCTTGGACAACTTGAAGAAAGAATACAGTACCATGATCTATACAAGGAAATATGTAGAAATATAGCAATAAAAATAACAAGTAAAAACAAGTAATCGCAAACACAAGATTTCTGTGGTTCGATAATTTGCCTATGTTCACAGTTGATGTTGAGTTTAATAAATCTGTGAAAAACTAGGATTACAAATCTCTCAAATCTCACCTCCCTCAATTCTAAATTGAGTTTCCTTCATATGATAGACGTTATATCTAATACAAAGTGTAACTGCCCCATATAGAAATGACAAAACTATCCTTAGTAACCCTAACTCGAAATTAAACTTTATTCTAAATTGAGTTTCCTTCATATGACAGATGATGCGAAGAATCCGATTTAAAAATCAGCGTCAAAGATTACATAAAAGAAAAAAATTGTCATGTGATTCATAGTGATCAAACAGTGGTTACTATGTAAATCTGCAAAACCAATTTTAGCCAATCATTTTAAAGGTGTTTGACCACTTTGAAGAACATGATGAAAATTTTATCGATGCGTTCTTTGACCCACTAGATCTTGACATTGTGTCATTTGCATCACCTGATATATTTGATGAAAAATATTAGTGCAACATGTCTAGAGTGAATGAACCATTCATAATCAAGATTGAGAAATGGTCGGTTGCCTTATATAAAATCGGGATCCATCAACCTCTCTTAATTATAAAAAATGAATAAATAAAGGGAGCTAGTACTTGCACACTAGATCTGCACCGTGGCACATGGTTAAAAACAAAGACTATTATTTTTGGGATTTGTGACATGTGGAACACCATTTAAGTCGTTTGATTCAAAGACCATGATTTAAATATCTTTGAGCCAAAAGTTGGCATGAAACACAATCTCTATCATCTGATTCCATACAGTCAAAGGTCATTATCAGAGTCAATGCTCGACTCTAAAAATTTAGATGATAGAGATTGCATTTCATGCCAATTTTTGGTGTCAAAGATCTTTATATACTACAAAAATAAGGTGATTCAGTGGCACTTGTAGTTAAGGCATTTTTTGGTAGCGACAGGACTAATAACGACAACTTTCGGTAGCGACATGACTAATAGCATCAACTTTTTGTTAATAGCGGTAATTTTTGGCTGCCACTATTAGTCTCATTTTTTGTAGTGACATCATATCTTGATCTTAAAATTAGACGGCTTTGATTGTGTTCCATATGATATAGATTCCCAAAATAACAATGCCTTTCTTTTTAGCCATGTGCCACAGTAAAAATATGGAGTGCGAGTATTAGCTCCCATAAACAAATTATGCAATATTTCAATAGTAAATTTAAATGAAGAGATAAATAAACTAATTCAAGGCAACCAGGAGACGTTAATATACCCACAACTCTGTTTTAACCTTAAAAACCTTTATAAATAGCTTTGTGATATTTAAAAAAAGTGTTGTTCATATATTTCACTTTTATTCTTCTCTTTTTAAAAGGTTAAAAATAAAAATTGCTCTCCTCCCACTGAAATCGAAACATTTCTACTGAAATTTTGAAATTTTGAGTTTTCAGCCGAAATTTTGAACCATGCTCTATAGAGTATAGAAGGCTTTTGTCAATATAAAGGATTGTAGATAATGCTATGGTCTCACGTACTCTTGCATTGAACGATAGTATAGTCCTTAAATAAAATAGGATCAACCACTTATCACGGTCAAAAAAATTACTTTTCACTTAAGAGCAGGGATTCTTGGAGTCATATTGGCTGGGTCCCAGGCCAATGCATATACGATAACTAGAGCACATTTTTTTGTTTAAAAATAAATAAAAATATAAATTAATAATAACAAAATTACAAAGGGCATTTTTGGTATTTGTCCAAGTCATATATGATATATATCGGTCGATATGGGCTGATATTTATAACAATTCGACTTATTTTGACTATTTTAACGGTGTTAGATGATTGACTACATTGTAAACGATGTTAACACGCCACTCCGGAACCCTCCCTATTTAAAAAAAATCTCAATTTTTTTATATTCATTTTTCTTAGTCAATCTTAGACTCGATACGAAGTGTTCATCGATACGATTCTAATGATATATAATTTGTAGAATTCCGACAAGAATATAAAATGTTACGTCCGTTTTAAGAGATGATACATGTTAAAAGGTATAACTGTAATTTCGGGAGAGAAACACCATTTGCTTCGGTATGTACATAAAGCGCTGAAACAAAACCTTTTTATAACTTATTCACCACCTATCCCAAGAATGCATTCTTGAGTGAAAAAATCCTACTTTATTAAATCTTTTACAAAAAACCCTACTTAGGTTATCCTAAAACTTTGCTACCATTATAAATAAGATCTTAAGAGCTCTCTATCCTCTACAATAAAAATTACTCTCCCAAAATTCTCTAGCATTCCCTCAAATCTCCTGCTCAACGACAGACAAGATTGAAGGAGGAAGAAAGAGAAGAAAACTTGAGAATCAATCTCTTCAACCCAAACCGCCACAAGATTAACAGTTCACGCTTCAACAAGTGGGTACCTATTGATTCCTTCTATTCTTTTCAGATTTCGTCACGTAGGGTGCGTTCAATCGCGCACCGATGACTTTAAAATTAATTAAACCCAAAAATCTTGTAAATCTGATATATGTGCATAGTTAGTAATTTACCCTTCTATTAAAATTGCAATTCTATTTTCTTGTTTTATTTAAAACTAATTAAACCCTAAATTCTAAACTATATTTTTATTTTATTTAAAATTAGTTAAGCCCAAAAATCTAATATATATTCTTGTGTTATTTAAAATTAATTAAGCCCTATAATATAAAATATATTCTTATTTTATTTAAAATTAGTTAAATCCTAAAATCTGATTTATATTATTGTTTTATTTAAAATTAATTAAGCCCTACAATCTAAACTATATATTTGTTTTATTTAAAACTAATTAAGCCCTAAAATCTAATATATATATTCTTATTTTATTTAAAATTAATTAAGCACTAAAATCTTATAAATCTAATATATTTGTGTAGTTAAAAATATTATCCTTCTATTAAAATTGCAAATCTTTATTCTTGTTTTATTTAAAACTAGTTAAGCCTAACAATTTTTCTCAAAAAAAAAAGAAGTTAAGCCCTGAAATTCTAATCTATATTATTGTTTTATTTAAAACTAATTAAGCCATACAATCTAAACTATATTCTTGTTTTATGTAAAACTAATTAAGCCCTAAAATCTAAACTATATTCTTATTTTATTTAAAACTAGTTAAGCCCTAAAATCTAATATATATTCTTATTTTATTTAAAAATAATTAACCCCTAAAATCTTGTAAATATGATAGATATGCTTATTTGGTATATTTTATTGAGCCTATTTATTTGTTAATATGATATATCTATATAGTTAATAATTTACCCTTATATTAAATTTATAATTTTATATTCTTATTTTCTTTAAAACTAATGAAGCCCTAAAATCTAAACTGTATTCTTATTTTATTAAACTTAGTTAAGCCCTAAAATTCTAATCTATATTCTTGTTTTATTTAAAACTAATTTAGCCAAACAATCTAAACTATATTCTTGTTTTATTTAAACCTAGTAAAGCCCTAAAATCTAATCTATATTCTTATTTTATTTAAAACTAATTAAGCCCTAAAATCTTATAAATCTGATAGATTTGTATAACTAGTAATTTACTTTTTTATTAAAACTGTGAATCTATATTCTTGTGTTATTTTTTTGTTATCTTCCCTTTGTTTGACCACCGCTGGCGAACCACCAACATCATTTTCTTTTGGAGGAGTATCAAGTATCCTACCCCTGAAGTATTATGACCAAAATTCTTATTACAAGTTAATCTTAAAATTAGGTTTTCAATTGATAGTCATGATAGATCTAAATTTAAAGAGCG
This sequence comes from Chloranthus sessilifolius, assembly GCA_021018995.1. NCBI lineage: Eukaryota > Viridiplantae > Streptophyta > Magnoliopsida > Chloranthales > Chloranthaceae > Chloranthus > Chloranthus sessilifolius. Next base: position 75,628,179 of record CM037587.1, read on the forward strand.
ACATCGTTTTGTGTATTTATCCGATTATAACATATTATATATCTATTTTTAACACATCGACGTAATCTTCATGATGACATGAAAACTTTAGGATTTTTATGCCATCTGTGAAGTTAATGTACACTAAGAACTGTACCCTATTTTATACTTGCATTGATGTACTGTCTATGTATATGTATATGCAATGTAGCTTATACATTTAATTCTATGTATCAAGCAAAATAGGAATATGTTTCTATCATTGTTATGTGGTATGTTTTATGGATATGATTAATCATGTCCGCGAGTGTGTGAGATCAAGCTTGTGCTTGGGCGTGGTGATTCGTTGTGATGGTATTGAGGCGTGGATCACATCGTATTCACATGCCTTACAACATATCTAAAAAATTCCTTAGCTACTCAGTACTAGATGACCGCAACCCCTACTCGCACCATGTATCAACGACCCTTTGTTCCTTATGAACCATGCGCAAAGATCAGCAAGAGGCACAAGCCGAGTGAATTTGTACTTTAAATGGGCGTATGCTTCTAATATAAGAAATTGAGACATTTCATACGTGATTGTCTAGAGCGAGATCCTGCTGCAGTCATTCCTCAGAGAGGTCAGCAGCAGCAATCTTAGCAGCCTTGAGCGCTGGGCCAAGTATTCGCTATGTCACACTAGGACGCTTTGGCCATTGATGAGGTCGTTCATGGTATGAATCCTAATCTATTTACTTTTCCTTATGTTTTGTTTCCTTTCTCTTTCATGGTTGTCAGTCTCTACCATAGTTTCATGAATGATTTCCTTTGTGTATAATTTTGTGGTTTTGAATTGATTCTATTAGTGTGTGTATAACTTAGATCGTATGTGAACCCTTATGTAATTCAGGAACTATGATAGTTTCTAGACCTACCGATTCATCTTTTGTCACGCTTGGGTTCTAATCTACTCTGGATCAACTTACTCTTTGATTATATAGAGTTTTGGTTATGAAATTGGAGCTAAATCTGTACTCTTGGATGTTGTACTTGCAATTTTCACGCCGTCAAGGGATGTAATGATGGCATCTAAAGTTTACAAAGCAACTATCTTAGTAGTGGGAACACATGAGTTACCCGTAGACCTTGTATTGCTCGAATTTCAAAACTTCGATATAATCCTCGGTATGGATTGGTTGACAACTTATCATGCCTTGGTAGATTGCTTTTCTAAAGTAGTCGTCTTCTGCCCAATTGGAAGACTTTTGTTCAAATTTCGTGATATAAAAAAGAGAGGAACAACCCTACTAGACCCCTCAATTATTCCTATCGTTGGAGAGTTAGTGGACATTTTTCTGAAAGAATTGCCTGAACTTCCTCTTGACCAAGAAGTAGAGTTTAAGATTGATCTCGCGCTTGGTACCCTACCTATTGGGAAAGTTTCATACCGAATAACGCCATCAGAATTGAAGAAACTAGATATTCAGTTATGAGAATTGTCTGAAAAAGGTTTTATTCGACATAGTGAGTCACCATGGAGAGCACCAGTCTTATTCGTAAAGATGAACAATGGCTCTATGAGACTCTATATTGACTACCGACAATTGAATAACGTGATCGTAAAGAATCGATATCCTCTTCATCGTATCGATGATCTATATAACTAACTATATGGTGCTATTTATTTTTTAAAGATAGATCTTAGGTCTGAATACCATCAATTGAAAGTCAAAGCGGAAGAAATTTTGAAGACCGCTTTGGAACAAGGCATGGACACTACGAATTTTTTGTGATGCCAATTGGACTCACAAATGCGCCTGCCATGTTTATGGACTTCTAATAAATTGTGGGTTCAGAGAGTTTCTCAACAAGTTCGTCATTGTGTTCATCGACGATGTCCTTATATATTCTCGCATGAAAGAAGCTCATAAGGACCACCTTCATACTATGCTTCAAACTCTTCGCGAGCACCTTTACGCAAAATTGAGCAAATATGAATTTTGGCTAGAAAAGATAGCTTTCTCGAGTCACGTGATTTCCTCCCCAGGGATTTCTATGGATCCATCGAAGATTAAAACTGTCACAAATTGACAAGCACCAAAGAATGTCACCAAGGTGAGGAGATTTCTTGGCTTAGTTGGAGATTACCGTAAATTTGTAGAGGGGCTCTCTCGTTTAGCAATCCCCCTCACCATGTTGACCTAAAGAATAGCAAATTTGTGTGGACCTAAGTGCGAGCAGAATTTTAATATATTGAAGCAGATGCTCACGACAACTCTAATACTCACATTACCTTCGGGACCTGGTGGTTATGAGGTTTACACGAACACTTCACACTAGGGACTTGGATGTCTATTAGAGCAACATAAGAGAGCCATTAGCTATGACTCGAGATAGTTGAAAACGCATGAGAAGAACTACCCGATTCATGATCTTGAGTTAGCAGCAATCATCTTTGCCCTTAAAATTTGGTGACACTATCTATATGGTGAGACTTTCAAGATCTATACAAACCAGAAGAGACTCTAATATTTATTCTCTCAGAAGGATCTGAACTTGAGACAGAGATGATGGATGGAGTACATGAAGGACTAGGACTGTCCAATAAATTACCATTTGGGTGAGGCAAACGTAGTTGCTGACGCTCTAAGTAGGAAATCCTCAAGATTGTTAGCACGCCTGAAAGATTGGAATCCCCCCGATAAGATTGCTCAAATGAATGTGGGCCTTGACAGAATTGGAGATGGGGCATATGTAGCTAGTATGATGGTCAAACCCACCTTTGTTGACCGCAACATAACTGAACAACCCTCAGATTATGAAGTTTTGAAGATTATGGGATAGTTGGTTGATGGCTCTAAACTAGACTTTTCCATGCATACTGATTGGACTCTCCTATTCATAGATAGATTATATGTACCCAATGTTGCAACCTTGCGGAATGAGATTCTCGAGGAAACACATAAATCTGGGTATTCAGTGCACCCAAGTAGCACGGAGATGTACTGGAATATTCAAAATTATTACTGGTGGCAAAACATAAAGAGAGAGATTGCGGAATATGTTTCCAAATGTCTTGTGTGCCAGCAAGTGAAAGTTAAACACCAGAAACAAGCTAGTCTTTTATAGAGCTTATCGATTCCCAAGTGGAAGAACATCTCTAAAGACTTTATAGTTGGACTTCCAAGGACTTCTAGAAAGCATAATGCAATTTGGGTTATTGTAGATTGATTGACTAAGTCGGCTCACTTTCTACCTTTCAAGAATACTAATAGTGAGGATAAACTTGTTGAGACATACCTAAAAGAAGTAGTCAAATTCCATGGGGTTCCAGTGAGTATTGTTTCAAATAGAAACTCAAAGTTTACCTCTGACCATTGGAAGAAATTTTAAGAAGTAATGGGTACACGATTGAATTTTAACACTGCCTTCCATCCAAAAACTGACAGACAAATCGAGAGAGTTAATTAGATCGTAGAAAACATGCTTCGAGCCTGCATGTTAGATTTATGAGGAAACTGGGATGATCATCTTCCTTTGAATGAGTTTTCTATTAACAATAATTATCAAACAAGCATCAAGTTGTCCCCTTTTAAGCTCTTTATAGTTGGAGTTGCAGAACACATATTTGTTGGGATGAGGTTGGTGAAAGGAAGATACTTGGGCCAAAACTCATACGATCCACAACAGAGAAAGTTAGAGTTATTCGACAGAAGTTGAAGGAGGCTCAGGATCGTCAGAAAACTTACGCCAACAATCAAAGATGCTTAGTAGAGTTTGAGATTAGTGATTTTGTTTTCATCTGTGTGTCCCCGACCAAAGATGTTATGCCCTTTGGAATGCGGGGAAAACTAAGCCCGAGTTATGTGGGACCCTTCGTAATCATTATTTACATCGGCGAAGTTACTTATCGAATATCACTTCCGTCACATTTCATAGGTATATATAATGTATTCATGTGTCCTTGTTGTGCAAGTACATACCTGATCTATCTCACATCCTTGATATAGAGCCAACTGAAGTCAGGGAGGATTTGACTATCATAGAAAATTGGTTCGCATTAGAGACCGGAAGGAGAGAATCGTCAAGGGTAAGACCGTACACTTCGTCAAAGTTCATTGACAACACTACACACCGAAGGAAGCCACTTGGGAATGATAAGCTGAGATTATGGAGAAGTATCTAGAGCTCATCGCCACATGTACGTAATTTTCGAGGACAAAAATTTTATAAGGTGGGGAGAATGTAACAATGTAACACTTGCCCCTCAATTTTTTTTTCAATAAACCAATTGACGAGGGCCTGATGAGACCTGATTATGCCTGGTGACTGTCCGAGGCTAGGTACATCCAAAAATGTTAAGCACCCACTTGTAAATTGATGGGATAGTACCATTTCTAATGGCACCCATAGGGCACCCATTTTATTCAATTTGGTATGTTATTAATTAAGTAAAACACACACCGCATCTCACATCACATGAGAAGCCCGGAGTTGCTACTGATTGACCTTGGCCCGAGAATTGGTTCGAATTAGGACTGAGCTTAGGTGATGATATGGAGATCATTATCAATGAATTTAGATTTTGATGATCATCCCAATAATGATCGATATTTTAGGTCAAACATGGACCCTTAAATTCTAAAAGACTAGATGCACTAACATTTTAGACATTATATATGTGCCTTGTATGAAGCAATGACAATTCTTATAATTAGTAAAGAAGCCCAAGGGTATTTGTGTTTAATTTATCTAATATCTCAAATTAGAAATTAAGAATTTGCTAATCTCTAATACATCCTAGCGACACATCTAGGTGACTTAATTTGACCCCATCTTAGACCATTAAAAAACTTTGGAGAAATCTAAGGTGAAAGATGAGCTTTCACACATGCATCAGAAGATCAAATTAAAAAGTGTACATTTACTAGATTTGAGGGCCAAGAGAGGAGTAAAAGTTAAGATAAGTCCAAATGAGTGGATGGGAAGTGAGCCCATGTGGCTGCACTTATCCCATGCGCATGAGGGTTTGGAGAGAGGAGAGAGAGAGAGATGCTTGGAAAGCAAAAAGGGACACTTGGCAAGCCATTGGAAGGCTTTGTTCCCCCCACTCCTTACAAAAACCAAAATTCCTAGGACTCCTCTTCATTCCATCTTCTTCCTCCAAAAACTCCATTAAAGTGATTCGGAGTACGTTCCAGAGGAGGAGACTGAGCCCCCTCCTGAGGAGTTCTTCCAATAGTTGAGAGATTAGTTAGATTATACTATTGTGATTTTGTGTAAATCTGGCTTGGTATGTCCAACCATTTTGTTTCTGAATAACTGATACATGAGATTAGAGTGCTTATTATTTTGTGAACCATGTTTCGATGATGGTCGGTTATCACCAGTGGTTCGTTTCGGTTCTTTTGTCGATGCAGTTTCGCATGAGATTAAAAGCGTCTTTTTATCTTACTTTATATATATAAATGGAGATTTCTTTTGGTATCTATGATAAGTTTATCTGCTTAGTTAGAGATACCTGCTTTGATTTTTGCCTTGTGTGGATTTACCAAGTGTTCCGTTTGGGGTTCGGCCTTAGCGGCGATTCGACGGTCTGAGTTTCATAGTTAGGAAATCTGTGCTATCATAGTTGGTATCAAAACCCTAGATTTAGAGATTTCTGATAGACCTTAGGCATAAACCATGTTTTTAAGATTTTGTCAGAATATAGGGACCGTCTGCTAATGAAACTTTTATTTCATGTTTGCAGAACATTATGTCCGCTTGAGGTAGACCGAAGGGCAGTCATGTACAAAATTTGAGAAGTGGTGACGAGATTCCCTCTAGTTCAAATCGGGTTCCGCTTGGTGAAAGGACCGTTCCGAAAAGGATTATTCTAGAAGAAAGAGATCACACGAGAGACGAAAGACAGAGAATGACTCAGGCTATGGAGGCTGTGGCCAATGCTATTGCTCAACAGACAGTGTTGTTGGCACAAATAATACCAATAACCATCTGCAGCCGCCTCCACCTTCGACTCCACCTATGCCATCAACTTTTGTAGAGTTTAGGAGGATGAGACCTCCTAGTTTTTATGGTCATATAGATTCGCTTGAAGTGGAGAAATGGTTAAATTAGATAGAGAAACTTCTTCAGCGATTACTGTGTACTGAGGAGGAGAAAGTGAGCTGGGTTTCTTTTCAGTTAGAAGGGGAAGCCGACCCTTGGTGGAAGTCTGTACTGAGAAGCAGAGAGCAAGAAAATTTCGATGAGGTATGGGCTTGGGAGGATTTCGTTGAAGTGTTCAACAAGGATACTTTCCCAAGCAAGTGAGAAATCAAATGGTGTTGAAGTTCATGAGATTGGAGTAAGGGGGGATGTCCATAGGAGAGTATGGGACAAAATTTACGAAGTTTTCAAGGTCTGCCCCATAATAGGTGGCCATAGAATTGATGAAGGCCAATAAATTCGAATGCGGTTTAAGGCCGAACATACGAGATAGAATTTTGGTGTTAGAATTGGAGACATATGGAGCTGTGATAGGTGAGACGCTAGTTGCCGAAAAGGATATTGAAGATATGTATAAGAGAAGGGACCAACAGAATAGGAGCAAAGCAAATCAAGGGAGACCGAGTAACTATGAATCGGCAAATAAAAAGCCGATATTTGCAGCACCAGTTCCAAGACAACCTACCCAAACCAATTATTCCAAACCACCTATGCCTACTTTGGTTAGACCTTTCCACTATGAGGGCCCTGCTGCTACTATGGGAGTATCAGTTACTTAGGGATTCTCAAGGGCTGCATCATCAACTTCACAGGAGACATGTGCCCTATGTGGTAAGTCTCATAAGATCGAAGACTGTAGGCGGGGTACCAGAGGATGATTTAAATGCGGTAAAGTGGGGCATATGATCAAGGATTGTCCGAAATTGAGGAAAGAGAGAATGACATCATTTGCTACGCCAAGGCCTATACGGACTACGAGGCCTACTATGCAAGGGCGTGCATATGTCGTTACCGCACAATATGCTCAGACCAACAATGATGTGATCCAAGGTACGATTTCTTATATAATATCAGGCTATTTTATTAGATTTTAGATGAAGAAGGTGCATAATATTAGATAGTCTTTAGCATTGCTACTTTAGAATGACATGATTTCTTTTTGTATCCATCTAAGTAGACTATATATATGAAACTTAGGTACTTTACAAATATACAAGGAATGTGACTACTATTGCTACGAAGCTCGAGTGTTGGTAGACCCAAGGTCTACCCACTCGTTTGTAACACTTCAATTCGCAATAAAGTTGAAAGCGACTCCCAAACCATTGGATTTTATTTTGGCTGTGTCGATCCCCACGGGAAAGCCTGTTATCTGACATGGTGTATCGATTAGTTATCATAGCCATCAAAGATTTTGAAGATCATGAATCGGCTGCTGATTTGATTTTATTGGACATGCAAGGATTCGATGTGATCCTTGGTATGGACTGGTTGTCCACGCATAACATGAACGTCAATTGTCGAAGGAAGATAGTCACTTTTTGCCCTAATGGGGGTAGATCATTCATTTTCTTTAGTGCGCAATCGACCATAGTACCGTTCATCTCCGTAATTTGAGCCGAACGCCTGATGAGGAATGAATGTAGTGGATACCTTGCATTTTAACAAGAGCAATGGGAAGAGAAGAACATAATCACCAATATTTTGATTACTTACGAGTTTCAGGATATGTTCCCTAAAAAGTTACCATGATTGCCACCAGATTGAGAAGTGGAATTCGCCATCGACTTATCACCAGGCAAAAAGCTAGTATCTAAAGCACCCTATCAGATGGCTCCAACTGAGTTGAAGGAGTCGAAGGACCAGTTTCAGGAACTCTTCGATAAAGGGTTCATAAGACCAAGCGTGTCTCCTTGGGGAGCACTAGTCTTATTTGTTAAAAAGAAGGACATGTCGATGATATTGTGTATCGACTATCATTAGTTGAACAAGTAAACCATAAAAAATTGATACCCTCTACCTAGAATAGATGACCTTTTTGATCAGTTGCAAGGGGCAAGGTTATTTTCCAAGATCGACTTAAGATCTGGTTATCATCAGCCGAAGGTCAAAGCCGAGGATATTTAGAAGACAACATTCAGAACTAGATATGGGCATTACGAGTTCTTGGTAATACCTTTTGGCTTGACTAATGCACCAGCTTCATTCATGGATCTCATGAACAGGGTGTTCAAATCACATCTTGATACTGGCATAGTTATTTTCATAGACGATATTCTCATCTACTCGAAAATAAAGGAGGAGCATGAGCAACATCTGAGGATTGCTCTCTAGACATTATGTGAACACCAACATTATGCTAAGTTGAGTAAATGTGAGTTTTAGTTAGAGAAGGTGAGCTTCTTGGGACATGTTGTCTCAGAAGAAGGTGTAACGGTGGATCCAGCAAAGATCGAGGCTACAGTAGAGTGGGAACAACCAAAGACTGTGACTGAAATTCATGGTTTTCTCAGTCTGGTTGGGTATTACAAAAGATTTGCGAAGGGGTTCTCCAAGATTTTGGAACCGTTCACACGACTCACAAGAAAAGCTGTTAAGTTTGAATGGACCAAGGAATGTGAGGAAAGTTTTCAGGAGCTTAAGAATAGACTTACCTCCTCACTGGTGTTGGCTATTCCATCAGGTAGTGGAGGGTTTGCTATATATAGTGATGCTTTACATAGTAAGTTAGGTTGTGTGCTTAACCAAAATTGAAAGGTTATTGCCTATGGGTCGAGACAACTGAAGGATCATGAAAAGAATTATCCAACACATGATTTGGAACTAGCAACAGTAATTTTTATATTGAAGATATGGAGGCATTACCTGTATGGAGAAACCGTTGAGATCTTCACGAACCGCAAGAGTCTAAAGTATCTGTTTACACAAAAGGACCTGAATATGAGACAAAGAAGTTGGATGAAGTTCCTTAAAGACTACGATTGCTCCATTCAATATCATCCAGGTAAAGCTAATATAGTCACAGATGCCTTGAGTTGAAAGACTTTGACTCTGCTATCTAGCATTATCATGGGAAGTCGTAGATGGAATTTACTGAAGGATCTTTCTTTATATGACACAAAGATCGAGGTATAAGATTCAGGAGCCTTCTTGGCAAACATCACTATTCGACCAACGATCTTTGATTGCATCTATGAGCTGCAGATGAAAGATGAAGAGTTGTTGAAGATCAGACAAGGGGTGATAGATGACACTAGGCGAGACTTCTCCATCAAGGAGGATGGATCACTGTTATTCAGAGGGCGTCTATGTATATCGACCGATGTCGATCTCTGTAATATCTCAAAAATTTGAGCGTTAAATAGTGACCTCGAGATTCGTACCCGATTTGTCATAGGTTTGACCAAGTGATGGTCAAACAGTGGACTTATGAAGTTATGTACTAATGTGAGATTAGTGTGACCTAAGTGTAGAGTATGGTGTTAGTTTAGAGCCACATACACCTATCTCTGGTGTATGCGCTTATCACCGAAATAGGAGAGAGGATATAAGGGTTTAATAACCCTAGAATTCTATTGTTTGGTTGTTGAACAAAGAGTTAAGAAGAGAGAGAGAGAGAAGGAAATTAATACCAAGGAGTTATTGTGGTTGGATTGGAAGGAAAATTGAGCATTTATTGCCGGATTCAACGCGATTGGGATCGTTGAAGCGAAAAGCTGGAACCCTAACCATCAAACCCAACAAATCAATCCTTTAAGAGTTTTATTGAAGTATGTTTTATTAGATTTCAATACATAAAGATTTGATGAGTTTAATTCAGTCAAGCATAGTTAGAATGATAGATTAAAGACCTAGAAAAGAAAGAAAAATTGATAAGAAAAGATTTGGAAGAACAGCTTGAAAGGGGGCTGAATCTGGCCAAATCGATTAATCGATTAATCGATTTTGGTCTAAAAGTTGAAAAGTCAAGGATGCCCGATTTCGATTAATCGATTTGGAAATTGATTAATCGATTTTGAAGGTTGATTAATCGATTTAGAAATCGACTAATCGACTGGGTACCTCCAGTGGTTGGAGAGAAAGGACTTGGGAAAATTAACTAATCGACTTGGGAAATCGATTAATCGATTTTAGATTTCGATTAATCGATTTGGGATCGACTAATCGATTTCAGATTTTCGACTACTCGATTTGAGAATCGACTTTACCATTTTGGGGATTTCGATTAATCAATTTGGGTTCGATTAGTCAATTTTGAATTTTGATTAATCGATTTTGAGAATCAATTAATCGATTTAGGGTTCGATTAATCGATTAATCGATTTTGGCAGTCTCATTTGACTTTCCAATTTGACCCAGAGGTTCATGGAGGGTCTAGGACCTTCTCTATTGTATCTTTAGTGATGTGTTGTATATGTTATGATATACCATAGGTGGTACGTGTGAAAGAAAGCACAAGGAGCCGTGTGGGACCTTGATGCTTGGACCTTTAGAGACCAGAGGTAGGAAACACCTTGAACATGTACTTTAATTGCAAGAGCATGTATGTAGTGATATAGGGATCAATTTGAAAATGCTTTAACTATGAAAATCTTTATAAAAATGGGTGTGTGTATGACACCAAGAAAGTGATAAAGGCATCAGTGTGATGCGAATAACTGAGACCAAGTAAGTTAATGAAAATGAGGCATTCCCAGGGGATGAGAAAGTGATAAAGGCATCAAGATGATGCGAGTAATTTAGACATCTCAGGGATGTAAATAAGATTGAATAACTACTGTTAAAGCCTAACTGATATAAGATAGCACACTTACACAGTGAATAACTATATGTAAAACATATGTTATTTTTGTTATTTGAGGTTTGATTAGGATACCCCACCGACATGGCGGGATACCCATGACTGACTCGACAGGATATCCGTGATCGGTATGGTGGCCAATCCGTACACCTGTGCGGAGGTCTATCCGTACACAGTAAGCACATCCCAGGGATGTTGAGATGAGATTTATCCCCGCCGCCTATTAAGAAAGGGGCTTGGGTCGTATTCCCAAGGAATACATTATAACAACTATTTATCTAGACGACGATGGAGGGTATCCCAATGGGGCTCGATGCTATATTGCTCGGGGATTACTTAAGTTAAAGATTTAAGTTTTTCTTTAGGCATGTTTAGTGTCATTCATGATAAATTAACAGTAAAATGAAACATGCAAACTACTAGTAAATTTGAATGCAAATTACCATCTTTTAAACTATTTTCTAACAAATGCATAGACATATCATGCTTTGAATAATCATAGAATATATGTGAGATTTTAACTTATATGTTCATTGTGTTGTTCCTTATTGAGCTAGGATGTAGCTCACCCTTTAGACTATACGTCGTAGGTCCATTATTAGCAGCGGCCGAGGCTTCGGGAAACATTGATCCGGGTGATTCGGATTACGTGCCTGGGGACGAGTTGGAGCCTCCTCCCGAGGACTTCTTCTAGGAGACTCTGCTCTGTACTTTGATAGAGAGTCAGTTTTGAGAGCATATTGGTACGGCTTGGTATGTCAAGCCGTTATTTTGGACAAATAATATAATTATACTTCGATATTCATTTTGGCGAATCATCTAGGGTGACCTAGTTTTATCACCGATGGTTCAGGCTTGTTCTTGTGTCCATGCATTGGCATGGAATGAGAACTGCTTTTGAGCTCTTTCATTTAGAGAATAATATATTATTAATGCATATTTCTTTCAGTTTATATACCTTACTTGTTTGGTTTGGCTTGTTATACACATGTTTCGTACATAGTTCTGGGGCACGGTCTGGAGGATCGTACTGATGGCACAAGTTTTGAGGTATCAAAATTTGGGCTGTCACAATCTCCGACAAACTATTTTAGATGAGGCCCACAAGTTAAAGTATGCTATTCATCCTGGTGGTACCAAGATGTACCAAGATTTGAAGAGAAGTTATTGGTGGAGAGGTTTAAAGAAATATGTCGCCAAATACGTCTTGAAGTGCTTAGTGTGTCAGCAAGTGAAGGTGGATCGCCTATATCCATCTGGGTTGTTGCAACCTCTACCGATATCAGTGAAAATGGAAATAAATTTCCATGGACTTTATTTTGGGATTACCATGGATGACAAAGCAAGATAATGCCATTTGGGTGGTCGTTGATAGGCTAACCAAGTCGGCTCATTTCATGCCATACAACATGACGTATACGACAGGAAGGCTCGCAGAGATGTATATGAAAGAGGTCGTCCGATTGCATGGTATTTCGGTGAGCATTGTCTCAGATCATGACCCGTTATATACCTCACAGTTTTGACAGAAGTTTCAAGAGGGAATGGGTACGAGATTAGACTTTAGTTCGGCGTTTAACCCACAAACTGATGGACAAACTGAAAGGGTGAATCAGATCATTAAAGATATGCTTAGAGCTTGTATGATCGATTTTCAAGGATCGTGAGATCAACACCTATTATTGATCAAATTTGCATACAATAAAAACTATCAGTCAAGCATTGGTATGGCCCCTTACGAAGCATTATATGAACGGAGATGTAGATCACCGATTTAGAAGCCATTTGTCTGATTCGTGAAAGGATCAAGACAACTCAGAGTAGACATAAAAGCTATGTTGATTTAAAAAGAATAAGCGTGGATTTTCGAGTTGGAGATCACGTGTTCGTCAAAATTTTACCTATGAAAGGTGTGATGCACTTCGAAAAGTGTGGAAAGCTAAGCCCATGCTACATAGGACCTTTTGACATTTTGGGATGGGTTGGTGAAGTTGCATACAGGGTTGCTCTACCCCCGCAACTCGATTGGGTATACAATGTGTTTCATTTATCGATGCTAAGAAAGTACGTGAAGGACCCGACTCATATTTTTGATAAGCAACTGATTGAAATTTATGAGGATTTGACTGTTAGAGAGGAACTTGTGCAGATACTCGATCGGAAGGAGCAGGTGTTACGCACTAAATGTATTCCCTAAGTGCTTGTAAAGTGGCGGAATCACTCAGCAGAGGAGACCACTTGGGAGTGTGAAGCCGAGATCCGCAATCAGTACCCACTTTTGTTTCAATGAGAGTTGAGAGAATTTTGTGGACTTGTAATTAGGGAAATTTGCATTTTCGACCCTATAATTTTGCTTATTTACAGAAATGGCCCTATAGTTTCATTTCTTGCATAATAGGCCAGCTTCAAGCCTAGCCGATTCCACGTCACCTCCCACTTGCCAAGTCAGCATGGATTCCAAGCGTCGCCATAGTAGGTTAGCGTTAATATGCCATCCGCCACGTGATTTAAATTTAAAAAAATAAGAAACGACTTTTCATTTTCTACTTTTCACTTTTCACTTTTACCTTTCAGAAAAGAAAAGGGCGATTCAAGGTAATTTTTTTTACCCAAGATAGCGGTCCGCTACTCCAGGATAGCGGTCCGCTATACGCTATTTATTAATTTTTTTTATTATAAATAATTAAATTATGTTTAAATACGTTCCATGCAGTTCCTTTCATACATACGAAGATGTTGAAGTCGAAGCCGTTAAAGCCCTTTGGAAAGTGTACAGGTATTAGTGTTAGAAAATTTTACATGCATTGCAACGAAGAGAGGAAGAGGATGCTGGATGAATCAATTTTTAGTCATCTGTTAAGGATGTCTGAGAAATTAATCTTTATTGGAGACTTAATTGAGGCAATTTTAAGCTTTTGGGTGAAAGATAACATGTTTAAGGTGAAGAACACCAAGTTAGTTTTGCAAGAGGCCGATATGTCACTGATTTTAGGATTAAATATGTTAGAAAATTTTGAAGAAAATGAGTCTGAGCAAAGGACTATAAGAGAAGAGGAAATCATTCGGTACAAATTCTTTAGAGAATAGCCAGCTAGAAGATCTTGTATCGAAGAAGTCATAGATAGTGCCCATTTTTTTGAAGATGAAAATTTGAAATTATCATTGTTGTTTCTTGTGTGCTCTTTTCTACTTCCGGACACATATAAGGAAGTTGATAGTAAATATTTAAAGTTAGTTGATAACTTAGAATGCTTCAACCAATATCTGTGGGGGCTTGAAGTTTATAATAACTTATTTGATTGCATAAAAAAAGCGATTGGGAGAAGAGAATCGGCAAAAGTCTTGGAAAAGGGACAATACAACATATACGGTTGCACTATAGCGTTACAGATATGGGCGTTGGAGCACTTTCCTGGAATCGACACTCCTCGTACACAAATGAAAAATCCATTTCCGAGGCTATTGAAATGGGAAGCTCTAAAAGTCAGTCGTACTCCAAATTATTACAGAGAAAAAATTATTACGTCTCCGGTAATTGTCGAACTTGATTATGAGAAACACGAACTACAATATCTATCAGTTCGATAATTCTTCAGTCATAGGGAGAGAGAAAGGGAACTGTTAGTTGAAGAACCAAGAAAAAAAAGGGATTACCTTACCGAAAAAAGGGAATATCCATCAAAAGAAAAAGAGATAAGTGAAGAATATGATAAAGATAATGATGATGACGATAAATCTAATAGTGATGATAATAACGAATACGAATTCATATTACGTCATCAAAAAGAATTAAAGGGGAAGCCAACAATTAGAGAACAACCGGCTAGACATCTCGAGCTCCTAAATGAAGTTAAGGAGCTTAGAAAAGAATGTTCGTCCCTACGCAAGGCTGTTAAAGAAATTAAGGGCGATTTCAAATGCGCTTTCACCGTGTTAAAAGGGCAAGCATTCACAATTGAGCAGCAGGGAAGGGAGAACAAAACTTTAAAAGAGGAGTTAGAGAATTTAAAGAGTGAAAATATTGTAATTAGGAACGAACTTGTAAAGGTTAAATCTCATTTGACAAAGGTATAAAACTAGTCTCATTTGTTATATAATATAATAATAAATTTTCAATTTTATTTTATTTAAATTTATTTAATTTAATAATATTATTTTTTTAATAAATTTATAGCGGACCGCTATCTCAGGATAGCGGACCACTAAGTCAGGATAGTGGACCACTAAGTCAGGATAGCGGACCACTAAGTCAGGATAGCGGTCCTCTAAGTCATGATAGCGGTCCGCTATCCTGGGATAGCAGACTGCTATCTCGACTCATTTTTTTTTATATTTCTTTGTTTAAATTTTTTTTTTTCCTTATATAGGATGAAATTATCTCTACACTATTTGATACCTTTGTTTCTCCTAAATCTCTTGCCCCAGAACCAGCCCCTCAGCCCTCATTAGCTGCTAAACCCCGTTCTCCTCATCACCTTGCTCCAATCACTCAAACTTCTGAACCCCCTTCTCCTCATCCTGCCCCAATCACTCATCACCACCCTGCCCCAATCACTCAAACTTTTAAACCCCAACCGCCTGTTGAAGATATAGATAAAGGGGTTGATCCGTCAGTAACTCAGCCAACTGTTGAGTCGCAACCGACGTCTTTTAAACCCTTATTAGTGAAGATTCCTGCTTCTACTAAGGATACGTTATACAAGCTTCGAAATCGAAATAAAAGAAAGTCGCCAATGGAAAAAATTATTACAAATAAAAGAAAAAGAGTGGAAGAAGAAGAAGAAGAGGTTCTAGAGTCAATGGAAAAGAAATTTATGAGGAGCTTATGGAATCGGCCTGCGGAAGAAGATTTAGTGATTATTAATACTATCTGCGGTCTAGACGTCACCGTAGGGCATTTAAAGGTTTTGAAGGAAAAATTGTGGCTCGATAACGAAGTTATCGATTTATATTTTAAAGTTTTAGACAGTAGAAATGATAATATGTTTGTGGAAATGGCGGAGAAGAGCTGGTTTGCATCAGTCTCTGCATTGGTATCGTTTTTATTTATTATTATTTGATTTTATGATTTAATTTATTTATTTGCCTTTATTTACGTCATTAATAGATTCAAATAATGAGTTATTTTTATATTAAATTTCAGACCTTAATTATAGCGGACCATGTAAAGTTTCAAAAATTTATCCGTGATGAAAATTTGGAGCCACTGAATGAAAAGGATAGATGGGAGGCCTATTATGCGTGTGGCGATTCGCCATCAGCGGCTGAGCCACTCTTTCGAAGTACCTCACGCGGTATTAATGCTATTGATTATGGGACGGTAAGTTATTTTTTGATAGCGATCACACTTTTAAAGTTTATTTAATTAATACATTACTAATTAGATTTACGATTGCACGCAGATATTTTTTCCAGTGTATAGCCAGAGACACCATTATTGGGCATTGGCTATCGTTTTCGTAACGGATCGCGTTATAAAGCTTCTAGACCTTGCCGACCAAGAGTGTTCAAAGAAGTTTGATATGCACAAAGATTCGTTGATACATCACCTGCTGTGACTTCTTCACACTTTAGGATTGAGTTCTGCTCTAGATCAGCAGTGGCAACTTACTATCATAAATAGTGTTGATCTTCCCCTCCAAAAGAATGATTGAGACTGTGGGGTTTTCGTACTGAAATACGTTGAATACTTTTTCGAGCGGTGGAAAGTAGATTTTCAAGAGACAGACATGCAGCAATTTTGAGCTGAAATTGGACATTCATTGTCCACTTTTGAGACTTAGTTTTTATTTTTTGACTTGTTTATTTTGTTTTGTATATTATGATTCAAATTATAGGGATAATGAATGCATTTTTTGTATACTTCGAGGTCCAGGAAGAAAACTCATTATAATTTTAATCATCAACTCTCTCTCTCTTTCTCTCTTTATTCTTTTAATTCATAGTTTATTGATCATTAACAAAATAATTTTTCTGTAAACCTATGGAAAAATACTTTCCTAGATGCGTTCCAAAGACTATACGAGGAGACACAATCATTGATCCATTTGATCCATTTCTCGCCAAAAACGAATCGCTTTAGCATGTATAAAAGGAAATCCCAGTGGACATTCATCAAAATGGATGACTAAATTGAGGAGACACAACCTTATGATCAAATCAAGTAAGGTTTGAGACTCTGAGTAGGTGTTTATACTATTCAAATTTAACTCTCTAAATCATAATTCATGGTTAATAAAAAATTATATTGACCAAAAAAGACTAAAAAAGTGATTTTATATTCTAACAAATTTACAAGAGCGACAGTTATGTCCATATTCATTATAATTTTTACATCGTAGTGGTCGAACTTCGCCTTTAGATCGTATCCTCCTTTTCATTGGACGACCGGCTTGACGTATGTTGTGCGGAGGTAAAACCTCGATGTCTTCCCTTATAACTGCCCATTGGCGCTTATCAACGGTCGGAATAAATTGTTCTTTATAAATTTTCCTAAATAAGGCATTGGTAAACCAATGATCATAAAATTGAGGAATCTCTTTATCCCTGTTTTTGCTCGATAATGCCTCGCATGAGAACGTGGTAATCCAAGGATAGCCCAACGTCTGTATATACACGGTCGTTTCTCTAGATCGACACTGTGAGTGTATTACCCACGTTTAAATTGAAATGTATCGCAACCATAGGGAATAAAATTCTTTCGACGGGCCCACCCTGAATTTCGTGTTATGTGCTCTTCCGTCATTGGTGTCAACTCGTGTGTCATTTTATTTCCTTCTTCCTGACATCGAAGGTAGAATTCGGCTACCTTCGTGCGAATGGTTTCTAACATTGTCACGATCGGTTCCTCTCTAGCTATCTTCAAAACACTGTTAATGCTTTCAGCTATATTTGTTGTCAGCATATCATAACGCTTTCCTGGAAAATATGCGCATGCCCAGAAATGGTCACCGACTTCTTTAATCCATGTTATACATTCAGGGGGGCCTGGTCTTGTATTTTTTATAAAATTCTTTTGAATTTTGCCTCGGAGAATACACGGGCAGCAATCCAAAATAGCGGTCGAGAGATTGTATCCTTGTATGTATAAAAAGATTCAAAGTTAGGTGTCGCATACAGTAGCTGTGAAATGCATTAGGAAAAACATTATGCATAGCTTCCATCAACCCCTTCTGCCGGTCTAATATCAATACAAATTGCTCTTCAAAGTCCCCGATTATGCATCTCCCTAATAGATCAAGGAACCATGTCTAATGATCTTCATTCTCTTTGGGTACAACACCGAACACTTTAGGGAATAAATGTCTATTACCGTCTATCCCCGTAGATATTAACAACACTCCATTGTATCGTCCGCGCAAATGCGTTCCATCTACAACAATTATTTTTCACAAAGTATTACGATAGCTCCTAATGGAAGGTTCAAATGCTACGAAGAGCCTCTGAAAGGTATTATTAGGTTCGTGACACAATTCGGTTTGTACATTTGGATCGACTCGCTGTAATTCGGCGATATAGGACGGTAACATCTTAAATTACTCCTTCCAGCTACCTCGGATGTCGCTTAAAGCCATTTCTTTCTCTCTCCATGCTTTCCAATAACTTACTGTTACCCCATATTTTTTTTCAATATAAAAAATTATTGAAGCAGGAGTCTCGTCAAAGCCTTTTAACAATTTATCCCTCACGAAGGAAGCTATCTAAGAATTGATACACTGGTGATGTCCTCTTTCGAAAGATGGCATTTCGCACGTATGTTGCGGGCGAAATGTCTTCACGACGAATGTGTCCACACCCACCAATTTTGATGCATGTATTTGCCAAGCACACCCTAATTGAATACAGCTCGCGGTAACTCAAAGATGACTGGTTTTTATTGGTTTAATTTGAAAATTATTTATCATTGCAAACTCTCTAAGGGCTTTTTGAAAGGTTTTTTATTTCTGAATGCCTGACCAACAGTTAATGGCCTCCCTTCATACAGTTCTTCATCATCTGAATCCATATACTCTCCTTCCGAGTCATTAAGCTGATAGTCTTTGTCCACCATAGGTTGGTCAATTCTCCTATTAGTATGAACACGCGAAGTGGGCGAGGAGGGCAGTGATTCAGTATTTTCAGGATCACTATCACCGTCATCGACTGGAATATTATTACGTGCTTGGGGTTGAGTCGATCGAGGTATGATTAGTGTTCGCTCCTGTGCTTTGGCCTCGATTATCGTTCGCTTCGAAGCTATTTGTTCAGAAGGCCATTCGTATGGACTAATGCCTCCCATAAATATTTCCCACTGATTCCAATCAAATATGTTGCTCACCGCTTCATCGTTATGCTAGCATGTATTGTCCATCAGATTCATTTGAGGATAATATCCTTGATCTTCATCGTCTTGTCTCATTGAAACGTCGGAAGACGCTATTGGTTCCGTGACATGAGTGATTAATGTATTGTCCATCAGATTCATTTGAGGACAATATCCTTGATCTTCATCATCTTGTCTCATTGGAACGTCTGAAGACGCTATTGGTTCTGTGACATGTGTGATTAATCACACCATTGAGATTTATCACACCATCACCGATACGATATTGTGATAGCCCAGATTTCGGCACCCCGAAACCCATGCCATCAGCACGATCATCTTGACCGTGCCCCTTAGCTAAGCACGGAACATTGGTATATCAAGCAACATGAAGTAGTAAATGAAACTGCGGAATTTAAATCTATATAAAAGCATTTCTCAAAAGACAGTTCTACCCTCATGCCTCTGCATGAATGGAGAACCGATCTGAACCATCGATGATAGCAATCTTCACGGATGGTTTGCCCCAAAAGAATAATCCCAAAACCCAATATATACATTGTTCAACCAAAACAAGGCTTGACATACCAAGCCGTACAAATCTCTATCAAAAAGCCCTCAAAGCGGCACAACGGAGTCCTCTAGAAGAAGTCCTTAGGAGGTGGCTACAACTCTTCGCCGGCCGCAAGGTCCGACTCACCGGGGTCAGCGTCTCCTGAAGCCTCGGCAGCTGCTAGTAGTGGACCTGCGACGTATAGTCTATAGGGTGAGCTACATCCTAGCTCAATAGGGAACAAAACACAGTTGAACATATAAATTATCACTCACATATATTCCATGATATGCCATGCATGATGTGTCTATGCAGTTATTGATGAAAACAGTTAAAAAGCATTTCATTTTACTGGTAATTACTTATGTTTTCATTTATTCATGAATGATGCTGAAAAGGCCTAAAGCAAAACTTAAACTTTCAACTTAAGTAATCCCCGAGCAATATAGCATCGAGCCCCTATGAGATACCCATCATCGTCATCTATATAGACACTTTTAACGTATTCCCTGGGAATACAATATAGTACCCAAGCCCCTTTCCCCTGGAGATTGGTAGCGGGATTTCACTTGTCTCGAATCAACACCCCTGGGGTGTGCTTATCGTGGTAACGGATAAGCCTCACCGCTACGGTTTTGCCGCCAGACGTCACAGATATCCCCGCCGTGTCGTGGATATCCCGCCACGTCGGTGGGGTACCCTATCAAACCTCAAATAAAAAAAATATCTGTGCCTTACATATAGTTATTCACCGTGTAAGTGTGCTATCTTATATCAGTTAGGCCCTATCAAACATAATTCAATCTTGGATACATCCCTGAGATGTATCCATTCACTTGCATCACACCTGATGCTCTTATCTCTTTACTTCTTCATCCCCTGGGAATGGCTCATTATAATTACTCTTATGGATGTCACACACACACACTTATCACAATTCTTAAGCAATAAAACATTTTGAAGTTGAATTCTATATCACTACATACATGCTCTTGTAAAATAAAGTACATGTTCAAGGTGTTCCCTACCTCAAGTCTTTGTTTGATCAACGCATAAAGGTCCCACGTGGCTCCTTGTGCACTAGCTCACACGTACCACCTATGGTACCACATAACAGGTGAAACATATCACTAAGGATGCAATAAAGGAGGTCCAAGACCCTCCATGAAGCTTAAAGTCAAACTCAAAAGTCAACAAAATTTAGCCCAGTCGATTAATCGAACCCCAAAATCGATTAATCGAAAGTTAATATCGATTAACCGATTCTCAAATCGATTAATCGAGATTCCCATTCGATTAATCGAAACCAAATTCGATTAACCGAAATTCCCTACCTATCATGTCGATTCTCAATTCGAGTGATCGAATTTCCAAAATCGATTAATCGATCCCAAATCGATTAATCAAAATTTAAAATCGATTAATCAAAATCCCATCTCGATTAGTCGATTTTCCCCAAGTCATTTCCTCCAGCCCTTGGGGTTCACTGGAGGTCCACAGTCGAT
The DNA here is from genome assembly GCA_021018995.1 of Chloranthus sessilifolius. Classification (NCBI taxonomy): domain Eukaryota; kingdom Viridiplantae; phylum Streptophyta; class Magnoliopsida; order Chloranthales; family Chloranthaceae; genus Chloranthus; species Chloranthus sessilifolius. The sequence continues at coordinate 75,649,292 of CM037587.1, forward strand.
TAATCGATACCCAAATCGATTAATCGAAATCCAAAGTCGATTAATCGAAACTCAGTTCGATTAATCGAACTCGGGTTCCTTGACTTTTCAACTTCTTGGCAAATTTTGATTAATCGAATCTCAATTTTGATTAATCAAAATTGCCGATTCAAACTTTTGTTCATCCCAACCTTTTTCCACTCTTTTTCCTCTATTTTTCTAAACCATCATCCTACAATCTAAACCATTTTTCAACTACAATTAACCTCTACAATCTATGCATTTTATTCACAAAAATTTACCTTTAATCAATCTCAACTTGATTTCAAATCAAGTGGTTGGAAGGCTAGGGTTCCAGCTTTGGCTTGAACGGATTCTTTGCGCAGAATCGGCCTCTTTAATGCTTGAATCCCCCTTCCAATCACCCACAATAACTCCTTGCTTGATCACTCTCTTTACTCCTCTCTCTCTCTTCTTTACTTCCCTCTCAACCACCAAAACTATTGATTTTAGGGTTTATTAAACCCTTTTATCTCCCCCCTAGCTTGTGTGTTGAGCACATGCACCTCGATAGGTGTATGTGACTTTAGATTTACAACACACCACATAGCCACACAACCCATCACATCTCGTCCATTCATCACACCCCATGCTAACTATTGGACTTCTATTTGGTCAAACCTATGACTGATCGGGCACGGATCCCGAGGTCATAGTTTAGTGTAATTTTTCGGGCTATTACAGATATGCTCTAAGTAAGTTTGCAAAATCATCAAAGTCTGACAATTCAGCAAACACCAACTCCTTCCTGATACGCAATGAAATGGATAGGAAAATTGAATGCTCTTCCGGTTGAGTCCTACTAATATTGTACATTTTCTACTTAAATTGATCAAATGGTATATTGTCTTTGATAACAATAATCTTTCGATGTCTACTGTTGTAAGTATCATCTCTAACACGGACCCCATCGAAATGACAAAGAATGGGAACATCCATTTCAATCTATAAATATTAAAAAAAACTAAACATTAAACCTTAAACCCTAAATTGATCAATATAATAGAAAAAATAATGGAAATTAAACACTAAATTGATAATAATAAAATTAGTCAAGTTAGCTAGCGGGCCGCTATCTCAGGATAGCGGTCCGCTATCTTGAAGTAGCGGCCCGCTATTCTGAGATAGAGTCCCGCTATCTTGAAGTAGCGGCCCGCTATCCTAAGATAGCGGCCCGCTATAGCGGGACGCCCATTTTTTGCTTTTCTAACTAAACAACTGCTTGTTAAAAATTCATTCTTACCAGTTATCCTTTGTGTTGATAGGGTTGATCTGAACAGGTAAAAGCGATGATGTTAGGGTTGGTCTGAACTCTGAACTACTAATGGGAAACGGGATAGAGAAAATAAGTAGCGGGGAATGAATTCCTATGGTCCTATAATATATATAATATATATAAATAATATAAATAAATCATACTATGCTGACTAGGCAAGTGGGAGGTGACGTGAAATCGGCTAGGCTTGGAGCTGGCCTGTTATGTAAGGAATGAAACTATAGGGCCGTTTTTGCAAATAAGAAAAATTATAGGGCCAAAAATACAAATTTCCCTTGTAATTATTAATGAAATTACACACTCGGTGTTCTGGCTTATATGTAGCTTGTTGAATCTATAAAGAGCACCATTTTGGGGTTTAAATGAATTGTGCTCAGTTGGGTTTAAGAAGAAGGGAAGGTTTATTAAAAAAAAAAACCTAAGCTTTTCTGTCAAAATTGATCGATCGAAATAAAACCGATCATTCAATTTTGACAGAATAGAAAAACATACTTTTTCTATCAAAATCGATCGATCGATTCTATCAGGCGTCAGAGTATAAAATCAAAATCGACCGATCGATTTGGAAAATCGATCGATCAAAATTATTGACCGGCTTAGTTATAGACTGAAACCGATTGATCGATTTTGGAAATCAATCGATCGATTTCGATGATATAAAAGGGAATCAGGCTTTTTTATTTCGCATTTGCATGATTTCCTTGGGTTTTCTTTTTGTTCTTACTCTTGGAGATAACAAAACTTCACTTTTCAACTGTCATGGACGCATTGATTCTTCACAAGATTGAATCTAGATCTCTTCCAAAGGTAAACCCTACCCTTCTGTAGAGTTAAATTTTTGTATTTCAAGTTCAAGCCCTAGTTTTCCTTAGTTTTTTTTTTAATCAAATGGCGCCCAAAGCTAAGCCATCCACTAAGCCTCCGACACCGAAGAAGCCCACATCGCAGGTAGGTTCTTTGTGTTGGCCACCCCCACTGGAATGACACAATAAGTGGGGGGCGGCGAAGGATTTTGCGGTTGAATGGACTTGCGACCCAGAGCTTTTTCGTGAGCAGGAAGTGACCAAATGGGCATTTCAGTATCTCGAAAAATCAGGACTGGAAAGCTTACTCAAACCCTTCATTGACTATTACTACCCGCATTTGGTAAAACTCTTTTACTAAAACATGTACTCGGGTGGGAAAGAGAACACCATATGTACGAAGGTATACAATAGGGTTTATGAATTCAACCATGGCCATGTTGCTGGCGCAATAGAATGTTATGCACAATACTATGACGACATCGATTTGATGGAACTGAACCCGGAACCTATCGACTCTCATATCGTAACGGAAAAAATGACAAAGGGTAAGCACGGATCAAGCCAGTTTGTGACGAGAGCCCAGTTACCAAGTCATTTATGGATGTTGGATGTAATTTGTAAATGTAACCTTTACCTGCTAAGACACAAGACGGAAAGGGTTGGGGTAGTACAACAGGCACTCTTTTCAGCCTTTGCAGGCCAGTGGTTTAATGCCCCAGAGGTAGTTTTTGATGGCATAAAATATGCCCGTGGGAAGATGTTAGAAGGAGGAGCTAAACCTTCAAAGCAAATACCATACGCCCGCCTTATTTCCAGCATAATAGAAGATTATCCAGACGGAGAGGGTTATGTGATTTCGGATGAGGAGTCGAGGTTGAAAGACAACGTGAAGCGCTACTCGTAGGAGTGGAAGAAAAGTTATAACCAGTTAGAGAAGGGTCATGGAGTAGGAGATCAGGAGAAACATGCACCTGCTGCTCAAGGACATGAATAGCCAGCACCAGCAGCTTAGCCTTAGCAACGTGCTCCACACTGTGTACCCCCACCTCACCAGGCACCAGCAGCGACAATCGAGGATGTCCTAGCCCTCATGGCTAAGAACAATCGCCAGCTGCACAGTCGTTTGGACTACCACGAGGGCGCGCTGACACATTTGATGCGACAGACATACCCTACAGACTATATGTCATACCTCATCGACGCACGTACATATGTTGTTGACCCGCATTTCTACACCACTGACGCATCTACTTCCAGGAGTAGGGATGGGCGGATGCGGAGGCTGGAGCATCAGATGCGCAACCAGATTAATGAGAGGAGTGGGGTTATCCGTGAACTTTTAAATTTACTTTTTGAGCTTCAGTATTTTGGGTAAATCTGAGAACAATTGGGTCTTGGGAGATCTTAAATTCATTTATTTCATGGTTATGTATAAATTTTAGTTGCATCATTTTGTTGTGATTTCATAACTTTTGCCATGGAGGTTTGGTATATTGTGACATCTACACGTGCTTAGTTGAATGTGCTTTGGCTGATAATATAACTGCACATGCTTAGTTGATAATAAGTTGGACTAATAATATAGCTGTAAATGTATTCTTGTCTTCGAGACTGAATTCTGTACTTGAATGGTTTAATTGTTTAGTTATGAGTGTGGCCTAACCTCGGATGGAAATTTTGTAAGGATGTGCTTTGGCTGAGTACTCAGTTAAAGGATTGGATTCTTTTAGGTATGAACTTTTGCTTCCTTAGGTGTCCTTTAGTTCATGAACGCTCACCTAAGTATAGGATAAGTGTCATTACCCAACCTAGGGGGACATAACTCAATTTTCGAGGACGAAAATTCCTAAGGAGGGGAGAATGTGACATTGCAAAAAATTCAATTTCCAAAAAAGTCCGATTTTGCATGCGTGTCCGACAGGTCACGTGAGTTACACCGACGTGCGGTGTATCAGCTTAGCACCCAAAAAGGATCAATTTGTATATAAAAGTCAAATGGATAACATATTTTCATTTGCTTGGTTTGTTTTGGGAAGAAAGAAAAGAAGGAGAGCGTAAACCTCCTCCTCCCATCCTTCACGTGAGATCCAATTGGGTGATCGCGCCGCGAGCTACGCATCCCTCTTAAGAAAATGATCACCGATGTTAGGAGAGTTTCGTCGGGCTGGACCGATTGTGAGAATCATTAAATTTTGACATCGATGAGATTGTCGAGAATGTGAATGTGTGGGCTTGATGGTGAAGAACCAACCGTTTCGATCGTAGCATAAGCGATAGGAAGAGTGAAGAGTAGTGTGTGTTGGAGTGGAGCTTCATCATAAGCTTCGTTTCGATTCAATCACCGGAGGGATCAACAAATTTCACTCAGAAAACTTCCTTAGCAACTATTCTTGAAAAGCGCATGATCGATCAAGGAAAGGTAAGTGAGGTGTGTTAATTATGTGATAAGTAGCTATGTTAAGCTTTGGTAAAGGTGTGAGAGAAATTGAGAAGTATAAGATACAATTTTGGGGAAAAATAAGTTGTGGAAGAAGAATCCCATGTGATTGAGAATCTATCAAAATTTGAATTGATCGATCGATTTTGACAGGACAGTGATGCGGAAGGTTTCTGAAGAAATCGATCGATCAAACTGGAATTTGATCGATCGATTTTGGAAATCGATCGATCGATTTGTGAATCAATCGATCGGATTATGGCTAAACAGTGAAAAGTGAGTTTTCTGAAGAAACCGATCGATCAAACTAGAATTCGATCGATCAATTTTGGAAATCGATCGATCAAATGGGGATTCGATTGATCGATTTGTCCTGTTTCTGAGCCTTTTCTGTATTTGGTGAAAGGACTCGGGGAGACTTTAGGGCTTCCCATTTTTTTATCACATTTGACATATAGGATGAAATTTTGTTGTGTTCTAGGTTGTGATTAAGGGTGCGTGATGGGAAGGTTACCTTGAAAAAAAAAAGGAAATCTTCATTTTAGCTTTGAGATAAGGTAGGAAAATTTTTATGCCATGTGTATTTGATACAACTAGCATGAATATTGTGATATGATGAATAAAAATGGGTAAATTATGAATTTTGTCATCGAATAAGCATGAGCTTTGTACATGAATTCAAAATATGAGTATGTGTGTGTGTGTGTGAATTTAGAAAGATTTGTTAATATGTGTATGTGAACATCGAAATTCTGGACTTCAAAACCTAATTATGAAATACCACACTTCACAGTGATAAACTATAAGTTAGAAATTGCACTATAATTTAATGTTCATGTGAAATGAATTCCTTGTGCTCCGATATGACAGGATATCCGTTCATTCTTACCAATCTGCAGTAAATTTTGTTTGGCATAAGCATCCCTCATACGAAGGGGCTTAAGCATTATGAAAATGGTTCATTGAACGACGATGGTTGGTATTTCCATCTGTATATGTGTCTCTCAATGCTATATATGCTTGAGATTATATTTAAGTGATCAATTTAAGTTTTCTTGTGTTATGAGAAAAGATTTAAAAATCATGTGATCAAACTTTAAAATTTGCATTTAATATCAGTTTTACTTCAATTCAAATACCTTTAAATTGTGAGTCCTGATTTGAAAAGCATGTTCAATTTATGTCATGAGATATATGTGTGATGTGATAATGTACATATTTTTGATGATTTCCCATTGAGCTTAGACTGTTAGCTCATTCCTTTGACTATGCATCATAGGTGCCGAGTTTGAGAAAGAGTTGGGCCCAGAAAGTGATCTAGAGTACGTTTCAGAGGAGGAGACTGAGCCCCCTCCTGAGGAGTTCTTCCAATAGTTAAAAAATTAGTCAGATTATACTATTGTGATTTTGTGTAAATCCGACTTGGTATGTCCAACCATTATGTCTCTAAATAGCTGATACATGAGATTAGAGTGCTTATTGTTTTGTGAACCATGTTTCGGTGATGGCCGACCATCACCGGTGGTTCATTTCGGTTCTTTTGTCCATGTAGTTTCGCATGGGATTAGAACCGTCTTTTTATCTTATTTTATATAGAGAAATGGAGATTTCTTTTGCTATCTATGATGACTCTATCAGCTTAGTTAGAGACACCTGCTTTAATTTTTGCCTTGTGTGGATATACTATGTGTTTCGTTCGGGGATTTGCCTTAGCGGCGATTCGACAGTCTGAGTTTCGTTGTTAGGAAATTCAGGCTGTTACAAAGATTGACTCTTAGAAGACCCAAAAGCCGATATGGCTGGAAAATGACACAGTTTAGGGCTATTATTTTATGGGCCAAAGTGGCCCCAAGAATTCTATTAAATTTTGTTAAAGTAAGTTATAAATATATTAACTTCATCTAAAATATCAGCCACCAACTTGATCGGTTTTGACGGATAAGAAACCCGAAAAATAAGGGTACGAAACTATGTCAAGTGGCACACACTATGATCACTGTTGGACATCCGATCAGATGACCCTAATTCCATCATAATCCTGACATTTCAAGTATTAGAAATATATTACGATATCATAGATAACTTGAAGAGATTTTCAACAAGCTCTAATTCGCTCCATTTCGATATCGGAAATGAAAGTTACGACCAGATTACCGGAGACCTAAAAATCTGGCTTGATATAAGAATTGGTCAAAAGCTCATTTTGTAAATCGATAGCTATGATCACGTCAAATTGTATTTTTGAGTGCCATTACTTGTGAAAGATGAGGCTCCTAGTCCTCTTTCACTGAGTTTTTGAATCATCGGAAAACCCGATCGGAGTTGAAAATAGTGACCCGATTATCGAGCATGGGCCCGAAACCTTTAGTGAAATAATTAGTACTAAAGGGATAGAGTCAAAATGTTGACTTTCCCTTGAATTCCGTGGCACAAAGATCACTGATGATCACTATTATGTAAGGCTCTCAATGGGCTAGGTGGGCCAGATTTTGTCTCACACCCAGCCTAGAAAAATGGTACGTTTTATCAAGCAAACCCTGCTCAGTATCTAGACCGGGGTAAACATGTTGCAACCTGGATAAATCCGGGCCGGGCTTGGGTTGAATGTTCCAATACCCGGCCCGCATATATATATATATATATATATATATATATCCTTTTAAAGATATAAATTTTTTTCTTTTAATTAAAAATAATTTACTTAAATGCCCTGAGATTAACCGTTGTCCGTTATAACCATAATGCAACTATTGTCCGTTATAATCATTGTGCAACCGTTGTCTTTTCACGCAACTGTTATCCGTTATCAGCATTGTGCAACAAACTAAAATAAAATATTTGAATAAAAGCATGTATCTGAGCTTCTATAATATTAATATAATTATTTAATTAAATTAAAACCTTCTTTAAACTTTTATTAGAAAAAACAACCCAACCCAACCAATTTTTATTAGAAAAAAGCCTAAAAAAATAGCCCCCAAAAAATAGTCCAACAAATTTATTAGGAAAAAATAGTCAAAAAAAAGCTCGAAAAAATACCTAGGCCCGGTAGGGGCCGAGCTTGGGCTGAGTACATCGCAGCTTGGGTTAGGGCCGGGGTGAAAAATTGGGAACTCGGCTCGGGTAGGTTTGGGCTGGGTTGAACCCCAACCCGAGACCCTAATCCGGCCCATTGAGAGCCCTACTATTATGGTCTCAGTAACTATTGATGCCCATTGGTTAAAATACCAAATGGTTGACTTCAAGTTTGACCAATCGAGATGGGACCCTTAGAGGCCAAGAAACCTGATTTCTTGAAATTAGACCAATTAGGGTCTAGAAGCCTGATACGGCCCACTCCATGGTCCTAAATGAATGGTTCAAGATAACTTGTAGGACATGATGTCCTTGTTTAGAAATTGAGTGGACCACTACTATTGGCACCCCTCAAAATTTGGAAGCACCTACGCTTAAAATATGAATTTCCCTTAAAAATCGGACCTCATTGGATGTAGGACCGGAGTGACCCGATATAAAAGGTCTACGACCATTAATGAAATTATTGGGACCTGATGTCCCTATTTGAAAGCCCTGTGGTCCATTGCTACTAAAGACTAAAAGTACCCTCATAGAAAGTTGTGGAGGTATCTTAAAGACCCAAACTGATCGTAAATAAGATACTATTTGGCCCAACTTATGGGGCTCAAATGGACGATGATGAATCAAATAAGGATACGATATCCTAGTAATCAAGCGGTTTCTTTGCTATGGACACCTACGAAAATATAGGAGAGTTCTACATTATACTCTCTCGAAATCTTAGTATTTAAATTGGACTTAAGATCCAAAATTGACCCAACCAATGGACCCAACAAGAGGCTCGACATAAGTAATGAACTATTGGGACTTAGTGCCCCTGATTATTGAACTGGTGTGCCCCAACTAACGACACCCAGTCAAAATTAAATGGACACCTACCTGAATTAGTACCTTAATTTGAGAAATCAAGAGAAATTACTAAATATAAGGCAAGAGAATAAATTTTGTAATATTGAAGTCTCGATCAAAGCTTGACTAACTCTAAAATAAATGACCCTAAATAGACCACCAATTAATCCATTTTGGTGGAAAACATGGTCACACACAATCTATGTGCAATCAGTGACTGACAGTGACCCTGCCTTAATAATTTTATTTAAAATAATTGGAGAGATAGACCTCTTCTATAACCCTATTGAATTATTTATGAAATGTAAGTCCTCGGTGGACTCCAAATTATGGCAACACTAAGTATAGTGTAAACTGATTCAGGAAATTAGTATACCTAGTGATCCTATTATGCATATATATGAGATCAAAATATTTAGAGTGATTAATGTGATAGATCCTAGGATTCAGACCGATTGAATTAGACTTGAAACTTGACTGACTTGCTGAATTATAGTATTTGAATCCGAACCCGATATTGGTTAAAACTCGTAGTTGATTTGAAACCGATATTTGATGGAACTCATATTTGAATCTGAACGCGATATTGATTAAAACTCACTCGTATTTGATTTGAAATCAATATTTGATAGAACTCGTATTTGATTCCAAACCCAATATTGATTGAAACTTGTATTTGATTTGAAACTGACATTTGATGGAACTCGTATTTGAATCCGAACTCGATATTGATTGAAACTCGTATTTGAATCCAAACTCGATATTGATTGAAACTCTTATTTGATTTGAAACCGATATTTGATGGAACTCATATTTGAATCCGAACTTGATATTGATTGGAACTCATATTTGATTTAAAATTGGCATTTGATAGAACTCGTATTTGAATCCGAACTAGATATTGATTGAAACTCGTATTTGATTAGAAACTTCTATTTGATGGAACTCGTAATTGAGCCCAAATATCGAATGAATTATTAATTTTTGATATAGATTAAGATTGAATCCGAAGATTGCTTAAATTGCTAAATATTTGATATATTTTGAATATTGAATATTGAATACCGATTGTTGACTTAAATATTGAATATCGAAAATTTAACATTGAATATCGACTATCGGTTTGATTATCGAACTTTGGACATAGAATTGTTGAATATTGAACCTTGAATCTTGAACATTGAATAAACTATTGAACCTTAAAATTGATTTATCGATAACGAATATTGAAAACTCGAAAGTGAAAAGATGATACTGCATTGATTATTGAACCTCGCAAAATTGACCACATTTCTTACGAGCAGGCATTATGAGCAACTTATATTCAGATGAGTTTGAAATGTCAGCTGAGGATTGTGTCTTGTTAGACCAACACGATCATTGATCCTAGTTGTAACGTCCCAAAAAATTTTGCATTTTGAACAGTCTGACTCGTTGTGCGTGCCCGACAGGTCACGCACCTAACAATATAAAAATAGTAAAGTAAGTTAAATAGTTAGAATAAGTCTTGAGTGAAAAAGAATGAGTTAGTGATGATATTGACCAATAAATGGAATATTAAGTTAAAAGGTTAGAATAAGTCTTGAGTGAAAAAGAATGAGTTAGTGATGATATTGACCAATAAATGGAATATCGTACACTGATGTGCGGTGTATCGGCTTAGTACCTAAATCAAAGCTTTTAAGTATAAAAGCCAACTTTGAAGGAAGAATTCATTTCCTTTGTTTATTGGTTTGAGAATTGGTTGAGAAGAGAGAAAAAGAAAGAATGCTTTGTTTGTTTGAGAATTTGTTGAGAAGAAAAAGAGAGCTCTAGTTCTAGTGTGGTGTGTGCAAGATTGAAGCTTTGTGCAAAGTCCATGGGTTTTAGATTAATGTGTTTCCCAAGTTCTGACTTTGAAACCCTCGCTTGGGCGAGAGCACGTGGATCTAGGAATCAACCACTTGAAGGTGAGCAAAGATATGTGAAATTATGATTTATAGTTATGTTAGACTTTAAGTATGATGTGAGTGGAAAATTTGAAGAATAGGAGTTAAATTTAAGAAAAAATGAGTTTGAAAAGTTGAAACTTGTGATTCAGAAAAATCTGTCAAAATCGATCGATCGAAATAAGTATCCGATCGATCGAAATAAGTATCCGATCGATCGATTTTGACAGTGAAAAAATGTGAAGGTTTCTAGAGAAATCGATCAATCGAAATAAAATTTGATCGATCGATTTGTGAAACCGATCGATCAAAATGGAATTCAATTGATCAATTTTGAGGACCGATCGACCGATTTGAATACCGATCGATAGAATTGTGAAAATAGTGCGTGTGTTAGGAGTTTCTGAAGAAATCGATCGATCGAAATGGAATTCGATCGATTGATTTGAAAACCAATTGATCGGATTGTGGCACCAAAAGTATGTGATTTTATGAAGGAACTGACGAATCAAAATGAATTTCGATCGATCGATTTTGGAAATCGATCAATCGATTTAGACAGATTCTGAGATTTTTCTATTTTTAGTAAGGAGAATTTTGGGAGACTTTAGGTCTTCCTATTTCTCATCGTTTATGACTTACAAGATGTGAATTGGTGTGTTCTAGGTATGAACATGAGTATGTGCTAGGAGAGCTGGCTCTGAACAAGGGAACCTTCATTTTAGCTTTGCTTTGAGGTAGGGAAAACTCTGTAACATGTGCAATTGATTACAACTATCATGGATTTTGTGATATGATGAATGTGCATGTGAGTTATGAACTTCGTCAGTAATTAAGCATGAATTTCATTTATGGTTTTAAACATAAAAAGTGTGTGTGTATGTGCACTCAGAGAGATTATGTGTGTGTGTGTCAAATTAGCTGTGTGTGACATCAGAAAGATGTGTATAAGTGTGTGTGTAAGCTTTGACATTTAAAACTTCAAATCTAGTATAAATGATCACAATTCACGGTAATAAACTATAAGTTATATTTCGCACTTTGATTTAAGAATTCATGCAAAAAGAACCTTTGTGCTCCGGTATGGCAGGATATTCGTTCTTTGATTACCATTCTGCGATAATACTTTGTTCGACACAAGTCACCTCTTTCGAAGGGGCTTAGGCATTATTTAAATAATTCATTGAACGATGATGGTTGGGGTTCCCATCGGTATATGTGTGGCTCCCGATGCTATATATGCTTGAGATTGTATTTAAGGAATTGATTTAAGTTTCTTTGTTATAAGAGCAATTTTGGAAACCATGATTGTGTGCTTTGAAATATGCATCAAATATCCATTTTGTGTCAATTTAAATACCTATAAATTGTGAATCTTAGTAAGAAAAGCATATTTTGAATTATGTCATGAGATATGTGTGATGTGAAAATATGCATATTACTAATATTTTCCTATTAAGCTTAGACTGTAAGCTCATTCCTCTACTATACGTCACAGGTACAGAAGCAGACATTGGTACTAAAGATATTGATCCTGAGGACCCCGAGTACATACCAGAGGAGACTGAGCCCCTCCTGACGAGTTCTTCTAGTGGGTAGCACTGTGAGTATTTAGTTTTGAGATTTGTTTGTGAGGCTTGGTATGTCCAGCCATTTTTGTTAGAATTCATGTACATATGTCATACGTTATTATTTTGTGAACCAGGTTTAGGTGACGGTTGGTTGTTACCGGTGGTTCAGTTCGGTTCTTTTGTCCATAGGTTTTTCCATGGAATTAGAGCCGTCTTTTGTTGCGATCTAGATGTTTTCATTTTATAAAATTAGAGATTTAATTCCTTATGATGACACTATTTGCTTAAATAGAATATGTGCTTTATTTTTGCTTTGTGTGTAGGTGTATCAAGTGTTTAATTCGTTTGGGGATCGCCTTATGGGCGGTCCGACGACACGAATTTTTGGGTGTAAAAATTTGGGCTGTCACAGTTGATATCAAAGCATATACTTTAGAGTTTTCTGATAAGCCTTAGATGTGGATGATATGTTTAAGATTTTGTTAGAATATAGGGACCTTCTGCTAATAAAACTTTTGATTTTATATTGCAGAATATTATTATGTCCACTAGAGGTAGAGGATGACCGAGAGGCCGTCATGGACGAAACTTGAGAAGTGGGGACGAGGTTCCCACTAGTTCCAATAGAGTTCCAGTGGGTAACTGAGAGGTCTCAGAAGGAAGTATTTTGAAGGAGAGAGATTAAAAAAGAAATCAAGATAGAGAGGATAGATAGAGAATGGTGAGAGCCATGGAAGCTGTGGCTAATGCCATGACTCAGCAGACGTCACTGATGGCTACAAATAGTGCTAATAACCATCAACAGCCACCTACACCTCCGATTCCACAGACACCATCAACTTTTATTGAGTTTATGAGATTGAGACCTCCTAGTTTTTATGTTCAGATGGATCCTATTGAAGCGGAAAAATGGCTTAATCAGATTGAGAAACTCCTTCAGAGGTTACCATGTACAGAAGAGGAGAAAGTAAGTTGAGCCTCTTTTTAGGTTGAGGGAGAAGCCGATCCGTAATGGAAATCGATATTGAGGATGAGAGAGTAAGACAATTCAGATGGATTGTAGACTTGAGAAGAATTTGTTGAGGTGTTCAACAAGGAGTACTTTCTAAATCAGGTGAGGAACCAGATGGCAACAAAATTTATGACATTGGAGCAAGGAGGAATGCCCGTATGAGAGTATGACACATAGTTTACGAGGCTGTCAAGGTTTGCTCCACAGTATGTGGCCACGAAATTAATGAAGGCTAACAAATTTGAAAGCGGCTTAAGGCCGATCATACGTGATAGGATCTTCGTACAAGAGTTGGACACCTATGGAGCAGTAATGGGAAAGTTAAGTAAGAGTGTTGATAGACCCAAGGTCTACTCACTCGCTTGTGATGCCACAGTTTGCAAAGAAAATGAAGGTCATTCCCGAGACCTTAGATTTCATTTTGGTAGTATCAGTCCCAACAGGAAATTCAGTCAGTACCGATATAGTTTGTCGGTCAGTTATAGTTGCCATCAGGGATTATGAAAGTCATGAATTGGTGGCAGATTTGATCCTGTTGGATATGCAAGGATTCAATGTAATCCTTGGCATGGATTGGTTATCCACGCATGACGCGAGTGTTGATTGTCGGAGAAAGATGGTTACTTTTCAATCAAATAGGAGTAGATCATTCAAGTTTCTAGGAATGCGATCAACCTTCGTACCACTTATCTCTACAGTTTGAGCAGAACGTTTGATGAGAAAGGGATGCAGTGGATACTTCACTTTTCTAAAAGAGCAACGGGAAGAGAAGAACGTGATAACAAAAATTTTGATTGCTTGTGAGTTTCAAACTGTGTTTCTGAATGAATTACCAAGATTGCCACTAGATAGAGAAGTGGAGTTCACCATCGACTTAGCAGCGGGTACGGAGCCAGTTTCTAAAGCACCATATTGAATGGCTTCAGCTGAGTTGATGGAATTGAAGGTCCAATTGCAGAAACTCTTAGATAAAGGGTTCATAAGACCAAGCGTGTCTCCTTGGGGATCACCGGTCTTATTTGTGAAGAAGGACCGGTCAATGAGATTGTGCATCGACTATCATCAGTTGAACAAGTTGACTATCAAGAATCGATACCCTATACCCAGAATAGATGATCTCTTTGATCAGCTGCAAGGTGCAAGATTCTTTTCCAAGATTGACTTGAGATACAGATTCTATTAGTTGAGAGTCAAAGCCGAAGATATTCAGAAGACGGTGTTTAGAACTAGATATAAGCATTGTGAGTTCTTGGTGATGCCTTTCGGCTTAACTAACGCACTAGTTTCATTCATGGATCTCATGAATTGGGTGGTCAAACCACACCTAGATACTTGTATAGTTGTGTTTGTAGATGACATCCTCATCTACTCGAAAATAAAGGAGTATGAACAATATTTGAGGATTGCTCTACAGACACTACGCGAATACCAGCTATATGCGAAGCTCAGTAAGTGTGAGTTTTGGTTAGAGAAAGTGAGCTTCTTGGGACATGTAGTCTTAAAGGAAGGTGCTACAGTGGATCCAGCAAAGATCGAGGCAGTAGTAGAATGGGAATAACCAAAAATTGTGACTGAGATTCGCAGTTTTCTCAGCCTGGCTGAATATTACAGACGATTTATGAAAGGATTTTCAAAGATTTCAAGACCGCTCATGAGACTTATGAGAAAAAATGAGAATTTTGAGTGGACTGAAGAGAGAGAGAAGTTTTCAAGAACTTAAGAAGAGACTAACTTCAACACCAGTGTTGGCTATTCCATCAGGCAGTGGAGGGCTTGCTATGTATAGTGACACTTCACACAGTGGCATAGGCTGTGTGCTCAATCAAAATAATAAGGTTATTGCTTATGGGTCCAGACAACTTTAGGACCATGAGAAATTATCCAACACATGATTTAGAATTGGCAGCAGCTATTTTTGCATTGAAAATATGGAGACACTACTTGTATGGAGAAACCTTTAAGATCTTCACGGATCACAAGAGCCTCAGATACCTGTTTATGCAGAAGGAACTAAGTATAAGGCAACGGAGATGGATGAAATTTCTTACTACTGAAAGATATTTCTTTGTATGATACGAAGATCGAGGTACAAGCTTCAAGAGCTTTATTGACAAACATCATGATTTGATCGATGATCTTTGATCACATTTATGAGTTACAGATAAAAGATATAGAGTTAGCGAAGATCAAACAGGGGGTGATTGATGGCAGTAGACCAGATTTCTCCATCAAGGAGGATGGATCACTGTTATTTAGGGGATATCTATATATATCGACTGATGTCGACCTTCAGCAAACCATTCTAGATGAAGCACACAAGTCGAAGTATGCTATTCATCTTGGTCGTACCAAGATGTACTAGGATCTGAAGAAGTATTGGTGGAGAAGTTTGAAATAGGATGCTGTTGAATACATTTTTAAGTGTTTAGTATGTTAGTAAGTGAAGGCGGATCACAGACATCAGGCAGGTTTATTGCAACCTCTGCCAATATCAGAGTGGAAATGAGAGTCAATTTATATGGACTTCATATTGGGATTACCACGGACAGCGAAGCGACATAATGCCATTTAGGTGGTCGTTGATCGACTAACCAAATCAGCTCACTTCCTGCCATACAACACAATGTATATGGCAGGAAGGCGTCCAGAGATGTATATGAAGGAAATCATTTGATTATATGATATTCTAGTCAGCATTGTATCAGATCGTGACTTATTTTATACTTTAAAGTTTTGGTAGAAGTTTCAAGAAGGAATGGGTACACGATTAGATTTTAGTTTGACATTTCACTCACAGACGGATGGATAAACCGAGCGGGTGAATCAAATCATTGAAGATATGCTCAGAGCGTGTATGCTTGATTTTCAGGGATCATGGAATCAACACTTATCATTGATCGAGTTTACATACAATAACAATTTTCAGACGAGTATCGGTATGGCACCTTACGAGACACTATATGGATGGCGATATAGATCATTGATTAATTGGGAAGAAATCGAAGAAAGGTTTATATTGGGCCCCAAAGTCATTGAGAGCAATGCCGAAGCCATTCATCTGATTCTTGAATGGATCAAGACAACTCAGAGCAGACAGAGGAGTTATGCTGATATAAAGAGGACAAGTGTCGATTTTCAAGTTGGAGATCACGTGTTCGTCAAGATCTCACCAATGAAAGGTGTGATGCGATTTGGAAAGCGGGGAAAGCTAAGCCCAAGCTACATAGGACCTTTTAAAATCTTGGGTCAAGTTGTTGAAGTTTCATACATAGTTGCTTTACCCCCACAACTTGATCGGGTACACAATGTATTTCACGTATTGATGCTAAGGAAGTACATGAGGGACCCGACTCACATCTTTGACGATCAATCGATTGAGATTTATGAAGATTTGACCATGAGAGAAGAACCAGTTTAGATACTCGATCGAAAGGATCAGGTATTATGCATGAAATTTATCCTATTAGTGCTTGTTAAGTGGCGGGATCATTCAGCGAAAGAGGCCACTTAGGAGCACGAAGCCGAGATCCGCGATCAATACCCTCAATTGTTTCAATGAGAGTTGAGAAAAGTTTTGGAAATTGTAAATTTCATTAAGTTATAAACTTGATGTTTTGATATGTAAATGTGGCTAGTTGGAGCTATAGAGAATAATGTATTTGAAAGTTAAGAAGTTGTAGTCAATTGGGAGTGAAAAACTCAAAATTTGAGGTTTTCTATCAAAATTGACCGATCGAAACCTAAACTGATTGATCAATTTGACAGAATAAAGACACAAGTTTTGTCTGTGAAAACCGATCGATCGAAATGAAAACTGATCGATCAATTTTGGAAACCGATCGATCGAAATTGAAATCGATCAATCGATATTATAAGGCGGCAAGGTTAATATGAAAACAGACTAATCGATTTCGAAAATCGATCGATCGAAATATTCGACCAGTGTAGTTCAAAGGGAAACGGATCACGATCGATCAATTTGGACAATTTATAACAGAATCGGGTTTTTCTGATTCGAAAATTTTAGAAGTTTTTAGAGGTTTTCTTTTGCTTGTTCTTGGAGATCATCCATTTGAATTTTCAACCATCTTTAAAGCTTTGATTCTTCTAGGGATTGAATCCAAATCTCTAAAATGGTAAACTTTAACTTCTATTGAAGTTGTTTGATTATTTCAAGTTCAAGCTTAGTTTTTCCAACCCTAGTTTTTAGTTTATTTTCTAGAAACCCAATGAATCTTAAAATGAGGCAATCGTCTAAACCTTCGACGTCGAAGGAACCCTCTACACGGGTGGGTTCTTCGCAGCCACCATCACCACCGCGACGAGAACGACCTAATGCATGGTGGGAGGCTAAAGGTTTTGAGAGGGAATATGTAATTGATCAAGCGCTTTTCCAAGAGCGGGGACTACAGGGTATAACGACTTGGGCTTTGCAATACCTTGTCAAGGCCGGATTAGAGAGCCTACTCAATCCATTTAACGACTACTACTACCCCCGTTTGGTAAGGCTATTTTAACAAAATATGTACATCGGTGATAAACCAAACACCGTTTGTACTAAAATCGATAGTAGAGTGTATGAATTCAATCATGACCATGCGGCCAATGCACTCGAGTGCTATGCTGACTATGGTACTAGGATCGATTTACTAGAGCCAAACCGTAAGCCAATTGATTTTCACATTGTCATCGAGAAAATGACCCAGGGTAGGCAGGGGTCAAGCCAGGCAATTAAGAGAATCGATTTGCCCAATCATTTATGGATGTTGGATACAATCTTTAAGTGCAACCTTTACCCTATGAGACATAAGACTGAGAGGGCTAGGGTTTTACAATAGACATTATTTTTGGCATTTTCGGGCTAGTGGTTTAGTGCCCCAGAGATTGTTTTTAAGGGTATCAAGTATTCAAGAGGAAAAATGCTGGAGGGGGGAGCGAAACCTATAGATGAGATTTCGTATGCTTGCCTTATCTCCAGTATGATTGAGGATTATCCAGGAGATGATGAGTATATGATTTCGGATCATGAGTCGAGATTGAAAGATAATGTCAAGCTCTATTCTCTCAAGGACTGGAATAAGACTTATAATCAGTTAAAGAAGAGCCTGCGGGTAGAGGAACAAGTACCACATGCACCTGATGACCCTCAAGATCAAGAGCAACCTGAACATGTTGCACTTGATCAGGACCAGCCAGTAGCTGCAGCTCCACCTCAGCGGCGTGCTCCGATTCATGTGCCCCCACCAATTTAGTGTGCATCTACGGCTACGATTGATGATATTTTGGTCCTCATGACTGAGAACAATCTTCAGTTGAGTCGGCGTCTGGATTATCATAAGGCATTGATGGCCGAGATGATGTGCTTCATGTACCATTCAGACTATCTACAGCGCATGGCGGCAACACGAGCCTATATCCCTGAGGCTTCTAGTTCCAAAGCAGGTGGACATGACGACGAGGATGAGCAGCTGGGTGATGCGGAGGATTGAGAAGCGATTGCAAGGATATTTTTTGAGTATACAAATGATGTTTTGTTGAAATTGTATGTAATTAATTCAAGGAAAGCATGTGTAAGCCTTAAAACTATTGTGGCATGGTTTCCACCTTTAGATGGAATACATTGTGAATGTAGATAGTTTTGTAGGTAATTTTTGGATGGAATACAGTGTCTATGGAAATTTTATATTTTACATATGAATGGCAGTTTATTTAGATTACATGCAATTTTCACTGGGTTTTCGTGTAGGGAGTGGATATGTCTTGAATGTGTGTGATTAGATATGTGTGGACATGTTTTGAATGCGTGTGACTAGATGTGAGTGAACGGCTCTTGAACGTGTTTGAGTAGATATGTGGCTATTGTCTTCACTGTGCGTGCATAGATTTGACTGGGAAATCTTTTACGTTGCGTCTTGTGATTGGATACCTTAGGTTCATTTTTGAGGATGAAAATTCCTAAGGAGGGGAGAATGTGACGTCCCGAAATTTTTTGACTTCTGAACAGTCCGACTCAGTGTGCGTGCCCGACTGATCACGCACCTGACAATATAAAAATATTAAAATTAAAAGGTTAGAATAAGTCTTGAGTGAAAAAGAATGAGTTAGTGGTGATATTGACAAATAAATGGAATACCGTACACCGACGTGCAGTGTATTGGCTTAGCACCTAAAACAAAGCTTTTAAGTATAAAGCCAACTTTGAAGGAAGAATTCATTTCCTTTGTTTGTTGGTTTGAGAATTGATTGAGAAGAGAGGAAAAGGAAAGAATGCTTTGTTTGTTTGAGAATTTGTTGAGAAGAAAAAGAGAGCTCTAAATCTAGTGTGGTGTGTGCAAGATTAATGCTCTGTGCGAAGTCTGTGGGTTTTGGATCAATGTGTTTCCCAAATTTCTGACTTTGAAACCCTCGCTTGGGGGATAGCACGTGGATTGAGGAATTGACCACTTAAAGGTGAGCAAAAATATGTGAAATTGTGATATATAGTTATGTTAGACTTTAAGTATGATGTGAGTGGAAAATTTGAAGAATAGGAGTTAAATTTGAGAAAAAATGAGTTTGGGAAGTTGAAACTTGTGATTCAAAAAAATCTGTCAAAATCGATCGATCGAAATAAGTATCCGATCGATCAATTTTGACAGAGCAAAAATGTGAAGGTTTATAGAGAAATCGATCGATCGAAATAAAATTCGATCGATCGATTTGTGAAACCGATCAAAATGGAATTCAATCGATCGATTTTGAGGACCGATTGACCAATTTGAACACTGATCGATCGAATTGAGAAAATAGTGACTGTGTTAGGAGTATTTGAAGAAATCGATTGATCAAAATGGAATTCGATCGATCGATTTGGAAACTGATCGATCGATTTAGGAATTGAAGTATGTGATTTTACGAAGGAACCGACCAATCGAAATAAATTTTGAACGATCGATCTAGACAGATTCTGAGATTTTTCTGTTTTTAGTAACGAGAACTTTGGGAGATTTTAGGTCTTCCCGTTTCTCATCGTTTATGACTTACTGGATGTGAATTGGTGTGTTCTAGGTATGAGCATGAGGCTGTGCTAGGAGAGTTAGCTTTGAACATGGGAACCTTCGTTTTAGCTTTGCTTTGAGGTAGGAAAAACTCTGTAAAATGTGAATTTGATTACAACTATCATGGATTTTGTGATGTGATGAATGTGCGTGTGAGTTATGAACTTTGTCAGTAATTAAACATGAATTTCATTTATGATTTTAAATATAAAAAGTGTGTGTGTGTGTACACTCAGAGAGACCTATGTGTGCGTGTGTTAAATCAACTATGTGTGTGTGTGACATCAGAAAGATGTGTATATGTGTGTGTAAGCTTTGAGATTTAAAACTTCAAATCTAGTATAAATTATCACAATTCACGGTGATAAACTATAAGTTATATTTCGCACTTTGATTGAAGAATTCATGCGAAACTAACCTTTGTGCTTCGATACAGTGGGATATTCGTTCTTTGATTACCATTCTGTGGTAATACTTTATTCGACACAAGTCACCTCATTCGAAGGGGCTTGGGCATTATGTAAATAGTTTATTGAACGATGATGGTTGGGGCTCCCATCGATATATGTGTGGCTCCCGATGCTATATGTGACAGCCCGGATTTCGGCACCCCGAAACCCGTGCCATCAGCACGATCATCTTGACCGTGCCCTTAGCTAAGCACGGAACACTGGTATATCAAGCATCAAAAATACTATAATGACATTGCGGAATTCAAATCTATATTAATTAACTTTCCAAAAGACAGTTCTACCCTCATGCCTCTACATGAATGGAGAACCAATCCGAACCATCGATGATAGAAATCATCACGGATGGTTCGTCCCAAAAGAATAATCCAAAACCTTATATACATGGTTTTAACAAAATAAAGGCTTGACATACCAAGCCGTACAAACTCTCTGTAAAAATCCCTCAAAGTGGCACAGCGGAGTCCTCTAGAAGAAGTCCTCTGGAGGTGGCTCCAACTCTTCGCCGGCCGCAAGGTCCGACTCGCCGGGATCAGCGTCTCCTGAAGCCTCGGCTGCTGCTAGTAATGGACCTGCGACGTATAGTCTATAGGGTGAGCTACATCCTAGCTCAATAGGGAACAAACACTGTTGAACATATAAATTATAACTCACATATATTCTATGATATGCCATGCATGATGTATCTATGCAATTGTTAATGAAACAGTTAAAAAGCATTTCGTTTTACTGTTGATTACTTATGTTTTCATTTACTCATGAATAATGCTGAAAAGGCCTAAAGCAAAACTTAAACTTTCAACTTAAGTAATCCCCGAGCAATATAGCATCGAGCCCCGATGAGATACCCTTCATCGTCATCTATATAGATAGTTTCAATGTATTCACAGGAATACCATATAGTACCAAGCCCCTTTCCCTAGGGATTGGTGGCGGGTTTCACTTGTCTCAATCAACACCGGGGTGTGCTTACTATGTACTGGATAAGCCTCCACACCGGCCTACGGTTTACCGTAGTACGATCACGGATATCCTGCCGTGTCAGTCGTGGATATCCCGCCACGTCGGTGGGGTAACCTATCAAACCTCAAATAACAAAAATATCGGTGCCTTACATATAGTTATTCACCGTGTAAGTGTGCTATCTTATATCAGTTAGGCCCTATCAAACATGATTCAATCTGTGGATACATCCCTGGGATGTATCTATTTACTTGCATCACACCTGATGCTCTTATCTCTTTACTTCTTCATCCCCTGGGGATGGCTCATTAGTTTACTCTTATGAATGTCACACACACACACTTTTCACAATTCTTTAAGCAGTAAAATATTTAAATTGAATTCTATATCACTACATACATGCTCTTGTAAAATAAAGTACATGTTCAAGGTGTTCCCTACCTCAAGTCTTCATTTGTTCAATGCATCAAGGTCCCACGTGGCTCCTTGTGCACTAGTCCACACGTACCACCTATGGTACCACATAACAGGTAAAACACATCACAAAGGATGCAATAAAGAAGGCATTAGACCCTCCAAGAATTTTTAAAGTCAAACCCAAAAGTCAACATAATTTATGTCAGTCGATTAATCGAACTCCAAAATCGATTAATCGAATCTGATTCGATTAATCGATTTCCAAAATCGATTAATCGAAGGTCAATATCGATTAATCGAAGCAATTTCGATTAATCGAAATTCTCCTTTTCGCAGAGTCCATTCTCAGTTCGAACAGTCGAGTTTTCATTCGATTAATCGAATCCAATTTCGATTAATCGAACTTCTCCTTTTCGCAAAGTAGACTCACAGTTCGAACAGTCGAGTTTTCATTCGATTAATCGAATCCAATTTCGATTAATCGAAATTCTCCTTTTCGCAAAGTAGACTCACAGTTCGAACAGTCGAGTTTCACAAGTTGATTAATCGATCCCAAATCGATTAATCGAAAACTAAAATCGATTAATCGAAATCCCATTTCGATTAGTCGATTTTTCCTCAAGTCATTTCCTCCAACCCCTGGGGTCCACTGGAGGTTCTCAGTCGATTAATCGATCCCCAAATCGATTAATCGAAATCCAAAATCGATTAATCGAAATCAAATTCGATTAATCGAAATCGGGGTCCTCTGACCTTTCAACTTCCTGGCCAATTTCGATTAATCGAAACTCCATTTCGATTAATCGAAATTGTCAGATTTTGCCCCTTTCGAGCTGTTCTTCCCAATCTTCTTTCATACTTTTTTCCTCTATTTTTCTAAGCCATTATCTTATGATTTAACCCATTTTCAACTACCATTTAGCCTCTCTAATTTATGCATTTGATTTTACAAAAATTTACCTTGAATCAATCTCAAATTGATTTCGAATCAAGCGGTTGGAAGGCTAGGGTTCCAGCTTTGGTTTCTAACGGATCCCTTGCGTCGAATCCGGCCTCTTTAATGCTTGAATCCTTCTTCCAATCACCCACAATAACTCCTCTCTTACTCCTCTCTCTTTCTCTCTCTTCTTTACTTCTCTCAACCACCAAAACATGAAAATTAGGGTTTTCAACCCTTTTTATCTTATCTCTTTTCTCGGTGTGGAGCACATACACACCCATCGGTGTATGTTATTCTACACACTCCTCTATCTCTCCACTCTTCTACACTGGTTCACACATCACATTCGCTCATCTCACCTTAAGTTCATCAATGAACTATCTCATGGTCAAACCTAAGACCAATCGGGCACGAATCCTGAGGTCATAGTTCAACGGGATTTTTTCGGGCTATTACATCCTCCCCACCTTGGGAATTTTCGTCCTCGAAAATAACCCAAGGTTTATCTCTCTCTAGGTCTCTCTCTCTCCCCACACTCTCAGGTGAGGTGGTCCAATTTAGTCAGACGTATTTAAGTATTCACACATTCACACATATAAACATGGAAGTAAAATTTTAACAAAAATGAACAATTACACAAAAAGTTGAATTTGTATTAAGGATTGAACATTTTGTTACAATGCCAATAAGTTGGCGTACAATAAAATCTACAGGTATAAATCAAAATGCAAAATACATATAGACTCAAGCAGTCCCCTCGCCAGGCTGATCGGGTGCTACAGTGGCTGGTGGGTCTGCTGGAGCTGGCTCTGGCTGCGGTGGTGGCGATGGTGCTGGCTGCGTCTCAGTCGGCGGAGCAGACGTGGATGTAGAAGGAGCCGCGTCTGTGGTGGGATGGAAGACGGGTCCTCTGTGGAAGGCGATGCGTCCAGCCGTCCACTCCTCCTCCTGGGCGAGGTAGCGGCGGTAGTCGGTCGGGTAGATGTGGCGGAGTGTATGGAACATCAGGAAGTCTATCCGCCGGTTCATCCTCTCATTGTTGGCTTCCATGCAAGCCAACACGTCCTCGATGGTAGGACCGGACGGAGCGGTGCGCCTGCGGTAGGATGAGGTGGGTGTCGCGGGCGCGGAGTGGGCTGGTGACGTCGGTGAGGCTGTGGTGTGAGAGGTGGCCCTCTCCACAGATGGCTCTGCTGCGGCAGGGTGTGCCCCACCCTCAAGTGGGTCCTGCTGAGGTGGTGGGGGTGGTGGCGGTGCTACTGCTGCTGCTGCTGCTGCGGCGGCTGGGGCGGGAGCGGGACCCGGAGCTGGTAGGGTCCGCTTTAAAAGGTTGTAGCTACGGGCCCATGAAGACTTTGTGAATGTCTACACGCGATCCGTAGCCCTCACCTCGTAAGGTGAGATGGTGTAGGAGGGCTCGTCGGAGTAGCACTCCAACATGCTCGAGATGAGCCGAGCATACGACATCTTCTCTTTGGGCCGCATGTTGCCCTTCATCAACTTCCCCTTGATGTACCTCATCCCTTCTAGGATGACCTTGGTAGCATCAAACCATCGGCCACAGAAGGCCGCGTAAAGTGCATGTTGCACTTTGTCGACGCGCTCGGTGTCGTGGCGCATAGGGTACAAATTGCACTTGACCACCGAGTCAAGCATCCACATATATGGTGGAAGGTCAACCCTCTTTATGGAGGAGCCCGACCCCTTCTTGCCGTTGGTCATGCGGGTCATGACCTCCTCAAAGCGGGGTTCCTCCTCGAAAGGTGGAAACAGGGTGGTCTCAGGGGTGAATTCGAGGTAACACTCGAGTACCTCGTGGATGTGTCGACGAGTGATCGTATAGAGACGACCCTCAATCTTGGTTATTATGCAATCATCAGTAGGGCCGTCTACGAGCCCTTGGTAGAATAATCTCACCAATCTAGGGTAGTAGGAACCCCAGATTGGTTTGAGAAGGTTGCCGAGGCCGACGTTATTAAGATAGTTTCGAGCCCATTGGGTCTCGCCCGGCACATCGGGATCGGTGAAAAGGGTAGGGTCGATGATGTATTCGACCTCAAAGGTCTTTGCCGTCCACCACTCATTCGGTTGCTCGACATTGGTGGGTGGTGGTGGCATGGGGGTGGATTCGCGGGAAGACTCGCGCGTAGACGCGCTCGTCGAACCGGAGGTGGTCTCCGATTCCGACGGTGATGGAGTCCTCACCGGCGATGGGGTAGGTGGTGGTGGTGCGGCGTTCTTACGCCTAACCGGTAGCTTAGAAGTTGCCTTCTTCGAGGATAAACGGGTTTTGGGCGGCATTTTGAGAAAACTAGGGTTTTTCTAACTTGTATTGAAGGGAAAAACACAAATCTAGGGTTTACCTTAGGTGTCGATGTGTAAATGGGTGTGAATCACCGGAAAAATCCAAACCCTAGGGCACCGGCTCGTCGGAGAAGAGGAAGAAGGTGAAACGCCCAAATCTCCCAAGCAAGCAAAGTTTCGAATGGGGAATAAAATCCCCAATCTTATATATATAGCCCGCGGCTCGATTAATCAAAATTCTGTTTCGATTAATCGAAATTTAAAACTAGGTTAAGCCGCGTAAAATCGATTAATCGATTTCCCAAATCGATTAATCGAAAGTCAAATTCGATTAATCGAAAACATTTCGATTAATCGAAATCGTGTCTGTTTAAAATTTTAAAATTTTGAGCTCACTGGCGCGTGCCAGTCGATTAATCGAAATCCATTTCGATTAATCGAAATTCCAAAATCGATTAATCGAATTTATTTTCGATTAATCGAAATCGTGCTATAACTTCTAATTTTTTCCAAATTTTCTTAAGTGTTCGATTAATCGAAATCCATTTCGATTAATCGAAATTTCAGAATCGATTAATCGAAAACCACTTCGATTAATCGAAATTGTCCATTTGACTTTAATTTCTTTCAAGTCCCTTAAGTAAATCGATTAATCGAAAATCCAATTCGATTAATCGAAATACCAATTCGATTAGTCGAATTTCCAAAATCGATTAATCGATCCCAAATTGATTAATCGAAATTACAATTCGATCAATCGAAGTTGCATTCTATGTGTATTCTAACTCTAAATTTCATTTCCAGTCACTGGCACATGCCAGTCGACTAATCGAACAAGATCGATTAATCGAAATTCCAAATCAATTAATCGATTTGTAATTCGATTAATCGATTTTGCCAAATTTCTACAGAATTTCAATCTCTTTATTTCTTTTACTATTTTTGACAATTTATGATAGATTGGATCAAAATTTCCATTGAAGTACAAGTATAGTGGAGATTTCACAAACATGTTTGCGGTTTACATTGAATTCTCACGTCGTTGGAAACAAGGCTGGATATTGTCCTTTCACATCGGCCTCTCGTTCCCAAGTAGCCTCTTCTTTAGGATGATTGTTCCACCGAACAAGCACTAAGGGAATTACTTTAGTGCGCAGTACTTGTTCTTTTCGATCCAAAATCTCCACTGGTTCCTCTATCATGCTCATGTCCTCACACATCTCTATAGGTTGCTTCCCTAACACATGAGATGCATCATTCAATGCATTTTCCGAAAGCATCGATATGTGGAAAACATTATGTACTGATCAAACAAATGTGGTAAACCAATGCGATATGCAACTTCACCCACGGCCCCAAAATTTCAAATGGTCCAACATAACGTGGACTTAACTTCCTCTCTTGCCAAATCTCATTACACCTTCATAGGTGACACCTTCACAAACACGCGTTTCGCCCACTTTGTAGTCAACACTAGTCCGCTTCATATCGGTAACTTTTCCGCTTCACTTTGGCCGTTTTCAACCTTTCTCCGATAATTCAACGACGTATGGCGTTATCTTCAAGTAGCTTTGGTCCTAATACAAATTTCTCAATTGCTTCTCCCAATTGAGAGGTGACTTGCATCGTCTCATACAGAGCTTCATACGGTGCCATGCCAATGCTCGCTTGAAAACTGTTATTATATGCTAACTCGAGCATCGGTAGATACTCATCCCAAAGATCCTTGCATATCAAGCATGCACGCCTCGAGCATGTCTTCTATTACTTGGTTCACTCGCCTGTTCGCCCATCGCTTTGAGGATGGAAAGTCAACTAAAGTCTAGTCGTGTTCCCATTCCTTCTTGAAATTTCTTCCAAAACTTGGACGATATAGTGGATCACGATCCAAACTATGTCGCTTGGAATACCATGTAATCTTACAATTTCCTTCATGTATAAATCCGCCAATCTTCCCGCCAGATATGTAGTATTGTACGACAAAAGTGCTACCGATTTGGTCAATCGGTCATTTACGACGCACCCAAATGGCATTGTGTCTCTTGGCAAGACGGGTAATCGAACAATAAAGTCCATTGAGATCGATCCCCACTTCCATTGTGGTATTGGTAACGGCTGCAATAGTCCAGCAGGATGTCTGTGATCAACCTTCACTTGCTGACAAGTCAAACATTGTGACACATACTCGCCACGCCTTGTTTCACCTTCCACCAGAGTTCTTTTTCAAATCTTGGTACATTTTGGTGCTACCGTGGTGGATAGCATAATTTGAATTATGAGCCTCATCAAGAATTGTTCGCCTTAGATCGGCATTGTCCTAATGCATAGACGCCTTTAAACAATAAGGAACCATCTTCTTTAATCGAGAAGTCCGACCTAATGCCTTCACTCACGCCTTGATGAATCTTTGTTAATGCCGGATCTTTCATCCGAGATCGTGGATATGCTCAAATATCACCGCTTTACCGATATGTTAGCCAAAAGGATCCAAAGGTCCTTTGACTCAATGTTCGTGATCATAGAATGCCGATCTTCCAAAATTTCCATCGCATACCCAAAATCAAAGAAGCTAATCGAATGAACCTTTCGACTCAATGCATCACTACATTCGCTTTGCCGTGATGGTATTGTATGGAGCAATCATAATCCTTGAGGAATTCCATCCATCCGCTACGCCTCATGTTGAGCTCTTCGTAAAATGTATATCGAGGCTCTTATGATCGGTGAAAATTTCAAATGTCTCACCATACAAGTAATGTTCCAAGAAAAATGACCGGCCGCTAGTTCTAAGTCATGAGTCGTAATTTTTCTCGTGTTCCTTCAGCTGTCTTGATCCGTAAGCTATCACCTTCTTGTGTTGGTTGAGCAGACAACCAAGGCCATTGTATGACGCGTCAACAGACACGCGATCCTCCATCGCTCAAGGAATCGCTAATACTGGAGCTGAAGTGAGTCTCGTTTTGAGTTCTTGAAAACTCTTCTCGCATGCCTCACTCCACTCAAACCTTGAATCTTTTCGTGTCAGCTTTGTGAGAGGTCCCGATATCTTTGAAAACCCCTCAACTAAACGCCGATAATAGCCTCGCTAAGCCCGTAAAACTTCGACATCGTCACATCGCCTTTGGTTGCTCCCATTTAACTACTGCTTCTATCTTTGCTGGATCTACCGTGACACCATGCTTTGAGACGACATGTCCCAAAAAGCTAACCTCTTCCAACCAAAACTCACACTTGCCGAAGTTCATGCACAATTGGTGTTCACGAAGGCTCAGAGAGCAATCCTCAAATGTTCTTCGTTCGCCTTGGATTTGGAGTATATCAAGATATCATCAACAAATACCACGACGCAGAGTCCAAGTGTGGTTTAAACACTGTTCATCGATCCATAAACGACGAGCATTCGTTAATCCAAACGCATCACAAGGAATTCAGAGTGTCCATATCGTGTTCAAAGTCGCCTTCCTAATGTCCTCCGCCTTTTACTCAAGAATCGATGATACCCATCTTAGGTCGATCTTAGAAAATACCTTGCTCCTTGCGCTTGGTCAATAGATCGCCTATTCTAGGCAAAGGGTAGCGGTTCTTCACAAAGGAGTTTGTTCAATTGTCGATAGTCAATGCACAGCCGCATTGACCCATCCTTCTTCTTGACAAACAAGACCGGTGCTCCTCATGGAGATACACTTGGTCTAACAAAACCCTTGTCCATAAGCTCTTGTAGTTGTTCTTCAATTCCTTCAACCGGAGCCATTCTATAAGGTGCTTTCAAATAGGCCCTGCTCTGCTAAGTCAATGGCTTAATTCTACTTCTTTCGAGGTAATCCGCAATTCTTCCGAAACACGTCCAAGTCTCGCATAATTGCTATCTCGTAAATGACGCTCTTTTCTTCCTTGTCCTCCTTTAAGAAAGCTATCCATCCAGAACCTTTCTCGATCATCTTTCGCCTCATCACGAGATCAAGTACGATGACGACCTCACCCTTGAAACCGAATGATCTTCTTGTGTTGGGTCCAAGATAACCAATTGTTCTTGTAATCGAATGTAATAATCACCAACCACCCATGCCAAGGATCACATCAAACCCTTGCATGTCTAATAGTATCAACTTTGCTTCTAGTTCATGCACTTCTAAGTCTCGAACTGCTACAATGATGGATTTGCAAGCTAACTCCGTGTCTACTAACTCTCCAGTCGGAATAGACACAGATAGGACGAAATCCAACGTCTCTGGAACAATCTTCATCTTCTTAGCGAAACGTGGAGGATTTAATGAGGGTAGACCCGGGTCTATCAACACCGAAAGGCCATATCCATCGAAACATCCTTTTTCATATATGTTTAGAGTACCTATAGTATACATACACACATACAATAATTTACACATCAATTTACACCCTTAATTTATATACAGCTTTTTGTGAAAGAAAAAAAAATATTAATTTCCTAATGTATGCTCCTTCTCTATCTAAAGTGTTAACGAAATGAAAATTTTCTTTAATTTTAAAAGGGATCTCACCTTGGATGACGTCATGCACGCTTCTCGCTCTCGAGCAAAGGATCAGATAGTTTCCTCAACGCATCGGCTTCTTGCTTGAATTGGTCGTGCCGCAATCAAACCGCCTTTTCTTATCCTGCCTTGGCAATCCTTGATCAAGTGGCCCACCTTGCCACATCGGAAACAACCCCTAGTTCCCAATCTACAGTCCACCATCCTATGAGGCTTGCCACACTTTGCGCAAGTCTCCCGAGGTACGGAAGAAACAGTACGAGAACCCTGTGTAACAGTGGCGCCAGTAGACATGGCAGGGCTCTCATAGCGAATAGGTCTCCCCGACGCAAGTAATGGAAACCTTTGTTGGTGTTGTTGTTGTCTATACCGTTCCAAACCCCTTGAAACTGTGGTCTCGATTCCGCCATGAACCTCGGCTTTTTGTTCACCGTTCATAGTGCCCTGCTCTTCCTTGTTCATTTCCTCCTCTCATTGCTCCCTCCGCTCATATCTATTATTGTTCTCCTCCTCTACAACGCCTTGCTCATGACCTCTTCATAGGTCCTCGCTGAAATGGAGCTACACCTCCTCTAACTTCGTGCTTCAAACCTTGTCAAACCTCTTGACTTCATCACTCAAGAGCGACGTAGTCCTGAGCAAAACGGCAAGTCAGAGAAATTCTACCCGTGATTCCCTCACCGCCATTCTCCCTTGTACTAACTGTAAAAATTGTATTCTAGTTGGTTCCTCACCACTTCGGAAATATTGCTTGTTGAACTCTCAACAAATTCCTCCCAAGTCCAAGGCAACTGGGTCTCCCGAGCCCGAGTCCAGACAGACTTCCACCAAGGCCCACCTCCCCATCCAACATGTAAGCGCCCATCTTACACTCTGCCTTCCGTGTGTTAGCATGCTAAAGACTTTCTCCATCTCCATCAACCAATTCGCCGCCATTGTGTCATCGCCAAAATGAAGGAGGTCTCATCCTCCTAAACTCAGAAATGATGAGGGCACAGTGCAACGCAGATCCCAAGGTGGTGTAGGTGGTCCGTTTTCTGATGCATGAGCCGCAAAGGATGCGCTTGTTGTGCCATGGCACCGCCATAGTCTCCATAGTGTGCATCATCCTTTGTCGCTTCTCTATCTTCTTGTCTTTCTCAACCTTTTCTTGCTCTTTTGATCTTGATCCCGATGATCTCGATCCTCTTCCTCATGTCGCTACACATCTCGGGCCTCAAGACTTCCTAAAGGCACTCTATTGGTAGGAGAGATGTAATCATCTCCACTACGTAAACTCTTTGATTGCTCCTCCCTCTTCCTCTAGATCGACATTTGCTCGATTTGAAACTAAAGTTTCAAGTAAGTCCCTATGATCCGGACGTAAGAATCCTGTAATTGCTAAAAGAAAATAGCTCGATATTAATCGGATGTATCGATTTGATTTCAAATCCGTTACATCGATTATCATCTTGACTGTTCTATAAGAATGAATCAACATCAAAATACTAAATGAATATGAATTTAAATCTATATTAAACATTTTCAAAGATGCTTCATACCCTCATGCCTTACGAATGGAGAATCATCAACCATCGATGATAGAAATCATCACGATGGTTCATCCCAAAAGAATAATCCAAACATTATATACATGGTTTTAACAAAGGCTTGACATACCGCCGCATAATTCACAAAACTCTCACAAATGAGTCCTCTAGAAGAAGTCCTCGAGGTGGCTCACTCTTCACGCCAAGTCTCGCCACGGATGCCTCTCCTCAAGCAGCCAAGAGTACATGGACCGACGTATTATTGACATCCTAGCTCAATAGGGAACAAACATCTGAACATATAAATTATAACTCACATATATTCTATGATATGCATGCATGATGTATCTGCGCAATTCAGTTAAAAGCACGCCATCGCTGATTTTATATTTTCATTTACTCATGAATAATGCTTTGTAGGCAAAGCAACTTAAACTTTCAACTTAACAATTCTACAGCATCATCCCCATGAGATACATTCTCATCGATCATATAGATACTTTAATCTCGAATTTATAAGTACACACACCCCTTTTCATATTACATACATGCTCTTGTACATGTTCATTTCCCCTGTCATTACTGCTATCAACTCTCCACGCACTACCATACCAAACAGATGTATACACATCACAAAGGATGCTATATCCTCCACTTTTTAAAGTCAAACCCAAAAGTCAACATAATTTATGTCAAAATTAATCGAACTCAAATTATTCACCGAATTCGATTAATCGATTTCAAAATCGATTAATCAAGGTCAATATTAACACTGAAGCAATTTCGATTAATCAAATTCTCCTTTTCGCAGAGTCCATTCTCGCTCCAATACTTTCATTCGAATAATCCAATTTCATTAATCGAAATTTTTCACAAGTAGACTCACAAATTTTTTCGATATTAATCGAATCCAATTTATATTAATCAAATTCTCTTTCGCAAAGTAGACTCACATCAACAAGTTTACACAAGTTGATTAATCGATCCCAAATCGATTAATCAAAATCAAATCGTTCATTTTCACCCATTTCATTTTTTCCAAGTCATTTCCTCCAACCATCCACGATGATTAATCGATCCCCAAATCGATTAATCAAAATTCTAAAATCGATTAATAAAATCAAATTCGATTAATTGAAATCGGGTCCTAATTTCCTGGCCAATTTTGATTAATCGAAACTCCATTTCGATTAATCGAAATTGTCAGATTTTGCCCCTTTCGAGCTGTTCTTCCCAATCTTCTTTCATACTTTTTTCCTCTATTTTTCTAAGCCATTATCCTATGATTTAACCCATTTTCAACTACCATTTAGCCTCTCTAATTTATGCATTTGATTTTACAAAAATTTACCTTGAATCAATCTCAAATTGATTTCGAATCAAGCGGTTGGAAGGCTAGGGTTCCAGCTTTGGTTTCTAACGGATCCCTTGCCTCGAGTCCGGCCACTTTAATGCTTGAATCCTTCTTCCAATCACCCACAATAACTCCTCTCTTACTCCTCTCTCTTTCTCTCTCTTCTTTACTTCTCTCAACCACCAAAACATGAAAATTAGGGTTTTCAACCCTTTTTATCTTATCTCTTTTCTCGGTGTGGAGCACATACACACCCATCGGTGTATGTTATTCTACACACTCCTCTATCTCTCCACTCTTCTACACTGGTTCACACATCACATCCGCTCATCTCACCTTAAGTTCATCAATGAACTATCTCATGGTCAAACCTAAGACCAATCGGGCACGAATCCCGAGGTCATAGTTCAACGGGATTTTTTCGGGCTATTACACTATATATGCTCGGGATTGTATTTAAGTAATTGGTTTAAGTTTCTTTGTTATAAGAGCAGTTTTGGAAACCATGATTGTGTGCTTTGAAATATGTATCAAATATTCATTTTATGTCAATTTAAATGCCTTTAAATTGTGAATCTTAGCAAGAAAAGCATGTTTTGAATTACGTCATGAGATATATGTGTGATGTGAAAATATGCATGTAAGTTATGTTTCTCTATTGAACTTAGACTGTTAGCTCATCCCTCGACTATACGTCATAAGTACAAGAGTAGACGCGAGTATTGAGGATATTGATCTTGAGGACCTCGAGTACATACCAGAGGAGGAGACTGAGCCCCCTCTTGACGAGTTCTTCTAGTGGACCGCGCAGCGAGTATTTAGTTTTGAGCGTTGTTTGTGGCTTGGTACCTCTAGCCAATTTTGTTAGAATTCATGTAAATATGTCATACATTATTATTTTGCAAACCAGGTTTGGGTGACGATTGGTTGTCACCGGTGGTTCGGTTCAGTTCTTTTGTCCATGGGTTTTTACATGGAATTAAAACCGTCTTTTGTTGTGATCTAGATGTTGTCATTATATAGAATTAGAGATTTAATTCCTTATGATGAATCTATCTACTTAATTAGAATATGTGCTTTATTTTCGTTTTATGTGTGGATGTACCAAGTGTTCAATTAGTTCAGGGATCGCCTTATGGGCTGTCCGACGACACGAGTTTTCGGGTGCAGAAATTTGGGCTGTCACACTTGTCTTAATTGACTAAATGGCGAAGAGTGCCAGCCTTTGTTTGCACGACATTGGCAATTGATATCAGTGTCGGACCATGGTTGGTGTTTAGTATTGCACCGAAATAAATAAAAGACATTAATAAATCTTCAAACCAACTGCATTAAATTAATTACCTAATATTGTTGATTTTGTGTTGATACATCTAAATAATTGTTTAAATGAATAAACCATGATGAAATTGCAATGAAGCAACTCTATACTTTTTGATGACATTGTTTGAATGGTAGATTGGTAACTGAATTTGATATGTTACTGTTGATATTTATAGAATTGGTACTGATAGATTAGATGATTGAAAATTGAACTTGACATTGCTTTATTGATGTTGATAATTGGAAATAATGATTGATCATGCCTTAAAAATGGGAAATTGAATGATCACTTAGTATCGAATGGATCCTTGAACATTATCGTCATTGTCTCATTACTAATTAATGAGTTATTGTTTGATAGATTGATAGGTTTGGAACTAAGATATAAAGATATTGTATTATCGATTAGATAGACAATCGATGAAATTTAACTGAAAATGCTGGCTGAATTATGAGAAATTACTAGAAATGCATTGATAAATCTAGCTAATACTTTATTAAGTTTTACCGCTTATGTCGTTTCATGACAAAAAAAATTTTAGAGACAAGATAGACGTCACCCAATCAGAGCTAGACAGAGCGGCTTAGTAAAGATTTGGAAGTACCCATCAAGCTGAAAGCGTTTAACTCAATTTATCTAACAAGTTACGAACACATACGTGGACGGACCACGTGACACTTGCATTAGATTTTGACTTCGTACAATTGCTTACTTTTGTTTAAGACTAGTTTGGTTTATTACTTTATAAAACTATTGGTCTCATTGTAAATATCGGATTTTATAAAACCATTGGTCTCACTACTTTGGACCACGTGACACTTGCACTAGATTTTGACTTTGTACAGTTGCTTACTTTTATTTAAGACTAGTTTGGTTTATTACTTTATAAAACCATTGGTCTCATTGTTTTAACTTGTCTTTCTGTAACAAGTAAAAATTTGGAAGGAAATCGCGTTGTCCTAATAAACGAATAATTGAATTTGGAAACTTATCAGGTTAAGAAAATGACATTTTTCGCAATATATAAACTCTATGTATTTTCTCCGATTTGAGAGAAAATATTGATATTGAACATCGATAATCGAGGTGTTTTGTATCGACCCAACTCACGGATCGGAATGTGCGGGGCATGAGAGCCACCCGACGTGTGTGGCCAGGGGTTGGGGGCATGACAACCAACCCGACCCATTTTTACTATGTTAATGGGTTTAAATGATGTAAAACATAGTGCACGGTATTATCACTCCACATCAGAAACCACCATCTTTTAGAAAAATTTAGATTTTTCCTATGATTACTATTATTAGTCAATTTTAGATTCGTTACAAAGTGCTCATTGATACGATTCCACCAATATATAATTTGTCACATTCCGACAAAAATATAAAAAGTTATGAATGCTCCGATGCCTACACAAAGCACTGGAAAGAAACCTTTTCACAAACTATTCACCCTGGCATGAATGCATTCTTGGTTGAAAAAATCTTACTTTATTAAATCTTTTACTAAAATCCCTAATTAGGACATTTCCACCATTATAAATAAAATCTTAAGAGCTCTCTAGTTTTTACAACCAAAATTACTCTGTCCCAAAACTCTCTAGCCTTCCCTCAAATCTTCTGCTCAATCACAGACAAGATCGAAGGAGGAAGAAGGAGAAGAAAACATGGGCATCAATTTCTTCAACCCGAATCGCTGCAAGATCAATCTTTCACACTTCAACAAGTGGGTACCCATTAATCCCCTCTATTCTTCTCAGATCCCGTCGCGTAGGGTGCGTTCGATCGCGCACCGACAGGTCTAAAAATATTTAAACACTAAAATCTTGTAAATTTGATATATTTGTATAGTTAGTAATTTATCCTTATATTGAAATTGGAATTCTATATTCTTATTTTAATTAAAACTAATTACGCCCTAAAATCTAAACTATATTCTTGTTTTATTTAAAACTAATTAAGCCCTAAATCTAAACTATATTCTTGATTTATTTAAAACTAGTTAAACACTAAAATCAAATATCTATTCTTGTTTTATTGAAAACTAATTAAGCCCTACAATCTAAACTATATTCTTGTTTTATTTAAAACTAATTAAGTCCTACAATCTAAACTATATTATTATTTTATTTAAAACTAATTAAGCCCTAAAATCTAATCTATATTATTATTTTATTTAAAACTAATTAAGACCTAAAATCTTATAAATCAGATATATCTACATAGTAATTTACTCTTCTATTAAAACTGCAATTTCATATTGTTGATTTATTTAAAATTAGTTAAGCCTTTAAATTCTAATCTATATTCTTGTTTTATTTAAAACTAATTAAATCATACAATCTAAACTTTATTCTTGTTTTATTTAAAGCTAATTAAACACTAAAATCTAAACTATATTCATGTTTTATTTAAAGCTAGTTAAGCACTAAAATCTAGTATATATTCTTATTTTATT
The DNA here is from genome assembly GCA_021018995.1 of Chloranthus sessilifolius. NCBI lineage: Eukaryota > Viridiplantae > Streptophyta > Magnoliopsida > Chloranthales > Chloranthaceae > Chloranthus > Chloranthus sessilifolius. Next base: position 75,685,591 of record CM037587.1, read on the forward strand.
TAAAACTAACCCTAAAATCTAAACTATATTCTTGTTTTATTTAAAGCTAGTTCAGCACTAAAATCTAATATATATTCTTATTTTATTTAAAACTAATTAAACCCTAAAATCTTGTAAATATGATAGATCTGCTTATTTGGTATATTCTATTGAACCTATTGATTTATAAATCTGATATATTTATATAGTTAGTAATTTACCATTCTATTGAAATTATAATTTTATATTCTTATTTTATTTATAACTAATTAAGACCTAAAATCTAAATTATATTCTTGTTTTATTTAAAGCTAATAAGTCCTAAAATCTGAACTATATTCTTGTTTTATTTAAAACTAGTTAAACCCTAAAATTCTAATTTTTATTCTTATTTTATTAAAAACTAATTAAGTCATACAATCTAAATTATATTATTATTTTGTTTAAAATTAATTAAGCCCTAAAATCTAAACTATATTCTTATTTTATTTAAAACTAGTTAAACCATAAAATTTAATCTATATCCTTGTTTTATTTTAATTTAATTAAGTTATAAAATCTTGTATGTAATAGCCTGAAAAATCATGCTAAACTATGACCTCGGGATCCGTGCCCGATTGGTCACAAGTTTGACCAATCAGGAGATCATGAGTTAGCATAGAATGTGATGAACGGACGAGATGTGATAGTTTGAGTGATTATGTGGTGTGGGATGTAAATGAGAAGTCACTTACACCTATTGCGGTGTATGTGCTCAACACACAAAGAGGGAGATAGATAAAAGGGTTTAATAACCCTAGATGTGTATTTTGGTTGTTGAAGGAGAGTAAAGAAGAGAGAGAAAGAGAGAGAAGTAAGAGAGGAGTTATTGCAACTGATTGGAGGGGGGATTCAAGAGATAAAAGCCGGATTCAACGCGGATCTGTTAGAGCAAAAGCTGGAAACCCTAGCCTTCCAACTAATTGATTGAAATCAACTTGAGATCTATTCAAGGTAAAATTTTTGTAAATAAAATGCATAGATTATAGGGGTTAAGTTGTGATTGAATGTGGGTTAAATCATAGGATAATGACTTAGAAAAATAGAGGAAAAAGTATGGAAGAAGAGAAAGAAATTTGAATCTGACAATTTCGATTAATCGAAATTGGGTTTCGATTAATCGAAATTCGCTAGGAAGTTGAAAGGTCAGAGGACCCCGATTTCGATTAATCGAATTTGATTTCGATTAATCGACTTTAGATTTCGATTAATCAATTTGGTGATCGATTAATCGACTGAGAACCTCCAGTGGACCCCAGGGGTTGGAGGAAATGACTTGAGGAAGAATCGACTAATCGAAATGGGATTTCGATTAATCGATTTTAGTTTTCGATTAATCGATTTGGGATCGATTAATCAACTTGTGAAACTCGACTGTTCGAACTGAGAGTCGACTTTGCGAAAAGAAGAATTTCGATTAATCGAAATGGGATTCGATTAATCGAATGAAAACTCGACTGTTCGAACTGAGAATCAACTTTGCGAAACAGAGAATTTCGATTAATCGAAATTACTTCGATTAATCGATATTGATCTCCGATTAATCGATTTTGGAATTCGATTAATCGACTGAGATAAATTATGTTGACTTTTGGGTTTGACTTTAAGATTCTTAGAGGGTCTTATACCTTCTTTATTGCATCCTTTGTGATGTGTTTCACCTGTTATGTGGTACCATAGGTGGTACGTGTGGACTTGTGCACAAGGAGCCATGTGGGACCTTGATGCATTGATCAAATGAAGACTTGAGGTAGGGAACACCTTGAACATGTACCTTATTTTACAAGAGCATGTATGTAGTGATATAGATTTCAATTCAATTGTTATTTCTTAAGAATTTGTGAAAAGTGTGTGTGTGTGACATTCACAAGAGTAATCATAATGACCCATCCCCAGGGGATGAAGAAGTAAAGAGATAAGAGCATCAGGTGTGATGCAAATAAATGGATACATCCCAGGGATGTATCCAAGGATTGAATCATGTTTGATAGGGCCTAACTGATATAAGATAGCACATTTACACGGTGAATAACTATATGTAAGACACCGATATTTTTGTTATTTGAGGTTTGATAGGGTACCCCACCGACGTGGCGGGATATCCACGACTGACACGGCAGGATATCTGTGACCGATACGGCGGCGAAACCGTAGGCCAGTGCGGAGGCTTATCCGTACATAGTAAGCACACCCCAGGGGTGTTGATTGAGACAAGTGAAACCCCGTCACCAATCCCCAGGGGAAAGGGGCTTGGGTACTATTTGTATTCCCAGGGAATACGGTTAAAATTGTCTATATAGATGACGATGATGGGTATCTCATCGGGGCTCGATGCTATATTGCTCGGGGATTACTTAAGTTGAAAGTTTAAGTTTTGCTTTAGGCCTTTTCAGCATCATTCATGATTAAAAGAAAAACATATGTAATGAACAGTAAAATGAAATGCTTTTTAACTGTTTTCATCAACAACTGCATAGACACATCATGCATGGCATATCATGGAATATATGTGAGTAATAATTTATATGTTTAACCGTGTTTGTTCCCTATTGAGCTAGGATGTAGCTCACCCTATAGACTATACGTCGCAGGTCCACTACTAGCAGCTGCCGAGGCTTCAGAGATCTTGACCGTGAAGTGGGACCTTGCGGCCGGTGAAGAGTTGGAGCCACCTCCAGAGGACTTCTTCTAGAGGACTCCGTTGTGCCGCTTTGAGGGATTTTGGAGAGAGTTTTTGTACGGCTTGGTATGTCAAGCCTTGATTCTGTTTAAACCATGTATATATATATAGATGGGATTATTCTTTTGGGGCGAACCATTCGTGATGATTGCTATCATCGATGGTTCGGATCGATTCTCCATTCATGCAGAGGCATGAAGGTAGAACTGTCTTTTGGGGAGTTAATTAATATAGATTTAAATTCCGTAATTTCGTTTATTATACTTTTTGATGCTTGATATACCAGTGTTCCGTGCTTAGCTAAAGGGCACGGTCAAGATGATCGTGCTGATGGCACGGGTTTCAGGGTGTCGAAATCCGGGCTGTCACATTGTAAATCTGATAAATTTATATAACTAGAAATTTATTTTTTCATTAAAACTGTGAATCTATATTCTGGTGTTACTTTTTTTGTTATCTTTCCTTTGTTTGTCCACCGCCGGTGAACCACCAACATCGTTTATCTTTTGTCGGAGTATCAAGTACTCTACCACTAATGTATCTTAACCAAACTTCCTATTGTATGTCAATCTTAAAATTAGATTTTCGATCGATGGTCATGATAGATCTAAATTTAAAGCGTGATATCTTTTTGTGCATTTATCCAATTATATTATATTATATATCTATTTTTACGATCTCGATGCGATCTTCACGTTGAGATGGAAACTTTACGATTTCGATGCCATCTGTGAAGTCAAACTTAAACGTTACATATTTTCAATCACACGTATACTAAGAATTGCACCTATTTTATACTTGTATTGATGTACTGCCTATGTATATGTATATAAATATAACGTAGCTTGTATATTTAATTCTATATATATCAAGTAAAATAAGACTACGTTTCTATCATTGTTATGCGGTATACTTTATGGACAAGATAAATCATATACGTGAGTGTGTGAGGAGATTATGCCTACACTTGGGCATGGTGATTAGCTGAGATTATATTGAAGCGAGGATCACACCGTATTCACATGACTTATAACTCATGGTGGTATGGGATATCATGACGAGTAGGGTGAGTGCAAATTCAATATAACATCTCATACAGTGACATGCGGTGACCTTATCACCCCTGAGTTTTAAATATGATTAGTTAAGCTAAGGAAAAAAAATACGATACTTGACCTATAGGCCTTAGTTATGGTGGGGTTCCTTTCACGGTCATGTGAAATTCAAAATATAGGCATTCATGTACGGATGAAATATCTCTATGGTAGTATGGGCTGCCACACAAAGTGTATCCAGGTTATTCGTACCTTGGAAAGCGTGGTTTAGTGAAGCTTATTGCACCATGGGTCACTGTAGATTTAGGTTGTAGGATTTTGATAAGAAAAAATATGTAAAATAAGATAAGATACAAATATAATAAGATATCGATCGCTATGTAAGCTAGTATAAGATTAAAAAACTAAGTCTGTACGTGTCATTCCTTACAAAGCCACCGTAAGGACTATAATGTCTACAGTCAAGACGGATCTCTCAGAAGACAGTATGAGTTACGTTTGCTGTAACGTCCCAAAAATTCGATGCTTGAACGGTCCACCTCGATAAGTAGACCAATTAGTCAAATGTTTGACCGAGTCAACTTAGGCTTGGTTGACTTAAGTTACTTAGTATGTGATGGATGTATTATGAGAGGGAGGTGTAGTGGATACAGGCGAAGGCATGTACACACATATATGTTAGTGAGTTGTAAGTGCTTAACACACAAGATATGTGTTAAGATTATGAGACAAAAGTGGAAGAGAAGTTATTTCTCTTTTGTTAGTTGTTTAGAAAATTAAGGAGAGTAAATGAGAGAGAGAAGTGAGTTGTAAAACTTATAGAGGGGCTTTCAATGCAAGTGATTGGGCTCGGAGAGTTAGAGGATCAAGATCGGAATCAAGAGTGTAAAGATTTGGGGTTTGGGAAACCCTAGTGAAGGAGATCCAACTGTTCGAATGGGGTAAGGATTACAGATCTAAGTTTTGTTTAAATTATTAGCTAGAGAAATTAAGATTTGTTGTATATTAGTTAAATGAGTGATTAATAGGATAGATGATGAGGAGATGAGAAGAAGAGTGTTTAGATCTGGGAATGGGTAAAACCGATTGAACGAAATTAGAGTTCGTTCAATCGATTTTGACCAAGAAGAAATAAGGAAGAAAGCAAATGAGTTCTGAAGGAAATCGTTCGATCGATTTTCAAACCGTTCGATTGATTTGAATTCTAAAGGAACCGATCGAACGACATTGAGAAATCATTCGATCGATTTGTTGGAACCTGTGTGAACGATTTATAAATCGTTCAATCGATTTTGCTAACTGACAAAGGCATTGTAGAATGAATAATGGTGGGATCGATCGAACAAAATATAATTCGTTCGATCGATTTTAGAGTTTCGTTTGATCGATTTAAATTTCGTTTGGACGATTTTGCAAATCGTTCGATCGATTTGCAAATCGTTCGATCGATTTAGAAATCGTTCGATCGATTTGGATGAAATTCAGCTTTCGTTAAGTTTTTACATACAAGTAGTTGTATATTGGTGTTAGGCTTATAACCCAATGTTCTTACACTGGTAGTGATAAAATAAATGTGTTTGGCCAGGTCTAGTTTAAGCCGGACCTTGTGATAGTTGAATGCTTACTTAGATTAGAGAATCCGAATGTGTAAACGCGAGTGAGGTAGGGGAATAGCTGACCTTATACCCTTAATTACGATAACATATATATGATGATAAACTATGAATGCATGTTTCCTTACAGTTGAGTTGAATTATAATGTGTCCACTTTCAAAAATAGTTGAAAATGTAAAATGTGAAGTAGTATACAAAAATGTGAAATGTTATGAGAATGTGAAGAAGTGAACTAGTAAAAGAGTTCAATCATCCCAGGGATGTATGTGTAAAATGTGCATCTAAATGGTGCATCGGAAAGTGTGACATCCCAGGGATGTACGATGGATGTAAGGACTCACGAATTTGAACATATGTAAATGAGGTTAAACAGGCTGGGAGCTTATATTTATTTAGCACGATCACACGGTGAATAATTATATGTAGCACATAATTGATTTAAGATTTGGAGAATACCCAACCGACGCGGCGGTATATCTATGACTGACGCGGCAAGATATCCGTACACCAGTAGACATCCCAGGGATGCATAGTAGTGATGTACCCGTCGCCTATGAGAAAGGGACGTGAGTCAAATTAATAACAAAAATAGTTTGATTAGATGACGATGGAGGGTATTCCATCGGGGCTTGATACTATATTGCTCGGGGATTATTTAAGTTAATGTTTTAAGTCATGGAACCAGCCTTGTTGAAATCATAAGCATTAATGAACAACTGATGTCATGAGTAGAATGGTAAAAACACTCTATTTATTTTATTACATCTCTAATTGTTTTCAATCAAATTACATTGATGAACTCATGCTTTATATATGTTGTTGAATGTATGTAAGTAAGATTTACCTGATCAGATATTATCCCTATTGAGCTAGGATGTAGCTCACCTCTTTTGACTATATGTCACAGGTTCAGAGTTAGGAGCTGCTGTTGGTGAGGTTGATCCCGAGGACTTATATTACGTTTCGAGGGAAGAATCTGTGCCTCCTTCTGAGAAGTTCTTCTAGGAGTTTTATTGCATACTTTGAAATTATGTAAGGGAGAGATTTATGGCTTGGCATGTCTAGCCATGTTTTATTTATTTTGTAAGAATTAAGATATTTGTAATATTATTTTGTCAAACCATTTTGCGTGACAATAGTAACGGCACTGATGGTTCGGGTTAGTTCTTTTGTCCATACAGAGGTATGAGATTAGAACTATCTTTTGGATTAATGTTTTGATGTAGTATATGGTAGAACTGGAGATATGTTCTGCATTATACTCTTATTATATTTTCTGTATGGTTGGGTTGTGCCAAGTGTTCTGCTTATTATACGGGGCACGACCTCGAGGGTCGTGTTGATGGCATGGATTTTGAGGTGTCGAAATTTGGGCTGCTACATTTGCTGACCGTCCCTGAGACTGGATAGGGTGTATGAGTAAGAGTATGTTATGTTATAAAGGACGGTATGTTATGGTGGTAAGCTACAATGGTGCCCCTCATATGGTACACTCGAGCAGCGATGCTGGCATTGGTCATATTAGGGAATAGAAGTAAGAATGTACGCCCATGCTATATACAGACGTATGTGTCGTTAGAATAAGATATATTTTATTTATGTGGTATGATGATGTACATTGGGATTAGAGAGTGTCTAGATCATGGTCTTGTATATAGGTTAAAATATGAGTTTGATGCTATACATAATTCTGACATTTTTGTATTCTTATATACTGTCATATTATTATTATCACTCACGAAATGCACCAACAATGCACTTGAGTAGTGTAGGGTGGATTGGTGGTGTATGCACTAAGTTGCGTGTTGTTTAGCAACTCAGCCCTTGTGGCATTTATTCTTTTCATGTGACTTTATCGACTGAGTGGGCGCCGGTTATCCCTACGCTGCTGACGCTGACTTCATTGACCTGAAGAACCCTCAGTACCAAGAGCCTTGGGAGGGCAACGCTATGGTTTAAAATTTCAGCCGAAATGTCGGTTTCAATCCTGTTCGACACAAAATCGAAACCAAAATTATCGATCAAATTTGTATGGAGTCAGAAATTTCAGCCGAAATTCAAATTATTGGCCAAAATTTTGATTTTCGATTTCAATTTCGGTTACACCTGAAATCAAAATCCAACCTGATATTTTGATCCTTGGGCGACCCTACAGGACACCAGGAGGACCTCGATGTCGATTACGATCCTAGTACTGATTATTGATAGCACTCGTTTTGGTATAAAGATTACGATCTTCTTTTTAGATAGTTTATTTTATTATTTCATATAGTCATCGTTTAGAGTTGGGCATTTATTGTTAGCCACGTACGTTTGATTTATGTTTTACCTTTATTTTCCCTTGATTATTAGTTATTTCATTGGTTCGATATCATTTTTATTCATTATTTATTTTTGCCCTGATTCTCCATCTTTATACCATTGGATTCATGAATTTTGTGAAACCATGTTAGCGTGAGAACTCTGATTATGTATATGTTCACTTAGCATAGCTAGGATGCATGCGAGTCATAACACAAGATTCTAGACACTCAGGATGGGATAAAATTTCAGGTCATGACAAAATGATATCAGAGCCCAGGAACTACATCCTATTAGACTTTAGGGACTTAAATTATTACAAGTTCTAAGTCCCTATTTTTAGAAACAAATTCTAAGACCACAATGCCTCCGCGAAGGAATGGTGAAGCGAGATCGCACGTATGCTATGTGAGTTGATGACCACACAACTTGTGGCCCGATTCAATGAGACTCACCAATAGGAGATTGCCAGACTGATTCAAGGGTTCAATCAACAACTAGAACAATAGACAAAGGTCTATTTAGAGATATTGCCCAACAACTGAACAATCCTACTCACCATGATCCTATTACACCTACACCACCACCTCAGCTGAGAACAATAATCATAATGGGTACTTAACCTTTAATAAAGCCTGACCCCCACACTTTCTTGGGCAATTGGATCCTGAGACCACCGACGATTGGATCACCCAAACAGAAAAGATTTTCAAAGTCTCCATGCTTGTCGAGGGTGAGAAGGTACCTTGGGCCGTGATGTACTTGAAGGGAGATGCACAAAGTTAGTGGACTTCAGCCAAGGGATTGGTGAGTAGACAAGAAGAAGAGTAGTGGACTTGGCATCAGTTTAGGGAAGTGTTCTATAACAAGTACTTCTCGGATGCTACAAAGACATTGAAGAAGAGTGAGTTCTTAGCTTTGCAAAAGAAACCACGACAGTGACGGAATATGAGATAAAATTCAATCGACTCTCTATTCGCCTCTACATTAGTAGTCGATTTAGTCGAGAGGTGCTTTCACTTTCGGAAGGGGCTCAACCCCAACATCAAGAGTAGAATCGCTGCGATGAAGATTTCAACCTACAGAGAACTTGTATAACAGACTCATATCTACGAGCAAGAAAATGAGGGAATGCGTGCTCAGAATATAGCTCGTCATGCACCTTAGACGACTAAGTTTGTTTGGAAAGGCCCTTCTTCTTTCTCTTTTAGAGCGCCTCTTTCCCGGCATGCACCGGTACAGAAACAACAACGTTTCGTACTGTATGATCAGAATCACTCATTTCAGAGAGGCACTCCAGTCTTCGATTACCAGAAATTCCAAGCTTCGTCAGGGTACACCTATCCCTGGACAACTACAATCGAACCTATTCAGAGAGGTATTATAGCTACGACATATCCCAGAAATGCCCCAGCTCCTCAGTACCAGAAGACCACATCCCCTACTCACACCCTGTGGTAGTGATCTTTTGTTCCTTATGAACCATGCGCCAAGTACAGCAAGAGGTACAAGTCGGGTGAATGTTTACTTTACACAGGCATATGCTTTCGATGCAAGAAACTTGGACATTTCATATGTGATTGCCCAGAGCAAGATCCTGTCGCAGACATTCTGTGACAGCCCGAATTTCGGCACCCCAAAATTCGTGCCATCATCACTACCCTCTAGGCCGTGCCCTGGGATTCTTTACGATACATTGGTATATACAAGCCAAAACTGTAATTAGGGCGCACGTAGCTACTCTAAACAAGTTCTCATAAAAAAAAATCATGGTATAAAAAAGCAGTCATTTTCCCATGCCAATTCATGGGCATAAGAACTTACCCAAACCATTGGTGATAATTGCTCATCCTAGACGTTTTATCAAAAGAAACGGTATTTAAATACATTCGAATAAAGAGGCTTGACATACTAAGCCATTCCTAATACTCTCAACTCACTCTCAAAGTATGCAGTGGGTTTCCTAGAAGAATTCCTCAGGAGGAGGTTCTGACTCTTCTGTGGGCACGAAATTCGAATCCCCTGGATCTGTGTCTCCAAAAGTCTCTGCTGCAGCTAGTCCTGGACCTGCGACATATAGTCTAAGGGGGGTGAGCTACATCCTAGCTCCATAGGAAAACAAAAAGAACATATAGATTAACCTTCACACATATGTCAGCAGTTTTAAAAGCATAAATTATCGAGTAACATTTATGGAAAATAGTTGAATAACTGGAATAAAAATAATGATTTCGACTGTCACTTTGCTTGGTTTTGTTTAATCTCCTTGCTGGTTTAGTTGTGAATTTGGCCCAAATCTCTTAAATCTTAACTTAAGTAGTCCCCGAGCAATATAGCATCGAGCCCCGATGGAATACCCGCCATCGTCGTCTAACTAGACAGTTGTTATATGTATTCCCTGGAAATACTGCCCAAGCCCCTTTCTCATAGGTGGCGGGGTCTATTCTTAAATCTACATCCCTGGGATGTGCTATAAATGTACGGATTGGCCGTCGTACCGGTCACGGATATCCTGCCGAGTCAGTCGTGGGTATCCCGCCACATCGGTGGGGTATTCTAATCAAACCTTAAATAATAAAAATATCGAATGTGCTCTACATATAGTTATTCACCGTGATTGTGCTAATTATATTACATCAGGCCTCATCACATTACTTCCGTTTCACTGTTAGTTTTCATCTGCATCCCCGGGATGCCCCTGATTCCATTGCATCCTTCAGATGTTTACTTTATAATTTTTCGTCCCCTGGGGACCTCAAGACTATCACGTTTGAAACTCACCCACACACCCTTTTTCATAATGATCATGCAGTACTTGACTATTTAATTGAATTACACTACACATATGAATTGACGGAATAATGCACATGTTTCAAGAATATTCCCTACCTCAACACAATCCGACGCGTTCCTTTCTCGCAGAAACTTATGCGCAACAACCCACGTTGAACCTACATTGTATGAGACACAGTTTTACTCAGAAGGTCCTTAGACCCCTTGAAAACATAATCCTCATGAATCATACCCAAAAGAATTTAGAGAGCTGGAAGGAAGTCCTCGCGTGAGCTGTTATGTAGCCTCGCGCGAGCGAGCACTTGACCTCGCTCGAGCTGTCACTATTCATCGCTCGAGCGATTATTATTCATCGCTCGAGCGAGCACTATTCATCGCTCGAGTGATTATTATTTGAGATATCTGGGATTTTAAGAGATGCCTCGCTCGAGCGAACCATTTTTACCGCTCGAGCGAGCCACGAAACGGTGTATGTTCTCCATTCAATCGGAGATTATCCTCTTCCTCATGAGAAGATTAATAGTGTCTAAGATCATTCGACCCCTAGTTTAAACTCAACTAAAAATATTCGAAAACATTAAATCATACCTTACTCGACGGTCCCCCTATTGTTTGATCCAACTTCTTTCAATCGTGAGGCCCTTCAAGGTCCTCTATGGAAAGACTAAGAACGTCACCTCTATTGTAAACCTTTTCCTCTAAACTCTCTCATTTTTCTCTCTATTTTTTCTTCTTTCTATCTAGGTTGATTTAGGTTACGTAGGAGAGACTCTCCTCCCCACTTTCACTTATATAGTGAAAGCTACAAAATTTCACATATACACAGAAAGTGTGTATACGTAGTTTTAATTTGGTTTCCTTGTGAGACACTAATACTTGAGTATGAAGTGTGGTATTTTGCATGGTATGTGATGTGTATGGTTTTCAAAAATCTGGGGTTATGACACATTCTGCAAATTTGTGAGGAATTTTCTCGGCTTAGCTAGATATTATCACAAATTTATAGAGGGGTTCTCTCATTTAGCACTTCTCCTCACCATGCTGACCTGAAAGAACAACAAATTCGTGTGGACCGACAAACAAAATTTTAATATGTTGAAGTAGAAGCTCACGACTGCTCCAATACTCACATTACCTACTAGACCTGGTGTTTATGAGGTTTACATAGATGCCTCACACCGGGGACTTGGATGTCAATTGGAGCAACATAAGAGAGCCATTGCCTACAACTCGAGATAGTTGAAAATTCATGAGAAGAACTACTAGGTTCATGATCTTGAGTTAACAACAATCATCTTTACCTTTAAAATTTGGTGACACTACCATATGGTGAGACTTTCAAGATCTATATGGACCACGAGAGTCTCAAATATTTATTCTCTCATAAGGATTTGAGCTTGAGACATAGACGGTGGATGAAGTACATGAAGGACTATGACTATTCGATTAATTACCATCCGGATAAGACAAACATAGTTGCTGACGCTCTAAGTTAGAAATCCTTAGGATTGTTAGCACATCTAAATGCTTGGAAGTTGCTCAATGAGATTGCACATATGGATGTGGTCTTGAAAGAATTGGAGACGGGGCGTATGTAGCTAGTATGACGGTCAAACCCACCTTTGTTGACCATAACAGAACCGAACAACCCTTAGATTCTGAAGTTTTGAAGATTGTGGGATAGTTGGCTGATGGCCCTAAACTGTACTTTTTCGTGTGTACTGATTGGACTCTCTTATTCAAAGATAGATTATATGTACCCAATGTTGCAACCTTGCGAAACGAGATTCTCGATGAAGCAAATAAATTTGGGTATTTAGTGCACCCAAGTAGACTGAAGATGTACTGGAATACTTGAAATTATTTCTGGTGGCCGAACATGAAGAGAGAGATTGCTGAATATGTTTTCAAATGTCTTGTGTGCCAGTAAGTGAAAATTGAACACCAGAATTAAGCCGGTCTTTTGTAGAGTTTACTGATTCCCTAGTGGAAGTGGGAGAACATCTCCATGGTCTTTATAGTTGGACTTTCAAGGACTTTCAAGCATAACGCAATTTGGGTTATTATAGATTGATTGACTAAGTCGGCCCACTTTCTACCTTTTAAGAATACTGATAATGGGAAAAAACATGCTGAGACATACCTAAAAGTAGTCAAACTCTATGAGATTTCAGTGAGTATTGTTTCTGATAGAGAATCAAAGTTTATCTCAGACCATTGGTAGAAATTCTAGGAAGCGATGGGTACACAATTGGATTTTAGCACTGCCTTCCATCCAGAAACTAATGAACAAATCGAGAGAGTTAATCATATCTTGGAAGACATGTTGCGAGCCTGCATATTAGATTTTCGAGGAAACTGGGATGATCATCTTCCTTTGATTGAGTTTTCTTATAACAACAATTATCAAACAAACATCGAGATGCCCTCTTTTGAAGCTCTTTACGGCCGAAACTGCAAAACACCTCTTTGTTGGGACGAGATTGGTGAAAGGAAGATACTTGGGCCAGAACTCGTACAATCTACAAAGAAAAAAGTTAGAGTTATCCGATATAAGTGGAAGGAGACTTAGGACCATCAGAAAGCTTACACCAACAATCGAAGACGCTAAGTAGATTTTGAGATTGGTGATTTGGTTTTCATCAGTGTGTCTCTGACCAAAGGTGTCACATGCTTTAAAATGCAGGGGAAATTAAGCCCGAGGTACGTGGGACCCTTCATAATCACTAATCGCATCGGTGAAGAAACTTATCGAATTTCACTTCCGTCACATTTCATCTTTATACGTAATGTGTTTCTTGTGCCCATGTTACGCAAGTACATACTTGATCCATCTTACGTCCTTAATATCGAGCCAACTAAAGTCAGGGAGGATCTGACTATCATAGAAAATCCGGTTCGCATCATAGATCAAAAGGAGAGACACGTCAAGGGTAAGGTTGTACGCTTCATCAAAGTTCAATGGCAACACCACGCACCGAAGCCACTTGAGAACGAAAAGCTGAGATTATAGAGAAGTACCCAGAGCTCATCATTACAGGTACGTAATTTTTTAGGATAAAAATTTTATAAGGGGAGAGAGAATGTAACAACCCGACCAATTTTTACTATTTTAACAGTGTTTGATGATGTACCACACTGTGCACAGTTTTAACGCTCCACAATGGAACCCACCCACTTTTAGAAAAATCCCAATTTTTCCTATATTTAGTTTTTATTCAATTTTAGACTCATTGGGAAGTACTTGTAGATACTATTCTAACGATATATAATTTGTTGAATTTCGATAAGAAAATAAAAAGTTACGCCCGTTTTAAGAGACGAAACAGATTGAAGGGTATAATTATAATTTCGAGAGAGAAACACCATTTACTTTGGTGCCTACATAAAGTATTGGAACAAAACCTTTCACAACCTTTTCACCCATGCATGAGTGCATTATTGTGTGAAAAAATACTACTTTATTGAATTTTTTACGAAAAACCTTAATTTAGATTAACCTAAAACTTTTCTGCCATTATAAATAAAACCTTAAGAACTCTCTATTTTCTACAACCAAAATTTCACTCTTCCAAAAACTCTCTAGCTTACCCTCAAATATTCTGCTCAACCACCGACAAGATCGGAGAAGGAAGGGAAAGAAAACTTGGGTATCGATCTCTTCAACCCGAACTGCCTCAAGATCAATTGTACACGCTTCAACAAGTGGGTACCCATTAATCCCCTCTATTCTTCTCAGATCTCATAGCGTAGGGTGTGTTTGATCGTGCACAGATGGATTTAAAATTAATTAAACCCTAAAATATTATAAATCTGATATATCTACATAATTAGTAATTTACCCTTCCATTAAAATTGTAATTCTATATTCTTGTTTTATTTAAAACTAATTAAGCTCTAAAATCTAAATTATATTCTTATTTTATTTAAAACTAGTTATGCTTTAAAATCTAATCTATATTCTTATTTTATTTAATAGTAATTAAGCCTTACAATATAAACTATATTCTTATTTTATTTAAAATTAGCTAAGCCCATAGTGACAAATTTCATTTTCGGGAATTTTTCGGTGGGAGGTCCTTTCGGTACATTTCAGATTAATTTCGATACCTTTTGGAAAAATTTTAGGAAAGTTTCAGGGATTAAAAATATACAAAAACATATATTTAATAAAAATTTTAAATATATAAAAAAAATTTACAGAAATTTATTAAAAAATACTAAATTTATCGAAAAGTATCAAAATTTTTTCGAAAATTTCGTTTGACCCTCATTTCGCGAAATTTCGACGAAATTTGTCACTATGGTTAAGCCTCAAAATCTACTCTATATTCTTGTTTAATTTAAAGCTAATTAAGCCCTACAATCTAAACTATATTCTTATTTTATTTAAAACTAATTAAACCCTAAATCTAATCTATATTCTTATTTTATTTAAAACTAATTAAGCCTTAAAATCTTGTGAATATGATATATCTGCATAGTTAGTAATTTACTTTTTTATTAAAATTGTAATTCTATATTCTTGTTTTATTTAAGACTAGTGATGCCCTAAAATTCTAAGCTATATTCTTGTTTTATTTAAAAGTAATTAAGCCATATAATCCAAACTATATTCTTGTTTTATTTAAAACTAATTAAACCATAAAATCTAAACTATATTTTTATTTTATTTAAAACTAGTTAAACCCTAAAATCTAATCTATATTTTTATTTTATTTAAAACTAATTAAGCCCTAAAATCTTGCAAATCTGATAGATCTATTTATTTGGTATATTCTATTGAACCTGCTTATCTTTAAATCTGATATATCTGTATAGTTAGTAATCCACCCTTCTATTAAAACTATAATTTTATGTTCTTCTTTTATTTAAAAATAATTAAGCCCTAAAATCTAAAATATATTCTTATTTTATTTAAACTAATTAAGTCCTAAAATCTAAACTAAAATCTTGTTTTCTTTAAAACTAGTTAAGCCTTAAATTTCTAATCTCTATTCTTGTTTTAGTTAAAACTAATTAAGCCATAAATTCTAAACTATATTCTTATTTTATTTAAAACTAATTAAGTCCTAAAATCTAAACTATATTCTTGTTTAATTTAAAACTAGTTTAGCCCTAAAATCTAATCTATATTCTTGTTTTATTTAAAACTAATTAAGCCATAAAATCTTATAAATCTGATAGATCTGGATAATTAATAATTTACTTTTCTGTTAAAATTGTGAATCTATATTCTTGTATTATTTTTTTTATTATTTTCCTTTCGTTTGACCACCACCGGTGAACCACCGACATTGTTATCTTTTGATGGAGTATCAAGTACTCTACCTTTGATATATTATGACCAAAATTTCTATTGCATGCTAGTCTTAAAATTAGGTTTTCGATTGGTTTTCGATCGATGATTATAATCGATCTAAATTTAAAGCACGATATTTTTTGTATATTTATTCGATTATAGCATATTATATATCTATTTTTGTCACCTCGATGTCATCTTTACTATGATATGAAAACTTTAAGATTTTGACGCCATCTGTAAAATCAAACTTGAACCTTCCATATTTTTAATCACACGTACACTAAGAACTGCACCTATTTTATACTTGTATTGATGTATTGCCTATATATATATGTATATGTAACGTAACTTATATATTTAATTTTACACATTAAGTAAAATAGGACTATGTTTCTTTCATTGTTATGTGATATATTTTATGGATATGATAGATCATATACGCGAGTGTGTGCGAATTCAGTGTAACCTCGTATACGGTAACATATACAATGACCCTATCACCCTTGAGTTTTAAATATGATAGATTAAGTTAAAGAAAAAGATATGACCTTGACCTTTAGGCCTTAGTTATGGTGGGGTTCTTTTCACGGTCATGTGAAACTCAGAATGTAGACATCCATGTACAGATGTAATACCTCTATGGTAATATGGACTGTCACACAAAGTATATCCAGGTTACTATGGAACCTGTCCATTGGAAAACATAGTTTAGTAAAACTTATCGTACCATGACTCACTCTAGATTCAGGTTGTAAGATTATGATAAGAAAGAATATGTAAGATAAGATAAGATACAGATATAATAAGACATCGTTGTGTAGGCTAGTATAAGATTGAGAGACTAAGTCTGTACGTACCATTTCTTACGTAGCCACCGTAAGGACTACAGTGTCTACATTCAAGACGGTTCTCTCAGAAGTCAATATGAGTTATGCTATGAGTTACGCTTGTCGGCCGCCCCTGAAACTAGATGAGATTTATAAGTATGAGTATGCTATGTTATGCTATGGAGGGCGATATGTTATGATAGTAAGCTACTATGGTGACCCTCACATGGTAGGCTCGATCAACGACTCTGGCACAAGTCGTATTAGGGAATAGAAGTAAAAATGTACGCTCATGTGATGTACAGGCACTTGTGCCGCTGTAATAAGATATGCTAGATTTATAAGGTATGGTGAGGTGCACTAGGCTTGAAGTGTGCCTAGATAATGGTCTTATATGTAGGTTAAGATATGAGTTTGATGTTATGTATGATTTTTACATTTCTTTTTTCTTATAAACTGTCATATTATTATTATTATCGGTCACGAGATGCACCCTCCAAGCACCCGAGTAGTATAGGGTGGTGGATTGGTGGTGTATCCACTGAGTTGCGCATTGTTTATCAACTTAGCACTCATGACATTTATTCTTTTTAGGTGATTATATCGACGGAGTGGACACCGGTTATCCCTACTCTGCTGACGTTGATTTCATTGACCCTGTAGACGCTGAGTACTAGGAGTCTTATGAGGATGACGCTACAAGACACCAAGAGGACCTTGGTGCCGATTACGATCCTAGTGCTATTTATTGATAGTGCTAGCTTTGGTATAGAGACTACGATTTTCAGTTTTGATAGTTTATTTTATTATTTCATACAATTGTCGCTAAGCATTGGGTATTTATTGTCAGCCCTTTTGACTTATGTTTGACCTTTATTTTTCCTTGATTAGTAGTTATTTCATTGGTTTGGTATCGTTTTTATTTATTATTTATTTCTGCCCTGATTCTTTATCTTTATACTATTGGATTCACGAATTTTATGGAACCACGTTAGCGTGAGAATTCTAATTATGTATATATCCGATTAGTGTATCTGTGATGTGTGTTGGTCATAAAACAGAATCTAAACTATTTGGATGAGGTAGAATTTCGGATCTCGACAATATTTGACCTTCTTTGCCTAACATGATATATAGCTGCCGATATGTATCAGACGACTGATATTTACAATCATGCTTGAGAGGTCTAAAATTTCAGTACTTGCCTAAGAAGGTACGGACTCTCAGTACTTTTAAAAAATTTAGTATTCAATCCCTCAAATTCTTGATTTTTTCAAATTTAGTCTTACTCCATAAGTTAACAATTTAGAAATGTGCTCAAAAATAAATAAAAATAAAAATTTAGACATGTGCTCAAATTCATTGGTTAGAGACAATAAAATTTTAAGATGGAAATTCTATGGCTAAGGGCTCACGTGTCATTATTATAAAAGTCAAGGTATAATGTCCAAAAAAATAGTTTTTAAGTTGTTAATTAGTTCGTAACTTAAAAACCAAGGATGTTTTCATCTAAGGAAACATGGTTATCAAAGTAAAATAGACCCTCTCAAGTAAATATTTTGAAAAGTAGAGAGCGTCTACGGTAAATAGGTAACGGGTGGATCCTCTCATGTAAATACCACCATTTTTGTTTTGTCCTTTTCGTATGAAATTCAATAAAACATATGAATCCGGGGGTTATCCTTATTTTATTTATTATTTATTTCTCTTCAATAAGAAATCATCAATCAGAAATCGAACCTGTGGCCTTGGGAATTGGGATTGCAAATTGCAATAGTGTCAACCTTCCATTTGACAGATGCTAAGTTGAAATAGAAAGTATAATTGTATGACGGTTTTATCATGACCAATCAATAGTGTGATTATTTGAACACGACAATTCAATATCGATGGTCTGATCATTGTCGACAAAGGTTAACCATTTGATCACTAGAGTTCTATTGTAAGACCAGTCGATCATGATTTCTTGATGGTAAGAATGTAGCCTTTTGAAGTTCCCCAATCAATCAATTATCACTATATTTTAAGCATCATTTATTTATATTTTTCAAAAGCACACCTTGTGTTTTTAGTAAAGTTTGGTACCTACCTAAGTTGAGATCTGCAGTGCAACCGGTGGCATTGCATCCGATGGTACTGTGTGGGGTAGCCGAGACCGGGAGATTGTAGCCGTCAATGATACTCACATCATAAAAATCGGTGTCTACAGCATCCTCGCCTAGGGTGATCTCAAAAAGTGTTGCAGGAAGGGTAGCACCAATGCCGCCGCACACCAACTTACCCCCACAGTCCCCTGTTTCGCATGTCCCTGTCCCTAACTCGTCGAATGTGCACCCCGTCCTCGCCCAAATCCGACCCGACCACCCAACAGGGGCCTGAATTTCAGCACTCTGGCCAGCCTCTAGCCTGAACCAAGTGGTCTGAAGTGGCGGTCTCCCTGCACCCGAAAGTGTCCCGGGCCATATTGTATATGCACAATTGTTTGTTACATTGATCACGTACGATAGGGAGCGGGAGACAAGGAGAGAGATGAGGACGATGAAACCGAAAATTTTCTTCGTCACCATCGTTTAAGTAAACGTTCTAAGGAGAGGAGCCATTGCTATATATTATAATTTTTAATGGCTAATGGGATTGAGTGAGCGCCATGGAAGCCAAAGAATTAAAGGTTGCTTTGCTAAACTCCTTATCTGAAGTTAGCATTTCTTGAAGTTGAGAGGTGGCCTCCAAAAGAAGCAATGCCTTATTACTTATTAGACGTTGCAAGAAAGAGGTCACAAGGAAAATTACGAAGGTAACCTTGCTTGCACCTTGTCGAACTCCAATCTCACCCAAGTAATTAACACGTGCAATGAATTTACAGGTATTTTTCTGATGAGGTGTAAACCCCACTAAATTTGTGGGGCACACCCTGCTTCTATTTTCTGATATACCATGAAACCATTCCGTAAGGAACCACCGACAGGCAGTAAGGGATTTGGATATATCAGAATGGTTCTACTTTCTTTTATGTCTTGAGACCTCTTGGTGGGGATGCATTGAACCATTCTAGAGGTTGATCGGTGGGTGACCACCGACAACTATGCAACAGTCTCAGTGACCATCCAACAACAGGGTTCAGGACACCATGCGAAGAGTGAGATGCGAATCGTGAAAAAGTTTACTAATTTAAGGGGTGATTTTTAATTACTACGTGAATCATTGGGTGTTTTTATTAATTGGTGTGATTGCAGTTTGAGTGGGTGAAAATAATGCACTACAAAAAATAAGACTAGGTAGCAGCAGCCAAAACTGTCGCTATCAACAAAAAAAGATAAACCTAAAATATAAACCTAGCTAAAAGGAAAAATCGTGATGGATTCAAAACATACGAATTCAAACTTGTTTTCATTCAATAGAGATGTGATCACCATCAGGATAAGGAGTAAAGGTGCCAAGATTTGAGGGGAACTAAAGTTTCATTGGGTGATTGGGTTAAGGATGCTCCAACATTAAGGATAACTTTAAAAATGAGAGTCCAAGTGGGTGTCATATTCGAGGGTTACATAGAATATGGGCTAATGGGAGCTCACTTTTGGCCTAAGATAAAGTCCTCCCATCCAACTCTATGGGCAGTGTGGCAGACTTTTTTTTTACCAATCCAAATTGCCTATGGGGCAAAACATCATATAAAGATCACCCAACCAAAAAAAATTCTTATTAGAGTCAAACTATTTGATCTAAAAAGTATAATATGGATAGTAGTTTATATCTAATGGGCGGTTCATATGGAAGTGCTTGGATTCGGTTGTACAAATCCTCCAATAGGCATATGTATAATTTATTCTCCACGATCATTAGGAAAAGTTGGATTGGAAATTTTTTTGTGCCACATGTCATCATACAGCTTAAAAGTGAGACAGTGAGGACTCTCTATATATATTTTGGATATTGTTATACAGTGGATAATTTTTTGTAGACAAATTTGCAGGCAGCTTATGTGACGTGACATTACGTGACTAGCTGCACACATAGTGGGGCCCAAGCACTGTAGGCATGCAGTCATGTCGTGCCACATAAGCTGCCTGCAAAATTTATCTATAAAAAATTATCCACTGTTTATAATTTTCCATATATTATTTATGTCATTCTCCCTCTCTATATGTTTATATCTGGCAACTAACTCTTTCAATTGCCTTTGGAGAAAAATGTTTATATGCTTCAGCACCTTTGGTTGGCTGATAAGCCCTTAATTAGCCTAGGCTGCACAATAAGGGATTGCTCAGATAACCTAAGATTCTAAAAAAATCAGCAATCTATGGAAACGAATCACCTGGGATTCTGAAAAAAAAATCAGCAATCTATCGAATCGAATCGAATCGACTCTATGTGCACGGATTTAACCTCTTATCCTTAGATTGCTTGTTATCAAAAAATGATATGGAAAACTAAGTAATAAATGTAATTTTACATTCGAATCAACTCGAAATTTGGTCAGAGCTCGACATGTGAAAAAAAAAAAAGTTTATTCAAGGACTTAGGTAACACTATGATTCACCATTAACTGAATCTCGATTGCTGGGCGACCATTGAAAAAATGATCACAAATGGATGAAAGTATTTTTTTGTGGAATGAGACATTTTAGTCTTTATCGACCAAGTATATTCTAGCTGAGAACAAGTGAGCTGGCTTCAATGGAATTCATAATTGATTACTTTTCATGAGAAGAAGGGTAGGCCAAGCTTCTAATCAGTCTAAAAATATTACATATATTAGACCCCAATCTAACTTTACTAGAACCTTAGAATCCCTTTAGATGTTTAATTAACATAATTTTATGTTTTATATAGGTAAAATGGCTTAAAGAAAAGAGTATGACTGAAAAGAGGGCGATTCCCACTTTTCAAACTTATCCCAACTTATAGCTCAATTTTGACCCCTAGAATGTTAGATTTATGAAATTCCTATTTCGCACAAAGTTGTAGATCATTTTGTATTCTTTCCATGGCCATAGGAATCGTATCGATCCAAATTTGGAGTAAAAAATTATGACTAAAATATAGAGGCAGTATCAATCTCGGCCCAAATTCGCCTGAGCGAAAACGACACGAATTGTCAAGTTGGAACTCTTTTTGGGTTTTGTTTCTTTTAGAAAGTTATAAATAGGAACCTATGATTTTCTTTTAATGATCCTAGGCTTCTGTTTTAGAGATTTTAGAGAGAGAAGAAAGATTAGGGACTGGAGAAGAAGCCTCAAAGATTGATTCCATAACATATATGAAGATTTCCATCAACATAATTGTTCGTTCTTCAATTATGCATGACTAAGTTTCTAAGTTTAGGGTTTCGTTGAAACCCTTGCTTTGTAATATCTCTTCCTTACTTTCACTTTCTTTTTATTGTAATTATGGATAGTGATTGCATGTGAGTACTCATTGATTTTAATAAAATTATTTGATTATACATGGGTTTTAAAATTAATTTTGTAGATAATTTGATTTCTTATGTGATTGATCCATACGGTCTCCGTCATTTCTTATGAGAATTTTTTTGAAATTAGTTGCAACTCTAGGGTTTGCTGATTTTAGGAACAAAAATCGAAGGAGCCTTAAATCAAATGAGATTTGAGCAAATTTTCAAAATAGTAGAGAAAACGGGAGATTGAGAGAAAGATAAGGAAAATGAATGGAGAATGATTAGGGTTTCACTTCATAAATTAGAGACGCTTGGAGAACGATTAGAGTTTCGCTAGGGTTTCCCTTGGGTTTCACTTTCCAATATTGGGAGAAAGAGAGAAAAAAAATCAATTGGGCTCGCTTTCGAAAGAGTTGTGTAACAACTGCCACTAAAATTCAGGGTTGGTCAACCATTAGGGTCAAACGGAAGGTCATGATCTCTAGATCAAAATCAACAGATGTGATTCAATCACACCCATTTTATTTGCTAGCATATGGCTGGTCAAATATTGACATAAAATTAAAGGGGTTTAGATGATTTTAATACTCACATTGGGTATTTGTGGCTACACATGGGATAGTGGCATTCTTAGTAAATTGTAATGAACTATAAGGCTTTATAAATGAATTCCCTAATTTCTATATTAGAAAAGAAATTTTTTTTTAGCCATTTAAAGCCCCACCTTTTCATCTACCATTAAACCTATTTCCCACCTATCTAAGCTCCCAAAAACCTAGAAAACCTTAGATCTCTATTACCTAATTGCTAACTCAATTAGCCCTTTAACCCTTCACTAATCCTCTCATTTTCTATAAATAGAGAGCCACCCCCCCTTGCTTAGGGGCTTAAAAAAATTCCAAGAGAGAGAAAAAGCCTTTGGAGCTTTCCTCCTCCCTTTCCATGCATTGACCCATACATTTCATAGCTGAGTTTTATCCTTTACACCCTATTTTTCATCATCAAACCCTTAGATTTGCTAGAACTAGTCCTTAGCCTTCTTCTCCTACCTTCTAGCTTCCAAGCCTTGGAGGTTCAAACCCATTCCTCAACACATTTGCTATCCGAAGCTCACTGGAAGCGCATTAACGCGAAGGTCCATAGCAGTGCTACAAGGGCCAGAGAGCTCCGGCTCTCCCCTCTATTCCTCAACCTTCTTTGCTTTTACTCTATCCTAGAATTTGAGCTGTTACACCGTCGAAATTTCAAAAATTACGAGGGGTTTAAATGTGATTGGAGTGCCTTCGAGCAAGAGGAAGTACCGTTCATTTTTTTTTTTTTACCATTTGGCCATAAGTAAAGACCACTTATGAGCGGGTTGATCGGATGTTTAACACCTTCCCGATCGATAATTGAAGCCCCCACTCAAGAACCTTTGGCAAAGACTGGTAAATCAGAGTCATATTTTTACACTTCGGTGCTTACATATCGATTTTTGAGATATCTTGGGCCGCCAAAAGCTTCAGGTGACAACTCCATTTTTAGAGAGTGTGCATCGTCGCGACGAACTTGCAAGGTCCATAGTTGCATAGATGGTGACTTCACTGGGATAACTTGTAGAGCTTCTCCTTAAAGTTTTGACTCCTTTTTTGCATGTATTTTTCTTTTCACTAACTGGTTTTGTCCATTTTTTTTTACTTACCCCTACGATTTCACATTTATTTTACTTACCCTTACGATTCTATCATTTACCACCTTGGCCAATTGGCGGGCCTGCTTAAGCACCTTTTACTCACCCCTACGATTCTGTCGTTTATACGCCTTAGCCGTTTGGCAAGCATACTTGAGCATTTTTGATTCCATCTTTACACACCTTAGCCATTTTGCAGGTTACTTGATAGTATAGATCATATTCTAACAGTGGATGCCGGCCTGTAGAGGTGGCATGGGATTCTCAATTCTCATTTTTGAACATAAGTAAACTCCCTTAAAATTAAACTTAAAATTGAACAAAGAGGGAGACTTAATTAAATCGTTATCGCAGGTAGCTTTTGTGAAAGGGGGGAATTTTAGGTAGCGATACACTTGTCTCGGTTTTCGGTAGAGCGACAACCCTATAGGTGATGATCTCGAAAGGAACCACTCCATCCAGTATCTGAGAAAGCGCTTGCGCTGGAGGTATATCGGGTGGGTAATCAGAATTGTTACAAAGCTTAAAACTCTTGTGGGAGAGTGTTAGTTACAGCGAATCAATCTTATATCCTTTAGGCATAGTAAGGAGAGACCCGATAAAAAAAAAAGAGTCTCCGGAAGTACTACTTCTAGAAAACCCAAAAAATATAGACCAACTCGGGTCTGCTGCTACAGTCTAAAATATATATACATATACTTTTTAGCCTAGCGTATATAATATACACGCTAAGCTAAAAATTCCTAGATTTAGCCTTGTGTGTATAATATACACGCTAAGCCAAAAATCCCTAGATTTAGCCTTGCGTGTATAATATACACGCTAAGCTAAAATTCCAGAGTTTTTAGCCTAGCGTGTATAATATAAGCCAAAATCTCTAGAATTTTAGCCTAGCATATATAATATATAATATATACTCTAGCCTATTATGGCTTGAGTATCCCGAATCTGAGGCCTTTTTCACTACTCCTGAGCCCCCCGCTTAGCGATTTTAATACCCTCAATAATTCCTGCACCATCGAAACTCAAAACGCCCTCGCCGATCAAGAGAGGTCGCCCTCTTATTGACTCTTTCGAGGGATCGAGTCGTCACGTGGATTTTCGTTCCCTTATATAGATCAAAGGTCTTCCTTTGATTCTTTCAAGGTGCATCAGAATCCCGCTGTGAGAGGTATTAAGGGTGTAAACACTACCAAAAAGGGAGTTCTAAGGCCCCGAAAAAAGCACCATATTGATCAAAGGGAGAGGAAAATTTTATTTGTCATAAACAAAATTTAAAAATAAGCAAAAAAAAATTAATCAAACCAAAAATATAAAAAAAGAGCGCTTGTGGTGCTGGAAAAAAGGCATCACCTTACCCTCCATCATCCTGTAGGGGAAGGAGGAAGAAAGTGTTTGGGCCTCACCCGAGGAATCCATACCCGACCTGCCACCAAACCATGTATTGGGCGGTCGATCCAGCTTACCCGATTCATCACCACCGCATTCCCCAATACATTTCCACATGGAGGAGATACCCATCTCCGACCCTCCAACCCAATCCCCATTCAACGTCACCAGATCATTCGGTGCACCCATTTTTCCATCCACACCCATTCAAAATTTGACCATTTTTCCATCCACGACTACCCAAAATCCATCTACATTCACCCCACATATACCCCATTTTCACCCCATTTCCCCTCAAATTCAAATAACCCTAATTTTTCCCCACCCACCACCACTCAAAATTCACCCCAGTTTCCCCCCACATCAACCTGGGTCATACCCAAAATTTCACATCCCTCAACTTCAAATACACCTAATTTTCCACATACCTCCACCCAAAATATCCCCATTTTTTCTCAAACCATACCTAATTTTCTCACATCCATCATTCCCAATTTCCCCCATCCACATCCCATATACCCTATCTTACCTCTAATCCAAATACACCTAATTTTCCCCCATCCACCAGGGTCATGCCCAATTTTCCCTCATTTATCCAGGTCATGCTCAATTTTCCATCCACATCCACCCAAGCCATGGCCAAATTCTCCATCCACATCCCACCACGCTTTACCACAACTCCACACATCTCCCCCATCAAATGAACCATCCCTATCCACACCCATGACCGATCTCATGGTCATGATGGAGGAAATGATAAGGGCTTACACCACATGGAAGGCCTCTCAAAGCCTTCCTCATCGACCCCAAATACCCGATCCCCATCAAACCTTCCAAAATCTTCACACCCCATTTTTCCAAAATCCAAATCCTACCCAACCAAACCCCTAAAATGTGCAATGGCCTCACCAGGCATCCATCCAAAGTCTACAATTCACTCATTCCATTACCCCACAAGTCACCCATCAAAGCTTCCCTCATGTACAATGCATTCACCAGGCACCCATCCAACCCACTCAAAATCAACAAGATAACCTCATCCTCCCTCCACCTTATATGGATACAAATCCTCAATATAAAGATGATGAAGTTCAAAATAGTGGAGCTTACATGGGACCCGCTTGTTTCAGAAATAGTATGTCTACAACATAGACATCGAGCCCCATAAATCTGACATAGCTCGGTTAAAGCAGAAGCCCGATGAAACATTTAGCGACTACCTGGGGAGATGGAGAGCCTTGGCAGCCAAAGTAAGAAATTGAATACCTGACGATGAACAAATCGAGATGATCTCAAAAAATACTCTGCTAGTCATATCAGATTTCTTAATGTACCAGCAGTAATCTAGCTTTGCTGACTTAGTAATGAATGTCAATCGTTGCAAGGATGCAATAAGAGAGGGGCGGTTAAACAAAATCGTAACCAGTAGGGTTCACAAGTTCGCAGAGTAGAGGAATGATAGAAGAACTGGGATAGATGTGCATACAGTCATAAATGCACAACCCAACACTAATATAGCCCTATTCCAATTCAAGGCAGCATAGCCAGCCCCATCACGAGTCGAACCAGTACAGAGAATAGGAAATGGGCAGGGGGCACTAATGACCCCAAAACAAAGAAGGGAATGGTTCAATCAAGTTTTTATGCCATTGGGGCAATCCTTGAACATCCTTTTACCATTGTTGGTTGAAAAAGGTCTTATTACGCCCTTCCAACTGTGCCTGCCTCCAAACCCAATCTCAGGAAATTATGATCCCAATACTCATTGCAATTTCCACCAAGGGCCAGGTCACCCGACTGACCGATGCTTTCCCTTGAAGCATGTAATATAGGATCTGATAGAAGCCAGAAAAATTATCCCTTCGACAAACCAGCATGCAAACATCTATCAGGTTCTATTGCCATCGCATCCACTAGGAGGAACAGGCCCAAGGTCTACTACCAACATGATAGAAGCAGACGGGGAAGAGTTTGATCCTTCAGAATATATTAGTGTCAGGGAGAACTTCCTAGCACCAAGGCAAGTAAATCGAGAGGATGGAACATAGGAGTAATCGAGCCTTTAAACTTGGCTGATTACTTCCCCAATCTAGCACCCCAAGCAAAGCCCTTAGATCTAAGGATATATTTTCCAGTACTAGCTCCTGTCAATTATGTTCAATCTAGTGTATCTCCATATCAACCATATACAACACCAACCCTCTCCAATTACTTGATGCCCGGTATTTCCCCATTACCCCCTTTGACACCGATTAGCTACCATTAGCTTTACTCTACCACATCGCCACCAATGCAGTCATCCACGGTTCCCGTAGACCCAATTTTGTCCACTCTTGCCGCTCCTCCAACCTATCCACCTCTAGCATAAGTTAACCATGTCTTATCTTGCTATTCGATAGCACCAATCTAAGACCCTCTGATACCCTTGTCTAACCCATTTCAGATTCCAGGGCCGATCTATGACCCCCATTAGATCCCGCTCAGTTACAATCAGACAGACATCAATGCGGCCAGTAGTAGAGAGGGGGCAGTTGATTTTATTACATGATTCGAGAGGATCTCTAAGCAACCCGAGGTACCTGTACTAACCCGACCGAAAGAGAGAAACGAACCCCCAGTAGTGCACTCATTTGAAAAAATGAGTCGGGAATACGCATTAGAAACATAGTTTAAAAGAACGTCGGCTCACATCACCGTCTGGAATTACTAATGACGTCTCCGCTCCACTACCCGGCTCTAATGGGAGCATTGAAAGAAGTGCATGTGTCTAGCAAAGTGTCCTGAGATAATCGGGCAGGAATTGGCTCCTAACGCCATCTCATTTTCAGACGCCGATCTTTCGAATGAGGGAAATAATCATTCCAAATCCCTCAACATCACAGTAGAAGCAAGAGACTTGGTGATCCCGTTAGTATTGATAGACAAAATCGATATTAAATGTGTGCCCCCTAAGAACTATAACGCCCTCCACATTCAGGCCAGCCAAAACAAGTGCAAGAGGATTTGAGAACACAAGGAGGGAAATAATAGAAGTCGATCTTGAGCTCACCGTTGGGCCAATGACCTTCTCCATCCTGTTCCAAGTTATGGACATCAAATCCACCTTCAATCTGCTGCTAGGGCGCCCTTAGCTACACGAAATCGGGGTAATACCTTCAACCTTGCATAAAAATCTCAGATTCATATCAGATCAGAAGGTCATCACCATTCTAGGTGAAGGACAGGAGGAAGGAGAAAAGGTCACACACAACATCGAGAACCTTAAGGTATTGGATGTGCCACACTCAGCTGAAGACACAGATCTTTAGATTTTTCAGTATGATGTCTCAGCAGTGGCACCTGAACCCCTCGAAAGAGTCTCCTCGAGTACATAAGGTGGAATGACTGCAACAGTTGCCATGCTTAAGAAATGAGGCTATCAGAAAGGAAAGGGTTTAGGTCCTCACCTGAAAGGAAGAAGAAACCCAGTCAGGGCCAAGGGCGGACAACATATCAGATTTAGCTTAGGCTACAAGCCTACTGAAGAGGAGGTCAAGGAGGCTAAAGAGAAGGCCCGCACCACCACCATAGCGAAATCCAGGGGGATAGACCTTGAAGATGAAACTAGTCCGAGACCTCCCATCTGAAGCACCTTTATAAGCGCAGGGATTATAAAAATTGATCAAAATGGGGCAACACAACTAACTCCACACAAATCAGTAGCCACTGTTCACCTAACTAACCCTCGAATCATCCTTCTCAATATGGAAATAGACCTAGCCTCCCTATCCCTTTTTGAGGAAGAGGTACCTTCGTCAATACCAACCTCAGGCATAAACCACCACAAGCCCTTATTAATGTTTGAGGACCGGGTCCCAGGCGAACCAATGGAAAGTATGATGGAGGTCGACTCTCAAAGGGCATTTCAATCAGCCTACTCCATCAGACCAGGTAAATGTGTGGCACCGCAGGTGAGAAATTGGGCTTCAATGCCCCTAACTCTGAAAGCATCAAATGACCGTAAATACAACACTGACTTAAAAAAAAAAAAAAAACCTATAAAAAGTGAGATTAGCCCTTGGCAGGTAATACTATGTGTATATAGAGACCCGCCTTGCTAAGGGCACATCTCTGAAGAAAAGAAAAACCATAATAAAGTAGAAAAAATATAAAAAACTCCAAAAATATTATCTTTCAAAATTCTTTGAAAAAGTAAGAAAAATGATGCCTTAGTAGAAGAGCCTGCCTGACGTGAAGCCAACCTCTTTCTTGTAGAAATATAAGAAGAGGTAGGAGCCACGGATCTGGATGGCAAGGACTTAATCAAGGAGCTTCCCAATAAGCTCCTTGAACGATACGCCGATTTTGAGCATGGCCCTACCCCGATCGTAGAAGAGATTGAAGAGGTCAATCTGGGTACCAAGGAGGTTCCTAGACTCACTAAGATCAGAACATCGCTGTCTCCTAAGGAAAGGAAAAGCATGATTGATTTCCTTCGGTCATATCAAGACATCTTCACATGGTCATATGAGGATATGCCTAATTTGGACATCGATTTGGTCAAGTATGAGTTAACGTTATATCCTGATGTTAAGCCTGTCAAGCAAAAATTGAGGTGTCTCTGACCAAAATGAATGTTAAAAGGTGAAAGATGAAGTCATAAAGCAATACAATGTGGGATTCCTCATGGTCTTCAAGTACCTACAGTGGTTGGCTAAGTTATACAAATACCAAAGAAAGACGGAAAGGTTCGCATGTGCATTGACTTCAGAAATCTCAACAAGGTGAGCCCAAAGGATGACTTCTCGTTGCCACATATCGACATTATGGTCAATAACACTGCAAGGCATGGGATGCTCTTGTTCATGGACAGATTCTCTGGATATAATCAGATCAAGATGGCAGAGGTAGACCGAAAAAAGACAACGTTCATCACTCCATGGGAAACTTTTTGCTATCAACTCATGCCCTTCGGATTAAAGAATGTCAGGGTCACATATCAGAGGGCAATGATGATACTTTTCCATGACATGATGCACTAAGAAATCGAGGTGTATGTCGACGACATGCTAGCTAAGTCTTAAGAGAGAGGTGATCATCTGGTAAATCTCTACAAGTTGTTTGAGAGGCTGAGGAAGTACAGATTGCGCCTAAACCCTCACAAATGCACATTTGGTGCCATGTCCGAAAAATTACTGGGCTTCATCGTTAGCAGGATAGGTATTGAGGTTGACCCAATCAAAGTAAAAGCTATTATCGAAATGCCACCCCATCTACCGAAAAAGAACTTAGAGGCTTCTTGGGCAGAATACAGTACATCAGTCAATTCATTGCACAATTAACTCCTATCTGCATGCCTATCTTTAAGCTATTAAGGATAGATTTGCCCGTTAAATGGAATGATGGCTGTCAAGTAGCATTTGACAAAATCAAGGGTTACCTTCTCAATCTTCCAGTTTTGGTAACACCGGTACCTGGGAGACCACTCTTAATGTAGCTCTCAAAAATGAAAGTTTCAATTGGATGAGTCCTAGGACAATATGATGAAATCGGAAGAAGAGAACATGCAATTTACTATTTGAGCAAAAAGTTCACCGACTATGAGACACGCTATTATTGTCTGGAGAAAGCATGCTTGACTCTCGTTTGGGCTACATAGAGGCTTCGTCACTACTTTCTATCTCAAGTGGTTCTCCTGCTGGCATGAATGGATCCCTTAAAGTACTTGTTCGCAATGCTGGCTCTTATTGGCCGAACTGCATGTTGAAAACTCCTCTTATTTGAGTTTGACATCACGTATGTCACCCAAAAGTCAATCAAGGGGCAAGAACTTACTGATCAGATTGCTGAGAATCCTTTACTTGACTACGAGCCTCTGAGAACTGAGTTTCCTGATGAGGACATCTTATTCATGATAGAAGATGACACAGAGGAGACAGAAAAGTCCTGGGTAATGCACTTTGATGGGGCATCAAACGTTGAAGGTCAAGACGTCGACGCTATTCTAATCTCGCCAAAAGGGTCCCACGTATCGGTCTCCATCAAGCTCAATTTCCCCTGCACCAACAATATGGTCGAATACGAAGCCTACACAGCTGGCCTACAAGTAGCTCTTGACCTAAACAAAACTCATCTCAGGGTGTTTAGCGACTCACAACTGATCCTATGCTAAACAAATGGAGACTAGAAAACCAAGGATGAGAAGTTGATCCCATACCATGAGCATCTTGAAGATCTAATCGCGCGCTTTAACGATGTCACTTTCTCCTATGTCCCGCGAGCAAGAAATCAATTTGCTGACGCACTCACAAGCTTGGCATCAATGGTCGAAATCTCCTATGGCATCGAGATTAAGCCGATCATGATCGAACAAAGAAACAACCCTACCTTCTGCCTCCAAGTTAAGGGATCCATAAAGTTATATGATGAGCCTCTATGGGTCTTAGATATTAAGAATTTCCTCAAAACTCGAGCTTTCCCTGAAGGCACGTCCAAGACAAACAGGTGGACCATCTAACTTTAGCCGTGAACTATGTCATCTGTGGCAAATGCCTCTGCAAGAGATCATATAACAATATCCTGCTTAGATGCCTAGCTAAAAGTGAGGCAGCCAACATCATGAAAGAGATCCACAAAGGAGTATATAGGGCCCATGTCAATGGGAAAATGCTCACCAAGAAGATCCTACGGCAAGGATAATTCTAGACTACCATGGAAGATGACTGTTGTAAGCATGTTCAAAAGTGCTACAAATGCCAAGAACACTCCAGTCTGATACATTCCCTTGCTATAGATCTACACAGCATGACCACTCCACGGCCATTCGCTACATGGGGCCTCGATGTCGTCGGAAAGGTCAATCCAAAGGCATCCAACGGGCATCAGTTCATCCTTGTCGCCATCGAGTACTTAACCAAATGGGTAGAGCCAGTGTCTTATACGAACATCACAGCCAGTCACATTGAGAAGTTTATCAAGAACAACATTGTTTGTCAATTCGGCATGCCCAAGGATATTATCATAGATAATGGCACTAACTTTGTAAACAAGTGCATTAGAGCCTTATGAGAGCAGTACAAGATCAAACACCACCACTCGTCACCATATCGACCACAAACTAATGGAGTCGTAGAAGCTGCCAACAAGATAATCGTTCGCATCCTCGATAAGATGGTCATCACTTACCGAGATTAGAGTAAAAAGTTATCTTTCACACTATGGGCCTACCGAACGTCGATCCATTCCGCTACAGGGGCAACACTGTTCTCCCTTGTGTATGAAACTGAGGTCGTGCTCCTAGTTGAAGTTGAAGTACCTTCACTTCGTATCCTCATTGAGTCTGATCTACCGAAAGCTAAGAAAGAGAGATCCCATTTCGAACAGCTAAACCTCCTTGATGAGGAAAGGCTCCTAGCCTTGTGTCACACCCAGGTCTACAAGGAAGGATTGCATGTGCTTACAATAAGTGTGTTCGCATTCGAGATTTAAAGGTGGGTGACATCATACTCAAGAAGTTCTTCTCTCCACACTATGTAACTGTGGGATTTTTGACGATCCTGTCACGACGATGAACTCTCAATCAAAAAATATAGAGTCGCCACTCGGAGCTTTTGGTGTCCTGGGAAACCTAGTTCATTTTTATGACCACCGAAGTGCTAAAAATATGACTCTAAATCCGGTCCATACCAAAGGCTCTTGGGTAGGGTCTTTGGTTATCGATCGGGAAGGTGTTAGGCACTCGATCAATCAACTTAACGTGGTCTCTACTAATGGCCAAAACTGAAATAAAGTAAAAGAAAGGAAAATGGTTTCCTCTTGCCCAAATGGGCTTTAAATCTAATTTGTGCCCCTCCATTCCTACCGAAAATTTGGCGACGTAACGACACAAATGGGAGGAGAGGAAATGCTAAAAAGAGATAGGAGAAGAAAGGAGAGAGCTGAAGCCCTTGGGCCCTTGTAACACTGTAGGAGAGCCTTACGTGGCTTGCTTTGGATGAGCTTTGAAGGCTTTGTATGGTGTGGAATAAGGTTCTAACTTTTAAGGCTTGAAGCTAAGAAGTAGAGAAGGGAGGATAGGGGATCACATATACCTAACCTAGGGGCTTTCCATGAAAGGCAAGGGTGGGAAGAGGTTTTTGAATTTTGATTTTGTATGAGAGGTGTGCACCAAAGGGAGAAAGATCTTCTCACTTTAAGCTCTTTCTCTCTTAGGTAGAAATTCTCAACCCTTAAACCAAGGGGAGGGGGGCCCTATTTATAGGAAATGGGTAGATTAGGAGATCACTTAAGAGCTAAATGGGTTTAGCAATTAGGTAATCTCAAATCTAAGGTTTTCTAAGATTTTTGGAGCCTTGAAATGTGTGAGAAGGTCCTCTAATGGTGGATGATGGGGTGAGGCCTTAATCCACTTGAAGGGTTACAAATAGGTAGGGAATGGGTGCAACAGAACTAGCAAAACACACCCCAAAGGTCAAGGTGGTCAACAAGTCAAACCCCAATCATGATTTTTGGGGAAAAATCCAGAGGTTACTATTTATATGCTTGGCGCAACTAATAGTTGCGCCAGGCAAATGTATAGTAAAACAATGTTTAAATAGTGCCTAGAAGTTAGCTAGCGAGGGTGGGCCCCACCTTTAACCTTAGCGCAACTATTAGTTGGGCTAGGCTTAAAGTCTGGGAGAATTGGCCTAGCACAACTAATAGTTGCGCCAGGCAAAATTAGTACTGGCGCAACTATTAGTTGCACCAAATCCCTTAGGGGTCAGCATGAATTTACATTTATGCCCTCCAGGCTTGGTTTGCCATATCTTTTGATGTATACCTCTGATTGGGGCGATTCTTAGACCGTTGGAAAGTTGATGACCTTTGTTTTTCAATGGTATGAGATTCAATCATAGTAAAGGGCCATAGCTGGTTCCGGTGCACCCCTCCTCCACCATTTGCTTGATAAGGTTAGGTTTAGGTTCAGAACGGGTTTTAAGGGTCGGGATTGATTTCTAAAGGTTCGGGTCAGGTTCCTAAGGGATCTAGGGTGATTCCTAAGGGTTTGAAAAGGTTTCTAAGAGTTCTAGGGGGGTTCCTAAAGGTTCCATACATGTCATCAAAAGCTCAGAATTGCACTTTTCTCAAAATGTGCTTCGATCGAGCCTTGGGCCAAATTTGGGTGTCTACACATCAGATCCGAGAGGGAAATTCAAGCCCAACTAGGAAGGGCCTTTTTTTATTAGAGAAGTACTCCCAGGCTATGCATTTCGTCTCCCCACCATGGACGGAGATCATTTTCCTGAGCCCATCAACGTTGGATACGTGCGGCGATGCTATTCCTAGTCTCTCGCGGTAAGGTAAGTATTGATAAGATAGATACGTGACTACTTAAGGATCCCATAAAAGAGGCCATCATTTCAAAGCCAAGTAGCCAAAAAAGTATCCCTAAATGTTCATGCCCTTTGCTATAAACTTTGAGTCATTAACCTTTCCTTCATTAACCCCTCCCAGAAAAAGGAAAAATGTGTGTATATACCAACAAAAAAGAGAGAAAAGAGTTATGGTCAAAATCCAAAATATTTATTATTAGAAAAGAAAAATTCCCTCCAAAAAAAAGAAAGGGATGTCTGAAAAAAGGCAAAAAAGAATAAAAAATAGAAAAGGAAAGAGAGAAAAATCATGGAGCGTGTACAGTAAAAATCCCTCTAAAGAAGTGTATTATGGCAATTGGAACCCTAGCGAGGAAACCTTTTAACCCAAGTATACCTTTAAAATTCCTAACCCACCCCTTTTAGCCTGTGGCCACAATTCATCTCGAGAGAAAGCCATCTTTAAGATCTACAAGTAGTCACAATATCCGTTAAGTTAGCACGAGCCAAGCTGAGAGACAACCAAAGAACTCCATCGAGCCGGCTATGACGGAATCGAAATCCATGTACCAATTTGAAAAAAAAAGAAAGAAGAAGAAGAAGAAAAGAAAATAAAATTATATGAGCTCAAAGCAAAATGGACGCGGTGAAAACCCGAAAGGGTGCTATGGATAAAAATAGCGAGATTGTGCAGACCAGGCGAAAACCTGAAAAGGCGCCTGGGATAAAAATGCATACCCATGGACGTAGTGAAAACCTGAAAGGGCACTATAAGTAAAAAAGAGCTCGATGACGGGCGTGGTGAAAACCCATCTTGGGCGCTGTGAGTAAAAAGGTTAAAAAAAAAAAGAAAAAAAGAAAAAAAAATCAGTTACTCCCTGGGTTACATTTCCGGGTTATCTGGTTGCCAATCGAGCCGCTCATGTTAGTTCAAATTAGGTCTTGATCAGGTAGATCTTTAGACCACACCGTCAAACGCATGGCCAGAGATAAGGATAAAAGGTTGATTCAATCCAAATGGATGGACGTTTCGACCTTGGTAAAGATCCTGAACCTCACTCAAGTCCGACCACATAAACAAATTCGGCTATGCTCAAAATGGGACCCGTCACCTCGTCTCATCATTGAGACATCAAAAAGAGAAGAAGATGATACTTATATAAGATAATAAATTTTCCTTTCCTATTTTCATGTCCATATTTTGCTTTCACCACATCTCAAAAAGATAATCTGTGTGACACCCTATTTCCCCCTTTACAAATTTGAAAAAGAAACAAAAAACATAAAAAAATATGTATATGCCAAAAAGATAGCTATCAGGGGTTCTTATGCCCCTTCCTATGATGTTTGATCTGTGTGAAAAGTATGTGCAGGACAAGGTCAATGACCCAACTCGCGCTTAAGGACACTGATCTGTGCATGCAAAGCATCCTCGCGAGCATTCCGGTCAGTCATCCATCGACCATGGACACCCTTATATTGCTTTTGGGAAGCATCAGTAGCACCAAAAGCATCACTCAGAGCCCCTCTCAGGTGAAGGACCTCACACTTTATGACTTTGGCTCTTGTTTCGGCAACATCAGTTCTAGCTTGTTCTTTCTCTAACGCTCGTGCAGGACTCGCTTCTCATCTACCAGTAACTCATTCCAGGTCCGAAGCACCAAGTCTTTCCTCAGCCAAGGTCTGAATCACTGCTCTCTACCTGATCCAATTGAGGAGCAGAAGTCCTCTCAGATAGTAGCCAAGCCTCATACTCTGGAGAAGTCAAATTAAAAGGAAGGTCCCTTGCTCCAGATCGCACATATGCGTTGACTGACGCATTTCCCAAAGAGCGGTTATCCAATGCTCTGAAAGATCCCTGAGAGAAAATCAGACCACACAGGGGAGGTCTCGTTGCATTAGGCACCTTCTGAACATAGCCTAATTGTCGAAGCACCCGAGATGGGAAATAATGAGTACTACTAGTCAGGCCGAGAAGGGTGATACCCTCATAATCTCTACATCGAACTATCGGGAAGGTACCGTCAAGTCATGGAAGCCTCCATACCAGCTCAGCCTCAATCAGCCAAAGACATAACTCGCATGTATTCTCATGAGGCAACTTGGAGCATCAACCTAAAAAGCAACAAGCTACCTCTCCCTGGACCACATAAAAGTAGGGCACGGATCCCAAAATAGCAAGATGCTCCCTAAGCCAGATTTGAAGAAGAACAGGGCATCCCTTGAAGTACTCCACCTTGCCCGAGGCAAAGGCATGAAAACCCTGATAAAGCTCGACCAACACAAAATGCATCACAAAGTGGCCCTTTTCAAGCTCTACCAGTACATCACAGAGTGTAAGGGAGAAACTCTCTCCCCCCGTGTAGAAGAGGACCTCCGAGAGAAGGCAAAGGGTAAAAGCGTTCACATTACGAATATTTCTGATTGGGAATTTTCATAAACTTTCATCGCCGTAAAGTTCTCTCAGGAATTTCACTGAACACCTGGTGGGCTCACCAACAAAGCTCTTCTCATATTCATTTTACTTCAGGTCTAAAGTCGCGTGGACAGTCTTGGCATAACCCGATTTTGGTAGCACCTTAGCGAGACCGCGAAGTAACTTCAAACCCGACAAAACAGAGAGTTCTTCAAGTGTCGGAGTCATCTCACGGGTCCCAAAGTGGAAGACATGGGTTTCTGCATCCTAATAAGAAATCGCTGCATGGATAAGATCCCAAAATAAGGGAACATCAAGGAAAGAGGAGAGACAAGCAAGCCCGAGTCGATCTAAACCTACGAGCTCGCTCTCATTCAAACTATCAAGCCAATGTTTTAGAATGGGCCCTATGCCCAAGGAGGGAAGTATAAAAGTCTCGGGCGCCCCGGAAGGGCGGGGTTGTGAAGTGGGTCCATGGTCATACAAAGCCGTTTAAGGAATCATGATTCGATGTAGAACAATGGACCCACCCTTAGGAAGAAAAGATTAAAAAATGGGAGCAAAATTCAAGACCCAACTTAGAATAAAGAAAATGAAGTGCATTATCGAGCCCTATAGGGCCCACCAAGTTTGAAAAGTGCCTAGCTTGTATATTATAGAAGCTCATTTAAAAATGCCCAGAAAATGCCTAGTGTGTATAATATACACGCTAAAATAGTAAGTGAGAAATAAAGTTTTTTTCCGTCTGTTGGACCAGTCCACTTGCACACAATAAACATTCTTTTCTTTACATATGGTACCCTAGACTACGAGCTGGGACACTTAAGTCGACCACTTAACCTGTTTTACACTTTTTTTATAGGTACCATGCTCACGACAAATGGAGGAAGAATACATGAACCTTGGCCATTTCAACCAATGCACAACTTGGGGGGTCAGTTCCCTATTTTCCAAACTCATAGCCCCTCCTACAAAAGAGTACATATCATGATTACAACATCACACCCATCTAGCTTACTTTTTTTGAAGACAAGCATAACACATCCAAAGTGGGAGATAACAAATAGAAAAGAAAATCAAATACATCTATTCCATGAATTATCCAAACACACCGATCAGTCATTATTACTTCATTGTGTCCAAAAGTGCTCAAAAGTGCAAATGTTCATAAAAGAAAAAAAACAAAAGTTTCTCCAGGTCCTCAAGAGTCCCTCCTCTGCCAACGCGAAGTCTTTTGATAAGTCTAGACATCCTCCACCCGCAACCATGCCTGGGACAGTCGACTAAGTAGTGAATGCGACTCCCTCTCACGTGCACGCTGAAAGCATCACACCAGAAAGATCAGTTAAGGGAAAGCATAGGGCAACAAAGAAATAGACGGGGCACCCCAACATCATACTAACCACTTTAACCTCCCGAAGGTCAGCAATGTGACTGTAATATTCTGCCTGCTGAATAGTTGACTTGTAAACCTGCGAGGGGGGGGGGAGAGAAAGGTCAGCAGCGCAAAAAAATAGAAAAGAGCAAGCATGTCCCTAGAAACTTTAGAAAAAAACTCACCCCTGGGACCAGCACGGGAGGAGGAACTCTAATCGCCTCGGTGGATAGACGAGCATGCTCCATCACATCAGTAAACAAATTTGAGAGGAATGCATCGTCAAAATGCTTAAAAGTCCCCTGAGTCCTTGCAGTAGATTTCCCTGAAGGCCTCGCACCAGAGGTCCCTGAGGGCCCGACACCTGGCACCTCTGAAGGATCAGCGTCTGCACCCACGTCAGGATCCTCTCTTGCCTCAAACTGAAAGAAGAGGAGGAAATTCGGTCAGTAAAGTAAAACCATTGATAGTTGAAAAAGAAACCCATAAGCAAGGGAAAGAAAGAAGAAGGTACCTGGGATCGTGGACTTTCAAACGCCAAAAAATTAGCACCTGGCACAAAACATGGGAGGATGGACCAATAGGGGAGAGACTCATACCACAAATGATACCCCCATGCTCAAAAAGGCCCTCAACAGGAATCCCATGTCGGAGGAGCCTCCTTGTAAGCTCCTCGACCGAACCCTCTGGTGACATAACTTCCTCAGGAGGATCCACTAGCACGGTGAAGTAATCTCGGTACTGATGCACTACCCTCTCCCCCAAATAGTAGGCTCGGACCCAAGAACCGTAGAAGAACAAAACGCGACGATCGACAAACAGTCATGATTGGTCAATAACGGCGCGGTCCCAGAAGAGGGAGTCGACATAAGGATCAAATACAATCTGCCCAAGAAAGGAGAATCCCAATAGTCAAGCAATACAATCAGAACTCAAAAATTTAACCAATGAAGGGAAGGGGGGTGTCAAACCTGCTCTGGAATCATCAGGTCAAACTAGGACCTCAGACCCAATTTCAAATGTTTCATCCCTAGGTCCTGGCAATAATCCTTATGTTAGCAACTCATAAGGGGGTATGTGTACTCATCAGAGAAGAGGAGGGGGCAGCCAGTTCCTCAATCATGGGTCAAAAGCCAAGGACAGAAGTTACATCCCCAACTGAAGCTCTAGCTAAGCTGTCCATCAGTACCGCATACCCAGCACCGCCCCAATCGAAACAGTGCACATTCTCTTAGTTCTCCCATCAGGCTGAGAAGGGACAGCGCGACATGACCACCACTGGCATTGGCAAGAATCGTCTTGCCCATAATAAAAAGAAGCGCGATACGAGCAAGCATCAGGGCACTCTTAGGCTCAATGATGACATCTATATCGGGCTGGTCCGGATCAACCAACTAATCAACCTTGAACAAATCTGCCAACCAAGAAAACTTGACCTCAGAGCCAGTCATATGTGTAGACACCCCTATTTTGCCCTCTTGTAATATACAAATCTGTTCGGTCAACCTTTGACCTCATAACCCTAATTGGGAGCATATGCTGAAATAATAGTATATGACTGGACACAGGCTGAAATAATAGCTCTGTGGCTCAAGCCCCATAACCCTAATGAGGGAACCATGCACTAAAACAATAGTACATGGCTGAACTTAGGCTGAAACAATAGCTCTGTGGCTTAGGTCCCAATGTAGGGAGACTATATACTGAAACAATAGTATATAGTCAGAATGCAGACTGAAATAATAGTCTTGCTTTTCATTTTTAGACCCTTTAGCCCTAATATTGGGATCATATACTGAAACAATAGTATATGACTGGACACATGCAGAAACAATAGCTCTGTGGCTTAGGCCCATGACCCTAATGTGGGAACCATGCACTGAAATAATAGTACATGGCTAAACACAGGTTGAAACAATAGCTCTGTGGCTCAGATCCCATCGTAGAGAGACTATATACTGAAATAATAGTATATTGTCGAAATACAGGCTGAAATAATAGTCTGACATTTCAGACCCGACCCAGACCCGGACAGCCCCGAATTACGCTCCTAAATCCACGCACGTAATTCGATTGCACGTCAAACCACAAACGTGCAATCAGTCCCCTTTCCAGACTAGACTTTCTTTTCTAGACTACCTCGAGACTCGATCATGTGCCTCACACGAGACGCGCGATCGGATTGAGCGCCCGACCACCGGCGCATCGGCCTACGCCCGACCTAGTTTTACAGTCCTTGACCCCCAAGTTTCCTCAATTAAATGCTTCGAAAGAGGTGCATAATCGGATTGAGCACCCCACAATGGGCGTGCAATTAGTCCTAACATTGTTAGAACTAGGAAACCTGCTGAGTAAGTTAGCCAGTCACTCACTGAGTTTGTGACTGACTCAAAGAGATTAAGCACCAGGAGACCGGCGCGCAATCCAATTAAATGCTTGAAATATGGCATTTAATTGGAGAAAAACCTATAAAAGAATTTTTTCCTAATTCGCCCAGGGAGAAGCTGGCAATTTTGAGAGAACAGATTTTTTTAGGATTTCGAAACCAGAGAACTCCGAGAACGAACACATAGAGCAATCTAGTCATGATTTTGAGATTCAAGCTTCGAATCTTCAAGATTTCTCTCCGCAGCCTCGACCTTAGGTAAAAATCTAATTTTTAAATTTCAACCGTAGTTCTTAGTCTTTAGATTTAGGATTTTTTTTATCCTTAATTATTCAGTTTTAGATCGTAGCACCCCTTTGAGACCGTAATTTTTAATATCTGGTTCTAGTTCTTCATTTCTAGAACTAGTTCTTAATCTGGCGGCCGAGATCACCGACCATAGACTCAATCTTGTTCTAAAATCTTAATTTTCAGTCCTATCATTAATCTCTGGTTCTAGTTCTTAGGTTCTAGAACCAGTCCTTAATCATACGGCCTGATTTTTTGATTTCGAACCCGAATTCAGTCCTAGAATTTTAAATTTTAGTTTTAAATTCGTAATTCAATACTTCTAAAATCTCAAAAGTTAATTTAGTTTATATAATTCTAGTTTCTTAATTTAATACATAATTATAATCCCAAAATCGATTTCAAAAATCCAAAAATACTATTTTATGATCTAAAATCTAACTTATTTTAATCTCAGCCACCCGATTTGCCCAAGGGAGCTTACAGAGGGTACTCTGGAAAGAGGCCAATCATCCTTAGCATAGCGAGCCCCAAATCCCCTCCTTTTTAGAATTATTTGATTGGTTTAATTAGGATTAGAAAATCAATTCTATGACTTTTCCTTAGAATTTTAGTATCATTAATTTATATGCTTTATTTTAATTAGATCCTTCGAATAATTGTTT
This sequence comes from Chloranthus sessilifolius, assembly GCA_021018995.1. Taxonomy (NCBI): domain Eukaryota; kingdom Viridiplantae; phylum Streptophyta; class Magnoliopsida; order Chloranthales; family Chloranthaceae; genus Chloranthus; species Chloranthus sessilifolius. Next base: position 75,727,099 of record CM037587.1, read on the forward strand.
TAATTAGAACTCTATTAAAATTAGTTCCTTTATTTTCATTAGATAATTCTAGCATAGTTAATCCCTCGCTTTATTAGATCTCAGTATCGTTAATTTCCTCTTTTATCTTAATTAGAATTTTAGTGTAATTAATTCATTGCTTTGATTATAATTCTAAAAAAAAATCAGTTCCTTTATTTTAATTGAGTTTTAGTAAAGTTAATTCATTGCTTTAATTAGAGTTTTAGTCAAATCCGTCTTCTATTCCAATTAGAATTCCAGTAGGACTATTATAATTTCTCTAATTAGAATTTCAGTAAAATTATTATATTTGCCCCACTTAGAATCCCAAAGCAATTAGTATACCCGCTTTACTTATAATTCCAGTATAGTTAGTATGCTTGATTTAATTAGAGTTTCATTGAAATTAATATATTTGCATTCCTAGTATAATTAGGAGATTGATATCAATTGGACTTTTAGTAGTATTAGGACACTAAATTAATTAGAATTCTAATATGATTAGGAAACTAAGATTAATTAGACTCCTGATAGAATTAGAATACTAGACTAAACCAACATAACAAATTCCCACATAACTAAACTCACAACAGAATTGGGAAGTCTAAACTGATTAGAACTTCAACAATAATAGGGAAAGGAAAGGAAAATTAAACTATCTAAATTATAAGAAGAGCCATAGCTGCTGACGTTCGTAGGCGGACGATTCAGTAAAGAAGTAACCGACACCTGCTCTAAAGCGTGATCATTGATGTGTTGTAGTGTCGTTAAATATCTACAGCTGGCGATCGCAACAAAATAGGAACTTTCCTAGAAACCCTTTTTTTATTTTACCTCCACCATTCCAAATGCCGCATCGCTAGAGTTCACTTGGACATAATTGGGCCACTGATTCAACGGGGACCGAGAGGAACCCAGAAAAAGCATGCACCAACAGACTGATGATCGCAATGGGACACTTTTATAAACTCTTTTTTTTTTTTGATAGTTTTTATTTTATTCCCCTATTTTTCTTTCCATCGTGTCATTTAGATTCCCTTTTAAATATATGAGTCTTCGTCAAAGACTCGAGATGTCTGGTATACGAAGAGTGAGTTTAGGAGACCAACCATTGTGGGGGTATCATGACAACCCCGCGTATGAAGAAGAACCATTTCATAATTCCAGCTCATGACAACCTGAGATTAACATGACTGACGAACAAGAAAATCCATTCTCTACCCCACACACCGGTAATAATCATAATGGGAGAGATGGTAATACCGTATAAAACCTTACTACTCAGTAAATTGTAGAGCTCAGTATTCAAAGAATACAAAGAGGAGACGATGACTCCGAGAAATTACTCCGAGGGTTGGCTGTTGCATATGAGACCATTAGGTCCCGATAATATTCAGAAGAACAAGAGCGACATGAAAGGCCACCTCCTACCCCGAGCACGATGTCAGCCCGTGTCACACCATTGAGATAACCTGCTCACACATTCTTCAACGATGACTCTCTAGATCAGGTTGGCTCACGGGTCGCTCGAAAAGATAGCACCATCAAAATCAAAGATCTCCCTAAAATGCTTGATGAGTACATAGCCAAGAGAGAGCGCCCCAATCACTCATTCGGATTCGGAAAATTTTGTAGGGATGTCAAGTTTAACTTACCAATAGGATTTAAACCACCGAAATTAACCAAATATAATGGCACGAGAAATCCGAACCATCACTTGGCCCTCTTTTGTAATGATTGTCGACCCATACAGGATAATCAAGGACTTCTCATTTACTATTTCTAACGCTCACTAGAAGGAGAAGCTTTAGATTGGTTTGCGGGACTTCTGCTTTATAAGATAGAAACCTTCGACGATTTGGTCGGTCAATTCCTAGACCAATACAAACACTTGATCCAAGAGACAGTCCGTCTCAGCGATTTGATGTCGGCCAAGCAAGGACACAATGAAGAATTTATTGACTTCATCTCTAGGTGGAGAAAACTCGCTGCCAGGACCGACACTTCAATGAAAGAGAAGGACTCGGTGGACATTGTCATCGACAACACTAGAGAACTGTTAAAGAGCGCACTTATCATAAGTGATTGCCCCGACTTCACTGCACTGCACTCCACTCTCGGACATCTTGACTAGCGCGACACATTAAAGGCGGAGATCTCGCACTATCCATAGTCACGTAGAAAGTAGGTTCTTCTAGTGAATCAAAATTAAAAAATAATAAGAAGGCCTCAGGAACAGAGCAGGTCAACACTGTCATCAACGAGCAAAAACTTCTAACCGTGAAACTTCTGGCAAAATCAAAAATCAGTAATGGTACACCAACCAAAACCAAGGTACTAATCAACAAAGATATGTGAACTAAAACGAAGGCCAGAACCAAAATTAGGGCCAGTATCAGAATAGAAATCAATATCCCAACACCTATTAGAACCAAAATACAACGCAGAACCGACCGACCCACGCGCCGAATTATAATAACGTACCCCCATCACAAAACTTCAATCCAGTTAGAGGCCCCTACCAGCCGAGGTGGGAACACTACCTCCCTTTACCTGATATAATTCCTAACATCTTCCGTCTCCTCAACACTCAAAATCTCCTCTGATTCCCGCAAGAAAGACCTCGCCCATGGCCGACGAATTTAGACTATAGCAAATACTATGCCTTCCATCGATATGCGGGACACAACCTAGAAGACTGCTGGATCCTCAGGGACGTAATCCATGACATGAATGACAGAAATAAAATCGATTGGGAAGCGCTTAGGAATCCTAATCCTAATAACAACCAACCCCAATAAAATTTAGGGATCATTAATAACCCCATGCCCAACCACAACCAAGCAACACCTGCTCAGGTCATCATTGTAGATCTCTTCGGTCGATCCCCCTTCCAGCCTTTCACCTTAATCACTCGCATCCGACCCTCTAATACCTCTTCCACACTTGCAAGAATTCCTTCACCCCCTCATCCCTCAGCCTTGATCACTCGTATAGCCCTGCCGAGCCCACCTCCGTATCTAAAATTCACTTAAATATGAGTCCACTCCTTTAAGGCCAGGAGATCATTCCACCATAGTCGCCCACCAAAACCTTCAACCCCTCCAAATCCTAAACCAACATTGTTGCCACTCCCTTCGTTCGATTCTGAACTCGAGTACGGAGATCACATTTTTCAAACTGCAGCTCAAATCACTACGTGGGTAGAAAGTGTCACCCGAAAGACTCCAAACTGAGAGAATGAAACAAAGACTGAGTGTTTGCTAAACATCGAAGAAAGTGAGCTCAAAGAAAGTGGGCGCGAAGAGCATCTCGACCCATGTGAGACATTGGTCTCTGCTTTCCTGGAGGAGGATTACACACAGTACCTCCCACCTTAGAGCGGCACCATGCAGGTACGCGCTCTGACCTCGAATTTCACTCACTTCATAAATACATCCGTGTCGAGTCATGCCTGGTTCGGTCAACAACCGACGTGCCTGATTCTCAAGTCTGGAACCAATTATCCACCCCCACCTTTGCCTTGAAATAAGGATTTCAAGAATGTACAACCACCAGAAGGGAGCGTAAGAGAAAGGGAGGTTAACTTGCCGCCCCCACCTCACATTATTCCTCCACCAATTCCTGTATCTCAACCAATCCAACCACCTGCACCCAAGGCTCATCAGCTAGGCAAAGAAATGACACTCGAGCTAGGGCAAGAATATGACCTTCTGCGACATCTCTAAAAGATCCAGGCCTAAATATCCATACTAGAACTCATAAGAAAATTGCCTGGCTATCACTAATTATTGATAAGGACACTCGAAGACACACAAGTGGATGAGGACACAACCCTAGATGAGCTTCATCAAATCACCTCGGTCATGGTGTAACCTCCAATGCTCACTTTCACAGACGCAGACATGCCTAAAGAGTCACTTCGCGAAAGTGCAGCTCCCATATATCTTACAATCATAATTAGAGGATTCTTCGTACCCCATGCGTTGGTCGATACGGGAGCAGGACTCAATATTTGCCCTCTCACAACATTAAAGACGCTTGAATACACGAAGCAGGATGTCAGACCCTCGATACTGTCACTCATAGCTTATGATGGATCACATCGCTTTGTCAAAGGAACTATTAAACTCCAGGTTCGCCTTGGACCTTTGACCAAAGACATTACCTTCCATGTTTTTGATTTTGCTAGTACGTACAATCTTATCTTAGGAAGAAAATGGTTAGAGTTAATGAAGGCTGTCGCATCCACATACCATCAATGCGTCAAATTCTCATATGAGGACTCCATCATTAGTATATACGCTGATGCACCCCTCCAGGAGATGGATATTGATTACGTGATAAGTATTCTGATAGCCCATGATTTCATATTAAATGTGGGCCACATTCAAAAGACTCGAATCCCTGATGAGACAATCGTTGCGGAAGTCTGTCCTCCTACCCCTCCTAGTTCTCCCCTAACACGTCAACAAAAATTAATGAGGAGAGAGGTCGGCCCAAACCTCGCTAAACTTTATGACATCAACCCCACCGCGACAAAAGGGTGGGATCTTATGTCCCAACTAGGATATGTCCCCCACACCGAACTCGGTAAAAATAAGCAAGGTCGTGTAGGACCTGTCGTCCCAACGAAAATACACAAACACATAGGGTTAGGTTATCAATCAGTCGGCCCACAAGCCAACTTGCTCCCTACCTCACCCAAATGGTCTCTATATGACCATTTCGTCTATGAGACCATTGAGAAAGCAGACGCACCAAGGCAGAAGGAAGTGTCCTTCACCAAATCCCAAGAATTGGAAGCGAATGGCTAAAGCATTCAATGATTTAACTAATCTAAATGATGATATTGATAAATTGCTCGAATGAGTCAAACCCTTGTTTGACACTAAGCAGTTTATAAAAGAGAAGAAGAAAGAACCTCCAGAACTCGAGCCACGAGTAGAAGAGTGGGAATCCACTGATGACGAAGATTTTCACATAGCAACCTTGCAAGATGATGAAGAGTACTTACACTCAACATGAGAAGAAGATGATGCCCCACAAGAAGATTTTAACTCGTATAGCATCCGCCTCGACCTTAGCCTTGGGGGATGGGAATGCCCTTAGGATTCCCTTTTTATCGCTCACCCATACCAATCCCGCTGTAGGGCATGCACCAACATATTAGAATGCTTTGCTAGTTGGACCCGACATTCTGCAATGGAAGAATCGAATCACTCCAACCTCGTGACAACGGAAGCAAGTAATGACCTACCATCTCGGCCACCGGCACAAGAAGCAGAAAATCCCAACAGTCATCTGATTGACCCAGGGGAAAACACTCACATCGCCCTCATAGAATTTGAAGAGGAACTCCAAATATTCTGAAAATCTCTGGAGGAAGAGTGGCAACCTCCCTCGAGTGATGACAAGGGCTACTAGATAGACCTCCCTGCACTCAAGTTAGCAGAGCAAGCTAACCAAGGATTTCAAGCACTATCAGATCAAGAAGATGAATTCGATACCATTTTCAATTCTAACTTAGAAGGATGGGAATGTCCTTGGGGATCTTCCTGCATTTGTCACCATTATCAGCCTCGCTGCTAAGCATGCATGCTTATTCTAACATATTATGAAGTTTAAGGGAAAGAGCTCATTACCCCGGAGGATCCCTTACGAGATCACCCTCAACAGGAAGAACAATCACATTATAACTCAGAGGAGGATAGTTCGATCAATTATGATCTCCAAAGCTTCTTCGAAGAAGAGGCAATCAATGTGATAAAGGAAATCCGAGCGTTAGTGCCACTCACACCAACGTCGCTTATATAAAGGATCTCATCAGATGAGGACTCTAAAAAAAAAATGTCAAAATTAGAACAAGTCCACGTTTCTCGAAGAATTGCCCGAACGGCTCCAACAGTCGTCTCGCTCCCTAAATTAGAGGAAGCAACTCTCCTGACACCTCTTGAGGCGACCGACCCTGTACCATATTTATTATCAAAAATAAAAAAAATAAAAAAAGCAAAAAACCATAAAAATTTTAAAATATAAAATCTAAAAAAATAAAAAAAATCTTAGGAAGGAAAGGGAACCCTTTTTCTTGAATCAAGTTTGCGGCTAGCAAGGAGATTTTTCTCCTAAGACTTCTATCCCATCTCCCGCACGAGGACGAAAAGCATCCAGGCTAAACAATAAGTCAGTGATCATACCGGACGAGATACTTCGTGACTTTGAGAGAAGAATCCATAGCCTTGACCATCACCTTACCAAAGATTTCTCAGTCATAGATTGGGCCGATGAAGGGGTACCTCTTACAAAATCGAATCCCCAGTGTAGTAATTTCATAGTATATGAGCTTATCGAGGATGAAGAAGGAACACCAATCACCGAGGAGGTGCAGGACGTCCAACGGGTTATCAAGTGTTTCAATGAGCAAACCCAAGCTGCCGCAGAACCCACAGAAGAACCTTACTTTAGCACTAAAGAGAAACCTAAGAAGCTACTAATTAGTGCAACGCTCAACTCCAAGGAACGTCAACAGATTGCACAACTCCTGCAAGAGCGCCTCGACTCCTTTGCATGGTCCTATGAGGACATGCTTGGTTTAGACCCAAGTTTAGAAGAACATCGCCTTGTCTTAGAACTCGATGCAAAGCCTGTTAAGCAGAAACTCCGTAGGATGCACCCACAAATAGGCCTTCAAGTTAAAGAGGAAGTTGATAAATTGTATAAAGCCAAATTCATCCGAGTCATCCTCTACCCCAAGTGGGTCGCCTACATAGTACCTGTCACCAAGAAAGATGACAGAGTATGGGTTTGCATTGACTTTCGTAACCTCAACTAGGCATCCCTAAAAGACGACTTCCCACTTCCATACATTGACACTGTAGTTGACAGCACCGCTGGACATGAAATGCTATTCTTTATGGACGATTTCTTTGGATATAATTAGATCAAATTAGCAGAGTTCGACAAAGAGAAGAATTCTTTCACCACACTATGGGGGACTTACTGTTACATTGTCATGACTTTTGGGCTTAAGAACGTAGGAGCCACATATCAACCCGCCATGATGGCTATCTTTCACGACATGATATATAAATGTGTAGAAGTCTACGTCGATGACATATTAGTGAAGTCTGAAATAGAAGTAGGACATGTTGAAGCACTCCAACTGGTACTACAAAGAGCTAAGAAGTATCAACTGAAAATGAACCCAAAGAAATGTGTCTTCAGAGTTACCTCCGGAGAATTACTCGGTTTTATAGTCAGCAAGTGAGGGATCGAAGTCGACCCTGCTAAATTCAGAGCCATCCTTGAGATGCCACCTCCCAGTAATATCAAAGAATTATGAGGCCTGATAGGAAGATTGCAATTCATCAGGAGATTTATCTCCTAGCATTCAGACAGATGTGAACCTTTCTACAGACTACTTAAAAGAGGAGCTGAGTACAAATGGGATGACCAGTGTCAGCAAACCTTCAACAATATTAAAAAGTACCTTCTTAACCCACTAATACTATCACCACCAGTTCTCGGAAGATCCCTAATCCTATACCTCTCAGCTAATGATAAAGCCATGGGAGTAATTTTGGGACAATATAAAGAAAACGGTAAGAGAGAGAAGGCTATCTACTATCTTAGTAAGACGATGGTCGAGTACGAACGAAAATACACTTTGATGGAGAAGACCTGCCTCACACTGGTGTGGGCCTCAACTAAATTACAACACTACTTCGGAGCACATAAAATACTAGTACTAGTCCGAATGGACCCTCTGAAGTACGTATTTAAAAAGCCCGTAATATAAAAAAAGATCGGTCGCTGGCATATGCTCTTACAAGATTACAATATCACTTATGTCACGTAGAAGTCAATCAAAGGATAAGCAATCACTGATTACCTCGTAGAGCTCCCTCTTCCTAGCGATGAATCCATACATGCGGATTTCCCCGATGAAGACCTACTCACAATTCATAATGAAGAGCCCGATAAGACGTCATGGACCCTCTATTTTGATGGTGCTCTAAATCACAAAGGCAAAGACATCGGGATAGTCCTCCTAAGCCCAGAAAGAGTAGTTATACTTAAGACTTTCAACTAGATTTTCCTATCACTAATAACATCGCAGAATACGAAGCTTTTATAGCTGGACTACGAGCAACATTACAATTAGGCGTTAAACAATTAAAAACTATCGGTGATTCCAAGCTCGTAATCTCGCAAGTTATAGGAGAATGAAAAACTAAGAAAAGGAGACTAATGGCATACCTAGAAACCACTCAATATTTGGTGAAGAAATTTGAAAGAATCTCTTTCACGCACATCCTTAGACTAGAAAACAAGCTCGCAGATTTCTTAGCCACGTTAGCCTCAGTCATCCAAATACCCGACGGCCAAAGTACCAAGACCTTCATTAAAAAATTAAAAGCAGCCGCCCACACGGTAGCATGGGCCGTCAAGAGAGAATTATCGATCCTCCCCACAAGTAGAGGACCAAATTAAGCAATCACTCTGAAAAGGCACGTTAAGGCAGAAACCTAAGTCGCTATGTTCAGATTTGAAAAATCACCAACTGACAATGGACAACCATGGTATTTCAACATCTGAAACTTTTTAAAACATCAACACGTCCCTCCATATGCTACCAAGATCGAACGAAAGACTATAAAGAACCGATGCGCTTGATTCTGCCTACTTGGCGAAATATTATACAAAGAAGCCTTCACCAAAGGAGTACTACTATGATGCATCACAACTGCTGAAGGACGGTATATCATCTGAGAAGCACACGCTAGTGCCTGCAACGCCCACTCTGGTAGACAGAAGCTCACTGACCAAGTTACACGACAAGCTATTTCTGACCGAAGATGATCAGAGATTGCAACCTCTACGTTCAATCCTGTAAATAATGCTAAGAACATGGTGCACTTATCAAAGCTCCATCAGTTGCATTGAACACTATGACCTCGTTGTGGCTATTTTTGATGTGGGCCTTCAATGTCATCGGACCTTTCACGGACACAATTGGGAACACTTATAAGCACGCGTTCATACTTACAGCGATCAAATACTATACTAAATGGGCAGAAGCTGAATCCTATGTCAGAATCACCGCTTCAACACTCGTAAGGTTTATCGTTCGAAATATCATCAGCAGGTTTGGAGTACCCAGGATGTTTGTCATCGACAACGGACCATAGTTCATCGTAGAGAAGACGAAGAAGTTATGCAAGAAGTATGACATTGATCTATGCCACTCATCACCGTTCTACCCTCAAGGAAATGGATAAGCAGAGGCTACGAATAAAATGCTGATTCAAATTTTTAAATGCACAATAGAAACGAGCAATGGAGCCGACTGGCTCGAATGACTATCAAAAGCACTCTAGGCCTGAAGACCTCTATTCGTACGACCACTGGCCAAACTCCCTACCTCCTTACCTATGGGATGGAGGTAGTCCTACCATATGAAATATAAGTACCATCCTTACGAATTCGACTCGATGATGAGCTATCCTTAGACGGGAGGAGAATTTTCCTACTCGTGCAGCTAGAGCAGCTTGATGAAATATGTCTAAGGGCAGCTGATCACACTCAGGTATATCAAAGGAGAGTGGCCTTATGATAAGAAAGTCCTCGAACGAACCTTTAATATTGGAGAATTACTCTTAAAGAAAATCATGCCTTCCAAGAACGCCCATCTGAAAGGAAAACTAAAATCGAACTGGGAAGGCCCTTATGTTATAACAGCTGCATACCTTGGAAATGCATACAAACTGGCGAACTAAGACGGGGAAAAACTCCTTAGCCCTTAGAATGCCATGTACCTTAAAAAATACTATCCTTAGCCCCATAATCATCATATCCCATGGTTAAATACTTATACCTATTACCCCCGTAGTCCTCACGACCCATTCATTGGATGTATGTCATCAATTCCCAAAATATCCTTAAGACCTTCGATTTATCGCCCACTTTTTCTCACTCAGGCAATCTGATTAAAGGACTAGTGACCTACCTAACCTCTTTAAAAAGCATAAGTAACACCTTATCCTCATTTCCCTTCTCCCGCCATTGGAGGAGACGTTAGAGCAAAAAAATGAAGATGTTAGGTTCAATCAAAACTCATTATTCTTGCGCTAGCAGGATGCTTTCAAAGAATACATACATCGAAAAGTTTGAGTGAGAGCACTACGACGAATGAGTAAGTCAATGAGCTCAGGGAAGCATAAGCAGACCATGGGGACATGTCTGGTAACTTTACTAGAAGTGTATAAGCAAGCTGCGAGGGCATCCCTGATGTCCCCATACTACTAGATGTCGTCGTAAGGTGGTGGGAGGAGGAAAAACTCCTGTTAACCATAGAATGTGAGATTTTGATGGTACCGAAATATGACGAAGAGCTCGATCATGGCACCCCATACCCCTCTGAGAAAAAGATTGTTACTTATCCCTTTTGGAAAGTGTTAGTTACAAACTATTCCCCACATCACCGAGCCTTACCCCCCCTCTTCTATTTTTATTTCGAATAATAAATCAGAAGCCTTATAGGATGCTCCTAAGAATGAAACCAAAAACCAGTGAATGACGACTGATATAATCACCGACTATACCTACCATACTTCTCCCTGATAACCACAGGATAGGATGACCACCACCCTAAGATAGACCCCCGTATATAACTGACCTAATCAAAACGACCTCCCCCCGGTTCAATGACAGTACTGATGAACTCTTCTTCAAAACTAACTCACCAAACACTCATGACTGTTGATAGACCCAAAGTGCTCATCAACAGCTCAAAAAAGTTCCATTGCATCTATACATTGGGGCATTTTTTTGGATCAGAAGGAGAATCACATTAGAAGCGTCGGCTTGTCCACAAAGAAGATGAGGAATGATGAAGTTCCCATCTAGAGAGTGCTACCAAAGATACCATACTGCTAATTCTACCACGCTCCTACACTGGGGCATTTTTTAATTTTTTATTTTTATTATTATTTCAGTTCTTTTCTTTCCTTGTTGCATTATTTTTATTTCAAAAAAAAAAGAGAACAAAAAAGAAAAAAAAAGAAAGAAAGAAAAAGAAAAAAAAGAAAGAAAAAAAGCACATATCTACCCTTTTCTACTAGACCCCGGTTTGAGATACTTACCCCCCTTGACAATGGCAAGGGGGAGAATAAAAATTACTGATAGCGTTACCTTTACATATGCAGATACGAAGCAACCTTCCACCATCACTGGGCTAGCTCAGGAAGCATCCAAGTCCCAATGACGATCGACGGAGCAAAAGAGAACCAAAAGAGTAGATGCAAGAGGTAACTAAAAGAAAAGGAGCCAATTAGGTACATCTAAAGAAAAAATCTCCAGATATATATCAAAATTTTTCTTTTCTTTTTACACTTGTCACCAGGGGCATCCCCCTATAAATACAACACACACACACAATGAAACAAAACACTCACACCCCTACTCCCTATGCTGCCTCTGGGATGGTCGAGCGTCGCAGTCCCCAGTATCATCAGTTCAGAGGTCTGTGGACTGGTCCTCTGAAAACACAATCCCGGCACTCGGAGTTCTCGGAACCTCTAGATGACGAGGCCCCGCCACAGAACCCCCCTCACTCAGCTGGCTAAAAGATTACCTCGATTGAGAATGAGGAGGATACCCCGCAAGAATCTCTAGAACAATATAATCCTCACGAGCATCACCCCTGACACGATCAAGAGATGTGTGATGAGACTGCCCAGCCGAGGAACCTATAGCCCTTGACTCTGATCCATCAAGCTGACTAGCCAGCCTACGTATCCCCTGCTCACTCCTCGTTAGACGATATTGCAGCTGATCTAGGGACACCTGCATCTCTGTTCGCATTGTCTGATGTGCTGCCTCTAATGCCTCAGCCTGAGTCTTTTGTGCAACCATCATCTCAATGAATAGGTTGTCGTGACTCTGCGTCTCCCTAAGGATCAGTCTTGCCTCGAGAGTGGTGCGTGCTTGCATCGCCTCTAGACGCGCTTCCTCAAGCTGACGAACCTGCATAACCACACCAAGTCAAAGAAGTCTAATATACATAAATAAAAAAAATGTAAAAAGGAAAGAATTATACCAGATCCAGCCTCTCCTCCAGGAGTTGCTCAACCGTCTCCGCAGTCACTAGATCAGCAAGAGGCACAGAAGGGACGACAAACATAGACGGCTGTAACGAGAATAAACAAATACATAAGATAAACACTACAATGATAAATAAACCACGAACACAATAACTAAAACATACTTGAGTAGGGATAGGAGTAGACCCCTGAGGGGGAGCCTCAGTAACAGAGTCCAGAATAGCTTGCATAAAAAACTAAACAAACCAACACAAAATATATCAGAACAAAATAAAATGAAATAACCTAAACTGAATTACACTACACCAAAAACTATGCTTGACTCTCGGGACATAGAGAGGCAGAAGTCGCCTCCCTCGTCTGAAGATCCTTGGCAACATGATGCTGAAATACCACTTAATGTTAGTAAAATATTAAGAAAGTAAAATAATAACACCCAACAAACTGTTATAATTATACAAATGAGTTAAAAAATCAAGGAAACTTACCCAATGACCTAACTAGGCTCGAAGTTGAGCCATCGCTGGATCCTCCCGACTGGAGGAAGCAACTGAAGATGGATCAAATGCCGGAATGGAACCTCCAGTAGCGAGCTCGGCTCTCTATGGATAACAATAAACACATTAGTCGACAATCCCATAATGCTAATAATTAATAAAACCAAGTTCATATAGACACTTACCAATCGATCAATCTCGGATCGCAAACTGGCCTCCACCTCTCGGCCGATCTACTTCTGACCGCATAACAATCCAATCATCCCCACATGACTAGCGACCTCGGCCTCCCTCTTAGACTGTCCAAAATAAAATGAAACATCACAACTATGTCAGAACGACCGGAAGACTAGGTCAACATAATACATAAACAATTAAACCAATACATCAACTCACCAGGAGTTGTCGAGTCTCCACTAGTCGAGCCCCCAACTCATCCTTCGCTCCCCTAGCCTGACCAACCGAGAGGGCTAAGGAGGGCAACATCTCCTAATCCAGACGAGGAGCACACCCCATATACTCCATCGCCTTGTGGTGGGCGTCTAATGCCCCCTGCACACTCATGGTGAGATGGCCCTGCTCCAATGCAGCCAACCTCTCCCTCAATGTCGATGCCGACTCCTGCCCGCCGACCGTGAAAGAGCCACACCCATGGAAGGGACGTGTGAAAAGGCGCCCGCCCCTAGTGCACTAAACCATTTCCTATACTCTCGGGCATCCACCTCGTCACACGCTCCTGTGACCCTGGTCCCCCCAACCCTAAAATCTACCATCTGAAGTGCCATCTGCACCATAAAGTTCTGGCCAGGAGGGCCGGCCATCCTCTTCGCCACCCTGTGGCGAATCTCTGGAGGGACTCCTTGAGTGACCCCCAGCTGTCGTACCACCCGAGATAGGTAGATCCTCTCCACCTTCTCAAAATAATAGACCCATATGTCCACGCCAAAGAAGGGCTAGCCGGACTGAATCACTGGCACGCCCGCATCCTCCTCGGCCGCATATGACCTCCAAATCACCTAACCAAGTAAATGAGCCAACCCATCAATGAATCCTCAGATCCTAAAAAACTGAAACAAAATGACACAAAACATATGCACGATGATAAATACCTGCCCCACATGCATGTCCTCTAAGGGACCGCGCACGGTCTGAAGATCTGAAGACTAGTGACGACCCCTCAACGCCTTCCTCCACACATGCATCCTAGGAAACGTGAACCTAACCTCCAACGGAACTCCCGGACGAAGAAAAGAAAAATGGTTGTATGCCCAGAACTAAAAAAAAAAACAAAAGAGAAGAATGTTGAATAGATACCCCCAAAAGACCAAGAAAATAAAGACTTTATGACATCAACAAACTAAAACTCACCTGGAGGAAAGGAAGAAAACCTTCAATCATTGCGATGCCCTGTCCCCGACGACAAAGCTGCTCATAGAGATGCGCCAATGTGGCTGCACCAGACACATAGGCATGGACCCGATCTAAGTCCCTGAGAACTATAAAAAACAACCCGATGACGCATCCTCGAGTCGAAGAAGAAAAGAGTACTGCACCAAGGAAGTGCATCGAAAATGCTCAAAGAACCCTATTTGCAGCCAAACCCTGGCTCCACCATGGGCTCTCGACCCGCCACCACAACGCAATGCGCCTCGTAAGATGCCCTCGTCTCTGAACGACACCTCATAGGGATGAAGCCACTCACAAATGTATCGAAGAACCAAGTGACTCGAACTACACTTGGCCCCGAGCCACTCAACCTATATGACACCCAAAATCTCCTCACACACCTCCAAATATGCTCTTGCCATCCGCCCCGTGATCGGCTCGCCCTCAAAAAGAAGATCGATAATGTGGACACAGTCTTCTAGAGTCGGCAACATCATGCCAACTAGAAAGAGAAGTGCCTGGTGCTCCTCAACCACCTCTCTAAAATTATCGCGATCAGGCCATGATCAACTTGAAAGGGCTCCAGCTCCAGGATCGGCCCGAAACTGAAAGGTGTCAACCACGCCTGCTGAAACTTCGGTGAAGCACAATACCAAGTATGAGACTCGGTCCATGTCGAGCTGATAGCTAACTGCGGGGGCTCCTATTGAATGAAACACAAATAATGACAGTAAAACTAACACATACCTATGACGAACGACAAATAGATCTAGAGCTAAAAGTAAATGAAATATATCCATACACACACTGATAACAACTTACAACAAACACACAATATGATAAGAACAACTGAATAGAAACATGACCTATCTCTAGATGCGGTCATGATACATGAGTGAGCACGCAATCAATCATTAATGCAGGTTTGACATAAATTGAAAAAGGGTTTTTAGATCCTAATAAGTCTATGTCATAACTAGAAATGCCAATAAAAGAATGAGGGAACTCTTGCTTCTGGGTACCTACCCGGCCTCGAGAGAAGAAATCCTCCACTGGGAAGTGTCTGCGATCCCGACGCTCCACACCCTGGTGCCCCTCAGCCGCATCCTCAGCTCTCTCATCCTCCGGTATCTCACCCTCAGCTCTCTCACCATCGACCCTCTCACCCTCATCCTCCACTACCCTTGCTCAATCTCGAGCACCTCCTCCCTGACCTCCACCTGGTCAACCTCCAATACCTCCTATAAGATCTTGAAAATTTGCATTAAACAATGACCTTGGGATCCGTGCTCGATTGGTCATAAGTTTGACCAAGTAGGAGTTCACTAGTTGACTCGAGAAAAGATGAACGGATATGATGTGAATATGAGGTAAGTGGGTGGAGTGTAGTGAAGATCTGGAGTCACATACACCTATCTAGGTGTATGTGCTCAACACAAAGAGAGTAGGGATATAAGGGTTTAAAGAACCCTAACTCCATTATTTTGGGTTGTTGAAGAAAATTAAGAAGAGAGAGAGAGAGAGAGAAGTAAAGAGGGTTGTTAAGCAAGGAGTAAATGCAAGCCAAGGGAGAAGGATTCGAGTATTTAAAGCCGAATTCAACGCGAAGGATCCTTTGGAGCTAAAGTGGGAACCCTAGCCATTCCAACCTTGAGATCCAATCAAATTGAGATTTGATTGAGGTAAATTTTATGAGAATTAAATGCATAGATCATAGAGGTTTAATTGCAGTTAGAAATATTTAAAATCATAGGATGAAGGCTTAGAAAAAGAAAGAAAATTTGTTTGAGAATGATTTGGAAGAACAGCCCGAAAGGGGGCTGAATCTGGCCAAATTGATTAATTGAAATTGGATCTCGATTAATCGATTTTGGCCCAGAAATTGAAAAGTCATGGAAGCTCGATTTCGATTAATCAAAATGTATTTTGAATAATCAATTTGGATTTCGATTAATCGATTTGGAAATCGACTAATCGACTGAGAAGCTCTAGCCACTGGAGAAAAGTAACCTGGGGAAATCAACTAATCGAATTGAAATTTCGATTAATCGATTTCGGATTTCGATTAATCGATTTGGGATCGATTAATCGATTTTGGGATTTCGATCACTCGATTTGAGAATCGAATCCATTAGGATAGAGACTTCGATTAATCGATTGGGGATCGATTAATCGAATTTGAATTTCGATTAATCGATTTTGAGAATCGATTAATCGATTTGGGTTTCGATTAATCGATTAATCGAATTGCATTTCGATTAATCGATTTTGGGAATCGATTAATCAACTTTGACAGTTTTACTTAAACTTTATAGTTGACTTTGAGATTCAAGGAGGGTCTTGGACCTTCTTTGTTACATCTTTAGTGATGAGTTACATGTGTTATGTTGTACCATAGGTGGTATGTATGATCATGAGCACAAGGAGCCGCGTGGGACCTTGATGCTAGGAGTTTCAAAGACTTGAGGTAGGGAACACCTTGAACATGTACTTTAATTTTAAGAGCATGTATGTAGTAATATAATTATCAAATTGAAGTTGTTTTTAAATTGAGAAAAGCTTGTGAAAATGGGTGTGTGTGTGACACCAAGAATGTGATAAAGGCATCTGTGTGATGCAAGCAATTAAGAACATGTAAATCTAATGAGATTGAGACATCCCCAGGGGATGAGAAAGTAATAAAGGCATCAGGTGTGATGCAGGTATGTATACATCCCAGGGATGTATATATAGGATTGAATAATTACTGTTGAGGCCTAACTGATATAAGATAGCACACTCACACGGTGAACAACTATATGTAAAGCACATGATATTTTTGTTATTTGAGGTTTGGAGGATACCCCACCGACGTGGCGGGATACCCACGATTGACGTGGCAGGATATCCGTGACCGGTACGGCGACGAATCCGTACACCAGTACGGAGGTTTATCCGTAACCGTAAGTACATCCCAGGGATGTTGTGTGATATTTAACTCCGCCGCCTAGTGAGAAAGGGGCTTGGGTCGTATTCCCAGGGAATACATTTTTACAACTGTCTAATTAGATGACGATGAAGGGTATCTCATCGGGTCTTGATGCTATATTGCTCGGGGATTACTTAAGTTGAAGATTTAAGTTTTGCTTTAGGCCTGTTTAGTGCCATTCATGATAAATCAACAATAAAGTAAGACATGCTAACAACCAGTAAACTTGAATGTAAATTCATCAGATTTGAACTGTTTTCTTTTAAAAGCATAGACACATCATGCTTAGAGTATCATGGAATATATGTGAGTTTTAACTTATATGTTCACTGTGTTTGTTCCCTATTGAGCTAGGACGTAGCTCACCCTTTAGACTATACGTCACAGGTCCATTGATAGCAGCTGTAGAGGCTTTGGGAGACGTAGATCCGGGTGACTCGGATTACGCGCCTGGAGACGAGTTAGAGCCTCCACCCGAGGACTTCTTCTAGGAGACTCTGCTGTGTACTTTAATAGAGAGTCAGTTTTGAGAGCATATTTATACGGCTTGGTATGTCAAGCCTTTATTTTTATAACATGTAATTAAACTGAATTATTCTTTTGGAGAACCGTCTGTGGTGATCCGTTTATAACCGATGGTTCGGGTCGGTTCTCTGTTCATGCAGTGGCATGAAAGTAGAACTGTCTTTTGCGTATGCCAGTTGGGCATATTAACGTTTTCCACTTTAATGAGATTATTGGCTTTATTTAATTATTTATGCTTATTATACCAATGTTTCGTGCATAGTTTGGGGCAAGGTCTGGAGGATCGTGTTGATGGCACTGGTTTCGGGGTACCGAAATTCAGGTTGTCACAGTTGGTATCAAAGCTATTTCTTTTAGAAACTTTGACAATCATTCTTTTGTCAGAACATAGGGACTTCTGCTAATGAAAACATTGTTTTCACGTGCAGACCGTTATGTCTTCTATAGGAAGGGGCCGACCCAGGGGCGGCCATAGTAGAATCTTGCGTAGTCGAGATGATTTCATCTTGGATACCAATAGAGTACCCATAGGAGATGGAGGGGCTTCTGGCAGTGGTGGCCAAGGAAGCCAAGACCAGGAAGAGGGCCATGATCGAGATCGTCAGGATCAAGATCAAAGAGAGCAAGAAAGAATAAGAGAAAGAAACGAGGATAGAGAAGAGCATCAGAGGATGATGCACACCATGGCGGCTGCCATGGCACAACATGCAACATCTTTGGCAGCTCACACCGCTCATGAGCAGCATCAGCCATCGACACCTCCAGTGGCTCGGACACCGCCAGCATCTTCAGCGTTTACTGAGTTTAGGAGGATGAGATCTCCTAGCTTTTCTGGACAAGGAGAGCCCATAGTGGCAGAGCATTGGTTGAGTGAGATGGAGAAAGTGTTCAGTGTACTCACTTGTACGAAGGACGAGAGCATCCGTTGGGAAGCCTACATGCTAGACGGAGAGGCCGGGCCTTGGTGGAAGTCCGTTTCACGGACTAGGGCTCAGGAGACTCCGGATTTGCCCTGGACTTGGGATGAATTCGTCAAGGAATTCAATAAACAGTACTTCCTTGAGGTGGTGAGGAACCAAATGGAAATCCAATTTCTACAACTTACTCAGGGAAAGATGACAGTGAGAGACTATGGAGTGGAGTTTATGCGACTTGCTCGCTTTGCGCTCGACTGTGTCATCACCGATATGATGAAAGCAAAGAGGTTTCAGCAAGGTTTGAAGCCGGACGTGAGGGGAGGAGTAGCACCATTCCAATTGAGGACCTATGGTGAGGTCATGAGCAAAGCGCTCGTAGTGGAGGAGGAGAATAATAATAGATATCGCCAGTGAGAGCAACAAGGAAGGTGGAATAGTGATCAGAGCAGAACGGGGAATTATGAACCGGTGAACAAAAAGCCGAGGTTCATACCAAATAATCAGAAACCACCTTTTCAAGGAGGTTATGGAAGACCGACGCAGTAGAGCACCCAGCAGAGATTTCCATTGCTCGCATCAGGGAGACCGATATGCTATGAGAGCCCTGCAATTACTACAGGCGCTACAGTCACACAGGGGGTTTCTCGAGCAGCTTCTTCCACACCACGTGAGAGTTGTGCCAAGTGTGGCAAGCCTCACAAGACAGCGGACTGTAGGGTAGGCACTCGGGGTTACTTTCGATGTGGCAAGGTGGGCCACTTGATTAGAGAATGCCCCGAGGTGAACAAAGGGAAGACGGCTTTAGCACCTATTCCATGACCAATACAAGCAAGGAAGCCGATCGTCCAAGGAAGGGCCTACACAGTCACAACTCAAGAGGCTCAGAACACGAATGATGTCATTCAAGGTGATCTTTCTTTTAAATAAAGAATTTCGATTCTTCTAATTTTAGATAGAGAAGGTGCATCTATATTTAGAAAACATAAGAAAAAGCTTGCATGTGATAAATTCTAGTATAATTATAATAAATAATATATGTATGTGTATGTATAATTAGGTGGATTACACATCTATAAGAAGGGAAGTGACGTGTCATACGAAGCTCAAGTGTTGATAGACCCGGGGTATACCCACTCATTCATTACCCCTCGCTTTACGAAGAAGATGAAAGTCGACCCAGAGAAGTTAGACTTCGTTTTAATCGTGACGGTTCCTACTGGGAAAGCGGTTGATACCGAGAAGGGTTGCAACTCCGTGATCGTGAGGGTCATGGATGGAGGGGATTTTGAGTTACCCGCGAACCTAATTCTTTTAGATATGCAAGGATTCTACGTGATCCTTGGCATGGATTGGCTATTGACTCACTGTGCGACGGTAGATTGCAAGAACAAAGTTGTCACTTTTAGACCGAATACAAGGAGATTGTTTCGATTTATAGGAGAAAGGACGATGCACCTACCGCTTATCTTGGTAGTCAGGGCCGAGCAACTGATCAGAAAGGGGTGTAGCAGATACTTAATATTTCTGAAGGAGCACAAAGAGGAGAAGAATGTAATCTTTGAGATAGCAGTTGTGTGAGACTTCGCCACTGTATTTCTGGAGGAGTTACCCAGATTACCTCTAGAGAGAGAAATAGAATTTGCCATCGACTTAGCACCAGGAAAGGAGCCTATGTCTAAAGCACCATACACAATGGCTCCTGCTGAGTTGAAGGAGTTGAAGGAGCAGCTACAAGAATTAATGGACAAGGGTTTTGTTAGACCGAGCGTGTCTCTATGGGGAGCACCGGTCTTGTTCGTAAAGAAGAAAGATGGGACAATGCGTCTGTGCATTGACTATCGACAGTTGAACAAACTCACTATTAAAAATAAATACCCTTTGCCTAGGATAGATGACTTATTCGATCAACTGCAAGGAGCAAAATATTTCTCCAAGATCGATATAAGATCTGGATACCATCAGTTAAGAGTCAAGGCAGAGGATATTCAGAAGACTGCATTCAGTACTTGATACAGACACTATGAGTTCCTAGTGATGCCGTTTGGGTTGACAAATGCCCCGGCGTCATTCATGGATCTGATGAATAGGGTGTTTAAACCACACTTAGATACTTGTGTCGTAGTGTTTGTTGACGATATCCTGATCTATTCAAAATCAGAAGGAGAGCATGAGAAACACTTGAGAGTAGCCCTACAAACTCTATGTGAACACCAGTTGTATGCCAAACTCAGCAAATGTGAGTTTTGGTTAGAAGAAGTTAGCTTTTTGGGACATGTCGTCTCAAAGCTTGGTGTCACTGTAGATCCAGCAAAGATCGAAGCAGTAGTGAATTGGGAGCAACCAAAGACAGTGACCGACATCCGCAGTTTCCTAGGATTAGCAGGTTACTACCGGCATTTCGTTGAGGGTTTTTCAAAAATATCGGGACCACTCACGAGACTCACACGGAAAGATGCAAGGTTTGAATGGAGTGAGGCATGCGAGAAGAGTTTTCAAGAACTTAAGAAGAGACTCACTTCAGCTCCAGTGTTAGCTATACCTTCAGGCAGTGGAGGGTTTGCAGTGTATAGCGATGCTTCGTATACTGGTTTGGGCTGTGTGCTTAATCAGCACAAACAGGTGATAGCGTATGGGTCGAGACAGTTGAAAGAGCATGAGAAGAATTATCCGACACATGACCTGGAATTAGCAGCGGTCATTTTCGCGCTTAAGATTTAGAGACATTATTTGTACGGTGAGACATTTGAGATCTTCACCGATCATAAGAGCCTTAGATATCTGTTTACACAGAAGAAACTAAACATGAGGCAGCGCAGATGGATGGAGTTTCTTAAGGACTATGACTGTTCTATACAGTACCATCCATGCAAAGCTAATGTGGTAACTGATGCCTTGAGTTGGAAGAGTTCAGCTCAGTTAGCTAGTTTAATTTTAGGTATGCACAGATGGAAGCTGTTTGAAGATCTGGCCCTATACGATGCAAACATTGAGTCTCAAGCTACAGGACCCTTCTTGGCTAATATCTCAGTGAGACCGATAATATTCGAGCATATCCATGAGCTACAGATGAAAGACCCGACGCTAACAAAGATTCGTCAAGATGTGACTGAAGGCATTACATCTGAGTATTCGATCAGAGAGGATGGTTCCTTATTGTTCAAGGGCCACCTCTGTATTCCGAATAACATCGATCTACGACGAACAATTCTTGATGAATCACACAAGTCAAGCTATGCTATCCACCCGGGAAGCACAAAGATGTATCAAGATTTGAAAAAGAACTATTGGTGGAGAGGCTTGAAACATGATGTGGCAGAGTACGTGTCACGGTGTTTGACGTGCCAACAAGTGAAGATCGATCATAGACATCCCGCAGGTCTATTGCAGCCTCTACCTATACCGGAATGGAAGTGGGAATCGATCTCTATGGACTTCATTGTTGGACTTCCGCGTACAGCAAAGAGATACAACGCTATTTGGGTAGTGGTCGATCGATTGACCAAGTTAGCGCACTTCTTACCTTACAACACAATGTACACGGTGGGAAGACTGGCAGAGCTTTATATGAAAGAGATTGTCCGATTGCATGGGATTTCGAGTAGCATTGTTTCAGACCGTGACCCATTGTATACATCAAAGTTCTGGAAGAAATTTCAAGAAGGAATAGGAACGCGACTAGATTTCAGTACGGCATTCCATTCGCAAACTGACGGACAGACTGAGAGGTCAATCAGATCATTGAGGACATGCTTAGGGCATGTATGTTAGAGTTACAAGGATCATGGGATCAGCATCTGCCCTTGATTGAGTTTGCATATAACAACAGTTTTTAGACGAGCATTGGGATGGCACCATATGAAGCACTTTACGGACGATGATGTAGATCGCCCATCAATTGGGAGGAAACGGGTGAGAAGTTTGTTTTGAGACCCGAAATACTTGAAGATAATGCCACCTATGTTCGTATGATAAGAGCAAAACTCAAAGCGGCACAGAGCATATAGAAAAGCTACGCCGATATCAAGCGGACGAGTGTAGACTTCAAAGTGGGTGAACACGTGTTTGTAAAAGTGTCACCTATGAAGGGGGTGATGAGATTTGGAAAGAGAGGGAAGCTAAGTCCCCGCTATCTTGGACCTTTTGAAGTTTTGGGTAGAGTAGGGGAAGTTGCTTACCGCATTGGATTGCCACCGTTATTCGATCCAGTACATAATGTCTTCCACATGTCTATGCTCAGGAAGTACCTTAATGACCCTGATCACGTGTTGAGTGGTCAATCATTTGAGATGCATGAGGACATGACGATGATCAAAGAGCCGGTGGAGATTTTGGATTGAAAAGAACAAGTGTTGCGAACAAAAGTGATTCCTTTAGTACTTGTCCAATGGAAGCATCATCCGGCCGAGGAAGCTACATGGGAACGAGAGGCAGATGTAAAAGAACAATATCCGGCCTTGTTTTCGACAATTTGAGAGTAAATTGTATCCCACAAGCATGTTTGTGGATTTAAATCATGTGTTGTAAATAATATCGACCATGTGATCATTTTATTTCAAAGGACAATTTATCCACATAGCGATCCTAGGTTGAATGCCGTGATGATGTATGTTGTAGAACCAATGATCAACTGATCATAAATTACCAAGAGGAATCAAATAGACAGAGAATTTTGAAAATCTAGAAAAATCTGATCAAAACCAATTAATCGATTTCAAATCAATTTGGAAATTCGATTAATCAATTTTGTTCGATTAGTCGACTGGCATGTGCCAGTGACTGGAAATTTGATGAGGATTCAGGAAATGAAAGAAGGGAAATTTCGATTAATCGATTTTGGATTTCGATTAATCGATCTGGAGGTTCGATTAATTGAACAACTTAGGAAATTTTGAAGAATTTGAAGAATTTTGTGTGATTTCGATTAATCGAAGAACAATTCGATTAATCGAAGTGAATTTCGATTAATCGATTTTGGAATTTCGATTAATCGAAATGAATTTTGACTAATCGACTGGCTCACACCAGTGAGCTCTAAAAGTTGAAAATTTTAACGGATACGATTTCGATTAATCGAAATGGTTTCAATTAATCGATTTTGAGTTTCGACTAATCGATTTTGAAAATCGATTAATCGATTTTGCGTGGCTTAACCTAGTTTTGAATCTTGATTAATCGAATTTGGATTTCGATTAATCGAACCGGGGCCTATATATAAATCAAAGGGATTTTCTTCCCATTCGAAATCATTTGAAGTTTTTTTCTTTTGCGCGCCTTCTTCTTCCCTTCGACCGACGTTGTAGCTAGGGTTTTTGGGCATTTCAAGTCGATTTCGAAACCAAATCGCGGTACGTTGAGTCACATACCTAAGGTAAAGCCCTAGTTTTTGTTTCTTTCCCATTTCAAACCACTTAAACCCTAGTTTTTGTGAAATTACACCTAGAATGCCACCCAAAACTCAGCTGTCTTCGAGGAAGGCAACCTCTAAGCTTCCGGTACACCGTAAGAACGCCGCACCGCCACCACCTACCCCATCACCTGTGAGGACTCCATCATCATCGACGAGCGCATCTTGGCGCGAGTCTTCACGCGAATCCACACCCATGCCGCCACCACCCACCAATGTACTTCAACCCAATGAGTGGTGGGAGGCTAAAACATTTGAAACCGATTACATCATTGACTAAACCCTATTCACCAACCCCGAGGTATCGGGCGAGACCCAATGGGTTCGTAATTACCTTCAAAATGTCAGCCTCGACAACCTTTTGAAACCAATCCGAGGGTCATACTACCCTCGCTTGATCCGATTGTTTTACCAAGGGCTCGTGGATGGCCCTACCGATGACATAATTAAGACTATCATTGAAGGTCGGGAATACATAATCACCCGTCGTCATATCCACGAGGTCCTTGAGTGCTACCTCGACTTTACACCCGAGACCACCCTCTTTCCACCCTTCGAGGAAAAGGTTAAGTTTGAGGAGATCGTCGCCCGTATGACCAACGGGAAGACGGGGTCGGGATCCTTCATTAGGAGGGTTGACCTTCCCCACTATATGTGGATGCTTGATTCAATAATCAAGTGCAACCTCTACCCCATGCGCCACGACACCGAGCGCATAGAGAAAGTGCAACAGGCACTTTACGTGGCCTTCTGTGGCCGTTGGTTTGATGCGACAATGCTCATCCTAGAGGGGATGAGATATATAAAGGGAAAACTGATGAAGGGCAATCTAAGGCCCAAGGAGACGATGCCATATGCTCGGCTCATCTTGAGCATGTTGGAGTGCTACTCTGACGCCCCCGACTATGCCGTATCGCCTCATGAGGTGAGGGCTATGGATTGCGTGAAGCAATTCTCCATTGCTTCATGGCGCCGTAGCTACAACTTTCTCAAGAAGACCCTACCAGCAGTAGTCGCACCACCGCCACCCCCATCACCACAGCAGGATCCACCTGTTGGGGGAGCACCACTAGTGGGGGATGCCCCACCAATCATTCCACCACCTGAGGGAACCCCAGCTCACCCCTCAGTGTCAGCTGGGCAGCAGCCCATTGTGCCACCTTCCCCCATATCAGCTACACCACCATCCCAATCAACTACGGCGACACCTACTTCATCCTACCGCCGCCGCGCAGCTCACTCCGGCCCTACCATTGAGGATGTGTTGGCCCTCATGGAGGCTAACAATGAGCGGATGAACCGGAGGATGAACTTTCTGATGTTCCGTACACTCTGCTACATCTACCCATTGGACTACCAGCGACACCTCGCACAGGAGGAGGAGTGGATAGCAGGCCGGATCGCCTTCCGGGCTCGGTGCCCTGACCGGTGAGATGGGTCACCCAGGCCATGGAGCAGCGTAGCCACCGAGCCAGCTGACCAGCCAGCCCAGTCAGAGCCTGCCCCAACATCAGATCCGCCGACAGAGGGGACGACATGAGCTACACCTGATATTTAGATTCCCATTGTATTTTGTATGCACATTTTATTAGCTTACATATGTATTAAACCAAATTGTAAAAATTTGAGTAAATCAATAGAACAAATTTTATTATCTGTTGCCAGTAGTCTAATTTTTGTAAACTCTGAGTACGTGACTTGTTAGCATTATCCATGGGTGACTTACTAGGCCACCTCACCTCCGTGTGGGGGGGGAGGGGGGGGTTACCCAAAGGACGGCGGCTTGGGTTATTTTCGAGGACAAAAATTCCCAAGGTGGGGAGGATGTAATATCCCGAAAAATTGTGTTAAATAGTGACCTCGAGATCCGTGCCTGACTGGTCATAAGTTTGACCAAGTAGGAGTTCACTAGTTGACTCGAGAAAAGATGAACGAATATGATGTAAATATGAGGAAAGTGGGTGGAGTGTAGTGAAGATCTAGAGTTACATACACCTATCTAGGTGTATGTGCTCAACACAAAGAGAGTAGGGATATAAGGGTTTAAAGAACCCTAACTCCATTGTTTTGGGTTGTTGAAGAAAATTAAGAAGAGAGAGAGAGAGAGAAGTAAAGAGGGTTGTTAAGCAAGGAGTAAATGCAAGCCAAGGGAGAAGGATTTGAGTATTTAAAGCCGAATTCAACGCGAAGGATCCTTTGGAGCTAAAGCGGGAACCCTAGCCATTCCAACCTTGAGATCCAATCAAATTGAGATTTAATTGAGGTAAATTTTATGATAATTAAATGCATAGATCATAGAGGTTTAATTGCAGTTAGAAATATTTAAAATCATAGGATGAAGGCTTAGAAAAAGAAGGAAAAATTGTTTGAGAATGATTTGGAAGAATAGCCCGAAAGGGGGCTGAATCTGGCCAAATTGATTAATCAAAATTGGATCTCGATTAATCAATTTTGGCCCAGAAGTTGAAAAGTCATGGAAGCCCGATTTCGATTAATCGATTTGGATTTCGATTAATCGATTTGGAAATCAACTAATCAACTGAGAAGCTTCAGCCACTGGGGAAAAGTAACCTGGGGAAATCGATTAATCGATTTTGTGATTTCGATCACTCGATTTGAGAATCGACTCCATTAGGTTAGAGACTTTGATTAATCGATTAATCGAATTTGAATTTCGATTAATCGATTTGGGTTTCGATTAATCAATTTTGGGAATCGATTAATCGAATTGCATTTCAATTAATCGATTTTGGGAATCGATTAATCGACTTTGACAGTTTTGCTTAAACTTTATAGTTGACTTTGAGATTCAGGGAGGGTCTTGGACATTCTTTGTTACATCTTTAGTGATGAGTTACACGTGTTATGTTGTACCATAGGTGGTACGTATGATCATGAGCACAAGGAGCCGCGTGGGACCTTGATGCTAGGAGTTTCAAAGACTTGAGGTAGGGAACACCTTGAACATGTACTTTAATTTCAAGAGCATGTATGTAGTGATATAATTATCAAATTGAAGTTATTTTTAAATTGAGAAAAGCTTGTGAAAATGGGTGTGTGTGTGACACCAAGAATGTGATAAAGGCATCTGTGTGATGCAAGTAAATAAGAACATGTAAATCTAATGAGATTGAGACATCTCCAAGGGATGAGAAAATAATAAAGGCATCAGGTGTGATGCGGGTATGTATACATCCCAGGGATGTATACATAGGATTGAATAATTACTATTGAGGCCTAACTGATATAAGATAGCACACTCACATGGTGAACAACTATATGTAAAGCACATGATATTTTTGTTATTTGAGGTTTGGAGGATACCCCACCGACGTGGCGGGATACCCACGACTGACGCGACAGGATATCCGTGACTGGTATGGCAGCGAATCCATACACCAGTACGGAGGTTTATCTATAACCGTAAGTACATCCCAGAGATGTTGTGTGATATTTAACCCCGCCGCCTAGTGAGAAAGGGGCTTGGGTCATATTCCCAGGGAATATATTTTTACAATTGTCTAATTAGATGATGATGAAGGGTATCTCATCGGGGCTTGATGCTATATTGCTCGGGGATTACTTAAGTTGAAGATTTAAGTTTTGCTTTAGGCCTGTTCAGTGTCATTGATGATAAATCAACAGTAAAGTAAGACATGCTAACAACCAGTAAACTTGAATGTAAATTCATCAGATTTGAACTGTTTTCTTTCAAAAGCATAAACACATCATGCTTAGAGTATCATGGAATATATGTGAGTTTTAACTTATATGTTCACTGTGTTTGTTCCCTATTGAGCTAGAATGTAGCTCACCCTTTAGACTATACATCACAGGTCCATTGATAGTAGCTATAGAGGCTTCGGGAGACGTAGATCCGGGTGACTCGGATTACGTGCTTGGAGACGAGTTGGAGCCTCCACCCGAGGACTTCTTCTAGGAGACTCTACTGTGTACTTTGATAGAGAGTCAGTTTTGAGAGCATATTTATATGGCTTGGTATGTCAAGCCTTTATTTTTATAACATGTAATTAAACTGAATTATTATTTTGGCGAACCGTCTGCGGTGATCTATTTATCACCGATGGTTCGGGTCGGTTCTCTGTTCATGCAGTGGCATGAAAGTAGAACTATCTTTTGCGTATGCCAGTTGGACATATTAACATTTTCTGCTTTAATAAGATTATTGGCTTTATTTAATTATTTGTGCTTGTTATACCAATGTTCTGGGCATAGTTTAGGGCACGGTCTGGAGGATCGTGCTGATGGAACGGGTTTCGGGGTGCCGAAATCCAGGCTGTCACACCTCCTCTCTAACCACCTCCCCGATATCCACCTCCCCAACAACATCATCGGTCCGAGCCTCAGAGGTCTCACCTATCTCCCCATCATCATCCTCTCCAACTCATAAATAGTAAGATTGTGCCTATCACCACTCTCACCCTCCATCCTAGAACAAAGAACTCAAAAAATTGGAAAGAACGGAAGAAATGACTCATAAAATGGACGATCAGATTGCAAGATATCACGAAAACATGAAAAATAAAGTGCAAGGAAACAAGGAAACCAAGAATCAAAGACCAAAATGGATAGCGCGGGAAGAATGAAATAATTTTGAACTATTTATAAGACATGGCATAATCGCATGTGTAAACTCACACGCTCAACCGAATCACGCACCACGGTTCCCGCGCTTAATTCAGATTAAACGCCCGTCATCGGGCACGCAAACTAATGGTCGCCTGCTCAAACTAACCCGACCACTTGGTTATGCGTCGCCCACCAAGTGCGTAATCATATCATGTGCCCGAACCAGTGTGCATGAATGCCAACAGTCACTTCAACAGTGACCGGCCACCACCCTAATCCTGCGCCCCATACCCTGTGCTCAATTCGGTTAAACGATCAAATATCGGCGCTTAATGACCTTCCGACCCTCTGCAATGCGCTCTCCCATTCCTGCACATAATTAGTTTATGTGCTCGGACTGAAGCACGCAATTCCCTAGAAACACAAAATATTTGCCTAGAACAATAGGTTCACAAGACTAAATTAGGAGACTTTCGACATTAACTGCCAACCTAAACTATGCCATTTTAGGACTAATCCAAAAACACTTCTGACTTAGGACATATACACCTCAAATAAAAAAAATGCCCCCCATCATCATTTATACACTGCAACTCAGACCAAACTAAACAAAAAATGAAAAAATGCCCCCATCACTTACACACTCCAACTAAGACCAAACTAAACTGAAAAATATCCCCCATTGTTTATACACTTGAACCTAAACTAAACTAAATCCAAAAAAAAACTGCCCCCAACATACCCCAGATCCAAAATAAAGGAATTGAACCAAACCAAACTTAAATAAATAAACATCACATTCAAAACCAGATCAAGTAAGCTATAAGATAAACCAAGCCAAAATTCACTAAATATAAATAACCAAAATAGAATTAAAAACATGAGTACTTCATAAATGAGTAAAATGATTACGAAACATACCGAGGGCATACCCTCTGAATATACAACATAAAACAAGAAATTTAAAATCCGCACACACATCACAATACGAAGGGTCATCCGTACACTAGCCTGGTGACGCCTTGATCATGCGCTACGATTAGAGCGCATAATACAATCACATGCAAACCCACATAAGGGTAATAGCCCGTCGAACCTGTGATCTCACTCCAAGAAATAGGCGCACAATCATATTAAGTGGCACGTATCAAGCGCGCAATACCCTAATTAATCCACCCTCACACCTTTCCACCCCATTTTGATCAAAACTCTCTTATCCCATCACGTGGCCTTACACGCTGTTCAAAAAAACTAACATGACCACTTACCCCTAACCCATTGCGTAACCCCATTACACACGCCCCATCACAATAAGATGCACACACATGACGCCACCGCAATATTCAGTCCCATCATGATAAATCAATCACGCCACCACACATCCTCTCATGAGAAGCCAAAAATGAAGCCAATCATGGCACAACCACAACATGATCTTACATAACCCAAGACCTGCCAAAGAAAGAAATAGGATAAACTTATCACGTAAATATCCTACCAGCGTCCCACCACTAACTATGCTCAGTCGGCATCCCATCGCAAGCATCACTACTCGAAAAGCTCAAACAACACCTATCACGCCACATGAAAAGGGAGAAAGCTCGACTAATGTCCCATCATTAAAGCAAAGAGCCATCTTCCCGAATTACTCACTACATAATAGTCACTAGACACCACTGCCGTACTAAAAATGCATGAAAACTTAGGACTCCTCCCATGTCCCATCGCACCCAACCAAAGCCAAGTCCCATTGCGACATCGCTTCTCCAAGATATCACGTTCCACTAGGACTCACCCAGGTCCCTATCACAGTGGACACAAAGAAAGAGAAGAATCCCCAAGTCCCATTGCAACATCACCCTGACAATCCCCAAACTCCCATCACGGACCGTACAAGCTACACACAACCCAGGTAAGTATCACCCCAGGTAAGTACTACCCACTTTTCAATTACTCGGTATTTCTTATAAATATAGTTAGCTATGATTAAGTCAAAATATTTAAAAAACCTTTCTCTCTCGACTAGCAAATCACTGTAGTCCTCCCATAAGAGACAATCATCAGTATTCGCCGAGAAGGTTAGATGGAGCTGACATACCAAGTGTCGCCTTGACAACCACATAAACGGTTGGGTCCAAAACTCCTGTACCGGTGGATCTGCCCAGCCACATCTCGGAAGCCACGTTTTCCGCCATTTTACCATCGAATTGTTCTTAAGTTAAAATCCGAAAACATCAAAACCCCTTACTTCCAAATAAAAATCTTTTACTTCTAGAAAAAAAAAGAAGAAAAAAAAAAAAAAAAAAAACTCTTACCACTTACTCTTAAAACCAAAATCTTATTCCAAAACCAAAAATCTTTTACCCCCAAGACAAGAAAAAGAGAAACCAAAGAAAAAGAAAAATAAATAAATAAAGAGACTCACCTATCAAAATTCACTTCAATTACCGGCCCAATTACCAGCCCAATACCGTCCCTTCCCCTGGGAAACTAAACACTGAGTATATTTAATCTAAGAACTTACAAACGCCTATTGGAAAAGGACTGCCTGACGTGTATTGGTGTGAGTAATGATGTGCCTGGTCTGACATGATTTGCGAAAGCCTTTGACATTATTTTTCATTATATTATTATTGGTCCCTAGACCTATTTATGGATGTTTGTATGATGCCCCCCAGTGCCTCGACTGCGTCATATCCCTCTGTTTGACTGTCCCTTATAACAGGTCGCGACATGCGGCAGGATGCCCCTTGCACCCACAGATTAGGATATGGTGATTCTCCTTTCTGTTTGACTGTCACTCGCAATAGGTCACGCCACGCGACAGGATGTCCCTTGCACTCGTGGAATAGGATATACTGACTTCTCCCATCGATTGTCTATGATAGCGGGTTGCGAAACACAATGGGATTGCCCCTGGGCATCCACGGCATGGAACACGCCTTTCGACAGCTACCACTGGGCCCCGAATGCTCGATTTTAACTTACATTGACAGATAAGAAAGCCAAGCATGTCATGTCAGTATCCCCAGTTCATATTTATAATTTCTCAAGAGAAATGAGAAGACACCTTGAATGAGGGGTGTCTACTTCTTCGACGCGTTCTTACTTCACAAGAGCGCGTCGAAGAGGGGCATCTGTGGACACCCCCATTTTGTCCTCTCAGAATATATAAATATATTCGGTCAACCTTTGACCTCATAACCCTAATTGGGACCATATGCTAAAATAATAGTATATGGCTGGAGACAGGCTAAAATAATAGATCTGTGGCTTAAGCCCCATAACCCTAACGAGGGAACCATACACTGAAATAATAATACATGACTGAACTCAGGCTAAAATAATAGCTCTATGGCTCAGGTCCCAACGTAGGGAGACTATATACTGAAACAATAGTATATAGTTGGAATGTAAAATGAAATAATAGTCTTGCATTTCTGACCCTTTAGCTCTAATATTAGAACCATATGTTGAAACAATAGTATATGGCTGGACATAGGCTGAAACAATAGCTCTGTGGCTCAGGCCTCTGACCTTAACGTGGTAACCATGCACTGAAACAACAATACATGGCTGAACATAGGTTGAAACAATAGCTCTGTGGCTCAGATCCCATCATAGGGAGACTATATATCAAAATAATAGTATATAGTCGAAATGCAGGCTGAAATAATAGTCTGGCATTTCAGACCCAGTCCGGACCCGGACAGCCTCGCATTATGCGCCTAACACCATGCACGCAATTTGATTACATGCCAAACCACACACGTGTAATCAGTCCCCCTTCCAGACTAGACTTCCTGTCCCAGACCACCTCAAGACTCGATCATGCGCCTCACACGAGTCGGACGATCGAATTGAGCGCCCGACCACCGACGCGCAATCGCCCTATGCCCGACCTACTCTTATAGTCTTTGACCCCCAAGTTTCCTCGGTTAAACACTTCGAAAGAGGCGCATAATCGGATTGAGCACCTACAATGGGTGCATAATTAGTTCTAACATTGTTAGAACTAGAAAACCCACTGAGCAAGTCAGCCGGTCGCTCACTGAGTCGGTGATCGACTCAAAGCAATTACGCAACGGGAGATTGGCGTGCAATCCAGTTAAATGCCTGAAACAGGGCGTTTAATTGGAGAAAAACCTATAAAAGAATTTTTTCCTAATTCACCCAGGGAGAGGCTGGCAATTTTGAGAGAGAACAAATTTTTTTGGAATTTCGAAACCAAAGAACTCCGAGAACGAACACATAGAGCAACCTAGTCATGATTTCGAGATTCAAGCCTCGAATCTTCGAGATTTCTCTCTGCAGCCTCGACCTTAGTTAAAAATCTGATTTTTAAATTCCAACCATAGTTCTTAGTCTTTAGATTTAAGATTTTTTTATCCTTAATTATTCAGTTTTAGACCGTAGCACCCCTTTCAGACCGTAATTTTTAATGTCTGGTTCTAGTTCTCCGTTTCTAGAACCAGTCCTTAATCTGACGGCCTAGATCACTGACCATAGACTCAATTTTATTCTAAAATCTTAATTTCCAGTCCTATCATTAATCTATGGTTCTAATTCTTAGGTTCTAGAACCAGTTCTTAATCATACGGCCTGATTTTCTAATTTCAGACCCGAATTCAATCCTAGAATTTTAAATTTTAGTTTTAAATTCTTAATTCAATACTTCTAAAATCTCAAAAGTTAATTTAGTTTCTATAATTCTAGTTGCTTAATTTAATCCATAATTATAATCCCGAAATTGATTTCAAAAATCCAAAAATACTATTTTATGATCTAAAATCTAACTTATCTTTAATCTCAGCCACTCAATTTGCCCAAGAGAGCTTACGGAGGGTACTCGGGAACGAGGCCAATCCTCCTTAGCATAGCGGGCCCCAAATCCCCTCCTTTTTAGAATTATTTGATTGGTTTAATTAGGATTAGAAAATCAGTTCTATGACTTTTCCTTAGAATTTTAGTATCATTAATTTACATGCTTTATTTTAATTAGATCCTTAGAATAATTGTTTTGATTAGAACTCTAATAAAATTAGTTCCTTTATTTTAATTAGATAATTCTAGCATAGTTAATCCCTCGCTTTATTAGATCTTAGTATCGTTAATTTCCTCTATTATCTTAATTAGAATTTTAGTGTAATTAATTCATTGCTTTGATTATAATTCTAGAAAAAAATCAATTCCTTTATTTTAATTGGGTTTTAGTAAAGTTAATTCATTGCTTTAATTAGAGTTTTAGTCAAATCAGTCTTCTATTCCAATTAGAATTCCAGTGGGAATATTATAATTACTCTAATTAGAATTTCAGTCAAATTATTATATTTGCTCCAGTTAGAATCCCAATACAATTAGTATACTCGCTTTACTTAGAATTTCAGTATAGTTAGTATGCTTGATTTAATTAGATTTTTATTAAAATTAATATATTTGCATTCCTAGTACAATCAGGAGACTGATATCAATTAAACTTTTAGTAGTATTAGGACACTAAATTAATTGGAATTCTAATAAGATTAGGAAAGTAAGATTAATTAGACTCCTGATAGAATTAGAATACTAGATGAAACCAACATAACAAATTCCCACATAGCTAAACTCATAACAGAATTGGGAAGTCTAAACTGATTAGAACTACAACAATAATAGGGAAAGGAAAGGAAATTTAAACTATCTAAATTATAAGAAAAGCCATTGCTACTGACGTTCGCAGGTGAACGATTCAGTAAAGAAGTAACCCACACCCGCTCTAAAGAGTAATCATTGACTTGTTGCAGCGTCGTTAAATATCTGCAGCTGGCAATCGCAACAAACTAGGAACCTTCCTAGAAATCTTTTTTTTTATTATACCTCCACCATTCCAAATGCCACATCGCTCGAGTCCATTTGGACAGAATTAGGCCACTGATTCAACGGGGACCGAGAGGAACCCAGAAAAAGTGTGCACCAATAATATGGTTAGAAGGGGGGTAGTCCCCAATCAATCGGATCACCTCTGCACAATCAGGAATGCGAGGACAGTCAATGGGAGTGATGGTCATCTCGGCCACAGACATGTGGAAGGTTGTCTCCAGACGAAACCTCTCCCCCAAGGCCTTCACATAGGCCGAATCACCCCTCATAGCGGCGAAAGATAAGAATTCCCCAAAGCCGGCCTGAGCTAGAAGGAACCTCACGACATGAGGGAGATGGGTGTAAAAGGTCAAACTAGCTTCCACGGAACATGATCGGAGGCAAGGGTTGCATCAAAAGAATGGGAAATGTTAGATCCTAGTATAAAGAAGCACGAACAAAAGGAAGCAACCAAGGAATACATTTTTTTATCTAGCTGGTGATCCCAAAGTTGGAAATGTGGGTGTACTGCTGATGGAGTAACCCACTGCGGGCCGCCTCGCCCTGCATCTCATACCAACAATGAGAGGAGCGCTGCACCTAAATGAGGCACTCACCCCTGATACCGAAGATCGGGTTAGGGCTACCCTCCCAGTCTTGGTCATCCCCACTTGAGTGACTACATGGCATCCTGAAAAGAGATATACAAATGGCAAGCATTAGGAGATGATAAGCAAAAGGAAGTTATGCGCTTTGCTAGAAACAATGGACTAAAGGAATGTAAGTATGCCTCGTTCCTACCAAAATTTCCAAAAAAAATCAAAGGAGGACACATCCCATCATTTAATTTCAAAAAAAAAAAATAGCAAAAAAAATAAAAAATAAACAAAGAAAAAATCGGGTTATTTCCCTTCCAAAATCTTTGCCAAGAAAAATTATGAAAATCTTCATACATATGTGTACAAAAAAACGAGGCTAAGGTTTTGGCAAAAGACACCCCTCCCCCCCCGCATTTCACAAAAAAAAAATACCACATACATGTTCATTTTAAATTCAGATGGGGGGGATGTCAAATGGCAGTTTAGAAAAAGCCCCATTGTTTTGGTCATGAGGAAGGGCGTTCAAATTTTAAAGCAAAATATCCTTGCATTTCCTCGACCAAAATCTTCATAAAAGTGTGAATACAAATCAAGAAAAGCACCCTTAGGAGTTTACATTCACAAAAATATCATTTTTTGCAAAAGCCCTAATTACACCAATGAAATAAATCAAGAAAATAAAAAAATGGGTACAAATTGATCCAGTTTTCACCAAACTCCATGCAATTACATGCAAATTAATCAAATGGATTACAATAGTTACCCTTTTGCAAGAAAGACCATCATTCTATCACCTAGAGACAAAAATCCTAACTACATTGTGAAAAAAAAGCAAGAAATTCAGGAAAAAAGGGTTTGAAATGGTTACCTTGATTGAAAAGTAAAACCCTAGATCAGGCGTGGAATGCATGATTGATCGGAAATGAAAATACCGGCGCGATGTCGAGGTTTGAATCGAGTCAATGAAACACAAGGAGGGGCTCCCGCTTTGGATTGGAGAGAGGGAGAAGGAAGAATTTTGAACTGTTTTTGGGTCTCTGCTCATACCCGGCCATTTTAAACCATGAAATGGCCTAGTGTGTAAACTATACGCACTAGGCTTATTTTTTCCCAGATTTGGCCCAACGTATATAATATATAGGCTAAGCTTATTTTTTCCCAGATTTGGCCCAACGTGTATAATATACAGGCTAAGCTTATTTTTTCGGGAATTGGCCTGACATGTATGATATACGCACGAGGTTTATGTTTTCCTCCATGCGGTTGTTCTTTTTACCCAGGTTGAGCTTGGCAGGCATGTTATGTGTGTGAGACACCAGACTCTCATACAATAATATATAAACCCATATATATATATATATATATATATATATATATATATATATAACAAAAACAATGAAAAGGGGAAGAAAAAGAAAGAAAGGAGTGGTGACAAGTTGTTATCACAAGTGGCACACATCCCAAAAAAGCATGTTGACCTCCCTTTGATCCGCTTGAAAAGTTGTGCTAAAATAAAAATGTTTAGGGTCGATGAGCACGCTCAAAAGCTTCGAACAAAAATCAAAAATAAAAATACATAAAAACATGAAATAACAAAAATATGTGGTTTAAAAAGTGGCACACACTCCCAAAATGCGTTGCAACATCAATATTCGCTCCGCTCGGATAGTTGTGCTAAATTATATTTGGGATCGATGAGTTCTCTCAAAGATCTCGACCATACTTCGCGTAGGGGCACCCATGGCTGACCAAATGGAGCAATCAATGCCTCATAAGATTGGGCACAAACTGTGGATCTTCGGGTCATTGCTTTACGCTAATCTTTAAGCATGGGTCGATCACCCTCCCACTCATGGGATATTCTTGTTCGAAATGAATCTCAAATATTGTGTATTTTCGAATACACCATCACAGTTTTTCCTAGTAATGTCACTAAGCGCAAGGGGACCGGTAGCCTTGAGAAACAGACATTTTCCCAAATGTTGGGCTTCCGCTACTCTCGAGTGATGCACGTTCTCCCAATTATTGGGCTTACATCACTCTCCATTTAGTTATTTTTTTATTACTTTCTTGATTTTGGAGGTTTTCTTTGAATACAACGAACTCGTGAGCATTGCCTTGGGCCTCTTCGGATACCAAAGAGGGGCATTTGTAGACACCCAAATTTGGCCCAAGGCTCGATTAACAGATACTTCGAGCAAGGTGTACCCCCAAGCTTTTGAAATCATATCCTAAACCCTTAGAAATCATATCCTAAACCCTTAGGAATCATTTCGAACCCTTAGGAATCAACCCTAGCCTTCCCTAACCCATTAGAAACCTTGCGGGGCCCGATTCGAACCCTCCTGAGTGGTGGATGGAAAGAGGAATTCCAAGGTTTACATAAACCTCTACTGAAGATAAGGTCTATACCATTATAGAGAGGATGTTCCCATCTTTCCAACGACCCAAGGATCACCTCAATCCGAGTTGTATATCAAAAGTTATGGTGATTTGAAAATTGTGCAGCAGAAAACTACACTACCGTGTATATTATATACGCTAGGCAAAATTGACTTCTTCCTTCAGAATTGAACTCCAGAATGGGCCCCAGACTGCCCTATTTTCTTAGGAAACATTGTTCCCAAGCCTAGCATGTATAATATACACTCTAGGCTTAGGAATAGTGTTTTTTGGGAAAATGTCAAGATTTCAAATTTAGGGTTTGACTTGTTGACCACCCCAAAGTCTGGGGTGGGTTTCTTTAGGATTGTTGCACCCCCATTAGTTCTATTTGCAACCCTTTAGCCATTTAAAGCCCCACCCTATCATCTACCATTAAACCCATTTCCCACCTATCTAAGCTCCTAAAAACGTAGAAAACCTTAGATCCCTATTACCTAATTGCTAACCCAATTAGCCCTTTAACCCTTCACTAATCCTCTCCTTTTTTATAAATAGAGAGC
Source organism: Chloranthus sessilifolius (assembly GCA_021018995.1). Lineage (NCBI taxonomy): Eukaryota > Viridiplantae > Streptophyta > Magnoliopsida > Chloranthales > Chloranthaceae > Chloranthus > Chloranthus sessilifolius. The sequence goes on from CM037587.1 coordinate 75,764,872, forward strand.
TAGCCCCCCTTGCTTAGGGCCTTGAAAATTTTCCAAGAGAGAGAAAACCTATAGAGCTTTCCTCCTCCCTTTCCATGCATTGACCCATAAATTCTATAACTGAGTTTTATCCTTTACACCCTATTTTTCATCATCAAACCCTTAGGTTTGGCTAGAACTAGGCCTTAGCCTTCTTCTCCTACCTTCTAGCTTCCAAGCCTTGGAGGTTCAAACCCATTCCTCAACCCATTTCCTATCGGAAGCTCACCGGAAGTGCATCAACACAAAGGTCCACAACGGTGCTACAAGGGCCCGAGAACTTTGGCTCTCCACTCTATTCCTCTACCATCTTTGCTTTTTCTCTATCCTAGAATTTGAGCCGTTATGCCGTCAAAAGTTTGGTGATTGTGGGGGGCTTAAATAGGATCAGAGTGCTTTCGGGCAAGAGGAAGTGTTACTCATTTTGTTTTTATTTATTTATTATTATTTGGCCATAAGTAAAGACCACTTATGAGCAGGTTGATCGAGTGCCTAACACCTTCCCGATCGATAACCGAAGCGCCTACCTAAGAGCCTTTGGCAAAGACCAGTAAATCAGAGTCATATTTTTGCACTTCAGTACTTACGTATTGATTTTTGAGGTATTCCAAGTCACCAAAAGCTCCAGGTGGTGACTTCATCATTTTTAGAGAGTGCGCATCGTCACGACGGACCCGCAAGGTCCACGGTTGCACATTGTTGTGTCTTTCATGGCTTTGTCTAATGCTCTCTTTGTTTGTTATGTCTCTCGTTCAGAAGCCTCCTCCATTGGCCATCAGCTCGGTTTTGGAGGAGTCCCATATGTGGTACCGCTCTCTCTCAGATTTCCAAAGGGAGAAGAAGGTGACCTTTGGCTTTGGGCCAATTTTGGAGTTGGAGCCCTTCTAGCCTGATCGTGGTTTGAATGGGGCTGTGATGGAGAGATGGAGGGAGGAGCATCAAACTCTTCTTTTCCCAACTGGGATAATGTTACCGACCTTAGAGGATTGGGTCCGAGTTACTGGGGTTAGGTTCGAGGGAGAGCCCGTGACAGGGTAAATGCTGTCAGACTACCAGGCGCGTGTGTAGGGTTGTTTGGGCTCGAGTATCCACCTAGCGGGTTCTGATCAGGGTTGATTAGGGCCACTTGGGCCTTTGACACTTGTTCCAGTGGGTTCGTTCCCTCGAGGCACCATCATGAGAGTAGGGGGCACATGAGGGGCATTGTGCCACAATGAGGCTACGTTAGCCTGTGTTGGTGTTGGGGGTGGAGGAAGATGGTGCCATCAGGGCATTCTTGATGCACTTCTTCGGTATCGTACTATTTTCATCCTCAACCCGGGAATGTGTGATCGAATTATTTTTTATTCTTCTTGGGGACTTGGATCGGTTCCCCTTATATGCTTGGGGTGTGGCAGCATTGAAGCGCTTATACGAGCAGTTCTACCACCGAGGGAGAGGTGTCACCATTACCGGAGGCTTCCACCCTTTATTTAGGTGAGGTTCAATTAATTATTAGTTTTATAAGTTTTTCGTCATTTTATTTTCCTTATATGGATTGTTCTAGTTTTTGTGTTTCTATTTTAGTTTTGGGCATGCAATCATTTCACCTTTCTATGCCTATGGGTTATAGTAGGGACCGATTATGTTTTCCCTTACATGCGCGTGTGGTAGGGGGTGATGGGGAGCCATCACTGATTCTCAGACATCCAGACAGCGTGAGGTCTCTTCGAGGACATGCATATGGGTGGTCAGGTATGTTCTCTTAGTCATTTGATTGGTTTACTTTATTTCGTGTTTTTTTAGTATTACTGATGAGCCATTTTGTTTGTTTCTTGTTGCAGGTTATCTGGAGACCCTACGCTGCTGAGGATGATGCTAGATAGGCTGTGATACAGTCTGGTCAGCCCTTCTTTAGTGTGGACATATGGGTCCACTGTTTCGAAAGTGGAGCATATCCACTTGTCTCGAGTGGCACGACAATTACGGCTCCCTCAGGGAGTCCCCTTAGAGATTCGCCCGCGAGTGGCGAAGAGGATGACCAGTCCCTTTGACCAAAACTTTGAGAAGAAGATGAAGGATTAGATTTATGATTTTCGGGCTGGGGGCTACGGTGATCGGGGCGAGCGATGTGGCAGACACTCGGGAGTTCTCGAGATGGTTCCAGTCTCTCGGTGGGGGTCGTCTCTTCACACGGTCCTTTTAGGGGAGTAGCTCCTTTGGTGTTGACGGACTTGACTCCACCTCGGCATTGAGGGAGAGGCTAGCAGTGCTGGAGCAGGGCCATCTTAAGCCAGTGGCTCGCAAAGAGACCGATGCCCTCCATAGGGAGATGGGGCATATGGGGAGTGCTCCTCGCCTAGATGAGGAGATGTTGAGGTCTCTAATTGCCTCTATCTATGAGTCCAGGGCAGCAAAGGATTAGTTGAGGGACCGGCTAGCAAAGACTCGGCGTGCTCTGGTGAGTTGTGGGTTTGTTTTATTTGTTATGTTTTAGTCTATGTTTTTAGTTTTAGTTGGTTTGATGTGTTTGCTTGGCTCTTAACTACTTAGGGCGCGACAGAGGAGGGGGTTGCCCACCGAGGTTTGATGCCACGATGATCATCCTAGAGGGGATGAGGTATATCAAGGGCAAGTTGATGAAGGGCAACTTGAGGCCCAAGGAGAAAATGCCCTATGCTCGGCTCATCTCGAGCATGCTGGAGTGTTACTCAAACGCTCCAGAATACGCTATATCGACCCATGAGGAGAGGGCTACGGACCGAGTGAAGACGTTTTCAAACTCTTCATGGAGCCGTAGTTACAATTTACTCAAGCGGACCCTACCGGCTCTGGGTCTCGCTGTTGGGCTATTTTTTAAGTGCTTGCTACTGACTTTATTGGGAGCAGTGATAAGAATGGGGTGAATGAAAATGAATGAAAGGTGGATTGAAATTGACAGAGCAGTAAGCCTAAAATATGCACAGTCCTGCAAGATACAGGGCCTATTGTAGCAAGTTTTGATAAGTAAGAGTTTGTCCCACAGGGAAGCTTGATCTAAAGCTCTAAGGGAGCCATTAGTAGTAGGCTCTCCAGATCTGACTACAGATCTAACAGTCCTAAATGGAAGGTGATTTAAGGTCACTTATTTCTACATTCTCTGGTAATCTAATGATTTAACTACAGAAAGGGTTGAGAAGAAGGATGGAGTATGAGAAAATAAATATAAAAGGGTGAGAAGTAGGCTATTAGGTTTAGATCTGATGGGTTTCATGACTCAAATTCAGATCTGCTACTATAGAAGTCCTGTCCAATGGCTACATTGTCACCACTGAGGAGAAAGAATCTAACTTATCTCTGTGCCATGATCCAATCCCTTTATGGCTATAACCTGTCCACTTAAATGGTCACAGACTATTCAATTGGGGAGCCACAGTCCAGAGATGGGTCAGAACAAGTCTATCATTGTAAGCACTATTTCATCCAGGCTACAAGCACAACAGTCCATAGGGAACCTCAATCTCTAAAGTGATATGTGTGGGGCTAGGCCTGTATGGGAGCATGTTAGCCCAGACACATAGAACCAGCAAGAGTTTGAGTACAGTCTTAGGTCTAGCTGTCCATTGCTGTAGAAGGACTGCAGTGATCCAGTCACAAGCCTACAATCTCTAGAACCAAACCAAATCTGCCATCTGATGGTGGGTCTATATAAATACAGGGGAGTTTGGCTCTGCACAATCTCTCACAGGGCTACAAGCACAAGTGCAGAGAAGAAGAATCTGTTTTGGATCTGTGGATTGGCCGCACCCTAAGGCTATAACCTATCCACTTAAATGGTCACAGACTATCCCAGAGGCTATCCTCCTCACAGAGGGCCAAAACAGAACAAGAACACTACTGTCACCACCATGTTCACAAGGCTACAAGCACAAGCTCCAATGGGGATTTCAGATCTAGTGGATCCAGTGGTGGGGGGCTAGGCTTGTATGGGAGCATGTTAACCCAGACACACAGGTCACTTGAATCTAAATAGGTCTCTAAAAATAGTGCTCCATTGCTCATAATGCAACCTATCAATGGAGGATCTCAAGGCAGCAACCTTATACAGAACAACTCAATCTCAAACTTCAATCCCATACATGTAAAACACCCAATCATGAAATTCCATTAATTCTAAACCAAATAAGCATACAGAGGCATAGCCAACAAGTGCTGGGCTATGGAGAGAAGAAAAAGTAAAAAGAAATATACCTAAACCTTACTAGAGATCTACAACTACTGTAAGAAGAAGATAGACAAAATTCTATTCTAAGAGAGGCCCCTAAAGCTAAACCAGGCTTAGGTTTATATAGCAGTCAATTTGGCGGCACATTAGGGTTAGGAAACCCTAATTTTAATGATACCATGTGGCCTAATACTGTTCCTTGGATGCCTCGAGGCACGTGCACGAAAATTGGAGCTTTAGAGTGCATGCCCTAATTACTGAAAGTTCCCAGAATGTCCTCTGCAGAAGTGAGGGAGAGTTAGAGTTCAGAGCTTCGCCAGGTAGCACTGGTTTCCAAGACTGTCGCGTGGTAGCACGGTCTTCGCGAGATTAGATTAACTTGAAATTCTAGCCCTCGCGGGGTTGTCTTAGTTTGTAGCTTAAGCAGTCACGTGATAGAGCATTGAATCCTCGCTGGATTGCTCTGGTCTTCGCGAGATTGCACTTTCCTTCTTAATGGCATGAGAATCGCGCGAGCAGTTTGTTCCTCAATGGATCTTCATGAGGATCCTTACGAGGGCGTGATGTGCATTGGTCTCTGAACTGTGCGAGAAGTTTTTCTGCAGTTTTGCATCCCTCGGCCATTGCGCGATAGCTGCGCGCAGGAATACCTGGAGCTCTCTCTCTCCTCAGCTATTTTGAGTGAACTGTGTGAGGTTTTGAGTGCTGCCTTCTTGAGCTAAGCGAGTCATGATTCTGAAGCCCTTCTGTCATTAAACTGCGCGTGAACAGCGCGGACACTTGGTATGAAGTCTTGGGAAACTCGCGAGGATTGCGCGAGGCTTACTTTCTGAATCCTTTGAACCTTGCGGCAACTGCGCGAGGCTCATTTCTTGCTCTATTGCTACTGTGCTTTGCCTTCATGCAGTCAAGTTCTCGTCTGGATCCAGCTTCCCTTCTTCTGAGAGACTTCTGGGACAAAAGTGGGCTCCTTAGTAGGATTAAGGCCTTATTGCAGCTATTGTTCGTTACCTACAGAACAGGCTTAAAACACTTTTATTAAATGATTAAGGGTCCAACAGAGATTAAGTTAAGGGGTGAAAAGTGGTACTTCTTAGGTATTAACACCAGCACCAGCAGCAGTAGCAACAACACTAGCACCTCCACCACCCCCACCACCACATCAAGCACACCCAGATGATCCACCAGTGGAGGGGACACCCTCCCATACCACTACCTCACCTACGCCGCCAGCGCGGTTTGCGGCAGTGACACCGACATCTTCTTATCGTCGGCGAGCGGCTCGCCCGGCGCCCACTATCGAGGACGTGTTGGCCAGGATGGAGGCCAACAACGAAAGGATGAACCGATGGATGGACTTTTTAATGTTCCATACACTGCGCTACATCTATTCGTTGGACTACCAAAGAAGGTTTCAGCAGGAGGCGGAGTGATGAGAGGTCGACCGCCTTCCATGTGGGTGCCATTTTGAGAGTATCCATGGCCTGCCACCCCAAATTCAGACCACCAGAGCCACGGCCAGAGCCACCATCAGATCGGCCAGAGGGGCGTGAGCATCTGACGATGGTTTCATTTTGTCATCTTTTTGGATATTTCAGTACAGTTGTATTTAAATTCCCAAGTGTAATTATGGAGCAAAGTTTGAGAGACTTGTAAATTTTGACAAATTTAATGAAATACAATTTTTTTTTTTTGTGGATGTGCTTGAAGTAATTGTGTTTACTTGCTCTATGTAATGTATCCGTCAACTTTTGCGTGTGTGGTTACGTGCTACCCCAGTGTGTGGGGTACCCAACCGAGCACCTTTGGGTTATTTTTGAGGACGAAAATTCCCAAGGAGGGGAGAATGTAATATCCTAAAAAATTGACCGTTTGACTTTGAACTCGAGATCCGTGCCCGATTGATCGTAGGTTTGACCAAGTGATTGTCAAACATTGAGTTCATGAAGTGATGAGCTGATGTGATGCAATTGTGACTAGGAGTGTTGAATAGTATTAGTTTTGAGCTACATAAACCTATCTCTGGTGTATGCGCTTAACACCGAATCCAAAAGAGAGGATAAAAGGGTTTAATAACCCTAGTATCCTTTTGTTTTGGTTGATGAAGAGAGAGAAAGAGGAAGAGATTAATTGTCAAGGAGTTATTGTGGTTGGATTGAGGGAAGATGGAGCATTGATTGTCGGATTCAACGCGTTTGGAGCCGTTGAAGCAAAAGCTGGAACCCTAGCCATTTCAACCTAGATCTTGATCAATTTGAGAATTGATTGAGGTGAGTTTTAATTAAACTAAATGCATGTATTGTAGATAAATTTAATTTAGTCAAGTAGGGTTAAAAAAAAGAGTAGATTAAAGGCATAGAAAGAAAGAAATGAATTTTGGAAGAACAACCGGAAAGGGGGCTGAATCTAGCCAAATCGATTAATTGAAATTGGGATTCGATTAATTGATTTGGATGCTCGATTAATCGATTTGGAAATCGACTAATCGACTGGATACTTCCAGTGGCTGGAAAATAAGACCTAGGGAAATTGACTAATCGAGTTGGAAAATCGATTAATCGATTTTGGATTTCGATTAATCGATTTAGGATCGACTAATCGATTTTAGACTTTCGACCACTCGATTTGAGAATCGACTTCATTAAGTTAGAGACTTCGATTAATCGAATTTGAATCTCAATTAATCAATTTTTAGAATCGATTAATCGATTTGGGTTTCGATTAATCAATTTTGGGAATCGATTAATCGAATTGTATTTCGATTAATCGATTTTGGGAATGATGTACCATAGGTGGTACGTGTGAAAGCGAGTACAAGGAGCCGCGTGGGTCCTTGATGCTTGGACCATCAGAAACTTGAGGTAGGGAACACCATGAACATGTACTTTAAATTCAAGAGCATGTATGTAGTGATATAATTATCAGATTTGAAGTTATTTTAACTATGAAAAGCTTTGTGAAAATGAGTGTAGGTGGAACACCAAGAATGTGAAAAAGGCATCGGTGTGATGCAAGTGATTAAGATCAAGCAATCTAATAAGAATGAGACATCCCCAGGGGATGAGAAAGTAATAAAGGCATCAGTGGATGCAAGTATGTATACATCCCAGGGATGTATATATATATGATTGAATAAATACCTGTTGAGGCCTAACTGATATAAGATAGCACACTTACATGGTGAACAACTATATGTAAAGCACATATTATTTTTGTTATTTGAGGTTTGATAGGATACCCCACCGACGTGGCAGGATATCCACAACTAACACGGCAGGATATCCGTGACCGGTACGGTGGCCAATCTATACACCAGTGCGGAGGATTATCCGTAACAGTAAGCACATCCCAGGGATGTTGAGATGAGTTTTTAACCCCGCCGCCTAGTGAAAAGGGGCTTGGGTCGTATTCCAAGGGAATACTTTATAACAACTGTCTATTTAGACGACGATGAAGTGTATCTCATCGGGGCTCAATGCTATATTGCTCGGGGATTACTTAAGTTGAAGATTTAAGTTTTGCTTTAGGACTGTTCAATGTCATTCATGATAAATCAACAGTAAAGTAAGACATACTAATTACCAGTAAACTTGAATGAAATTCATCAGCTTTTAAACTATTTTCTAGCAAATGCATAGACTCATCATGCTTAGAATATCATGGAATATATGTGAGTCTTAATTTATATGTTCATTGTGTTTATTCCCTATTGAGCTAGGATGTAGCTCACCCTTTAGACTATACGTCGCAGGTCCATTAATAGCAGTTGTCGAGGCTTCGGAAGACGTAGATCCGGGTGATTCAGATTACGTGCCTGGAGACGAGTTGGAGCCTCCACCAGAGGATTTCTTCTAGGAGACTTTGCTGTGTACTTTGACAGAGAGTAGTTTGAGAGCAGATTTGTACGGCTTGGTATGTCAAGCCTTTATTTTTGATAAACATGTAATTAGATTGGATGATTCTTTTGGAGAACCATCTGGGGTGATCTGTTTATCACAGATGGTTCGGGCCGGTTCTTAGTTCATACAGTGGCATGAAAGCAGAACTGTCTTTTGCATATGCCAATTGAGCGTATTAACCGTTTTCGCTTATAAGATTAATTGCTTTATTTATTTAATTATGCTTGATATACCAATGTTTCGTACACAGTTTTGGGGCACGGTCTGGAGGATCGTGCTGATGGCACGGGTTTCGGGGTGTCAAAATCCGAGCTGTCACAGTTGGTATCAAAGCGATTCCTTTTAGAAACTCTGACAATCATTCCTTTGTCAGAGCATAGGGACTTCTGCTAATGAAAACTTTGTCTTCATGTGCAGACCGCTATGTCTTCTAGAGGAAGGGCCGACCCAGGGGCGGTCATAGTAGAGGCTTGGGTAGTCGAGATGATTTTATCTTGGATACCAATAGAGTGCCCATAGGAGATGGAGGGGCTTCTGGCAGTGGTGGCCAAGGGAGCCAAGATCAGGGTGAGAACCGTGATCGAGATCATCAGGATCAAGATCAAAGAGAACAAGAGAGGGTTAGAGAAAGAAACGAGGATAGAGAGGAGCGTCAGAGAATGATGCACACCATGGAGACCATGGTAGCTATTATGGCCCAACAGGCAGCATCTTTGGTAGCTCATACAGCTCATGAGCAGCATCAGCCATTGACACCTCCAGTGGCTTTGACACTGCCAGCATCTTCTACTTTTACTGAGTTTAGGAGGATGAGACCTCCTAGCTTTTCTGGACAGGGAGAGCCCATAGTGGCAGAGCATTGGTTGAGTGAGATGGACAAAGTATTCAGCGTACTGACATGCACGGAGGACGAGAGTGTCCGTTGGGCAGCCTACATGCTAGACGGAGAGGCTGGGCCTTGGTGGAAGTCTGTTTCATGGACTAGGGCTCAGGAGATTCCAGATATGCCCTGGACATGGGATGAGTTTGTTGAGGAATTTAATAAACAGTACTTCCCTGAAGTGGTGAGGAACCAGATGGAGGTTCAAATTTTGCAATTGGTTCAAGCGAAGATGACTGTGAGAGAATACGGAGTGGAGTTTATGTGACTCGCTCGCTTTGCGCCCGACTACATCATCGCCGATATGATGAAAGCAAAGAGGTTTCAGCAAGGTTTGTAGCTGGACGTGAGGGGAGGAGTAGCACCATTCCAATTGAGGACCTATGGGGAGGTCATGAGCAAAGCCTTGGTGGTAGAGGAAGAAAATAACAACAAGTACCACCGGAGGGAGCAATAAGGAAGGTAGAACACTGATCAGAGCAGAACGAGGAATTATGAACCGGTGAACAAAAAGCCAAGATTCGTACCAAATAATCAGAAACCCCCATTTCAAGGAGCTTATGGGAGACCGGTGCAGTAGAGCAACCAACAGAGATTTCCATTGCTTGCGTCGGGGAGATCGATACACTACGAGAGCCCTGTATCACTACCGGCGCTACAGTCACACAGGGTGCTTCTCAAGCAGCTTCTTCCACACCTTGTGAGACTTATGCCAAGTGTGGCAAGCCTCACAAGACTACAGACTGTAGGATAGGCACTCAGGATTGCTTTCGATGTGGCAAGGTGGGCCACTTGATCAAGGAATTCCCTGAGATGAACAAAGGGAAGACGGCTTTAGTACCTATTCCACGATCGATACAAGCAAGGAAGCCAAACGTCCAAGGGAGAGCCTATACAGTCACCGCTCAAGAGGATTAAAATACAAACGATGTCATTCAAGGTGAGCTTCCATTTCGATAAAGAATTTCAATTCTTGAAATTTTTAGATAGAAAAGGTGCATCCATATAGAAAAATAAGAAAAACTTGCAAGTGATAAATTCTAGTATGATGATAAACATGATATATATGTATATGTATGATTAGGTACATTATAAATTTATAAGAAGGGAAGCGACGTGACATACGAAGCTCGAGTGTTGATAGACCCGGGGTCTACCCACTCATTTGTTACCCCTCGCTTCACCAAGAGGATGAAAGTCGACCCAGAGGAGTTAGACTTTGTTTTAACCGTGACTGTTCCTACTGGGAAAGCGGTTGATACCGAAAAGGGTTGCAACTCCGTGATCGTGAGGGTCATGGATGGAGATATCTTTAAGCTACCGGCGAACCTAATTCTACTAGACATGCAAGGATTCGACGTGATCCTTGGCATGGATTGGTTATCAACTCACTGTGCGACGGTAAATTGTAAGAACAAGGTCGTTATCTTAAGACCCAACACGAGGAGATCGTTTAGATTTTGAGGAGAGAGGTCGACACACCTATCACTTAAGGATCGAAATATTTCTCTAAGATCGATCTGAGATCGGGATACCATCAGTTGAGAGTCAAGGCAGAGGATATTCAGAAGACTGCATTCAGGACTCGATACGGACACTATGAGTTCCTAGTGATGCTATTTGGGTTGACAAATGCCCCGGTGTCATTCATGGATTTGATGAATAGGGTGTTTAAACCACACCTGGAGTCTTATGTTGTAGTGTTTGTTGATGACATCCTGATCTATTCAAAATTAGAGGAAGAGCATGAAAAGCACTTGAGAATAGCCCTATAGACTCTCGTGAACACCAGTTATACGCCAAACTCAGCAAGTGCGAGTTTTGGTTAGAAGTTAGTTTTTTAGGACATGTTGTCTCAAAGCTTGGTGTCACTGTAGATCCAGCAAAGATCGAAGCAATAGTGAATTAGGAGCAACCAAAGACCGTGACCGACATCCGCAGCTTCCTTGGATTAGTGGGTTACTATCGACGTTTCGTCGAGGGTTTTTCAAAAATATCAGGACCACTCACGAGTCTTAGACGAAAAGATGTAAGGTTTGAATGGAGTGAGGCGTGTGAGAAGAGTTTTCAAGAACTTAAGAAGAGACTCACATCAGCTCCAGTATTAGCGATTCCTTCAGGCAGTGGAGGGTTTGCGGTATACAGCGATGCTTCGTATACTGGTTTGGGCAGTGTGCTTAATCAACACAAAAAGGTGATAGCGTATGGGTCGAGACAGTTGAAAGAGCATGAGAGGAATTATCCGACGCATGACCTGGAATTAGCAGCGGTCATTTTTGTACTCAAGATTTGGAGACACAACTAGTACGGTGAGACGTTTGAGATTTTCACCGACCACAAGAGTCTCAAATATCTGTTTACACAGAAAGAACTAAATATGAGGCAGCACAGATGGATGGGGTTTCTCAAGGAGTATGACTGCTCCATAAAGTACTATCCGGGCAAGGCTAATGTGGTGGCCTACGCCTTGAGTCAGAAGAGTTCAACTCAATTGGCTACTTTAATTTTGGGTATGCACAGATGGAAACTGTTTGAAGATCTGGCACTATATGATGCAAATATTGAGTCACAAGCTACAGGAGCCTTCTTGGCTAATATCTCAGTGAAACTGGGGATATTTTAGCATATCCATGAACTACAGATGAAAGACCCGACGCTAACTAAGATTCGTCAAGATGTAACTGAAGGCATTGGATCTGATTTTTTGATCAAGGAGGATGGTTCCTTATTGTTCAAGGGCCGTCTTTGCATTCTGGATTACACCGATCTACGACGAACAATTCTTGATGAATCTCACAAGTCAAGCTATGCTATCCACCCGGGAAGCACAAAGATGTATCAAAATTTGAAAAAGAACTACCGGTGGAGAGGCTTGAAGCAAGATGTGGCAGAGTACGTGTCGCGGTGTTTGACGTGACAACAAGTGAAGATCGATCATAGACACCCCGCAGGTCTATTGCAGCCTCTACCTATACCAGAATGGAAGTGGGAATCAATTTCTATGGATTTCATCGTTGGACTACCAAGTACTGCAAAGAAGTACAATGCCATATGGGTAGTAGTCGATCGATTGACCAAGTCAGCACACTTCTTGCCTTACAACACGATGTACACGGAGGGAAGACTGGCAGAGCTGTATACGAAAGAGATTATCCATTTGCATGGGATTCCGAGTAGTATTGTTTCAGACCGTGACCCATTGTATACATCAAAGTTCTGGAATAAATTTCAAGAAGGAATCATTTGGATTCGATCGACATTGATCGACAAGGGCGGACCGACTGAGAGAGTCAATCAGATCATTGAGGACATGCTTAGGGCATGTATGTTAGAATTGCAAGGATCGTGGGATCAGCACCTACCCTTGATCGAGTTCGCATATAACAACAGTTTTCAGACGAGCATTGGGGTGGCACCATATGAAGCTCTTTACGGACGGCGATGTAGATCGCTCATCAATTGGGAAGAAACGGGTGAGAAATTTATTTTGAGACCCGAAATACTTGAAGATAATGCCACCTATGTTCGGATGATAAGGGCAAAACTCAAAGCGGCTCAGAGCAGACAGAAAAGCTACGCCGATATCAAGCGGACGAGTGTAGACTTCAAGGTGGGAGAACACGTGTTTGTGAAAGTGTCACCTATGAAGGGGGTGATGAGGTTTGGAAAGAGAGGGAAGCTCAGTCCCCGCTACCTTAGACCATTTGAAGTTTTGGGTCGAGTAGGGGAAGTTGTTTACCGTGTTGGATTGCCACCGTTATTCGATCAAGTACACAATGTGTTCCACGTGTCTATGCTCAGGAAGTACCTTAATGACCCTGATCACGTGTTGAGTGGTCAATTATTTGAGATGCATGAGGACATGACTATGATCGAAGAGCCAGTGGAGATTTTGGATCGAAAGGAGCAAGTGTTGCGAACAAAAGTAATTCCATTAGTACTTGTTCGATGGAAGCATCATTCGGCCGAGGAAGCTACATGAGAACGAGAGGCCGACGTGAAAGAACAATATCCGAACTTGTTTGCGACAGCTTGAGACTCAATATGGTATCACCGCAAGCTTGTTTGTGGATTTAAACTATGTGTTGTAATTCAATGTCGATCTTATAATCAATTTACTTAAGAGAACGATTTTATCCACATAGAGTCTCAAACGCTGTGTTGAACGCGAAATTGGAATTCATCATGGTCACGACATGGCCATAATGATGTATTTTGTAGAACCAATGACACACTGGTCATAGTTTACCATGAGAAATCAAAGAGACATGAAAATTTTTTAAATCTGAAGAATCTGATGAAAATCGATTAATCAATTTTTAAATCAATTAATCGATTTGGGAATTCAATTAATCGATTTTGGTCGATTAGTCGATTGGCATGCACCAGTGACTGGAAATTGGAATAAGATTCGAAAAAATAACAAAGTGAAATTTCGATTAATCGAGTTTGGTTTCGATTAATCGATTTATGTTTTCGATTAATCGAATTGGGGATTCGATTAATCGAGTAACTTGAGAATTTTAGAAGAACTTGAAGGATTTTTATATGATTTCGATTAATAGAGGAAGAACTTGATTAATCGAACTGGAAGTTTGACTAATTGAGTAACTTAAGGATTTTAGAAAAATTTGAAGGACTGCACGATTTTGATTAATCGAAGTGAATCTCGATTAATCGATTTTAGGATTTTGATTAATCGAAGTGAATTTTGATTAATCGACTGGCTCACGCCAGTGAGCTCCAAAACTTAAAAATTTAAATGAATACGATTTCGATTAATCGAAATGGTTTCGATTAATCAATTTTGAGTTTCGACTAATAGATTTTGGAAATCGACTAATCGATTTTGGAAATCGATTAATCGATTTTGCGCGGCTTAACCTAATTTTGAATCTCGATTAATCGACTTTGGATATCGATTAATCGAGTCGAGGCCTATATATATAAATTGAGGGGGGATTTCTCCCCATTCGAAATCATTTGGAGCTTTTTCTTTTGCGTGCCTTCTTCTTCTTCTTCCTTCAACCATCCAAGCACCTAGGGTTTTGCAATTTCGGATCAAAATCGTTTCCAATCGGATCAAATGCCTAAGGTAAAACCCTAGTTTTTGTTTTCTTTCCATTTCAAGCTATAAGAAACCCTAGTTTTGTTGGATTTTCACCAAGATGCCACCTAAAACTCGATTGTCTTCGAAAAAGCCAACCTCTAAACTTCCGGTCCGGCGTAAGAATGCCGCACCACCACCACCTACCCCATCACTGGTGAGGACTCCATCACCATCGACATCGGAGACCACCTACGGTTCGACAAGCACTTCTTCGAGCGAGTCATCACGCGAGTCTACACCCATGCCACCACCACCCACCAATGTACTTCAACCCAATGAGTGGTGGGCGGCTAAAACGTTCGAGATCGAGTACATTATTGATCAAACCCTATTTACAAACCTCAATGTATCGGGCGAGACCCAATGGGCTCGTAATTACCTTCAAAAAGCCGGCCTCGGCAACATCTTGAAACCAATCCGTGGGTCCTACTACCCTAGGTTGGTTCGACTGTTTTACCAAGGGCTGATGGACGGCCCTACCGACGACATCGTCATGACGAAGATAGAGGGTCGTGACTACACATTCACTCGTCGCCACATCCACGAGGTGCTTGAAAGTCACCTTGATTTTATACCCGAGACCACCGTCCTCCTACCCTTTGAGGAAGAGGTGAGATTTGAGGAGATCATGACCTGGATGACCAATGGGAAGAAGGGGTCGGGAACCTCCATTAGGAGGGTCGACCTTCCCCATTATATGTGGATGCTTGATTCTATAATCAAGTGCAACCTCTACTCGTTGCATCACGACACCGAGCGGGTGGAGATGGTGCAGCAAGCACTTTATGCGGCCTTCTGTGGCCGTTGGTTTGATGCCACGATGATCATCCACGAGGGGATGAGGTATATCAAGGGCAAGTTGATGAAGGAAAACTTGAGGCCCAAGGAGAAAATGCCCTATGCTCGGCTTGTCTCGAGCATGCTGGAGTGTTACTCAAACGCTCCAGAATACGCTATATCGCCCCATGAGGAGAGGGCTACAGACCGAGTGAAGACGTTTTCAAACTCTTCATGGAGCCGTAGTTACAATTTACTCAAGCGGACCCTACCGGCTCCTAGTCCCGCACCAGCAGTAGCAGCCGCACCACTAGCACCTCCACCACTCCCACCACCACATCAGGACCCACCTGTGGGTGGGGCACACCCAGATGATCCACTAGTGGAGGGGACACTCTCCCATACCACTTCCTCACCTACGCAGCCAGTGCAGTCTGCGACAGTGACATCGACATCTTCTTATCGCCGACGAGCGACTCTCCCGGTGCCCACTATCGAGGACGTGTTGGCCAGGATGGAGGCCAACAACGAAAGGATGAACCGACGGATGGACTTTTTGATGTTCCATACACTGCGCTACATCTATCCGTTGGACTACTGCTTGATTGCCTCGTGGGAGGGCAGTGGGCCAGTGGAGTGGATCGCCTTCCATGCGGTGTCGTTTTCCATGGGAATCGTCTCTGCCGATGCCTCGGCTCGGTACCACTACGACCCACGGAGACGACCCGGCGCTTGATCCGGCCGAGCCACCGGTCGGTCGAGCCCGCACGAGATCAACCAGGAGAGGGGATGGCGTGAGCATCTGACGATGGTTTCATTTTGTCATCTTTTTGGATATTTCAGTACAGTTGTATTTAAATTCCCAAGTGTAATTATGGAGCAAAGTTTGAGAGACTTGTAAATTTTGACAAATTTAATGAAATACAAAAAAAAAAATTTTGTGGATGTGCTTGAATTAATTGTGTTTACTCACTCTATGTAATTTATCCGTCAACTTTTGCGTGTGTGGTTACGTGCTACCCCAGTGTGTGGGGTACCCAATAGAGCACCTTTGGGTTATTTTCGAGGAGGAAAATTCCCAAGGTGGGGAGAATGTAATATCTCAAAAAATTGATCATTTGACTTTGACCTCGAGATCTGTGCCTGATTGATCGTAGGTTGGACCAAGTGATGGTCAGACATTGAGTTCATGAAGTGATGAACTGATGTGATGCAATTGTGACTAGGAGTGTTGAATAGTATTGGTTTTGAGCTACATACACCTATCTCTGGTGGATGCGCTTAACACCGAAACCAAAAGAGAGGATAAAAGGGTTTGATAACCCTAGTATCCTTTTGTTTTGGTTGATGAAGAGAGAGTTAAGAAGAGAGAGAGAAAGAGGAAGAGATTAATTGTCAAGGAGCTATTATGGTTGGATTGAGGGAAGATGGAGCATTGATTGCCGGATTCAACGCATTTGGAGCCGTTGAAGCAAAAGCTGGAACCGTAGCCATTTCAACCTAGATCTTGATCAATTTGAGAATTGATTGAGGTGAGTTTTAATTAAAGTGATGCATGTATTGTAGAAAAATTTAATTCAGTCAAGTAGGGTTAAAAAAAAGAGTAGATTAAAGGCTTAGAAAGAAAGAAATGAGTTTTGGAAGAACAACCCGAAAGGGGGCTGAATCTGGCCAAATCGATTAATCGAAATTGGGATTCGATTAATTGATTCTGGCTAAGAAGTTGAAAAGTCATGAGTGCCCGATTTCGATTAATCAAATTGAATTTTGATTAATCGATTTGAATGTTCGATTAATCGATTTGGAAATCGACTAATCGACTGGGTACTTCCAGTGGCTGGAAAACAAGACCTGGGGAAATCGACTAATCGAGTTGGAAAATTGATTAATCGATTTGGGATCGACTAATCGATTTCAGACTCTCAACCACTCGCTTTGAGAATCTACTTCATTAAGTTAGAGACTTCGATTAATCAATTTGGGATCTATTAATCGAATTTGAATCTCGATTAATCAATTTTTAGAATCGATTAATCGATTTGGGTTTCGATTAATCGATTTTGGGAATCGATTAATCGACTTTGACAGTTTTGCTTGGCTTTCTAAGTTTTCTTTGAGATTCATGGAGGGTTCAGGACCTTCTTCATTACATCTTTAGTGATGTATTGCATGTGTTATGATGTTCCATAGGTGGTACGTGTGAAAGCGAGCACAAGGAGCCGTGTGGGGCCTTGATGCTTGGACCATCAGAAACTTGAGGTAGTGAACACCTTGAACATGTACTTTAATTTCAAGAGCATGTATGTAGTGATATAATTATCAGATTTGAAGTTGTTTTAACTATGGAAAGCTTTGTGAAAATGGGTGTGTGTGGAACACCAAGAATATAAAAAAGGCATCGGTGTGATACAAGTGATTATGATCAAGCAATCTAATAAGAATGAGACATCCCCAGGGGATGAGAAAGTAATAAAGGCATCAGTGGATGCAAGTATGTATACATCCCAGGGATGTATATATATGATTGAATAATTACTGTTGAGGCCTAACTGATATAAGATAGAACACTTATACGGTGAACAACTATATGTAAAGCACATGTTATTTTTTTTTATTTGAGGTTTGATAGGATATCCCACCGACGTGGTAGGATACCCATGACTGACGCGACAGGATATCCGTGACCGGTACAGCGGCCAATCCATACACCAGTGCGGAGGTTTATCTGTAACAGTAAGCACACCCTAGGGATGTTGAGATGAGTTTTTAACCCCGCCGCCTAGTGAAAAGGGGCTTGGGTCGTATTCCCAGGGAATACTTTATAACAACTGTCTATTTAGACGACGATGAAGGGTATCTCATCGGGGCTCGTTGCTATATTGCTTGAGGATTACTTAAGTTGAAGATTTAAGTTTTGCTTTAGGCCTATTCAGTGTCATTCATGATAAATCAATGGTAAAGTAAGACATACTAATTACCAGTAAACTTGAATGAAATTCATCAGCTTTTAAACTGTTTTCTAGCAAATGCATAGACTCATCATGCTTAGAATATCATGGAATATATGTGAGTCTTAATTTATATGTTTATTATGTTTGTTCCCTATTGAGCTTGGATGTAGCTCAGCCTTTAGACTATACGTCACAGGTCCATTGATAGCAGCTGTCGAGGCTTCGGGAGACGTAGATCCGAGTGATTCGGATTACGTACCTGGAGAGTAGAGAGTAGTTTGAAAGAAGATTTATACGGCTTGGTATGTCAAGCCTTTATTTTTGATAAACATGTAATCAGATTGGATGATTCTTTTGGCGAACCATCTGGGGTGATCTGTTTATCATCGATGGTTCGGGCCGGTTCTCTGTTCATGCAGTGGCATGAAAGTAGAACTGTCTTTTGCATATGCCTGTTGGGCATATTAACCATTTCCGCTTATGAGATTAATTACTTTATTTATTTAATTGTGCTTGATATACCAATGTTCCGTACACAGTTTTGGGGCACTGTCTGGAGGATCGTGCTGATGGCACGTGTTTCGGGGTGCCAAAATTTGGGCTATCACAATTGATATCAGAGCGATTCCTTTTAGAAATTCTAACAATCATTCTTTTGTCAGAGCATAGGGACTTCTGCTAATGAAAACTTTATTTTCACTTGCAGACCGTTATGTCTTCTAGAGGAAGGGGCCGACCCAGGGGCGATCATAGTAGAGGCTTGCATAGTCGAGATGATTTTATCTCAGATACCAATAGAGTACCCATAGGAGATGGAGGGGCTTCCGGCAGTGGTTGCCCAGGGAGCCAAGATCAGGGAGAGAACCGTGATCGAAATCGTCAGGATCAAGATCAAAGAGAACAAGAGAGGGTTAGAGAAAGAAACGAGGATAGAGAGGAGCGTCAGAGAATGATGCACACCATGGAGACCATGGCAGCTGCTATGGCCCAACAGGCAGCATCTTTGGCAGCTAATATAGCTCATGAGTAGCATTAACCATCGACACCTCTAGTGGCTCCGACACCGCTAGCATCTTCTGCTTTTACTGAGTTTAGGAGGATGAGACCTCCTAGCTTTTCTAGATAGGGAGAGCCCATAGTGGCAGAGCATTGGCTGAGTGAGATGGAGAAAGTATTCAGTGTACTGACGTGCACGGAGGACGAGAGCGTCCGTTGGGCAGCCTACATGCTAGACAGAGAGGCTGGGCATTGGTTGAAGTCCGTTTCACGGACTACGGCTCAGGAGACTCCAGATATGCCCTGGACATGGGATGAGTTTGTCGAGGAATTTAATAAACAGTATTTCCCTGAAGTGGTGAGGAACCAGATGGAGGTACAATTTTTACAATTGGTTCAAGGGAAGATGACTGTGAGAGAATACGAAGTGGATTTTATGTGACTCGCTCCCTTTGCGCCTGACTACGTCATCGCCGATATGATGAAAGCAAAGAGGTTTCAGCAAGGTTTGAAGTCGGACATGAGGAGAGGAGTAGAACTATTCCAACTGAGGACCTATGGGGAGGTCATGAGCAAAGCCTTGGTGGTAGAGGAAGAAAATAACAACAAGTACCGCCAGCAGGAGCAACAAGGAAGGTGGAACACTGATCAGAGCAGAATGGGGAATTATGAACCGGTGAACAAAAAGCTGAGATTCGTACTAAATAATCAGAAACCACCGTTCCAAGGAGGTTATGGGAGACCGGCGCAGCAGAGCAACCAGCAGAGATTTCCATTGCTCGCATCGGGGAGACCGATACGCTACGAGAGCCCTGCTATCACTATCGGTGCTACAGTCACACAGGGTTCTTCTCGAGCAGCTTCTTCCACACCTCGTGAGACTTGTACCAAGTGTGGCAAGCCTCACAAGACTGCAGACTGTAGGATAGGCACTCGGGGTTGCTTTCGATGTGGCAAGGTGGGCCACTTGATCAAGGAATGCCCTAAGAAGAACAAAGGGAAGATGGCTTCAGTACCTATTCCACGACCGATAAAAGTAAGGAAGCCGATCGTCCAAAGGAGAGCCTATGCAGTCACCGCTCAAGAGACTCAGAATACCAACGATGTCATTCAAGGTGTGCTTCCTTTTCAATAAAGAATTTCAATTATTGAAATTTTTAGATAGAAAAGGTGCATTCATATAGAAAAATAAGAAAAACTTGCATGTGATAAATTCTAGTATGATGATAAACACGATATATATGTATATGCATGATTAGGTACATTACAAATTTATAAGAAGGGAAGCAACATGACATAAGAAGCTCGAGTGTTGATAGACCCGGAGTCTACCCACTCATTTGTTACCCCTCGCTTCACCAAGAGGATGAAAGTCGACCCAGAGGAGTAAGACTTCATTTTAATCGTGACTGTTCCTACTGGGAAAGCGGTTGATACCGAAAAGGGTTGCAACTCCGTGATCGTGAGGGTCATGGATGGAGATGTCTTTGAGCTACTGGCGAACCTAATTCTACTAGACATGTAAGGATTCGACGTGATTCTTGGCATGGATTGGTTATCAACTCACTGTGCGATAGTAGATTGTAAGAACAAGGTCGTCATCTTCAGACCCAACATGAGGAGATCGTTTAGATTTCGAGGAGAGAGGTCGACACACCTACCACTTATCTCGGCAGTCAGGGCCGAGCGATTGATCAGAAAAGGGTGTAGTGGGTACTTGGCATTTTTGAAGGAGCATAAAGAGGAGAAGAATGTTATCTCAGAAATAGCAGTTGTGCGAGACTTCACCGATGTATTTCTGGAGGAGTTAGCCATCGACTTAGCACCAGGAACGGAGCCTGTTTCTAAAGCACTATACAGAATTGCTCCTGCTGAGTTGAAAGAGTTGAAAGAGCAGCTACAAGAGCTAATGGACAAGGGGTTTGTTAGATCGAGCGTGTCCCCATGGGGAGCACCGGTCTTGTTTGTAAAGAAGAAAGATGGGTCAATGCGTCTGTGCATTGACTATCGACAATTGAACAAACTTACCATCAAGAACTGATACCCTTTGCCTAGGATTGATGACTTGTTTAATCAACTGCAAGGAGCGAAGTATTTCTCTAAGATCGATCTGAGATTGGGATACCATCAATTGAGAGTCAAGGCAGAGGATATTCAAAAGACTGCATTGAAGACTCGATACGGACACTATGAGTTCCTAGTGATGCCGTTTGGGTTGACAAATGCCCCGGCGTCATTCATGGATTTGATGAATAGGGTGTTTAAACCACACCTGGACTCTTGTGTTGTAGTGTTTATTGACGGCATCCTGATCTATTCAAAATCAGAGGAAGAGCATGAAAAGCACTTGAGAATAGCCCTATAGACTCTACGTGAACACCAATTATACGCCAAACTTAGCAAGTGCGAGTTTTGGTTAGAAGAAGTTAGCTTTTTGGGACATGTCATCTCAAAGCTTGGTGTCACTGTAGATCCAGCAAAGATTGAAGCAGTAGTGAATTGGGAGCAACCAAAGACCGTGACCGACATCTGCAGCTTCCTTGGATTAGTGGGTTACTATCGACGTTTCGTCGAGGGTTTTTCAAAAATATCAGGACCACTCACGAGACTTACACGGAAAGATGCAAGGTTTGAATGGAGTGAGGCATGCGAAAAGAGTTTTCCAGAACTTAAGAAGAGGATTAGCGATTCCTTCAAAGTGGAGGGTTTATGTATCTGACGATGCTTCAGATAATCTTGGTTTGGGCAGTGTGCTTAATCAACACAAAAAGGTGATAGCGTATGGGTCGAGACAGTTGAAAGAGCATGAGAGGAATTATCCGACGCATGACTTGGAATTAGCAGCGGTCATTTTTGCGCTCAAGATTTGGAGACACTACTTGTACGGTGAGACGTTTGAGATTTTCACCGACCACAAGAGTCTCAGATGTCTGTTTACACAAAAGGATCTAAATATGAGGCAGCGCAGATGGATGGAGTTTCTCAAGGATTATAACTGCTCCATACAGTACCATCCGGGCAAGGCTAATGTGGTGGCCGATGCCTTGAGTCGGAAGAGTTCAGCTCAATTGGCTACTTTAATTTTAGGTATGCACAGATGGAAACTGTTTGAAGATCTGGCACTATATGATGTAAACGTTGAGTCACAAGCTACAGGAGCCTTCTTGGCTAATATCTCAGTGAGACTGGTGATATTTCAACATATCCATGAACTATAGATGAAAGACCCGGCGCTAACTAAGATTCGTCAAGATGCAACTGAAGGCATTGGATTTGATTTTTTAATCAAGGAGGATGGTTTCTTATTGTTCAAGGGCCGTCTTTGCATTCCGGATAACACCGATCTATGACGAACAATTCTTGATGAATCTCATAAGTCAAGCTATGCTATCCACCCGGGAAGCACAAAGATGTATCAAGATTTGAAAACGAACTACTGGTGGAGAGGCTTGAAACAAGATGTGGTAGAGTACGTGTCACGGTGTTTGACGTGCTAACAAGTGAAGATCGATCATAGACACCCCGCAAGTCTATTGCAGCCTCTACCTATACCGAAATGGAAGTGGGAATCAATTTCTATGGATTTCATCGTTGGACTACCAAGTACTGCAAAGAAGTACAATGCCATATGGGTAGTAGTCGATCGATTGACCAAGTCAGCACACTTCTTGCCTTACAACACGATGTACACGGAGGGAAGACTGGCAGAGCTGTATACGAAAGAGATTGTCCATTTGCATGGGATTCCGAGTAGTATTGTTTCAGACCGTGACCCATTGTATACATCAAAGTTCTGGAAGAAATTTCAAGAAGGAATGGGAACGCGACTGGATTTCAGTACGGCATTCCATCCGCAAACTGACGGACAGACTGAGAGAGTCAATCAGATCATTGAGGACATGCTTAGGGCATGTATGTTAGAATTGCAAGGATCGTGAGATCAGCACCTACCCATGATCGAGTTCGCATATAACAACAGTTTTCAGACAAGAATTGGGATGGCACCATATGAAGCTCTTTACGGACGGCGATGTAGATCGCCCATCAATTGGGAAGAAACGGGTGAGAAATTCATTTTGGGACTCGAAATACTTGAAGATAATGCCACCTATGTTCGGATGATAAGGGCAAAACTCAAAGCGGCTCAAAGCGGCTCAAAGCAGACAGAAAAGCTATGCCGATATCAAGCGGACGAGTGAAGACTTCAAGGTGGGTGAACACGTGTTTGTGAAAGTGTCACCTATGAAGGGGGTGATGAGGTTTGGAAAGAGAGGGAAGCTCAGTCCCCGCTACCTTGGACCGTTTGAAGTTTTGGGTTGAGTAGGGGAAGTTGCTTGCCGCGTTGGATTGCCACCGTTATTCGATCAAGTACACAATATGTTCCACGTGTCTATGCTCAGGAAGTACCTTAATGACCCTGATCACGTGTTGAGTGGTCAATCATTTGAGATGCATGAGGACATGACTATGATCGAAGAGCTAGTGGAGATTTTGGATCGAAAGGAACAAGTGTTGCAAACAAAAGTGATTCCATTAGTACTTGTTCGATGGAAGCATCATCTGGTTGAGGAAGCTACATGGGAAAAAGAGGCCGACGTGAAAGAACAATATTCGGACTTGTTTGCGACAGCTTGAGATTCAAAATGGTATCACCGCATGCATGTTTGTGGATTTAAACTGTGTTGTAATTCAATGTCGATCTTATAATAAATTTACTTAAGAGAATGATTTTATCCACATAGAGTCTCAAACGCTGTGTTGAACGCGAAATTGGAATTCATCATAGTCACGACATGACCATAATGATGTATTTTGTAGAACCAATGACCAACTGGTCATAGTTTACCATGGGAAATCAAAGAGACATGAAAAAATTTTAAATCTGAAGAATCTGATCAAAATTGATTAATCAATTTTCAAATCGATTAATCAATTTGGGAATTCGATTAATCGATTTTGGTCGATTAGTCAACTGGCATGCACCAGTGAGTGGAAATTGGAACAAGATTCAGAAAAATGACAAAGTGAAATTTTGATTAATCGAGTTTGGTTTCGATTAATCGATTTATGTTTTCGATTAATCGAATTGGGGATTCGATTAATCGAATAACTTGAAAATTTTAAAAGAACTTGAAGGATTTTTATATGATTTCGATTAATCGAGGAAGAATTCGACTAATTGAACTGGAAGTTTGACTAATCGAGTAACTTAAGGATTTTAGAAAATTTTGAAGGGCTGCACGATTTCGATTAATCGAAGTGAATCTTGATTAATCGATTTTGGGATTTCGATTAATCGAAGTGAATTTTGATTAATCGACTAGCTCATGCCAGTGAGCTCCAAAACTTAAAAATTTAAATGAATACGATTTCGATTAATCGTAATGGTTTCGATTAAATGATTTTGAGTTTCGACCAATCGATTTTGCGCGGCTTAACCTAATTTTGAATCTCGATTAATCGACTTTTGATATCGATTAATCGAGTTGGGGCCTATATATATAAATTGAGGGGGGATTTCTCCCCATTCGAAATCATTTGGACCTTTTTCTTTTGTACGCCTTCTTCTTCTTCTTCCTTCAACCATCCAAGCACCTAGGGTTTTGCAATTTCGAATCAAAATCATTTCCAACCGGATCAAACGCCTAAGGTAAAACCCTAGTTTTCGTTTTCTTTCCATTTCAAGCTATAAGAAACCCTAGTTTTGTTGGATTTTCACCAAGATGCCACCTAAAACTCAATTGTCTTCGAAAAAGGCAACCTCTAAACTTTCGGTCCGGCGTAAGAACGCCGCACCGCCACCATCTACCCCATCACTGGTGAGGACTCCATCACCGTCGGCATCGGAGACCACCTCCGGTTCGACAAGCACAGCTTCGCGCGAGTCTTCATGCAAGTCTACGCCCATGCCACCACCACCAACCAATGTACTTCAACCCAACGAGTGGTGGGCGGCTAAAACGTTCGAGATCGAGTACATTATCGGTCAAACCCTATTTACAAACCCTGATGTATCGGGCAAGACCCAATGGGCTCGTAATTACCTTCAAAAAGCCGGCCTCGACAACATCTTGAAACCAATCCGTGAGTCCTACTACCCTAGGTTGGTTCGACTGTTTTACCAAGGGCTGACGGACGGCCCTACCAATGACATCGTCACGACCAAGATAGAGGGTCGTGACTACACGTTCACTCGTCGCCACATCCACGAGGTGCTTGAATGTCACCTCGATTTTGTACCCGAGAGCACCCTCTTCCCACCCTTCGAGGAAGAGGTGAGATTTGAGGAGATCATGACCTGGATGACCAACGGGAAGAAGGGGTCGAGATCCTCCATTAGGAGGGTCGACCTTCCCCATTATATGTGGATGCTTGATTTTATAATCAAGTGCAACCTCTACCCGTTGCGTCACGACACCGAGCGGGTGGAGATGGTGCAGCAGACACTTTACGCGGCCTTCTGTGGCCATTGGTTTGATGTCACGATGATCATCCTAAAGGGGATGAGGTATATCAAAGGCAAGTTGATGAAGGGAAACTTGAGGCCCAAGGAGAAAATGCCCTATGCTCGGCTCATCTCGAGCATGCTGGAGTGTTACTCAAACGCTTCAGAATATGCTATATCACCCCATGAGGAGAGGGCTACAGACTGAGTGAAGACGTTCTTAAACTCTTCATGGAGCCATAGTTACAATTTACTCAAGCGGACCCTACCGGCTTCGGGTCCGGCACCAGCAACAGCAGTAGCACCACTAGCACCTCCACCACCCCCACCACCACATCAGGACCCACCCGTGGGTGGGGCACACCTAGATGATCCACCAGTGGAGGATACACCCTCCCATACCACTGCCTCACCTACGCCGCCAGCGCGGTCTACGGCAGTGACATCGACATCTTCTTATCACCGGCGAGCGGCTCGCCCGATGCCCACTATCGAGGACGTGTTGGCTAGGATGGAGGCCAACAATGAAAGGATGAACTGACAGATGAACTTTTTGATGTTCCATACACTGCGCTACATCTATTCGTTGGACTACCAGTAGCGCCTTACGCAGGAGGCGGAGTGGACAGCAGGTCGGATCGCTTTCCATGCGGGTGCCATTTTCCATGGGAGTATGTCTACTGTCGATGCCTCCGGCTCGGTACCACTACAGCCTACGGAGACGACCTAGCCAGCCACCGCCGGACCATAGAGCCACCGCCTAGTCGAGCCCGCACATCGATCGGCCAGAGAGGGACAGGCGTGAGCATCTGACGATGGTTTCATTTTATCATTTTTTTAGATATTTCAGTACAGTTGCATTTAAATTCCCAAGTGTAATTATGGAGCAAAGTTTGAGAGACTTGTAAGTTTTGACAAATTTAATGAAATATAAAAAAAAAAAATTTCTGGATGTGCTTGAATTAATTGTGTTTACTCGCTCTATGTAATGTATCCGTCAACTTTTGCGTGTGTGGTTACGTGCTACCCCAGTGTGTGGGGTACCCAACCGAGCACCTTTGGGTTATTTTCGAGGACGAAAATTCCCAAGGTGGGGAGAATGTAATATCCCAAAAGATTGACTGTTTGACTTTGACCTCAGGATTCGTGCCTGATTGATTGTAGGTTTGACCAAGTGATGGTCAAACATTGACTTCATGAAGTGATGAATTGATGTGATATAATTGTGACTAGGAGTGATGAATAATTTATTTGGATTTCGATTAATCGATTTGGATGTTCGATTAATCGATTTGGAAATCGACTGGGTACTTCCAGTGGCTGGAAAACAAGACCTGGGGAAATCGACTAATCGAGTTGGGAAATCGATTAATCGATTTTGGATTTCGATTAATCGATTTGAGATCGACTAATCGATTTGAGAATCGACTTCATTAAGTTAGAGACTTCGATTAATCGAATTAGAATCTCGATTAATCGATTTTTAGAATCGATTAATCGATTTGGGTTTCGATTAATCAATTTTAGGAATCGATTAATCGAATTGTATTTCGATTAATCGATTTTGGGAATCGATTAATCGACTTTGACAGTTTTGCTTGGCTTTCTAAGTTTTCTTTGAGATTCATGGATGGTCCAGGACATTCTTTATTACATCTTTAGTGATGTATTGCATCTGTTATGATGTACCATAGGTGGTACGTGTGAAAGTGAGCACAAGGAGCCGCGTGGGACCTTGATGCTTGGACCATCAGAAACTTGAGGTAGGGAACACCTTGAAGATGTACTTTAATTTCAAGAGCATGTATGTAGTGATATAATTATAAGTTTTGAAGTTGTTTTAACTATGAAAAGCTTTGTGAAAATGGGTGTGTGTGGAACACCAAGAATGTGAAAAAGTCATCGGTGTGATGCAAGTGATTAAGATCAAACAATCTAATAAGAATGAGACATCCCTAGGGGATGAGAAAGTAATAAATGCATCAGTGGATACAAGTATGTATACATCCCAGAGATGTATATATATATGATTGAATAATTACTGTTGAGGCCTAAGTGATATAAGATGGCACACTTATACGGTGAACAACTATATGTAAAGCACATGTTATTTTTGTTATTTGAGGTTTGATAGGATACCCCACCGACGTGGCGGGATACCCACGATTGACGCGGCAGGATATCCGTGACCGGTACGGCGGCCAATCCGTACACCAGTGTGGAGGTTTATCCGTAACAGTAAGCACATCCCAGGGATGTTGAGATGAGTTTTTAACCCCGCCGCCTAGTGAAAAGGGGCTTGGGTCGTATTCCCAGGGAATACTTTATAACAACTGTCTATTTAGACGACGATGAAGGGTATCTCATCGGGGCTCGATGCTATATTGCTCGGGGATTACTTAAGTTGAATATTTAAGTTTTGCTTTAGGCCTATTCAGTGTCATTCATGATAAATCAACAGTAAAGTAAGACATACTAATTACCAGTAAACTTGAATTAAATTCATCAGTTTTTAAACTGTTTTCTAGCAAATGCATAGACTCATCATGCTTAGAATATCATGGAATATATGTGAGTCTTAATTTATATGTTCATTGTGTTTATTCCCTATTGAGCTAGGATGTAGCTCACCCTTTATCGAGGCTGGCGTGAATCGGGTGATTGGGATTACGTGCACGAGGCAGTTGGAGCCTCCACAGTTTCTTCTGAGAACTGCTGTACTTTGGCAGAGAGTACATAGCAGTTTCCTAGAAGAAATCCTCATGTGCATGTAATCCAATCACCCGATCACGCTCAAGCCTTTATTTTTGATAAACATGTAATTAGATTGGCTGATTCTTTTGGCGAACCATCTGGGGTGATCTGTTTATCACCGATGGTTCGAGCCGGTTCTCTGTTCATGCAGTGGCATGAAAGTAGAACTGTCTTTTGTATATGCCAGTTGGGCATATTAACCGTTTCCGCTTATGAGATTAATTGCTTTATTTATTTAATTGTGCTTGATATACCAATGAGCCTGTGACTGCTACGACGGTCGAGCGCCTTCTTCAAGAGTGGACTGATCTGGTACATTGTTGTTTCTTCTCTAGTGTTTTCCTCATTTTGTAGGTGTGTGTGTAGTTCTTATTTATGTGTTCTTATGCAGGCTCGCCAGCTCGAGGAGTCACGCCTGGAGACAACGCATGCGCGTGCCATTCTAGAGGTGAGACGGATTCTCTTGGGTGTGCATAGTCATGAGGACCTACTTGTCGATATGCTCATTGCGCATGAGACCCAGATAGAGGGGTGGAGGATACTCTATCGGTACGCACTTTTTCTAAGGCTCTTTCGGGTCTCGAAGTAGGTGGCCCAATTCGGTCCAAGTAGACTAACAGAAAGCGGTGAAATAATAAACTAAGAATTATTAATTGCTGAAAGGAAAGAGGTAAATTCTAAATGGGGAATACCTAGGTTGATGCGATCACCAACTGTAGATATTTATCGACGCTGTAACATGTCACTTATCACGTTTTATGGGATGCAGGTTGACTCCTTTACTGAATGTCAACCAGCCAACTTTAGTAGCTATGGGTAGCCTAAAGTCTATCTAATTTGGTTTCTTATTCCTGCTAAACCTTACCAAAAAAAGAGGGGGTGGCCCGCCATGCTAAGGAGGATCGACCATGTTCTCGAGTACCCTCCGTAAGCTCCCTTAGGAAAATCAGGATGGCTAAGGCTGAAAAAATTGGAGAAGGATAGAGACCTAATTGGCTCTAGGCTAAGGATTTGGGTAGGGGTTTTCTAAGACCTAAGGTTAATGGCTTATTCCTTCAATACTCCTTCGAGAGTCAGGGCTATCTGGCCAGTACCACTAGCCTGACTACCCTGAGGTTCCTAGAGAAGAGTCTACAATTCTTGAAGTCGAGAATGCAGCCCAAGTCCTTTCTTTGAGAACCCCAGAGAGAACCTCAAATTTTCTAAAAGGACTAAGCTTAAGAAAGAGAAGAAAGGACTATTGAATTCGAGAATGTGGTCGTGGGGTAGGGGATCTATTTATAGGTATCGGGTTAATTATGCGCATGAGGGCAGTATGCAATTAGCCAATTATGCGCATAAAGCGTTACGTGGAATTGAATTTCACGCATGGTTTTAGGCGCGTAACTCCCTAAAAATCGGTCACCGACTAGGGAATGTCCGACTGACTGGCTCCATTAGTGTCCTAGTCCTAATGTGTTTGGAATTAATTACACGCATGGATCCATGCATATAATCCAATTATGTGCATGGAGCCATGCGCATAATTGGGGAGTTCGCGGGCATGGAAGTTGTAGTCCTAGTCCAACTGGGACCAATTCTGCATGTCTGGTGGCGTGCGTAATTCAATTATGCGCAGGATGTACTGCTGATCAGTCACATAATTTATCATTTTATTATCCTTAACTTAGTGATGCTAGGCTTTAGTTTGCTACTAATGAGTTACTAATGTGCAGATATTAAAACTAGACAGTAAAAGAGAGCCTAAGTGTTAATCTTAGTCAAAATGAACTAAAAAATAAGTAAAAAGATGATTGAGCGTAAAAGACAAATCTTCGCCTAAAAAGAAATGAAGAATCGTATTTTACGATTGTAAGAAATAACATACTGAGAAGAGAGAAATTGTAATTTACGATTCTCTAAAGAAAAGTCGTATTAAGTAAAGACGATACAAGAGAAAGCGAAGAATCGAAATGAAGAATTGTTAGCTGAAAGCCTACTTAAAATAGAAAATCGTGATCTACGATTTTCCAGAAGGAATAGAAAGAAATTGTTATTTATAATTTCCTAAAACAATAGAAGCTTTCCACTACTTCGAAACGTGAGATCTATCATCACCATGCATATTTTCAGAAGTCTTCTATAATTAGAAGATTGACCAACCACGGATCTAAGAAGATTGATGAAGATGAAATTTGAAAGACTCTGCTGCTGCTAATTAAAGAATACTCTAGAAGTGCATCAACTAAAAAAAGCAAGGAAGAACAAAATTAGGAATTAGAATTATAATAGGAATCTTTTATTTTAGTAGTTTCTTTGTAAACTGACTCCTTATGATCTATAAATAAGAGAGCTCGGCATAGGAATAAGCATCGAAGAATTTCAGCATCAATTGATGCCTGAGGTTGAATTTTCTTTCGATTAAAGTAGTGTAAAATACCTGGAATAGATTAAATATCAGAGGTTTCTCAAGAGTAATTGACGACTGTAATTGAGTATTGAAGATTAGTGTAGATATCTGTAGTTTCTCAGGAGCAATTGACGACTGTGGCTGAGGAGTGAAGGATATATTTTACTTTGCTTTTTAGTTTAGATTTGTTTGCTTTGTAAACATCTCCAAGTTTTGATTTGAATTGACGACTCAGGTTAGAATTTGCAGATTAGTGTAATAGTTTTACTTTTCCATCTTTAATTTTCTAAGGTTTGATTGACGCCCAGATTTTAGAAAATTGTTGATTAGATTAAATCTATATTGATAGGATCTTAGACTTGATTGATGCCTAATATATGCTAGGAAACTAGAAATATAGTATAACAGTACTGTTTAAATTTATAAATATCCGAAAGCTGAAGATTGAGATTGATGACCTTCATTTGAAGGAGGATTAGGATTTATTTTATACAGTTTAGATTAAAAAAACTCTTTCTTTTATTCATATTTCTCCAGTAGATTAGATCTTAAAGATAAATAGAAGTTTTTAAAGATAAGGATTTGAATAAAAATAAAACTAAAGAAATAATTAGATAATAAACTTTCTCATGGGAACGATCCTATGCTAATACTAAAATTTCCATTGTGCACTTGCAATAGGTTAAGACTTGAATTTAATATAATATATATATACGTAATAAAAAGATGATCCAGTTTTTGGCGCCACTGTCGGGGAAGCGGAATTTATCTAATTCTTTCAAATTTTTATCTAATATTTTTATTCTTTTATAAACTAATATTTATCTTTCTCTTTTTACATTTATTTTTATTTTTATTTTTATTTGATCTCTTTTTAATCGTTTGCAGGATTTTTCGGAGCAGTGAATTAAAAGTTTCCAACTTCTGCCAGCCACGAAATTTCAAAACTCAGATTTGTTTCTCTCCCTGCTTGCTAAAATAAAAAGTAAATTTTTTTTTGAAACCAAAACTAAATAATTTTTCTAATCAAGTATCTTGTTATTAAAGTAATTTCATCATGGCGGACAGTAGTCAGAACTTGCTTAAAACCATGGGAGAATATTATGTACTGACACAGCTTACACCTCCCCCATGCATTCAAATGCCCCATACTGCCGGTAATAAGCCTTTTCGAAATCATGCCCAATATGCTCCAATTACTGCCTATCTTTCACGGGCTGATGGACGAAAATCCCTCATTGCATCTAAATAACTTCGTAGAAATATGCAATATTATCAGGATCACGAATTTGCCTGATACAAGCATTCGTTTGAGGTTATTTTCATATTCTCTCTGATACGAAGCAAAGCAGTGGGCACACTCTTTGCCTCAGAATTAGATAACTAATTAGGAGGAGTTGATGCAGAAATTCCATATGGAATACTATCCCACATACAGAGCAACTCGGATCCAGTTTTTGATCTTAACGTTACGACAACTTCCGGATGAACCTCTTTGGAAGAGTTGGAATCGCCTCAACGATCTTATGCATAGGTGTCCTTACCATGGGGTCACGAAAGGGCAAATAGTTCTTACCCTCTACAAAGGACTTGACAATACAACCCGACATATGATTGATGTTGCCTGTGGTGATATGTTTCATAAATTAACAACAGAAGAAGCTTGGGAACTCTCTGAGACCCTTAGCGAAGAACCGGTGCAATACCATGCCCCAGGTGAGATTGACTCGGAGACTTCAACAAGTAGGCTTCCTAAGCAAGGAAAGCTTTATAAATTAAAGTCAATGATGAATTGCTTTCCAAAATTACAAATTTGGAAGACAAACATTCAGTCTCTAGTGGGTATAAAATCGTACCCAACATCTGACCGAAGAGAAGCCTGTAGACCTAACTATGACCCAACTCAACCAGCCCCCAGACCTCCTTCTATTCCTTCTTACCACATAGAGGTCCATTACCACTCTGCTACAGAGGATACTCTGGTGAAAATAGCTTACAACTGGATACAACAGAGTCATATCCAGACATAGTTACTTAATCACCTTGGGCAATCTGTCGAAAGATTGGAAACTCAATTTGAGCAGCTATTACCTTCCGATAGAGAAAGTAACACACTACTACTACATGCAGTTGGTACGTCTAGAGGACGCATATTTTTGGGAGACACATCAACTCCCGCTGTTTTTAATTAATTCCCTCTAGAACCTGTCGAGCTACCGACTCACTCGTAGCAATCACTTGTAACATATGCATATAATATTAGTAAAAGAGCATCCTACGATCTATTGTATGTAAACATCCAGACAATCATAAAAATCTCTGATAGGTCACTTAAAAGCATATGGATCTAGGAGCTTAGAGTGATTCGTAGAGTCAAATCGTAGCGAGTATAATTTGAAGCGTCAATAAGTCTCACTTTTGTCCTAAACAATTGAAATCGAAAATTCTAGGGAACAGACATCTCGGGTGATCGATCCCATCGGTTACTTTGGGAAAAGAACCCATTTAAATCTATAAGGGAAACAAACAAAGTTTTCATTCAAGATGGCCACTTCTCAACTACCCTAGCCTTGGAACTTACACATCGACATTTAAATCGAAGTGACGGTTCAAAATCAAGCCTCCTCCCTATAAATCCATACCCATCCATAAACCATCTCATCTCTTCTGTCTTTCACCTTTCATACCTAAAACCCCATGACGGAAGAGCATAACCAGAGTGATTTCAGTAAACAACTCGATAGAAATCTTGAAACTAAACAGTAGAGAGTAAAAGATTTAAAGCAGCAGAAATCTATTTGAGATGCTAAATCATCCACCGAAACTACCCTTAACCCTAAACCTAACCCAAATCAGAAACCATATACCAAGAATCCATCTTCCCCACTTCCCAAATTTTACACTATCACAACCCACCCCGAATGCAAACTCCCATATGATGATGGTGGGTTGAGCCGTCCCTCACCACCCCTCTCCATTGCTTATCTTCTGCCTTCGCTTGCTCTACATTCCCTCCATATAGTCTTCGCAAGAGAGCGGTATAGATAAAAGATAAATCAAAAAAGTGTTCACTTCCCACTCTTCAAAGGACTTCCGCAGTGGGATTGCATTTCTTCCACGGGAAGGATAAAGATGTGTCGACTTCCATCTCCTCAACTTCATCACTCAACTACACCAAGGGTGCAATTGATGAATCAGAAGGGATGTGGGATGCTCCTTTTTGGGGATGTAAGATAAACAAGGGCAAAGGAAAGTATTCTAAAGTTTAGGGAGGCGTTCTTGCAAAGGCATGAATATGCCTTTGGTGGGAAGAGATGAGAGACTTTGATTGAAGGTAGTTAGAAGTCGAGGACCGATCTTTATCGAAGGACCTTTATCTCGGACGTTGTTGTCATTGTCTTAGTTTAGTGTGTGTCTAGGTTTTTTCTAAGAATTTCTTTTTAGTAGATTTCTTTCCATGTTTCTGTAATTAAGTTCATATATATGAAAAATTCCTTTCTTTTTATTTTACTATTTTTAATTTATATAGTATTACTAACATCTAACATTGCCATTCTAAAAATCAGAAGTATTTTTCTCTCAAGTTTGGGGGAAAGAGTTTTTATTCCTTTTGCAGATTATAAACCCAATTACTAACTTAGCAGTAAAATAAGGTAAAATTTTTTTGTATGTCCCCTGTTTTGTACAATGAGAACATTGTCCTATTTTAGTTTAGGGGAGGATACATTACTTCAGATATATTAGTATGAGTATAGTATAGTAGTTTTAGTTTACTTTTTCAATAGTAATTTTTTTTTTTACTTTTTCATAAAATTTTCAGAAAATTTTAGTAAGAAAGTTAATCATTATATGCAAATTATGATAGAAAAATAAAAATTCAAAATACTTAGCAATCCATCATAGTAGTAGTTCAAAAATAAAAATAAAAATAGTTACAATTCAAAGTAAAAGCATCTCTAGAACACTGTATCAGATGAATGTTTGAAACTATACGATTGGTTTGAACTGCAATTATTTTAGATTATAGTTTCAAAATTATATAACAAGTGAGCTATAGAGCTATTTCCTCTTTTATTCTGAGAAAGAGAGACTGTTTTTATTCATGCTAAAATTTTCTTGAACTTCTCTACTATTTGTAATCTCATATTGCTGAACTTAGAATCAATATATTTTATAAATATGATGATTTACTGTTTATTAAGTATATCAAAGCAATAAGACATCTATATTAGTACAAAGGCCATCTTTTGTTAAACCAGAGCCAAAAAGCCAAAAATCCTAGAATAATATACCCTTTGAACCATATTAGGCGCCTAAAACTGAATTTTTTTGTATCGGAATTTTATAAACCTTTAACCATAGGTACTGACCAAAGCTTTCTACCTTTGACCTTTACAATTTCTGAGAGTTTAGAATATAAAAGAAGGGGTGAAGAGGGAGTGAAAGGAGTTTATACTTAACAGATAAAGGATCTACTGAAAAGAATACCACTGAAAAAGAAATACAAATGTATGAAAATATGGGAAAAAGGAAAGAAAAAGAAGAAATCGTAAAATACGATTTTGTGAAATTGGGATTTTCAAAAAAAAAAATAGGAAAGGAAAATGGAAAGAAGATATTCAAAATAAGGATACTTACTGAAGCTGGAAAATAGAAGAAGAAGAAAAAAAAAAAAAAAAGAGCTAAATTCTCAGAAAACCTTTTGAATCCTCTTTACTTTTTTTGAAATCTTCTGAAAACTCAAAACCCCATTACAAGCTGAAGGAAAGACCTTTGTGATTTAAGATTTACAAAAATATGAGTCTAGTAGAGATATATAAAATAAATACTATGAATAAATAAAGAAGTTATATGAATAGAATTGATTATCCTTTCTATGAGATTTATCTGCTTAGTAATTATCCGATTTTTTCATATATATCTACAATATTGTAGGAACCCAAAATTTTGATTATTTTTTAGGGTATGTCAATAAGTGAGAGCTTGGATGAAAATATTTTCTAAAAATTACAGTTTAGAAAAATCTATGATGAATAAACTCTTCACTGATATGCACACGCTATATTGAATTGAAATTATTGAGTCCTGATATAGGATAATTACGATATGGGAGGCTAAGGATAAAAAGATTTAAAATTTTTTAAAAAATAATGAACATATAATGATTGACTAAGTAATTAGTATATAAAAATCTATATTTGAATTTTTTTTAGTTTTGAAAAATATTTTGAAAAACCTAAAAATATTTGAAGTTTGTGGGTAACTTCATTGAAATCCTTCAGGAGACTACAACTCCTCCACTAGGGATCACCTAAGGGTTTAAAGGTGTGTTGCATCTACTAAATGCAATCGTGCTCCCTAAGAAAGTAGCATTTAAATTTATAGTTTTAAATATTTTATATTTCCTTGTTTGCTAAAGGATTAGCAAAACATAAGTTTGGGGGTGTGATCAGTCACATAATTTACCATTTTATTACCCTTAACTTAGTAATGTTAGGCTTTAGTTTGCTACCAATGAGTTACTAATGTGCAGATATTAAAGCTAAACAGTAAAAGAGAGCCTAAGTGTTAATCTTAGTCTTTGCTACCGTGGAATTTTTTATAATCTCGTCATGACGATGCGCTCGCTAACACAAATATAGAGTCGCCACCTGAAGCTTTTGGTATCCCAGAAAACCTAGATCATTTTTATAAGTACCAAAGTGCCACAAATATGACTCTGAATCCAGTCCGCACCAAAGGTTCTTGGGTAGGGGTTTTGATTATTGATTGGGAAGGTGTTAGGCACCCAATCAACCCGCTTAACGCGGTCTCTACTTATGATCAAAATGAAAATAATATAAAAGAAAAGAAAAAGGCTTCCTCTTGCCCAAAGGGGATTAAAATCCTATTTGTGTCTCTTCGTTCTTACTGAAAATTCGGCGACGTAACGACACAAATGACAGGATGGAGGAATGACCGAGAAGGAAGAGGAATAGAGGATAGAGCCAGAGCTCTCGGGCCCTTGTTGTACCATTGGGGAACCTTGCATTGACTTGCTTTGGTGAGCTTTTGAAGGCTTGTATAGTGAAAAAAGGGGTTCTAACCTCTAAGGCTTGCTAGCTAAGAGGTAGAGAGAGAAGGCAAATGAATAGCACACAGCTAACCTAGAGGCTTTCTATGAAAGGTAAGGATTGGAAGGAGGTTTATCAATTTTGGAATTTGCATGAGCAATGGTACAACAAAGAAAGAATGATCTTCTCACTTTAAGCTCTTTCTCTCTTAGGTAATTTTCTCAACCTTTAATCCAAGGGGAGGGGGTTCTATTTATAGAAAAAGGGTGGGTTAGGAGGCTACTCAGAGGCTAAGCAAGATTAGGAATTAGGTAATCTAGCATCTAAAGTCTTCTAGGATTTTTGGAGCCTTGAAATATGTGAAGAGGTGCTCCAATCGTGGATGATTAGATGAGGCTTTAAACCACTTAAGGGGTTGCACATAGGTAGTAAATGGGTGTAACAAAACTAGTAAAATACACCCTAAAGGTCAAGATAGTCGACAAGTCAAATCTCAATCTCAATTTTTGAGGCAAAAACTAGGGGTTACAGTAAAATAATGCATGCATAGTGCCTGAAAGTTGGCTCCCCGAGGTGGGGCCCACCTTAACGCTGACGCAACTATTAGTTGTGCCAGGCCATTTCTGGGGAGAGATGGCTTGGCGCAACTAATAGTTGCGCCAAGCTTACATATAACTGGAACAACTATTAGTTGCGCCAAGCCATTTCTGGGGAGAAATGGCCTGGTGTAACTATTAGTTACGCCAAATTCCTAAGGGGGTTTTCATGAAATTACCATCCTGCCCCTCAGGTTCGGACCGCCATATCTTTGCATACATAGGTTCGATTGGGGTGATTCTTGGCCTATTGGAAAGATGACGACTTTTACTTTTCACTGGTATAAGATTTGATCATAGTAGAAGGCTGTGACTAGTCCCGGTGCACCATCCTTCATCCATTACTTGGGAAAGCTAGACTTAGGTCTGGAATGGGCTCTAAGGGTTGGGGTTAGTTTCTAAGGGTTCAGGAGGGTTCCTAAGGGATCTAAAGTAATTCCTAAGGGTTTGAATGGGTCCCTAAGGGTTCCATATATGCCATCAAAAGCTCGATGGCACGCCTCTCTCGAAATGTGTTTCGACCGGGCCTTAGGCCAAATTTAGGTGTCTACAGATGCCCCTCTTTGGTATCCGATCACTAATGATTGAATGTCAAAGAAAAAAGAAATCCGAAGAGGGCCAAGGCATTACTGACGGGTCCACTACATTCATAATAAATTTCAAACATCAGATGAGTATCATGATGAGAAAACAAAAGCCCTGTATGCTAGGCAAAACATCCGTTTCTCAAAGTAATTGGTCCCCAAGTGCTTAGCGACATTACTGGGCATAACCAAGGTGGGATGAGTTGCCAATGCCCTGTAGTAAAAAAAAACATTCGCTTCTTGAGATGATTTTGAAGATATTTGATGTACGAGATTCGTTCTAAATACAATAGCTTCGCAAGTAAGAGGAGTGATCGACCACATTTAAACATAGGTGCAACGCAAGTATGCAAGGCTTCACAGTTTGTGTCCAATCCTATGAGGCATTGACTGCCTCGTCTATCTGGTCACGGGTGCCACTGCTTGAGGCAGGATTCGAGGTCTTTGGGAGAACCCATTGATCCTGAAATTTATTTAGCATGACTACCGAGCGGAGCGAACGGAGGTCGCGACGCTTTTTGGGAGTACGTGCCATTTTTCAAACATGCCCCAGATCATCATGACCCAGAGTATCTAACCTTAAATAACACAAAATATATCTGACAAAAATTTGGGTGACCCCCGAAGGAGGCATTCAACCCCAATCTCCGTCAACAATGATCTTACAACTCAATTAACTATGTATAACCGTGCACCCATTAGGGGTGATAAGCAACAAAAGCGATGGAAGTCTCGATCCGGATCATGTTCGGGTATAATTTATGAGAAGAAACGACCATCCTACGGATACTCAAATGCAAGGCATACACTTTACAAGGATACCGCGCTAGTACAGGTTTTAAGCCTGCGAAAATAAAGAGAAATGAACCCGTCTGCATGCATGTTTACACATAGTTTGGTTGATATGTAGTTTCATTTTCAAGAGGTTGGTTTCAACTAACAATTGATATTTTTTATGACGGAGTCACTCGAACCTCAAACACCGTAGGGCGCATGCCCAGACTGCGCAGACCAAGAGTCCACACCTCCGAAATATCTCATGATGAATCTCAAGTTAGACACTTATGTTCATATGGATCTAAAGATGGAGCGCTTAGCTCGAAGATTTAGCAGTGGCATCAACTTGATCGAAACATTGACCGTTTGATCGGGATTGGTGTCGTTGCTCCTACTTTGAAGTAGGATCCAGAAATCTGAGGTGAACCTTAGACTTCGGTCATTGATATGGCACAACTGTATTGCTAATAAAATATTAACATTTTACCGCCTGGGAACACACATATGCGTCCAGTCGTATGAGGCACAGACCGCCTCATTCACCTGGTCACGGGTGTCCTTGCTTGAGGCAGGGTTTGAGGTATTTGGGCGAACCCGTTGATTCCGAAGTTTATTTGGCACGACTACCCCAGCGGAGCGAACAGAGGTCTCAAGACTTTTTGGGAGTGCGTGTTGTCTTTGCAAAATATATATTTTTGTTATTTTATGTGGGGAATTTTTTATATTTTTATTTTTATGTGATTTTTAAAATTTTTGAGTTTATCATTTTATGTGATTTTTTTATGATGATTTTTTTTTTATTCTTAAGTTATCATTTCATGTGATTTTATCACTTTATTACTTCTATTATTTTATGCGAATTATTTTTGGGATTTTCTTTATCCCCCCCTTTTTTTTTAGATTTTCAAGTTTTTATTTTATGGGATTTTTTGGTCTTTTAAAGCTATCATTTTATAAGATTTTTCCAATTTTTTGGAACTATTATTTTATGTGATTTTTTTTACCATTTTATGTGAGTTATTCTATTATTATGTGGCTTTTGTGGGGATTTTCTTCATCATTTTTTTGGGCTTTTTCATGTTTTTCCATGTAGGATCGGGACGCCTATTGCTCTCGCCCACTTTACTTTTAGCACGGCTTCTCGGGTAAGTCGAATGAGGATCGACATACCGTTTGGGGGCGTGTGCATCTGTCGGAAGCAACAAAACAAAGAGAGGGGGGGGACCGGGTCATGCACTCGGCCCGTGGACCCGCTCCTAAGTGGCTGGTGCAACTATTAGTTGTGCCAAGCCAAAAGAGGCCCCAAAATTGCTTGGCGCAACTAATAGTTGTGCTAGGCCTAGCTGGGTTTCGTTTTATGAGCAGCCAGAGTTCTAGCAGCAAGGGCATATTTTGAAAAAATTTCTCCGCCTCTCTTCAAAACCGAAAATCGGCCTCCCCTAGAGTTCCTTTACATTGCTTCTACACGTGTCTCATTGTCGGCATTCGCTCACGCCGATTGATAGTCATCTCACTCTTAGATCAAAGACCCCATCTTCTTCACAAGGTAACCATTTAAAACTCATTTTCATTGATTTTTCTTGCAAATATGATCATGATCTTGCATTCTTTGATGAGTAATGGTTTATTTTTATGGTATGTATGCTTATTGGTGATGTGTGGATGATTTCTTATGAATAATGCCTTATTTTTGTTATTTTATGGATTTATTGGTGCCTAATATACATATTTTTTTGTTGTTTTTATTATTATTATTATTTGTGTATATAGAGGGAATTTCATTTTTGTTGTTTTTTGTTAGTTTATTTTTTTGTTTTTATGTTGTATATGAAGCAATGGATTTTTGGTTTTTATTTTTTTGAACACTAAAAAGGGATCTTCGATTTCTTTTTTTTGAATTTTAAGTAAGGAAAATGAGTTTTGAGTTCTCTTAAAATTAAGAAAACAAGGGATTTTATATTTTGTGTTGTTTTGAAAACTAACGAAGGCATTGATTTACTATTATTTATTATTTTTGTGTTGATTTTTTTTTTTTTATGGGCATAAACTACGGTTTTTCTTTTGTAGTTTTTGCTTTATAAAAGAAAGGCTCTTCTATTTTTGGTTTTTGATTTTGGGAGCATAAAAGGTTTTTTTTTTTGTGGTTTTTCTAATCATAAAAGAAAGACTTTTCTTCAATTTTTTATTTTTAAAAGCATAAGGAAATGATGATGATTTTTTTTGTTTTAACTTGTTTTATTTTTAAGTTTTTGATTTTTAAAAGCATAAGGACATGATGATGGCTTTTTTTGTTTTAACTTGTTTTATTTTTAAACATAGAAAAAGGGAAGTTTGCTTTATTTTTCATTTACTTTTGGAAATAAAAGGGGAGGGATTTTTTTTTGTATTTTCAATCTAAAAGAGAGAATTTTTTTTGTATGTGTGTATCTTCATTTTCTAATGATGAACAGAAGGAGGGTGAGCATATTTACCTTCCCTTGGCATGTAGCATAAAAAACAGTTCTTTATCACTGATTTGCTCTGATGTGATTGCTTTCTGTTGCCCCAAGATGTCCGGTGATGATG
Organism: Chloranthus sessilifolius; assembly: GCA_021018995.1. NCBI lineage: Eukaryota > Viridiplantae > Streptophyta > Magnoliopsida > Chloranthales > Chloranthaceae > Chloranthus > Chloranthus sessilifolius. The sequence goes on from CM037587.1 coordinate 75,805,849, forward strand.
AGTATGTTCCCGAGGAGGGACATGAGGAGGGGCCCGAGAAAGTTTACGGTCCACGGGGGGAGCAGTTCCTCAGGATAGAGCGGAGAGCAGGCCCTTGGCTCGAAATGCAGGGCGAGGCTGCCCGAGTTGGCCTCCTACATCAACATTATATTCACATTTCAAATTTTGGCGTAGCAGGCAGGGTAAAAGACAGGTTCAATTTTTTTCTTTTGCGCAGTTTTGCTTTATTTCCATGATCTGATGCACTTTCCTTTGGATGCAAGACCTTCCCTCTATTGTATTCCATGGGGGGTGGCTTGATTTCCATGATTTCTACCTCTATGTCCCCCTGTGGTGAAGTTCTTGCTGGTGCAGGTGGGCTTTGGGGAGTTTCTGTCTTGTCCCGCTACGAGGGCTGATGCCGCATATCTGAAGGCATTGATTGAGCGGTTTCACCCCGAGACGATGACCTTTCATATGCCATACGCTGAGATGACCCTGACGCTCGTAGATTGGGCTATGATTACTAGCATTAGGGTGGGGGGCATATCGATAGCCAGTCTCACAGTGTCGAGCAAGGAGAACATTATTCGGATGATAGGGGCGTATCCCCCTCATGGGTAGATACAAGGCACCGAGGTCAAGATGACCTGGTTATCCGCGCTCTATATGGCTGACGAGTTGGTGGATCTGGGGCAGCCAGATAGGGTGCTTTACATTACGCTCGAGCGGGCGATCATCCTGGCCCGTATCACCCTCCTGCTCCTGCTGGGTAAGACCCTTTTTACCAACGCGAGCGGCGGCCGAGTCAGCCTAGCGTTGCTGAGCATTATGGACAATTGGGGCGATGTCCATAGGTACGATTGGGGTGGGACTGGATATGCGTGGTTGATGTATGGCGTAGCCCGGGCTGCCATCGAAGATGCCAAGTCCGTCGTTGGCTTTTGGGTGGCTTTGGAGGTAATCCCTAACCTTTGCTTTTATCAGTTCTACTTGGATGATATTTTTATGTTATTGACTTATTCTCTTACGCACTGCTCTTCTCAGGTATGGGGGTACCACCACTTTCATCCTGGGCCCCTGCTCCTCCACTCGGATGCATTCACCTACCCTCTTCTTAGCAACTGGAACCATGCTTGGCGCCGTGATGTGGGCCTGAAGCACCTAGAGATGGGCATGAGGTCCCAACTTGACCTAATGGTCCTGAGCAGGTAAATCCCTCTTCAACTCTATTTATTTCGGCTAAAAAATTCTCCCCGATTTGCTATGCTACTTGTCTGATTGATTGCCTATCTCTTGACTTGGACAGATCTTCCATGATCCGTACCTCAACTCCATCTTCTGGGATCGGGCAGCCGTAGGTCCATCGTGCCTTCTCAATAACCGCCGCATTATTTTCTTTTATGGGGCATGGGCGACGATTTACTATTTGGGGGAGCGGGTGGTGCACTAGTATCAGGGTTATCACGCCATACCCATGGACCCTCTGGACGATGTCATGGGCCCTATTGGCAGTGTTGAGGAGCTCACAGTGGCTTTCCTTAATAATGGGCTCCCTATCAATGCCCTTCTTGTGCCCGAAGATTATCACTTATGGTACGAGTGCCTGCCGTATCGGTTCATCTTACTGCATTTCATCCCTCGCGCTAACTTTCTTGTATTTAGCAGCTCGCGCGGGTAGATAACTCCCCCTTTTAAATTAGATTAGTCCCCCTTTTATTTTAATTCGGCCTTGTTTTTTCTGAATAGATTTTTATTTTATTCACAGTTTGCCCAAGGGGATGGCTCGGATAATGAAGGCGGGGTTGCGGTGGGTACAACTGATACCTTAGGGGCAGGTCCCTCAGGAGCTCGCCCTTCTGGTAGGGGTCCCTCGGGCGAGGGTTCTTCTAGTGTTGGTCTGTTGGGTACCTCTCATGCTGGTTCCCCTAGTGGTGATCCGACCATGGCCTATGGGACCTTCCGACGCCCTGATGATAGCTTTCTCTTGGGCCTATGTGCTAATGTGGATAAGCAGGCGCGCATCTTCGCTGAAGCAGCCCGGGTCCCTCCTCCTGAGGTGATTCCAGGGGTAAACCTTTTCATGACTATTCCTTCTTTGTATATGTCTCGTGATTGGTAACTGATATTCTATCTTTCTGACTGTAGGACTTTGACTCGGCTATGGAGTACATGGCGTATCATTGTAACATCTCGGAGCTTCGGGAGGTGGAAATGGTGAGTTTCCTGCCGCTCAACCTTTCTTAATGATTCTACTTTCCTCGGTTCCTCAATCGATCCTAATTCTTGATTTTGATTATGGCTTGCAACGTGCACGTGCCAAGGGGTCACAATCCTTGCTTAGTAGGATTTCCCAAGCATGATCTCGGGTGGGAGACATGCGGACCTACCAAGGCTCCTCACGTCGGTGGAAGAAATCAAAGGGCGCTAGCAAAGCTTAGGTCTCAGTTTTTGCATTTTTGAACAATTCAAACATTTTAGCACTTTTGAGAAAATTTTATTGGAAATTTTTGCAAAGTTTGTAAAATATATTTGTGGTATGGGATGATTTTCTATTTGGACATGTTCAGTGCTTTTCTTTGATTGCAATGTTATCTTTCTTGCATATACCCCACTGCTTGTAGGAAGATCTTGATGATTGCCCATGAAAGTGGCCCTTGATGCCACATGCCTTAGTGCAGGCTTCTTCTGCACAAGAGTCAAATTTATTTCAATGTTACATGCCTTTTTAACTCTTACGTGCAACTGTCCTTATAAAGCTGGTTAATTAGGTCAGCAGGCTGTGGGAGCCGGTAATGGCTTACAAAAATTTCAAAAAAATCAGAAAGAGTGGCATGGGGGGGAGGGGATTTTGTGCTGGCACAACTATTAGTTGCGCCAAGCTTAATCTAGGAAAAAATGCACTGGCGCAACTATTCTGGGGACATGTGGCACCTTATATACCCGAGCCAGTCCAAATTCCCTCCCTTTCCTATTTGACTTGGTCTTTTTAACTGATTCCTTTTTTCTTTACTTTCCTAGGGGTGGGTCCATCAACATACATTAGATTTTATATCCTTCAAAGATCCTTTTACGTCTATGGACCCGCCTTCCAATCCTCCCTTACATGGAGGGCTTGGAGACAATTTACCCCTTTCTTTGGGCATGGGGCCCAATTTTCTCAAAAGTTGGCACGGGAGCCTGAATGAGAGCGAGCTCGTCGAGCTTGAGCGGCTCGGCCTATCACGCCTTCCCCTCTTCCTCGAGGTTCTTCCACGGTGGGACCTACTTCATGCGGCCACTTCATTTGGGATGCCAACGCCCATGTGCTTCATCTTGGGAGTCGGGAGCTAACTCCAACCCTTTAGTGAAGCTTCACAGAGGCCTCACAAGAGTCACGCTGAAGTTGGGCTACTCTAAATCCATTTACCTTATCCTCGGTTTGAAGAAATTTGAGTATGATAAAACTCTCATTGGGGGCCCACAATGTGTTCGATCAAATTCCTCAAATAACTTTTCAGTGATGAAAGTCTTCAAAAAATGCTAGTTAGAACATCTTTAATGTGAAAGCCTTTGCCCTCGATCTCATCTCGGAAGTCCTTTTCTTTATTGGGGGATAGATCTTCTCTTTGGCTCTTTACAATGTTTTGATCGAATTGGCAGAGGGCGGATCAATGATGCATTTAGTCCTTGCTGAACTGTATCGATGTCTTGATGCATTTTCTCTGGGCAAGGTGGAGAACCTCAGGGGATATCCTTTGCTATTTTAAGTCTGGTTAGGTGAGCATCTCGCTATCTTGGGTTTACCCGTGCCACGCTTTTATATAGCTCGAGGAGAGGTGGCTCGATATTTTTTGGGTAGGTGTCACTTGCTTCCACAGGGCGATTCATTAGCTTTAAAGCTTTGATTGACCGACGCCGAGCTGATATGGAGGCTTTCTTGGTTGGACCGGGCCTTCCCAATAGTTCGTTCTAGAGACCATGAGGGCATCACCCTTCTAGGATTGATTGGCAACACCTTCTATTTTCCATTTCGAGTGCTACGTCAGTTTGGCTGCTCTCAGCAGGTGCCTTGTGAGACAAAGCTCCCTCTATGTGACTTGATCTTTTCTAGGGGTCCCTCCAGGGACATAGATCAGATTGCTGCTCTTTGGGAGATGCGTCAATCGATGTTGATGTGCGATATGGAGCAGGGAGATCTAGTTCAGTCCTCCCCTAAGTATGAGTCTTGGTTATTGGTCGAGCATCCTGCTGCTGATTATTTGGATCAGTCGGAGAGTGTTGATACTGGAGGGCCCTGGCTTAAGAAGGGGACGACACTCTGAGCCCGTATTGAGTTGTTGACTGATGAGAAGAGGGTCTTGCATGAGCTTTTAGCACAAGAGAAAGTTAGAATAGGGATAGCAGAGAGCGAGGTCCCTCATCTGAAGGGATCTTTGGAGCTGCTACCGCATCTCGGAAGAGGTATAAGAGCCTACATGGTCGTTGGTTGATCGACCGGAATGTCCGGGAGCATGGTTTTCGTGCTGAGATTAGTGCCTTGAAGTATGAGCTGGGCCGTTGAGTCCCTCCTGCACATACATCTTTTTGCATAGATCAGATACACAGAAAAGGGGCGTAAGAAACCCCTTTACAGATACACACATCTTTTTGGTATACATATTTTCTTTATATTTTTATTCTGCTTTTTGTAAATAGGAAGGAAAGAAAAAAAGCTAGATATCACACCGGCTATTTTTTGGGATGTGGTGTAAGCAGTGCATTTGTAAAAAATGAAAGCTATTATATATTTACACAGACTTTTTGCTCTTTTTGTCTTATTTTTGAGATGGAAGTACGATGCTGTAACTATGTATATGGGAAAGAGTAGAAACATATACACACATTTTTTTGTATTTGGATTTTTCTTGACTTTTTTTTTTGTTTTGTTCTCTTTTTTTGGCTTTTCTCTTTTTTTCTTTGATGATGCCTTATCAGTGAGGTGAAGTCACGGGTCCCACTTTGGGCATAGTCGAACCCCCCTTTTAAATGGTTGGGTCTAAGGGAGTTTCAGCAGCCTTACCAAGACTGAAATATCAATCCCTTTGGGTTGAGTCAAACCTTTCTCCTTACCTTGGGTCATACGCTTGACGAAGCTGTTTCACAAAGACAATTCTGATCGGGGCTCGATTTAAACTAGCATGAGTGGCCCAAAAAAGGAGATAAGGGAGAGTAACGAAGAGGGCTCCTCAAACAATAATTTTATTGACCCATTCCAACAATTATTTTTCTTTTAAAACTCTTTTACTCACAACGCCCAAGGTGGGTTTGTCGTGCCCGTTTTTGCCCTCTTTTTACTCGTGGTGCCCTTTCGAGTTTTCACCACGTCCATGGGTTTAGCTCTCTTACCCCAAGCGCCCTTTCGGGTTTTCACCCGGTCCGCACAAACTCTCTATTTTTACCCGTAGCGCCCTTTCGGGTTTTCACCACGTCCATCTTGCGTTGAGCTTGTATTTTTATTTTATTTTTTTCTTTTTATTTCTTTCATTTTTTCTAAAAAGCCATGACATAGACTACGATTCCGTCATAGCCGGCTGGATAGGGTCTGGTGTCGTCTCACAACTCGGCTCGTGTTGACTTAATAGATACTATGACTGCTTGTGAACCTAAAAAGAGGGCTTCCTTCAGGATGTAGCTTGGCCATGGGTTAGGTTAGGATTTGAACGTATGCTGGGCTAAAAGGTTTTCCTTGATATGGCTTCAGTTTTCTCAACATACTTTCTTCCTTGGGGGTTTTACTGTATATGCCTCGTGATTCTTCTATATATTTTTTTTCTTTTTGCTCCATTTCAGGCAATCGCTTTTTGAGGTTTTGCTTTTCTAATTTTTTGGATTTTAATGGTAACTTTACTTCCTCTTTTTTTTATATATGTACACACTTTTTCTTTTCCAGGGAAGTGGTTCATTGAAAGAAAGGCCTAAGCTCAAAATGGGGTAGCAAAGAATATCATCTTTTCTAGGGATGCTTTTTGGCTACTGTGCTTGGAATGATGGCCTCTTTTTGGTGATTCTTAAGAAGTCACATATCTGTTTCACCAATACTTATGTGATCGTGATAGACTAGGTGTAGAACCGTTGGACGTATCCAGCATTGATGGGCTCAGGAAGATGATCTCCGACCATTGTGGCGAGGCGGATGGCGTATCCCGGTAGTACTTCTCGGACGACATAAGGTCCCTCCCAGTTCGACTTGAACTTCCCTCTCGGATCAGCATGGAGGGATGGGAAGATCTTTTTCAACACAGTGTCTCCTATCTTTAGATCTCGATCGCAGACACGCTTATTATAAGCGTGTGCGATTCACCCCTGGTAAACTTGAGTATGACACAAGGCTAGGAGTCTTTTCTCATCTAGTAGATTCAATTGTTCGAAGCGGGATCTCTCTATCTGCTTCGGGTAAGCCTGATTCCATGAGGATTCGGAGCGAGGGTACTTTAACCTCAATCGATAGGACGGCCTCAGTTCCATACACAAGAGAGAATGGTGTTGCCCCTGTAGCGGTACGAATCGATGTTCTGTAGGCCCATAAAGCAAACGGCAGTATTTTGCTCCAATCTCGGTAAGTGACAACCATCTTCTCAAGGATGAAGATGACTATCTTGTTCGCAGCTTCCACGGCTCCATTAGTTTGAGGTCGATAAGGTGACATGCGATGGTGCTTGATTTTATATTACTCGCAGAAGGCTCGGATGTGCTTATTTGCAAAGTTTGTATCATTGTCTGTGATAATATCCTTGGGTACTCCAAATCGACACACAATATTATTTTTGAGAAACTTCTCGACGTGATCGGCCGTGATGTTGGCATATGACGCCACTTCTACCTACTTGGTGAAGTATTCAATGGCAACGAGGATGAACCGATGTCCATTTAATACTTTTGGGTTAATCATTCCGATGAAGTCAAGGCCCCATGTAGCAAATGGCCAAGGAGTGGTCATGTAGTGAAGATTGACGGTAGGAGAGTGTATAAAACTGGAGTGTTCCTGACACTTGTAATATTTCTAAACATGTTTACAGCAATTTGATTCCATAGTGGTCCAAAAGTATCCCTGCCGTAGAATTTTCTTAGCGAGCATGTGACCGCTGATGTGGGCTTCACATACTCTCTCGTGGATCTCCTTCATGATATTAATCGCTTCACCTTAAGTAATGCACCCAAGCAAGATGTTATTATAAGATCGCTTGTAAAGGCATTCCCCACAAATGACGTAGCCTGTCGCTAGACGTTGAATGGTTCGTCGGTCCGTCTTGGACGTACCCTAAGGGAAAGTTAGTGTGTCAAGGAAATTCTTGATATCTGAGAATGAAGGTGGCTCTTCATCAGACTTTATAGGTTCCTCAATCTGGAGGTAGAAGGCCGGCTCATTCCTTTGCTCAATCATGATCGGCTTCATCTCAGTACCATACGGGATTTCTATCATTGACGCCAAAGTGGCTAATGCGTTGGCAAAGTGATTCCTTATCCGAGGGACATATGAGAATGTCACGTCTTGAAAGCAAGCTATCAGATCCTCTAGGTGTTCATGGTAAGGGATCAGTTTCTCATCTTTCGTCTTTCAGTCACTGTTCATCTAGCATATGATTAACTGCGAATCGTTAAACACTCAAAGGTGAGTTATATTCAGATCGAGAGTTGCCTACAGACCAGCGACACAAGCTTCGTACTCAGCCATGTTGTTAGTACAAGGGAAGTTGAGCTTCATAGAGACGGGTACATGGGATCCTTTAAGCGAAAGCAGAATGGTGCCCACTCCCTGACCTGCTGCATTCGCTGTCCCGTCAAAGTGCATTACCCATGATTCCTCTGCTTCATCAGCATCATCTTCTATCATGAAAAGGATGTCCTCATCAGGGAATTCAGCTCTTAAAGGTTTATAATCTGACAAAGAATTATTGGCAAGATGATCAGCGAGTGCCTGCCCCTTAATCGACTTCTGAGTGACATAGGTGATGTCAAACTCTGATAATAAAAGTTGCCATCATGCAATTCGCCCAATGAGAGCTGGCTTTTCGAATAAATATTTCAACAGGTCCATTCAGGCCAAAAGTAAAATGGCTTGGGATAGCAAGTAATGGCGGAGCCTCTGAGTAGCCCATATAAGAGCTAGGTATACTTTCTCCAGATGAGAATAATGTGTCTCGTAATCAGTAAACTTCTTGTTTAGATAGTAAATGCCCTGCTCTCTTCTTCCCGTCTCGTCATGCTGCCCTAAGACACATCCCATTGAGACTTCCGTCGTGAAGAGATACATCAAGAGTGGTCTCCCTGACTCGGGTGGTACCAACACAGGTGGGTTAAGGAGGTAGCTTTTAATTTTATCGAACGTTGCCTGACAGTAGTTGTTCCATTCCACTGGCGAGTTCTTCCTTAGTAGCTTGAAGATCGGCATGCAGATGGGCGTTAGCTGTGCAATGAACCGACAGATATACTGTATTCTGCCTAAGAATTCTCTAACTTCTTTCTCAATAGACGGTGGCAATATTTTAGTGATGGCTTTAACTTTGACTGGGTCAACCTCGATCCCTCTCCTGCTGACGATGAATCCCTCTCCTGCACCGAATGCACACTTCTGTGGATTCAGACATAACCTATACTTTCTCAACCTCTTAAACAGTTTTTGAAGGTTTACCAGATGATGGCTTCGCTCCAGTGACTTGGCTATCATATCATTGATGTACACTTCAATTTCTCGGTGCATCATGTCGTGGAACACTGCGGTCATAGCTCTCTGGTATGTTGCTCCAACATTCTTCAGCCCAAACGGCATGACTTTATAGCAAAAGGTTGCCCAAGGAGTGATGAACGTAGTCTTCTCTCGATTCACCTCTGCCATCTTAATCTGATTATATCCTTAGAATCTGTCCATAAAAGAAAGCATCCTGTGCTTAGCAGTGTTATCGACCAAGATGTTGATGTGCGACAATGGGAAATCATCCTTCAGGCTCGCCCTGTTCAAATTTTAAAAATCGATGCACATGGGACCTTTCCATCTTTCTTTGGCACAGGCACAATATTGGCTAGCCACTACGGGTATTTGGATACCATGAGAAACCCTGCATCATACTGCTTGATGACCTCGTCCTTGACTTTCAGCATCCACTCAGGTCAGAGACGTCTCAGTTTTTGCTTAACTGGCTTCATATCAGGGTAGAGGGGCAACTCATGCTCGACTAAATCGGTGTCCAGACCAGGCATGCCCTCGTATGACTAGGCAAAAATGTTTTGGTATGACCGAAGGAAATCAATCATGCCTTTTCTTTCTTTGGGAGATAGCGACGTTCCGATTTTGCTAATGCGAGAAATCTCCTCAGTCCATAAATCAACGTCCTCAATTTCCTCGACAATGGGGGTAGGGCCATGCTCAAATTTGGCAAATCGGTCAAGGAGCTCATTGGTGAGCTCCTCCAAAGGGGTATCCTCGTCCAGACTCGTAACTCCTACCTCTTCTTGTATTTCTACAGGGAAGGGGTCGATTTTACGTGGGATGCATATTTCAATTAAGGCATCTTTTTGTGGGACTTTATCTGGAATTTTAAATGACAATATTTTTGAACTTTGTATTTTTTCAATGTTTTTGAGGTCTTGTATTTCTTCGGAGATGGACCCTTGACAGCACGAGTCCATGTATATAGATTATTTCTTTTTTAGAAAATGGGTGCCAAATATTAGGCCGCTCCCCGCTTCTAGGGTTTAGGGAAAAGATGCCCAGTTGCATACCTGTGAGGCTGCTCCTTTACCTATTTGGATGGAGGGTGATGACTGATATGACTCTTCGGAGTCAGCCTCCATCATGTTGATACCCATTTCGTCTAAGATGACATCCTCAAATGTTAACATAGTTTTGTGGTGATTCACCACAGGGGGAGTTTGTTCAGGTACGAGTCGTCGTTCCTCAAAGAGGGATAACACGGCCAGGTCTATCTCGAGGTTGGGAAGGGTGATGTAGGGATTGGTGGGATGGACTGGTGTTGTAGGATTGTGTGGGGTTAATCGAGGTTTCCCATTTCTATTAATAAAGGCAAAAGTACACTTAGAGATTGCCCCAGGGGTGTAAACACTCGGTCATAGCAGGCTCTCCTCTGTTCAGGAGTCATCTGCATTCCTTGCCATTCTCTGCTCTCTGCATCTGCTCAATTTTGACTGGCGCTGGCTGTGTTGCATGAAATTGGAATGGGGTTATGTTATTATTAGGCCTGGTATTGGCAATGTTATAAACATCAGCTCCTGCTCTCTTCTCATTCCTTTATTCTGAAAACCTTCTAACCCCACTAGCTCCACTTGGTATATTTCTGTTCAGGCGACCCTCCCAGATGGCATCCTCACAGCGATTGGCATTCCTCACCAGATCAATAAAGCTGGACTGTTGCTGGTACACCAAAAAGTCTGAGATCACTGGCAAAGTATTTTTAGAGATCATTTCAATTTGTTCATCATTAGGTATCCTATTTCTGACCTGAGTTGCTAGTGCTCTCCATCGCCCCAAATAGTCACTGAAGGTCTCATTCAGGTTCTGCCTCAAACGGGCCAAGTCTGACTTACGCGGTTCGATGTCTATATTGTAGACATATTGTTCCTGAAATAGGTACGTTAAGTCCTTCCACGTTTTCATCATAGACGGTTCCAAAGATGTGAACCACCTCAGGGCAGGACCAGTCATACTTTTTTGAATGACCTTTATTAGTAGTTTTTTGTCCCCTCCATATTAGCACATGTCCCCATAATAGGACTTGAGGTGTGCAATAGGATTGCCGGTGCCATTGTATTTGTCAAAAGTCGGCATCTTAAATTTGGGAGGCAAGGGGACCTTAGCGAATAAGCATAAATCTGTGAAGTCCGTGGCGTGAATTTCAGCACCACCCATTTTCATCAACTGCTTTTGTATCTTGTCCACCTGTTCTTTCAGCTGCTTTGACTCCTTAGATATGGGAGCTGCTTTCTCGGTAGTTGGTTTGATTTGACTTTGTGCTACCAGGGGGGAAATGATTGGGGGAGGGTTAAGGCTAGTCAATGCCCCAGCATAGGCTCCATTGTTCCTAATCTCATCCTCTTCATACTGCTGGTCGACATAGTGTGCAGTGAGGGTGGGATTCTCATATTGGTGTTGCATGGACTGGGTAGGAATGACATGAGTAGAGGTTGGGTGAGCCCATTGGGGATGAGGGAAAGTTTGTTGGGTGATGGGATGAATGGAAGTTAGATTTTGGAGAGGGGCCTGATGAGGCCATTGAGCATGGGGGAAGGTTTGGAGATGGCCTTGGGGTGTGGGGCCATGAGAAAATTAGGTTTGAGGTATGGTTTGGGTTTGACCCGGGTGTGAAGGTTGGGGGTGGGTGAAATTTTGGAGGTACTGTGGGGGGTATTGGTGTGGGGTTCCAAGGTTTTGGGCTTGGGTTTGGGCCATGAAGCCTTGGGAGGGTTGGGCCATGGGCCATTGACGGTTTGGGCCATGGGCCCTTGATGGGTTTGGACCATGGGCCCTTGGTGGGTCTAGCCCATTGGGCCTTGATGGGTTTGGTCCATGGGCGCTTGTTGGGTCTGGGCCATTGGGCCTTGTTGGGTCTAGGCCATTGGCCCTTGATGGGTTTAGGCCATGGGCCCTTGGTGGGTTTGGGCCATGGGCCCTTGATGGGTCTGGGCCATGGGCCCTTGGTGGGACTGGGCCATGGGACCTTGATAGGTATGGGCTATGGGGTTTTAGGGTATGTGGGGAATGAAGGTTTGGGCCATGGGGTCATGGGGTATGTGGGAAATGGGAGATTGAATGGTGTGGATGATGGGGTGTTGATGGGAGTCATGGAGGAGTGAGATATGGAGGCTTGATAGGGTATGGGATAAATCCAGGGGTGTGTGGTATTGATGAGAGGGGATGTGTTGGGAGGCCTTCCACCTATTATAGGCTTGGACCATTCCTTCCATCATGGCCATGGAAGGGAGATTAGATGGGGATGGGTTGTTTAAGTCTAGGAGGGGTATGGATGGAGTGGATGTAGAGGGTAAATTGGGCATGGCCCCAGTAAAATCGGGCATGACCCGGGTAAGGGATGGGGTATGGGGTGGATTGGAGGAATGAGGTGGGGCGTTGGAAAAGGGGGGCTGGTTGGGTATGTATGGGGATGATGAACGGTAAAGTGTGGGTGTTTGGGAAAAACCGGGCATGGCCCTGATAAAAATTGGCATGACCCGAGTAGATGGGGGGATGTGTGGAGGGTTGGATAAGGCGAAAGTGGCATATGTGAATGAGGGTGGATCGGGTCTATAGGGGGATGATGAGAAATGGGGTATGGATGTGGGTGGAGACAATCTGGTTGGGCTTGGAATGGATGTGGGTGGAAGATGGGGTTGATTTGGCACGGATGTGGATGGAAAGTGGGATGGGTTTGGCATGGATATGGGAGGGAAAATGGGCATGGTTTGGGCAAAAGATGGGGAATTGGGGGGTGGATTTTGGATAACTTGGGAAGCGGTGGATGGAAAAATAGGTTTTTGTTTTTAATTTTTAACTCTCTTTTCCGAATTGAGTCTCTTTTTGGCTTTTTTGTGGAAGCTGGGCTTCTGGAAATTGATTGATTTTTTAATGAATCGTTCTCTCCTCACCGAACCTAGGGGTTTGAGTCCGGTATAACTCGCTAGCGCACTCCCCAATGGGTTTTAAGCTTGTAGGAATAGGTGACTCACCTGATATACCTCCGACGTAAGTGCCTTCTCAAATACTAGGTGGGCTAAGACTTTTCTGGATCATCACCATTAGGGGCTGCCACCATACTAAGACCCGAGTGGTTATATTTATGCCTAAACCCAACCATTTAAAAATCTATCTTGTAAAAATAAATTGATTAAGTTCCCTATCTTGGTTTAATTTTAATTTTTTTTCAAAGCCCTTTTTTTTATGAAAGTTTTCTTTAGTTCAATGATCGGGGGTGATGATCCGGTGCCGCCACTATGGGCCGGCGTCCACTGTTAGAATATGCTTGCACAAGTAAGCCCGCCAATCGGCTAAGGCACTTTAAATGAGAAAAATTTAAAGAAAATTAAAAGATAATGCGCAAATAGACCCGCCAATCGGCTAAGGCACTAAAATGATGGGAAAATAAGGAAAATTAAAAGACAATGCGCATGTAGGCCCACCAATCGGCTAAGGCTCGTAAATGACGTAAAAGTAGGGGTAAGTAAAATGACTTTAACGGATGGGTGAGTAAAAATAAAAAATAGCAATAAAAGGTTAGTAAAATCAAAAATAAAGGGGCCAAGTTTAAGGAGAAGCTCTACTAGCTATTCCCCAGCAGAGTCCCATCTATGAAACCATGGGATTTTGACGATCCCGTCACGACAATGCGCTCGCTAACAAAAATATAGAGTCACCACCCGGATCTTTTAGTGTCCCGAGAAACCTAGATCATTTTTATAAGCACCAAAGTGCCACAAATATGACTCTGAATCCGGACCACACCAAAGGTTCTTAGGTAGGGGCTTTGATTATCGATTGGAAAGGTGTTAAGCACCCAATCAATCCACTTAAAGCGGTGTCTACTTATGGCCAAAACAAAAATAATATAAAAGAAAAGAAAAAGACTTCCTCTTGCCCAAATGAGCTTAAAATCCTATTTGTGTCCCTCCGTTCCTACCAAAAATTTGGTGGCGTAACGGCACAAATGAGAGGATGGAGGAATGACCGAGAAGGTAGAGGAATAAAGGGGAGAGTCGGAGCTCTCGGGCCCTTATTGTACCATTGGGGAGCCTTGCATTGGCTTGCTTTGGTGAGCTTTTGAAGGCTTGTATTGTTGGAAAAGGGGTTCTAGCCTCTAAGGCTTGCTAGCTAAGAGGTAGAGAGGGAAGGCAAATGGATAGCACACACCTAACCTAGAGGCTTTTTATGAAAGGTAAGGCTTGGAAGGAGGTTTATCAATTCTTGAATTTGTATGAGCAATGGTGCACCAAAGGGAGAAAGATCTTCTCACTTTAAGCTCTTTCCCTCTTAGGTAATTTTCTCAACCTTTAATCTAAGGGGAGGGGGGTTCTATTTATAGGAAAAGGGTGGGTTAGGAGGCTACTTAGAGGCTAAGCAAGATTAGGAATTAGGTAATCTAGCATCTAAGGTTTCCTAGTATTTTTAGAGCCTTGAAATATGTGAAGAGGTGCTCTAATAGTGGATGATTGGATGAGGCTTTAAACCACTTAAGGGGTTGCACATAGGTAGTAAATGGGTGCAACAAAAGCTCGGAGGCACGCCTCTCTCGAAATGTGTTTCAATCGTGCCTTAGGCCAAATTTGGGTGTCTACATAGTCAAAATGAATTAAAAAAGCAGTAAAAAGATGATTGAGCGTAAAAGATAAATCTTCACCTAAAAAGAAATGAAGAATCATATTTTACGATTGTGCAGAATAACATACTGAGAAGAGAGAAATCATAATTTACGATTCTCTAAAGAAAAGTCGTATTAAGTAAAGACGATATAAGAGAAAGCGAGGAATCGAAATGAAGAATCGTTAGCTAAAAGCCTACTAAAAATAGAAAATTGTGATCTACGATTTTCCAGAAAGAAAAGAAAGAAATTGTTATTTACAATTTCCTACAAAATATAGAAGCTTTCCACTGCTACGAAATGTGAGATCTATCACCATCATGCATATTTTTAAAAGTCTTCTACAATTAGAAGACTGACCAACCACGGATCTGAGAAGATTGATGAAGATGAAATCCGAAGGCCTTGCTATTAATTAAAGATACTTTTGAAGCGCATCAACTAAAGAAAGCAAGGAAGAATAAAATTAGGAATTAGAGTTAAAAGAGGAATCTTTTATTTTAGTAGTTTCTTTGTAAACCGACTCTTTATGATCTATAAATAAGAGAGCTCGGCATAGGAATAAGCATCGACGAATTTCAGTATCAATTGACACCTGAGATTGGATTTTCTTCCGATAAAAGTAGTTTAAAATAATTAGAATAGATTAGATATCAGAGGTTTCTCAAGAGAAATTGACGATTGCAATTGAGTGTTGAAGATTAGTGTAGATATCTGTAGTTTCTCAGGAGCAATTGACGATTGCGGCTGAGGGGTGAAGGATATATTTTACTTTGCTTTTTAGTTTAGATTTATTTTCTTTGTAAATATCTCCAACTTTTGATTTGAATTGACGACTCAAGTTAGAATTTGCAGATTAGTGTAACGGTTTTACTTTTCCATCTTCAAATTTTCAAGGTTTGATTGACGCCCAGATTTTAGGAAATTATTGATTAGATTAAATCTGTATTGATAGGAATTAGACTTGATTGATGCCCAATACTAGGAAACTAGAAATATAGTGTAATAACACTATTTAAATTTATAAATATCTGAAATCTGAAGATTGAGATTGATGACCTTAATCTGAAGGAGGAATAAGATTTATTTTATGCACTTTAGATTAAAAAACCCTTTCTTTTATTCATATATCTCCAGTAAATTAGATCTTAAAGATAAATAGAAGTTTTTAAAGATAAGGATTTGAATAAAAGATAAAACTAAAGAAATAATTAGATAATAGACTTCCTTGTGGGAATGATTCTATGCTAGTACTATAATTTCCATTGTGTGCTTGCAATAGGTTAAGATTTGAATTTAATATAATATATATATACATAATAAGAAGTCGATCAACTGTGCATATTTGGAGAGTTTTGGTGGTGCACGAAAAGTGTGCCCCGATCCAACTGGGACCAATTTTGAGTGTCTAGCGGCACGCGTAATTTAATTACGCATAGGATGTACTGCACATAATTGGGGAGTTTGGGCGGTGCACGAAAAGTGTGGCCCCAATCCATCTGGACTGATTGCACGTCGAGACCCTTACATGCAATTCAATTACTCGCATGGGTCCTTGCGCATAATTGGGGAACTTCTCGGGCCCGTTCGGGTTCGAGTCCATGGATTGAGATTTCAATTGAGGATAGACCATACACTATGTAAATAGTATATAGTCCCCTACATTTAAGATTTTAAGGCTTCCAAAAAGGGTTGATCCCTCTTCGAAAGTCCTGGGCACAATCAGAGGTTGACTGAATAGGTTTGTATACTCTGGGAAGGTGAAAATAGGGTGTCTATATATGCCCCTCTTCAGCGTGTTCGTGTGGAACAAGAATGCATAGAAGAAGTAGACACCCCTCTTTCAGAGTGCCTTCTCTTCTCTTTGAGATATCACAAGTGTGAATCGGGGAGCTGACATGAAATGTTTGGCTTTCTTATCTACCAGTGCAAGTTAAAAGGAAGCATTCACGAGACATATTGTAGTTGTTGAGAGGTGTATCCTCAACCGCGGGTGCATATCGCATCCTGTCGCATATCGCGACCTGCTGCACAACATAGTCAAACGGAGGGAAATTAGCACAAATGAGGTATGGGTGGCATCATACGAATGTCCAAAAACAAGGTCAAATGACTAGATAATATGATGTAACGTATTGGCGAAGGCTTTCGCAAGTCACGTCAGACTAGGTTTTTCATTGCTCA
The DNA here is from genome assembly GCA_021018995.1 of Chloranthus sessilifolius. Classification (NCBI taxonomy): domain Eukaryota; kingdom Viridiplantae; phylum Streptophyta; class Magnoliopsida; order Chloranthales; family Chloranthaceae; genus Chloranthus; species Chloranthus sessilifolius. The sequence continues at coordinate 75,822,333 of CM037587.1, forward strand.
CACTAAAGGCACGTCAGCTGTCCCTTTCCAATGGACATTTTTGATTTCTCTAAGTTGAGTATACTCAGTGTTCAGTTTCTCATGTGAAAGAATGGATTGGGGTGATGAGAAGTGAAAATTTTGATAGATAGAGGTTTTTAAAAATTTGGGTTTTAACTTAAGATCAATTTGATAAAAACTTTGAAAACTATGGCTTCTAAAACATCACTGAGCAGATCCATTGGTATAGGATTTGGGGACCCGACCTTTATTTGGTTGTCAAGACGACATTCGATATGCCGGATACTCTGTCTAACCTTCTCGGGGATACTGATGATTGTCTCTTATGGGAGGACTACAGTGATTCGCGAATCAGGAGAGTCGGATATTTGAAAATATTTGACTTAATATTAGCTAACTATATTTACAGAGAATATCGAGTGCAGGAATGGTGATACTTACCTATTTTATTAGTGGCGAAAGGCCTTTGTGTCGTTCGCGATGGGACATGATGATTGTTGGCACCACAGGACACTTGGGAGGTCCGAGTTTGCTGCTTGCTTCTTCATGATGGGACATTAGTAGACCTCCTTTCCAGTTGCATGCTGTGGTGGATTGAGATGGGACCTGATGGTTATGCGGCAGGATGTTTCATGCTGGTTTGGTGATGGGATTGTGTCATGACAGGAATCGTCTTTAGTGATGGTATGGTGGGGCCTTTGGCGTCGCGATGGGATAATAGGTTCAGTTGGTTTAGTTCAGGAATGGTGGTGATTATGTGTGGATTTTCGTCGCAATGGGATGTGCTATCATGGGTGCGCGATGGGGCATTGATATGCATGGTTACATGATGGGACAAGACTGATTAGAGGGGGATAATGTTAGGAGGATTTTTACTTGTTCCAGGGGCATGTGAAATTACATAACTATGCACGTCATCCTCAAGGGTTGTCTTTGTCGATTCTAGGGCTGCCACGTCTTATTAAAATTTTTCCACATGAACTCAAAGCCTTCTTGTTGGTGTTTATGGATTGTCAGGATGATTTCCCATTTTGTTCCTTTAGTAAGAATCTTCATCCCTTGGGTATCATCACTGTTGTCTTAAAGTCAAGTCCATCCAATGTCGAGAAGCAATCCTTTTGACAGTGGGGAGTTTTATTTTAGATCTTCATGAGGGTCATGCAGTCTTATCTGCAAATTATTCCAATTTCTTCATCAAGAATAAGCTGGTGCTTGATGGTGACAAATAGATGGGTCTATTTCATTCTCCATTACATTTTTCTACGTCGACTCTAGCCCGTTGATCATTCGATTCGTTAGTGGCTTTGGTTACCTTTTCTTCAGTGAGGTAAGCATTTGGATTTTGGGTGGAGTTATATCTTGGCAGGGTCGGTCTGGGGGGTGTCATTGTTATCTCCATCTCCACCATCGGTGTCATCCTCATCGTACAAGGAGGTTGGGCTGTTGGAGTAGTTCCATACTTCTTGGGTATCGAACGATGATGGTATAATGTTCCCGTTATGCTTTTATCCAAGTAGTATACTCATCATCATTCTCGTTATCGTCATTTCTTGACTCTGGGTGATGAAGTTGTCAAGTTCCTGGTTGTCTTCTTCTCTCTTTGGGGTAGCCGTGTTGGAACAATGGGGTGATTTATTTTCTAATCGCGGTGGGAGGTTATTTTCTAGTTTATGGGATATTGAAGGATTGGTTCTCCTTTGCTTATTGTGTCATTATCTTACACTTTCTATTACGATGGAACTGTGGGGGGTGATTTTCTCCCCTATTATTCTATTCTATTTTATTTTATTTTGTTTTGTTTATTTTCGTACTTTATTTTGTTGTATTTTATTTTGATATTTTATTTTTGTATTATATTGTATTTTATTTTATTTTTTTAACTTTTATTTATTTATCCTATTTATTTTATTTATTTATTCTGTTCATTCTTGTGGACTACGATGGGCTAGGGCTATGGCTGGTCATGATGGTATGAGTGACAGGTTGTTTTTACATTTTAGGCATTTGTTTTGGGCTATTAGTATATTATTATTTTTGGTTGTTGATCATTTTGATGATTTATTTTTTTTGTAAGTTTTGAGTTGGTGGAATTGATTTTGTCATAGTGAAAGAAGGAATTTCATGTGTTTGTTTAAGGTATGGGGTTTTTGTTTTGTTCTTTTGTTTTGTGGATGTGACATTTGTTAAGAGTGTGAATTTTGGGAGGTGTTAGATTTCTTGATGTTATTAGTGCATCTATTTTGTCATAGATTGTTTTTCTAGGGGGTAAGTGTTTCTTTGCTATTGGTTTATCTTTATTTGCCATGGATTGTGTTTCTTAGAGAGTTAGGTGTCACTTTTTGGTTTAAATGGATGAGGGGTGCCTATGGTTTGATACTTGTCATGTTGTGGTTAAGGGGTTATTGCCTATATATAGGGATTAGGGAGTTTTAGTGCTCTCATTTTTATTATTTATATAGCTAGGTTTTGTGAATTTGTAATTTCTAAATTTTAGTGTATTTTTAATGTCATTTCTCTCTTTTTATTTTCTTTCTCTTTTTAGTGTATTTTTTAATGCCTTTTCTCTCTTTTTATTTTATTTTTCCCCTATCATGGTGAATAGTTATTCCTTGGGTATTGGAGGTGTTGGCAACGAAGAGTAGCACTAGGGTCGATGAAGTTAATATGACCGGAAGTGCTATTATGTTGGAGGCGGGGATGATGATGAGGTCAGTGGAGGGCCAGAGGTCTTACAAACGGGTGGTTCTTGTTCATATTCCTCTTCCTGGGATTGACCTTTCGTGAGCTCCTCTTTGGGGTCTTTCTAGATCGGCCTTTCATAGGTGTATGCCTCAGCCCCACGTGTTTTTGGGTGTTTGTTTTGAATTCAATTTCGTCTTTCATTTTGGATTGTAAATTCAAGGGGGTATGCCTCTAGTTTAATTTATAAAAAAAATTTATTTGTTTATGAGGAAAATTTTGTTTAATACTACTTGTGAATTTTTATTTGTTCGGGATTTTGGTTTGTTCGTTTAATTTTTGTTTATGGAGGTTTTTAGGCTTAGTTTGTTGTAACTTATCCTCTTTTCCATTATCATTATTATTCTTTTTTTTTTTTTGTATTGTTCTCCTTGAGGGTGTTATTAGTATACTAATATTGCTCGTTATTTTGGACGTATGTGTATGTCTATAGGTAAATGCGTGCGTGTATGGGTAATCGCGTTTGGAGTGAAGGTGTATGGCCAAGAGCTTTTCGGAGTGAGTGCACCCACGTAGGTTTAGAGTGCGTAAAGGTGTATGGATCATATGCTTTATATATATATATATATATATATATATATATATATATATATATATATAACTCCATAATTCTGTCCCTGGCTGCTGCTGATTCGGGCACACATTTTTTTGTTATAGCCAAAGAATTGCATGCTTGGTTATGGACGTGTAATTCAATTACGCACAGGGATAAGTGTGCGTGATTGAAGGGGCAGCAGATCAATTGCATGCCGGGTGTATGGCGTGTAATCCAGTTTCACGCGGGCTGATGTGCGCATGATTGAAAAGTTGAGGGGGGTCACCAGAGCAAGTGTCCGGGTGACGCTTTAGATTGGGAGCGACGGCGCACACACATGACTCTAATTGTGTGCTAGTGCATTAGCACATTTTCGGTTCTTTGCTTATGTGGGTTGACAAAAGTCTAATTGCATGCTGGTTTGCACTTAATTTGAAATCCGCGCAGCTTTGTAGGTGCACAGTCCCATTGCCCGCAATAGTTAATTTGTGTGATTGGCTGGAGTCTATATAAACTGGAAAATTTTCTCATTTCACTCGAGTTTTCTTTCTTCTCTTGCTCCCTTAGTGCCTTGATTTCCATGTTAGTGCGATATCTTGCGAACCACCAGTCAGATTTAAGTGTCGTTTCTTGCGTTCTCTATAATTTTTTGAGCTCTTTCTTTTGAGATGGAATCTGAGGGTAGTGCTTCGGAGTTGGAGTTGGCAGTCGAGTTGGAGGGCGAGATGCTCGAGCTTTCGAGCGCAAAGGGAGAGGGTGCTCCCGAGATGGCTGCCGGAGAGGGTGCTTCGGAGGTTGGTGGAGATGTTGGTGCTGATGCCGATGTTGGGGGAGCTGAGGGTGGTGCTGAGGGTGTGGATGCTACTCCGCCTCAAGATTCGCATTTGATTCACATTCCTCTAGCGGACGCCTTTGCGAGGGATCAGGTAGGTGTTCGAAAACAAGAGTCTCCTTATTTTCCTAGGCATTTAGGCTATAACGTAGATTATCTTAGATATGGAAACTCATTTATTTTTATTCAGAACCTGCATTTAGCTTGCATGCGCATCCATGCATCATTCCTGTATATAGCTCTAGGCCACGTTTATTCTGTTGCCTTGTGTCGCTTTTCACATATTTTGCATGTTTCTTATGCTAACTTTGCCACATATCTCTTAGGTTATTTATTCATCATTATTTTTTGCATTGCTTGTCATTGATTGTTGTTGTCGCTATTGTCATTATTTTTATTGTCATTTTATTTTGCTATTGTTATCGTTATTAACTAGTCATTTTTTTCTATTTTTTATTGTTGATTATCTACATTTGTCACCGTCGTAGTTTATCCTACTATTATCAATTATTATTATTATTAGTTATTTTTATTATATTATTATTATTATTAGTATCTTGCTATTATCATTATCATTATCACTATCACTATTATCATTATCCTTATTATTATTAGTATTTATTTTTACTATTATAGTATTGTTACTTAATTTTTACCCTCTAGTAATTTTTGCCATCTTTTAACTTTTTATTTATTTGTAATATTATATAAACTTTGCCTTATATTTATTTAATTTTCTTGGTCGGGTGTTTAGGAGCCACTTACCTTGTCCATTAGCTCTGCGCGGGCAAAGTCCCACGCATGGTACCGTTCTCTCCTTGCATTTCAATAGGAGAGGCTGACATCCTTTTGTTTTAGGCCGATCTTGGGACTCGGCCTTTCCATCCTGGCTATGGTTTTTTCAGGGCCATATGTTGGCACACGCTTTTCTGGGTTCCTCTCAGTCCCCAAAAGAAGTGGCCCAATTCGGTCCAAGTGGATTCTGGCTAGAGGCAATAGAATAATAAACTATGAAATATTAAATTACTGAAATTAAAGAGGCGAATATTAAATGGAAAGTACATGGGTGATGCGATCACCAGTTGCAGATATTTATCGAAGCTGTAACACATCACTGATCACGCTTTAAGATGATATGGGTTCTTCTCTTTACTGAATCGTCGGCCGACCAACATCAGCAGCTCTGGGTCACCTGGGGGTTTAGTTAATCTAGTTTTCCTAATCCCGCTCTAAGTCTGATTGATTTGGTTTTCCTAGTCCTACTATAATTTTAATTACTCTGGTTTTCCTAGTCTTATCAGGAGTCTAATTGATTTAAATTTCCTAATTCTACTATAATTCTAATTTACTTAGTTTTCTAATGCTACTAGGAATCTGATTAATTTGGTCTCCTAATTCAACTGGGAGTCTAATTAATCTAAATATTCCGATTTTATTAAAAGTCTAATTAATTTAAGTATCTTGATTCTGCCAAAAGTCTAATTAATTTAAGTATCCTAATTCTATTAGAAGTCTAATTGGTATTAGTCTCCTGATTCTACTGAGAATCTAATTAAACTAGTCTCCTAATTCTACTATAACTCTAATTAATTTAAGTATCCTAATTCTACTAGAAATATAACTAATTAAAAATAATGGGTTGTGGCCTGTTATGCTAAGGAGGATCGGCCCCGTTCCTGGGTACCTTCTGTAAGCTCCCTTGGGCAAATCGGTTATCTAAAGATTGTTTTGTAAGTAGTATAGATTGAAAAACTGATTTTTAGTTTAAAAATTGATGATTTAAGGATCAAAATTGTAAGTTTTAAGAGTTGTCAATTAAAACTAAGTATTAGAACTAAGATTCTAGAAGTTGAACTTAAAGTTAAGAACTAGAACGTTAAAAACTAGAAATTGGGAATTAAGAACTAGAACTTAAGATCTACAACTAGAGACTATGAACTAGAGTTGGAGTTTAAAGACTAAAATTAAGAACTGGGTCTAGGAATTAAGAACTAGAACCAGAAATTAAGAAAAGAAGAATTTAAGAACTAGAATTTAGAGATTTAAGGTCTAAGAATTTAAAACTATGAATTAAAACCTAAGATCTAAGACTAGAATTTAAGAACTAGAACCTAGAACTAGAAAAGAAATTATGAACCAGAACTAAAAAATTACCTAATGCTAAGCGTCGCGGAGGAGGAACTCGAAATCCTAAGCTTGGTGGAGAGGGACTCTAGACTTGAATATTGAATTCATATTTTTGGTCGAGATAGGGAGGTCTGTTTATAGGTATACGGGTAATTACGCACCCTGTGGAAGGTGTGTAATTAGTCGATTAGATCTAATTACGCGCCCTGCCTGGTGCGCTTAATTGAATTACACGCCCTATCCCAAGTGCTTAATCACTCTGAGTTGGTGACCGACTAAGTGAGTGACCGGCTGACTGGCTCAATCGGGTGTCCTAGTTCCAGTCTGATTTGGAACTAATTGTGCGCCCTATTTAGTACGCGCAATCCAATTAAGCGCCTGCTTATAGGTGCTTAATGGGGGAACTTAGGCAGTCATGGGAATTAGAGACCAAGTCTAATTGGGGACCAATTATGCATGGCTGGTGCAGCATGTAATCGATTATGCGCACTGGTCAGGGCATGTAATCAAGTCTCAAGGCGGTCTACGGAAAGTAGAGGAATGGTCCAAGTTGGACCAATTGCGCGCTGGTGGTGCGGCGTGCAATTGATTACGTGCGCTAGTGATGGCTCGTAATCAGGTCCTAAGGTTGTCCACATGAAGGATAAATCTGGTCCAAAGGGGACCAATTGTGCGCCAGCTATTGAGCGTACAATTGAATTGTGCGCCTCTGTGAGGGCATGGAATTTGGGGCCTTCCTAGGTTGAGTCGGGTCTGAGCCACAGAGCTATTGTTTCAACCTGTGCTTTGACCATATACTATTGTTTCAGTATATAGTCCTCGTGTTTAGGGTTTTAAGGATTTTGAAAAGAGTGAGCCTCTTTCCAGAAGTCGCGGGCAAGGTTAAAGGTTGATTGAACAGGTTTATATACTCTGAGAGGGCAAAATTAGGGTGTCTACACCATAGTGGAGAGGTGGAGAGAGGAACAACAGGCGCTGCTTTTCCCTATGGGGATATGCTTTTGACCCTCGAGGACTGGGTTTGCATCACTGGGGTGAGGTTTGAGGGCGAGCCTGTGACTGGGCAGATGTTGTTCAGACTACCAGTCGGTGTCTGTAGAGTTGCTGGGGCTGGAGTATCCCCCTAGTGGGTCAGGGTCAGGTTTGATTCAGACCACCTAGTTTATCGACACTTTTGGTGTGGGGTTCGTTCCTCCGATGCGCCACCCATAGTTTGCGGCAGCGTATGAGCAACACAGCGGGGAGATAGAGCTTTGTGGGCCCGTGTTAAAGCAGGGGGTGGATGTAGATCGTGTCATCGGGGATTTCCTAATGCACTCTTTTGGAGCGGTACTATTTTCTTCCTCTACTCGGGGGTGTGTGATCGGGTCATTCTTGCCACTACTCGGGGATCTGGATTGGGTTTCTTCATATGCATGTTAGCCCACCTTTATGAGCAGCTGTTTCACCGTGAGAGAGGTGTCACCACCATCGGCAGTTTTATTCCTTTCCTCCAGGTGAGGTTTTAGTTTTATATGTTTTTAAGGTTTGTTATTTTCTTTTGGAAGTTTTATTAATGTCATTTTGCCTCCTCTTTTGTTTAGTTATGGGCATATGACCATTTCATCTTCCTACGCCCAAGGGTCCCCTCAGAGATCGAGCCTTCATTCCCGCCCATGTATGTGTGGCAGAGGCTGATGGGAACTCGGCGGAGGACAACATACCTCCAGACTGTGAGGTGGCTCTTTGAGGATATGCATCTGGGCCAGGTGTGTATTTTTAATTCTATTTTGTCTTGTGTTTTTAGTTTTTACTGGCATGTTTATTTTGTTTGTGTTTTATTATAGGTCGTCTGGAGGCTATATGGGGATGGTGAGAGAGCTGATCTAGCTGTGATACAGTCTGGTATGGTATTCTTTAGACGGGATATATGGATTCCCTGCTTTGAGAAGGTGGAGCGAATCCATGTATCCCAAGTTGCCCGCTAGTTAGGACTCCTCCAGGGAGTCCCTCCGAAGCTTCGCCCACAAGTGGCGAAGAAGATGATTGGTCCCTCAAACCGTTTCTTCAAGAAGATGCAGGATCAGTATGCAGATTTCAGAGTCGGGGGGACTGAGGTGACCAAAGAGCATGATGAGGCGAATGCTCGAAAGTTCTCGAGATGGTTCCTAGAGCTTGACAGTGGCCGACTCTTTACGTGAATCCACTTTCAGGGGAAGAGCTCCTTTAGTGTTGGAGGACCCAATTCCGCTTTGCCATTGAGGGGGAGAATAGCTATGTTGGAGCAGGGCCATCTCGAACCTAGGGTTCGAGGAGTGCTGGAGGCCCTTCATGCAGCATTAGAGCAGATGGGGAGTGCCCCCCGTCCAGATGAGGAGATGTTGAGGTCCTTGGCGACCTCCATAGCTAATTTTAGGCATCAAAGGATCAGCTGAAGGATCAAATGGCAGAGGCTCATCGTATTCTGGTGAGTTTGTTAGTTTGTTTTCCTTAGTTATTTTTAGTTTGCTTGTCTTGTTATAGTTGATTGATCATTGGTGCATTTCTTAGGCGGAGAGGGAGGATGTCACCCACTAGGTGACGTATATTGAGATGCTTCAGGGCGAGCAAATGGCTAGCCGTGAGGTGCAGGCTAGTCTACGTTTAGAGATTGAGCGACTGGTATGTGCTTGTTCTTGTTAAATTGGTTTAATAAGTTATAGCGTTTTGTGATTCTGACGTATTAGCAATGGTGTTTATAGAAGGCGGAGCTCAGTTTTGCGGGTGTCTACTTCGGCTTTTGATTCCTCTTCAGCGGTGTCCTCCAGTTGCGAGGACCGAGAGATGGCTTAGTTTCGCACTGAGTTAGTTAGATCATTGGTGAGTCTCGTGTTTCTCTTGTCATCTTGTTTTATTTTCTATTATCTCTATTGGTTTCCCTAATATTACATTAGAATGTGTTTAGCGCAAGATTGTTGAGGATTTCCAGGTGAGAGAGTCCACAACTGTTTCATTGTGCCCGAAGAATCAGGTATGATGTGTGCGTTTTAGTTTATGTGCATGTGTTGTTCATTTTGTTTGTTAGCTTTACCTGATGTGTTTGTTGTTTGTTTTATTTTGTTCAAGTCATTCCTGACTCTGCTCCTAAGGCTCCTCCTCCCCAAGTACGTTGGGTTAGTGTAGTTTTACTTCTAGTTTTATGTATGTGACATTGTCTGATGCATCTTTATCTTTCTTGTGGCAGCCTTCGTCCGAGTTTCATGCTCAGCCGACGCCACCAGCAGATTTGATGATTGTCGTGACCGTCGAGCGTCTTAACCAAGAGTGGGCTGATCTGGTATGCTTTTGTTGCTCTTGATCCTTATGGTACTATGTGCATATATCTTCTTAGCTTTGCCTCGCGCTTGGGTGTAGATGTGGGAGCTGGAGTAGTCACGTGTAGAGACGCAGCGTGCCCTTGCTCGCCAGGAGGTCCGCGAGATTCCCTCTGATCCTACCAATCGACATCTTCAGGAGGTGACTATGGATATAATGGTTGAGCGTAGGACTCGGACGGTAGAGCTGGAGATTGCGTGAGCCATAACTCATGCTAAGATGCAGGTGGCGATCGAGCTTTCACAACACGAGCTGGCGAGAGTAAGAGGGAGAGTGCGAGGGATGTTTGATCACCTTGCTAGGTCGGGGTTGGGGGCTGCTGGCTCCCTAACGGATATCCATCGTACGACCCAAGAGTGTATGAGGGCCTATGTTCAGGGTGATTCAACTTTGGGCCCCTTTTTGCTTTTGACCCTCTGCATTCATGGTCTAGGCAGGCTTCTAGCCAGGCGAGTGAGGGAGGTTCTGTTGCCAGGCCTTCTCTTTTAGGAGGCCGCCACCCACTCCCCAGGCTTCAGTAGATTAGACTCTTGATCCACAAGCCAATGAGACTGGAGAGAGCAGTGAGCATCCCTCACAGAGGCAGCGAAGGGAGTAGGGCTATATGTATATCTATTTTTATTTTATTCTTCCTTTATTGTATATACAGGGGGTATGCCCCCAGTGATTTATGTAAAATTATATATATATATATATGGATTTTTGGTTTAGATGTACCTCGTTTCGCTCTTCTTCTTCACTTTATGCTTTAAAATTTAGTTGATTACTCAAGTGTTGTTATCTGTTATCGAGGACTTGGATGCTTTCTAGCTGACCCTGTAGCAGTTGAAGGCTATTTATGTCTGCACATGGAGACGAAATCATTAGTAATTTTATTTTCTCCCTTGCTAGTTGTCAAGGTGGGTGGCATCTCAAACCGAAGTTTAGTAATAAGAGAAGTATGTATTCATATATATATATATATAGATATATAGATATATATTGTATCTAATTTTCATTTACAAGGAAAGAAAAATGCAACAGGAAAAGCAAAATACTGAAATAAAAATCTAAAAAAGGTAAAAAAAATGCCTCAGTGTAGGAGCGTGATAGAATAGGCAGTGCGATGTCTTTGATAGTCATCCTCGAGTGATGACCTTGTTGTTCTGTATCCAACTTCGGGCAAGCAGAGGCCTTGATGTGATTCCCTTTCTAAATAAAAAATGTCCTAGTGTCGAGGTGCGATGGAGCTTTTTCGAGGTTTTGTGAGCACTTGGGTTTTATGGAGAGCTATGTGTGTGTGGTGAGTTAATTTTGAAGAAAATTTCTTGATAATATTGTCGTATCCGAAGAGTTGTTAGTCGTATTCCGGGTTTTACCTTTGGCCATAGCCATCATATCCCGTAGTCTTGATAGGCGTGAGATAAGCAGTAAATAATAGGTGATCGCATCATTCGTCATTCACGCATTTTCAATTTTATTTCTGAAAATATCTTAGGTAAAGTTCTGACTCAACGTCCAAAAATATTATAAAAGGGTGAAAGAGGGGTAAAGCTTAATGATGTAGGGATAGTTTCTTATTTGACAACTTTAAAAGGAATAAGTAACGACCTTTTTCTCGGGTGGCTTGTAGTGCCATAGCTAAGCTCTCCATGATGTTTCAGTACCATCAAAGTCTCACATTCTATGGTTAGCAAGAGTTTGTCCTCCTCCCACCACTTTACGACGATCTCTAGTAGTGTAAAGACACCAGGGATGGCCTCACAGTTTGCTTATACGTTCTTACTAAGATTACTAAGAATGTCCTAACAGTTGGCTTATACTTTCCTAATAAGATTACCTAGAATGTCTCATAGTTTGCTTATGCTTCCCTAGGCTCATTGACTCGTTCACTCGTCATAAGCTCTCACTCTGTTATGCTTTTTTTTTATTCTCTCTTTTGATTTCTCTCTTTTGTCTCTCTTGAAGCACATATATATTTTGAAAGAAGCCTGCTAAAATAAGAATAGTGAGTTTTGATTAAGCCTAACACCTTCATTTTTTATGCTCTAACACCAACTCCAATGGCAGGGAAAGGGGTGAGAATCAGGTGTTACCTATGCTTTTGAAAGAAGTTGGATATTCCACTAGTCCTTTCGATCAAGTCGCCCGAATAAGAAGGTGGACGGTGGTTAGAAGATTTCAAAGATATTTTCAAAAATAATGACATATGACTAGTGCATGACTCATGACAACTATGGGGGTGGTAGGTGTATGTATCTATGTCTGACTACAGGACACAATGATCTCAATGCTGAGGGTAGTATTTTCTCAGATACATGGAATTCCACAGGTTAGGAAGTTCTTCCCCATTTTGGTTCACCAACTTATATGCATTCCTGGGGTATGCAGCTGCTATAACATACCGTCGCTCCCAATTCAGCTTTAGTTTTCCTTTTGGGTGAGCGTGCTTAGAGGGCATGACTTTCTTCAAGACTAACTCTCCAGTTTCGAAGGTTCGCTCGAGGGCCTTCTTATCATAGGCTCTAGCCACCCTCCTTTGATATACTTGTGCGTGGTCGGCTGCCATTAGACGCGTCTCATTGAGTTATTCTAACTGAGTAAATAGAGCAACTCTCCTTTCATCTATGGATGGCTGATCATCGAGCTGGACACATGGAGATTGTACTTGTATTTCGTAAGGTAGGACTGCTTTCATCCCATACGTGAGAAGGTAAGGAGTTTGGTCAGTGGTCGTGCGAATAGATATCCTATAGGCCCAAAGTGCTTCTAGTAACCGGTCTAGCCAATTGACTCCATTGCTCGTCTCCACTGTTCATTTCAGAATTCGGATTAGGGTTTTGTGTATGGCCTCTGCTGGTCCATTCCCTTGAAGGTAGAAAGGCGATGAGTGTTATAGATCGATGCCATATTTCTTGCTTAGTCTCTTAGTCTTCTCGGTGATGAATTGCGATTCATTGTTTGTGACAATCATTCTGAGAGCTCCGAACCTTATGATGATGTTTCAAATAATAAACTTCACAAGTATTGAAGCAGTGATTCTAACATATGACTCGGCTTCTGCCTATTTGTTGTAGTACTCCATTGCAGTAAGAATAAAGGCATGCTTATGTGTGTTCCTGACTGTGTCTGTGAAGGTCCAATAATGTCGAAGGTCCACATCGAGAACAACCATGGTGAAACCATGAGGTTTAGTGCAACTGATGGAGCTTTGATGAGTACAATGTGCTCTTGGCATTGCTTGTAGCATTGGACGTAGACATGGCAATCCCTCATCATAGTAGGCCACTAGTAGACTTGTCATAGAATCTTCTCGAGGAGTCTTTGTCTTTTAGTGTGAGCGCCTTAAGTATTAGCGTGTGCTTCATGGATGATGTATTGTCTTTCAGCCTCTGTTATGCATCGCAACAACATTCCTTTAGCGAAGGCTTCTTTGTAAAGTACCTCTCCTAGAATACAGTGCCTGGCACATCAATTCCTTATGGTCTTCCGCTCGATCCTTGTTGTGTAGGTAGGGATGTGTCGATATTTCATAAAGTTCCAGATATTATAATACCATGGCTGCCCGTCGTCAGTTGGAGATTGTTAGAATCTGAAGGTTGCGATGGTAGCCTCTTCCTTTGTAGGAATTTCTATGGTAGACGATTCTTCTTGCTTCATGGCCTTCAGGAGGACTGGCAGTTCTTGTTTAATTTTCCAGGCCACCTTGTGTGCCAGTGTGGTTAGTTTCTCAATGAAGAAGGACTTAGTACTTTGTCCAATTGGTATCTGTATGACTGAGGCTAGCGTGGTGAGAGAGTCTGCCAGCTCGTTCTCTAATCTTGGGATATGAGTGAAGGAAATCCTCTTAAACTTCTTTATCAGGAACTGAGTTGTTTCTAAGTACGCCATCAGTCTTCTTTCTTTTGTCTTCCATTCTCTGATTACTTATGATATCACGAGTTTGGAGTCGCCAATGGTTTTCAACTGCTTGATGTCTAGCTATAGTGTAGCGCATAGGCTAGCAATAAAGGCCTTGTATTCCATAACGTTGCTAGTAACTGGGAAGCCAAGTTGGAAAGCTTTAGGTATGACGACTCCTTCTAGGCTTAATAAGACTATCCCAATGCCTTTTCCTTTCTGGTTAAAAGCCCTGTCAAAGTGTAAGGTCCATGAATTTTTACTGGGTTCTTCTTCTTGAACTAAGCAAGTCTTCATCGGGGAAGTCAGTGCATACTGGCTCATTGCTTGGGAGTGGGAGATTTGTGAGGTAATCAGCGATCACCTACCCTTTGATTGACTTTTACGTGATGTAGGTGATATCAAACTTCTGTAGTGGCATATGCCATTGAACAATTTTTTCGAATGTGGTAGGCATTTCAAATATGTACTTCAGAGGATCCATGCATGCAAGCACCATTATCTTCTTGACTCCAAAGTAGTGTTGTAGTTTTGTTGAGGCCTATACTAAGGTTAGGTAGGCCTTCTCCATTATTGTATATTTTTGTTCGTACTCGGACATCGTCCTGCTGAGATAGTAGATGGAGTTCTCCTTCCTCCCGTCTTCATTGTGCTATCCCAGGATGATTCCCATTACTTTATCATTGGCTGAGATGTAGAGGATCAAGGGTCTTCCAGGGATTGGTGGCGACAGTGTCGATGGGTTAAGGAGGTACTTCTTGATGTTGTTAAAGGCTTGCTGACACTGATCATACCATATATACTCGACTCCTCCTTTAAGTAGTCTATAGAAAGGATCACATTAGTCTAAGTGCTGGGAGATGAACCTCCTAATGAAATGTAATCTTCCTATAAGGCCTCGTAGTTCTTTGATGTTGCTAGGAGATGAAATTTCGAAGATGGCTTTGACTTTCACTGGATCGACTTCAATTCCTCACTTGCTGACTATGAATCCTAGTAGTTTTTCGAAGGTTACTCCGAACACACACTTCTTCGGATTCATCTTTAGCTGATACCTCTCGGACCGTTCTAGCACCAGTTGGACTGCTTTGGCATGGCTTGCACGGAATTGTGACTTCACTAGTATATCATCAACGTAGACTTCTACACACTTATGCATCATGTCCTGAAATATGGCCATCATGGCGCGTTGATATGTGGCTCCTGCATTCTTAAGGCCGAATGGCATGGCGACGTAACAGTAAGTCCCCCATAGCGTAGTGAACGAAGTCTTCTCTTGGTCAGATTCTGCTAGTCTGATTTGGTTGTATCCGGAGAAGCCATCCAATAGGGGCAACATCTCATGTCCGATAGTATTATCGACCAGAGTGTCGATGTGAGGTAGAGGGAAGTCATCTTTTAGGCATCCCTAGTTAAGGTTTTAGAAATTGATACATACCCGTACTTTGCCATCTTACTTTGCAACTGGTACAATATTCTCGACCCACTTAGGATAGAGTACGACTCAGATAAATTTCGCTTTACGTAACTTGTCGACCTCCTGTTTGACAGGCTTGGCATCAAGTTTGAGGACCAAATGGTGTTCTACTAGGCTCGAATCTAAATGATCAGTCACATAGTTAATGATGTGCAGATATAAAAAAAAATTAATAAAATAAAGCCAAAGTGTTAATCTTCATCAAAATAAACTCATAAAGCAGTAAGAAAGATGATTAAGCGTAAAAGAAGATTCAACGTGTGTTGAAAGCTAAAAAATCGTATTTTATGATTGAACGAAGCCAAAGAAATAAGAAATTGTAATTTACAATTCTTCAAAAGACGTTTAAAGTGAAGTGTGATATAGAAGAAAAGCGATTGTTCGTTACAAAGAATTGTCCAGAGAGAACAAGCTATGTTGAAAAGAGAAAATCATGATTTAAGATTTTACAAAATAGAAGCTTGCTGGTGTTGCCGATTGTGAATCTACACCACCATGAATATAATTAGAAGAATTCTTGAATTAGAAGATTGGTAGATCACAGATCTGAGAAAGATTGATGAAAAAAGACTCCTAAAGATCTCAGTTATTGAAATTACGGAGAAATTCTAGAAGCGCATCAGTTATCCAAGGCAAGGAAGATAAAATTAGGAATTAGAGTTATATTAGGAATCTTTGTTTTAAGTAGTTTCTTTTATTAGAATTAGATCACTGTAAACCAACCCCTTACGATCTATAAATAAGAGGGCTCGGCACATAGGAAAACTTATCGAAGGAATTCTCATCATCAAACGACAACTAAGGTTGAGTTTTCTTCCGATCAAAAAATTGGTTTAGATATCTAAGGTTCCTCGATCACAATTGATGACTGGGATTGAGAGCTGGAAGATTAGTGTAGATATCCGTAGTTTCTCAGAAGCAATTGATGCCTGCGGCTGAGGGGTGAAAGATATATTTTACTTTTATTTCTAGTTTAGATTTATTTTTATTACAATTTACTGCTTTGTAAATATCTTTAAATTTTGATTTGAATTAACGACTCAGGTTGAGATTTACAGATTAGTGTAATGGTTTTTAGTTTCCATCTTCAATTTTCTAGAATTTGATTGACGCCCAAATTTCTGGTAGATTGTTGATTAGATTAAATCTGTATTAATAGGATTCTAGTTTTGATTGACGACCATTGCTAGGAAACCTGATATATAGTGTAACGGTATTTTAAATTCATAAATATCTAAGACTTGAAGGATTGTGATTGACGACTATAATCTGGAAGGAGGAGGATTTAGATTTATTTTCTGCAATTAGTTTAAGAAACCATTATTTCACTCATATTTCTCAAGTAGTTTAGAATCTTAAAGACAAATATAAGTTTTCTTAAAAATAATATTATAAAGGTAAAATACTTCCTCATGGGAACGATCCTATACTAACACTGCAATTTCCATTGTTCGCTTGAAATAAGTTAAGACTTAATTAGAAACACATTAAGCTGCTAACAAGTTTTTGGCGTCGCTATCGGGGAAGCAGAATTTATTTTATATTAGTTTTAGAAAACAAATATTTATCTTTCTCTTTTTATATTTCTTTATATTTTTATTTTCTTGATCACTTCTTAAAGCTTTTGCAGGTTTATTCAGAGTAACGAACCACAAGTTTCAACACTTCTGCTGGCCAGAGAAGATAGAGGCTTAGATTCGTTTCTCCCCCTGCTTTCTAGAATAAAAATCATATAAAATCAAAACAAAACTAGACATATTTCGTTCTAGCCAACCTGCCTCGTATCAAATTCAATCTAAGTATGGCAGGGAAGGCCCAACTTATGGCAAAAATGATGGGGAATACTATGCTTTAACACCTCTTACACCTCCCCTATGTATTCAATTACCCCCTACAATCAGTAATAAGACTTTTGAAATCACGCCCAATATGCTTCAAATACTTTCTATCATCCACGGGCTGATGGATGAAGACCCTTACTTGCATTTAAAAGAATTTATAGAAGTGTGCAACATTATTCGAATCAAGAATTTGCTAGAAAAATCCATTCGGTTGAGGCTGTTTTCATATTCTCTTAGAGATGATACGAAGCAATGGATACACTCTTTACCCAAAAATTCGATTGCTAATTGGGAGGAACTAGAACAAGAATTTCTCATAAAGTACTTTCTAATTTATCGAACGAATCGAATCTAACATCTTATTATAGCATTCCAACAATTTTTAGATGAATATCTTCAAGAGGGATGGAATCACCTTAACGATCTTTTGCATAGGTGTCCTCATCATGGAGTCACCCATTGGAAAATAGTGCTCACTTTCTATGAAGGCCTTAATGATGCAACCCGACGTATGATTGATGTGATCCGTGGAGGAATGTTTCAGATGCTAATAGCTATTAATCAGTGAAAAATACCACTTTTCACCTTCTAACCTGACCATTGATGAAACTTTAAGTTGACTAATAATGTGTCTTGAGTGTGTTTTATAGTTAAGTAATAAATTACAATCATAAGGAAGACATCCAGCTAAAAATGCTAAAGAAAGAGACCTGCTGCTTAACATGTGCCCATGCAGTCCAACGGGCCAGCCATCAAGTAGTCACAGAGCCTCAAAACCCTATGGCAGTGGCATGTGTCTAACTGTGTACACATGGGAGCCAAAGCAGCTACAGTGGATGAAAATTGCCTAAAAGGGCATTGAGTGCTGGACAGATGAAGGACAGCACCCCAAGTTGTGTGCCAGCTGTGGAAGCAAAGAACAGAACATGTTGAGAGGTTAATTCAACCTGTCGAGAGGTTCTGGTGAGAGAAGCCAAGCTGTCCGAGGATGGGGATGCTTAAATATGAAGCTGTCAAGAGGTTCCTCAACCTGTCAAGGAGTTAAAGCCGAAGAAGGCAACCTATCGAGAGATTTTGAAGCTCCGTTTCAACCTATCGAGAGGTACTGAGGTGAAAAAGTAAAAATATCAAAAAGTTGACACAACTTGTCGAGAGGTATGAGCTGCAACAGAAGAACCTGTCGAGAGGTCACTTGGAGATGCAGGGGATCTCGCGAGGTTCCACCTACCTGTCGAGAGGTTCCCCTGAACCTATCGAGCAGTCAGAAGCAACCTGTTGAGGACTTACCTGAAGCTGCATCCATTATCGCGAGGATGTCTTCAACCTGTCGAACAGAAGGAAAGCACCTATCGAGAGGATGCCTGGAGCTATATAAGAAATTGAGAGGTTGATTTATAATCTGTAGAGAGGATGGTTAGAGCTAAGACAGTAGCTAGGTTTTGATTTCATCTTATCGAACAATTCAACAGATCCTGTCGAGAAGTCATCCAACCTGTCAAAATCTTACTCCAACTTGTCGAATGGAGTACCAATGGACTTAGAACCTGTCGAGAGGTTCCCTGATCCTCTCAAAATAAGAATTGGGAACTTCTCAGTTCCAGCTGAGATTACAGCCCACTCTAGTACTTTGTGCACATGTGTCCCAAGGTTGTTTGGCCAGTTTGAGGGTATTTTTGAAATGTATATGGGCATGAATGGGAACCCTCTAACCACTTCACATGTACTTGTCCAGTTTGGACCAATTAGTGGAGTTTTTAGAAGCAAAATCAGCCACATCAATAGCTCAGAATAACATAATTAGTCCCTTGAGCTCTGATTGGCTGAAATAGATCTGAGGACAGAGGGGAAGATTATAAATTAAAGAGAAGTTTCATTGAAGAACCATCCAAAATTTGAGAGAGCTCAGACCAAATTCGAAATCCCCTTTCCCTCCAAAATCTCTACCTTCTTTCTTCTTCCCCCATTCTATCCTTAGCCAATCATGGTTGGCTAAACATATTTAGTAGCTAGGGTGAGGTTGAGAGTTGTAAGTTAAGAGGTTCAAGCCTTTGTATGGGGATTGGATGTTGCACAGATTACAGATCTGAGCACATTGTACTATAAGTTTATATTAAATTAGTATATTATGGATTATAGAGTTGATTTGGATCTATAGATCTCTTAATTGTATTTGATTTCCCTAGATTAAATCTCCCTGTGGATGCTTGAGCTTGTAGCCTTGCATCCACTGTATTTGCAATAATCTCATTATTCTAATTAAAATCTTAGGATTGGAAGAAGCCTATAAGATAATCTGTGACCATTCAAGCGGACAGATCATACCCTTAAGATCAATCCAATTCTCTAGTCTAGATTGGATTCTTATACCTTGCATCTGAGCTTGTAGCCAGATGAAGGATTGTTGCAAACCAAGCTCTTGCATTGCTTCTAAACCAATCTGTTTTCAGTAAAGACCAAATTCTCTAGCTGCTATTCTCCCCCTTTTGATTTTAATCCTTTTCTCCATTTCTTTAAACCTGATTTTTACTTAGTTCTGGATCATTTTCTTTTACCTTTAATTTTTTATAGTTGTAGTAAAGTGACAATCCAAACCTCTCCTCTTTCCTTGCCTTAGTTTAAATTAGGATAGGATAGAGTGTCAGATCTATTATAGATCTGGAGATTTACCCTATTTTGAAGCACATTTCCCTGTGGACATAGCCTTACTTACCCTTTACAACTTGCTGCAATAGCCCTAGTTCTTGCAGGACTGATTGCCTTACCTTGATCCCATTATGCTGTGATTACTCCTCTAGTTAATTTGCTGGTTTTAACCCTTTAATAAATATAAGGTAAGCAATACAATAAGTTTTTGGTGCCGCTATCGGGGATCTGTATTTTTAAAATTGGTAGATCTAAGTTTTTCTTATTTTAGGTTTAGATTTATAATTGTTTGTTTTGTATTTGACTAATTATTCCTATAGTTTTTTTATAGTTTAATTTTGTGTGCAGATCTGGATATGTAGTTCTGAGAGGAGCATTGTGCTAATTGGAGGAGCAAGTTGTGCTTAAGTTTGCATTTCCTAACTCTTTTATATTTTTCGATCTGTAAATTTTTAGATCTGCAGTAATAGTTGTTTGTTTTTATAATTGTTTTGCTGAAATTTGTGTTGTACTTAGTTCCTGCTGTGTGTATGCTTGGTAGAAGATCTCTCAATCCTGAGATTATTCCTTTAGATCTTGAAGTTGAGAGACTTCTCAGACCTAAGCAGTCCCTACACACACCAGTGGTTAATTGTGAGATTTCTACCATGGATGAGCAACCTAGGACATTAAAAGAATTCAATACACCAGGGGTGTACAACTCTCCCTTCTGCATTCAATTTTCTGCTGTCCAAGGGAACTATGAATTTAAATATTCCATCATACATATGTTGCCCTCATATCATGACCTGAGTAAGGAAGACTCATACAAGCACATTGATGAATTCCTAGGACTGTGCACTACCTTTAACATTATAGGTTTGGGGGAGGAAGCAACCAGGTTAAGGCTCTTTCCTTTTTCACTAAAGGATAGAGCCAAAACGTGGCTTTCTATGCTCTCAACCAACAATATATAGTGTTGGTATGACCTTCAATGTTAATTTTTGGCCAAGTTTTCCCCCATATCTAAAACAAGTTAGCTGAGGAAGAGCATAATCTCCTTTGCTCATTCCCCAACTGAAGACTTTCACCAAGCATGGGAGAGATTTAAGGAGCTCTTGAAACAATATCCCCATTACCAAATTCCTGAATGGTAACTTGTTCAAAGTTTCTACCAAGGATTTGATCCCAAGAGCAGGGACATGGTAGATGCCTCATGTGGGGGTACTTACCTCCACAAGACAGCTGATGAGGCTTGGGGGTTGTTTGATATAATTAGTGAAAACTTTATGTAAAGGGAGACTTTGTCAAGGGCCATTGAGACTCCTATTAGATTAGTGAGAGAGAACACTACCAGAGGAAAAATGTATGAGGTCAGTGGATACAATGATTTGGTGAGGAAGGTAGATAGTTTGACTCAGAAATTTGATAAGCTCATGGGAGCAATGCAGTCTCCAATGGCTACCAAACTGGACGAGGCATGTTTGATATACTAGTTCCCCACTCACTCCCTTAAAGAATGTCCCTCTACTGCCCAATTTCTAGATCTGGTTATGCAACATGTGAATGCTGCTCAGTCCTTTGGACAACAGCTAGCTGCTGGTTATCATTGGAGAAACCACCCCAACTTGAGGTGGAGGCAAGATACTTTTCCAAACCAGCAGCAGTAACAACAACAGCAGTTCATGCCTTATAGAAATGCTCAGTCCTACCAGCAGAATTACTTCCTAAGGCCCTAATACCAGCAACATATGGCCCAGCCAATGGCACAACCTGTGCATCAAAGTGCACCAGCCCCAACACCCTCCAGATCTCTCACATTTGAAGAGCAAGTTCTGGCTTCACTATAGAATTTGAGCTCTTTATCTCAAACAGTTAACTCTCATAGCTAAAGTATTAAGAAAATAGAGGACCACCTTGATCAACTATCCAATACTTTGATTAGGAGAGAGGAGGGAAGACTGCCTAGTCAGCCTATGAACAACCCAAAAGGGCAGTATATGGTGGGTGAGACTTCTTCACATAAAAAAGCTGAATCTGCCATGACTTTGAGAAATGGAAGGTTAGTTGATAACAAGGTTGGTGTTGAGCTTGAGAAGAGTGTAGGAAAAGAGAATACAACCCATCATGATATGCAGCTGGAGCAGTATATGAGAAATAAGGGGGGTGTTGATGAGTCCCAACAGAAAAATGAAAATAAAAATAAGGAAAAAATTGATGAGATTGCTAAGGCAGCAAATAGGAGATCAGTCCCTCATTTGCCATTTTCTAATGCACTTCAAGCACCTTCTCCTTTTGATAAGGGGGATGCTAAAGTTGAGGAAATGATAGAAACATTTAAACAAGTGAAGATTAATTTACCTTTACTTGATGCAATCAAGCAAGTGTCAGCCTATGCAAAGTTTTTAAAAGATTTATGCACACACAAAAGACAATCTAGGATACACCTATCCAAGAAGGTCTTTTGTGCTGAGAAAGTGAACCAAGTGCTTTCCATTGCAACCCCAACAAAGCTCCAAGACTCTGGAGTTCCCACAATCCCTTGCATCATTGGTGATCACACCATTGAAAAAGCCTTGTTAGATCTAAGAGCCAGTGTAAACCTACTTCCATATTCAGTTTATGAGAAGTTAGGATTGGGAGAATTGAAGCCCACACATGTGGTACTACAGCTGGTTGATAGATCTGAAAAAAAACCAGTGGGAATGATAGAAGATGTGTTAGTTGGGGTTGACAAGTTTTTCTATCCAGTAAATTTTTTGGTTCTTGATATGGAACCAAGCAAGTGCACTACCTCTATTCTTGTAATTTTGGGCAGGCCTTTCTTAGCCACTATCAATGCTTATATATAATGTAGATTAGGTGTAATAGAGGTGCCTTTTGGCAATATGAAAGTGAAATTAAATATTTACAATGCTGTAAGTCAGCCTCACTTGGATAGTGAGGATTGCTTTTTGATTGATGTGTTGGATGAGCTTGTGGAAGAGACTTTGTCCAAGCTTCTACATTGTGATGATTTGTGTGATATTTTTGAAAATGTGTGGAGTAAAGTTATGGATGAAAAGGCCCCCATACCGGTGATTCAAGGGGTGAAAGCCTTAAATTCTGAAGTGGGGCCAGCAACAAGGTATCCTCCTTGGAAACCAGCTGTGTTTCCTCTTCCACCACCTTCTAAGGTACCTTTATTGTCTTCACTCAAAAGTCCACCTGATGTGGAATTAAAATAACTGCCCGAGTATTTGAAATATGTATTTTTGGGAGCAAATCAGAAGTTGCCTGTGATAATTTCTTCTTCCCTCACTGATGAGCAAGAAGAAGAGTTGTGTGTTGAAAAAGCATAAGAGAGCAATAGATTGGACTATTGTTGATCTTGGAGGCATCAGCCCTGCTGTTTGTATGCATAAGATCTACTTAAAAGAGGATTCTAAACTCTCTAGAGAGATGCAGAGAAAATTAAACCCCGCATGCAAGAGGTATTGATGAAGAAGGTGCTCAAATTATTAGATGTAGGAGTCATTTATCCCATTTCAGATTTTGAATGGGTGACACCTACTCAGGTGGTACCTAAGAAATCTGGAATCACTGTAGTTAAATCTGATTCTGGTGAGCTATTTCCAACCAGGGAAACCACTGGTTGGAGGGTGTGCATTGATTATCGAAAGCTTAATTTAAAAACCAGAAAATACCACTTTCCTTTGCCCTTCATAGACCAGATTTTGGATAAGTTAGCAGACAAAGCTTTTTATTATTTTCTTAATGGATATTCTGGGTATAATCAAATCTCTGTGTATCCACAAGACTAGGAAAAGACAATTTTCACATGTCCATTTGGTACCTTTGCTTATAGAAGGATGTCATTTGGATTGTGCAAAGCCCCTGCAACTTTCCAATGGTGTATGTATGTCATCTTCTCTGATGTGATTGATCATTTTTTAAAGATATTCATGGATGATTTTTCTATCTTTGGGGACAGTTTTAGCCAGTGTCTACATCATCTAAGCCTAGTGTTGCAGAGATGTGAAGAAATCAACTTAGTTTTGAGTTAGGAAAAGAGTCATTTTATGGTCAATCAAGGCATTGTCCTTGGTCATGTTATTTCCCATAGGGGCATAGAGGTAGACTAGGTTAAAATTGATTTGATTGTACATTTGCTCCCACCTAAAACTGTCAAATAAGTCAGATCTTTCTTGGGACATGATGGTTTTTATAGAAGATTCATCAAAGCTTTTAGTAAAATCTCAAAACCTCTTTGTCACTTGCTGTGCCAAGTGGTTCCTTTTGTATTTAATGATGAATGTCTCACTACTTTTGAGTTTTTGAAAGGATGTTTGACCTCTACACCTGTCCTTCAAGCACCTGATTATTCTTTGCCATTTGAACTTATGTGTGACGCTTCAGATTTTGCTATTGGTGCAGTTTTGGGGCAAAGGAAGGACAAGTTACCTTATGTGATTGCTTATGCAAGCAAGATAATGATTGATGCTTAGTTAAACTGCACCACAATTGAGAGGAAATTGTTGGCCATTGTCTATGCTTTGGAAAAATTCAGGTCTTATGTATTAGGCTCTAGGATTATGGTGTTCACAGACCACTCAGCCCTTAAGTACCTTTTGTCTAAAAGGGATGCCAAGCTAAGATTAATCAAATGGATCCTCCTATTACAGGAGTTTGATCTTGAGATTAAAGACAAAAAAGGGGTTGAAAATGTGGTTGCAGACCACCTATCCAGGATCCTAGCTGCTGAATTTGATAGGCTGCTAGTCAATGACTCATTCCCTGATGAACAGATGTTTGTGTCAGCATGACTGCACCTTGGTCTGCAAACATAGTAAAGTACTTGGCAGTGGGTAGGATTCCTCCACATTGGAATAAAATGGATAAGGAGTTGTTCTTCTCTTAGATCAGATATTACATGTGGGATGATTCATACCTTTTCAAGCACTGTGCAGACCAAGTTGTGAGGAGATGTGTCCCTGAGAATGAATTCCACAGCATAGTAACCATATGTCAGGAACAGGCTTGTGGAGGCTATTTCAGTGGAAATAAAACTGCTGCAAAGATACTTCAAAGTGGATTTTATTGGCCCACTATCTTCAAAGATGCATGGCAGCATTGTAAAGCTTATGAAAGAAGCCAAAAAATGGAAAGTATTTCTAAAAGAAATTCCATGCCTTTACAGCTCATACTTGTTGTTGAATTATTTGACATTTGGGAGATTGACTTCATGGGTCCCTTCCCTCCTTATGGATACAATTTTATTCTTGTGGCTGTGGACTGTGTCCAAATGGGTTGAGGCCATAGCTATAAAAACCAATGATCACAGAGTTGTCCTCAATTTCTTGGAGGATAATATTTTCTCTAGGTTTGGTACCCCTAGAGCTATCATTAGTGATGGGGGAAGCCATTTTTATAATAGACGGTTTGAGAACTTGCTTAGAAAGTACTCTGTGACACACAAAGTTGCCACCCCCCCATAGACTAGTGGGCAGGTGAAAATTTCTAATAGAGAGATCAAACACATTTTAGAGAAAACTGTGAGAGGAGATAGAAAGGATTGGTACCTGAAGTTGACTGATGCTCTTTGGGCTTATAGAAACTGCCTAATAAGACCCCAATAGGGATGTCTCCCTTTAGGTTGGTATATGACAAGGCATGCCATTTACCAATGGAGTTAGAACACAAAGCCTATTGGGCTATCAAATCATTGAATGTTGATCTAACTGCTGTTGGCATGCACATGAGGTTGTAGCTGTCAGAACTGGAATAGCTGAGATTGGATTTCTACTCCAATGCAAGGGTTTACAAAGAAAAAGCTAAAGCTTTTTATGATAAGTATTTGCTGAAGGAGTTTTTTGCAGGCAACAAGGTATGACTGTTCAATTCTACATTAAAAAAATTTTCAGGCAAGTTGAGATCTAGATGGGAGGGACCTTACATTGTAATGCATGTATCCCAATCTGGAGTTGTTGAAATCATGGGTCCAAAGGATGGTAGGAACATGAAAGTTAATGGTCAAAGGCTCAAAATATTTGTTGAAAATGTAGTAGAGCCTATGGTGACCATTTACCACCAAGAACCTCCAAAGTGTGAATGATTTTCAACATTATACACTATGTATCATAACTGTTGGTTCTGTTTCTGTTGTTGTTTTCAAAACTGTTTGGCATTGTATATATGTTGCCATTTTTGCTTAGTTTTTCATTTAGAATAATGAGTCAGCTATGATAAAAGGAGGAAGGGCCCCAATGCATGAGAAATAAATGGGAACAGAGGAGGACTGATGAGTTTAGTGTGAATGGCGACTGTGAACTGATGAAAAATACTTTTGAACTTAAAAACTACCTGTTGAGAGGTGTAGAGAACATTTCGACAGGTACTGAGGGTTCCCAGTGTGCATTTCAACAGGTATTGTGATTTGTTGAGAGGTGTGAAGTGATTCTCGACAAGTACTGAAGGTATACATCTGAGATTTTGATAGGATCTCTGTACCTGTCGAGAAGTTGGGAGAGGAAGTCAACAGGTACTGAAGGTGTATGCTACATTTTTGACAGGTTCTGGTACCTGTCGAGAGGTTGACTACTATAAACTTTGAAACCTGTCGAGGGGTTGGATGAACCTCTCGACTTACATTTTATGAAGCTCTGTACCTGTCGAGAGGTTTGATAAACCTCTCGAAATCTTCAACCTGACAAACCTGGTAATGCAATTGTTTTTAACCGTTCGACAGGTTGTGCCAACCTATTGAAATCTTCTTCCAATCCTGTTGAAATAGGATTTTACTCGTTTTAAACCTATCGATAGGTCATTCAATCCATTCAACAGCTTCTATGTGCAAGCTTTGTTCCTCCTTTCCCCGATTTTCAATTTCTTTCTTCCTTCTCCATCTCACTGATTCTAATTCCAAGCACCTTGTCGTTGTTCCAAGTATATTAATTTTGCAAGGTCGACATTTTGCACCTGGTTGGAGCTAACTTGGTGTTGTATACTACATGATCTGAAAAACCCTAGGTTTTCTGGGTAAGTTCTTCCTCAACCTCCCCTTTGTGATTTTCCAGTATTGTAATTCCATTTTTTTAGTGTGTGGTTACTTTTATTAAGTAAAGAAGGTTATCATGGTGTTTGATAGTTGATTGTGGGGATTGAGTGTCCAATGGCTGGCCGTGAGGATACTTTGGCTGATCTTTTCAAACCCCCTTCCAAATCTGCCCAAAAATCTACCAGAAAATCCAGTAGGCTAGCCACACAGCCCAAAGAGGACCCACCTGCTAAGAGGAAGCTCATCATGGAAAAACCTAAGAAAGCCAAGAAAGCTAAGGCCAAAATCACTGAGGAAATTGCTGAGGATGTCCCTGTGCCTGAGCCTAATCCTAAGACTGAAGCTAAAATTTCTGAGAACCTGACAACCCCCAATGAGTTTGTGGATGCCTTAGAGTTGATTCCTAAGACAATCTTTGACCTACCATATTTCTCTAAGGTAGAGGAGTGTAAGGAGACCTTGGATTATTTGGTGAAGGCATCTCTAACCCCTTTATTGACCCCACTACAAGAAAAAGTCTACCTTAGACTAGTCAAATTGTGGTATCAAAATATTAGGAAAAAGATGAAGCTAGGGTCAACTGAGCCTACACTTGTGATTTTGATTGATAATTGGGAGTTGGTTGTGGATTACAGTGACATTGGGTTGGCATTAGGGGTCCCATCAGTTTTTTATTCAGCTTATGGTTTAGGAGCACCTAATATTGTGTCCTTTCGAGCAATGGCCAGACATCTGACTCAAGGCATTGTGGACTCTGGGGAGTCATTGATGAGGAGAGACCTGGACCCTAGCCTACTTTTCATAGATTCAATCCTTAGAAAGAACATCTATGTCAGTGGACATCAGCAGGAGAGAAGAACTCCTATAGTGAATGTCACGTACTTTTTCTCCAAGGGCCAGTTCATGAATGCCTCTCAGCTGATATTTGAGGCCATGGTAGATGTGAATGAAAAGATAAAGAGGGGTAGATGTTGCCAGGATTACCCTACAACAGACTCATCACTGCTTTGCTAAGGAAAGGCAAATTTGTAATACAAAAAGATGAGTCAGTGGATAAATTGAGTCCTAAGGTGCTTGGGAGAAGGGCTTTGTCTACTAGCATGACCTTGATAGGGAAGAGCAAGGAGAAGCCAGGGGAGAGTCCTGAAAATGAAACACCTTAGGTGACTAGCTCAGCAGTTGCACCTGTGATACCCACAGCCCCATCAGCCAGCTCAGTGGCTACACCTGGGACCTCTACATCAGCTAGCTCAGAGCCTTTGCCTACCTCTGCTGGTACCAGCTCAGTACCCCCACCTATGATATCTGCAGCCATACTCCCTTCCATTGTTGGGCCTTGCCTATTGTCAACTTCCCCATTCCATCACCTTCTATACCTTCCATTTCAGTCCCCATACCTTCTAGCAGCTCAGTTATCCCTTCCACCATAACCACAATCACCCCTGTGTCTGCTCCTCCTACCACATACCCTATTTCTACCTTACCTTCACTCCCCATCACAACCACCTACCAGAGAAAATCAAGGCAAACCCCAACCCCTCCAGCTAGCCCATCCATTCCATCTATTGAACCCTTAAGCCTTGCACAAGCAGCTCCATCTCCATCAGTTGACCCAATTACCACCTCTCCACCATCCATACCCTCTAATATTGACCTCACTACCTTCATGTCACCTCCACATACCCAAGATTTAGAGCACTTCACCACTGAGGGGTATTCCTCCCTGATTGACTAGATTGTGAAGGACATTAGGCATGAGTATTCCTTTTTACCTGACTCTCCACAGCCTACTCAGTTCCAGCATGCTCCCACCTTACATTTCTAGCATGCCCCCACATCTCCTTTCCAGCCCATTATACCCATTCCACCTATTACCCAAGCCCAAATTCTACTAGAGGCCTCTGCCCAAATACTTTCCCTTCTCACATCCATACTAGCCCAGCTCCAAACCAACACAGCAAACCAGTCTACTATGGCCACCTGCCTTCATGCTATTCAATCAACCTTAATCCCAACCACCCCAACCTCCCAACCTCTTCCAATTCCCACTCCTACACCTACTCTTGTACCTACTCCTCCTCCATCCCCTCACTTGTCCCCTATAGTAGTGCTTACCACTGCTGGGGTGGAAGAACCAATCCCACTAGCCCCTGGAGTACTTACTTCTGATGCCTCCACTCAAACTGATTTTGAGGAAGTAATTTTTTCCATCCCTATTGCCACCCAAACTGACCCCATAGAAGATGACCTACCCTCTTTAACTTTTACCTCTCCATCCACCCCACCTGAACCAGTTACTGAGGAAGAGGAGCTGACACCTACCATCCCACTTTCCACTTCTCTCCCATCCTCCTCACCCATGCCATACCATCTTTTTGCTGACCCCTCTAAGAGGGCCATGGTCCCTGCTTCTGCAAACCCTGTGCCCCCATTTTCCACCCTTGACAGAGCAATGAATGAAAATCCCTACATCAGGAGGGATGTCATTAAAGAGATGGCTAAGCTTAACACCAGGGTGAAACTGCCATTGGTGGCAGAGATTGACTAGCTGTAGTTGGATCATAGAGTAGAGAAGCTTCATTGGGAACAATTGTGCAGGCAGGCTCTCACTTTATATGACAAGGAGAAGCAAGAAGCTGAGATGCTAGCCAAGCTAGCTGACAACCTAAGGCCACTTTAGTGGGAAGGATACCACCCTCAGCAGCTGGGGCATCCATAAAGGAGCCCACCATGCCCCAGAGCAACACCCAGCCTCAGAAACCATCTACCAAAAAGACTAAGGAGAGTGCTGCCAACACTGAGAAACTGAAGAAGAAGGAGAATTTGAAGGAGTATGACAAAATTGTTGAGAAATATGGATGGGAGCCAATGCGCATATCAAGCTTTGACTCAGATTCTGACTAGGTGTAGACTGTGTTTAGGATTTCACTGTAGTTAGTCTGTATGTAGGATTTTGCTATACATACTTTTTGTTAAATTTGCATTGTCCTGTTTCTCTTGTGTTTTGTAATTACTTGTGTTCAATAAAATTTCTGTTTTGTCAGTTTCAACTATGTTTCTTGCTTCCTTTTAGTTTAAATTTGTTCTAATTTGTTCCTTATGCTTCATTTGCTTGTGCCTTCCATGTTGTTTCCTTTTGTTATACTTCCAAAATAGTGAGGACATTGTTCCTCATAGGTTTGGGGGTATAGCAGGGTAATTTTGAAAATTTTATATGAGATAATTAAGCCAAGTGCAATGGTATGAATGAGATCAAAACAAATTTAGTAGAATTTCAAACTGAGCAATTTTGAAAAAGGAAGATTTAAAAGTGTATGGTAGACTATTTAAGTTTTGAATCTTTTTGAAAATTCATCATTTCCATGAAAGACATCATCAAGAAATCTTTGTCATAATCAGTATGTAGTAAACCATTAAGGAGAGAAAAAGTAAGAACATCTCTTGAGAATCCTAAGGAAGACCATACCCAGTGAGAGTTGGGCCTATGAAAATTTCTTTTGAAGAGTGTTTTGGCAAAATCTTTCTGCTCTAATGACTATTTGAACCTATTTTCTTTCACTAGAAGTTATTCACTCCAAGTTGAGACAAATTGATAGAACTCATGACATCAAAGACATGAGATAAGGCCATCTTTTCAACAGTCTGAGCTAAAATACCTATCCTTTGAACTGCCCTTGTATACACCATTTGAGCCTGAAAAATTTCAAGCTTTCTTTAACAAAAATCAGAGAATTTAAACCCAAGCCTCAGTGACCTGATACAACCCAAACCTCACTCTGAGATTTTAGAAGGTAAAGGAGAAAAAGCTGAAGAAGTTTGAGCTGGTTTGACATCTGGTGGAAGAAGAAGAAAGTACATTTGAAGGCAGCACTGTGTCAATTGTGTAGTTGTGGCATTCCAGCCCATAAAAATAGAAATAAAAATTAATAAATAATAAATAATAAATAAAAAAAGAAATGAGAAAAATACAAAAAGAAAAAAAAAACATATATATATATATAGAAAAACAAAATAAAAAAGAAAAAGAGAAGCTACTTCAAATCTAAAAATTCAAAGAAGAGGAAGATGTGCTGAGATGAAGGTGTGTGCACCACCTCCTTACCTTTACTGATTCCTCAATGTTGAATTCTTCTTTACCCCTTTTTCCTTATAAACCTCACCCATAAGCCACATTACAACCCAATAAAAAGACCTTACTGATCTGAAGTGGGTTGAGCTGTCATGTGGAGATAAAGAGCTCTGTAATCAATGGTGAAGAAAGGTAGAAGATTTCAAGAATTATAGCATTGCCTATGCTCATGCTTGCAGTCGTATT
The DNA here is from genome assembly GCA_021018995.1 of Chloranthus sessilifolius. Classification (NCBI taxonomy): domain Eukaryota; kingdom Viridiplantae; phylum Streptophyta; class Magnoliopsida; order Chloranthales; family Chloranthaceae; genus Chloranthus; species Chloranthus sessilifolius. The sequence continues at coordinate 75,853,069 of CM037587.1, forward strand.
TGAGGGTTGTAATTGCTCTTGAGCTGTGTGAAATCATACACCTTTGAAATCATTTGTGAGAGTATGCCTGTGAGATAATTGGGTCTGAGATTGGACTTATTTAGGCATTGTTTGAACCTGATTCTTAAATTAAATGGTGAAATATATACTATTATGCACAGAGCATTCCCTTGATGATTTCAGATTGGTTATGATGAGTTTGAAAAAGGATTTAGGCATGAAATTTTTTTACATTTACTGTCTTGAAACTTCTAAAGTCAAAAGAGTAAGGTATGGAATAAAGCTGAATTTGTTGGGATCCAACATGTAACTGCTTGCACTTGATTTAATCATGTCCAAATGAAAGTGTGTGGGTAACTACACTGAAAACCCTCAAGGAGACTTTACTCCTCCACTAGGGATCACCTAGGGGTTTAAAAGGCTTGATGCATATGCTAAATGCATTTGTGCTCCCTACAAAAGTGGCATTTTCTATTTTTAATACTTGTTTTTAATTTCTCCTTTGCTCAGTGACTAATAAAGCTTAGGTTTAGGGGTGTGTTAATCAGTGAAAAATACTATTTTGCACCTCCTAACCAGACCTTTGATGGACCTTTGAGTTGGCTAATAATGTGTCTTGAGTGTGTTTTGTAGTTAATCAATAAATTGCAGTCATAATACAGACATTCAGCTAAAAATGCCAAAGAAAGAAACCTACTGCTCAACATGTGCCCATGCAGCCCAAAGGGCCAGCCATCACGCAGCCACAGAGCCTCAGAACCCTATGGCAGTGGCATGTTGTTGGGGTGTTTGCCTACCCTCAAATGAGGGTTTAAAATCATCAATAAAACTAGGGAGACAAACTCATACAGACCTGTAAGTATTCAGGATCTGTTGTAGCAAGCTTTAAAAGAATGGTAAGGGAATGTCCATAGGGAGGTTGGTTAGAAATATGAAAAATCTTTAGATCTATGTCAGATCTGGCACCCTAACTATTACTAATTTAGTTAAAAGACAGGGGAAAGGTTTGAAATGGATTGTCACTTAAACTAAGCTAAAATTAAACATAAACTAAATTGGATCGAGTTTAGGAGCTTAGATCTTGCAGGGGAAGAGAGTAAAAAGCAGAAAATGGAGAAGAGTAGCTTGGAGGTTGGTTTTCACTGAAATCGGATTTGATTAATCATGATATAGAGGTTCAGAGCACACAATTCCCTCAACTGGCTATAAGCGTAGCTGCAGGGTATAAATTCCACTCCAAATCATAGGATCCACCTGGTCTCAAGGCTATGATCTGTCCACGTTAATGGTCACAGACCATCCTATAGACTTTATCGAATCCATGAATTGTAGCAGATGAATCCAATTGGAGCCTGAGCTTAGATTCATCTTAAGGTTATGATCTGTCCACTTTAATGGTCACAGGCCATCCTAGGGATCTCCTTCAAAGCCATAGCATCAATTAGAACAATTAAAACCACTACAGATGTTGTAATTCCCAGGTCACAGACTCAAGGAATCACAGGAGCATCAGATCCAGGGAGATTAGATTGTATCCAAGAGGTCTACCAATTAAGTGGGTGAGCTGATGTACAGACTCCTCTACACAGATTCGATCGATCACCAAATGAAATCAAAGGAAATTTAAATCTAATTAAAGCATTAAAAATAACATTATCATTGCAAACAAGGTCACTCTACAATGGAAATACTCTCAGATATGTAGTCTGTGCAGCTAGGAACCTACAATAGCACTCTTAACCTTACCCAATTACAGATCTAACTTCGCTCCTCGCTACTCCAAGGGACTTAGCCAACCATGGTTGGGCTAAAGGAGGGAAATGGAATTTCTCTGCAAGCTCTAATCTCTAAAATTTTTGCTCAGATCTCGATCTCCCCCAATTGCAATTGGGGGTCTCTATATATAGCTTTCTCCTATGTTTTTCTCGCTAAAAATCCCTTCTAGAAGGTCGTCAGAGTTTGTTAGAGTTCTGTTAAAGCATGTGGGTCAGTTAGGGCTTTCTAGGGCATCTTTTAGAACCGTCGTGTTGGTCACCAAGTGCCTTGGGTTGCGTGCAGCAGGTCACTGAATCACAACATGTGCACAGCTGAATTTCTAAGAAGTTCTGCACACAATTTTGACAGGTTTAAGAAGCTTTTGATAGGTTGGAATCAAGCATTTTGGTCCTTTCACTAGGTTCTCAGATCCGTTCTATAGGTTTCGATAGGATGAATCTTCGCTTAGAGTTCCAGCCTTCTCAGTCCTTGGTTTGGAGTATTCGACAGGTTGGAAAACCATTTTGACAAGTTCCGCTCTACATTCCGCCATTTCGATAGGTTTAAGAAACCATTCGAAAGGTTCCTTTGACACTTTAGGCAGGTTTTTGATAGGATGGTTTCTTCCTTCCTTTCAGCTACTCGATAGGTTCTGAGATCCTATCGAACTCCTTAATCCACACGAATTCATCTTTCTTCTGCCTTCAGATCCTATCGAAGACCTCTTCAACTATACGAATTCTTCCTTTCTTTGCTTTCAGCTCCTATCGAAGTCTTCAGGTGACCAATCGATAGGACGTTCTCAGCCTATTTTCACTTCCTTCGCCTTGCCCTACTGTAGTCACGTGCTCCAAGGGTCCAGTGCTGTGTTACCCTCTGGTGTGCTGTTGCTGGGTTTTTCTTGTGCTGAGAGATAGCTCATTTTTGGGCATTCTTGAGTGCTTTTCTATATTAGTATCTTCTTTTGTTGTTATCTACAAAATGCACTTGACAAAAGCTTATTAGCGTGCTCACAGGTCTATCAATGGTCAGGTTATAGGGTGAAAAGTGGCATTTTTCACCACTTAACACACCCCCAAACCTAAGCTTTGCTAGTCCCTGAGCAAAGGAGAATTCAAAGAAAAATAAAAATGCCACTTTCGTAGGGAGCACGAATGCATTTAGCATATGCACCAAACCTTTTAAACCCCTAGGTGATCCCTAGTGGAGGAGTGAAGTCTCTTGAGGGTTTTCAGTGAAGGTACCCACAAACTTTCCCAATAAGGTTAGTTAGTAATAGTACATCCTGCTACATCGAATTTTAGTAAACTAGAATAAATTCTCATCATGTCTTTTCAGTTCTGGAGGGTTTTCAGCAGAAAAGTCACCAACTTAAAACATGAAATTTTGCAGTAATTCCTTCATCATCAATCAGTTCATGTCAAGGTATTATGTCTGAAGATTGATGCATGGCTCACCTTTCATTTGAGAATTCTATTTTGATACTACCCCCATCAAATTGGATTTCAAGCCTAAGTCTTACCAGGGCTGTTAACTCACAACAACAATGAAGGGTGTAGAATTTCACACAGCTCAAGAGCAGTTACAATCCTCAAATAGGGCTGTAAGCATGAGCATAGGCATTGCTCTAATTTCTAAAATTTTCTAACTCTTTTCACCATAGATTGGATAGATCCTTATCTCCACATGATAGCTCAATCCATTCCAGATCAGTAAGGTCTTTTCATTGGGTTGTAATGTGGCTTATGGATGAGGTTTGTAAAAGAAAGGGTAAAAGGGGTTCAAATTGAGAAATCATTAAAGGTAAGGAGGTGGTCTAGACAACACCTTCTTCATTTCAGCACCTTTTTACTTTTTTTTTTTTTTTTTGAATTTTCAGACTTGAAGTGATCAACTTCTTGTCTTCTTATAGATTTTCAAGTGAGGTAATTTCTCTTTTTCACCCTTTTTGCTTTGTTTTATTTATTTATATATATATATATATATGGAATACCACAACACCACAGAATGTGTTCTCCTTTCTTTTAACCAGATTTAACACCTTCCTCTAATCTCACTTCTCCTTCCTCTTCCTGATTTCTCATATTGGGGTTGAACTGAAATAGGTCAAAAGGTTTTGGGTTTAACATTTCTGGTTTTCCTCAAAGAAAGTTGGGACTTTTAAGGCTCAAGTGGTGTGCATCGAGGGCATTTCAAAGGTGGGACATTTTAAGCTCAAACTGTCCGAGGGATGACCTTACTTCATGTCTTAAATGTCATGAATGCTGTCAAGCTGTTTCAACTTGGAATTGCCTAACTTCTAGTGATTAGAATTAGATCCAATCAGTCCATAATGCAGAAGAATTGCCCAGGCACTCTTCAAAGAAAAATTTTCTCAGGCCCAAATCTCACTGGGTATGACCTTCCATCTAATTTTCAGGGGTGTGTCTTCATAATTTCCTCTCATTTCAGGTTTACTGCACATCAAAAATTATTTTTCACAAATTGTTGACATTTGCCTCATGAAGTCTATTGGACTACGACTTATTTCAGTTTCAAATAGTTGTTTTCTTAATATCCTCTTTTTACAAAAATTACAGTGAGAATTTACTCTAATTAATTTCAAACACTTCATTTTAGCCTAGTTGTACTAAAAGTAACTAATTTATTGGCATACATACATGCCATACCCCCAAACCTAAACTAAACAGTGTCCTCACTGTTTCTATCATAGGGGGTGGAGCAGTTTTTTTTTTTTTTTTTTTTTTTTTACAGAGCAAAAATAGAACCAATATTATTATTAACAGAGGTAAACGACATGATTACAATGTGCAAGCAGAAAGGATGTGAAAAGTAGGCTGGTGGACAAAATATCCCAGACAGTTCAAGAAATCGCCCCCTTGGCTCAGGGAAATCCTCAGCTTGCATCGGGTGGAAGAGGAACTGTAAGCTAGGTAGGGAGGAAGAAAAGGAAAAAGAAGAAGGTTAGGGGGCAGGGGGATGATTGGTGGAGGAGGATGGTGGCGGAGACACTGGTGATGCAGTCTTCAGCCTCTTCTTCTCCTTCCTAACTTTGTCCTTTTCCTCATTAGCGAGGATCCGCTGTACCTCCTCATATTCATCCCAAAGGAACTGTAACGGGTCTGGTTCCTTGGGCGGTAATGGCTCCAGCCAGAAGAGGTAGAGTTGTGCAGGGGTGAGCGTGGGCTTGCCATCTACCATAGTTATGAGGAGGAGGGTAGAGGGTAGAAGGGAAGGGATGGGCCGAAGTCGAGCTACCTGCATCTATTTAAGGTGGAAGTGTGAGGGAATATGAAATGATGCATTCAATATCGCCACCAGTGATGACTAGGAATGAATGGTTAATTCGAACAATCAGCATGGGGAATGAAAACATGCATTAACTGGCAGCCTATATTTAGCGCGGGGAGTTGAAGGCTCGTGTTGTGCGCAGTTGTACATGGTACACGTGGTAAAATTTCCGCGCAGTGCAACTGCACAGTAAGCATGGAAGGAGTGAGGGGAGGAAAGTCGATTTCGATAGGATGAGTGTAGAGTGTCGACAGGTTAAGGCTTCCCATCGAAGTCGAACAAGTGTGGGACAGGTAGTTAAAAGCTCTCGATAGGTTTAACCCGTCCTATCGAACAGAATAAACATGCATTCGATAAGCTAGGTTGGCTATTTGCGATAGGTCGGTGTCCTGTCGAACGGAGGGTGGATATTCACTTTGTTAGGATGCTGATGGGTGCGAACATCCTTTTGATAGGTGGGGTATTACATTTGCACTCTTATCGATAGGTTCTAGGCAAGAGTCCAGAACCTATCGCAAAGTTTTTCTCACCTATCGAGAGGTCACAACACCTATCGAAACCCTCACCAATCCTATCGACATCATCGGCTGACCTAGCGAGAGGTCCAAATGACCTATTGAGAGGTTTAATGATCTCAATAATATGGCCTGTGTGTGCAGAGCATTGAGCCTTAGTACCCAGCAACTCCTCTGTTGCGCTACCAGTTAGCAAATTGGCCGCTGACCTTATGCCTTTGAATTCTAGACTGCTGGAACTTGACATGGCCATTTTATTACAAAGAAAATTGTTAGAAAGAAGTATAAATCAAATAAACTACATATGATACAAATTGAAGTCAGGTATTAACCTGGAGGATCCTGAAGATCAACGGTCTCTTCAGGCTCACAAATATTGTCAACGCAAAGTTTCAGTCTCTGGCCATTGACCTTAAGGGTTCTGCCATCTGTAGGATGCATGACTTCGACAGCTCTAGATGGGAAAACATGTACCACAGTGAAAGATCCATCCCATCTGGACTACAGCTTCCCTGGAAAGAATTTCATTCTGGAGTTGAACAACCATACCTTGTCATTGGGCTTGAACTCTTTGCAGGGGAAATGTCTATCGTGGAAAGCTTTGGTTCTCTCTTTGTAACTCCGGGCAGTTGCATAAGCCTCTATTCACAGTTCATCCAGCTCGGATAACTGGAGTTTCATGTGAATTCCAGCAGAGTGTAAGTCAGAGTTCACTGCTTTAATGGCCCAATATGCCTTATGTTGCAATTCAACAGGCAAATGACATGCCTTGCCATAGACTAATCTGAATGGGGACATGCCTATGGGGGTTTTATAGGCTGTTCTGTATGCCCATAAGGCATTAGTCAACTTGTTGGACCAATCTCTTCTGTCGAATCTCACAGTCTTCTCGAGAATATGTTTGATTTCCCTATTGGAAATCTCTACCTACCCACTGGTTTATAGGTGGTAGGGAGTGGCTACTCTGTGAGTAACAGAGTATCTTTCCATTAGTTTGTCAAAAGGTTTGTTACAAAAGTGGCTTCCCCCATCACTAATAATAGCTTTAGGAAAGCCAAATCTGGAGAAGAAGTTGTCTTTCAGGAATTGAATGACAACTTTGTGATCATTTATTCTTATAGCTATGGCTTCGACCCATTTGGAGACGTAATCCACAGCGACAAGGATGAAATTGTATCCAGCAGAAGGGGGAAAAGGTCCCATGAAGTCGATTCCCCAGACATCAAACAGTTCAACAACAAGTATAGGGTGCAAGGGCATAGAGTTTCTCCTTGTAATACTGCCCATTTGCTGGCATCGATGACAAGCTTTACAGTGCTGTCGGGCATCCTTGAATAGGGTAGGCCAGTAGAAGCCACTTTGAAGGACCTTGGCCACAGTCTTGTTACCACTGAAGTGGCCCCTATGGTTAGGATGTTTTGAAACTCATTTTCAGGTACACAATGTCTGATCACCTGGTCTGCACAATGCTTAAAAAGGTAAGGATCCTCCCATATGTAAGTCAAATCTGTGTAAAGAATAGATTTTTGTCATCCTTTCTCCAATGTTGGGGGATCCTACCTGTAGCAAGGTAGTTGACAATATTGGCAAACCAGGGCATACTTATCTGGATAGTTAGAAGTTGCTCATCTGGGAAGGAGTCATTGATGGGCAAGCTTGCTGTGTCAGTTGTTTGAATCCTTGACAGATGGTCAGCCACCACGTTCTCAACTCCCTTCTTGTCCTTAATCTCTAAATTGAATTCCTGCAAGAGAAAAATCCATCTGATTAGTTGTGCTTTAGCTTGTTTTTTGGACAAGAGGTATTTCAAGGCTGAGTGGTAAGTGAACACAATAATTTTTTATCCCAACACATAAGACCTAAATTTTTCTAAGGCAAAAACAATGGCTAATAGCTCTTTCTCAGTTGTAGTGCAAGTAAATTGAGCATCAACCATTGATTTACTGACATATGCCACCACAGAAGGTGTCTTGTCTTTTCTTTGCCCCAACATTGCTCCAATGGCAAAATCTGATACATCACACATCAGCTCAAATGGCAGGGAAAAATCAGGGGATTGCAGGATGGGGGGTGTGGTTGGACAAGTTTTTAATAGTTCAAAAGTAACTTGACATTCAACATTAAAGTCAAAAGGGACATCCTGGCACAACAGGTGGCAGAGGGGTTTGGAGATTTTGCTAAAATCCTTGATGAACCTTCTGTAGAAGCCAGCATGACCCTGAAATGACCTAACTTGTTTGACAGTTTTCGGAGGGGGCAAGTGGGCAATTAAATCGATCTAAGCTTGATCAACCTCGATTCCTTTGTGAGAGACAACATGTCCTAGAACAGTGCCTTGAGTCACCATAAAGTGACTTTTCTCCCAACTCAGAACTAGATTGGTCTCCTCACACCTTTGCAGTACGGAGATGAGGTGGTGTAGGCATTGGCTAAAATCATCTCCATAAATAGAGAAATCATCCATAAAGATCTCCAAAAACTTATCAATCATGTCAGAGAAGATAACATACATGCATCTTTGGAACCTGGCAGGTGCATTACACAACCCAAATGGCATTCTTCTGTATGCAAAGGTTCCAAATGGGCAAGTGAATGTGGTTTTTTCTTGATCCTGGGGGTCACAGGGATCTAATTGTACCCTGAATATCCATCAAGAAAATAGTAATAGGCCTTGCCTACCAGCTTGTCCAAGATTTGGTCTATGAAGGGCAGTGGGAAGTGATCCTTGCTGGTCTTTTCATTGAGTTTTCAGTAGTCTATGCATACCCTCCAACCAGTGGTCTGTTTGGTTGGGATCAGCTCTCTTGAATCTGCTTCAACAACTGTAATGCCAGATTTCTTGGGTACTACCTGGGTAGGTGCTACCCATTGTCAATCCGAGACGGGATAAATTATCCCAGCATCTAGGAGTTTGACCACCTCCTTCATCACAACCTCCTGCATGTGTGGGTTGAGTTTTCTCTGCATCTCTCTGAAAGGTTTGGATCCTTCCTGGAGATGAATTTTATGCATGCACACAGCAGGATTTATTCTCCCAAGGTCTGTAATGGTCCATCCTATTGCCTTCTTATGCCTTTTTAGTACACACAGTAGTTCTTTTTCCTGCTCAAGGGTGAGGGAAGAAGAGGTTATCACATGCTGTTTGGTGTTGTCTCCTAAAAAGGCATATTTCAAAGATTGTGAGAGTTGCTTTAACTCCACCTCTGGGGGATTGATGAGGGAGGGCAATAGGGGTGTTTGGGAGAGGGGTGGTAGGGGTAACAAGGTAGGCCTCCATGGATGGCGCCTTGCTGGTGGAGCTTCAGAAGAGACAAGTTTCACATGCTTGATCTCAGAGGTGAGACCCTGCTCTACCTCTGTTTCCTTCCATACTTCGGCTAATTCATTACACCATTCCTTACCATGTAGCAGCATATTCACATTTTCCTGGACAACCTCATCTATTACATCAAGAGAAAAACAATCCTCATCAAGATGAGGTTGATTTGCTGTGTTGTACACATTTAATTTGACCTTCATATTTCTAAACGGCACTTCCATGATTCCAGACCTGCATTGAATACAAGCATTAGTTGTGGCCAAAAAGGGTCTGCCTAGAATCACAGGTATGGAAGTAGCATTCCTACCTAGTTCCATATCCAGCACCAAAAAGTCAGCAGGATAAAAGAATTTGTTAACTCTAATCAAAACATCCTCGATTATCCCCACAGGTTTCCTTTCAGATCTGTCAACCAGCTGGAGAGCCACATGTGTGGGCTTTAATTTGCCTAAGCCCAGCTTCTCATATACTGAATATGGAAGCAAATTTACATTGGCTCCCAGATCTAATAGGGCTTTGTCAATGGTATGATCTCCAATGATGCAAGGGATGGTGGGGAGTCCAGGGTCTTGAAGTTTGGGGGGAGTTGCAATGGACAGGACATGCTTAACTTTTTCTGCTGAAAAGACTTTCTTGGATAGGTGTATCCTAGACTGTCTTTTATGGGTGCACAGGTCTTTTAAAAACTTGGCATAGGCTAGGACTTGTTTGATGGCATCAAGTAAAGGCAAATTGATCTTTACTTGCTTGAAAGTCTCCATCATTTCCTCAATTTTTCCTTTCCCTTTATCAAAAGGGAAAGGTTCTTGTAGTGCCTTAGGAAATGGCAAGTGTGGGATTGCTCCCTCACTTGCAGCTTTAGCCAATGGGGTCTCTTTCTTTTTGAGTTTTTTCTTTTCTTGAGGATCCTCATTATCCTCTTTATTCACAGCTGATTGTTCCTTCAAGTCCACCATTGGTGGTCTTTGTTGTGTGCTGGTAGAAATTATTTCATTTTCTTCATCCAAGTTCCTCACAGGCTCACAGCTCACTTGGTTGTCCACTAACTTACCACTTCTCAAAGTTGTAACAGCTTTAGCTTCCTCATAAGTGGAGGAAACTTTACCCACTACAAACTGCCTTCGTGGATTGTCCTGTGGTTGGCTAGGCAACCTTCCTCCCTCTCTCCTAGTCAGAGCATCAGACAGCTGACCAAGTTGGTCCTCTATCTTTTTTATGCTCTGGTTGTGAGAGTGCACAGTTTGGGTTAAGGTGTTCAAGCTCTGTAATGAAGATATAACTTGTTCCTCAAAGGATGGTGCTCTCACAACTGGAGGGGGTGCAGATTGCTCCACAGGAGGAGCAACAGGTTGGACCATGGGTTGCTGATATTGAGGTCTTGGGGCATAACCTTCTCGATAGGGCTGAGCATTTCTGTAAGGCATGGGCTCACTTGCTGCTCTTATCTCCACCTCAGATTGGGGTGGTTCCTCCATTGATACCCAGCAGCAAGCTGCTGCCCATAAGACTAAGCTGTAGCCACATGCTCAATTATAAAATCAGGAAATTGGTCAGTAGATGGGCATTCTTCCAAGGGATGACCAGGGGACTGGCATATGGCACATTACTCCTCCACTCTAGCAGCCACAAGTCACTGCATTGCTCCCATCAGCCTATCAAATTTCAGAGTTAAGCTGTCCACTTTCCTTTCCAACTCACTTGACACACTCACTTCATATATCTTTTCCCTTGAGGTGTTCTCCTTCATCAATCTAGGAGGCTCTAAATCTCTTACTAAGGTTTTCCTTTGCATAGAGTTCTCACTAATGATGTCAAAGAGCTCCCATGCCTCCTCAGCAACTTTATGGAGATAGGTGCCACCACAGGAGGCATCTATCATATCTCTGCTTTTAGCATTAATTCTCTGATAAAAGCTTTGAGCCAATTTCCATTAAGGGATTTGATGGTGGGGGCATGTTAGGCTATTTTAAGTACTTGCTGCTAACTTTATTGGGAATGGTGATAAGAATGGGGTTAGTGAAAATCAAAGGTGGATTACAGAGCAGCAAGCCTAAAAATACACAGTCCTGCAAGATACAGGGCCTATTGTAGCAAGTTTTAATAACTAAGAGTTTGTCCCACAGGGAAAGTTGATCTGAAGCTCCAAGGGAGCTATCTTTAGTAGGCCCTCTAGATCTGGCAATCCTAAATGGAAGGGGATTTAAGGTCGTTATTGTCTAAATCCTAAGGTAATCTAATGCCTAAACTACAGAAATGGTTGAGAAGAATGATGGAGTTTGAGAAAATAAATATAAAAGGGTGAGAAGTAAGCTATTAGGTATAGATCTAATGGGTTCTATAACTCAGACTCAGATCTGCTGCTACAGAAATCCTGTCCAATGGCTACATTATCACCAAAGAGGAGAAAGGATCCAACTCACCCCTGTGCCATGATCCAATCCCTTATGGCTATAACCTATCCACTTGAATGGTCACAGACTATCCAATAGCGAGACCACAGTCTAGAGATGGGTCAGAACAAGTTTATCATTATAGGCACTACTTCTTTCAAGCTACCAGCTCAAGAATCCATAGGAATCTCAACCTCTAAAGTTCTGTGTGTGGGGCTAGGCCTGCAATGTGCACTAGCCTGGACACATAGAACCAGCAAGAGTTTGAGTACTAGCTTTTAAGCCTAGTTGTTCACTGCTTTAGAAAGATAACAGTGATCCAGTCATAAGCCTACAATCTCTATAGTCAGATCAAATCTGTCATCTGATGGTGGGTCTATACAAATACAGGGGAGTCTGTCTCTGCACAATCTCTCACAAGGCTACAAGAACAAGTGCAGATAAGAAGAATCTGTCTTAGATCTGTGCATTAGCCTCACCCTAGGGCTATAACCTGTCCACTTGAATGGTCACAGACTATCCACAGAGGCTATCCTCCTCACAGAGGTCTAAGACAGAACAAGAAGATTGCTGCTACCACCATGTTCACAAGGCTACCAGCTCAAGCTCCCATAGGGATTCAGATTTAGTGTATCTTGTGGTTGGGCATAGGCCTACAATGTGCCTAACCTGGACACACAGGTCACTTGGATCTAAATAAAATCTTAAAAATAATCCTCCATTGCTTATAATACAACTTAGCAATGGAAAATCTCAAGGCAGCATCCCTGTACATAACAACTCACAAAACACCAATCCCATACATGCATAAAATCCTATTATAAAACTCTATTAAAACTATTCCAAATAGACATACAAAGGCATAGCCAGCACGTGCTGGACTAAGGAGAGAAGAAAAATGGAAAAAGAAGCTGCCTAAACCCTAACCTTAGCCTACTGCAATTCTACAATTGGTTCAAGAAGGAATACAAAAGTCCCTTAAACCTAAACTAAGCTTAGGCTTATATAGCAGCCAGCTCTGTGAGAATTAGGGTTAGGAACACCCTAATTTATCAATGCTATCATGGCCCATTTCTCTTCCATGGATGCCTTCGGGCATATGCACGGAGATTGGAGCATTGGAGTGCGTGCCCTAGTTGCTGAAAGTTTCCAGATTGCCCCTACAGAAGTGGGGAGAAGTTAAAATCTTGAGCCTCGCTAGGTAGAAAGGATTTCCAGGTCTTATCGCGTGATAGAATTGGCGTTGTGGGATTGGATTGACTTGAAGCTCTTGCAGTCACGGGATTGATACTTTGGTCATCGCGGGGATGCTCTGGTCGTCGCGGGATTGCTTTTTCCATTTGAATGGCGTGGGAATTACGCGCGTGGTTCGTTCCTTAGTGAATCCCGCGAGGATCCTTGCAAAGAAGCAAGGTGCATGGGCTTCTGGATCGCACGAGCAATTCTCACGAAGGTGTATCCACGACCCTTCGACAATTTGTCTTGAGAATGCCTGGAGCTCTCTCTCCTCAGTGAATCCTGCGAAGATTAAAGGCTCCTTTCTTGAGTTGCACGAGACTGCGTGAGAGCTTATGACTGAGCCTCGCGAGAACTATGAGAAGTCTACTTTCTGGGCTCTTCTGTCATTCATCTGTGTGAGAACAGCGTGAGCAGTTGGCATGCTGCCTTCAGAAACCCATGATAGCTGTTCGAAGCATTCTTTCTTATTCAATTTGAACCTTGCGACATCTGCACGAGGCTCATTTCTTAGCTTGTTGCTGCTTTGCTGTGCCTATACTGCAACCAATTCTCTGTCTGGGTCTAACCTCCTTTCTTCTAAAGAACTTCTGGGACAACAATAGGCTTCTTGGCATGGTTAGGGCCTTATCTGTAGCTACTGCTTATTACCTAAAAGATGGGCTTAACACACACTTATTAAATGACTAAGGGTCTAACAGAGATTAAGTTAAGGGGGTGAAAAGTGATACTTTTCAGGTCTTAACACACCCCCAAAAGGTTTTAATTTTTTCACAAATTTCCTCATTGTATCAAGTTAGGTGGAAATTGACTTTATTCATCCCAGTTACACCATCATTACTACACTAAAGTTAACTACTCTATTGGCAGACCTATCCTGCCACACCCCAAACCATGAGGAGCAGTGTCCTCACTGATTCAAAGGTGAGAAAGTTCAGGGTAATAGTTAGGAATAAAAAAGTAAACACACAGATAATGCACACAATTCAATATATAAAAACAAAAAATTCTATTAACTGGGAAGACATGTACAAATGTGATTACAATGAGAAGAAAAGAAGTGAAAGGAAGAAAAAACCTAAGTACAATCTATGTTAAGAGGAGGAAGAATCAGAATCTAAATCTGTAAACCAGTCCCAACCCATCTTTTGAGCATGTTTCCTAAGGGCAGCTTTGTCCTCTTTTTTCCGTTCTTGCTTCTCAGTTGGACTCTTTTTCTTCTTAGCTTTTCTCTTAGTTGGAGTCTTTTTCTTAGGCTACCTTGGTTTCTTAGGTTGGGCTGGTAGTTTCTTGGTGGTAGGAGCTTTTGGTGCCCTCACCCTCATCTTTCTGGTTTTGGGTTCAGGAGGGACCATAGGGGATTTGCCTTTGTCTTGCTCAGTGGGGGCTACTGGGGACTTCCCTTTTGCTTTGGGCTCAGGCTGGCCAAGGGGTTTTGCCTCCTCGATCAAGCTTGGTTTCTTGTTAATTTTAATAGAGGGTGTAAGCATCCAAAGACTTTCCTCTGTTTAGGATAAGTTTTCTTAGTTGGAGGTGCAGCAGGGGTTTGGGTAGGTGGGGGCTGCTTTGTAGGAGTTGAGGAAGGAGGGGCAACAGGGGCCTTCCCTTTATATGGTTGGGCAATTGGTTGTGCCTCCTCAAATTGGGTAGCTGGGGTTGGGGTAGTTTTAGGCTCAGGTTCTGGCATACAAATAGAGAGTGGGGTGGGCTGCTAAGCTACAGTTCTGACAACAACCAATGCAGCTTCCGAAAAGTCTTGCTTTCATCTTCTAAATTTTGGCTTTGAGGAGGTGAATTTCATGGATTTCCTTTTAGAGTCTGAAGATCTCCTGGGCATTGTTGAGCCTCTTTCCAAAAAGTCTTGCTTTCATCTTCTCTACAGCAGTGTTGGCTTTCTCCAACTCCAAATTCAGCTGATAATAAGCAGCCATAGATTTGGCCTTCTCACAGGCCTCCAAGATGTTAGTCCACCTCAGAGAGATACCCAGTAATTGCTTCCTATGGGCTTCCACTATTTTAGCAATCTACTGCAACAAGGGAGTCTCAATGGACTGCCTAAGTTAGGCCATGCCCCTCAGGACATCCCTCCTAAGGTAGGGATTGTCCCTCATGGCATGGAGGATGGTGAGGTAGGGGGGGATGTTAAAAGAGTGTTTGGGCGTGATGCAAAGAGAGGAAGTGGAAGGAGCAAAATGTGATTGGTCCTGGATGGGGGAAGTGGGGTTAACAGTGGGTAAGTCTAGTTGTTGGGGGAGGGTAACAGGTTCTGGGTCTGTTTGGGTCTTTTTGTCAGTGAATGTTGGAGGGGGTAGGATAAGAGGTGGGATCGAAGGCATGGGGGGGAAAGAAAATGTGGTAGGCTCACTAGGAGTAAGGGGTAATGGGGGAGGGAAAAAGGGAATGGTGAAAGGTATGAAAGAGAATGGTGGGATTGTGGGGACAAGGTTGGGTAGGGAAAGGACCAGGGGGGTTGGAGTAGTTTGTTGAGGGATGGGTGGGTTTGTCAAAGTGTGAAGTGTGGATTTAATGGATGTGAGTTCTGTCTGCATCTGGTCCTGGGTGTGTGTAGTGGTGGATAATTGGGATTGGATGTCTTGGATGAGGGAGAGGATGAGTGTCAGTGTGTCTGAGCTGGGGGGTTGAGTTTGTGTAGAAGATGGCACAGATTGAAAATGTGAGGAAGGTGCATGATGGAGAGTGGAAGGAGGGGGAGATTGGGGTTCTTGTGAGTGATGTGGTGATATATTTGGAGAGTCCGGGAGGAGGGTGTAGTGGGTGGGCATGGTGTCAAGGAAACTAGCCATAAAGGCTTGGAATCCTGTGGTTGTGTTAAGGTTGAGGTCTATGCCTGGGAATGGGGATGTAGTAGGCATGGTTGGAGGGGTTTCTTCTTCAATGTGAGGTATATCAGTGGGGATAAAAAGGATTGTGGGTGGCGTCTGGGAGATGGTGTGGGTTGTCTCAGTGGTTTTCCTTTTTTTGTAGGAAATGAGTGGAGGGCTATTAGGTTTATCTGAAGATGATGGGAGTATTGGGGTTGTGTATTGAGGGAGGGTAGGGGATGGTGAGGGGCTGACATGGGGAGTGGTCTCCTCCCAGGTACCAATTACAGGAGAAAGGGGTGTGGGGATGGATAATGAAGATAGAGGAGGGTGAGAGAGAGATGGAATAGGGGATGTTGGAGTGAAAGGTGGGGGGGCTGAGGTGGCTGCTGTAGCAGTGGTGATGACAGGCTCTGGAATCTCCTCTGTAGTAATAGGGGTGGGCCTTGTAACAGTTGCCTCTTCAGATTGTTTGGGAAGGGCCTGAGTCTCAGCCTTCTTCTTCTTCTGTGCCTCCATCAGGCTCCTACTGATTCCCCATTGCCTCTTGGCAAAAGTTGTCGGGGCAAGGGTGGTGGTCTCTTCAATTTTTGCTATCTTGTACCCCCCTTTTAGAAGTAGCTTGGTGATGACTCTGGCATAGGGAAGTGTATGTGGCTTCTTGTTCTGCCCTAGCTTCTCCACCAGATCCTTCATTGATTCGAAAATTAACCAGGCTGCATGGAAGCCATGGCCCAGAGAAAAGGAGTAGGCAGCATCAACAATAGGAGTCCTCTCTTGCTGATGGCCTGAGCAGTAAATGTTTTTTCTCAGCACATGGTCAATGAAAAGGAGGTTTGGCTCCAACTCTCTTCTTCTGATAGAATCCCCTGAGGCCTTTAATCCTCTAGTCAAAGCCCTTGCAATTGTATCAATTGAGGCACTCAGGGGGGGCATATCCACAGCTAGGGTCACATGCTGCTGGGATGCCCAATGCCTCAGCAATCACCTTGGGGCTAACTAACATTTCAAAATCATCAATCAACACCAGTAGACCTGCTTGTCCATCTTTGTCCTTGGTGACCCTGATGTGCTGGTAAAAGAGTTGCACTAGCCTAGGGTAGGCTAGAGCTGGAATCCCTCTCATCAATGGTGTCTGGCCAGCCTTGCTCATAAATTGAATGGCAGGGGCAGAGAGAGGCTCCTTCTCGAAGAAGGACAAGTTGAAAGCTGTCTCAAGCTCCAAGGGGATTGATGCCATGAGCTCGGAGGGTGTAGAAAACTCAGGGATTGGCTCCTCCACCTCCTCAACCACTTCCTTCCCTTTTTTCTGTGCCTTTGAAGTCTTAACCTTCTTAGCAGCGGGCTCAACAGGGGCCTTATCCTTGCCTCTTTTCTTTGGTGCACTCTTAGGGGCCATTCCAAACTCTACTTACAAAAATAAAAATGGGGGACTAAGATCTAATTTCTTACCCTAAAATTGTAGGGTTTGGTTCGATCTGACGCACAGTGCACCACGAGATCTCTTAGCAGAGGGCAATTGATGGGGATGACGTTAAGAGAAAATCTATAGATTCCTGGTGTGAATGATGGGTTGTAGGATGGACGCTGGAGGAGAGAGGGAGAAGAGCGCCAAAAGCTAGGGTTTCGCTGGATGAAGAAGGAAGAGAGAGTACTGGAAAGGGAGACAAGCGCAGGGTTAAAATATTTGTTACTAAGCTTGGCGCGCTTTGAAAATATATGATCGCGGGATTGGAAATGAAACCTAGCGAAGGTGTTATTCAACTTGGATTGCGCGACAATCTCCCAGGTTGACCTTGGAGCGCGCGACAGCATGTGAAGAATTCCATGTGAATTGCGCGAGAGGCTCCCAGGCCTCCTTTTGAACTACGCGAAAGGCTCTGAGGTTCGCTTTGAATCTCGCGACAGCTAATGAAGTATTCTATTTGAATTGTGCGAGAGTCTCCCAGGCTTCCTGCTGAACCTCGTGACAGCTAGTGAAATGCTCTATTTGGATCGCGCGAGAGGTTCCCAGTTTTATTTGAATCTCGCGATAGCTATTGAAGGGTTCTATGTGAACTACGCGAGAGTCTCTCAGGCCTCGTTTTGAACCCAGTGATAGCAAAGTAGTGAACAGAGAGCATGTGCTCTCTGTTGTGCCATTTTCATTTGTGCTATGGCTAGATCCTAGGCATGACTCTCCACCATAGGTACCCCCAGACACATTAAGATCAAACATTAAAGCATAGACAACAAAAATCACCATCCAACATTGTGCATTCAAGCAAAAACAATCAATTAGAGCAATAATCATCAAACCAAGCATAAAGAAATCATACCATACAGGTCCAGATTCAAGTGGGGCCACTAAAATTTCCTAGAGAATTTGAACAAAAGAAAGCAAGAAAAATCTAACAAAACAATAGTACATATGATACAATATTGACACACTTGTGGATCAGTTTAATGAAGGATCCCCTTGAAAGTGAATGGTGTCCATGGGTTCAGCAGGTTTTTCGAAACAAGGCTTAAGCCTCTGACCATTCACCTTCAAGGTTTTCCCAGACTTGGGATCCTTGATTTTCACAGCACCAGATGAGGAAACATTCATGACAATATAGGGACCTTCCCATCTGGATTTTAGTTTGCCAAGAAAAAATTTAAGTTTGGAGTTAAACAACCAAACCTTGTCACCAGCCATGAAGCTCTTTCTCAACAGACCCTTGTCAAAGAAAGTCTTGGACCTTTCCTTGTAGATCTGAGCATTGGCATATGCATCCATCCTCAGCTCATCCAGTTCCGACTACTGCAGCAACCTGTGATGACCAGTAGAAGTTAGGTCTAGATTCAAATTTTTAATGGCCCAATAGGCCCTGTGTTCTAATTCTACTGGGAGATGACAGGCCTTGCCATAAACCAATCTGAATAGGGACATACCAATGGGAGTCTTACAGGCAGTCCTATAAGCCCACAATGCATCATTTAGCTTTTCAGCCTAGTCCTTCCTGTCAGTCCTCACAGACTTCTCAAGGATGTGCTTGATCTCCCTATTAGAAATTTTAACTTGCCCACTGGTTTGTGGGTGGTAGGGAGTAGCAATCCTATGGGTGACAGAATATTTATTGAGCAAGCTCTCGAAATTTTTGTTGCAGAAATGGCTACCCCATCACTGATAATG
This sequence comes from Chloranthus sessilifolius, assembly GCA_021018995.1. Lineage (NCBI taxonomy): Eukaryota > Viridiplantae > Streptophyta > Magnoliopsida > Chloranthales > Chloranthaceae > Chloranthus > Chloranthus sessilifolius. The sequence continues at coordinate 75,871,554 of CM037587.1, forward strand.
GCTCTAGGGGTCCCAAATCTTGAGAAGATATTCTGCTTTATAAACTTGAGGACAACCTGATTATCATTAATTCTTGTAGCAATAGCTTCTACCCATTTTGAAACATAATCCACTGCCACTAAGATGAAATGATAACCATTTGAAGGAGGAAAGGGGCCCATGAAGTCAATACCTCAGACATCAAACAGTTCCACAACAAGGATGGGCTGCAAAGGCATTGAATTTCTTTTGGACAGCCCTCCTAATTTCTGACATCTTTCACAAGTCCTACACTGTGTATTGGCATCTCTGAATAAAGGAGGCCAATAGAAACCACACTGCAAAATTTTGTTAGCTATTTTTCTTCCACTAAAGTGGCCTCCACAGGCATTTTCATGGCACATGGCCAGAATACTGGGGATATCACTTTCTGGAACACATTTTCGAATGATTTGGTATGCACAATACTTGTATAAGCAAGGTTCCTCCCAGAAAAAGAATTTGAACTGTGATAAAAACAGGTCTTTGTCTATTTTAGTCCAATGGGCATGAATCTTGCATATAACTAGATAATTTACAATGTGTGCATACCAAGAAACCAAGGATTGGATGGCAAACAATTTCTCATCCGGGAAAACATTAGTAGCAAGGTCATCAACACCTTTTTCCAACACAATTCTGAATAAGTGGTCAGCCATCATATTTTCTACACCCTTTTTATCCTTAATTTCAATGTCAAACTCCTACAACAGGAGTATCCATCTAATCAGCTTGGGCTTAGCATCCTTCTTGGACAATAGGTACTTCAATGCTGAGTGGTCTGTGAAGATTACAGTTTTAGACCCAAGTAGGTAAGGTCTAAATTTGTCCACAGTAAAAACCACTGCCAGAAGCTCTTTCTCAGTTGTTGTGTAATTCAGCTGAGCTTCAACAAGTGATTTGCTGAGATAGGCAATGACCACAGGTAGCTTATCTTTCCTTCGGCCCAAAACAGCACCTATTGCCAAGTCAGATGCATCACACATCAGCTCAAAGGGCAGTGCATAGTCAGGTGTTTGGAGTACAGGGGCAGAGGTGAGGCAAATCTTTAAATTTTCAAAAGCCTCAAGACATTCAGCAAAAAAGTCAAAGGGCACATCCTGGCAGAGCAGGTGGCACAACGGTTTAGTAATTTTGCTGAAGTCTTTAATGAACCTCCTCTAGAATCCAGCATGTCTAAGGAAAGATCTGATTTGTTTGACTATTCTTGGAGGGGGCAAATTTGTAATGAGGTCAACTTTGGCCTTATCTACCTCAATCCCATCTTTAGAGACTACATGGCCCAACACAATACCTTGTGTTACCATGAAGTGGCTCTTTTCCTAACTTAAGACCAGATTGGTCTCCTCACATCTTTGCAAGACCAGGTGGAGGTGTTGCAGACATTGGCCAAAACTGTCCCCATATACAGAAAAATCATTCATAAAAATTTCCAAGAATTTGTCAATCATATCAGAGAATATGGCATGCATACACCTCTAAAAGGTGGTTGGGGCATTACACAGTCCAAAATGCATCCTTCGGTAAGCAAAGGTGCCAAAAGGACAAGTAAATGTAGTTTTCTCTTGGTCATGAGGGTGCACAGGGATCTGGTTGTACCCTGAGTACCCAGCAAGAAAACAGTAGAAAGCTTTTCCATCCAACTTATCCAGAATTTGATCAATGAATGGGAGAGGGAAGTGGTCTTTTCTGGTCTTAGAGTTGAGCTTCCGATAATCTATGCAAACTCTCCAGCCAGTGGTCTCCCTGGCTGGTCTCAGCTCTGCAGACTCATTTGTGATGACTGTTATGCCAGATTTCTTGGACACCACTTGGATAGGTGCCACCCATTTAGAATCAGAAATGGGGTAAATTACCCTAGCATCTAGCAATTTGATGATTTCTTTGAGGACCACTTCCTGCATGTGAGGATTCAATTTCTTTTATATTTCCCTAGAGGGTGTTGAGCCCTCCTCCAAATGGATCCTATGCATACAGATTGATACATCTATCCATCCTAGATCTGTAATGGTCCAGCCAATTACCTTTTTATGCTTCCTCAAGACTGTTAGTAATTCTTCCTCTTGCTCATTAGTAAGAGAGGAGGAGATAATTACAGGAAGTTTTTCATCTTTCTCAAGGAAAGCATATTTCAATATTTCTAGAAGCTTCTTGAGATCCAGATCAGGGGCATGTTGGGTGGATGGCAGGATTGGTACTTTGTTGGTTGGAGGAAGAGGCAGCAATGTAGGTTTCCAAATGGAATGCTGCACTAAGCCCACAGAAGACTTCAATGTGGACATGTCTTCTGGCATTACAGCTGGGCTTCCTTCCTCTACCATGTCCCAGACTTCATTTAAACTTGTGATAATGTTGTCCCACTCCAGCAGAGTGGGCAGTTCTTCTTCAACAACTTCTTCTAGTACATCCGCTACAAAGCTTTCCTCATTGTCCAGCTAAGGGTACTTTGCACTATTGTACATATTAAGCTCAACTTTCATATGTCTGAAAGTTACCTCCATGATCCGAGACCTGCATTGAATGCAAGCATTGGCAGTGGCCAAGAATGGCCTGCCCAAAATAATAGGTATAGGGGATGTACTCTTGTTGCAGCCCATGTCCAAAACAAGGAAGTCTGCAGGGTAAAAGAACTTATCCACCCCCACTAAGAAATCCTCAACCACTCCCATAGGTATCCTTTCAGACCTGTCAACCATTAACAGCACAATGGGGGTGGGTTTTAGCTCCCCCAAACCTAGCTGCTAATACATTTTGATGGCGAGAGTTTACACTGGCTCCAAGGTCTAGAAGGGCCCTTCCAATTTTGTGGTCTCCAATTATGCAAGGAATAGTGGGTATCCCTGGGTCTTGCAACTTCTCAGGCATTCTCATGTTTAATACAGAATTAACTGTATCAGTTGTAAAGACCTTTTTGGACAAATGGCCTCTAGCTTTTCTTTTCTGGGTACAAAGGTCTTTCAGAAATTTGGCATAGGCTGGGACCTGTCTAATTGCATCCAACAGGGGCATATTGATTTTTACCTGCTTAAAGGTCTCCATCATTTCCTCTATCTGTGCATTCCCCTTATCAAAAGGGGTAGGGCCACTCAAAGCTTGAGGAAATGGCAACTGAGGTACTGCTGGTTCCTCAGCTGCAAGCCTATGACTAAATTTTTGTTTTTTTTCTTTTTTCATCTTTTATTTCCTGCTGAGGCTCAACTACAGCCTCTTTATTTTTTCCTTGTTACAGGGTAGCAGGCAACTCTTGGCTCTGTGCTCTAACAAAGTCTCTTTCACTTTCATTCAAAAGTTCGTTGGAAATGACCTCTCCTTGTTCCTTTCCCACCTGGTTGTCTACCAGCCTGCCAGACCTTAGGGTTGTGATTGCATTAGCTCCCTCAAACCTTGAGGAACCTTCTCCAATTGAATATTGGCCCTTAGGGTTGGCCACTGGCTGGCTTGGCAACCTGCCCTCGTCTCTTTTGGCCAAGGCATTGGATATTTGGCCTAACTATTCTTCCATTTTCTTTATGCTTTGACTGTGAGAAGTCATAGTCTGAGTCAAGACTCCAAAGCTTTGCAATGAGGTCAAAACCTGGTCCTCGAAAGAAGCATTTCAGGGCTGAGGTGGGGGAACTACTAATTGATTTTACTGCTGGGGCTATTGCAGATGTTAGAAATTTGACCTTGGGGCATATCCCTAGTTAAATTGCTGCTGTGGCCTTTGAGGTAAGGCCAACATCTGTTGTGGCTGTATGTAATTGTCTTGTCTCCACCTCAAATTTGGGTGGTCTCTCCACTGATAGCCAGCATTTTGGTGTTGGTATCCAAATGGCTATTTATTATAGCCAAGATTGTTGTTGGCCAAATGATTGGGCAGCAGCAGCTTGTTCCATCACATATTCAGGATATTACCCTACAGATGGACACTCTTCCACTGTGTGTTGTGGAGATTGGCATATCAGACATGCCTCCATCACCTGTGCAGCCAATCTGGGTTACACCACAGTTAATAGTTTATCAAACTTATCCAAAAGATTGGCCATCTGCATTCTCAGGTCATTATTTCCACTTCATACATCTTTCCCTTGAAAGTTTCAGCAAGTCCCATTTTAGGAGAAGGCTCTTGAACAGTTCTAGACAAGGACATCTTTTGGAAAGCATTTTCACTGATGACCTCGAACAAGTCCCATGCCTCATCAGCTATTTTATGCATGTAAGTTCCACCACAAGAGGCATCTACCATGTCTCTAATTTTCTCATCAATCCCATTATAGAAGCTCTGGACAAGCTGCCAGTCAGGAATTTTATGGTGGGGACAATGTTTGAGCATCTCCTTCAATCTGTCCCATGCTTGATTAAAATCCTTAGTTGGGGATTGGGCAAAAGCAAGTATTGCTTTCCTCAACTGGCTGGTTTTTGTCTCTGGGAAGAATTTGGTCAGAAATCTTTTCTGAAGGTCTTTCTAAGAAGTGATACTGTTATTTAGGAGAGTAGCTAACCAGGTGCTGGCCCTGTCCTTTAGGGAGAAAGGAAAGAGCCTTAATCTGGTGGCTTCTGGTCCCAAACCAGCAATGGAGAATGTAGTGCACAGGGCCAAGAATTGGTCAATGTGTTTGTAGGGGTCTTCCTTGCTGAGCCCATGGAAAGAGGGGAGCATTTGGATGATTGAGGTTTTAATCTCATAGTTTTCCTGAACATCTGGGAATTGAATGCTGAATGGGGAGTTATAATCATCAGGAGCATTCAATTCCTTCAATGTTCTGGGTTGCTCTTCACCCATGACTGCTGTCTTAGTTTCAGTAGGGGGCTCAACTGTAGTGTGTCTGGGCCTTCTTTGTCTTCTGCCCCTTTCTATCTCAGGGTTAGGAGGCTCTAATGTGAGACTGAGGGATCTCCTTCCTAACATGCACACACACCAACAGCAGGGAAAACTACTTGCAGACACATTGCAATTAATAAAATTACAACTATCCTAATCAACTCCTATGGAATTTTCAAAGGAGAAATAGACTGAGGTTTTGAGGGTTAGAGAAGTGCAAACAGAGGTAGCTAGACTCCCAGTGCAATTCTACTCTCCTTCTCTGCTACTGTCCAGATCTGCAAGAAAAATTCCAAATGTAAATCAGCAGTATCAATTATTTACAAGCACAGCTACCAAAGAATAAAAAATATAAAAATCTAGGGCCTACTAATAGACCAAGATTCACCGACAGCGGCGCCAAAAACTTGTTGGGCTATTTTAAGTACTTACTGCTAACTTTATTAGGAATGGAGACAAGAATGGGGTTAGTGAAAATCAAAGGTGGATTACAGAGTAGCAAGCCTAAAAATACACAGTCCTGGAAGATACAGGGCCTGTTGTAGCAAGTTTTAATAAGTAAGAGTTTGTCTCACAGGTAAAGTTGATCTAAAGCTCCAAGGGAGGTATCTTTAGTAGGCCCTCCAGATCTGGCTACAGATCTGGCAATCCTAAATGGAAGGGGATTTAAGGCCGTTATTGTCTAAATCCTAAGGTAATCTAATGCCTAAACTACAGAAATGGTTGAGAAGAATGATGGAGTGTGAGAAAATAAATATAAAAGGGTGAGAAGTAAGCTATTAGGTATAGATCTGATGGGTTCTATAACTCAGACTCAAATCTGCTGCTATAGAAATCCTTTCCAATGGCTACATTATCACCAAAGAGGAGAAAGGATCCAACTCACCCCTGTGCCATGATCCAATCCCTTATGGCTATAACCTGTTCACAGACTATCCAATAGGGGGACCACAGTCCAGAGATGGGTCAGAACAAGTTTATCATTGTAGGCACTACTTCTTCCAGGCTATCAGCTCAAGAATCCATAGGAACCTCAACCTCTAAAGTTCTGTGTGTGGGGCTAGGCCTGCGATGTGCACTAGCCTGGACACACAGAACCAGCAAGAATTTGAGTACTAGCTTTTAAGCCTAGCTGTTCACTGCTTTAGAAAGATAACAATGATCCAGTCATAAGCCTACAATCTCTATAGCCAGATCAGATTTTCCATCTGATGGTGGGTCTATACAAATACAGGGGAGTCTGTCTCTGCACAATCTCTCACAAGGCTATAAGCACAAGTGCAGAGAAGAAGAATCTGTCTTAGATCTGTGGATTGGCCTGACCCTAGGGCTATAACCTGCCCACTTGAATGGTCACAGACTATCCACAGAGGCTATCCTCCTCACAGAGGTCTAACATAGAACAAGAAGATTGCTGCTACCACCATGTTCACAAGGCTACCAGCTCAAGCTCCCATGGGGATTCAGATTTAGTGTATCCTGTAGTGAGGCATAGGCCTGCAATGTGCCTAACCTGGACACACAGGTCACTTGGATCTAAATAAAATCTTAAAAATAATCCTCCATTACTTACAATACAACTTAGCAATGGAGAATCTCAAGGCAGCAGCCCTGTACAGAACAACTCATAAAACACCAATTCCATACATGCATAAAATCCTATTATAAAACTCCATTAAAACTATTCCAAATAGACATACAAAGGTATAGCCACAAGTGCTGGACTAAGGAGAGAAGAAAAAGGGAAAATTAAGCTACCTAAACCCTAACCTTAGCCTACTGCAATTCTACAGTTGGTTCAAGAAATAGTACAGAAGTCCCTTAAACCTAAACTAGGCTTAGGCTTATATAGTAGTCAGCTCTATGAGAATTAGGGTTAGGAACACCCTAATTTATCAATGCTATCGTGGCCCATTTCTGTTCCTTGGATGCCTCGAGGCATGTGCACGGAGATTAGAGCATTAGAGTATGTGCCCTAGTTGCTGAAAGTTCTCAGATTACCCCTACAAAAGTGGGGAGAAGTTAAGATCCCGAGTCTCTCTAGGTAGAAAGGATTTCCAAGTCTTGTCGTGTGATAGAATTGGCGTCACGGGATTGGATTGACTTGAAGCTCTTGCAGTCGCGAGATTGATACTTTGGTCATCGCGGGGATGCTCTGGTCGTCGCAGGATTGCTCTTTCCATTTGAATGGCGCTGGAATTGTGCGCGCGATTTGTTCCTTGGTGAATCCTGTGAGGATCCTTGCGAAGAAGCAAGGTGCATGGGCTTCTGGATCACGAGAGCAGTTCCCTGAAGGTCTGTATCCCGCGGCCACTGCGCGATAGCTACGCGCAGGAATGCCTGAAGCTCTCTCTCCTGAGTGAATCGCACGAAGATTAAAGGCTCCTTTCTTGAACTGCGTGAGACTGTGCGAGAGCTTATGACTGAGCCTCGCGAGAACTGCGCGAAGTCTACTTTCTAGGCTCTTCTATCATTCATCTGCATGAGAACAACATGAGTAGTTGGCGTGCTGCCTTCAGAAACCCGCGATAGCTGCGCGAAGCATTCTTTCTAATTCAATTTGAACCTTACGACATCTGCGCGAGGCTCATTTCTTTGGTTGTTGCTGCTTTGCTGTGCCTATGCTGCAGCCAATTCTCTGTCTGGGTCCAACCTCCTTTCTTCTGAGAAACTTCTGGGGCAACAGTAGGCTTCTTGGCATGGTTAGGGCCTTATCTGCAGCTACTGCCTATTACCTACAGGATGGGCTTAATACACACTTATTAAATGACTAAGGGTCTAACAGAGATGAAGTTAAGGGGTGAAAAGTGGTACTTTTCAGGTCTTAATAGGGCATTTCTTGAGGAGTTCCTTAAATCTCTCCCAGGATTGATGAAAGTCTTCAGTTGGATCTTGGGTAAAAGAGATGATACCCTTCCTCAACTGCCTGGTCTTTGACATAGGAAAAAATTTAGCCAGAAACTAACATTAGAGATCACTCTAGGACTGAATACTGTTAGGTGGAAGCAAGGACAACCGGGTCCTTCAATGAAAAAGGAAAGAGTCTCATCCTGGTGGCCTCCTCCCCCAAACCTGTGATATTAAATGTAGTGCACAGTCCCAAGAACTCATCAATGTGCTTATAGGGGTCTTCTTTGGTCAAGCCATGAAATGAGGGCAGCATTTGAATGATGGATGATTTTATCTCATAGTTTCCCTGAGTAGCTGGGAATTGAATGCAGAAGGGGGAATTGTAGACCCCCCTGGTGCATTAAACTCCTTAAGGGTTCTCGGCTGTTGTTGCTCACCCATTTCTACATAATCAAATGCAATAGAAGTGGGTATAGTTGGTCTGGATCTGAGAAGTCATTCAACCTCTGGATTTAGTGGGATAATCTGAGGTTGCAAAGTTCTCCTACCAAACATACAACACTCAGATTCCGAATGCAAAACAAATATTCAACACCACAAGCAGAATCAACCAAATTTTCTAACTATTCTAACAAAAATTATCAATAGATCTGAAAAATAACAGGAGAGTAGAGGGATACAAACTACAGAGCAGTCTCTAGCACAATTCTCCTCTCACTAGTAGCCTTAGATCTGATGAACTGCACACAAACTACTGAAAAACAACACAACTTAGAAATGCAATTAATAAAAATCAAACAAAAACTACAAATCTATGATCAAAACTTAGATCTATCAATTTCTAAACATGCCTCCCCGGCAGTGGTGCCAAAAACTTGTTGGGGTGTTTGCCTAGCCTCAAATGAGGGTTTAAAATCTTTAATAAAACTAGGCAGACACACTCATACAGACCTGCAAGTATTCAGGATCTGTTGTAGCAAGCTTTAAAAGAATGGTGAGTAAGGGAATGTCCACAGGGAGGTTGGTTAGAAATATGATAAATCTCCAAATCTGTGTCAGATCTGGCACCCTAACTATTATTAATTTAGCTAAAAGACAGGGGAGAGGTTTGAAATGGATTGTCACTTAAACTAAGCTAAAATTAAACATAAACTAAATTAGATCGAGTTTAGAAGCTTAGATCTTGCAGGGAAAGAGAGTAAAAAGCATAAAATGGAGAAGAGTAGCTTGGAGGTTGGTTTTCACTGAAATCGAATTTGATTAATCATGCTACAGAGGTTCAGAGCACTCAATTCCCTCAACTGGCTATAAGCACAGCTGCAGGGTATAAATTCCACTCCAAATCATAGGATCCACCTGGTCTTAAGGCTATGATCGGTCCACTTTAATGGTCACAGACCATCCTATAGACTTTATCGAATCCATGGATTGCAGCAGATAAATCTAATTGGAGCCTGACCTTAGATTCATCTTAAGGTTATGATCTGTCCACTTTAATGGTCACAGGCCATCCTAGGGATCTCCTTCAAAGCCAGAGCATCAATTAGAACAATTAAAACCACTACAGATGCTGCAATTCCCAGGTCACAGACTCAAGGAATCACAGGAGCATCAGATCCAAGGAGATCAGATTGTATCCAAGAGGTCTACCAGTTAAGTGGGTGAGCTGATGTACAGACTCCTCTACACAGATTTGATCGATCACCAAATGGAACCAAAGGAAATTTAAATCTAATTAAAGCATTAAAAATAATATTATCATTGCAAATAAGGTCACTCTATAATGGAAATACTCTCAGATATGTAGTCTGTGTAGCTAGGAACCTACAATGGCACTCTTAACCTTACCCAATTACAAATCTAACTTCGCTCCTCGCTACTCCAAGGGACTTAGCCAACCATGGTTGGGCCAAAGGAGGGAAATGGAATTTCTCTGCAAGCTCTAATCTCTAGAATTTTTACTTAGATCTCGATCCCCCCAATTGCAATTGGGGGTCTCTATATATAGCTTTCTCCTCTATTTTTCACGCCAAAAATCCCTTCTAGAAGGTCGTCAGAGTTTGTTAGAGTTCTGTTAAAGCACATGGGTCGGTTAGGGCTTTCTAGGGCATCTTCTGAAACTGTCGTGTCGGTCACCAAGTGCCTCGGGTTGCATGCAGCAGGTCACTGAATCACAACATGTGCACAGCTGAATTTTTGAGAAGTTCTGCACACGATTTTGACAGGCTCAGGATGCTTTCTACATGTTGGAATCGAGCATTTTGGTCCTTTTGCTAGGTTCTCAGATTCGTTCAATAGGTTTCGATAGGATGAATCTTCACTTAGAGTTCCAGCCTTCTCAGTCCTTGGTTTGGAGTATTTGACAGGTTGGAGAAACTCTTCGACAGGTTGGAAAACCATTTCAACAGGTTCCGCTCTGCATTCCGCCATTTCGATAGGTTTAAGAAACCATTCGAAAGGTTCCTTTAACACTTCAAGCAGGTTTTCGATAGGATGGTTTCTTCTTTCCTTTCAGCTACTCAATAGGTTCTGAGATCCTATCGAACTCCTTAATCCACACGAATTCATCTTTCTTCTGCCTTCAGATCCTATCGAAGACCTCTTCAACTGCACGAATTCTTCCTTTCTTTGCTTTCAGCTCTGATCGATGTCTTCAGGTGACCAATCGATAGGACATTCTTAGCCTATTTTCACTTCCTTCACCTTGCCCTGATGTAGCCACGTGCTCCAAGGGTCCAGTGTTGTGCTACCCTCTGGTGTGTTGTAGCTGGGTTTTTCGTGTGCTGAGAGATAGCTCCTTTTTAGGCATTCTTGAGTGCTTTTCTGCATTAGTATCTTCTTTTATTGCTGTCTATAAAATGCACTTGACAAAAGCTTATTAGGGTGCTCATAGGTCTATCAATGGTCAGGTTATAGGGTGAAAAGTGGCATTTTTCACCACTTAACACATGTGTCCAACTGTATACACATGGGAGCCAAAGCAGCTATAGTGGATGAAGATTGAACCCCTAAAAGGGCATTGAGTGCTGGATAGATGAAGGACAGTACCCCAAGCTCTGTGCCAACTATGGAAGCAAAGAATAAAACATGTCGAGAGGTTAATTCAACCTGTTGAGAGGTTCTGGTGAGAGAAGCCAAGCTGTCGAGAGGATGGGGATGCTTAAATATGAAGTTGTCGAGAGGTTCCTCAATCTGTCGAGGAGTCAAACCTGAAGAAGGCAACCTGTCGAGAGGTTCTGAAGCTGTGTTTCAACCTGTCGAGAGGCACTAAGGTGAAAAAGTAAAGATATCGACAAGTTGACACAACTTGTCGTGAGGTTTGAGCTGCAACAGAAGAACCTGTCGAGAGGTCACCTAGAGATGTAGGGGATCTCGTGAGGTTCCACCTACCTGTCGAGAGGTTCCCCTGAACCTATCGAGTAGTCAGAAGCAACTTGTCGAGGACTTACCTGAAGTTGCATCCATTCTCGTGAGGATGCTTTCAATCTGTCGAACAGAAGGAAAGCACCTGTTTAGAGGATGCCTAGAGCTATATAAGAAATCGAGAGCTTGATTTATAACCTGTCGAGAGGATGGCTGGAGCTAAGACAGCAGCTAGGTTTTGATTTCATCCTATCGAACTGTTCAACAGATCCTGTTGAGAAGTCATCCAACCTGTCAAAGTCTTACTCCAACCTGTCTAATGGAGCACCAATGGACTCAGAACCTATCGAGAGGTTCCCTGATCCTCTCGAAACACAAATTGGGAACTTCTCAATTCTAGCTGAGACTGCAGCCCACACCAATACTTTGTGCACACATGTCCTAATGCTGTTTGGCCAGTTTGAGGTATTTTTGGAAAGCATATGGGCATGAATGGGAACCCTCTAACCACTTCACATGTACTTGTCCAGTTTGGACCAATTAGTGGAGAGTTTCTAGAAGCAAAATCAGACACATCAGTAGCTCAGAATAACAGAGTTATTCCCTTGAGCTCTGATTGGCTGAAACATATTTGAGGATAGAGGGAAAGACTATAAATTAAAGAGAAGTTTCATTGAAGAACCATCTAGAAATTGAGAGAGCTCGAACCAAATTCGAAATCAACTTTCCCTCCAAAATCTCTACCTTCTTTCTTCTTCCCCCATTCTCTCCTTAGCCAATCATGGTTGGCTAAACACTTTTAGTAGCTAGGGTGAGGCTGAGAGCTGTAAATTGAGAGGTTCAAGGCTTTGTATGGGGATTGGATGTTGCACAGATTACAGATCTGAGCATATTGTACTGTAAGTTTGTATTGAATCGGTATATTGTGGATTATAGAGTTGATTTTGATCTATAGATCTCTTGATTGCATTTAATTTCCCTAGATTAAATCTCCCTGTGGATGCTTGAGCTTGTAGCCATGCATCCACAGCATCTGCAATAATCTCATTGTTCTAATTAAAACCTTAGGATTGGAAGAAGTCTATAGGATGATCTGTGACCACTCAAGTGGAGAGATCATACCCTTGAGATCAATCTAATTCTCTGGTCCAGATTGGATTCTTATACCTTGGATCTGAGCTTGTAGCCAGATGGAGGATTGTTGCAAACTAAGCTCTTGCATTGCCTCTAAACCAATCAGTTTTCAGTAAAGACCAAAACCTCTAGCTGCTATTCTCCCCCTTTCAATTTTAGTCCTTTTCTCCAATTCTTTAAACCTGATTTTTACTCAGTTCTGGATGATTTGCTTTTACCTTTAATTTTCTGTAGTTGTAGTAAAGTGACAATCCCTAAAACCTCTCCTCTTTCCTTACCTTAGTTTAAATTAGGATAGGATAAAATGGAGTGCCAGATCTGTTATTGATCTAGAGATTTACCCTATTTTGAAGCACATTTCCCTGTGGACATACCCTTACTTACGCCTTTAAAGCTTGCTGCAACAGCCCTGGTTCTTGCAAGATGGATTGCCTTATCTTGATCCCATTGTGCTGTGATTACTCCTCTAGTTAATTTGTTATTTTTAACCATTTAATAAATATAAGGTAAGTAATACAACAATAGCATAGGAAGCTTGGGAACTCTTTGAGACTCTCAGCAAGGAACCGGTGCAACACCAGGCATATGGTGGGATTGATTCGGAGACTTTAAAGAATATACTTCCTAAGCAAGGAGAATTATATAAATTAAAATCAATGATGAATTGTCTTTCAAAACTGAATCTTTGGAAAGAAAAAATTTAATCTCTGGTAGGTATAAAATTGTACCCAACATCTCAAAAAGGAGAAGCCTGTGGTCCTAACCATGGCCCAACTCAGGTAGTTCCCCAACCTCCAACTGTACCTTTCCACCCCATGGGAGCCCAAGACCATATTGCTACAGAAGAAGCCTTGTCACAGATAGCTGAAAACTGGCTGCAACAAGGTCATATACAAACGCAGTTACTCAACTCTCTTAGGCAATCTGTCATTAGTGTTGGTGCGCACTTTTTCTGGGTTCCTCTCGGTTCCCGTTGAATAAGTGGCTTCCAATTCTGTCCTGTTAGACTCTAGCGATGCGGTATATGTGATAGGGTAGAGGTAAATGGTAGTAATGTAAATTTCCTAGGAAGGTTCCTAGTTGATTTGTGATTGCCAGCTATAGATATTTATCGACACTGCAACATGTCAATGATCACGCGTTTAAGCGGGTGTGGGTTACTTCTATACTGAATCGTCCTCCTGTGAACGTTAGCAGCAGTGTCTTTTCTTTTAGTTAGATAGTTTCAGCTTTCTTTTTAGTTTCCCTTGTTGAGGTTCTAGTCGATTTAGGTTCTCCCTTTTGATTGTTATTAGTTGCAATTAGGTGAGCTTATTAAGATGGGTTATTTTAGTGTCATGCTGCTATCAGGAGTCCAATTATTTTCAGTTTCTCGGTATCATTAGGAGTCCAATTAATATCAAAATCCTGGTATTACTAGGAGTCCAATCAATTCCAGTCTCCTACTGGTACTAGGAGTGCATGTGCATCAGTTCTAATAGTATTCCAATTAAATAGAAGAGTCCAATTATATTACAATTCTATATGAGACAGGTATACTAATTTTATCGCAATTCTAGATAAAGTAGATATACTAGTTATATGGAAACTACTACTAAATCAATTGGTATAATCCTACTAGAATTCTAATTTGAGGATGACAAAACTAATTTTACTACGACTTTGATTAAAGCAATAAATCAATTTACTAAAATAAAAATAAATTATCAAGGAAACGCAATTAGCTTTTCCTTTAGAATCATAGCCTATGGATCGATTATGATAAAAATCTAACTAATAATAAACAAATTAACCTTCCTAAATTCTGGTTGAGATAACAAATTAACTGAACTAGAAAACTAAATTGAATCAAAGCAAATAATGACGTAGGGGCCTATTTGATGTAATTAGTCAATTGTACTGAAGTAGAAAAAACTAATTAAAATTAACTAATTAACCCTAAACAATCTAAAAAAAGGGGAGTTTGGGCCCGCTACACTAAGGAGGATTGGCCTCATTCCCGAGTGCCCACCGTAAGCTCCCGTGGGCAAATCGGATGGATGAGATAGAAGATAGATTGATATTTAAATAAAAAAGGTATTTTTAGAATTGAATTTAGAATTATAATAAGAAATTAAATTGAGAAATTAAAGCTATAAACTGAAATTTGTATTTTTTTATTTTTGGTGATATAAAATATGAAGTTGAATTATTGATTAAAATTTAGGACTGAATCCAGGTCCGAAATCAGAAAAATCAGGCTGTATGATTAAGGATTGGTTCTAAACTCTGAGAGTCAGAACCAGAAATTAATGATAGGACTATAAATTTTGATTTTAGAGTAGAATCAGAGCATAAGGTCGGTAAATCAAACTGTTGAATTACGAACCGGTTCTAGAAACAGAGAACTAGAACCGGATATAGAGAATTTCGGTCCTAAGAGGGTGCTATGGTCTAAAAATTAGAAATAGAATTGATTAATTAAACTAAGGAAAATCCTAAGTCTAGAATAGAATTAAATTTTTACCTAGGGTTAAGACTGCGGAAAGAAATCATTGAGGATCCAAGGGTTTGAATCTCGAAATCATGACTAGGTTGCTCTATGGATTTATCCTCAGAACTCTTGGGTTTCAAAATTCGCCATCTCATTTCTCAAAATTAGCAGCCTCTTCTTCATATTTGATTCGAAGAGGATGCTATGGTGTAATAGCCCGAAAAATCGCGTTAAACTATGACCTCGGGATCCGTGCCCGATTGGTCCTAGGTTTGACCAACTAGGAGTTCGATAGTTAGCGTAGAGTGTGATGAGTGAATGTGATGTGAAGGGTTGTGTAACAATGTGGTGTGTGTTGAAAATCTAAAGTCACATACACCTATTGAGGTGCATGTGCTTAACACACAAGCTAGGAGAGATATAAAAGGGTTTAATAACCCTAAATGTATGTTTTTGGGTTGTTGAAGGAGAGTAAAGAAGAGAGAGAGAGAGAGAAGTAAGAGAGGAGTTATTGCAACTGTTTGGAAGAAGGAGTCAAGCATTAAAGAGGCCGGATTCGACGCAAGGGATCCGTTAGAGCCAAAGCTAGAAACCCTAGCCTTCCAACTATTGATAGAAATCAACTTGAGATCTATCCAAGGTAAATTTTTGTAAATAAGATGCATAGATCATAGGGGTTAAGTTGTGGTTAAATGTGGGTTAGATCATAGGATAATGGCTTAGAAAAATAGAGGAAAAAGTGTGGGAAAAAGATTGGGAAGAACAGCTCGAAAAGAATTTGAATCGACAATTCGATTAATCGAAATTGGGTTTCATTAATCGAAATTGGCGAGAAGTTGAAAGGTCGAAGACCACGACTTGATTAATCGAATTATTTGATTAATCGAATTTGATTCGACTAATCGATTTGAGAATCGATTAATCGGAGGAACCTCGAAAGGACCCCAAGGGTTGGAGGAAATGATTTAGAAAAATCGACTAATCGAAATGGGATTTCGATTAATCGATTTGAGTTTTCGATTAATCGATTTGGGATCGATTAATCGACTTGTGAAATTCAACTGTTCGAACAGTAGGTGTACCTTGCGAAAAGAAGAAATTCGATTAATCGAAACTGGATTCGATTAATCGAATGAAAACTCAACTGTTCGAACAGTAGGTGTACTTTGCGGAAAGAAGAATTTCGATTAATCGAAACTGGATTCGATTAATCGAACGGAAACTCGACTGTTCGAACAGTGAGTTTACTTTGCGAAAAGAAGAATTTCGATTAATCGAAAACAGATTCGATTAATCGAATGACAATTCGACTGTTCGAACTGAGAATGGACTTTGCGAAAAGGAGAATTTCGATTAATCGAAATTACTTCGATTAATCGATATTGACCTTCGATTAATCGATTTTGGAAATCGATTAATCGAACCAGGTTCGATTAATCGATTCTGGATTTCGATTAATCGACTGGGATAAATTTTGTTGACTTTTAGGTTTGACTTTAAGATTCTTGGAGGATCTTATACCTTCTTTATTACATCCTTCGTGATGTGTTTCACCTGTTATGTGGTAACATAGGTGGTACGTGTGAGCTAGTGCACAAGGAGCCATGTGGGACCTTGATGCATTGAACAAGTAAAGACTTGAGGTAGGGAACACCCTGAACATGTACTTTATTTTACAAGAGCATGTATGTAGTGATATAAATTTCAATTCAATTATTTTCTTGCTCAAAGAATTGTGAAAAGTGTGTGTGTGACATTCATAAGAGTAACGAATGAGCCATCCCGGGGGATGAAGAAGTAAAGAAATAAGAGCATCGGTGTGATGCAAGTTAATGGATACATCCTGTGAGGATGTATCCACAGATTGAATCATGTTTGATAGGGCCTAACTGATATAAGATAGCACACTTACACGGTGAATAACTATATGTAAGGCACCGATATTTTTGTTATTTGAGGTTTGATAGGTTACCCCACCGACGTGGCGGATATCCTGTGATACGGATATCCGTGGCAACCGTGAGGCGTCACGGAGGAGGCTTATCCGTACATAGTAAGCACACCCTGTGGGTGTTGATTGAGATAAGTGAAACCCGCCACCAATCCTCAGGAAAGGGCTTGGGTACTATATAGTATTCCCAGGGAATACAGTGAAACTGTCTATATAGATGACGATGAAGGGTAGCTCATCGGGGCTCGATGCTATATTGCTCGGGGATTACTTAAGTTGAAAGTTTAAGTTTTGCTTTAGGCCTTTTCAAAGATTATTCATGAGTAAATGAAAACATAAGAAATCAACAAGAAAGCGAATGCTTTTAACTGCTTTTATCAACAACGCATAGTTACATCATGCATGGCATATCATAGAATATATGTGAGTTATAACTTATATGTTCGTGTTTGTTCCCTATTGAGCTAGGATGTAGCTCACCCTATAGACTATACGTCAGGTCCATTAGTAGCAGCCGAGGTTTGGGGACTGATCCGTGAGTCGGACTTTCTTGGCGAGGAGTTGGAGCCACCTCGGAGGACTTCTTCTAGAGGACTCAGTTGTGCTACTTTGAGGAGTTTTGAGTAGAGATTGTACGGCTTGGTATGTCAAGCCTTTATTTTGTGAAAACATGTATATGTATAGAGTTTGGATTATTCCTTTGGGGCGAACCATCTGTGATGATTTATATCATCGATGGTTCGGATCGGTTCTCCCTTCATGTAGGGGCATGAGGGTAGAACTGTCTTTTGAAAAGTATTTCTAATTAGATTTAAATTCCGCAAGTTGTTCTTACTTCTTTTTATGCTTGATATACCAGTGTGCCGTGCATAGTTAAGGGGCACGGTCAAGATGATCGTGCTGATGGCACGGGTTTCAAGTCAAAACTGGCAGCCAGTTGGTATCAAAGCCATTTTCTTTTAGCAATTCTGACAAGGATTCTTTCGTCAGATCATAGGGGCTTCTGCTAACGAAACCTTAGTTTCAAATGCAGCCGCAAATGTCAGCTAGAGGGAGAGGCCGACCAAGGGGAGGCCATCAAAGGAGTTTACGTAGTGGAGATGGTTACATCTCTCCTACCAACAGAGTGCCTTTAGGAGGTAACGAGGCCCCAGGGGGCAGTAGTAGCAGACAACATGAAGAAGAGGATCGAGATCATCAGGATCAAGATCAAAGAGAGCAAGAAAGATTGAGAGAAAGGCAAGAAGATAGAGAGGAACGACAAAGGATGATGCACACTATGGAGACTATGGCAGCTGCCATGGCACAACAAGCAGCATCCTTTGCAGCTCATGCGTCAAGAGAACAGCAGCCACCTACACCACACAGGACTGCGTTACTGTGCCCTCATCTTTTCTGAGTTTAGAAGGATGAGACCTCCTTCATTTTGCAAAGGACACAATGGCCGCTGAGAATTGGCTGATGGAGATGGAGAAAGTCTTTAGCGTGCTAACTTGCACGGAAGACGAGAGTGTAAGATGGGCAGCTTACATGTTGGATGGGGAGGCTGGGCCTTGGTGGAAGTCCGTGATAAGGACTCGGGCTCAGGAGACCCCAGAGTTGCCTTGGACTTGGGAGGAATTTGTTGAGGAGTTCAACAAACAATATTTCCAAGTGGTGAGGAACCAGCTGGAGACACAATTTCTACAGCTAGTGCAAGAGAGAATGACAGTGAAAGAATACGGGGAAGAGTTTCTACGACATGCCCGTGTTGCTCCGGACTACGTCACTACTGAGGTGATGAAGGCCAAGAGGATTCAGCAAGGTTTGAAGTTTGAGGCTAGGGGAGGCGTAGCACCATTTCAACTGAGGTCCTATGAAGAGGTCACGAGTAAAGCACTGGTGGGCGAAGAGGAGAACACGAGCAGATATAGCAGAGAGAGCAGAGAGGACTTGACCACGGAAGGATGGGGAACTACTGAACCGGTGAATAAAAGCCGAGGTTCGTGGGTCGGTCGAGACCGATTTGAGGAGGTTTTGGAAGACCGCAACAAAGAACAACAACACCAGAGGTTTCCATTACTTGCGTCGGGGAGACCTATTCGCTATGAGAGCCTGCCATGTCTCGGTGCCACTATCACACGGGGTTCTCGCATGTATCTTCCGCACCTCGAGACGTGTGCGATGTG
Organism: Chloranthus sessilifolius; assembly: GCA_021018995.1. NCBI lineage: Eukaryota > Viridiplantae > Streptophyta > Magnoliopsida > Chloranthales > Chloranthaceae > Chloranthus > Chloranthus sessilifolius. Next base: position 75,890,312 of record CM037587.1, read on the forward strand.
TGGCAAGCCGCATAGGACTATAGCTGAGAATCGGAACTAGAGGTTGTTTCCGATGTGGCAAGGTGGGCCACATGATCAAGGATTGCCCCGAGACAGACAAGGGTAAGACGGCTTCAGTTACAGCACCACGACCCATTCAAGCAAGGAAGCCGATTGTTAGGGGGAGAGCCTATGCAGTCACTGCTCAGGAAGCAGGGAATGTGCACGACGTCATCCAAGGTGAGAAATTTTATTTTATTAAGGAAAAATTTCGTTTCATAAAGAATTTTAGATGGAAAAAGGTGCATGCATTAGGAATAGTGTAGGTTCTTTTAATATAAACTGAGAGTGCATTTTGATGTGTAAATTTCTGTATGTATGTGTATATATATTATAGGTACTTTAACTATGTATGAGAAGGGAAGTGTATTTAGACATGACGCTCGAGTGTTGATAGACCCCGGGTCTACCCACTCATTCGTCACTCCACGTTTTGCTAAGAAGATGAAGATCGTTCCAGAGACGTTGGATTTCGTCCTATCTGTGTCTATTCCGACTGGAGAGTTAGTAGACACGGAGTTAGCTTGCAAATCCATCATCGTAGCAGTTCAAGACTTAGAAGTGCATGAATTGGAAGCAAAGTTGGTACTGTTAGACATGCAAGGGTTTGATGTGATCCTTGGCATGGACTGGTTGGTTGACATTGTGCGACCATTGATTGCAAGAACAAGGTAGTCATTTTCAGACCCAACACAAGAAGATCATTTCGGTTTCAAGGAGTGAGGTCGTCATCATTGCCGATCTCGGCGATGAGGAGAAAATGATCAGAAAGGGATGCAGTGGATACTTAGCTGTCTTAAAGGACAAGGAGGAAAAGAACGTCATTTCCGAGATAGCAATTGTGCGAGACTTCGCTGACGTGTTACCAGAAGAATTGCCTGGATTACCTCCAGGAAGAGAGGTAGAATTCGCCATTGACTTAGCTCCAGGAACGGAGCCTATTTCAAAAGCACCTTATAGAATGGCTCTCGCTGAGGTAAAGGAGTTGAAGGAACAACTACAAGAGCTGATGGACAAGGGGTTTGTTAGACCAAGTGTATCTCCATGGGGAGCACCGGTCTTGTTTGTCAAGAAGAAAGATGGGTCAATGAGACTATGCATTGACTATCGACAATTGAACAAACTCACCGTGAAGAACCGATACCCTTTGCCTAGAATTGACGACCTATTCGACCAACTGCAAGGTGCAAAGTATTTTTCCAAGATAGACCTGAGATCTGGGTATCATCGATTCTTGAGTCAAAAGTCGAGGACATTCGAGAAGAGCCTTCCTTAGGACAATGGACACTATGAATTCCTTGTGATGCCGTTTGGATTAACGAATGCTCCAGCGTCGTTTATGGATCTGATGAACCGAGTGTTTAAACCACACTTGGACTCCTGCGTTGTAGTATTTGTTGATGATATACTGATATACTCCAAATCCAAGACGGAACACGAAGAACATTTGAGGATTTCTCTACAGACGCTACGTGAACACCAATTGTCGCCAAACTCGGTGAAGTGTGAATTTTGGTTGGAAGAAGTTAGCTTTTTGGGACACGTTGTCTCAAAGCATGGTGTCACGGTAGACCCAGCAAAGATAGAAGCAGTAGTTAAATGGGAGCAACCAAAGCGTGAGATGTCCAAGTTTTTACGGGCTTAGCGAGCTATTATCGACGTTTTCGTTGAGGGTTTTCAAAATATCGGGACCTCTCACAAAGACACGTAAAGATTCAAGGTTTGAGTGGAGTGAGGCATGCGAAGAGTTTTCAAGAACTCAAAAGCGAGACTCACTTGACTCGGTGTTGGCAATTCCTTGACGATGGAGGATCTGCGGTGTCTGACACGCGTCATACAATGGCCTTGGTTGTGTGCTCAACCAACACAAGAAGGTGATAGCTACGGATCAAGATTTGAAAGAACACGAGAAAAATTACCCGACTCATGACTTGAACTGGCGGCTCATTTTTACCAAAATTTGGAGACATTACTTGTATGGTGAGACTTTTGAAATTTTCACCGATCATAAGAGCCTCCGATATCATTTACGTAGAAGAGCTCAATATGAGACAGTAGATGGATGGAATTCCTCAAGGACTACGATTGCTCTATACAATACCATCCTGGCAAGGCGAATGTAGTAGCCGATGCATTGAGTCGAAAGGGTTCAGCTCAGTTAGCTTCACTGATTTTGGGTATACACCGATGGAAACTATTGGAAGACCTGGCATGCTATGATGCGAACATTGAGTCAAAGGACACTGGATCCTTTTTGGCTAACATCTCAGTAAAGCCAGTGATATTTGAACATATCCACGAGCTACAGATGAAAGATCCAGCATTAACAAAGATTCGTCAAGACGTGAGTGAAGGCATCAGTTCGGACTTCTCAATAAAAGCAGATGGTTCTTTGTTGTTTAAAGGCCGTCTATGCATCCCGGATAATGCCGATCTAAGACGAACAATTCTGGATGAGGCTCATAAGTCAAATTATGCCATCCACCCTGGTAGCACCAAAATGTACCAAGATTTGAAAAAGAATTATTGGTGGAGAGGACTGAAACAAGACGTGGCCGAGTATGTGTCACGATGTTTGACTTGTCAACAAGTGAAGGTTGATCATAGACATCCTGCTGGATTATTGCAACCTTTACCAATACCAGAATGGAAGTGGGAATCGATCTCAATGGATTTCATTGTTGGATTACCTCGTACTGCCAAGAGACATAATGCTATTTGGGTCGTCGTAGACCGATTGACCAAATCAGCGCACTTTTTGCCATACAATACTACGTATACGGCAGGAAGATTGGCAGACCTATATATGAAAGAGATTGTAAGATTACATGGTATTCCAAGCAGCATAGTTTCAGATCGTGATCCACTGTATACGTCCAAGTTTTGGAAGAAATTTCAAGAAGGAATGGGACGCGACTAGACTTTAGTTCGACTTTCCATCCTCAAAGCGATGGATGAAGCAGAGCGAGTGAACCAAGTGATAGAAGACATGCTCAGAGCGTGCATGCTTGATATGCAAGGATACTGGGATGAGTATCTACCGATGCTCGAGTTCGCGTATAATAACAGTTTTCAAACGAGCATTGGCATGGCACCATATGAAGCTCTATATGGACGACGATGCAAGTCACCCCTCAATTGGGAAGAAACAGGTGAGAAATTTGTATTAGGACCAAAGCTACTTGAAGATAATGCTACCGTCGTCCGAATTATCAGAGAAAGGTTGAAGACAGCACAGAGTAGACAGAAAAGTTACGCCGATGTGAAGCGGACTAGTGTTGACTACAAAGTGGGCGAGCATGTGTTTGTGAAGGTGTCACCTATGAAAGGTGTAATGCGATTTGGCAAGAGGGGGAAGTTAAGTCCACGTTATGTTGGACCATTTGAAATTTTGGGACGAATAGGTGAAGTTGCATATCGCATTAGTTTACCACCGCTATTCGATCGAGTACATAATGTCTTCCACATATCGATGCTCAGAAAGTACGTGAATGATCCGTCTCATGTGTTAGGGAAGCAACCTATAGAGATGTGTGAGGACATGAGCATGATAGAGGAACCAGTGGAGATCTTGGATCGAAAAGAGCAAGCACTGCGCACTAAAGTAATTCCCTTAGTGCTTGTTCGATGGAACAATCATCCTAAAGAAGAGGCTACTTGGGAACGAGAGGCCGATGTAAAAGAACAATACCCAGCCTTGTTTCCAACGACGTGAAAGTGCAATGTAAACCACAAACGTGTTGTGAAATCTCCACTATACTTGTATTTCAATGGAAATTTTGATCCAATCTGTCATGAATTGTCAAAAATAGTAAAAAGAAATAAGAGATTGAAATTCTGCAGAAATTGGGCAAAATCGATTAATCGAATTTCAAATCGATTAATCGATTTGGAATTTCGATTAATCGATCTTGTTCGATTAGTCGACTGGCATGTGCCAGTGACTGGAAATGAAAAGTTGAGTTAGAAAATGCATAGAAAGGAATTTCGATTAATCGAAATGGGATTTCGAATACTTAAGAAATTTTGGAAAATTTTTGAAGTTTTTGCACGATTTCGATTAATCGAAACTAAGTTCGATTAATCGATTTTGAGATTTCGATTAATCGAAATGAATTTCGATTAATCGACTGGCACGCGCCAGTGAGCTCAAAATTTTAAATTTTTAAACAAACACGATTTCGATTAATCGAAATATTTTCGATTAATCGAATTTTATTTTCGATTAATCGATTTGAGAAATCGATTAATCGATTTTACGCGGCTTAACCTAGTTTTGAATTTTCGATTAATCGAAATGGAATTTCGATTAATCGAGCCGCGGGCTATATAAATAAATTTGGGGATTTCATTTCCCATTCGAAATCATTTGGCTTTGGGATTTTGGGCTCTTCGTCTTCCTCTTTCTTCTCCAACCATCCGGCGCTCTAGGGTTGCGATTTTCCGTCGATTCGCTTCCACATTCACATCCAAAACCGCGGTAAAAACCCTAACTTCACTTTTTCCCTTCAAGTTGAACTAGATAAACCCTGGTGTTTCTAAGAATGCCGCCAAAACCGTTTATCTTGAAGAAGGCAACCTCCAAGTTGCGGTTAGGCGTAGAACGCCGCACCACCACCTACCCCATCGCCGGTGAGGACTCGACACCGTCGAATCGGAGACCACCTCGGTTCGGACGAGCGCATCTCGCTGAGTCTTCCCAATCCACCCCATGCCACCACCACCCACCAACGTGGAGCAACCAAGCAGTGGTGGGCAGCCAAGACCTTTGAGGTCGAATATACCATCGACCCAACCCTTTTCACCGATCCCGATGTACCGTGCGAGACCCAATGGGCTCAAACCTACATAAACAATGGCGGTCTCGGCAATCTTCTCAGACCAATCCCGGGTTCCTACTACCCTAGATTGGTGAGACTATTCTACCACGGGCTAACTAGTGGCCCCTACCGACGACATCATCACCAAGATCGAGGGTCGTCTACACGATCACTCTCACGAGGTGCTCGAGTGCTACCTCGAGTTCACCCGAGACTACCCTATTTCCACCCTTTGTGGAAGACCCCGATTTGAGGAAGTCATGACCCTCATGACAAATGGCAAGAAGGGGTCGGGCATTTGCATCAAGAGGGTTGATCTTCCACCCTACATGTGGATGCTCGACTCCATAATCAAATGCAACCTTTACCCGATGCGCCACGACACTGAGCGTGTCGACAAAGTGCAACATGCACTTTACGCGGCCTTCTGTGGCCGATGGTTTGATGCTACCAAGGTCATCCTTGAGGGGATGCGGTACATCAAGACTAAGCTGATGAAGGGCAACATGCGGCCCAAGGAGAAGATGCCGTATGCTCGAGCATGTTGGAGTGCTACTCCAGATCCCTCCTACGATTTCACCTCACGAGGTGAGGGCTACGGATCGCGTGAAGGCGTTCACCAAGTCTTCATGGACCGTAGCTACAACCTAATTGAAGCGGACCCTACCACTCACGGGTCCCGCTCCGACAGACCCAATGAGCGGCCCGGCGGCAGTAGCACCGCCACCACCCCCACCACCTCAGCAGGACCCACTTGAGGATGGGGCACACCCTGCCTTGGAGCCATCCATGGAGAGGGTTCCTCCCACACCTGCACGCCGACACCACTGCACCACACACTCCCGACTCCCACCTCATCCTACAGCCGGCCACTCCATCCGGTCCTACCATAGAGGCGTCTTTGGCAGAATGGGCCAAATAACGAGAGGATGAACAGGAGGATTGATTTCCTCATGTTTCACACCCTCCAGTTCATCTACCCCCACACCTACATGGATATGTTGGCCCGAAGAAGAGTGGGCGGCGCCCACTTCCTTCGAGGACCCGTCTTCCATCCCACCGACACGGCTCCTTCCACATCCGCATCTACTCACGCCCAGACGCCGCCTTGAGGCAGCCTTGAGAGCCAGCTCCTGCGAGACCCACGATCAACTGCGCCGGACCCGACTAGCGAGGGCACCTTGAGTTTTAGTTATATTTTTGTATCAGTCATGTTTTGTATAGATGTATATCTTGTACGCCAACTCATGTGGCGCCTTGTAAAATTTTCCCATATTAATAGAAATTCAGTTTTTTTTTTTTTTTTTTTTGTGTGTAATTGCTTTTTGTTTTGTTGATACAATTTTACTCCTTGCTAATATATGGGAAGGTGTGACTACTTGAGTACGTCTGACTAAATTAGACTACCTCACCTGAGAGTGTGGGGAGGCGACACCACCACACCTTTGGGTGATTTTCGAGGACGAAAATACCCAAGGTGGGGAGGATGTAATAGCCCGAAAAATCGCGTTAAACTATGACCTCGGGATCCGTGCCCGATTGGTCCTAGGTTTGACCAACTAGGAGTTCGATAGTTAGCGTAGAGTGTGATGAGTGAATGTGATGTGAAGAGTTGTGTAACAACGTGGTGTGTGTTGAAAATGTAAAGTCACATAGACGTATTGAGGTGCATGTGCTTAACACACAAGTTAGGAGAGATATAAAAGGGTTTAATAACCCTAAATGTATGTTTTTGGGTTGTTGAAGGAGAGTAAAGAAGAGAGAGAGAGAGAAGTAAGAGAGGAGTTATTGCAACTGTTTGGAAGAAGGAGTCAAGCATTAAAGAGGCCGGATTCGACGCAAGGGATCCGTTAGAGCCAAAGCTAGAAACCCTAGCCTTCCAACTATTGATAGAAATCAACTTGAGATTTATCCAAGGTAAATTTTTGTAAATAAGATGCATAGATCATAGGGGTTAAGTTGTGGTTAAATGTGGGTTAGATCATAGGATAATGGCTTAGAAAAATAGAGGAAAAAGTGTGGGAAAAAGATTGGGAAGAACAGCTCGAAAAGGGCTGAATCTGACAATTTCGATTAATCGAAATTGGGTTTCGATTAATCGAAATTGGCCAGGAAGTTGAAAGGTCAGAAGATTGACTTGATTAATCAATTGGATTTCGATTAATCGAATTTGATTTCGACTAATCGATTTGAGAATCGATTAATCGATCTGGAACCTCCAAAGGACCCCAAGGGTTGGAGGAAATGATTTATGAAAAATCGACTAATCGAAATGGGATTTGATTAATCGATTTGAGTTTTCGATTAATCGATTTGGGATCGATTAATCGACTTTAATAATTCAAGCTCGAGCAGAGGTGTACCTTGCGAAAGAAGAAATTCGATTAATCGGCTGGATTCGATTAATCGAATGAAAGCTCAACTGAGCGTAGGTGTACTTTGCGGAAAGAAGAATTTGATTAATCAAATCGATTCGATTAATCGAGCAAACTCATTTATTCGAGCGGTGAGTTTACTTTGCGAAAAGAAGAATTTCGATTAATCAGCAATTCGATTAATCGAATGACAATTCAATCGCTCGAATGAGCGAGAATGGACTATGGGAAAAGGAGAAATTCGATTAATCGAAATTACTTCGATTAATCGATATTGACCTTTGATTAATCGATATTGGAAATCGATTAATCGAACCAGGTTCGATTAATCGATTCTGGATTTCGATTAATCGACTGGGATAAATTTTGTTGACTTTTAGGTTTGACTTTAAGATTCTTGGAGGATCTTATACCTTCTTTATTACATCCTTCGTGATGTGTTTCACCTGTTATGTGGTAACATAGGTGGTACGTGTGAGCTAGTGCACAAGGAGCCATGTGGGACCTTGATGCATTGAACAAGTAAAGACTTGAGGTAGGGAACACCCTGAACATGTACTTTATTTTACAAGAGCATGTATGTAGTGATATAAATTTCAATTCAATTATTTTTACTGCTCAAAGAATTGTGAAAAGTGTGTGTGTGTGACATTCATAAGAGTAAACGAATGAGCCATCCCTGTGGATGAAAAGTAAAGAGATAAGAGCATCGGTGTGATGCGAGTTAATGGATACATCGAGGATGTATCCACAGATTGAATCATGTTTGATAGGGCCTAAGCGATATAAGATAGCACACTTACGGTGAATAACTATATATGAGGCAAATATTTTTGTTATTTGAGGTTCCTTAGGTTACCCCACCGGCGTGGCGGGATATCCACGGCCCGACCGGCGGGATATCCGTGACCGTCTGGCGAAACCGTAGGCGGTCACGGAGGCTTATCCGTACATAGTAAGCACACCCGGGGTGTTGATTGAGATAAGTGAAACCCGCCACCAATCCCGGGAAAGGGGCTTGGGTACTATATAGTATTCGAGGAATACATTAAAGCTGTCTATATAGATGACGATGAAGGGTAGCTCATCGGGGCTCGATGCTATATTGCTGGGGATTACTTAAGTTGAAAGTTTAAGTTTTGCTTTAGGCCTTTTGATTATTCATGAGTAAATGAAAACATAAGAAATCAACGATAAAGCGAATGCTTTTAAGCTGTTTTATCAACAAGCGCATAGTTACATCATGCATGGCATATCATAGAATATATGTGAGTTATAACTTATATGTTCGATGTTTGTTCCCTATTGAGCTAGGATGTAGCTCACCCTATAGACTATCGTCATGAGTCCATTAGTAGCATTACAGGAGGTTTGAGGGGCCGATCCCTGAGTCGGACTTCTTTGGAGAGTTGGAGCCACCTCCAGAGGACTTCTTCTAGAGGACTCCGTTGTGCTACTTTGAGGAGTTTTGAGTAGAGATTGTACGGCTTGGTATGTCAAGCCTTTATTTTGTGAAAACATGTATATGTATAGAGTTTGGATTATTCCTTTGGGGCGAACCATCTGTGATGATTTATATCATCGATGGTTCGGATCGGTTCTCCCTTCATGTAGGGGCATGAGGGTAGAACTGTCTTTTGAAAAGTATTTCTAATTAGATTTAAATTCCGCAAGTTGTTCTTACTTCTTTTTATGCTTGATATACCAGTGTGCCGTGCATAGTTAAGGGGCACGGTCAAGATGATCGTGCTGATGGCGCGGGTTTCGGGGTGCCGAAATCTGGGCTGTCACATATGGTCTAAAAATCAGGGTTGGACTGGGAAGAGAAATATTGGAGTTTGAATATTAAAATCATGACTAATTTGCTCTTGGGATTCGTTCTCGGAGCTCTCTGGTTCGGAATTACGGTCTCTCCTCTCTGAATTTCGCAGCCTCTTATGTTGTGTGTGCTGAATTGAAAAAAAGCTTTTATAGGTTTTCCTTCAATTACGCGCCTATTTAAGGGTGTTTAATTGAATTGCACGCCAGTTTTCTAGCGCCTAATCGCTTTGAGTCGGTCACCGACTCAGTGAGCGACGGGCTGAGTAAGTCAGCGGGTTTCCTAGTCCTAACGAAATTAGGGTTAATTACGCGCGTGTTGGGACGTGTGTAATCCAATCAAGTGTTTTACCTAAAGCGCTTAATCGAGGAAACGTAGGGGTCAAGGGTAGTAAGACTAGGTCGGGCGTAGGCCGATTGTGCACAGGTGGTGTAGCGCTCAATCCGATCATGCGTCTATTTCCGGGCGCGCAATCGAGTCTCTAAACAGTCTGTGAAGGGAAGTTTGGTTTGAAGGGGGACTGATCGTGCGCTTGTAGTTGTGCGTGTAATTGAATTCATGGTTGTCTTAGTACGGTCTCAAGAATGGAATGCAGGACTATTATTTCAGTCTGCATTCCGACTATATACTATTGCTTAGTATATAGCCTCTCTACGTTGGGATCTAAGCCATAGAGCTATTATTTCAGCTAGTGTTCAGCCATGTACTGTTGCATGGTCCCATGTCGAGGGTTAAAAAGGTCAAGGGCTGACCAAATGAGTTTATGTACTCCGAGAGGGCAAAATAGGGGTGTCTATAGATGCCCCTCTTCGGCGCACTCTTGCAAAGTAAGAACGCGTCGAAGAAGTAGACACCCCTCTTTTGAGGTGCCTTCCCATTTCTTGGGAATTCACAAATGTGAATTGGTGATGCTGACATGACAAGCTTGGCTTTCTTATCTATCAGTGCAAGCTTTAATGGAACATTTGAAGGGCAAATGGTAGCTGTCGAAAGGCACTTTTCGGGTCTGTGGGTGCATGGCGCGAGCTAACAGAGGGATATGGTGCGATCGAGGTACTGGGGCGTCAATCACATATCCATAGGGTGCAGAGACCGGTAATACAAAAAGAGATGAAGTAGTATATAATATCGAGAGCTTTTGCACGTCATGTCAGACCGGGCGCGTCATTGCTCACACCAATGCGCGTTAGGCGTTTCGTTTCCAATAGGCATTTGTAGATTCTTAGATTGAGTATACTCATTGTTTGGCTTCCCAGGGAAATGGTTGACTTGGGCTGGTAATTGAGGTAAATTTTGCGCAGTGGCATATGTGCTTGGTTCATCTGGAGTCATTTTTTTTTGTGCATCTAAACAAATGATTCTACGCAGTGGCGTATGCGCTTGATCCAATTCTATGCAGTAGGGTATGTGCTTGATTGCGAGTTCAGAGATTTTGGGAATTAAAGGTCAAGGCTAAGTGTAGTTGGTTGTGGTGTTTAAAGAAAGGTGAGTCGGTCTATATATTTTGTTCATTTTGTTGTTTTTCCTTTTTTGTTTTTTTTGTTTCTTTTTTTTGTGAGTAAGAAAAAAATATTTTTGAAATAAAAGATTTTAGAATGGGTAAGGGGTTTTGAAATTTTGGAAATTTTAACTTAAGATCAATTCGGTGGTAAAACGGCGGAGAACGTGGCTACCGAGATGTCACTGAGTAGATCCACCGGTACGGGATTTGTGGACCCGACTATTTTATGTGGTTGTCAAGACGACACTTGGCATGTTAGATACTCTATCTAACCTTCTTGACGAATACTGATGATTGTCTTGTATGGGAGGACTACAGTAATTCGCGAGTTGAGAGAGATTGGTTTTGAAAACATTTTGACTTAATTATAGATAATTATAATTTAGAAGAAATATCGAGTAATTAAAAAAGGAGTAGTACTTACCTGGGGGTGATACTTACCTGAATTGTGCGGTGAGACCTTGGGAATATTATAGCGGTGGTACTTTGACAGTATCGTAGCGTCGCAATGGGACTTGGTGGCTGTCATTGTAATGCAATGTTCCGGGTGCAAGGTCATGGTGGGGCCTTGGTGATCGTAGCGGCACTGCGATGGGACTTGAGAGGTATCGCTGGGATGTTCACACTGTAGCTTGGCAGTATTAAAATGCGACGGGACATGGGAGTAATCCCATGCCTTCTTGCCTCTCTGTTGCAGCAGCGTCTGGTAAGTCAGTGACGGGCACTTTGGGAGGGGGCTCTTTGCTTCTGCGGTGGGACGTGCTCATGCTTTCTCCTTCTTCTTTTAGTGCGGTCGGTCTTGTTTATTTTCTTTTTATTTTTGTTTTTTTTTTGGGGGTAGTGGTATCCGCAGTGGGAAGTTTGCTTTTGGGTCTTTTCGTGGTGGGCCATGAGGGCATGGCTAATTCTGTGATGGGGTTGGATATCGCGGTGATATCACGTGTGTGCACATTATCGTGATGGGGTTCTCCTTCACTGGTGGGGATTGTGAGGGCATTATGGTGAAGGGTATATATCTTATCGCAATGGGAGTAGATGTCGGGGTGGCATCGTGTGTGCATTTTTTTTTTTTTGCGGTGGGACGTGCTTGAGTGGCTGCACAACAGGGTGAGATGGTTTCGATTAAGACGGAGTAAAAGATGTGATCAAGGGGGTAACAGCATCACGTGGGCATATATGTTTTGTCTGTGGTAGGATCAACATTTTTTTTTTTACACGATGGGACAACAACAAGTGACAGTCCTTTCCTCACCCTAAATAGCCCATGGGGCTATGCGATGGGACAAAGGGGACTCTCGCTCGAGAAGGGGTAAATCTCGGACAAAATCAAGAATTAAGTGCCCGATATTAGCCGCTTGATCCGATTACGTGCCTGATTATGATCGTGCGATTCAGGGTCTTAGGGAAGGGTTTACGCGTGTGAATTTTAACGTGTGATTGAATTGCGCGCCGTGATTCTTATGAGCGATCGAAGAGTCACCATGTCACCGAGCAGGCGACGTTTCAATATTGCACTATGACATTTCAATATTGCGCAGCTATTCTGATTTGTTTAAACTGATTGCGCACCATAGCGTGAGCGCAGGATCGGAAGGTCGCGTCACTTGCGCGGGCGACAGCCTCATTGTGCGCTTGGCTAGAAGCGCAGGTTTTGGATTGAGCGCCACGAGTGTGGTGCGAGATTAAATTAAGTGTGTGATTTAATGTGTGTGATTAGGGTCATGTTCTATATAAGCGTGAGGGCTTCATTTGTTTCCCATTCTCGGGTTTAGTCTCGAGTGTTGACTTTTTCGAGTGTTCTAGTGTTCTGAAAGTCGTGTTTTGGTGATATTGAGTGATCTAACCGTCAGATTGTGATAGGGTTCCTTCCTATATTTGTCATTTCACGAGATCTTCATCCTAGTGTGATGTATGAGAAGAGCATTATTCTAAGAATGGGTGGTATTGGGAATGAGGGCGCTGGTCTTCACACCGTTCCTTTTTAGGGAGTAGTGAAGGCAGCGTTGATGGGGTGGCGACAGAGGAGGTAAAGATGGCAGGGGAGTAGGTGTTGTAAATGGAGGGATTTATGACCCAACCAATCCTCCGTCCCTCTGCCGGTGGCTCATTTAAGTTCTCCAAGTCTGGTGGCAACATCTCTGAAGCCTACAATTGGATGTTCTGCTTCTCGTTTTGGCTCATTGTAATTTTGGTTTTCATTTTGAGTTGTATGTTAGGTTTTAAGCTTTCGTTTTGGGTTGTAATTCAGGAGGTATGCCTCCGGTGAAACTTGTAAAACTTTAAATTATGAATAAAGAGGGGCACTTTTTTTATCCCCTTAGTTGGTTTGAATTTTTATTGATGAATTAACTAGACTTATCTGTTTTATCATAGTTTTAAGATTTGAGTTAGCTTATAGTTTTAAAGTTTGTTATGGGCATGACCCGAGGTTTATTCATTCGTCCTATTAGGTTCTAGTTAGCAGGTCCACTTGATTTTATCAGGCTTGTTGGAGTGTACTTTTTCAACAAGTTAGATTTTATTTTGTTGTTCTTTTTGCTTAAGGTTTTGATCTTATTTAATGTAGTTTGTTTTGTTTGAGGTTTTAATCTTATTTAATATAGTTTGTTTTGTTTGAGGTGTAGTTTGAGGTATATTTATTATTATTTTTTTAGTCCTTGCGGCTTGAGATGTCATTTGTGTAATTTTTCATGGGTTCTAGATTGTGGTTGGATGTTTTAATCCTATTGGCCTATCTAGACTTGGGAAGTTTGTGGTTTTAGAGGGGTAAGTGTCGTGTGATTATTGGTTTGTCTTGGTTGTCATGAATTGTGGTCTTTCTAAAGGGGTATGTGTATGGTTTTGGATTCAATCGATTCGTAGGGGGTTCAAATGTGTGGCACTTGTCAATTGGGGATTCAAAGGACATAGTCTATAAATATGTTAGTTTAAGGTTTTGGGTTTATTGTTTATTTTGGACTTTTGTTTTAAGCTCATAGATTAAAAGGTTTTGGGGAATATCTTGTGTTTGTATGTTTGGGGCATTTTTTTATTGTTAATGTCTTTCTTCCCTTTCTATTTTGTATCCCGGGTATTGGACCCGAAGAATTGTATTTACTAAGTGAATGATGAGAATGGACAGGATTGGGAATTCAGGGTGATGCTAAGGTTGGTGCTATCAATCCAACTCGAAGTGTCACCCCATCAGGAGAAGAGATGGAGGAGAAAAAGGTGGTAGAAATGAAACTCAAGGATAAGGCAAGGTCAAAGTTCTTGTGACTGATGCCTATCTTTCCTTGGTAGGCTCTGCGGATTCAGTGTTAGTTGCTATGCATTTTTTAATATGTCCAAGGAGAGCTTCCAACAATGGATCATGCAGATCCTGGGTGGCTTCCCGTGAGCCACTCTTCCTTTTCGCCGGTTCGGGGGAGGGAAAGAGCTCATCACGGTTAGAATTTGCTCAGGGTGCTTTCCTTATCCGAACTTCTTCGAGATTTCTAGTTTCCCGAATAAATTTTGATTCGGGCATTGTCTAAACGTGCTGACTTTAGCATTCTTATTTTAAATTGTATATTCAAAGGGTATGCCCTCGGTGTGCGTTGTACTGATTTTTTATTAATCTAAGGAGTGATTACATTTTTTTTTCATTTGTGGTTATTCAATAATAATTTTTTTGTTTGAATTTATTTTTTATTTTGTTCATCTTGTCACGGGTGTGATGCTTTTGGTTTTGTTAATTTGATTGTTTATCTCAGATCTGAGGCATGTTAAGGGTAGTTTGGTTTTGCTTGGTTTTGAGTATTATAGAGGTGGTGAGCATCTTATGTGAAGGTGTTGGAGACATCCTTTTTTTTAGTTGAGGAAAGTGAAGGAAAGGGCATTTTTTTTTCCAATTGTTTATTGTGAGCAAAAGGCCATTTTTTTGGATTTCGATTGTTTATTGTAAAGTAAAGGGTCATTCATTTTTTTTGGTCTTGTTTATTGTGAAGTGAAGAGACATTTTTTTGGTTTTCAGGGTGTAAATTTTCCTAAGCTAGGAGTGTTTTGGGTCGGCCTTATCAAGGGCGTGATTTAGGTTGATAGTGAGAGTCAGAATGTCTTTATTTTAGGTTTGAGTTTACTATTTTGGTTGTGTGAAAATTTTCGTTTTCTGAGAAATTACGCGCTTCAGTCCAAGCGCGTGAATGAATTGCGCGCTCGAGCGTTAATGCGCATTCAAAGGGGCAGGAGGTTATTAAGCATCATTTAGGTAGCGTTTAAATGAATTAAGCGCATGGGTTTAGACGTAGGATCAGCATTCTTGATGCACTTTTTGAGCGCAGTACTTTTCTCTTCTTCTACTTGGGGATGCATCACCAGATTATTTCTGATGGTCGTGGGGGATTTGGACCGAGTCCCGACCTATGCGTGGGGTGCAGCCGCGTTGGCACATCTTTATGAGTAGTTTTATCATCAAGGATAGGGGTTAGCGTCGATCGGAGGTTTCCTCCCATTTCTCCAGGTGAGTTTTAGTTAAATTGGTATCGTGGTGACTTAAGTTCTATCCTTTGGTTGGTGACAATCTTAATGTTTGTTTGTTGCGTGTGGTCGTTATGTTATTATTTTTTTCAGTTTTGGGCATACAATCATTTCGCTTTTCTGCGCCCGGGGGTTCTAGTGGGGTTGAGTTTACATTTCTATGGATGCGTGTGTGGAGGGAGGCGTTGAAGGGTCGTCGCTGGTCTGCTGACCTTCAGACTGTGCGAGGCCTCTTCAAGGATATGCATACAGGGCAGGTAGGTATATGAGGTTATGTTTTCATTTTGACTTTGTCTTTTTTTTTTTGGCGGCTGTTAGACTTTGTTCATTGATTGATTTGCTCACCTGGATAGGTGATATGGCGGCCCTACGATGATGCAAAGGACGCGGGTGAGGCGGTGATTGAGTCTGGCCGACCCTTCTTCTATGTGGACATATAGGTCCACTATTTTGAGCGAGTGGAGAGGATCCATACCTCTCGGGTGGTACGACAGCTGGGACTTGATCAGGGAGTCCCTCTAGAGATTAGCCACAGAGTAGCTAAGAGGATGACTGGCCCTCCAGGCTGGAATTTTGCGGAGTGGATGGCGCTCCAGATAGCCGATTTTAGAGTCGGGGGTACTAGAGTCGTGGGGGCACGTGATGAGGAAGATAGGCGAGAGTATAGGAGATGGTTTGCTGCATTAGGTGGTGGGTGTCTCTTCACACATCCTTTTCATGGTAGTGGTTCTTTCGCCATCTGTGGGCCAGAGTCGGCATCGACTTTGAGGGAGAGGTTGGCCACATTAGACGAGGGCCACCTCACAACGAGTGTGCGGGGAGCATTGGACGCCCTTCATAGGGCGATGGAGCAGATGGGGTATGCTCCTCGTCCTGATGAGGAGATGTTGCGTTCTTTGACTGAGTCAATTGCCAGGGCCAGGGCGGCAGAGGATGAGTTAGGGGTTCAACTAGCAGAGGCTCGTCAGCTCCTGGTGAGTTAGCTTATTGATTTTAATTCGTTCATGTGTTATATTGGCTTATTCTGGTGATGCTTCTGATATGGTGGTCTTGTTTTATGGTCGACAGTCTGAGAGGGAGTCTGAGGTTGCTCGTCAGGCAGCGATGATCGAGCTGTTACGCGGTCAGCAGCAGGCCAGCCTAGCAATGGAGGCTAGTTTGTGTTCGGAGATTGAGCGATTGGTAAGTATCTTGAGTTGGACCTATTACCCGTTGACGGTTCGAGGAATCCTTGCTAAATGTTGGCATATTGTGCAGTGTTGTTTTTTCTTCTAGAGGGCAGAGCTTTCCGCTGCAGGGGCTTCAGCTCGGGCATTTGATCCTTCTTCAGTGGCCTCCTCGAGTCGAGAGGATCCGACAATAGCTCGTCTGCGGTTTGAGTTAGAGCATTGGGTAAGTTTTGTCACTCTTTATTCTGCTTGTGTTACTGTGCTAGTTTGTTAGGCGTTATCATTATGTTGGCTTGATAGTTACTAACGTGTGCCGGTACTTCGGCGTCGGGTTGCTGAGGACTTGCAGACGAGGGAGGCGACCACCGCCTCTCTATGTCCCAAGAGTCAGGTATGGTTTAGTGTAATTCAGTTTGGGTTGTTCATTTCTATTTATTCCAACGTTTTTTGCATTGGCTTATTGTTCATTGGTTTTTTTTTTTTTGGCAGTTCCGGATTCTGCCCTCAAGGCTCCTCCTCAGCGACCCGTTCCTATCCCTACTTAGGTATGTCTTAGTCATTGGGTTCATAGTTTATTTGTCATCATAGTATTTATCTTATGTATTTGTTTATTCTTGTTACAGCCACTTATGTTTGCTATCCCTCGGGTGCCATCTGCCGATCCTGTGACCACAGAGACAGTCGAGGGACTTCTAAGTGAGAGGTTGGATCCGGTATATATTTTTTATTTCCAAGTTTTGTTATCATTCATATGTGCATACATTTCCTTCCTTTGATTCGGTAGAGTTATACAGGTTCGTCAGCTTGAGGAGGCATGATTAGAGGCAGCGCGATCGCGCACCACTCTGAGGGAGAGATCGAAGAGGTGGAGAGTCGTGAGGATTTGGTGGTCACGATGATGGTCACGCAGCAGACTCATGTGGAGGCGCTAGAGGCAGCGTGTCAGGCGACACGTGCAGAGATGCAGGTGTCCCTGGATCAGTTACAGTATTGTTTGACGAGGGTTGAGAGGGGGTCACGCAGGTCGGCTAGTCATCGTGAGGGGTCAAAGTTGAGGGCTCCGAGTTCTTCAGCTGGGCAGTCTCGTCATACCTCTCGTAGTCGAGACAGGTTTGATAGTCGTGACGATTTCGTCATGCGGGGGAGTCATGCGAGGCTTCCTCCTCACTCTTAGTCAAGGCGGTCGGTTAGCCAGGCTAATGAGGGGGGTTCAGTAGCGGGGCCTCATCGTTTAGAGGTTCCGAGGACTCCGGGTGTCGAGATTGTGTTTTCAAATAATCATTCTACAGACCTCCTGGCTGATGATACCGGTGATAGCGACGCTCGTCCTTCTCAGCGACAGTGTAGGGATTAGGGGTGTGTGTGCATTTATTTTTTGTATATTTGTTGTATGGCATCGTCTATAGGGGGTATCCCTGGTGAAAAATGTGAAGAGAAAAAGAAAGGACAAAAAATTTTGGTATATGTCTATGTATATATATATATATATAGCTTTCTGGTTCAGATGTACCTGATTGGCTTTTCTTTCTTTGATTACCTTCTGGTGTCTCCCTTTTTTTGGTGTCGTCAGCCGTCACTAGGACTTGGATGCTTTTTGAGCGGGCCTGATGATTGTTGAAGGTAACTTTGCATCTGCACATGTAAAGATAATGCTATCAGTAGTTTTGTTCACCCCTTTATTGGTTGTCAAGGGGGGTGAATATCTCAGACCGGGGTCTGGTTATAAAAGGTGGATATATATATTTTTTTTTTTCTCTTTTTTTTTTCTTTTTTTAAATAATAAATAGTGCAACAAGGAAAGTAAATGACAATAAAAATAATGACAATCAAAAATAAAAAATAAAAATGCCCCAACGTAGAAGCGTGGTAGAACTTGCAGTATAGTATTTCTGATAACACTCTCTGAACAGTACCTTCATCATTCTTCATTTTCTTTTGTAGTCGGGTCGACACTTCTGATATAGTTTACCTTCTTCTTCCAAAAAAATTCCCCAGTGTGTGGAAGCAATGGAGCTTTGTTGGGCCTTAGATAGGCACCTTAGGTCTATAAACAGTCATATTGTTTGGTGATTTAGTCTTAAAGAGAAGTGTGTCGGTACCTTCTCCGAACCGAGGGGGTCCTTTGATTAATAACATACAGTGGTCTATTTTAGGGCAGTGATCATCCTATTCTGTGGTTATTCAGGGAAAGGTATGGTAAGCATAGTGGGTGATTGCATCACTCGTCATTCAGTGGTTTTCGGTTTCATTCCTAAGGATATCTAGTAGAGTTTCAGATTTATCATCCAAAATAAAACTAGAAGAGGGAAGTAAGGCTTAGTGATACGGGGAATAGTTCATAACTAATACTTTTCAAAAGGGGTAAGTAACAATCTTCTTCTCTGGGGCGTATGGAATGCCATGATCGAGCCCTCCGTCATATTTTGGTACCATCAAAATCTCACATTCTATGGTTAGCAGGGGTTTATCCTCCTCCCGCCACCTTATGACGACATCTAATAGTATGAGAATATCAGGGATGCCCTCGCAGCTTGCTTATACACTTCTAGTAAAATTATCATAAATATCCTCACGGCCTGCTTATGCTTCCTTGAGTCCATTGACTTGTTCATTCGTCGTAATGCTCTCACTCGATATATATATTTTGATGTGTATATTTTTTTTTGAAAGCATCCTGCTGGCATAAGAATAATGAGTTTTGATTGAACCTAACATCTTCATTTTTTTTCTGCTCTAACGTCTCCTCCAATGGCGGGGATAGGGAATGGGAATAGGGTGTTTCTTATGTTTCTAAAAAAAGTTTTAGGTAGGTCACTAGTCCTTCAATCAAATTACCTGAGTGTAAGTGGTGGGCGAAAAGTTGGAGATTCTAAGGATATTCTAAGGATTGAAGGCGTACGACCAATGGATGGGTCGTGATGACTACGGGGATGATAAGTATAAGTATTTTAACCACGGGATGTGATGATCATAAGACTAGGGATAGTATTTTCTAAGGTATATGACATTCCAAGGTCTAGGGAATTCTTCCCCATCTTGGTTCGCCAATTTATATGCGTTTCCAGGGTATGCAGCTGTTATAACGTAAGGGCCTTCCTAGTTCGGTTTCAATTTTCCTTTCGGATGGGCGTGTTTGTAAGACATAATTTTCTTTACAACTAGCTTGCCAATGTTAAAGGCTTGTTCAAGGACTTTCTTATCATAGGCTCTAGCCATTCTCCTCTGATATACCTGAGTGTGATCAGCTGCCCTTAGGCGTGTTTCATCGAGTTGCTCTAACTGAGTAAGTAAAGTAACTCTCCTCTCATCTAAGGATAGCTCATCATTGAGTTGGATACGTAAGTATGGTACTTGTATCTCATATGGTAGGACTGCCTCCATCCCGTAGGTAAGGAGGTAGGGAGTTTGGCCAGTGGCCGTACGAATAGAGGTCCTATAGGCCCAAAGTGCTTTCGGTAATCATTCAGGCCAGTCGGCTCCATTGCTTGTTTCCACAGTTCGTTTCAGGATTCGAATCAACGTCTTGTTCGTAGCTTATGCTTGTCCATTGCCTTGAGGGTAGAACGGAGATGAGTGGCACAAATCGATGTCGTATTTCTTGCATAACTTCTTCGTCTTTTCTGCGATGAATTACGGTCCATTATCAGTGATGAACATTCTGGGTACTCCAAACGGGTGATGATATTTTGAACTATAAACCTCGCGGGCATTGAAGTGGTGATTCTGTTATAAGATTCGGCTTCTGCCCATTTGGTGTAGTATTCAGTCGCTGTAAGTATGAATGCATGCTTGTGAGTATTCCTAACGGTATCTGTAAACGGTCTAATAATGTCAAAGGCCCACATTGAAAATGGCTACAGCGAAGTCATAGTATTTAGCACAACTGATGGAGCTTTAATGAGTGCGGCGTGCTCTTGACATTATTTGTAGGATTGAACATAGAGGTGACAATCTCTTATCATCGTCGGTCAAAAGTAGCCTTGTCGAGTAACTTGATCAGCGAGTCTTTGCCTGTGGGAGTGGAGTGGGCGTCGCAGGCGCTGGAGTGTGCTTCTCGAATGATGTATTGTCCTTCGACGATCATGATGCATCGTAGCGGTGCTCCTTTGGTGAAGGCTTCTTTGTATAATATTTCACCGAGTATGCAGAATCAGGCGCATCAGTTTCTTATAGTCTTTCGTTCGCTGTTCGTGGCATATGGGGGAACGTGCCGATGCTTCAAGAAATTCTAGATGTCAAAATACCTTGGTTGTCCGTCGTCGGCTGGTGATTTCTCAAATCTGAATGTAGCAACTTTGGTTCTTATTTTAGCGTGATTTTTGAGGTGATTATTTCTTTTAATTCCGTGCTGACAGGGAGAATTGGTAGTTCCTTCGTAACGGTCCATGCTACTTCGTGAGCGGGTGCTATTAATCTTTCAATGAAGAAGGTCTTCGTATTTTGGCCAATGGATATTTGAATAACAGAGGCTAGGGTGGCTAAGGAATCTGCTAGCTCATTTTCTAATCTAGGAATGTGTGTAAAAGAGATCTTTTCAAATTTCTTCACCAAATATTGAGCGGTTTCTAGGTATGCCATCAATCTCCTTTCCTTAGTTTTCTATTCTCCTATAACTTGCGAGATTACCAATTTGGAATCGCCAATGGTCTTCAACTATTTAACCCCTAATTGTAACGTTGTTCATAATCTAGTTATAAAAGCTTCGTATTCTGTAACATTATTGGTAACGGAGATGTCTAGTTGGAAAGCTTTGGGTATCACCACTCCTTTCGGGCTTAGAAGGACTATTCCGATGCCCTTCCCTTTGTGATTTAGAGCACCGTCGAAATAGAGGGTTCATGAGGTTTCATCGGGCTCTTCGTTATGAATTGTGAGCAAGTCTTCATCAAGGAAGTACACGTGTATGGGTTCATCATTCAGGAGTGGAAGATCTACAAGGTAATCTGCGATGGCTTGCCCCTTGATCGACTTCTAAGTAACGTAAGTGATATCGAACTCTTGTAATAGCATATGCCAGCGGGCGATCTTCCCTGATGTGGCGGGCTTTTCAAATATGTACTTCAGAGGGTCCATCCGGGCTAGCACTAGTATCTTATGTGCTCCGAAATAATGTCGTAATTTAGTTGAAGCCCATACCAATACGAGGAATGTCTTTTCCATAGGGGTGTACTTCCATTCGCATTTGACCATCGTTCTACTAAGGTAGTAAATGGTCTTCTCTCTTTTACCATCTTCCTCATATTGTCCTAAGATTACTCCCTTTGCTTTGTCGTATGATAAAAGGTATAGAATTAGGGGTCTTTCAGGAACTGGTGGTGACAGTATTGGCGGGTTAAGGAGGTATTTTTTAATGCCATCGAAAGCTTGCTGGCATTGATCTCCCATTTGTACTCGATCTCTCCTTTAAGTAGCTTATAGAAAGGATCGCATTGGTCTGAATGCTAAGAAATAAATCTCCTGATGAATTGCAATCTTCCTATCAAACTTTGTAATTCTTTGATATTACTGGGAGGTGGTATCTCTAAGATGACTCTCACTTTCACAGGGTCGACTTCAATCCTTCGGTTGCTAACTATAAAACCAAGTAATTTTTCGGAGGTAACTCTGAAAACACATTTCTTAGGGTTCATTTTTAGTTGATTTTTCTTAGCTCGCTGTAGCACTAGTCGGAGGGCCTCAGCATGTCCTACTCGCGTTTGCGACTTCACTAATATGTCATCAACATAGACTTCTACACACTTATGCATCATGTCATGAAAAATAGCCATCATGGGGGCATTGATATATGGCTCCTACATTCTTGAGCCCAAAAGGCATGACGACGTAGCAGTAAGTTCCCCATGGTGTGGTGAAGGAAGTCTTCTCTTGGTCAGACTCCGCTAACTTGATCTAATTATTTCCAGAGAAACCATCCATGAAGGAGAGCATCTCATATCCAACGGTGTTGTCGATGAGAGTGTCAATATGCGGGAGTGGGAAGTCATCATTTGGGCATGCCTGATTAAGGTTTCGAAAGTCAATGCAAACCCATACCCTACCATCTTTCTTGATGACTGGTACTATGTCGGCGACCCACTTGGGGTAGAGGATATGTCGGATGAATTTAGCTTTGTGTAACTTGTCAACTTCCTCTTTGACTTGAAGGGCAGTTTGGGGGTGCATCCTGCGAAGTTTCTGCTTAATAGGTTTCGAATCGGGTTCTAAGATAAGACGATGTTCTACTAGGCTTGGGTCTAAACCGAGCATGTCCTCATAGGACCATGCGAAAGAGTCAAGGTGTTCCTGTAGGACTTGCACAATCTACTGATGTTCTCTAGGATTAAGCGTTGCACTAATCAACAATTTCGTGGGTTTCTCGTCAGTGCTAAAATCGATTTCCTCTGTGGGTTCGGTGGCAGCCTAGGTCTGTTCATCAAAATATTTAATAACCTGTGGAAAGTCCTGAGCCTCATCAGCCCCTGGTGTTTCCCCTTCATCTTCGATGAGCTTGTATACTGCAAAGTTACTAGGCTGGGGATTCAATTTTGCGAAAGGCAACTCTTCATTAGTGCAATTTATGACTTAAAGATCTTTGGTAATGTGAAAGTCAAAGCCATTGATCCTTCTCTCAAAGTCGTGGAGTATCTCTTTCGGTATGATGACTGGTCTATTACTTAGCCTAGAGGCTTTGTGTCCTTGCGCGTGAGGTAGGTTAGGAGTCAGGGGAGGAAAGTCCCCTTGTTGACTACAAACTTGAGTCAGGATGAAGAGTTTTCTTTCTTTTCCAAGTTTTTCTGATTTTTTTGGGTTTTGTATTTCTAGCTTTTTAGGGTTTTCTATTTTATTTTTTTTTGATAATAAATATGGTATATGGTCGGTGGCCTCAAAAGACACCGGGAGAGCTGCTTCCTCTAGCTGAGGGAGCGAGATGGCTGCAAGAGTCGTCCGAGCGATCCTTTCGGGGACGTGGACTTATTGCAAATTTGACATTTTTTTTTAGAGTCATCATCTAATGGGACCTTTTGAATAAGTAATGCGGGCGATGGGAGTATCATAGTTCGAATTTCCTCTACTAGGTTGATCGTCTCTTCCTCAAAGAAGCTCGAGAGATCGTAATCGATTGAACTGTTGTCGTCGAAGTTGTGATATGATTGCTCTTCCCGTTAGGGGGAATCTCCTAAAGGATCCCCAGGGGGAGGGAGCACTTTCTCTTGATCTTCATAATATGTCAAGATGAGCGCACATGCTTGACAACGGGGCTGATAACGATAAGAAATGCAGGGAGCTTCCCAAGGACATTCCCAACCCTCCAAGTTAGAATCAATGATAATATCATATTCACTCTCTTGATCTGATAAGGCATAAAGTCCTAAGTTGGCTTGCTCTGCTAATACGAGTGCAGGGAGGTCTATCCAGTAGTCCTCGTCATCGCTTGGCAGAGGTTGACACTCTTCCTTGAGCGATTGCCAAAATATTTAGAGTTGTGGTGCGTCCGGGGATGAAGGAGTGTCTAATTAAAACTGGTCTTTAGACTCTAGGAGAGGGACATGGGTGTCTCCTCCTGAATCGAGCAACTGGCCATTGGGCTCTCTCTCTTCTAGGGTCAATAGTGAGGTTGGCGAATTACTGGTCGTGTTTATGGTTGTATGGTCAGATTCGTCCACTTGAGTCATTATGGAATGTGTGATCCTGCCAGTAAATTGCTCTAGTATGTGAGTGCATGCTTCGCACCATGGTTGATATGGGTGAAATATACAGGGCGAGTCCCATGGGCATTCCCATCCTCCGAGGCCAAGGCAAAGGCGGATGCTATACGAATTAATATTTTCTTACAAGCTGTCATCCCCTTCCCATGGTGAATGTGAGTGTTCCTCGTCGTCGCGTAAGGCTGCTATGTGAAAATTTTCATCATCCGAAGATTTCCAATCCTGTAATTTTGGTTCAACTCCCAGAGGATCCTTCTTTCTTTCTTCTATAGGATTTTCAGTATCAAACAAAGGTTTAACTCTTTCGAGGGGTTTATCGATGTCATCGTTTAGACAAAGTGGTCATAAAGAGACCATTTCGGTACGTCTGCTTTCTCAGTAGTTCCATAGACAAAGTGGTCATAAAGAGACCATTTCGGTGAGGTAGGGAATAAATTAGCTGGTTGGTCATTCGATTGGTAATCTAATCCTATATGCTTGTGTATTTTAGTTAGGAATACAGGTCTCACACGACCTTGCTTGTTCTTACCGAGTCCAGTGTGGGGGACATATCCGAGTTGGTACATGAGATCTCAGCCTTTCATCGCGGCTGGGTTAATGTCGTATAATTTAGCGAGGTCTGGGCTAACCTCCCTCTTTACTAGCTCTTGTTGTCGCTTTAGGTGAAAACCAGGAAGGGCAGGTGGGCAGACTTCTCAATTGCCCCATCAGAATTCGTGTCTTTGGATGTGGCAGATTTAGTACTTAATTTATGGGTCAATTGGAACGCTTGCGTAATCGTATCCATCTCCTCAAGGTAAAGGCGCATATATATCTGACGATGGAGTCCTCGTACAAAATTTTAATGCATTGATGGTATATGGACGCGACAGCCTTCATCGATTCTAACCATTTTCTGCCTAAAATGAGATTATACATACTAGCGGAGTCAGAAACATGGAATGTAGCGTCCTTCATGGGTCCAAGGCGGACCTGAAGTTTAATAGTTCCTTTCACGAAATGACGTGAGCCGTCGTAGGCTATGAGCGACAGGCTGAGGGTCTAACGTCTTGCTCTGTGTATTCAACTATTTTCAATGTGGTGAGAGGGAAAATGTTAAGTCTCGCGCTCGTATCAACTAGTGCATGGGGTATCTCTGATTATGACTGTAAGATATATGGGGGCAGCACTCCCGCGAAGTGACTCCTTAGGCATGTTTGCGTCCTTAAACATGAGGGCGGGAGGTTGTGCCATGACAGAGGTAATTTGATGAAGTTCATCCAGGGTCGTATCTTTATCCACTTGAGTGTCCTCGAGTGTCCTTATTAATAGCCGGTGATGATCAGGCAACTTCTTGATGAGTTCTAGTATAGATATCTGCACAAGAATCTTTTAGAGATGTCGTAACATATCATATTCTTGCCCGGGCTCGAGTGCTATTTCTTTGCCTGGCTGATGGACCCTAGGTGTAGGTGGTTGAGGTGGTTGCAGTACAGGAGCTGGTGGTGGGATGACGTGAGGCGGGGGTGGCAAGTTGACTTCCCTTTCTCTCGTGTTTCCTTCAGGTAGTCATGCATGCATAAAATCTTTATTCCACGGAAAAGGAGGAGGTGGATAGTTAGTTCCTGATTTTAGAATGGGGTATGTCGGTTGCTGGTCGAACCTAGTATGACTGGACATTGATGCATTTGTAAAGTGAGTGAAGTTGGTGGTTGGAGCACGTGTCCGTGTGGCAGTACTCCAAGGTGGGAGGTATTGCGTGTGATCCTCTTCCTCTAAAAAAGTGGAGACCAGCGTCTCGCATGGGTCTAGGTATTCTTCTCGCTCACTTTGCTCTTCATCTAACAAGTACTCAGTTTTGGCTTCACTCTCTTCGTCGCGAGTCATGTGGGTATGCTGTCTACTCGTGAGATAGTTGGGACGGCAGTTTGAAGAACATGGTCTTCATACGGAAGCCCATAGTCGGGTGAAGGGAGTGGTAACACTGCCAGTTCAAGATTTGGTGAGGTCGCTGACTCTAGTGGGGAATGGCGGAGAAATGGCCACCTAGCCCTAAAGGAATGGACTCATATTTGGGTAAACTTTGGACATGGAGGCGGGCTCGGTGGCACAATCCGTGTGATCATAGCAGAGGGGTGTAAGGAGGAAGGAGTCCCTATAGGGGTAGCAACAGTGCCAGAGGGTAGGACATGAGTGATTAACATCGAAGGCTGGAAACAAGGTTTACTGGGGAGATCCACGATAGTGACCTAGGCCAGCTTCCCTTGGTTATGGTTGGGCATGGGGTTATTTATGATCCCTAAATTCTGTTGGGGTTGATTGTTATTAGGGTTAGGGTTCCTAAGTGCTTCCCAATCAATTTGATTTCGGTCATTCATGTCATAGATTACGTCCCTGAGAACCCAGCAGTCCTCTAGGATGTGTCCTGTGTACCGATGGAAGGAATAGTATTTACCATAGTCTAGATTTGTGGGCCATGACCTAGGCTTTTCTAGCGAGAATCGTAAGAGGTTCTGGGCGCTAAGGAGGTGAAAGACGTTGGGAATAGTATCAGGTAAAGGGGGATAGTGTTCCCGCTTTGGCTAGTAGGGTCCCCTAGCTGGGTTAAAGTTTTGAGGTGGGGGTACGTTGTTATAACTCGACGCATGGGCCGGTCGGTTCTGTGTTGCATTTTGGGCCTGATAAGTGTTAGGGTATTGATTTCTATTTTGCTATTGGCCTTGATTCTGGTTCTGGCCCTAGTTCTTGTTTGTGTACCTTTGTTGGTTAGTGCCTTGGTTTTGATTAGCATATTATTGTTGGGTTTGATTCTGCTCGAAATTGTGCAGTGGGAAGTTCTCATTATTCAAATTTTGTCCTTGATTGACAACCATATTAACTTGTTCAGTTCCTGACGCCTTCTTATTATTTTTCGATTTCGACTCGTTGAAAGAGCCCCCCTTTGACGTGACTATGGATAACGTAAGGTCTCCGCCCTTGATCTGTCGTGTAAGTCAGGATGCCCGAGAGTGAAGTGCAATGAAGTCGGGGCAATCGCTGATGACTAAGGCTCTCCTTAGTGGTTCCTTAGTGTTGTCGATGATGATGTCAATTGAATCTTTCTCTTTCATTGAAGTATCAGTTTTAGCAGCAAGCTTTCGCCATCTAGCGACGAAGTCAGTGAATTCTTCATCTGGTCTTTGCTTGGCCGCCATCAGATCGCTGAGGCTAACCGTCTCTTGGATCAAGTGTTTGTATTGGTCCAGGAATCAACTGACTAGATCATCAAAAGTCTCTATCTTATAAAGTGGGAGCTCCTCGAACTAGTCTAGAGCTTCTCCTTCTAATGAACTTTAGAAGTAGTGAATAAGAAGTCCTTGATTGTCGTGTATAGGTCAGTAATCATTACAAAAGAGGGCCAAATGATTGTTCAGATTCTCGGTGCCATTGTACTTAGTAAATGTTGGCGGTTTAAATCCCATGGGTAGGTCAAATTCAATGTCTCGACAGAATTTATCGAAACCGAATGAGCGGTCTGGACATTCCCTCTTAGCCATGTATTCATCAAGCATTTTCGGAAGTTCTTCGACCTTTATAGTGTTGTCTTTGGGAGTGACGTGTGAGATACCCTTGTCCGGCAAACTATCATTAAAGAATGTGTGAGTATGTTGCCTCAATGGCGTAGCACAGGCTGACACCGTACTCGGGGTTGAAGGTGGTCTCTCTTGTCGTTCCTGTTCTCCTGAGAATTGTCATGACCTAATAGTGTCATATGCTGCGGCTAACCCTTTAAGTAATTCCTCGAAGCCCTCATCTCCTCTTTGTATCCTTTGAATGCTAAGCTCTACAATTTGTTGAGTAGTAAGGTTTTGCCTGATGCGGTTCACTCTTCCGTTATGGCTACTATCGGCATGTGGAGTAGGGAAGGGATTCTCTTACTCTCTAGTCATATTAACCTCTGGCTGTCATGGGCTAAAATCATAAAGCAGCTCTTCATATGAGGGGTTGTCATGATAGCCCCACAATGGTGAGTCTCCTAAACTTACTCTTCGTATACCAGACATTTCGAGTCTTTGGCGAAGACTCATATAAAAGGATTTAAACGACACGATAGGAAAGAAAATCGGGAGGTAAAATAAAGCTAACTATCTAAAAAAAGAAAGGGTTTGCAAAGGAGTCCCATCGCGATCACCAGTCTGTTGTTACACCCTTTTTCTGGGTTTCTCTCGGTTCCTGTTGAATAAGTGGCTTCCAATTCTATCTTGTTGGACTCTGGCGATGTGGTATATGTGATAAGGTAGAGGTAAATGGTAGTAAAGTAAATTTCCTAGGAAGGTTCCTAGTTGATTTGCGAACGCCAGCTGCATATATTTATCGACGCTGCAACACGTCAATGATCACGCGTTTAAGCGGGTGTGGGTTACTTCTATACTGAATCGTCCGCCTACGAACGTCAGCAGCAGTGTCCTTTCTTTCAGTTAGATAGTTTCAGCTTTCTTTTTAGTTTCCCTTGTTGCAGTTCTGGTCGATTTAGGTTCTCCCTTTTGATTGTTATTAGTTACAATTAGGTGAGCTTATTAAGACGGGTTATTTTAGTGTCCTGCTGCTATCAGGAGTTCAATTATTTTCAGTTTCTCGATATCATTAGGAGTCCAATTAATATCAAAGTCCTGGTATTACTAGGAGTCCAATCAATTCCAGTCTCCTACTGGAACTAGGAGTGCATGTGCATCAATTCAAATAGTATTCCAATTAAATAGAAGAGTCCAATTATATTGCAATTCTATATGAGACAGTTATACTAATTTTATCGCAATTCTAAATAAAGTAGATATACTAATTATATGGCAACTACTACTAAAGCAATTGGTATAATCCTACTAGAATTCTAATTTGAGGATGACAAAACTAATTTTACTACGACTCTAATTAAAGCAATAAATCAATTTACTAAAATAAAAATAAATTATCAAGGCAATGCAATTAGCTTTTCCTTTAGAATCATAGCCTATGGATCGATTATAGTAAAAATCTAACTAATAATAAATAAATTAACCTTCCTAAATTCTGGTTGAGATAACAAATTAACTGAACTAGAAGACTGAATTGAATCAAAGCAACTAATGACGTAGGGACCTATTTGATGCAATTAGTCAATTGTACTAAAGTGGAAAAAACTAAATAAAATTAACTAATTAACCCTAAACAATCTAAAAAAAAGGGAGTTTGGGCTCGCTATGCTAAGGAGGATTGGCTTCGTTCTCGAGTACCCTCCGTAAGCTCCCATGGGCAAATCGGATGGCTGAGATAGAAGATAGATTGATATTTAAATAAAAAAGGTATTTTTAGAATTGAATTTAGAATTATAATAAGAAATTAAATTGAGAAATCAAAGCTATAAACTGATATTTGTATTTTTGGATTTTTGGTGATATAAAATATGAAGTTGAATTATTGATTAAAATTTAGGACTGAATCTGGGTCCGAAATTAGAAAAATTAGGCCGTATGATTAAGGACTAGTTCTGAACTTTGAGAGTAAGAACTAGAAATTAATGATAGGACTGTAAATTTTGATTTTAGAGCAGAATCAGAGCATAAGGTCGGTAAATCAGACCGTTGAATTAAGGACCGGCTCTAGAAACGGAGAACTAGAACCGGATATAGAGAATTTCGGTCCAAAGAGGGTGCTACGATCTAAAAATTAGAAATAGAATTGATTAATTAAACTAAGGAAAATCCTAAGTCTATAATAGAATTAAATTCTTACCTAGGGTTGAGACTGCGAAAAGAAATCATTGAGGATCTGGGGGTTTGAATCTCGAAATCATGACTGGGTTGCTCTATGGATTTGTCCTCGAAACTCTTGGGTTTCGGAATTCCTAAGTCTAGAATTGATTAATTAAACTAAGGGAAATCCTAAGTCTAGAATAGAATTAAATTCTTAACTAGGGTTGAGACTGCGAAAAGAAATCATTGAGGATCCGGGGGTATGAATCTCAAAATCATGACTGGGCTGCTCTATGGATTTGTCCTCGAAACTCTTGGGTTTCAGAATTCACCGTCTCCTTTATCAAAATTAGCAGCCTCTTCTTCGTATTTGATTCGAAGAGAATGCTACAGTCTAAAAATCGGGGTTGGGCTGCGGAGAGAAATTTCAGAGTTCGAATATTAAAATCATGACTAATTTGCTCTAGGGATTCGTTCTCGGAGCTCTCTGATTTGGAATTACGGTCTCTCCTCTCTGAGTTTCGCAGCCTCTTGTGTTGTGTAAGCCAAATTGAAAAAAAGCTTTTATAGGTTTTCCTTCAATTACGCGCCTGTTTAAGGGCGTTTAATTGAATTGCGCACCCGTTTT
Source organism: Chloranthus sessilifolius (assembly GCA_021018995.1). Taxonomy (NCBI): domain Eukaryota; kingdom Viridiplantae; phylum Streptophyta; class Magnoliopsida; order Chloranthales; family Chloranthaceae; genus Chloranthus; species Chloranthus sessilifolius. The sequence continues at coordinate 75,920,532 of CM037587.1, forward strand.
CTAGCGCTTTATCACTTTGAGTTGGTCACTGACTCAGTGAGCGACGGGCTGAGTAAGTTAGCCGGTTTCCTAGTCCTAACAAAATTAGGGCTAATTACGCGCGTATTGGGATGTTCATAATCTAATCAAGGATTTAACCTGAAGCGCTTAATCAAGGAAACGTAGGGATCAAGGGTAGTAAGACTAGGTCGGGCGTAGGCCAATTGCGCGCAGGTGGTGTAGCGCTTAATCCGATCGCGCGTCTCTTTCTAGGTGCGTAATCAAGTCTCTAAACGGTCTGTGAAGGGAAGTTTGGTCTGAAGGGGGACTGATCGCGTGCTTGTGGTTGTGCGCGTAATCGAAATACGCGCAGGTTTTCAAGCGCTTAATTCAGGATTGTCCGAGTATGGTCTCAAGAATGGAATGCAGGACTATTGTTTTAGTCTGCATTTTGAATATATACTATTGCTTAGTATATAGCCTCCCTACGTTGGGATCTGAGCCACAGAGCTATTGTTTTAGCCTATGTTTAGCCATGTACTGTTGCATGGTCCCATGTCAAGGGTTAAAAAGGTCAAGGGCTGACCAAACGAGTTTGTGTACTCCAAGAGGGCAAAATGGGGGTGTCTACAATAAGGTTAGAAACTCAAATCGGGCACCTAACCCTTTCAGGGAGAGGGAGTAATTTACCTCCTTCACAAGCAGTTGGTACAACTAGAGAACATATATTTATGGGAGGCACATCAACTCTCCTTGACCTTTATTGAATTCCTCTATAACCCATCGAGCTACCGAGTCACCCATAGCAAACACTTGTAAACTATGTACATAATTTAATATTATTAGAAATCACTCTACGATCCACAATGTACAAAGACGCATTCAATCATAAAGACTTTCTGTCATGTCATAATCACTTGAAACGTATGGATTTATGCTTACTCATGATTCAATGGGTTGAATCGTAGCGAGTACGATTCGACACGTTACTGAGTCTCGTTATCGTTCTCCAAAATCGTAAATGACAATTCTAGGGAATAGGAGAACCCAATGATCGGTCTTATCAGTTACATTACAATTTGGACCCATTTAATTCGTAGAGGAAGCGAACAAGCATCACATTCAATTTCGCCACTTGCCAACCACCCAAGCCTAAAAACCTACTCCTCGACATTTAACTCAAAGTGACGGTTCAAGCCTAACCTCTCCCCTATAAATTCATACCCATCTATAGACTAGAACCATCTCACAACCTTTCTCCTCCCTCCGTCCTTAACCCTAAACCCCAAGACGGAAGAGCATAACCCAAGTAATTTTAGAAAAATACTTGATAAAATCCTTGATATACATAGGCCCGAACTCCTGACTGTAATAGAGAAAGTAGAAAATCTGAAGCGCCAGCGACCCATACCAAATGCTGAATCATCCACAGACACTACCCTTGACCCTAAACCTAACCCAAATCTGAAACTTTTTCCCTATGTCTCATCTTCTCCCACTCCTAACCTTTACACCATCACAACCAACCCCGAATGCGCGTTCCTTTACAATGAGGATGAGTTATAATTTCTAGGGTCATCTCCCATCCCATCCCATCCTTGATCTCCTCACCACCCCTCTCCATTGCTCATCTTCTCCCCCTGCCTAAGTTATAATCTCTTCATAAAATCTTCGCAACAGAGTGGTATGAGTAAAGGGTGATTCAGAGATGTGCTCACTTCCCCACTCTTCAAAAGATGGGCTCTGTTTGGAAGAGATAAAGAAGGGCACAGAGGAGTGTTTTGACGGCTCTTGGAGTAGTGACTTCGCCAAGGTGTAGATATGGCTACAAAGAAGGGAAGGAGAGACTCTAATTGAAGGTAGTTAGAAGCCGAGGACCGATCTTTATCAAAGACATCTTTTTGCCTCGGATGTTGGTGCCAGTGTCATAGATAGTTTGTGTCTAGATTTTACCTAAGTTTATAGCCTTCATGTAATTAGTTTTAAATTTTCCAGTAATTTCTATCTATAGTTTTCTTTCTGTGTCATTGTAAATATTCCATGAATATATGAAATTTTCCTTTGATTAACTTTCTAATGTAGTTAATGTTTCTAAATTTCCTTTTCCATTTTTGATTATTGATACTCTGAGAATAAGTCGAGGGCATTTCATATCAAGTTTGGGGGAGAGTATATATCTAGTGACAGATTTTTCCTGGTACATTCACAGCACGATCAGTAATTTTGGTAAATAGTTTTTAAATCCCCTGTTTTTGTGCCAATGAGGGCATTGTCTAGTTTAAGTTTGGGGGGGATATACATCTTGTGTATATATTTATTTAATTTTGTAAATAACACTTTATTTTTGCATCACATTTTTGCATTATATTTTTGCATTACTTTAGCATTTTTGCAGAAGAAATTTTCTTTCTGTTTCAGTTTTTAGTATTTCTTAGTTTTTAGAATTTCTTAGTTTATAATTTTTTGATTAACCATCACATGTGAGTAAGATAGACAAAAATATGATTTCAAACAACCTAATGATCCATCGTAGTAGAAGTTTAACAATAAAAAATAGAACAATTATAATTCATGTTTTAGCTGTTCAAGAACACTGTATTAGAATGACTGTTTGAAACAATAATTTGATTTAAACTGTAATATTTAGAATATAGTTTCAAAATTATATAACCAGTGAGCTTTAGAGACTAATTTTTCCTTTTCTTTGGAGAGACTCTGTTCTTTATCTGTTCAATTCAAAAATTCCTTTGAACTTCTCTACTGTTATTATGAAAAATGTCATATTACTGAACTTAGAATCAAAATATTTTATGATTATGCTAACCTATTTTTTTTTTAACTATCTATTAGAGCCATCAAAACAATAAGGCATTTATGCTAGTAAATCATGAAAATGATTTAAGGACATCTTTGATTAGCCAAAAAGTCAAAATCTAAAAAATAATTTATCCTTTGAACCCATATTAGAAGCCTACACTAAATTTCTTTGTACCAAAATTTTATAAACCCTTAATCATATGTACTACCCAAAACTTTCAACCTTTAACCCTTATAAATTATGAGTTTAGAACACAAAAATAAGAAAAAAAGAGGGAGTGAAAGGAGTATAAGAAAAAGATAAGGGATATGCCGAAAAAGGGTACGACTAAAAAGAAATAAAAAAGGAAAATATGGGAAAAGAGTCAAAAATCGTAAAACGCGATTCTACAAAAAAAAAGAGAAGTAAAGAGCTTCCAAACTGAAAATCATAAGGATAGTTGAAAAAAAAAAATTTTAAATGGGATTTACAGAAAAAGAAGATGGGAAGAAGTTATCCAATTTTTGGATACTTACTGAAGTAGAAAAGAAGAGAAGAAGATAGAGAAGGAAGAATTAGATTCTCAGAAATTTTTGAATCCTATCTACCTTTCTTTGAAACCTCTTAACCCAAAGCCCTATTACAAGTTGAACAAAAGACCTTTTTGATTTACAATTTGCAAAAGCATAACCCTAGTAGAGATATGAATAAAAGATACTCTGTATTGCACAAGGAATCATATGAATAAAATTGATTATCTTTTTTCATATGATTTAATTTTTTGCAATTATCCTTTGAATAAATTCTTCTGAAGATATATCATACTGAGAGAACCCAAAATTTTGATATTTTTTTAAGAGTATGTTAATAGTGAGAGTTTTTGGATGAAAATGTTTCTAAATTTGCAGTTTAGAAAAATTTATGAATAATAAATTGTTCACTAATATGCACACATTCCACGCTTTACAAAATTGAAATTGTTGTGTTCTGATCAAGGATAACTATTAGGATGGAAAGTGGTGGTTGATGGAATCATATTTTTAAAAAACATAACAACCATGTCATGATTAAGCTAGCTAGTGTACAGAATTATTTTAGATTTTTAACCTTTTGTTTTCTTTTAATTTTGAAAATTATTTTGAAAATTCTAAAAATATTTGAGGTTTATAGGTAACTTCACTGAAAACCTTCAGGAGACTACAACTCTTCCACTAGGGATCACCTAGGGGTTTAAAGGCTTGTTGCATCTACTAAATGCAATCGTGCTCCCTACGAAAGTGGCATTTAAATTCTTAGTTTAGGATATTTTATTTTTCCTTGTTTGCTAGGGACTAGTAAAGCTTAAGTTTGAAGGTGTGATCAGTCACATAATTTATCATTTTATCACCCTTAACTTACTGATGCTAGACCCTAGTTTGCTACTAATAAGTTAACGATGTGTAGATATTAAGAAAAATCAGTAAAATAGAGTCAAAGTGTTAATCTTCATCAAAATGAACTCATAAAGCAGTAAGAAAGATGATTGAGCGTAAAAGACAATTCGACGTGTGCTGAAAGCTAAAAAATTATATTTTACGATTGAACGAAGCCAAAGAAATAAGAAATCATAATTTATGATTCTTCAAAAGATGTTCAAAGTGAAGTATGATACGGAAGAAAAGTGATCGTTCATTACAAAGAATCGTCCATAGAGAACAAGCTATGCTGAAAAGAAAAAATCATGATTTACGATTTTACAAAATATAAGCTTGATGCTATTGCCGATTGGGAATCTACACTGCCATGAATATAATTAGAAGACTGGTAGATCACGGATTTGAGAAGGAATTCTCATCATCAATTGACAACTGAGGTTGGGTTTTCTTTCGATAAAAAATTTAGTTTAGTTTAGTTTAGTTTAGTTTAGATATCTAAGGTTCCTCGATCACAATTGACAACTGGGATTGAGAGATAGAAGATTAGTGTAGATATCCGTAATTCCTCAGAAGCAATTGATGCCTGTGACTGAGGGGTGAAAGATATATTTTACTTTGTTTTCTAGTTTAGATTTATTTTTATTACAATTTACTGCTTTATAAATATCTTCAAATTTTGATTTGAATTGACGACTCAGGTTGAGATTTGCAGATTAGTGTAATGGTTTTTATTTTCCATCTTCGATTTCCTAGAATTTGATTGACACCCAAATTTCTCGTAGATTGTTAATTAGATTAAATCTATATTGATAGGATTCTAATTTTGATTGATGGCCATTGTTAGGAAACTTGATATATAGTGTAACAGTATTTTAAATTCATAAATATACGAAACTTGAAGGATTGTGATTGACGACCATAATCTAGAAAGAGGATTTAGATTTATTTTCTGTAATTAGTTTAAGAAACCATTCTTTCATTCATATTTCTCAAGTAGTTTAGAATCTTAAAGACAAATATAAGTTTTCTTAAAAATAATATTATAAAGGTAAAACACTTCCTTATGGGAATGATCCTATACTAGCACTATAATTTTTCTTGTGCGCTTGCAATAGGTTAAGACTTAATTAGAGACATATATAAGCCGCTGACTCCAAATCAGGCATGCCTTCGTAGTACCATGCGAAGGAGCTGAGGTGATCTTGAAGGACTTGGATAATCTATTATCGTTCCTTGGGGCTGAGTGTTGCACTGATCAGTAGCTTCTTAGGCTTCTCCTCAGTGCCAAAGTTGATCTCCTCTGTAGGTTTGGCGGCGGTTTGAGTTTGCTCATCGAAGCGTTTGATGACCTGTTGGAAGTCCTGTGTTTCCTCAACAATTGGTCCTTCCCCTTCATCATCGGTAAGTTCGTAAACTGCTTGATTACTACGCTGGGGGGTTAGTTTTACAAGAGGTAACCCTTCATCGGTGCAATTGATGACCACGACGTCCTTAGTGAGGTGTAGATCAAGGCTATTCATCCTCCTCTCGAAGTAATAAAGTATCTCGTCAGGTGTGATTACTAGCTTGCTCTTTCGTCGAGACGCCCTGCGCTCTGGTGAGGGAGAAATGGTAGGGTCACATCGAGCAGCATCAAGGAGCAACTTTGTGGTGTCGAAAGTGGTGACACAACTTTGTGCAGATATATTAGTTGATTCTTCCTTGAGTTCATTGGTGTAACCCTCTCTCGTAGCCTTAAGAGAAAAGTCTCTTTGTTGGTCGATAAATGGGTCTAGGATGAAGGGTTCCCTCTCTTTTTTGAAAATTTTTTATTTTTTAGGGTTTTTAATTTTTAAATTTTTAGGGCTTTTATAGTTTTCTATTTTTTATATTTTTGATAATGAATAGGATACAAGGTCAATTTCCTTAAGCGAAATCGACAAGGGCACTTCTCTTAGTTGAGGAAGCATGACGGCTAATAGAGTCATTTGTGCGAGCCTTTGAATGGCGTGGATTCGTTCTAAATTTGGCACTTTTTTTTGTAGCCTTCATCTAGTGTGATTCTCTGGATGAATGATGAAGGCAGCGGTCTAGTTGATGATCCAACCTCTTCTACTACAAGGATTGCTTGGTCTTTGGAGAACGTCTGGAGGTTCTCTGGCTCTTCTTCTTCAGGTAAGTCTGGTTGATCACCCTATGAGCTTGTGGGCTCTTCTCCTTGGGATTCACGGTATGTCAGAATGAAGGCGCATACTCTACAGTGAGGTTGTCTCGGGCGGTTTGCACCTAAACTATTTAGCCTAAAGAACTCGCCCGAGTGAGTTCCTTACTCCTTTCATTTCTACGCCCCTATTGCTAGCTCACCTGGCTAGTTCATGTTTTTGGGAACCATGCACATCACATACAATGCACGTGTACCATATATCATGCACATGTATTTGTGATTTACAGAAAAACCAAAAACTACATATACACACTATGTGTGTATATGTGAAACTTTCTAGCTTTCACTATATAAGTGAAAGTGGGGAGGAGAGTCTCTCCTATGTAACCTAAATTAGCATAGTTAGAGAGAAGGAAAAATAGAGAGAGAGAAGAGAAGGGTTGCTAAAGAGGAGGAGAGGTTCGTTGGTATAAGCAATAGAAAACCTTGAAAATCTTCACGATTAGACAAAGCTTGGATCAAACTATAGGAGATCTATCGAGTAAGGTATGAATTTAGATGTTTACGTATGTTTTAAGTAGAGTTTAAACTAGTGGACGAATGATCCTTGACACTATTAAATCTCTCATGAAGAAGGTGATAGTTCTCGAACAGATAGAGAACATACATCTTTTTGTGGCTCGCTCGAGCGGTCTAAATGGCTCGCTCGAGCGAGGACAGAGAGCATATTCTGAGCATATTCACGTTTTGAACTCGCTCGAGCGAGACCCACAGTGAAGGAGAAGCTCGCTCGAGCGAGGCATCGCTTAGAGCTACAGGTATCTCAAATTATAACCTCTCGAGCGATGAATAGTGCTCCCTCGAGCGATGAATAATAACCGCTCGAGTGATGAATAGTGCTCACTCGAGCGATGAATTGTAACCGCTCGAGCGAGGTCAAGTGCTCGCTCGAGCGAGGCTAAATGACCGGTCGCGCGAGGAATTACCCAGTTCTCTCATTTCTTTTAGTGTAAATTATGAGAGGTGTGTTTCCAAGGGTTCTAGAGACCTTTCTGAGTATTTTCGTGTCACATGCAATGTAAGCGTGACGTGAGTTGTTATGCGTAAACCTCTATGAGAAAGGAGTGCGTTGGATTTTACTTGAGGTATGGAATATCTTGGAACATGTACTTTAATTTGTCAAAACCACGTATGTAGAGTATTTCAAACATATAGAGTATCTCAAGAGAACAGTCATATTAAATATGTTTCCAACATGTGTGTGTGCGTGTGTGAATTTAAATGGAAATCATGAAGTCCCTAGGAGACGTAGAATTGTAACAACAGGCATCTGAATGATGCATTAAACCAGTAGCATCCCAGGGATGCAGAAGAAACCAAATGGTGGAACAAAAGAAGAACGATAAGGCCTAATGTAATAAAATTAGCATAATCACGGTGAATACCTATATGTAGAGCACATTTGATATTCTGCTATTTAAGGTTTAATTAGAATACCCCACCGACGTGGCGGGATACCCACGACTGACTCGACAGGATATCCGTGACCAGTACGGCGGCCAAACCGTACATAATAGCACATCCCAGGGATGTTGAATTGAGAATAGACCCCACCACCTAAGAGAAAGGGGCCTAGGTGGTATTGAATTTTAACATATAACAAATGTCTATTTAGACGACGATAGTGGGTATTCCATCGAGGCTCGATGCTATATTGCCCGGGGACTATTTAAGTTAAGATTTAAGTGATTAGGCCGAATCCATTTCTATACCAGTAAGACAAGAATAAATAAAGTCATGCAAAGTAACAGTTGTATCTATCATTTTATTTCCAATTATTCTTTTGTCTTTCAGCAGTTCTATCAAATAAATTGTATCTTTAAATTGTTTTAACATACATGTGAGAGCTTAATTTATATGTTCACTGTGTTTCCCTATTGAGCTAGGATGTAGCTCACCCCCCTTAGAATATACGTCGCAGGTCCAGGACTAGAGGCAGCACAAGCTTCTGGAGACGTTGATCCGGGAGACTCGGATTACGTGTCCACAAAAGATTCAGAGCCTCCTCCTGAAGAATTCTTCTAGGAGACCCATTGCATACTTTGAGAGTGAGTTGAGAGTATTTAGGTACGGCTTGGTATGTCAAGCCTCTTTATTTTGAATGTAATTAAATACCTTTATTCTTTTGACTAACCGTCTGGGGTGAACAGTTATTACCAACGGTTCGGGTCAGTTCTTATGCCCATGAATTGGCATGGGACAAGAACTGTCTCTAGAGTTTCTGTTATTTTAAATGCATGAGAACTTTTTTAGGGTAGATGCATGTACCTTACTTATAGTTTTTGGCTTGTATAGATACCAATGCTTCATAGATAATTATAGGGCACGGCCTTGAGGGTCGTGCTGATGGCACGGGTTTTGGGGTGCCGAAATTCGGGCTGTCATAGTTGGTATCAAAGCCGTTTCTTTTACATTTCTGACAATCATTTTTGTCAGAACATAGGGACTTCTGCTAACAAAACTGTGATTTCTCATGCAGACCGTTATGTTTCCTAGAGGAAGAGGCCAACCCAGGGGTGGTCATGATAGGAATTTACGCAGTAGAGATGAGTTCATCTCGCCTACGAACAGAATTCCATTGGGAAATAGGGAGGTTCTCGAGGGCAGTGGCTAAGAAGAGAACCAAAATCAAGCAGAAAATCAGGATCGAGACCGTCAGGATCAAGATCAGAGGGAACAAGATAGAGTGAGGGAAAGAAATGAAGAAAGAAAGGAGCGTCAGAGGATGATGCATACTATAGAAACAATGGCAACTGCCATGGCACAACAGGCAGCATCCTTGGCAGCTCATGCCGCCCTAGAGCCACATCAGACACCTACGCCTCCAGTAGGACCTACACTACCAGTAGCTTCAACATTTACCGAATTCAGAAGGATGAGACCTCCTAGCTTTTCAGGGCAGGCAGACACCATGGCAGCCGAGAATTGGCTGAGTGAAATGGAGAAGGTATTTAGTGTACTGACATGCACAAAGGACGAGAGTGTCCGTTGGGCAGCTTACATGCTAGATGGAGAGGCTGGACCTTGGTGGAAATCTATTTCGCGGACTAGGGCTCAAGAAACTCCAGATATGCCATGGTCATGGGATGAATTCATCGAAGAGTTCAACAAGCAGTACTTTTCGGAGGTTGTGAGGAATCAAATGGAGACCCAATTTTTATAATTAATGCAAGGGAAGATGACCGTAAGAGAGTACGGAGTAGAGTTCATGAGACTAGCTCGTTTCGCTCCAAACTACGTAGTTTCGGATGTGATGAAAGCAAAGAGGTTCCAACAAGGTTTAAGGCTGGACATTCGAGGAGGAGTTGCGTCATTTCAGCTGAAGACCTATGGAGAGGTCATGAGTAAGGCATTAGTGGTCGAAGAAGAAAATAATAACCGATACCGTCAGAGGGAACAGCAGGGAAGAGGAAGCATAGATCACGGTAGGACCGGGAGTTATGAACCAATGAATAAGAAGCCAAGGTTTGTAGCACCGAATCAGAGGCAACCGTTCCAGACAGGGTATGGGAGAGTCGAACAACAGACCACTCATCAAAGATTCCCATTGCTGGCATCAGGGAAGACCGATGAGGTATGAGGGTCCTGCTATTTCCACTGGAGCCACAGTTACACAAGGTTTTTCACGAGCTGCTTCTTCAACACCAAGAGAGATTTGTGCCAAGTGTGGCAAGTCCCACAAAATGACGGATTGCAGGCAAGGAATGTGAGGTTGTTTTAAATGTGACAAGATGGCCCTGAGGCAATTAAGGAGAAGACGGCCTCAGCTTCCATGCCACGACCTATTTAATCACGAAAACCAGTTGTTCAAGGGAGAGCCTATGCAGTTACTGCCCAAGAAGCAGGGAGCGTACATGACGTCATTCAAGGTGAGATTCCTTTTAAATAAAGAATTTCAATTTAATACAAATTTTAGATAGAGAAGATGCACTCGTTAGAACAGCGTGTAGACTCATTTTTGTAAGTTAGAAATTCTAAATTAAGTATGTGCTATATATGTATATGTGTGTGATATAGGTACTTTACAAGTCTATAAAAAAGGATGCTATGTAGCACGTGGCGCACGAGTGTTGATAGACCCAGGGTCTACCCACTCCTTTATCACCCCTAGATTTGCAAAGAAAATGAAGATTGTTCCGGAGACACTAGACTGTGTTATCAGTGTCTATCCCAATGGGAGAATTAGTGGACACAGAGTTAGTTTGCAAATCGGTAGTAGTGAGTGTCCGGGATGGCGTCGTCTATGAATTAGACGCGCAATTAATATTGTTGGACATGCAAGGATTCAATGTGATCCTTGGCATGGATTGGCTGTCTCATCATTGTGCAACAGTGGATTGTAAGAACAAAGTTGTTATTTTTTGACCTAACACAAGGAGATTATTTTGATTTTGAGGAGAGAGGTCGACACAGGTACCACTCATCTCCGCAGTCAGAGCCGAACGATTAATCAGAAAGGGGTGTAGCGGTTATTTGGCATTTCTTAAGGGAGATAAAGAAGAAAAGAATGTTATTTCTGAGATAACAGTAGTGCGAGAGTTCGAAGACGTATTTCCAGAAGAATTGCCAGGATTACCTCCAATGAGAGAAGTGGAATTCGCTATCGACTTAGCACCAGGAACGGAGCCTATTTCAAAAGCACCATACAGGATGGCTCCTGCTGAGTTGAAAGAGTTGAAAGAGCAGTTGCAAGAGCTCATGAATAAAGGGTTTATAAGACCAAGCTTGTCTCCATGGGGAGCACCGGTTTTGTTTGTGAAAAAGAAAGATGGGTCGATGCGAATGTGCATTGACTATCGACAATTGAACAAACTTACTATGAAGAATCGATACCCTTTGCCAAGAATAAATGACTTGTTCGATCAGTTGTAAGGAGCGAAGTACTTTTCCAAGATCGATCTGAGATCTAGATACCATCAGTTAAGAGTCAAGGCCGAGGACATTCAGAACATGGTATGGACACTATGAATTTTTAGTGATGTCGTTTGGGTTGACAAATGCACCGGCGTCATTTATGGATTTAATGAATCGGGTGTTTAAACCACACCTGAACTCCTGCATCATCGTGTTTGTTGACAGCATCCTGATTTACTCTAAATCAAAGACGGAGCATGAAGCATACTTACGAGTCACTCTGCAAACTTTGCATGAACACCAATTGTACGCCAAACTCAGCAAATGTGAATTCTGGTTAGAAGATGTCAGCTTTTTGGGACATGTCGTCTCAAAGCCTGGTGTCATAGTAGATCCCGCTAAGATCGAGGTAGTAGTGAATTGGGAGCAACCAAAGACTGTGACCGATGTCCAAAGTTTCCTTGGACTAGCAGGTTATTATCGACGTTTCATAGAGGGGTTTTCAAAGATATTGGGACCTCTTACGAGGCTTACAAGAAAGGATTCAAGATTTGAGTGGAGTGAAGCGTTCGAGAAGAGTTTTCAAGAACTCAAGAAGAGACTCACTTCAGCTCCAGTATTAGCCATTCCTTCAGGCAGTGGAGGATTCACGGTCAACAGTGATGCTTCGTATAACGGTTTGGGTTGTGTGCTCAACCAACACAAAAAGGTGATAACTTACGGGTCAAGACAGTTGAAAAAGTATGAGAAGAACTATCTGACGCATGATCTAGAACTAGCAGCGGTCATATTTGCATTGAAGATTTGGTGACATTATTTATACAGGGTAACGTTTGAAATCTTCACCGACCATAAGAGCCTCAGATACTTATTTACGCAAAAGAAACTTAACATGAGGCAGCGCAGATGGATGGAATTCCTCAAAGACTATAACTGTTCCATACAGTACCATCCAAGCAAAGCTAATGTGGTAGCCGATGCCTTGAGTAAGAAGAATTCAGCGCAGTTAGCTAGTTTAATTTTGGGAAGGCACCGATGGAAGTTACTTGAAGATCTGGCACTATATGGTGCAGACATCAAGTCGCAAGCTATAGGAGCCTTTTTGGCCAACATATCAGTGAAACCAGTGATATTCGAACACATAAGAGAACTACAGATGGAAGACCCAGTACTAACCAAGACCCGTCAGGACGTAACGGAAGGCATCATATCAGAATTCTCAATCAAGGAGGATGGTTCCTTATTGTTCAAGGGTAGACTTTGCATTCCTAACAATGTCGATATGCGAAGAACCATTCTCGATGAGACTCACAAATCAAATTATGCTATCCACCCCGGCAGCACAAAGATGTACCAAGATTTAAAAAGGAATTACTGGTGGAGAGGTCTGAAGCAGGACGTGGCAGAGTACGTCTCATGGTGTTTGACATGTCAGCAAGTGAAAATTGATCACAGACACCCTGCGGGATTATTACAACCTCTGCCAGTACCAGAGTGGAAATGGGAATCGATCTCTATGGACTTCATCGTTGGACTACCGTGCACTACAAAAAGATATAATACCATTTGGGTAATTGTGGACCGACTGACCAAGTCAGCACACTTCCTACCTTACAACACGATGTACACGACAGGAAAACTCGCAGAATTATATATGAAGGAGATAGTATGCCTACATGGAATCCCAAGCAGTATCGTTTCGGATCGTGATCCACTATACACGTCAAAATTTTGGAAGAAATTTTAGGAAGGAATGGGAACCCGACTGGACTTCAGTTCAGCTTTCCATCCACAAACAGATGGGCAAACAGAGAGAGTAAATCAAGTAATAGAAGACATGCTCAGAGCGTGTATGTTAGAGCTGCAAGGATCATGGGATCAGTACCTACTGTTGATCGAGTTTGCGTACAACAACAGTTTCCAGATAAGCATTAGAATGGCACCGTATGAAGCCCTGTACAGAAGGCGATGTAAATCACCAATCAATTGGGAGGAAACGAGTGAAAATTTTGTTTTGGGACCCGAGTTGCTTGAAGATAATGCCGCTATTGTCCGCATGATCAGAGAAAGACTAAAAGTGGCTCAAAGCAGACAGAAAAGCTACGCCGATATCAAGCGAACTAGTGTGAACTATAAGGTGGGTGAACACTTGTTTGTGAAGGTGTCGCCTATGAAAGGCATGATGAGATTTGGAAAGAGAGGGAAGCTAAGTCCCTGTTATCTCGGACCCCTTCCAAATTCTGGGTCGGGTGGGCGAAGTCGCATATCGCATTGGATTACCACTAGTGTTCGATCGAGTACATAACGTTTTCTACATTTCTATGCTCAGAAAATATGTGGGTGACCCTTCCCACATTCTACAAGGTCAACCATTGGAGATGCATGAGGATATGAGCATGATAGAAGAACCGGCGGATATATTGGATAGAAAGGAACAAGTGCTACGCACCAAAGTTATTCCCTTAGTGCTTGTCTAATGGAAGAATCATCTGGTCGAGGAGGCAACGTGGGAACGTGAGGCGGATGTCAGAGAACAATATCCCAACTTGTTCGAAATTGCCAACTAATTAGTCCTATTCAAATTAATAATATGTAATGATTGGTAGTATGAAAGTCTCTTTTTCTTTTTAATGAATGATTGAATTTTTTTGAAATTTTAGTATATTAACTCCAAATTATGATAGAACCAACTTTTGTGTGAAAAATTTCAGATACACCACATAGGAAACTAGTGGTGAGGACTATTAACAGAAAACGAGCAAAAGAGCACTAGAAAAATATTTCTGGGCTCGCTCGAGCGACCACTTATACTCGCTCGAGCAAGCCACATAAAATCATAAACTTCGCTCGCTCGACCGATGACTATTGCTCGCTCGAGCGAGGTCAGAGTACATATATGGGCGGACTTCTGTTCCTTTATTTCATCTTCACGCGAGAGACTCCCGAGCGAGAGTTAGGGCTCTTTTTTGTTAATCTCCATACTTTTACATCCGATTCAAGCGGGATTCGGACGATTTGATCCGTCAAAAGCGTTCAAAAAGGTGAAATCTTCACTATTTCTACCTTATTTTCATTTATAATTTCTCCTTAAATATCAATGGCATCCCAAAGCCCTAAACCCCAACCTAGGAAACGGGTGGCGATTTGATCGCCATCATCACGCAATCAAGCGCCACAGACACCACAAACACACCCATCCACACCTCCTACCCCAATCCAATTAAATGAATGGTGGGGATCGAAAGTTTTTAAAACAGAATGGGAGATCCATCCCTCTTGTTTTGGGGATCCGACGTCCACCCAATGGACTTCGGATTTCCTTACAAACAACCACCTACGAGCACTGTTGACCCTTTTGGAGCTCTGTACTATCCAAGGCTCGTAAAGTTATTCTACCAAACACTCAAGACCAACATGAGTGAGGACTCTATCCTCATCACAATTGACAAGAAAGAACTTATTTTCGGTAGTGCTGATGTCTCCTCCGTTATGCAGTGCCCCGACAGATACACACCAAACCCCCTGTCTCTACCACCTTTTCCTGGGAACGTAGGTTTCCCGACCATTATCGCTGACATTACCGGCGGCGCCACCGCATCAGGCCAATCGATCACCCAATCCCAATTTCCGCCACACATGTGGTTTCTAGATATTATATTTAAGAAAAATTTACACCCGACCGGTCATCACCAAGAGCGCCACGAGATGATTTTGCGGGCTCTATACTCCGCTTTCCACAATAGGTGGTTTAGCGCTCCGAATGTGGTCATCAAGGGCATGGCGCATGCCCATAAAAGAAACCTAAGGGGCTATTCCTCCACCAATCAACCGACTACCTTATGCACGTTTAATTTCCCGTCTCCTTGATTCACGAAATGGGAAGGAGGGATTTCAAATCAAGACGGACGAACTCGTGCTCACCGACAACATCATTCCATTCCTCGCCCAAGACTTAAGCCAAAATCTAAAGAGCCTTCAAACTAGTGTCAATAAGAAGAGAGAGATCGTCAGATTTCCCGACAAGCAACGCAGCAAGCACCGGCGGGACCGACTGCTCCCTCCACGTCATCTTCACAGCCCCTACCTAGCACCGACAGCGGTATGATGCAAGAGATCCACCAGCAGGAGCGGGAGATCAGACTACATCAGCGGTTCCAGGAGGCGCTCCTTATAGAACTCATGGGCCATGCTTACCCGCAGACATACAGGGAGCGCATTGGTGCTATGCGAGGTGCTTTTTTGGAGCATCTAGCTCCGGCCCTGCTATGAGGAGCACTACAGCGGGTGCCACTACCGCCAGGGAGGTTGGTGATGATGATGACGACAATGACGATGAGGACGATGATGAGGAGTATGAGCAGAGTGATGACTAGGCCGTCATCTGTCATTTAAAATTTTATGATTATCAGTGTAATATTTCGTGATTATGAGGTGAAAATTTTTTGTTTGAAACAATCGTGAGATGATTGTCACAAAATCTAGGGCGGACATAATAGTGAATTGATATAGATATGCATAAATTTTGATTAAATGAGTCTGTTTGGTACAATGTGCAGGCTCTCATAAATTGATTGTGTAATTGATTGTGTAGTTGATTGTGTAGTTGTACATAAATCCTTGTGCAGGTCCTCATATATTGAAGTGGAATGAATGTCATTCTGCTTGTGAAAATAGACGTTAAGAGAGTTCTATGATAATGAGGATGCTTAATAGGAGTGCCTTCTTATTATGTGTTGTTTAAAAAAAAAATTCCTCATGCAGGTGTGATCTCAAGTCATTGGACCATATATTCATTTATGTGATTATGATTGCTTGAGTGTGTTACTACGAAGGTCTGTTCGAAATTTTTTTTATATAGTCGTTTTTTATTCCTAGTGTGTCGTCAATTTTTTAGGACGAAAATTTTATAAGGTGGAGTGAATGTCATAACCCTAGATTTTTGGGAACAATGCACATCACATACCATGCACGTGTATCACATATGATGCACATATATTTGTGATTTCCAGGAAAACCAAAAACTACATATACAGACTATGTGAGTATATGTGAAACTTTCTAGCTTTCACTATATAAGTGAAAGTGGGGAGGAGAGTCTCTCCTACGTAACCTAAATTAGCATAGTTAGAGAGAAGGAAAAATAGAGAGAGAAGAGAAGGGTTGCTAAAGAGGAGGAGAGGTTCGTTGGTATAAGCAATAGAAAACCTTGAAAATCTTCACGATTAGACGAAGCTTGGATCAAACTATAGGAGATCTATCGAGTAAGGTATGAATTTAGATGTTTACGTATGTTTTAAGTAGAGTTTAAACTAGTGGACGAATGATCCTTGACACTATTAAATCTCTCATGAAGAAGGTGATAGTTCTCAAACAGATAGAGAACATACATCTTTTTGTGGCTCGCTCGAGTGGTCTAAATGGCTCACTCGAGCGAGGACAAAGAGCATATTCATATTTTGGACTCGCTCGAGCGAGACCACAGTGAAGGAGAAGCTCGCTGGAGCGAGGCATCGCTTAGAGCTCCAAGTATCTCATATTATAATCGCTCGAGCGATGAACAGTGCTCGCTCGAGCGATGAACAGTGCTCGCTCGAGCGATGAATAATAACCACTCGAGCGATGAATAGTGCTCGCTCGAGCGATGAATAATAACCGCTCGAGCGATAAATAGTGCTCGCTCAAGCGATGAATAATGACCACTCGAGCGCTGAATTGTAACCGCTCGAGCGAGTTCAAGTGCTCGCTCGAGCGAGGCTAAATGACCACTCACGCGAGGAATTACCCAGTTCTCTCAGTTCTTTTAGTGTAAATTATGAGAGTTGTGTTTCCAAGGGTTATAGAGACCTTTCTGAGTATTTTCGTGTCACATGCAATGTAGGTGTGACGTGAGTTGTTACGCATAAACCTCTACGAGAAAGGAGCGCGTTGGATTTTACTTGAGGTAGGGAATATCTTGGAACATGTACTTTAATTCGTGAAAACCATGTATGTAGAGTATTTCAAACATATAGATTATCTCAAGAGAACAGTCATATTAAATATGTTTCCAACATGTGTGTGTGCGTGTGTGAATTTAAATGGAAATCATGAAGTCCCCAGGGGACGTAGAAATTGTAACAACGGGCATCTGAATGATGCATTAAACCAGTAGCATCCCAGGGATGCAGAAGAAACCAAATGGTGGAACAAAAGAAGAACGATAAGGCCTAATGTAATAAAATTAGCACAATCACGATGAATAACTATATGTAGAGCACATTCAATATTCTATTATTTAAGGTTTAATTAGAATACCCCACCGACGTGGCGGGATACCCACGACTGACTCAGCAGGATATCCGTGACCGGTACGGCGGCCAAACAGTACACAATAGCACATCCCAGGGATGTTGAATTGAGAATAGACCCCGCCGCTTAAGAGAAAGGGGCCTGGGTGGTATTGAATTTTAACATATAAAAAATGTCTATTTAGACGACGATGGTGGGTATTCCATTGGGGCTCAATGCTATATTGCTCGGGGACTATTTAAGTTAAGATTTAAGTGATTAGGCTGAATCCATTTCTATGCCCGTAAGACAAGAATAAACAAAGTCATGCAAAGTAACAGTTGTATCTATCATTTTATTTCTAATTATTCTATTATCTTTCAGTAGTTCTATCAAATAAATTGTATCTTTAAATTATTTTAACATACATGTGAGAGCTTAATTTATATATTCACTGTATTTCACTATTGAGCTAGGATGTAGCTCACCCCCCTTAGACTATATGTCGCAGGTCCAGGACTAGCTGCAGCAGAGACTTCTGGAGACGTTGATCCGGGAGACTCAGATTATGTGCCCACAGAAGAGTCAGAGCCTCCTCCTGAAGAATTATTCTAGGAGACCCATTGCGTACTTTGAGAGTGAGTTAAGAGTATTTAGGTACGGCTTGGTATGTCAAGCCGCATTATTTTGAATGTAATTAAATACCTTTATTCTTTTGATAAACCGTCTGGGGTGAACAGTTATCACCAACGGTTTGGGTCAGTTCTTATACCCATGAATTGGCATGGGACAAGAACTGTCTTTAGAGTTTCTGTTATTTTAAATGCATGAGAACTTGTTTAGGGTAGATGCATGTGCCTTAGTTGTAGTTTTTGGCTTGTATATATACCAATGCTCCATACAGAATTACAGGGTACGGCCTTGAGGGTCATGCTGATGGCATGGGTTTCATGGTGCCAAAATCTGGGCTGTCACATGTGTCCTATACACACATTAGTTGTGTGCGGCACCAAGTTGTCGGATTCGTGGCTCATGAGGTCTAGGGTTAGCTCCCATTTACAATCAGATCTGATACATGGTGGCTTTTATACATGGTTTGTGTCCTAGTGTACGGTCAGCACAAGGAAGTGTGTGTGCGGGTCCACCTAAGGTTGCAATGTAACCTATGTGTATGCTATCGCTAAAATATATTGACTTCCATTTGGAATGGTTAATCTAACTATTGACGGTATACGGTACACGATGCCCGTCACCCCTGGTACTGAGTATCGACACAACGTACAAGGTTTCAGAATCTCGGGGTATTACATCCTCCCCCCCTTAAGAAAATTTCCATCCTCGAAAATTGACAACGACTATTCAGTGTGGGGAACATGCAGCTGGGTAGTATCCTAATTGGTAATCTACATCATGTCTTTAAAAGCAATTTAATGAACTTCAGAAAAACCGTTGTTAATTCTCGATTCATCAAGTATTGAACAATGACAGTTGAGTTGTATGATTCATTTAAATCCGTGTAGGCGTATGTAAACATTCGGTGAGCTTTTTAAGGCGTTGCAAAGGTATACAAAATCTCTGCTAAGTTAAAATATTTCATGTGTAAACCGACTATCTATCCTTTTCATTGTCAGTCAATCAAGGAAAATCTGTGTTAATCAGTGTTCTCGTGGAAATTACCATCATAAATTTTAAGAAAACATAGATGTAATTTTGTTCAAAGACCTAAAGGAGTGCAATCCAAATATTTTATTCTAATTAATTTGTATATAGAATCACAGGAAATATAGCTGGTTATATTTTACATAGCAGTTATACAAAAGGAATTAGATTGATTACCCCTTTTCTTTGGATAGTCACTGACCTGGCTGCTCACCCGACGGATCAGTGGCTGGCTCTTCACTACGTGTAGGTCCTGAGGTGAATGGTGCAGCTTCTGAGCCTGAAGCTTCCCCCATAAACCCTAGAGTGTAAGGTGCGGTGGTTGGTTACGCCTTCTCTATAAGGCATGCAAGCATCTGATCTTGCTAATCAAGTCGCAGATGTATCGATTGGTTATCCTAACGTAGTGCGGTGAGTTGGCTTAGAGTTTGTTGGTGTTGGATCTCCGCCAGTTGAACGAATTCTAATAATGTAAGGACGGCTTCACGCTGACCTGGTGGTTGTTCGGGCAGATCAAGGGCTTGCTGAGTCAGAGGTGGTTGCTGTTGATGTGCATGGACACCCTGTGCTACCTGTTGGTGGTGCCTCGCAATCAAACTCTTCCTCAAGCTCTTGTAGCTTAAGCTCCAATCATCTAAATTATATCGCTTAATGTTATCCATCAAGTGTACCTCATCGGAAGAGATATCGAATTCGTTGTTAGGGTGGTCATACTGTTCTATCAACCGAGATATGAGGCAAGTGTAGGGTATGGATTTTGACGACCTCTTTTTGGTTGGAAGCATTTGTTTGCGGCCATTTTGTAGTCCCTCATACACTACGGCTAGTGCATTAAACCAGTGGTTGCCAAATGCAGTGTACAAAGCTTGCTGAATATTCCCCCTTCTTTCACGGTCGTGCCCCACAGGGTAAAGGTTAGCTCAGAATATCACATCCAATATCCACATATCAGGAGGTAGGTGTGCCCTCCTAATTTGACTGACCCGTTCCCTGCTCACCCTCAGTCAAATTTGCCATAATATTGTGGAATGGTACCTCATCGATGGGTGGTGCTAAGCCCCTGGCCTAAAGAAACTCAGAAGAGGCACACATCACCATGGCAATGTGATCAACATTGAACTCAAAACTGTGCCCATCAATTTCGATGCAAAGCTTTTGTTCTTCCTCATGAACATGAAAATTCTAGTAGAATAATCTGACTAGTCGAGGATAATAGTGATC
This sequence comes from Chloranthus sessilifolius, assembly GCA_021018995.1. NCBI lineage: Eukaryota > Viridiplantae > Streptophyta > Magnoliopsida > Chloranthales > Chloranthaceae > Chloranthus > Chloranthus sessilifolius. Next base: position 75,940,927 of record CM037587.1, read on the forward strand.
ATGAAATGGTCGAAGGAGTGTCTGTAGTCAAGCTTTCTCTATGTAATTTCTCGCCCACACAGTGGTGGGTTGGTCATTAAAAAGACTCCCCTCGAATGACCTTTCGGGCTCAAAGGACTTGGCTGCCCACCACTCCGAGGGTTGTTCTTTCAGTGGCGGTGATGGTGGGTCATCCATAGGGCATTTTGACGACAAGACCTTGGTCTTCGAGGTAGGCGCATAGAGGTCTTGAGACGGATTGCTTCTTCGAAGCCATGCAAAACATGGGTATATGCGTAGAAAATGAAGAAAAATTACACAAGGAAGGTGGCGAAAGTTACCCTTGTCGCATGTGCAAGAACATATGGCTGATGCTTGAAGGAAAACGAGATCACGCGATGATTTAGCGACAACAATGGAGCTCCTCACTCCCAGAGAGAAGAAACTGATGGAGAAGGCAAAGAGGAAACCCAAAACCCCAAAGAAATCGTGTGGAAATGGGGAAAAGAGGGTTTTGAAACCCTTAAATACCTTGAGGGTCGCCGGGCGAGATCTAAAAGTCGCTCGGGCGAGATCTATTAATGCAACAGCTTCTAAAAAGGTCGCCTGGGCTAATCTGAGGCCATTTCTGCCTTTAAAATGATGCTGAAGGTGTCGCCCGGGCGAGTTATGAGGCTCACTCGACGGTTTGGTTTATTTCTTCTATTTCCCAGGCTAGAACCTATGTTCTTCTACTAACCAGTACCTAATCCACACACATGCACTTTAATAATACCAAAATCAACACTCCTTTGGTTCGTACGCCTTATAATTCATACCATTTCAAACCGGTGCAAGCAGATGTGTGCAACTACACAGGCAATACCTCTTCGATTTGGTGCAAAAGAAAGTGTGCTTAGTACAATTATGTATATATGGTGGTCGTGACATCTCGAGGTTGTTTCAATTTTTTGTGGATACACTTGTTTAATTATGTACGATGGTGATTGGAGATGTGTAACGATTACCTCTTTGCAAAAACTTTGAAAATTGTATAATTAGATTTAACAGCCCGTTTTCGCTAATAACATTCATACATTAACGACATTACTCGAAAAGATGAGGGTACAAATTGCGAATTTCGGCTTAGCGCTCCCATGTTGCTTCGGCGGTGGAGTGGTTACGCCATTACACTAGGACAAGAGGGATGCGCTTTGTCCTCAACACTTTTTCTTTGCAATCCAATATCTTGATCGGCTCTTCGGGCAGCATTAAGTCTTTTTGGACTTTGATCGGTAAGTAGTCTAATACATGTGTTGGGTCGTGTACTTACTTGCATAACATCGACACGTGAAAGACATCGTGTATGCTTGACGATTGTGGCGGTAAGGTGAGTCGATAGGCTACTTTGCCAACACAGCCAAAGATCTGAAATGGTCTGATGTATCTAGGACTTAATTTTCCCTGCTTTCTGAAGCACATGACCCCTTTAGTTGGTGAGATTTTTAGGAATGCGTGATCCCCCATCTGAAAGTCGACATTGGTTCTCTTGAGGTTGGCATAACTTTTCTGCTGACTTTGAGCAACTTTTAGCCGTTCACGAATGACCTGAACAATCTCATTCATGCTTTCGATCAACTCCGGGCCCAACAACACATGCTCTCAGACTTCTTCCCAATTAAGTGGAGATTGACATCGGCGACCGTAGAGTGCTTTGAATGGAGCCATACCAATACTTGCTTGAAAACTGTTGTATGCGAATTCAATTAAGGGTAAGTATTTGTCCCATGATCCTTGAAAATCTAGTATACTGGCTCTCAGGACATCTTCGATCACTTGATTCACCCTCTTTGTTTACCCGTCGGTTTGGGGGTATGTCGTGCAATCGAACTATCTCCCTCAAATATATTTCAGTAAGTTTAGCAGTTGTATACCTCGCATTGTAAGGTAGGAAGTGAGCTAATTTGTTTAAATGGTCGACAACCACCCAAATTGTATTGTAACCCTTCTATGTTCTCGGCAGCCCAAGTATAAAGTCCATGGAAATGTTCTCCCATTTCCACTCGGGAATCGGTAGTGGCTGCAATATGCCTGCTGGGTGTAGATGATCGACCTTGACTTTCTGGTATACTAAATATTTTGCAACATGCTCTGTGATATCTCTCTTCATTCCTTTCCACCAAAAATTCTTGTTAAGATCCTGGTACATTTTGGTGCTGCCCGGATGTATGGTGTACATAGACTTATGGGCTTCTTCTAATACTTCACACCTCAGTTCATCATCAGTTGGCACGCATACCCTCCCCTGAATGTCAAGGACCCACTTTCCTTTATCGAGAAATGTGGGTGATTTCCACTGAGCACTCCCTACCTGATAGCCATGAGTTCCACATCTAACCCTTGGAGTTCTTTGATCCCACCAAAGAGTGTTTATTGGAACTTAATGCTAACTATCAGAGCTTCGAATTCGTTCATCTCAAATGTGGTGTCACATGAGGCTAAGTCTTTGAATAGCTGCCATCTGTGCATTCTTGCCACAAGGTGTGCCAACTGAGCAAATGATTTCTGGCTTAATGCATCAACTACCACATTTACCTTCCCTGGATGGTATTGTATTGAGCAATCATAGTCTTTCAGTGACTCCATCCATCTCTACCTCAGATTTAGATCTCTTTATGTGAAGAGATACTTCAAACTTTTGTGATCAATGAAGATTTGGAATGTTTCACCATATAGGTAGTGTCTTCAAGTCTTTAAGGAAAAGATAACAGCTGCTAATTCCAGATCGTGCATGGTCTTCCAACTGTCTTGACCCATATGCTACTACTTTTTCATGCTGGTTCAATACGCAACCTAATCCTGTGTGAGATGCATCGGTAAATACCACAAATCCTCCACGGCCATCTGGTATGGTAAGCACGGGTGCCGACGTCAATTTTTGCTTGAGCTCTTCTCACACACTTCAGTTCACTCAAATTTGACGTTCTTTCTAGTGAGTTGTGTGAGCGGTCCAAAAAATCTTCGAGAATCCTTCCAAAAATCTGCGATAGTAGCCGGCGAGTCCAAGAAAACTATGAATCTCGGTGATAGTCTTGGGTTGTTCCCAATTTACTATGGCCTCAACCTTGGATGGATCTACTATTACACTCGATTCTAAGATGGTGTGTCCTAGAAAGCTCACTTGCTTCAACCAGAATTCACATTTACTAAGCTTTGCATATAAATGATGATCTCAAAGTGTCTGGAGTGCTAACTGCAAATGCTACTCATGCTCTTCCCTCGTCTTGGAATATATGAGTATATCGTCTATAAAGACCACCACGAATCGGTCTAGATGGGGCTTGAATACCCGATTCATAATATCCATGAAGGATGTCGGTGCATTGGTCAGCCCAAATGGCATTATGAGAAACTCATAATGGCCATACCTTATGCAGAAGGTTGTTTTGGGGACATCATCAGCTCTCACCTTAATCTGATGGAAACCAGATCGTAGGTCTATCTTAGAGAAGAATTTCGCTCCTTGCAACTAGGCGAAGAGGTCATCTATTGTAGGGAGCGGATACCGGTTCTTTATGGTCAACTTGTTCAACTACCGGTAATCTATACACAGTTGGATCGGAACCATCCTTCTTTTTTACAAACAACACTGATGCTCCCCATGGAGACACACTCTGCCGAATGAATCCCTTATCGAGTAACTCTTGCAACTGCTCCTTTAACTCTTTCAACTCGGCCGGTGGCATTCGGTATGGAGCCTTCGATATTGGTTCTATGTCGGGAGCTAAGTCGACTGTAAATTCGACTGCTCTTTCTGGCGGTAAACCCGACAAGTCCTCAAGGAATACATCGGGGAACTTGTAGACAATCGGAATGTTGGCAATGTCAACCTTCTCGTCCTTTTGTCCTTGTATGAAGGCAAGGTATCCCTGGCATCCCTTGTTGATCAGTCGTTCGGCTCAAATTGCTTACATAAAGGATACGACGGCCGGTCAGATGCCAATGAATATGAATGGCCTCTCCCTCTTGGGATATAGAGTGACTATTTTCTCTAAGCAATCTACCTTGGCTCGCAATTTGGTTAGTCAATCCATGTCGAGTATTGCATCAAATCCTTACATTTCAAGCAGGATTAGATCAGTTGTAGTTTGGCGGTGTGCCATGGTGACAGCGACCAATCGGCATATTGCATCCATACTCACTGAACTTCTCGTTGGTGTAGAGATAGCTAAGAAAAAATCTAGGGGTTCAGGTGTGTAGCTGATCTCCCTAGCATAGGTTGGTGTAATAAATGAGTGTGTAGACCCTGACTCTATCAACACTAGTGTAAACACCCAAATTTGGCCCAAGGCCCGATCAAAACTTACTTTGAGAGAGATGCACCCCCGAGCTTCTGATAGCGTCTCCCATACCCCTAGGAACTTTTCCATATCCCTAGAAACCTTCCCAAACTCTTAAGAACCTTCCCAAGCCCCTAGGAACCTTCTCAAACCCTTAGGAATTACCCCCAAACCCATAGTTAACCCTCCCTTGCATTGGTTAGAGAGAGATGTACCAAGGTTGGCAGGGACCTCTACTGAGACTAGAGCTTATACCATTGAAAAGTAGAGGATCCCAAATTTCTAACAAGCCAAGAACAATCTCAATCCGAGTTGCACATCAAAAGTTATGACGATTCGAATATGGTCGAGCCCCTCGAGAGCTTCTCGAGAGGATGGGCATGCTTAGCGTGTATAATACACACGCTAGGCCATTTCTGGAGAAATATTGCCTAGCGTGTACATTATACACGCTATGCCATCTTTTCCCAGAAATGGCTTAGCGTGGATAATACACACGCTAAGCATAGCTGGATCCCATAGCGGGCTCTGAACTTCTCTGAAACTATAGCTATGCTTGACGTGTATAATACACATGCCAGGCTTACCTATAGTGACTGTTGGATTTTGCTTGAAATTCACTTTTGGAGTTTGACTTGTTGACCATCCCAATATTTAGGGTGGGTTTCATTAGGACTGTTGCACCCTCATTTTCCCTATTTTCAACCCTCTAGTCATTTGAAACCCCACCCTATCCACAACCTTAAAAATCCAAAAAACCTGATATTTATGATTACCTAATTGCTAACCCTAATTAGCTTTTAAGTACCCCCCTAACCCTCTCCTTTTCTATAAATAGAGAGGCACCCCTGCTTGCAAATGGCTTGAAAAAAATTCCAAAAGAGAGAAAAAATTAAGAGAGACCTTTTCCACCCTTTTGTGCACCAATCCCATACAAATTCCAAAACTTCAATGCCCCCTCTAGACCCCATCTTCCATCAAAAACCTTTAAGTTTAGGTGAGAGCTAACCCTTAGCCCTCCTCTCCTACCTCTTAGCGATCAAGCCTTAGAGGATTAGAACCCCCATTCCATCTTTTCAAGCTATCAAAATCTCACCAAGTGCACCTACCCGAAGGTCCACCGTTGTGCTACAAGGACCCAAGAGCTCCGACTCTCCCCTCTACTGCTCTGCCTTCTTAGCTTTTCCCTTGACCTTGAATTTGTGTCGTTATGCCACCGAAATCTCGATAATTGCAGAGGGGCATAAATAGGATTAAAGTGCCTTTGGGCAAGAAGAAGTGTTTTTTGTTATCGTTGTTTTTCTTTTATTTTGGCCATAGTAGAGACCGCGTTTGAGGGGGTTGATCGGGTGGCTAATACCTTCCCGATCAATAACTGAAGCCCCTACCCAAGAGCCTTTGGTGTGAATCGGTAAATCAGAGTCATATTTGGCACTTCAGTGCATTTAATATTGATTTGAGGTTTCCCAGCTCCGGGTGGCGACTCTAGTATTTATGAACAAGTGCATCATCGCGACGGACTCGCGAGACCCTACGTTTGCACAGATGGTGACTCTGCTGGGGACTAGCTAGTAGAGCTTCCCCTTAAAGGTTGGCCTCTTTGCTATTTTTTTATTTATTATTTTCTCATTTTTTTACTTACATTTTACTTGGTTTCCTTTCATACTCACCCCTATGATTCCATCAATTTTTTACTTATCCCTCCTTTCCGTCATTTACGAGCCTTAGCCGATTGGCGGGCATACTTATGTATTATCCTTACGTTCATTTTATTTTTTGTCATTTACATGCCTTAGCCGATTGGCGGGCTTACTTACGCTTTTACATGCCTTAGCCGTTTGGCGGGCATACTTGAGCTTTTCATTATTGCAATCATATCCTACCAGTGGACGCCGGCCTATAGAGGCGACACGGGATTATCACCACCCATTTTTGAACGATAAGCAAACTCCCTTTTAAAATTGAATTTAAAATTAAACCTTAAAATTGAGTTAAGGGACTTAAATCATTTTTCATGGGGGTAGCTTTTAAAGGGTTGGGAATTTAGGCAGTGATACAAACACCTGGTTCTTAGTATGGCGGTAGCCCCTAGTGGTGATGATCCGAAAAAGTATCACCCCATCTAGTATTTGAGAAGGCGCTTGCGTCGGAGGTATATCAGGTGGGTAACCGATCTTGTTATAAAGCTTAAAACCTTGGGGGAGCGCGTTTAGTAGCTCCGAATCGGCCTTGTTCCCTAGCTTCGGTGAGGAGGGACCCACCCGGAAGCATTGCTTCTCAAAAACCCAAAAAAATAGACCAATTCGAGTCTGCTATTTGCTATCAAAATAGTTTATATAAACTATTTTTGCCTAGCGTGTATAATATACACGCTAAGCCTTTTTTTGCCCAGAATTGCTCTAGCGTGTATATTACACACGCTAAGCCAACCCTTGTCAGATTTAGCCTAGCTTGTGTAATACACAAGCTAAGCCAAAATCTCCAGGATTTGGCCTAGCGCATATAATAAACACGCCAAGATTATTCTGAGCTGAGCAGCCCAAATCTGAGGCCTTTATCACCTCCCTGAGTCCCCCGCATAGTGGTTTAGTATCTCTGATAGATCCCGCACTCTTCGACACCTAATACATCCTCGCCGGTCAAAAGAGGTCACCTCTTCTTGATTTGCTCCAAGGGATTGGGTTGTTTGCATGGTTTCCCATGCCTTCATATAGATCGAAGGGTTTCCCTTTTGATTCTTCTAAAGCACGTTAGGAGCCTGTCGCAGGAGATATTTAGGGTGCGAACGCTGCCCAAAACGGAAATTCCAAAGGCCACGGAGTTCTTCATCATAAAGATTCACTTATTTTAAATTAAAATAAAAAACTATATATATATAGCTCGTGGTTCTGACATAACGGCATCGCCTTACCCTCCATCATCCCATAAGGTAAGAAGAAGAAAATTCTATGGACCCCACCGGAGGCATCCATACCCAACCCGTCACCAAGCCATGTCGTGGGCGGTAGATCCGGCTTATGCCAATCTTGATTCATCCCCGCCACGGTCCCCAACCCTTTCTCATTCGGAGGAAATGTTCACCTCCATTCCGCTAACCCAATCGTCATTCGCCATCACTAGGCCCTTCGATACACCCCATATTGCCATATTCCATCAGCACCCATTTAAAGTTCATCCCATTCCCCGCCCACACACGTTCAAGACCCATCCACATCCACTTCAAATCTCCCCAGTTTTCCCCCGCCTTTACCCAAAATCCACCTCATGCGTCGCCCTATTCTTTCCCCACCTCAAACCAAAATCCACCCCATTTTCCTTCCACATCCAATATACCCCCCTCATCCCCCTCCAATCCAAGCATGCAACATTTTCCCATATCCACTCTTCCAAACCCCCCCCCCCATCTCTCATCCATACCTCCCCAAAATCCAATCCAATCCTCCACCTTTTCCTCACATTTTCCCCAAGCAATGACCAATTATCCCTTATCCTTAAAAACCACACACAATACCCCCTCATATACCTAAGTCATGCCCAATTTTACCAGACCCATGCCCAATTTTTCCCATACGCCCACCCAATCCATACCCTATATTTCCCTTCCATCAGATACACCCCTTGCACCCACCCCCTCACCCAATCCAATGGCCATGATGGAGGACATGGTCAGGGCCTACACCAGTTGGAAGGCTTCTCAAAGCAGCCTCCCTTATCCACCCCTCATAAACCCATCTCATACATTCTCAAATCTCCATGCCCCTTTTCTCCAAAACTCCATTATCCATACCACCCAAGACCCTCACCAAACATGGGGTCATTTGAGCGGGCCTCAGGCCCCCATAGGCCAGACCCACCAAGGCCCAATGGCCCATCCAAGCTCGTTACCCTATACCCAAGCCCAGCAAGGCCCAAACCTTAGAGCCTCATACCCACACCTTCCACAATTCCCTCAAAATCCCATTCACTCATAACCTTCATACCCGACCCAATATAGGAACCTATCTCACACCGTTCATCAACCACAACTCACCCATCCTCCTGCATCTCAAACTAATCCCCATGAATTCCCCCAGGCACAATGGCCTCATTAAGCCCTAATCCAAAACTCAACCTCCACTCACCCTATAATTCCAATGAATTTCCCCCATGTACAGTGGTCCCACCCAGCACCCGTTCAGACTACCTAACACCAGCAGGAAAATCTCACCCTTCCCCCATTTTATGAAGACCCACGGTATGAGGAAGATGAGATAAGAAATAGCAAGGATTATATAGGGGCACACACAAGTATTAATCCTCTGCCACCCGTAATCACCAACCCACCGGCAATACAAAGTGAATGGAGGCCAATAGTCGAAAGAATGACACTACCATCCAAAGAATCCAAGCAATTTAGGGAAAAACTGGACGAGATTCAGAAATAATTAATGAAGATGGGTGGAACTGAAATCCATGCCACGGACTTTTTTGATGTGTGCCTATTTTCTAAAGTCCCCTTACCCTCGAAATTCAAAGTGTCGATCTTTGACAAATATAATAGCACTGGTAACCCCATTGCACATCTCAAGTCCTACTGAGGGGACATGTGCCAGTACGGAGGGGATGAGCGTTTACTTATAAAGGTCTTCCAAAAGAGCCTTGCAGGCCTGACCTTAAAGTGGTTCACTTCGCTGGAACCTTCCATGATCAAAACTTGGAAGGATCTAACTCACTTATTCTAAGAGAAATATGTCTACAACATAGACATTGAACCCAGAAAATCGGACCTAGCCCGGCTAAAGCAGAAGCCCGACGAAGCATTTAGTGATTATCTTAGGCGGTGGAGGGCACTGACATGTCAGGTCAGGAACAGAATACTTGATGATGAGCAGATTGAAATGATTTTGAAAAACACCCTCCCGATCATCTCAGACTTTCTGGTATACTAATAGCAATCCAGCTTTGTTGATTTGATAAGGAACGCCAATCACTATAAAGATGCGATAAGAGAAGGGTGATTGAACAAAACCGCAAATAGTGGGGTCCGGAGGTTCATCGATCGGAGAAATGAAAGAAGAATCGGACCAGATATACAAACAGTCGACAATACACGACCCAATACCAACATAACCCCATTCCAGTTTAGGGCAACACAGCCAGCCCCAACCAGAAGTGAGCCGATGCAAAGAATCAGAAATGGACAAGGGGCACAGATGACCTCAGAGCAAAGAAAAGCTCATTTTGATTGAATCTTCACACCCTTAGGGCAGTCCCTAAACATTTTGCTGCCTTTGTTAATTGAAAAGGGTTTGGTCACAGCACTCCAGCCACGACTCCCGTCGAATCCAACCCCGAGAAACTATGACCCCAACACCCATTGCAACTTTCACCAAGAACCAAGCCACCTAACTGATCACTGTTTCCCCCTGAAGCATGAGATATAGGACTTAATAGAGGCTGGTAAGATTATCCCTCTGACACTTCCCCAAGCTAACCAGCAAGCAAATATACACCAAGTGCCGCTACCACCACACCCACGAGGAGGGACAGGCCCAAGACCAACTATCAGCATGGTAGAAGAGTATGATGAGGAGTTTGACCCTGTCGGAGTATATCTGCACCTAGGAAGATTTTGTAGCACCATGGCAAAGAGACCAGGAGGACAGAAGCATTGGGGTGATTGAACCTTTGAATTTGGTTGATTACTTTCCTAACCCCGCACCACAAGCAGAGCCCTTAGATCTTAGGGTATATTTCCCATCACCAGCTCTCGTCAACTATGTCCAAATCAATTCCTATCAACCATATACGACATCCCCCACCAACTACCCAATGGCCGATTGTGTCCCCCATCCCCCTCCATCACCAATCAATTATCAATGGCCCACCCCTGTCACATCACCCCGATATAGTCATCTATAATCCTCGCCAACCCTACATGGCCCACTTTCACCATTCCCCCGACTTATCCCATAGAGGGTAACCAAGTGCTATCCACCCACCCCAATCCACTGATTCAAGCACCTTTAGGGCCCCTATCCACCCCATTTCAAATTTTAGGACTAACGTACGATCCCCATCAGATCCCGCTCACTTATAATCAAACATATATCATTGCCTGCAGCAGCGGGGAGGGGGCAGTTGATTTTGTCACCAGGTTAGGAAAGATCTCCCAACAATCGAATGCACTAGTATCAATGCCAGTCCGGCCAAAAGGGAAGAAAGATACTACTACAGTAAACCCATTTGAGAAGATGAGCCGAGAGCACATACTTGAAACCCAGCTAAGGAGAATGTCGGCCCATATCACAGTTTGGGATCTATTAATGACACTCTCACTTCATTTCCAAGCTCTGATAGGGGCATTAAAGAATGCGCATGTGTCACTCCAAGTAAGCCCAAATGAGGTCGGGCAGATAATCGGGCAGGTGATGGCCCCCAATGCCATCTCTTTTTCGGATGCGAATTTACCAGAGGAGGGAAATAATCATTTCAAATCCCTTAATATCACTGTAGAAATTAGAAATATGGTAATTCTATTGGTATTGATCGACAATGGGTCTGCTTTAAATGTATGCCCTCTAAGAACAACTACCAAGATAGGGGTGGATCCTTGTATGTTAAAGCCGACAAAAACCAGAGCCAGAGGTTTTGATAACACGAGAAGAGAGATAATTGGGGAAGTCAACCTTGAGCTCATAATCGGGACAATGACCTTTTCCATACCTTTCTAAGTAATGGACATCAAGTCCTCCTTCAACCTGTTATTGGGACACCCTTGGTTACATGAGGTCGGGGCAATACCTTCGACATTGCAGCAGAAACTTAAATTTGTGGTTGGGTAAAAGATCATCACCATCATAGGTGAAGGGCATGACGAAAGAGAAAAAGCCACCCACAACATTGAGAACCCCAAAAATATTAGAGGTGTCACACAAACCAAAGATAAGGACCTCCATAACTTTGAATACAAGGTGTCAGCGGTTGTCCCCGAGCCCCTAAAAAGTATCCCTAAAAATCGGAGGCGAAATGGTTGCAGTTGTCGCCATGCTCCAGAAATAGGGCTATCATAAAGGTAAGGTGTTGGGACCTCGATTACAAGGCAGGAGATACCCAGTCAAGGCCAAAGGTGGGCAACAAGTCAAATTCGGGCTAGGTTACAAGCCCACCGAAGAAGAGGTTTGAGAGGCCAAGGAAAAGGCCCGAACCGTAGCCGCTGCTAAAGCTAAGGGAATAAACCTAGAAGAGGAATCCCGTCCTAGGCCTCACCTCCAGAATACCTTCATAAGCATAGAGATTATGAAGATTAATCAGAATGGGGCAACACAGCTAACCCCATACAAATCGGTGACCCCTATCCACCCTACCAACCCCCAAATCATCCCCCCTAGCCTAGAAATAGACCTGGCCACTCTATCCCTTTTTGAAGAAGAATTTTCCATACCTGCACAATCTCTCCTTGTGGTAAACCACCACAGGACTTTGCTGATGTCCTAGGACAAAGTCCTAAATGAACCCAGGATCAACATGATGGAGATCGACTTTGAGGAGTCATATCAATCAGCCTCCTCCATCAAACCAGGTAAAGGTGTGGCACCACAGGTAAAGAATTGGGTGTCAATGCCCCTAACACTGGAAGCTTCGAGTGACTTGAAATTAAGCACCCGCTTCCCAAAGAAAAATGACCTATAAAAAGTGAGGTGAGCCCTTGGCAGAAAATACCATGTGTATATAAAGACGCGCTTTGCCCAAGGCCCACTTCCGAAGAAAAAGAAAAATCCAAAAAAATAAAAGAAACACAAAATTATCCAAAAAAATTATCTTTTAAAATTCCCGATCAAATCAAAGAAAATGATGCCTTAATCAAAAATCTCGTCCCTCGTGAAGTCGACCCCTTTCCTGTAGAAATACAAGGGTAGGAGTCATGAGTCTGGATGAGGAAATTCCTACTGAGGAGCTCCCCAATAAACTCCTTGAACGATTTGCCGACTTTGAGCATGGACCTACCCCTATCATGGAAGAAATAGAGGACATCAATCTAGGGATCGAGGAGATGCCTAATGTCACCAAGATCGAAATGTCACTGTCTCCCGAGGAAAGAAAAGGTATGATTGATTTCCTTCAATCATACCAAAACATCTTCGCATGGTCATACGAGGATATGCCTGGTTTGGATACTGAGTTGGTCGAGCATGAGCTGCCTTTATATCTAGATATGAAGCCAGTCAAGCAGAAGTTGAGACGTCTCAGGCCAGAGTGAATGCTGAAAGTAAAGGATGAGTCATCAAACAGTATGATGCAAGGTTTCTCATGGTCTCAAAGTACCTGTAGTGGTTAGCCAATATCGTCCTTGTATCGAAGAAGGATGGAAAGCTTTGCATGTGTATTGACTTTAGAAATCTAAACAAGGCGGGCCCGAAGGATGACTTCCCATTGCCACGCATTGACATCTTGGTCAATAACACTACCAAGCATGGGATGCTCTCATTCATGGATGGAGTCTCCGATTACAACCAAATCAAGATGGCTAAAGCTCACCAAGAGAATACAACATTCATCACCCCATGGGGAACTTTCTGCTACTGAGTCATGCCATTCAGATTGAAGAATGTCGGGGCAACATATCAGAGGGCTATGACTACACTCTTCCATGACATGATGTACCAAGAGATCGAGGTGTACATTGATGACATGATCGCCAAGTCACCAAGGAGAAGTGGCTATCTGATAAACCTCTAAAAGCTATTTGAAAGGCTGAGAAAATACAAGTTGCATCTGAATTCTCATAAATACGCATTTGGTGCTATGTCACGAAAACTACTAGGCTTCATTGTTAGCAGAAGAGGCATCTAGGTCGACCCGATCAAAGTAAAAGCCATTGTTGAAATGTCACTGTCATCTACCAAGAAAGAGGTTAGAGGCTTCTTGGGCAGAATACAATACATCAGTCGATTCATTGCATAACTGACTCCTATCTGCATGCAAATTTTCAAGGTACTAAGAAAAGACTCGCCTATTAAATGGAACGATGATTGTCAAGCAACATTTGATAGGATCAAGGGCTACCTTTTAAACCCGCATGTATTGGTACCACCTGAGCCAGGGAGACCACTATTAATGTATCTCTCTACGATGAAAGTTTCGATGGGATGTGTCCTAGGGCAGCATGACGAAACAGAAAGAAGAGAGCAGGCCATCTATTATCTCAGCAAAAAGTTTACTGATTATGAGACATGTTATTCCATCTGGAGAAGGCATGCCTGGCTCTTGTATGGGCTACACAGAGGCTCTGTCATTACTTTCTATCTCAAGTCGTCCTACTCCTAGCACGAATAGATCCGTCGAAGTACTTGTTTGAAAAGTCGGCTCTCACAGGCCGAACCGCACACTGACAGATTCTATTATCCGAGTTTGACATCACGTATGTTACTCAGAATTGATCAAGGGGCAATCACTTACTGATCATCTGGCCAAAAACCCTTTACCTGATTATGAACCCTTGAAAACTAAATTCCTCGATGAAGACATCTTGTTCATGACAAAGGATGATACAACGGAGACAGAGGAATCCTGGGTAATGCATTTGGACGGGGCAGCCAATGTTGAGGTCAGGGAGTCTGCACTATTTTGATTTCGCGAAAAGGATTTCACATAGCAGTCTCCATCAAGCTCAATTTCCCTTTCACTAATAACATGGCCGGATATGAAGCCTGCGTGGCAAGCCTACAGGCGGCCTTGGACCTAAACGTAACTCGTCTCAGGATGTTGGGCGATTTATAGTTGATCATATGCCAAACAAACGGGGACTAGAAGACAAAGGATGAGAAGTTAATCCCTATCATGAGCACCTGGAGGATCTGATTGCATGTTTTGATAATATTATCTTCTCCTATGCCCCGTGAGCAAGAAATCGCTTCGCCGACGCGTTAGCAACTTTAGCATCAATGGTAGAAATCCCCTATGGTGTCGAGATGAAGCCAACCATAATTGAACAAAGGAACAAGCCGGCCTTCTACCTCTAGATTGAGGGATCCATAAAGTTAGATGGTGAGCCACCATGGTTCTAAGATATTATGAACTTCCTCAAAACTCAAACTTTCTCTGAGGGAACTTCCAAGACGGACAAGCGGACTATCCAACGGTTAGCGGCTAATTACATCATCTATGGTGAGTGTCTCTATAAGCAGTCATATAACAACATCTTTCTCAGATGCTTTACTGAGGGAGAGAGAGCCAACATCATAAAAGAAATCCATGAGGGAGTGTGTTGTGCCCACGTCAATGGCCACATTCTCACTAAGAAGATCATACGGCAGAAGTGCTCATGAAAACTGACTGTTGCAATCACGTGCAGAAGTGCGAAAATGCCAAGAACACTCCAGTCTAATATATGCTCCTGCCATCAGCCTACACAACATGACCACTCCTTGGCCATTTGCTACATGGGGCCTCGACGTCTTCGGAAAGGTCAACCCAAAAGCATCTAATGGACATCAATTCATCCTCATTGCCATCGAGTACTTCATCAAATGGGTAGAGGCGGCATCCTACATGAACATCACGGCCAGTCATATTGAAAAATTCTTCAAGAGCAATATTGTGTGTCGATTTGGCGTACCCAAGGGCATCATCACGAACAACGGCACCAACTTTGCGAACAAACGCATCAGAGCATTCTGTGAGTAATATAAGATCAAACATCACTACTCATCACCATATAGGCCGCAACCAATGGGGTCATGGAAGCTGCGAACAAGACAGTCGTCCCCATCCTAGAGAAGATGGTTGTCACCTACCAAAACTAGAGCGAAATGCTACCTTTCGCACTTTGGGCCTATCAGACATCGATCCGTACTGCTACAGGGGCAACACCGTTCTCCCTTGTGTATGGAACTAAGGCAGTGTTGTCAGTCGAGGCTGATGTACTTTCACTCCGTATCCTCATCGAATCAGGCCTACCCGAGGCTGAAAAAGAGAGGTCCCGCTTTGAGCAGTTGAACCTGCTGGACGAGAAAAGGCTCTTAGCTTTGTGTCACACCCAAGTTTACCAAGGGTGAATCGCACGCGCTTACAACAAGCATGTTCGCAGTGGAGATTTAAAAGTGGTGTTGGTGCGCACTTTTTTGGGGTTCCTCTCGGTTCTCGTTGAATCAGTGGCTTCCAATTCTGTCCAAGTGGACTCTAGCGATGCGGTGTTTAGAATATCAAAAATAAAGGGGTTTTCTAGGGAGGTTCCTAGTTTGTTGTGATCGCCAGCTGCAGATATTTATCGACGTTGCAACACTTCAATGATCACGCTTGAGTGCGGGTATGGGTTACTTCTATACTGAATCGTCCGCCTATGAACGTCAGCAGCAGTGTCTTTTTCTTGTATTTTAGATAGTTTAATCTCCTTTTTATTTCCGTTATTGTTATAATTCTGATCAGTTTAGATTTCCCTGGTTCTATTATGAGCTTGGCTGGGAGTTTATCAGAGTGAGTAAATCTATTTTAATGTTATAATTCTATGAGGTCTAATTAACTTAGTTCCCTAATCTTATTCGAATTCTAATTAATATAGTGTCCTGGTGCTACTAGAAGTCCGATTAATTTCAGTCTCCTACTGGTACTAGGAGTGCAAATATATTAATTCTAATAGAACTCGAATTAAATCAAGCATGCTCATTGTACTAGAATTCAAATTAAGCAAGTGTGCTAGTTGTATTGGCATTCTAATTAAACCAAATGTACTAATTGTATCGAAATTCTAACCAAAGCGATTATAACAGTCTTATCAGAATTCTAATTGAAATAGAAAACTAAGTTTACTAAAACTCTAATTTAAGCAAAGGAATTAATCTTACTAAAATTTAATTAAATAAATGAACTGATTTTTGTCAAAATCTAATTAAAATAAATAAACTAATTCTATTACAATTCTAATTAAGGCAACGAGTTAACTATACTAAATTCTGATTAAAACAATGAAGTTAATCATACTAAATTTGATTTAAAGCAAGGAAATTAATCAATTAAAATCTTATTTAAAGAAATTAATCAATCATGCTAAAATCTAATGCACTTAGTTAATTAAATATGCTGAAATAAAACACATCTATTAATTAATTATACTAAAAAATAAGGAAAAGCAATTAATTAATTCAAAAATCCTAAGGAAAAAAAAAAGAAAAGAGAAAAAAAAGGTTTTGGGTCCCCTATGCTAAGGAGGATTGGCCTCGTTCCCGAGTACCCTCCATAAACTCCCTTGGGCAAATCAGGTGGTTGAGATTAAAGACAAATTGAATTTTAGACCGTAAAAATAGTATTTTAGACTTTTCAAAGTTGATTTCAAAATGATAATAATGAATTAAATTATGGACTGAAATTATAAAAACTAAAACTAGTATTTAGGATTTTTTAGGGGTATTAAAATAGAGAATTAAAATTAAAATCTAAATTTAGGACTGAATTTGAGTCCGAAATCAGAAAATCGGGTCGTATGATTAAGGACTGGTTCTGAATTCAGAGAATTAGAACCAGAAATTAAGGATAGGACCATAGATTACGACTTTAGAATGGAATTAAGGTCCTAGGTTCGATAAACCAAACCGATAAATTAAGGACTGGTCCTGAATTCGGGAGAATTAGAATCGGATATAAAAATTTGTGGTCTAAAAAGGGTGCTACGGTCTCGGACTAAAGATTAAAAACTATAATTGAAATTAAAAGAAATATCCTAAGTCTAAAACTAAGGTTTTTACCTAGGATCGGGGGCTGTGGAGAGAAATATCGAAGATTTGGCGCTTGAATCTCGAAATCATGACTAGATTGCTCTATGGGTTTGTCCTCGATGTTCTCTGGTTTCGGAATCCCAAAAAAAATCCGTTCTCTCTCCAAAATTTGCCAGCCTCCTCCGGGTTGTTTAAGAAAAAATATCTTTTATAGGTTTCCTTTAATTACGTGCCTTGTTTCAAGCATTTAATCGAATTGTGCGCTAGTTTTCTGGCGCTTAATCGCTTTGAGTCGGTCACCGACTTAGTGAGCAATTGGCTGACTTGCTCAACGATTTTCCCAGTCTTAATAAGGTTAGAACTAATTGCACGTTTGTTTTGTGGCGCTCAATCTGATTAAGCGATTCTTCAAAAGCGTTCAATCAAAGAAACATAGGAGTCAAGGATAGTGAGGCTAGGCCGGCGTAGGCCAATTGCACGTTGGTGGTATAGTGCTCAATCTAATTACACATTGGGTTTCAGGCGCGTGATCGAGTCTCGAATAGGTCTGGGAAAGGAAGTTTGGTCTAAAAGAGGGACTGATTGCGCGTTTGTGGTCTGGCGTGCAATCAAATTACGTGTATGGTTTCAGGCACTAAATTCAGGGTTGTCCGGGTCTGGTCTCTAGACTGAAATGCAAGACTATTGTTTCAGTCTGGATTCTGACTATATACTATTATTTCAGTATATAGTCTCCCTATGTCGGGTTCTGAGTCACAGAGTTATTGTTTCAACCTATGTTCGGTCATGTACTATTATTTCAGTGCATGGTTCCCATATCAGGGTTATGAGGTCAAAGGTTGACCGAACAAAATTGTATATTCTGAGAAGGCAAAATGAGGGTGTCTACAGATGCCCCTCTTCAACGCGCTCTTGAGAAGTAAGAATGCGTCTAAGAAGTAGGCACCCCTCATTCGAGGTGTCCTCTCATTTCTCTTAAGAATTCATAAATGTGAATTGGTGAAGCTGGCATGACATGATTGGCTTTCTCATCTATCAGTGCAAGCAAAATGGAGCATTTGAAGGGCAAATGGTAGCTATCGAAGGGCACATTCCGGGTCTGTGGGTGCATGGCGCATCCCGTCACATGGCGCGAGCTAACAGAGGGATTTTAGGCAATCGAGGTATCGGGGCGTCAATCAAATGTCCAAAATAAAGTCCAAGGATCGATAATAAAAATATGAAGTATCATAAAATATCAAAAGCTTTTGCAAGTCATGTAAGACCGGGCGCGTCATTGCTCACACCAATGCGTGTCAGGCGTTCCTTTTCTAATAAGCATTTGTAAGTTCTTAGATTAAATATAGTCAATGTTCAGTTTTCCAGGGGAAATGGCCGTTTGGGTTGGTAATTAGGGTATCTTGTGAAGTGTTCTCAATTAAATTCTGCATAGTGGCGCGTGCGCTTGATTCATTTGGAGTCAGGGGTCGGTATATTGGAAATTCTAATGCTAGCATGTCTGAACTAATGATTCTACGCAGTGGAGTATGTGCTTGATCCAATTCTGCGCAATGGGATATGCGCTTGATTGCAAGTTCAGGGGTCTACCTATAAATCAAGAATTTTAGTCCTAAGGTGTCTGAACAAATGATTCTGCGTAGTGGAGTATGTGCTTGATCCAATTTCGCACAGTGGGGTATGCGCTTGATTGTGAGTTCAGAGGTTTTAGGGGTTAAAGGTCAGGTTTAGGTGTAACTTATTGTGCGCCGGTAATGGAGCGCTTAGAAGATTTTTTTATTTTTTTTTGTATTTAAAGAAAGGTGAGTTGGGTCTATTTATCTTGTTGCTTTATTTTTCTTTTTTTCTTTTTTCTGTGTATTTTTTTTTCTTTAAGTAAGGGGATTTTGCTTTGTCAAATAAAGGTTTTTTTTTTTTTTGAAATAAAAAGGTTTTGAGATTTTGAAATTGTAGGAATTTTAACTTAAGATCAATTCGGTGGTAAAACGGCAAAAAACATGGCTTCCGAGACGTCACTTAGCAAATCCACTGGTACGGGATTTGTGGACCCGACCGTTATTGTGGTTGTCAAGATGACACTTTGCATGTCGGATACTCCGTCTAACCTTCTCGGCCAGTACTGACGATTGTCTCGTATGGGAGGACTACAGTGATTTGCAAGTCGCGAGAGATGGGTTTTGAAAACATTTGACTTAATCATAGCTAACTATATTTATAAGTAATATCGAATAATTGAAAAGTGGGTGGGTAGTACTTACCTGGGGGTGATACTTACCTAGGTTGTGCGTCGTTTGTACGGTCTAGCGGTGTCGTAGTGT
This sequence comes from Chloranthus sessilifolius, assembly GCA_021018995.1. NCBI lineage: Eukaryota > Viridiplantae > Streptophyta > Magnoliopsida > Chloranthales > Chloranthaceae > Chloranthus > Chloranthus sessilifolius. The sequence continues at coordinate 75,960,229 of CM037587.1, forward strand.
CACGATGGGACTTTGGAGTCTTCTCTTTAGGTCTATTGTGGCAGGGCTTGGCAGTTGTGATGTGATATGTTGGGAAAAATGATGTCATGAAGGGACCTGGGGATCCTCCTTTTCTTTGGCTACGTGTTGGGTGAATCCTGGTGGGACATGGGGATCAATTCGGGAGAGAGAGAGTCCTTTACCTTAGCGATGGACATGATCAATCTTTCCCTCTTTTTCACATACGGCGTGGGATGTGTTGTCTAAGCTTTTTTTTTTCAAATAGTGATGCTTGCGATGGGATGTCAGCTGAGTGTAGCTAGCGGCAGCGCGCTGGTGGGATATTTGCACGATGGACACTGGTGCCTTTCTTGGGCAGGTCTTGGGTTATAAAAGAAATCACATTGTGACTGCGTCATGATTGGCTTCGTCTTTGGGCAGTTTACTTTTGGCTTTTCGAGATGGGTGATGAGGTATGGCTAATTTATCATGATGGTGTTGGATATTGAAGTGATATTGCGTGTGTACACGTTATGACGATGGAGATGGGGGAGTCGGTCTTTTCTTTTCGTGCAAGGGTAAGCGATGGGACGAAAGAATTTTTTTGGCAGGGTAGCCTGTGAGGCTATGTGATGGGACAAAAGAATTTTGACCGTAATGGGGCAATAAGGTCTTGGGGGTATAAATTTTATTCAGAGTCAGGTATTGCGTGCCTATTTTAGGTCACTCAATACAATTGCACGCCTAAAAATAGGAGTGCGACCGCCAGTTTGAGGGGGCATTTATGCGTGTAGGAATGTGCATGTGATTGTATTATGCATTATAATCGTGGCGCATGATCGAAGCGTCACCAGGTCAGTGTACGGGTGACCTTTCATATTGTGCGATGTGAATCGATCGTTTGATTGGATTACGTGGCCTATAGCTTGCACGTGATTGGAACGTCGCACCGGTGGCGCGGGGCGATGGTTTATTTGTGCGCTTTGGTTAGGGCGCGCGATGTGAATTGTGCGCAGCTTTTGTGGCGCATGATTTAATTAAGCACACGTGTTTGGGCGCGTGATTAAGTCCGTACTCTATATAAGCAAGAAAACTTTCATTTGTTTTTCATTCTCTGGTTTAGTCTCGAGTTTTGACCTTTTTCTGTATATTTTGTAGTATGAAATTCGTATTTTAGTGATATCGGGTGATCTAACCGTCCGATTGGGATGCCATTTCTTCCTATATTCTTCATTTCGCGTGATCTCCATCCTGAGGTGATGCTCGAGGAAGGCATTATTCTTAAAATGAGCGGTATTAGGAATGAGGACACTAGTCTTCACATCGATCCTTTTTAGGGAGCAGTGAAGGCAGCATTGAAGAGGCGGCGATAGAAGAGGTGACGATAGCGGAAGTGCAGGAGTAAAAAGTGGGGGGATGTGTTTCCCAACCAATGCTCCCTGAAGTCTCTGATTGGACGCTCCGGGCAAAATCTGCTCCTCACTTCGTGTCAGTTTCAAACCCAGTCATCATTTTGGGTTGTAGGTTAAAGTTTTAGGTTTTCATTTTGGGTTGTAAATTCAGGAGGTATGCCTCCAGTGATACTTGTAAAACTTTCGAGTTATGAATAAAAAGACATTTCTTTTGTTTTATTCCGCTTGTTTATTAGTTTAGACTTATTAATGGACTTATCTTATTTGTTTTGAATTTATTTTAGGATTTAGTTAAAGTTTTAGGACTCATTCCAATTTTACTCAGGGTTTATCCCGAGGTTAATCTGCTTCGTTGGGCTTGGTTTAGAAGGTTTACTTGGTTCTGCTTTGGGTTTGTTGGGGGCATTTTTGTCCTAAACACGTTAGGGTCTCATTTTGGAGAGTTTTTTTGTTTTAAAGTTTTACCTGATTTAAGGTTTGATTTATCTTGAGTTTTAGTCTTTTATTTGATTTGACATGAGGCTTAAAAGGTGTGAGTTTCCAGAGGTTCTAGATGGGTGTTAAGTGTTCAATTCCTATTGGTTTATATACGCTTGGGGGATTGATGTTTCTTAGGGGGTTAAGTGTTGTGTGATTATTGGTTCATCTAGGCTTGTCATGGATTGTGGTCTTTCAAAAGGGGTATGTGTTTAGTTTAGATTTAATTAGATTAGAATGATTTAAAGGTGTGATACTTGTCATTTGGTAATTCAGGAGGTATAGTTTATAAATGTGAGCTAAAATTTTGGGTTCTTATTATTTTAGATTTTATTTCAAGTTTGGGATTAAGAGTTTTGGGGTATTTTCTTTATGGTTTAGGGCATTTTTTTATTATTAATGTCTTTTCTTTCTTTCTCTTTTTTATCTCGGGTATTGGACCCGAAGGGTTGTATTTATTACGTGAATTACTGAGAATGGACGGGATTGGAAATGCAAGGCAGTGGTCGAATTGCTGCCATGCTAAGGGAAGAGATGGAGGAGAAAAAGGTGGTAGGAAGGAAACCCAAGGATAAGGCAGGGTCAGAGTTCTCGTGACCGATGCCTGTCTTTCCTCGGTAGGCTCTGCAAATCCCATATTAGTTGCTCTTCCTTGTTATGGTTTCCAAGGTGAGCTTCTAAGGGCGGATCCTACAAGTCCTGGGCTTTCCATGAGCCACACTTTCTTTTCTGCTGGCTCGGGGCAAGGGGAAGATGTTATTATGGTTAGGATTTGTTCAGGGCGCTTCCCTTCTTCGGGCTTCTCAGAGATTTCTAGTTTCCCGAATAAATCCAAATTCAGGCATTGCCTGAACGGGCGGATTTTTATTTCAAGTTGTATATTCAAAGGGTATGCCCTCGGTGCATTTTGTAATTATTTTCATCTATTTATGAAGCGATTATGATTTAATTATCTCTTTTGTAAATTCAAGTTTAGTTTACTTCGTAGCTTATTTGATGTGTTTTGGGTGTGAGGTTTACTTGTTTAATTTATTTATTTCGGGATCGGGGCATGTTAGGAGCATTTTTTTTGTTTTGATGTAATTAGGGCTTAGTTGGGGTATATGCATGATGGGGATATTTTTCTTGTTTAGTTTCGCCTTAGTTGGGGCAAGTTTTTTTATTCTGCTTAGTTCTGCTTCAAATGAATGGACGATGGGGGGCATTTTTTTTTGGTATAGTTTTTTTGGTGTGGTATTAGTTGGAGTGTACAGATATTGTTGGGGCATTTTTTTTTGGTTTGGTGCATTTTTTGGTTGTCGGGGTGGATATATATTTTTTATAGATCTGGAGTGTTTCGAATCGAGCTTAACAAGGGCGTGGTTTGGCAAATAATTAGTGTCAGAAATCAATTAAATTAGGCATGTAAGTGTGTTGTTCTGGGCATTTTTCTTCTTCCTTTTTTGTGTGTTTCTGGGGAATTGCACGCTTCATTCCAGATGCATAAATTAATTGCGCGTCGGAGGGAGCACGCGCGTTCAGAGCGTCAGAATGTAATTACGCGCCAGTTTCTGGTCATTTGACCGAATTAAGCGCACGGTACTGAGCGCGCGATTAAGGTGGTGGGGTTGTTGTATGGATGGCCATGGACATTCGCACGCTAATGTGTTGGCGCATGAAATGATTACACACTCAAATGGACGCGCACAATCAGATGGTCGGGTTAGTTTGGGCGGGCGATGTTTCGTTTACGCGCTTGGTGCCAGGCACTTAATCTGAATTAAGCGTAGTCTGAGTGGCGCGTGATTCATTTGTGCACCAAAATTTAAGCGCGCAATTCAGCTGTTCCTTATAAATAGTTCAAAACTTTTCATTTTCATCACGCGATCTATGTTAGTCTTCGATTTTCTATTTCCTTGTTCCTGTGTGCTCTAGTTTTCGTATTTTCATGATATTTTGTGATCCGGACATCCATTCCAGGCACCGTTTTCTCTATTTTCTTTAGTTTTTAAAGCTCTTCGTTCTAGGATGGAGTCTGAGGGTGGTGATAGGCATGACCTTACCATTTCTAAGTTAGAGAGGATGTTAGGGGTAGAGACAGGTGAGACTTCTGAGGCTTAGACCGACGCTATTGGGGAGGTGGACGTTGGGGGGATAGTTAGAGAGGTCTTGGAGTTTGACCAGTCGAGGGCTAGGGAAGTGGTGCTCGAGATTGAGTAGGGGTTACTGAGGGTGAGGGTGAGAGAGTTAAGGGTGAGATACCCGAGGATGCAGCTGCAGAGCACCAAGGTGCGGCTGCGGAGCACTAGGATCGCAGGCACTTCCCGCTGGAGGATTTCTTCGCTTCGAGACCGGGTAAGCATTCACGAGCAAGAGTTCTTCCATTTTCTTAGCGACCTAGGTTATGACACAAGCTTATTAGGATTTGGAACCCTTCTAATTTATGTCAAACCTGCATTAATGATTGATCATGTGCTCACTCATACATCATGATGGCATCTAGAGATAGGCCATGTTTGTATTCAGTTGTTCTTATCATGTCTTGCGTGTTTATTATTTATTGGGTTTGGGTCATGTTTGACTTACCTTTAGTATTAAATTCGTTTATTTTTTGTCACAAGTATGGGCTAGTCTTACTGTTATTACTTGTATTTTGTTCAATAAGAACCCGTGTAGCTGGCTATCAGCTCGGCATGGGTCGAGTCTCATATTTGGTATCGTGCCCTGCCGGAGTTTCAGTGGGCACGGCTAGTGTCTTTCGGATTCAGACCAATCCTAGAGTTGGAGCCCTTTCAGGTCGATCGTGGCCTGATCGCGACGATTTTAGAGAGGTGGAGGGAGGACATCAGGCGCTTCTCTTTCCAGTTGACATGATGTTATCGACTCTAGAGAACTGGGTCCGCATCATCGGTCTTCGTTTTGAGGGTAAGCATATCATAGGGCAGATGGCGGGTCATTATCTGGAGGTGTGTGAGGAGATTCTGGGCCTGCCGTATAGGTCGAGCAGCTCAGGGCCGGGGGTAGTTTGAGTCACTTTGTTCTTTGATACATTTACGAGTGGCTTCATTCCCCCAAGGCCCCATTTAGAGGCGAGGGTGACTTATGAGGCACGTTGTGCGGTAGTGGCAGGTCGAGAACCCATGGTGGAGCCGGGGTTGACTGCGGAGAGGGTGTTCAAGCATTCTTGATGCACTTCCTTGGTGTTGTACTTTTCTCTTCTTCAACTCAGGGATGTGTCACTAGGCTGTTTTTGATGGTGCTTGGAGACTTGGATCGAAACCCTTCCTACGCTTGGGGTGCGACCACATTGGAGCATCTCTACGAGCAGCTTTACTATCGGTGATAGGGTGTCGCATCGATCGAAGGTTTCCTTTCGTTCATCCAAGTGATTTTTAGTTAATTAGCATAATGATGTTCTTAGTTTGGTTAATTTTTGGTCATTTAATAGTAATACCTTCTCAGCATCTCTTCTTTGTGTATCATTGTTGTTGTTGTTATTATTTTTCTTCTTTTCAGTTTTGGGCCTATGATCATTTCCCTTTCCTTCGTCCGGGAGTTCCACTGGAGGTGACATTCACGCTTCCGCGAATGCACATGTGGAGGGAGGCGTTGAGGGGTCACCGCTGGTCTTCGGATCTTCAGACCGCGCGCGGCCTCTTTGAGGATATGCATGCGGGGTAGGTATAGATTGTCGTGCGTATGTTTTTTTTGTTTCAGTCTTTAGTATCTGAGTCTTCATTGAAGGATTGGTTTGTTTGCTTGATTGTAGGTGATTTGGAAGCCATATGAGGATGAGGAGGATGTGGGCATGCCAGAGATTCAGTCTGGTCGACCCCTCTTTGATGTGGACATATGGGTCCATTATTTTGAGAGGGTGGAGAGGATCCACACTTCTCGGGTAGTACGATAGTTAGGGCCCATTCAGGGAGTCCCTCCATAGAATTCGCCACAGAGTGGTGAAGAGGATGACCGGCCTTCCTGGCTGAAATTTTACAGAGCGGATGGCGCTTCAGATGGCAGATTTTAGAGCTGAGGGGACCAAAGTTACAATGGCGCGTGATGAGGCGGATGCCCGAGAGTATGTACATTGGTTTAGTGCATTGGGAGGCAGGCACCTCTTCACACGTCCCTTCCATGGGAGTGGCTCTTTCACGATCGGAGGGACGGAGTCGGTGTCGGCTTTGAGGGAGAGGTTGGTTGTGCTGGAGCAAGGCCATGTCACCGCGAGCATGCGAGGGGCATTAGACGCTCTCCATAAGGTGATGGAGTGGATGGGGCATGTGCTCCTCGTCCAGATGAGGAGATGTTGAACTCCTTAGCCTCCTCATTTGATCAGGCTAGGGCAACAGAGGATGAGTTGGGGATTCGGTTAGCGGAGGCTCAACGGGATTCGGTTAGCGGAGGCTCGACAGCTCCTAGTGAGTTGATTTATGTTTTTTATTTTTCATATTATATGGACTCAATCTTCTAGTTGTTCTGATATGGTTGTGGTATCTCGCTTTATTTGGTTTTGGACAGTCTCAGAGAGAGGGTGAGGTTGCTCGTCAGGCGGCGATGATCAATTTATTAAACGGTCTGCAGTTGGCCAAGGAAGCGGGGGCGGTCAGCCTACGATCTGAGATTGATCGATTGGTAAGTGTCTTTATAAATATAATCTAGCATTGTTAAGATTGTGAACTTGTCGACTAATGTGTTCATTGTTATACGTAGAGAGTCGAGCTCGCTGCTAGAGGTTCCGTCCCGACATTTGATCCATCTTCAGTTGCCTCCTCCAGTCGGGAGGATCCAGCAATGGCTCAGATTCGGACCGAGCTAGATCATTGGGTAAGTTGCATTCAATCTTTTTATCTTGTTTGTATCAATGCAGTTCGTAGGGTGTTAGTGTTTCACTTTTATTAGTAGGTTATTATCATTATGTGATGTTTCAGCGTTGGGTTGCCGAGGATCTTCAGGCAAGGGAGGCAACTGCTGCCTCTCTACGTCCCAAGAGTCACATATATTTTTTTTATGACGTAATTCTGCTTAGGTTATTTCCTTTTTATTTTATTTTGACATGTCTTGTGCTAATATGTTTGGTCCTTTGTATAGGCTGTCCCGGACTCTGCTCCCGAGGCTCCCCCTCAAGAGTCTGTTCCTATCACTACTCAAGTATGTTTTAGTTATTATGTTCGTAGTTTATTTGTCATTATAGTATGTTTCTAATGTATTTATTTATTTCTGTTGCAACCGCCTATGTTCATTGTTCCTTACGTGCCTCCTGCTGATCCAGTGGGTGCTGAGACGGTTGGGCGACTCCTGGAGGAGAGGCGGGATCTGGTATACTCCTTTCCTTTTCAAAGTTTCTTATTTTGTCATATATATATATATTAAATTTCATTTGACTTGGTACAGTTATGTAAGTTTGTCAGCTCAAGGAGGCGCGTCTAGAAGTGGCGCGAGCCACTCCTGAGGCGAGGAGAGTCGTTGGGGATACACCGAGTTGGGAGGACATGCTCGTCGAGATGATAGCAACACAGAAGACTCATAATGAGGCGTTAGAGGCGGCTCGTCGAACGACGTGGGCAGAGATGTAGGCATCCCTAGACCAACTACAGTATCATCTGATGAGGAGTGAGCGAGGGATATATAGGTTAGCTCATTAGCTTGGTGGATCGGGTTCGAGGGCTACGAGCTGTTCGGCTCGGCAGTCTCACCACATATCACATGATCGTGCCAGGGATGATGCCCATGAGGATCCTGTTGTTCATGAAGTTCTTACGAGGTATCCTCCTCCTTCTCGATCGAGGCAATCTGTTAGTAAGGAGAGTGACGGGGGTTCTGTAGCAGGGCCTCGTCATTTAGAGGCTCCACTGACTCCGGGTGCCGGGATAATATTTTTAGAGGACCAGTCTACGAACCTCCGAGTGGATGATACAGGGGACAGCAACACTTGGCCATCCCAGCGGCAGCGTAGGGAGTAGGGGTGTGTGTGTGTTTGTTTATCTATAGCATGTGTGTGTGAGTTGTATATATAGGGGGATTGCCCCAGTGATAGGCATAAAAGGAATGAAAAGATTTGACATTTATAAATATAAAGAGATTTTGGGTTTAGATGTACCTGGTCAACTCCTTTTCTTTTAGTTACCTCTGCATCTACCTTTGCTTTCAGTTTCCTTAGCGCCGTCAACCGTCATTGGGACTTGGATGCTTCCTAAGCTAGCTTGGTGATGGTTGAAGGTTGCTTGCATATCTGCACACGTGAGAGTAATGTTGTCAGTAGTTTTGGTTCTCCACCTTGCCAGTTTTCAAGGGGGGTATGTGTCTCAGACCGAAGTCTGGTAGTAAAAGATGAATATATACTCTTTCACCTCTTTTTTCTTTTTTTTTTTTATCTTTTTTTTTTAAATGAAAATAATACAACAGGAAAAACAAAATAACTAAAATAGAAGTAAATAAAAATACCCAGTGTAGGAGCGTGGTAGGATTGGCAGTATGGTATCTTCGATAGCATTTTTCATATGGTAACTTCGTCATTTTTCATCTTCTTTGTGGACAAGTTGGCGCTTCTGATATGATTCTTCTTATGATCCCAAAAGAAATGCCCCAACGTCAAGATGCGATGGAGCTTTTCTGGGTTTCGAGATGAGCACTTTGGGTCTATAAGCAGTCATGGGTATTTGGTGAGTTAGCTTTGAAGAGAAGTTCATCGGTACTGTCGCCGAAACGGGAAGGTCTCTTTGATTAGGTCAATTGTATATGGGGTTTATCCTAGGGGTAGTGGTCATCCTATCCCATGGTTATTAGGGAGAAGTATGATAGGTATAGTAGGTAATTGCATCAATCATCACTCATCAGTTTTTTATTTCATTTCTAGGAATATCCTGCAAAGCTTCTGATTTATCGTCTAAAAATAAAAATAGAAGAGGGGAGTAAGGGTCAGTGATGCGGGGAATAGTTTGTATCTAGTACTTCCCAAAAGGGATAGGTAATAATCTTTTTCTCAGAGGGGATACGGGATGCCATGATCGAGCTCTTCGTCATGTTTTGGCATCATCAAAATCTCACATTCTATGGTTAGCAGGAGTTTATCCTCCCGCCACCTTACAATGGCATTTAGTAGTATAGGAAAATCAGGGATGCCCTCGCAGCTTGCTTATACACTTCTAGTAAAATTACCAGAGATGTCCTCACGGCCTGCTTATGCTTCCCTGAGCTTATTGACTTGTTCATTCGTCGTAATGCTCTCACTCAACTTTTGACATGTAAATGCATATTTTTTTTAAAGCATCCTGCTAGCGCAAGAATAATAAGTTTTGATTAAACCTAATATCTTTATTTTTATTTGCTCTAACGTCTCCTCTAATGGCAGGGGAAGGGAAATGAGGATCAGGTGTTACTTATGCTTTTGAAAGAGGTTAGATAGGTCGCTAGTCCTTTAATAAAATTGCCTGAGTGAGAAAAGGCGGGCGATAAATCAGAGGTCTTAAGGATATTCTGAGAATTGAAGGCGTACGACCAATGAATGGGTCGTGACAACTATGGGGATGATAAGTATACGATCACGGGGCTAAGGATAATATTTTCTAAGGTACATGGTGTTCCAAGGGCTAGGGAGTTCTTCCCCGTCTTAGTTCGCCAGTTTGTAGGCGTTTCCAGGGTATGCGGCTGTTATGACATATGGGCATTCCCAGTTCGGTTTCAATTTTCCTTTCGGATGGGCATGTTTGGAAGGCATAATTTTCTTCAAGATTTATTTTTCGATGTTAAAGGTTCGTTCGAGGACTTTCTTATCATAAGCCCTGGCCACTCTCTCTGATATACCTAAGCGTGATCAGCTGCCCTTAGACGTATTTCATCAAGCTGCTCTAGCTACGTGAGTAGGGTAATTCTCCTCTCGTCTAAGGGTAGTTCATCATCAAGTTGAATACGTAAGAATGATACTTGCATCTCATATGGTAGGACTACCTCCATCCCGTAGGTAAGGAGGTAGGGAGTTTGGCCAGTGGTCGTACGAATAGAGGTCCTATAGGCCCAAAGTACTTCTGGTAATCGTTCAGGCCAGTCGGCTCCATTGCTCGTTTCTACTATGCATTTCAAGATTTGGATCAGTATTTTGTTCGTAGCTTCTGCCTGTCCATTGCCTTGAGGGTAGAACGATGATGAGTGGTATAGATCAATGCCATACTTCTTGCATAATTTCTTCATCTTCTTTGCGTTGAACTGTGGTCCATTATCAGTAACAAACATCCTAAGTAATTCAAATCTGGTGATGATATTCCGAATGATAAACCTCACGAGTGTTGAAGCAGTGATTCTGACATAGGGTTCAACTTCTGCCCATTTGGTATAATATTCGATCGTTGTAAGTATGAATGCGTGCTTGTGAGTGTTCCCAACTGTGTCAGTGAAAGGTTCAATGACATTAAAGGCCCACATCGAGAATGGCCATGGCGAAGTCGTAGTACTCAATGCAACTGATGGAGCTTTGATGAGTGTGGCGTGTTCTTGGCATTGCTTGCAGGATTGGACGTAGAGGTGGTAATCCTTGATCATTGTCGGCCAGAAGTAGCCTTGTCATGTGACTTGATCGGCGAGTCTCTGTCTATCGGAGTGGGTGCCATAGGCACTGGCATGTGCTTCTCGAATGAGATATTATCCTTCGGCAGTCGTGATGCATCATAGTAGTACTCCTTTGGTGAAGGCCTCCTTGTATAATATTTCGCCGAGTATACAGAATTGAGCGCATTGGTTCCTTATAGTCTTCTGTTCAATCTTCGTGGCATATGGAGAGACGTGTTGATGTTTCAAGAAGTTTCAGATGTTGAAATACCACGGTTGGCCATCGTCGATCTATGATTTTTCAAATCTAAACATAGCGACTTTGATTTCTGTCTTGACGTGCTTTTGCGAGGTGACTGCTTCTTTTGGTCTTGTACTTGTGGGAGGATGAGTAGTTCTCTCTTGACGATCCATGCTACCTCATGGGTGGGTGCTGTCAATATTTTGATGAAGGTCTTGGTATTTTGCCCGATAGGTATTTGGATGACCGAGGCTAGCGTGCCTAAAGAATCTGCGAGCTCATTTTCTAATCTAGGGATGTGCGTGGAAGAGATTCGTTTAAATTTCTATACTAAGTATTGAGCGGTTTCTAGGTATGCCATTAGTCTCCTTTCCTTAATTTTCCATTCTCCTATGACTTGTGAAATTACTACTTTGTAATTACTGATGGTTTTTAACTGTTTAACACCTAATTATAGTGCTGCTCGTAGTCAAGATATAAAGGCTTCGTATTCTACAACATTGTTAGTGACGGGAAAATCTAGTTGAAAGGCTTTAGGTATAACGACTCCTTCTGGGCTTAGGAGGACTATCCTGATGCCTTTTCCTTTGTGGTTTAGAGCGCCGTCAAAATAGAGGGTCCATGACATCTTATCAGGCTCTTCGTTATGAATCGTGAATAGGTCCTCGTCGAGAAAATCCACACGTATGGGTTCATCACGAGGGAGTGGGAGTTCTGCTAGATAATCGGCAATTGCTTATCCTTTAATCGATTTTTGCGTGACGTAAGTGATGTCAAATTCTTGTAATAGCATATGCCAACGAGCGATCTGTCCTGATATTGTAGGCTTTTCAAATACTTACTTTAACGGGTCCATCCAAGCTAGTACCAGTATCTTATGTGCTCTAAAGTAGTGTCATAATTTGGTGGGGACCCACACCAAGGTGAGGCAAGTCTTCTCCATAGGAGTACATTTTCTTTCGTATTCGACCATCGCCCTACTGAGGTAGTAGATATCCTTCTCTCTCTTGCCATCATCTTCATATTAACCCCGAAGACGCATTTCTTTGAGTTCATTTTTAGCTGATACTTCTTAGCTCTTTGTAGTACCAGTCGGAGTGCTTCAACATGTCCTACTCACGTTTGAAACTTTACTAATATGTCATCGACATAGACTTCTACACACTTATGCATCATATTGTGAAAGATAGCCATCATGGCACTTTGATACGTGGCTCATGCGTTCTTGAGCCCAAAAGGTATAACAACGTAACAGTATGTTCCCCATGGTGTGGTGAAGGAAGTCTTCTCTTTGTCGGACTCTGCTAATTTGATATGATTATATCTAGAGAAACCATCCATAAAGGATAGCATCTCATGTCTAGCGGTGTTGTCGACTAGAGTGTCAATGCGCGGAAGTGGGAAGTCATCTTTTGGGCACGCCTGATTGAGGTTTAGAAAGTCGATACAAACCCGTACTCTGCCATCTTTCTTGGCGACAAGTATTATGTTGGCGACCCATTTGGGGTAGAGGACGACTTAGATGAATTTAGCTTTGTGTAGCTTGTCAACTTTCTCCTTAACTTGAAGGGCGGTTTGTGGGTGCATCCTGCAGAGTTTCTGCTTAACAGGCTTTGCATTGGGTTCTAAGACGAGGTGATGTTCCACTAAACTCAAGTCTAAATCGGGCATGTCCTCTTAGGACCATGCAAAGGAATCGAGGTGCTCTTGTAGGATTTGTGCAATCTGTTGATGTTCCTTCGCGTTGAGCATTGCGCTAATTAATAACTTCTTGGGTTTCTCTTCAGTGCCAAAGTTAAGTTCCTCCATTTCGCGACAGCTTGGGTTTGCTCATCGAAATGCTTGATAACCCGCTGGAAGTCCAGTGCCTCCTCGACAACTGGTGCTCTTTCTTCATCTTCGACAAGTTCGTATACTACGAAATTGTTACACTAGGGATTTGAGTTTGCAAAAGGTAACCCTTCATCGACACAATCTATGACTGAGAGATTTTTGGTAAGGTGAAGGTCAAGACTACTGATTCTTTTGTCAAAGTCACGAAGTATTTCATTCGGTATGATCACTGGCCTGTTGTTTAGACGGGATGCTTTATGTCCTCGTGCAGGGAATGGGGTAGGAACCTTAGGAGAAAAGTCTTCTTGTTGGTCAGAGATTTGTTTCGGGATGAATAGTTCCCTTTCTTTTCTGGGGTTTTTCGATTTTTTAGATTTTATATTTCTAAATTTTTAGGGTTTTTCGTTTTTTCTATTTTTTTTATTTTTGATAATAAATATGGTACAGGTTTGGTCACCTCAAGGGACGCCGGGAGAGTTGTTTCCTCTAATTGAGGGAGCGAGACGACTGCTGGAGCTGTTCGAGCGATCATTCGAGAAATACGGACTTATTGTAAATTTGGCCTTTTTTTTTTGGAGTCCTCATCTAATGAGATCTTTTGAATGAGTGACGTCGGTAACAACGGCACTAACGTTTGGATTTCTTCTACCACATTACTCGTCTTTTCTTCGAAGCAGCTTTGAAGATCGTAGTCAATTGAGCTATCATCCTCTGGGTCATAATAATATTGTTTTTCCCACCGAGGAGAATCTATCAAAAGATCCTCAGGGGTAGCGAGTTCCTTTCCTTGATCTTCATAATACGTTGGGATGAGCGCGCATGCTCGGCAACGAGGTTGATAATGGTGGAGAATGCAAGGGGATTCCCAAGGATATTCCCATTCTTCTAGGTTAGAGTCGAAGATGGTATCAAATTCATCTTCTTGATCAGATAGTGCTCAAAGTCTGAGGTTAGCTTGCTCCGCTAACTCGAATGCTGGGAGGTCTATCCAGTAGTCCTTGTCATCACTTGGGGGCGGTGGCCACTCTTCCTCTAGAGATTTCAAAAATATTTGGAGTTGTGGTGAATCCGAGGATGTAGAGGTGTCTAGTTCAAGTTCCTCTTCAAAGTTCATGAGGGTGACACGAGCGTTTGCCTCTAGGTCCATCAGATGACCGTTGGGATTTTCTGCTTCTTATGCCAGTAGCTGAGTCTATGGATCATTACTTATATTGGTAATCATAAGATCGGAATCATTCGATGCCCCTACTGTACAGTGTTGGATCCAACTAGCAAAGCGCACTAATATTCTGGTGCAGACCCCACAGCAGGGTTGGTATGGGTAAGTGATACAAGGGGAGTCCCACGGGTACTCCCATCCCCCATGGCTAAAGCCGAGGTGGATGCTATATGAGTTAAGATTTTCTGGTGGAGTATCATCTTCCTCCCATGTTGAGCATAAGTACTCTTCACTATCTTGTAAAGATGCTATATGAAAATCTTCGTTGTCAATAGACTGCCAATCTTCTACTCGTGGATCAAGTTCTGGAGGTTCTTCTCTCCTTTCTTCTGTAGATTCCTTAGTGTCAAACAATGGCTTGACTCCTTCGAGCGGTCTATCGATATCGTCATTTAAATTGGTCAAATCGTTGAATGCTTCAGTCATTTGCTCAATCTCTGCTTCTCGGGATCTGGTAAAGGACACTTCCTTATGCTTGGGCATGTCTACCTTCTCAGTAGTCCCATAGGCGAAGTGGTCGTATAGAGACCATTTTGGTGAGGTAGGGGACAAGTCGGCTTGCGAGCCGTCCAGCTGATAACCTAACCCTCTATGTTTACATATTTGCGTTGGGACAACGGGCCCTACACGACCTTGCTTATTTTTACCGAGCCCGGTGAGGGGAACATATCCAAGTTGGTACATAAGGTCTCAGCCTTTTGTCACGGTAGGGTTAATGGCGTAGAGTTTGGCGAGGTCTGAGCCAACATCTCTTTTCATTAATTTATGTTGACGCGTTGAGGGAAAATTAGGAGGGGTAGGGGGATGAACTTCTGCGAAGGCTGTCTCATCAGGGATTCAAATCTTTTGAATATGACCCGTGTTCAACACATAGTCGTGAGCAGTTGGTATGCTTCCCGCATAATCAGTATCCATCTTCTGGAGGGGTGCATCAGCGTATATACAGACAATGGAGTCCTCGTATGGGAATTTGATGCATTGATGGTATGTGGATGTGATAGCCTTCATCGATTCCAACCAATTTCTTCCTAAGATGAGGTTGTACGTATTAGCAGAATCAAAAATATGGAAGGTAACGTCTTTCGTTACAGGCCCGAGGCGAACCTGTAGCTTGATAGTTCCTTTGACAAAGCATCGAGACCCATCATAAGCTATGAGTGATAGTGTGGAGGGCCTGACATCCTGCTCTGTGTATTCAAGTGTTTTTAACATGGTGAGAGGGCAGATGTTAAGTCCTGCTCCTATGTCAATGAGCGTGTGTGGTACGGAGAATCTTCTAATTATGATCGTAAGATATATGGGGGTCGAACTCCCACGGAGTGACTCTTTAAGCATGTCTGTGTCTGTAAAAGTGAGCGCTAGGGGTTGTGCTATGATCGAAGTGATTTGATGAATCTCATATAGGGTCGTATCTTCATCCACCTGCGTGTCTTCGAGTGTCATTAATAATCGGTGATGGTTAGGTGATTTCTTGATGAGTTCTAGTATGGATATTTGGGCCAAGATCTTCTGAAGGTGTCGTAGAAGGTCGTATTCTTGCCCTAGCTCAAGCATAGTTTCTTTGCCTGGCCGATGGGCCTTAGGTGCAAGTGGTTGGAATGGTTGAGGTCCAGGAATTGGTGGAGGGATGATATGAGGTGGGGGAGGTAAGTTAGCCTCTCTTTCTCTCACATTCCCCTCTGGTGGTTGGGCGTTCGGGAAATCCTTACTTCGAGGGAAAGGTGGAGGTGGGTAATTGGTTCCTGATTTAAGGATCGAGCAAGTCGGTTGTTGACTGAACCCAGTGCGGCTAGACACGAATGTATTTGTAAACTGGGTGAAATTAGAAGTGGGAACGCGTACCTGAATGGTGCCGCTCCAAGGTGGGAGGTACTGTGTGTAATCTTCCTCTTCTAGGAATGCAGAGACTAGCATCTCACATGGGTCAAAATGTTCCTCTGGCTCACTCTCTTTTAGATTCAGTGAACACTCGGTGGTTATTTCGTTGTCTTGACTTGGGGTCTTTCGGGTGACACTTTCTACCCACACAATAATTTAGGCTACAGTTTGGAGAGCGTTATCTCCATACTTGGGTTCAGAATCTGATAAAGGGAGCGGCAATGGCATTGGTTCAGGATTTGGAGGGGTTGAAGGCTCCGGTAGGTGACTACGGAGAAATGGTCTCCTAGCCCTAAAGGAATGGACTCGTATCTGAGTGAATTTTGGATATGAAGGTGGATTCAAGGCGTAGAGTGATCGTACGAGGGATGTGGGGTGAAGGATCTCTCCGTGTGGCGGCGTGAGGGTTGAAGAGGGTTGAATGATTAAGGTGGAAGGTTGGAAGGGGGGTCGACCGGGGAGGTCTACGGTGGTGACCTGAGCCAGTGTCGTTTGGTTATGGTTGGGCATGGGGTTATTAACGATCCCTAGATTTTGTTGGGGTTGGTTATTACTGGGGTTAGGATTCCTAAGTGCTTCCCAATCGATCTGACTTCAGTCATTAATATCATAGATTATGTCCCTAAGGACCCAACAGTCTTCTAGGTTGTGTCTCGCGTATCGATGGAAGGCACAGTACTTACTATAATCTAGATTTTTCAGCCATGGGCGGGATTTTTCCTATAAGAATCGGAGGAGATTCTGAGTATTGAGGAGAAGAAAGATGTTAGGAATGATATCCGGTAAAGGGGGTAGTGTTCCCGCCTCGGCTGGTAGGGGCCTCTGGCTGGGTTAAAGTTCTATGGTGGGGTTACGTTATTATAATTTGACGCCTGAGCCGCTCGATTCTGTGTCGCATTTTAGTTCTGATAGGTCTTGGGGTATTGGTTTCTATTTTGGTATTGGCCTTGATTCTGATTCTAGTCTTAGTTTTTTTTGCATATCTTTGTTGATTAGCACCTTTGTTTTGGTTGGTATACCGTTGTTGATTTTGATTTTGTGCGAAGTTCCGTGGTTGGAAGTTCTCGTTATTAGAGTTTTATCCTTAGTTGACAACGGTGTTAACTTGCTCGATTCCTAAGGCTTTCTTATTATTTTTCAATTTTGATTCATTGGAAGAGCCTACTTTCGAGGTGACAATGGATAGAGCAAGGTATCCACCTTTAATGTGTCGCGCTAGTCGGGATGCCCGTGAGTGAAGTGCAGTAAAGTCGGGGCAATCACTTATGACAAGTATGCTCTTTAACGGTTCCCTAGTGTTATCGATGATGATGTCCGCCAAATCCTTTTCTTTCATTGAGGTGCCGGTCCTAGCAGCGAGTTTCCTCCATCTAGCGACGAAGTTGGTAAATTCTTCCTCGGGTCCTTGCTTGGCTGCCATTAGGTCGCTAAGACTGACTGTCTCTTGGATCAAGTTTTTGTATTGGTCTAGGAATTGACCGACTAACTCCTCAAAAGTTTCTATCTTATAAAGCGAAAGCCCCGCAAACCAATCTAAAGCTTCTCCTTGTAATGAGTGTTAGAAATAGTGAATGAGGAGTCCTTAGTTATCACATATGGGTCGACAATTATGATAAAAGAGGGCTAAGTGATGATTCGGATTTCCCGTGCCATTATATTTAGTGAATTTAGGTGGCTTAAATCCTATTGGTAAATTAAACTCGACGTCTTGGCAAAATTTGTTAAATCCGAATGAGTGACCGGGGCGCTCTCTTTTGGCCATGTACTCATCAAGCATTTTAGGGAGATCTTCGACTTTAATGGTGTTATCTTTCAAAGTGCAGCGCTAGCAAACCTTATCTAAAGAGTCATCATTAAAGAATGAGTGGGCAGGTTGTCTCAATGGTGTGGCGCGGGCTGACACCATGCTCAGGATAGGAGGCGGCCTTTCTTGTCGCTCTTGTTCTTCTAAAAATTATCATGATCTAATGGTTTTATATGCAGCGGCCAACCCTCGAAGCAATTTCTTTGAGTCGTCATCTCCCCTTTGTATTTTTTGAATACTGAGTTTTACGATCTGCTGAGTGATAAGGTTTTGTCCGATTTTACCATCTCTCCCATTATGATTATTACTAGTGCGCGGGGTAGAGAGGGATTTTCCTGTTCGCCAACCATGTTAATCTCAAGTTGTCATGGGCTGAAATTATGATATGATTCTTCTTCGTACGTGGGGTTGTCATGATATCCCTATAATGGTGGGTCCCCTAAACTCACTCTTCGTATACCAGACATCTCGAGTCTTTGACGCAAACTCATATATATATATGAAAAAAGTATCTAACAACCCAATGGAAAGAGGAAAATAAGGAAAATAAGATGAAAACTATCTAAAAAAAGGTTTGCAAAAGTGTCCCATCGCAATTGTCAGTCTGTTGGTGCGCACTTTTTCTGGGTTCCTCCCGATTCCCGTTGAATCAGTGGCTTCCAATTCTGTCCATGTGGACTCTAGCGATGCCGCATTTGGAATATCAAAAATAAAGAGGTTTTCTACGAAGGTTCCTAGTTTGTTACGATAGCCAGCTGCAGATATTTATCGACGCTGCAACACGTCAATGATCACGCTTGAGAGCGGGTATGGGTTACTTCTATACTGAATCGTCCGCCTGCGAATGTTAGCAGCAGCATCTTTTTCTTGTATTTTAGATAGTTTAATCTCCTTTTTATTTCCCGTTATTGTTATAATTCTGATCAGTTTAGATTTCCCTGGTTCTATTACGAGCTTGGCTGGGAGTTTATCAGAGTGAATAGATCTATTTTAATGTTATAATTCTATGAGTGATCTAATTAACTTAGCTCCCTAATCTTATTAGAATTCTAATTAATTTAGTGTCCTGATGCTACTAGAAGTCCGATTAATTTCAGTCTCCTACTGGTACTAGGAGTGCAAATGTATTAATTCTAATAGCACTCGAATTCAATCAAGCATGCTCATTGTATGAGAATTCAAATTAAGCAAGTGTGCTAGGTGTATTGGCATTCTAATTAAACCAAATGTTCTAATTGTATCAAAATTCTAACCAAAGCAATTATAGCAGTCTTATGAAAATTCTAATTGAAATAGAAAACTAATTTTACTAAAACTCTAATTTAATCAAAGGAATTATTCTTACTAAAATCTAATTAAATAAATGAACTGATTTTTGTCAAAATCTAATTAAAATAAATAAACTAATTCTATTACAATTCTAATTAAGGCAACGAGTTAATTATACTAAATTCTGATTAAAACAATGAAGTTAATCATACTAAATCTGATTTAAAGCAAGGAAATTAATCAATTAAAATCTGATTTAAAGAAATTAATCAATTATGCTAAAATCTAATGCACTTAGTTAATTAAATATGCTGAAATAAAACACATCTATTAATTAATTATACTAAAAAATAAGGAAAAGCAATTAATTAATTCAAAAATCCTAAGGAAAAAAAAAAAGAGAAAAAAAAGGGTTTTGGGTCGGCTATGCTAAGGAGGATTGGCCTCATTCCCGAGTACCCTCCGTAAGCTCCCTTGGGCAAATTAGGTGGTTGAGATTAAAGACAAATTGAATTTTAGACCATAAAAATAGTGTTTTAGGTTTTTCAGAGTTGATTTCGGAATGATAATAATGAATTAAATTATGGACTGGAATTATAAAAACTAAAAGTAGTATTTAGGATTTTTTAGGGGTATTAAAATAGAGAATTAAAATTAAAATCTAAATTTTAGGACTGAACTCAGGTCCGAAATCAGAAAATCGAGTCGTATGACTACGGACTGGTTCTGAATTCAGAGAATTAGAACCAGAAATTAATGATAGGACCGTAGATTAAGACTTTAGAACGGAATTAAGGGCCTAGGTTCGATAAATCAAACCGATAAATTAAGGACTGGTCCTAAATTCGGGAGAATTAGAACTGGATATAAAAATTTGCGGTCTGAAAAGGGTGCTATGGTCTCGAACTAAAGATTAAAAACTATAATTGAAATTAAAAGAAATATCCTAAGTCTAAAACTAAGGTTTATAACTAGGACTGGGGGCTGTGGAGAGAAATCTCGAAGATTCGGCGCTTGAATCTCGAAATCATGACTAGATTGCTCTATGGGTTTTTCCTCGGAGTTCCCTGGTTTCAGAATCTCAAAAAAATTCTTTCTCTCTCCAAAATTTACCAGCCTCCTTCGGGCTGTTTAAGAAAAAAAATCTTTTATTGGTTTTCCTTCAATTATGCGCCATGTTTCAGGCGTTTAATCGAATTACGCGCTAGTTTCCTAGCGCTTAATCACTTTGAGTCGGTCACCAACTCAGTGAGCGACCGGCTGACTTGCTCAGTGAGTTTCCCAGACCTAATAAGGTTAGAACTAATTGCGCGTTGGTCTTGTGGTACTCAATCTGATTAAGCGACTCTTCAGAGGCGTTCAATCAAAGAAACTTAGGGGTCAAGGACAGTGAGGCTAGGCCGGGCATAGGCCAATTGTGCGTTCGTGGTATATCACTCAATCTGATTGCGCATCTGGTTTCAGGCACATGATCGAGTCTCGAATAGGTCTGGGAAAGAAAGTTTGGTCTAAAAGGGGGGTTGATTGCGTGTTTGTGGTCTGGCGTGCAATCAAATTACGCGCGTGGTTTCAGGCGCTTAATTTGAGGTTGTCCGGGCCTGGTCTCTAGACTAAAATGTAAGACTGTTTCAGTCTACATTTTGATTATATATTATTGTTTCAGTATATAGTCTCCCTATATCGGGATCTGAGCCATAGAGCTATTGTTTCAGCCTGTGTTCAGCCATGTACTATTGTTTTAGTGCAGGGTTCCCATATCAGCGTTATGAGGTTAAAGGTTGACCAAACAAAATTATATATTTTGAGAAGACAAAATGAGGGTGTCTACAGGTGGGTGACACGGTACTCAAGAAAATCTTTCCTTCTCTCCACGCCGATCCAAGAGGAAAATTTAAGCCCAACTTGGAAGGACCTTACGTCATCCGAGAAGTGCTCTCAGGGTATGCGCTCCGGCTCACCACCATGGACGGAGATCACTTTCCTGAGCCCATCAACACTGGATACGTCTGACGTTTCTACTCCTAAGTCTCTCATAGCAAGGTAAGTATTGATAAGATGGATACGTGACTGCTTAAGGATCCCATAAAAGAGGCCATCATTTTAAAGCCAAGTAGTTAAAAAAAAAAAGTGTCCCTGAATGATCATACCCTTTGCTACACCTTTTGAGCCATTGGCCTGTCTTTCATAAACCCCTCCCCAAAAAGAAAGACGAAGAAAGTGCACATACTAAACAAAAAAGAAGAAAAAGAGTTGCTATCAAAAATCCAAAAAAATCATAAAAGCAAAATCCCAAAAAGAGGATATCTGAAAAAAGTAAAAAGAACAAAAAATAGATAAGAAAAAGTGGGGCATGTACAGCCAAAATTTCCCAAGGAAGAAGTGTATTATGGCAACTAGAACCCTATCAAGGAAACCTTTTAACCCCATAATACCTTTAAAATTCCTAACATTTTTCATGGCCACTATATATCCCTGAAGAAAGCCCTCCTTAAGATCCACAAGCAGTCACAGTATCCATTGAGTCAGCACAAGCCAAGTTGAGATACGACATAAAGAATTTCATCCAACCAGCTATGACAAAATCGATGTCCATGTCGTGGTCTAAAAAAAAACAGAAAAGAAAAGAGAAGGAAAGAAAATAAAAATAAAAATATACAAGCTCAAAGCAAAATGGACGTAGTGAAAATCCGAGAGGGCAATATGGATAAAAAGAGCGAGCTTGTGCGGACCAGGTGAAAACCTAAAAAGGCATCTGCGGTAAAGAAGCATACCCATGGACGTAGTGAAAACCTGAAAGGCCGCTACGAGTAAAAAAGAGGGGAACGACAGGCATGGTGAAAACCCATCTTGGGCACTGTGAGTAAGAAGGTTGTAAAAGAAAAAAAAAAAAGAGAAAGTCATCGATTACTCCCTTGGTTACAACCTGATCCATTTGATCCTTCTAGGCCGCTCATGTTTGCTCAAATCGTGTCTTGATCAGGTATATCTTCACGGTCGCACCGTCAAACGCATGACCCGTGGAAAGGATAAAAAGCGTTAATTCAATCTAAGGAGATGGATATTCTGACCGTGATAAGGACACTGAACCTCACCCAAATCCGACCATGGACAGTTTCGACTCTGCTCAAATTGGGACCCGTTACTTCCCCTAACGCTTAAGGCATCAAAGAAAAATCTTTTAAAAAAAAAAGATAATAAATTTTCCTTTCCCATTTTCAAGTCGGCACTGTGCGCACTCCACTCCAGGATGATTGGTTTGATAGGAAAGACTACATTTGTAAAAGATAATAAATTTTTCTTTCCCAATTTCAGGCCGGTACTGTGCACACGCGACTCCGGGATGATTTGTTTGATGGCCGAAAGGACCACATTTACAAAAGATAATAAATTTTCCTTTCCTATTTTCAGGTTGGCTGTGCGCACCCCACTCCGAGATGATTGGTTTGACCGGAAAAACCACATTTCCAAAAGATAATAAACTTTTCTTTCCCATTTTCAGGCCGGCACTATGTGCACCACATCTCCAAAAGAATGATCAGCATTGTACCCTAGTTTCCCCCTTTACAAAAAAACAAAAATGACAGAATTTATGCAAGATAATAGATTTCTCTTTTCCATTTACATATCTACACTGTACTCACACCATATCTCAAAAAATAACATGTGTGATGCCTTGCGTACCTCTTTTTAACAAAAAGCAAAAATAATAAAAATATAAAGAAAAAATATATATACCCAAAAAACATCTGGCAGCAGGGGTTCTCATGCCCCTTCATGTGGTCATCTGATCTATGCAAAAAAGTATGTGCAGGCCTAGGTCAGCGACGCAGCTCATGCCTCAAATCATCAATCTCAGCACATAAGGCATCTTCCCTAACATCCCAATCTATCTTCCGACGGCCATGCAGGCTCTTATACCGCTTCTGAGAAGCGTCAGTAGCACTAAGAGCATCACTTAGGGCTCCTTCCAGACAAAGGACCTCACACTTAGCTACACCGGTTATCGCTTCTGCCACCTCTGCTCTAATCTATTGTTTCTCTAAATGCTCATGCAGGACTCGCTTCTCGTCCATCAACAGCTCAATTCGGGTTCTAAGCATCGACTCCTTCTTCGGCCAAGGTCCCCTTACATCACTACTCTCGGGCTGATCCAAGGGACAAGCAGAAGGCCTCTCAGACAGTAGCCAAACCTCATACTATGGAGAGGTCAAAACCAAATTCCCCTGCTCTAAATCACACATATGCGTCGACTGATGAGATTCTCAGAGAGCAGCTATACTATCCAAGTCTCCATAGGATCCCCGAGAGAAAATTAAGTCACATAAGGGTGGCTTTGTTGCACAGGGCACCTGCTGAGAGCAACCAAACTGACGCAACACCCGATATGGAAAGTAATAGGTGTTGCCGATCAAACCAAGAAGAGTGATGCCCTCACAATCTCTCAATCGAACCACCAGAAAAGCCCTGTCTAACCAAGGAAGCCTCCACACCAATTCCGCCTCAGCCAGCCAAAGCTTCAACTCCTGTATATTTCCCTGCGGCAACATGTGACATCGACCCAAAAAGCACCAAGCCACCTCACCTAGAACAATATAGAAGCGAGGCACGGGTCCTAAAACGGCGAGGTGCTTTGCAAGCCAGACCTGGAACAAAATAGGACATCCCCGGAGGCACGTCACTTTGCCCAAGGCAAAAGCATCAAGACAATGATAAAGCTCTACCAGCACCAGATGCATCACAGAACAACCTCCCTCAAGTTCCACCAGGGCTTCGCAAAGTGCAAGCGAGAAGCTCTCTCCCCCAGTATAGAAAAGGACCTTCGAGAGAAGACAGAGAGCAAAGGCCCTCACGTTATGGATATTTCTAAGGGGCAATTTTCGCAGGCTCTCATCGCCAAAATGTTCTCTTAGAAATTTCATAGAACATCTAGTGGGCCCACCAACGAGGCTTTTCTCATAATCAGCTTTCTTCAAGCCTAAGGTGATCTGTACGGCCTTACCATAACCCAGTTTTGGCAGTATTCTGGCCAGGGCCTATGTAGCTTCAAACCCGATAGGTTGGAGAGCTCCTCGAGAGTAGGAGTTAACTCAAGATTCCCAAAACGAAAGACATGGGTGTCCACTTCCCAAAAAGAGGCCGCCGCATGTATAAAATCCCAAAGTGGAGGGACATTAAGGAAAGATGAGAGACGGGCCAGTCCAAGCCAATCCAAACCCGCGAGCTCGCTCTCATTCAAACTCTTAAGCCATTTCTTTAGAAAATTGGGCCCCACGCCCAAAGAGGAAAGTATGGTAGTCCCAGACCCTCAATGTGAGAAGGGATCGAAAAGCGGTTTCACGGTCATACAAAGATGTTCCAAAGATACAACTCAATGTAGGATGATGGACCCACCCTTGGGCAAGTGAAAAGAAAAATGACAACAAAAAGTACAAAGCCTAACTCAAAAGAAGGAGAAATAAGTGCATTCTCGGGTTTAAATGACCCCACTTTTCCCAGAAAGCACTTAGAGTGTGTAATATACGCGCTAGGGAAAAATTTCCCAGGTTTTGCCTAGCATATATATTACACACGCTAAGCCATTCTTTCCTCAATTTTGCCTAGCGTGTATATTACACACACCAAGCCACTAATGTTACCCAAAAAGAAAAAAGAGTGTAGGGGAGGTCATTTTTGTTGATCCCCTAGATAGCACACATGCATTTCCTATCATTTACTTAAAAAGTACACCAGACCACGTACTGAGATACAAAATTTTTTGTTTCATCTAACTTTTCTACAATTTTCCTTGCAAGAAAGATCCGCACAGACATAAAAGTGGTGGCCAAGTATTAACCAAATGCATGGCCCAAAGGGTCATTCTTTTTCTAAAAAACTGAGTCCACCTAGCAAAAGAGCCGATATACCACAGCAAGAAGAAAGAGGTAGAGCAGGCAACAGAGAGGGAAAGCACTAACATTCATTCAAAAGACAATAAAACTATCCAAAAGTATATTCTCCATTACATCTTCCCAAAATTAAAATAGAAAACAAAAAATCCCAAGAGTCTCAAAGTTCATTAAAAAATGGAAAAGGGCCTAATACTTAGCACCCTTGGATTTCTTGCGCCGACGTAAGCTACTCAGGTAGGTCCTCACTGTAGACACCCCCATTTTGCCCTCTCGGAATATATAAATCTGTTCGATCAACCTTTGACCCTTTACCTTATTGTGGAACCATATACTAAGACAATAGATATGGCTAGAAACAAGCTGAAATAATAACACTGTGGCTCAGGCCCTATAACCCTAACGTGGGAACTACGCACTGAAATAATAGTATATGGCTGAACACAAGCTAAAACAATAGCTTTGTGGCTCAGATCCCAACGTAGGGAGACTATATACTGAAACAATAGTATATAGTCGAAATGCGGACTAAAACAATAGTCTTGCATTTCAGACCCTTTAGCCCTAATATTGGGACTATATGCTAAAACAATAGTATATGGCTGGACACAAGCTGAAACAATAGCACTGTGGCTCAGGTCCCATAACTCTAATGTGGGAACCATGCACTGAAACAATAGTACATGGCTGAACACAGGCTGAAACAATAGCTCTATGGCTCAGATCCCAACATAGGGAGACTATATACTGAAATAATAGTATATAGTCAAAATGCAGACTGAAATAATAGTCTGGCATTTCAAACCCGACCCAGACTCGGACAGCCCCAAATTACGTGCCTAAAACCATGTGCGTAATTCGATTGCACGCCAAACCACACACGTGCAATCAGTCCCCCTTCCATACTAGACTTCCTTTCCCAGACCACCTCGAGACTCGATCATGCACCTCATACAAAACGCGCGATCGGATTGAGAGCCCGACCACCAACGCGCAATCGGCCTACGCCCGACAGATTCTTACAGTCTTTGACCCCCAAACTTCCTCAATTAAACGCTTCGGAAGAGGCGCTTAATTGGATTGTGCACCCCACAATGGGCGTTCAATTAGTCCTAACATTGTTAGAACTAGGAAACTCGCTGAGCAAGTCAACCGGTCGCTCACTGAGTCGGTGACCGACTCAAAGTGATTAAGCACCGGGAGACCGGCGCGCAATCCAGTTAAATGCCTGAAACAGGGTATTTAATTGGAGAAAAACTTATAAAAGATTTTTTTCCTAACTCGCCAGAGGAGCTGGCAATTTTGAGAGAACAGATTTTTTTGAGATTTCAAAACCAAAGAACTCCGAGAACGAGCACATAGAGCAACTTAGTCATGATTTCGAGATTCAAGCTTCAAATCCTCGAGATTTCTCTCCGCAATCCCGACTTTTGGTAAAAATCTGATTTTTAAATTCCAATTAGGATTTTTTAGCCTTAATTATTCAGTTTTAGACCGTAGCACGCCTTTTAGATAGTAATCTTTTATATCTGGTTCTAGTTCTCCATTTCTAGAACCAGTCCTTAATCTGACGATCTAAATTACCGACCTTAGGCTTTAATTCCATTATAAAATCTTAATTTCCAATCCTATCATTAATCTCTGGTTCTAGTTCTTAGGTTCTAGAACCAATCCTTAATCATATGGTCTGATTTTCTTATTTCGGACCCGAATTCAATCCTTAAATTTTAAATTTTAGTTTTAATTTCTTAATTCAGTACTTCCAAAAATCCCAGATAATAATTTAGTTTTCTATAATTCTAGTTTCTTAATTTAATTCATAATTATAATCCCGAAATCGACTCCAAAAATCCAAAAATACCTTTTTATGATCCAAAATCCAACTAATCTTTAATCTCAGCCACCCGATTTGCCCAAGGGAGCTTACGGAGGGTACTCGGGAACGAGGCCAATCCTCCTTAGCATAGCAGGCCCAAAACCCCTTTTTAAGAATTATTTTATTGCTTTAATTGGATTAGAAAATCAGTTCTATGACCTATTCTTAGCATTTTAGTATAATTAATTTACATGCTTTCTCTTAATTAATTCTTTGCTATATTAGATTTCAGCACAATTAATTCTTTTTTTTATTATTAGAATTTTAGTATAATTAATCAATTTCTCTGATTATAATTCTAAAAAAATCAATTCCTTTACTTTAATTAGATTTTTAGCATAGATAACTCATTGCTTTAATTAGAATCTTAGGATAATTAATTCATCGCTCTGATCATAATTCTAGCAGAATTAGTTTCTTTATTTTAATTAGAGTCTTAATAAAATCAGTCTTTTATTCTTATTAGAATTCTAGTAGGACTATTATCTTTGCTCCAGTTAGATTTCCATACCATTAGTATACTTGCTTCACTTACAATTTCAGTATAATTAGCATGCTTGATTTAATTAGAGTTTCATTAGAATTAATATATATGCTTTCCTAGTACAATTAGGAGACTGATATCAATTGAACTTTTAGTAGTATTAGGATACTAAATTAATTGGAATTCTAATAAGATTAGGAAACAAAGATTAATTAGACTCTTGATAGAATTAGAATACTAGACTAAATCAACATAACAAATTCCCACACCACTAAACTCACAATAGAATTGGAAAATCTAAACTGATTAGAACTACAATAATAACAGGGAAAGGAAATGAAAAATTAAACTATCTAAATTATAAGAAGAGCCATAGCTGCTGACATTCACAGGCAGACGATTCAGTTAAAAAGTAACCCACACCCGCTCTAAAGCATGATCATTGACGTATTACAGCGTCATTAAATATCTGTAACTGGCGAATGCAACAAACTAGGAATCTTCCTAGAAAACCCCTTTATTTTATCTCCACCATTCCAAACGCCTCATCGCTAGAATCCACTTGGACAGAATTGGGCCACTGATTCAACGAGGACCGAGAGTAACCCAGAAAAAGCGCGTACCAAAAAACTGGCGATGGCGATGGGACTCTTTTGCAAACTCTTTTTTTTAGATAGTTTTTATTTTATTTCCCTATTTTTCTCTTTCCATCGTGTAATTTAGATTCCCTTTAAATATATGAGTCTTCATCAAAGAATCGAGATGTCCGGCATACGAAGAGTTAGGAGACCCACCATTGTGGGGATATCATAACAACCTTGTGTATGAAGAAGAACCACCTGACAATTTCAGCCCACGATAAACTGAGATTAACATGGCTGGCAAATAAGAAAATCCCTTCTCTACCCCCTACACACCGGTAATAATCATAATGTGAGAGATGGTAATACTGGACAAAACCTTATTGCTCAGCAAATCGTAGAGCTCAGTATTCAAAGAATACAAACAGGAGACGATGACTCCGAGGAATTACTCCGAGGGTTGGCTGTTGCATATGAGACCATTAGGTCGCGACAATATTCAGAAGAACAAGAGCGACAGGAAAGGCCTCCTCCTATCCCGAGCACGGTGTCAGCCTGCGTCACACAGTTGAGACAACCTGCTCACATATTCTTCAACGATGACTCTCTAGACAAGGTTGGCTCGCGGGTCGCTCCCAAAGACAGCACCATCAAAATTGAAGATCTACCTAAAATGCTCAATGAGTACATGGCCAAGAGAGAGCGCCCCGGTCACTCATTCGGATTCGATAAATTTTGCCTGGATGTCGAGTTTAACTTACCAATAGGATTTAAACCGTCGAAATTTACTAAGTATAATGGCACCAGAGATTCGAACCATCACTTGGCCCTTTTTTGTAACGATTGCCGACCCATACATGATAATCAAGGACTTCTCATTCACTATTTCCAACGCTCATTAGAAGGAGAAGCTTTAGATTGGTTTGCGGGACTCCCGCTTTACAAGATAGAAACCTTCGACGAGTTGGTCAGTCAATTTCTAGACCAATACAAATACTTGATCCAAGTGACAGTCAGTCTCAGCGATTTGATGATGGCCATGCAAGGACTAGATGAAGAATTTACCGACTTTGTCGCTAGGTGGAGAAAACTCGCTGCCAGGATTGACACTTCAATTAAAGCGAAGGACTCAGTGGACATTATCATCGATAATACTAGAAAACCACTAAAAAGAGCACTTGTCATAAGTGATTGCCCCGACTTCACTGCACTCCACTCTCGGGCATCCCGACTAGCGCGACACATTGAAGGCGGAGATCTCGCACTATCCATAGTCACGTCGAAAGTAGGCTCTTCCAATGAATCAAAATCAAAAAATAATAAGAAGGCCTCAGAAACCGAGCAGGTCAACACCGTTGTCAACCAAGGATAAAACTCCGAGAACGAAAATTTCCAACCTCGAAACTTCGAGCAAAATCAAAATCAACAGCGGTACACCAACCAAAACTGAGGCGCTAATCAACAAAGATACGCAAACCAAAACCAAAGCTAGAACTAGAATCAGGGCCAGTATCAGAATAGGATTCAATTTCCCAATACCTACCATAACCAAAATATGATGTAGAAACGACCGGCCCACGCGCCGAACTCTAAAAACGTACCCCCACCGCAAAACTTTAATCCAGCTAGAGGCCCCTACTAGCCGAGGCGGGAACACTACCCCCCTTTACCTAATACGATTCCCAACATCTTTCGTCTCCTCAACACTCAGAATCTCCTCTTATTCCCACAAGAAAGAACTCGCCCATGGCCAACAAATCTAGACTATAGTAAATACTGTGCCTTCCATCGATACACGGGACACAACCTAGAAGACTATTGGGTCTTCAGGAATGTAATCTATGACATGAATGACCGAAATCAAATCGATTGAGAAGTGCTTAGGAATCCTGACTCTAATAATAATCAACCCCAACAAAATTTAGGGATCATTAATAACCCCATGCCCAACCACAACAAAGCAACATCGGCTCAGGTCACCACCATAGATCTCTCCAATCGATCCCCCTTCCAGCCCTCCGCCTTAATCACTCGCATCCAACCTTCTAATACCTCTGCCACACTTGCGAGAGTTCCTTCACCCCCGCATCCCTCGGCCTTGATCACTCGCATCACCCCGCCAAGCCCACCTCCCTATCCAAAATTTACTCAGATATGAGTCCACTCCTTTAGGGTCAAGAGAACATTCTTTCATAGTCACCCACCAAAACCTTCAACCTCTCCGAATCTTGAACCAATGCCATTGCCACTCCCTTCGTCCGATTCTGAACCCGAGTACGGAGATCACGTTCTTCAAACTGTAATCTAAATTACTGCATGGGTAGAAAGTGTCACCCGAAAGACTCCAAGCCGAGAGAATGAAACAAAGACTGAGTGTTTACTAAACATAGAAGGAAGTGAGCGAGAAGAACATCCTGACTCAGGTGAGACACTAACCTCTGCTTTCTTGGAGGAGGAGGAGGATTACACACAGTACCTCCCACCTTGGAGTGACACCATGTAGGTACACGCTCCAACCTCGAATTTCATTCACTTCACAAATGCATCAGCGTTGAGTAACACCGAGTTCAGTCAACAACTGACTTGCTCGATTCTTAAGTCCGGAACCAATTATCAACCTTCGCCTTTTCCTCGAAATAAGGATTTCACGAATGCACAACCACCAGAGGGGAGCATGAGAGAAAGAGAGGTTAACTTGGCGCCCCCACCGCACATTATTCCTCCACCAATTCCTACACCTCAACCACTCCGACCACCTGCACCCAAGGCTCACCGGCTAGGCAAAGAAATGACACTCGAGCCAGGGCAAGAATATGACCTTCTGCGGTATCTTCAAAAGATCCCGGCCTAGATATTCATACTAGAACTCATCAAGAAATCGCCTGACCATCATCGATTGTTGATAAGGACACTTGAAGACACACAAGTGGATGAGGACACAACCCTAGATGAGCTTCATCAAATCACCTTGATCATGGTGCAACCTTCAGTGCTCACTTTCACCGACGCAGACATGCCTAAGGAGTCACTTTACGAAAGTGCAGCTCCCATATACCTTACAGTCATAATTAAAGGATTCTCTGTACCCCATGCGTTGGTCAATACGGGAGTAGGACTCAATATTTGCCTCTCACACCAGCGTCATTTATACAAAAGATCTCATCAGATGAGGACTCTAAAAAAAATGCCAAAATCACAAGTCCACATTTCACGAAGAATCGCCCGGACGACTCCAGTAGCCGTCTCGCTTCGTCAATTAGAGGAAGCAACTCTCTCGGCGACTCTTGAGGCGACCGACCCTGTACCATATTTATTATCAAAAATCAAAAAAATAGAAAAGACAGAAAACCTTAAAAATTTAGAAACACAAAATCTAAAAAAATCAAAAAATCTCATAAAAGAAAGGAAACCCTTCGTCCCGAATCAAGTTTGCAGCCAACAAGGAGATTTTACTTCTAAGACTTTTATCCCATCTCCCGTACGAGGACGCAAAGCATCCATGCTAAACAACAAGCCAGTTATCATACCAAATGAAATACTTCATGACTTTAAGAGAAGGATCAATAGCCTTGACCTTCACCTTACTAAAGATCTCTTAGTCATAGATTGTGTCGATGAAGGGCTACCTCTCGCAAAACCGAATCCCCAATGTAGTAATTTTGCAGTATATGAACTTACTGAGGATGAAGAAGGAACACCAGTCGCCGAGGAGGCACCAGACTTCCAACGGGTTATCAAGCATTTCGATAAGCAAACCCAAGCTACCACAGAACCCACAGAAGAAATTAACTTTGACACTTAAGAGAAACCCAAGAAGCTACTAATTAGTGCAACACTCAACTCCCAGGAACGTCAACAGATTGCACAAGTCCTACAAGAACACCTCGATTCCTTTGCATTGTCCTATGAAGGTATGCCTGGTTTAGATCCAAGTTTAGTAGAATATCGTCTTGTCTTGGAACCCGATGCAAAGCCTGTTAAGCGAAAACTCCGTAGGATGCACCCACAAATAGCCCTTCAAGTTAAAGAGGAAGTTGATGAATTGCATAAAACCAAATTCATCCGAGTCGTTCTCCAATATAGTACCTGTCGCCAAGAAAGACGGCGGAGTACATGTTTACATTGACTTCCAAAACCTCAACCAGGCATGCCCAAAAGATGACTTCCCGCTTTCACACATTAACACTATAGTCAACAACACTTTGGACATCAAATGTTATCCTTTATGGATGATTTCTCTAGATATAATCAGATCAAATTAGCAGAGTCCGACCAAGAGAAGACTTCTTTCACCACATCATGGGAAACTTACTGCTATGTCCTCATGCCTTTTGGGCTCAAGAATGCAGGAGCCACATATCAATGCGCCATGATGGCTATCTTTCATGACATGATGTATTAATGTGTAGAAGTCTATATCGATGATATATTAGTGAAGTCCCAAATGTGAGTAGGACATATTGAAGCGCTCTGACTGATACTATAAAGAGCTCAGAAGTATCAACTGAAAATGAACCCAAAGAAATGTGTCTTTGGAGTCACCTCTGAAAAATTACTCGATTTCATAGTCAACAAGCGAGGGATCAAAGTCGACCCTGCTAAAGTCAGAGCCATCCTTGAGATGCCACCTCTCAGTAATATTAAAGAATTACGAGGCCTGATAGGAAGATTGCAATTCATCAGGATATTTATCTCCCAATATTCAGATAGATGTGATCCTTTCTACAGACTACTTAAAGGAGGAACTAAGTATAAATGGGATGACCAGTGTCAGCAAGCCTTTGACAATATCAAAAAGTACCTTCTTAACCTACCAATATTATCACCACCAGTTCTCAAAAGACCTCTTATCCTATACCTTTCAACGAATGATAAAGTGATGGGAGTAATTTTGGGATAATATGAAGAAAGAGAGAGAGGGCTATCTACTACCTTAGTAGGGTGATGGTCGAGTATGAACGAAAATGCACTTCGATGGAGAAGACCTGCCTCACACTGGTGTGGGACTTAACCAAATTATGGCATTACTTTGGAGCATATAAAATACTAGTACTAGGCCGAATGGACCCTCTGAAGTACATATTCAAAAAGCCCGTAACATCAGGAAAGATCACTCGCTGGCATATGCTATTGAAAGAATTTGATATCACTTATGTTATGCAGAAATCGATCAAAGGATAAGCAATCATCGATTACCTCACAGAGCTCCCACTCCCTAGTGATGAATCCATACACGCAGATTTTCCCGATTAAGACCTACTCATGATTCATAATAAAGAGCCCGATAAGACATCATGGACCCTCTATTTCAACGGTGCTCTAAATCACAAAGGAAAAGGCATCGAGATAGTCCTCCTAAGCCTGAAAGGAGTTTTCATACCTAAGGCTTTCAACTAGATTTCTCGGTCACTAATAATGTCGTAGAATACAAAGCTTTCATAGCTGGACTATGAGCATTACTATTAGGCATTAAACAATTAAAAACCATCGATGATTCTAAGCTAGCAATCTCACAAGTTATAAGAGAATGGAAAACTAAGGAAAGGAGACTAATGGCATATCTAGAAACCACTCCAGTATCTAGTAAAGAAATTTGAGAGGATCTCTTTCACGCACATCCCTAGACTAAAAAATGAGCTCGCAGATTCCTTAGCCACACTAGTCTCGGTCATCCAAATATCCATCGGCCAAAGTACCAAGACCTTCTTCATCAAAAAATTAACAGTACCCGCCCACGAGGTAGCATAGACCGTCAAGAGAGAATTACCAATCCTCCCCACGAGTACAGGACTAAATGAAGCAATCGCTCTAAAAAAGCATGTCAAGTCAGAAACCAAAGTCGCTATGTTTAGATTTAAAAAATCACTAACCGATGATAGACAGCCATTGTATTTTGATATCTGAAACTTCTTAAAGCATCAACACGTCCCTCCATATGCCACGAAAATGAAACAGAAGACTATAAGGAATCGATGTGCCTGATTCTGCATACTTGATAAAATATTATACAAAGAAGCCTTCACCACAGGAGTACTATTGTGATGCGTCACAACTGCCGAAGGATAATACATCATCCGGGATGCACACGCTAGTGCCTGTAGCGCCCACTCTTGTAGACAGAGGCTCGTCCATCAAGTTACACGACAAGGCTACTTCTGGCCGACAATGATCAGAGATTGACACCTCTACGTTCAATCTTGTAAACAATGACAAGAATACGCCGCACTCATCAAAGCTCTATCAGTTGCATTGAACACTATGACCTCACCGTGGCCGTTTTTATGTGGGCCTTCGATGTTATCGAACCTCTTACAGACACAATTGGGAACACTCACAAGCATGCGTTCATACTTACAGCGACCGAATACTATACCAAATGGGTAGAAGTTGAATCCTATGTCAGAATCACAGCTTCAACACTCATAAGGTTTATCTTTCAAAATATCATCACCAGGTTTGGAGTACCCAGGACGTTTGTCACTGATAATAGACCACTGTTCATCACAGAGATGATGAAGCAGTTATGCAGGACATATGGCATCGACCTATGTCACTCATCACCGTTCTACCCTCAAGGAAATGGATAGGCAGAAGCTACGAATAAAACGTTGATTCGAATCTTGAAATGCACAGTAGAAATAAGCAATAGAGCGGACTGGCCCGAACAACTACCAGAAGCACTCTAGGCCTATAGGACCTCTATTCGTACGGCCACTGGCCAAACTCCCTACCTCCTTACCTACGGGATGGAGGTAGTCTTACCATATAAGATACAAGTATCATCCTTACGGATTCAACTCGATGATGATCTATCCTTAGACGAGAAGAGAATTGCCCTACTCACGCAACTAGAGCAGCTCGATGAAACACATCTAAGGGCAGCTGATCACGCTTAGGTATATCAAAGGAGAGTGGCCAGGGCTTATAATAAGAAAGTTCGTGAATGAACCCTTAATATTGGAGAATTAGTCTTAAAGAAAATCATGCCTTCCAAGCACGCCCATCCGAAAGGAAAACTGAAATCGAACTGGGAAGGCCCTTATGTTATAACAGTCGCATACCCTAGAAATGCATACAAACTGGTGAACAAAGATAGGGAAGAACTCCCTAGCCCTTGGAATGCCATGTACCTTAGAAAATACTATCCTTAACCCCGTGATCATCACATCCCATGGTTAAATACTTATACCTATCACCCCTGTAGTCCTCACGACCTATTCATTGGTCGTACGTCATTAATTCTCAGGATATCCTTAAGACCTCCGATTTATCGCCCATATTTTCTTCACTCGAGCAATCTGATTAAAGGACTAGTAACCTACCTAACCTCTTTCAAAAGTATAAGTAACACCCGATCCTCATTTTCCTTCTCCCTCCATTGGAAGAGACGTTAGAGCAAAAAAATGAAGATACTAGGTTCAATCAAAACTCGCTATTCTCATGCTAGCAGGAATTTTTTTGTAAAAATACATATATAAAAAAAAGGAGTGAGAGCATTACGACTAATGAACAAGTCAATGAGTTCAGGGAAGCATAAGCAGACCGTGAGGACATCTCTGATAACTTTACTAGAAGTGTATAACCAAACTGCGAGGGCATCCCTGATGTCTCCATACTACTAGATGTCGTCGTAAGGTGGCAGGAGGAGGACAAACTCCTGCTAACCATAGAATGTGAGATTTTGATGGTACCGAAATATAATGAAGAGCTCGATCATGGTAGCCCAAACCCCTCTAAGAAAAAGATTATTACTCATCCCATTTGGAAAGTGTTAGTTATAAACTATTCCCCACACCACTGAGCCTTACCCCCCCCCCTCTTCTATTTTTTATTTCGGACGATAAATCAGAAGCCTCACAGGATGCTCCTAAGAATGACACTAAAAACCAGTGAATGACGACTGATGAAATCACCCACTATAACTACCATACTTCTCCCTAATAACCACGAGATAGGATGACCACCTCCCTAAGATCGACACCTGTATATAACTGACCTAATCAAAATGACCTCCCCCTGGTTCGATGATAGTATTAATGAACTTTTCTTCAAAACTAACTCACCAAATACCCATCACTGCTTATAGACCCAAAGTGCTCATCAATAGCCCAGAAAAGCTCCATTGCATCTACACACTGGGGCATTTTTTTGGATCAGAAGGAGAATCACAATAGAAGCGTCGACTTGTCCATAAAGAAGATGAGGAATGACGAAGTTATCATCTGGAGAATGCTACCGAAGAGGCTATACTGCCAACACTACCATTCTCCTACACTGGGGCATTTTTATTTTATTATTTTTATTGTTTCTATCTCAGTTATTTGCTTTCCCTGTTGCAGTAGTTTCATTTTTTTAAAAATAGAAAAAAAAAATGAAAAAAAAAAAAAAAACACATATCCACCTTTATTA
Organism: Chloranthus sessilifolius; assembly: GCA_021018995.1. Lineage (NCBI taxonomy): Eukaryota > Viridiplantae > Streptophyta > Magnoliopsida > Chloranthales > Chloranthaceae > Chloranthus > Chloranthus sessilifolius. The sequence continues at coordinate 75,996,093 of CM037587.1, forward strand.
CCAGACCTCGGTCTGAGATACTTACTCCCCTTGACAACTAGCAAGGGAGAGAACATAAATAACTGATAGCATTACCTTTACATGTGCAAATACGAAGCAACCTTCAGCCACCACCGGGCTAGCTCAACAAGCATCCAAGTCTCAATGACGGACGACGGCCCAAAAAGAGAACCACAAGAGTAGACGTAAAAGGTGACTAAAAGAAGAGGAGCCAATTAGGTACATCTAAACCAAAAAATCTCCATATATATATATATATATATATATATATATATATATGTATATATATATATATCAAAATTTTCTTTTCTTTTTACACTTGTCACTTGTCACCGGGGGCATTCCCCCCATATATACAACGCACACACACAATGAAAAAAAAACACACACACACCCCTACTCCCTACACTGCCGCTGGGATGGACGAGCACCGTTGTCCCCAATGTCATCAGCTCGGAGGTTCGTAGACTGGTCCTCTGAAAATACAATCCCGGCACCTAGAGTCCTCAGAACCTCTAAACGGCACAGCCCCGCCACAGAACCCCCTCACTCGTCTAGCTAACAAATAGCCTCGATCGAGAATGAGGAGGATACCCTGCAAGAATCTCCCGAATAATAGAATCCTCATGAGCATCACCCCTGACATGATCACAAGACGTGTGACGAGACTGCCCAGCCGAGGAACCCATAGCCCTCGACTTTGATCCATCAAGCTGAATAGCCAGCCTACATATCCACCGCTCACTCCTTGTCAGATGATACTGCAGCTGATCAAGGGACACCTACATCTCTGCCCACATCATCCAATGCGCCGCCTCTAATGCCTCCAACGAACCTGCATAACCACACCAATTTAAAAAAAACCAATATATATGAACAAAAAAAGAAACTTTGAAAAGGAAAAGATTATACCGGATCTAGCCTCTCCTCCAGAAGTCGCTCAACCGTCTCCGCAGTCACTGGATCAGCAGGAGGCACGAAAGGGACAGCAAACGTAGACGGCTGCAATGAGAGCAGATAAATAAATTTGAAAAGACTATAATAACAAATAAACCACAAACACAATAACTTAAGCATACCTGAGTAGGGATAGGAACAGACCCCTGAAGGGGAGCCATAGGAGCAAAGTCCGGAACTGCCTGCACAAAAAAATTAAAAACAAGCCAACACAAAATATATCAGAACAAAATAAAATAAATAACCTAAACTAAATTACACCGAACCAAAAATCCAATGATCTAACTTGACTTGAAGCTGAACCATCGCTAGATCCTCCGGACTGGAGGAAGCAACTGAAGATGGATCAAACGCCGGAACAGGACCTCCAGCAGCAAGCTCGGCTCTCTATAAATAATAATAAACACATCAGTTGGCAAATCCACAATGCTAACAATTAACAAAACCAAGTTCATATAGACACTTACCAATCGATCAATCTCGGACCGCAAACTAGCTTCCACCTCTCGGTCGACCTGCTACTGACCGCATAATAATCCGATCATTGCCACATGACTAGCGACCTCAGCCTCCCTCTCGGACTGCCCAAAATAAAATGAGACACCATGACTATATCAGAATGATGGGAAGACTAAGTTAACGTGATACATAAATAATTAAACCATTAAATCAACTCACCAGGAGATGTCGAGTCTCCGCTAGCCGAGCCCCCAACTCGTCCTCCGCTCCCCTAGCCTGAGCAACCGAGAGGGCTAAGGAGTGCAGCATCTCCTCATCCGGATGAGGAGCACACCCCATCTGCTCCATCACCCTGTGGAGTGAGATAGCCCTACTCTAATGCAGTCAGACTCTCCCTCAATGTCGATGCCGACTCCGACCCACCGACCGCAAAAGAGTTACTCCCATGGAAGGGACGTGTGAAGAGGCGCCCGCCATAAAATGCACTAAACCATCTCCTATACTCTCGGCCGTCTGCCTCGACTGTCATAACCCTAGATTTTGGGGAACCATACACGTCTTGTACCATGCACGTGTATGTGTGGTTCACAAGGAAACCAAAACTATCAAGTATACACTTTGTATGTGTGTGTGAAACACACTAACTTTAACAAAGAGATATATAAGTGAATGAAGTGGAGAGGGGTTCCCCATATACGTAACCTAATTATCTTGGAAAGAGAAAAGGTTGAATGAGGAGCTTTCGAGAGGAACTTTGGAGATCTCTTCGTCTAGTGTAGTTTTGAATCGCGGATCAAAATTATACGAAACCTATCGATGGAGGTATGTTAAACACCATGATAAATGCTTAGGTGTTTTAAATAATGTATAGGATGTTGTTGAATGGATTTTTAACAATGACAAGGTTTGAATGAAGGAAGAAAGAGTTTCTCGATCAGATCGAGGAGTTAAAATTTACCGCTCCTCGCTCGAGCAATCTAATTGGCTCGCTCGAGCGAGGACAGAATATAAAATTTAGTTCTGGGCTCGCTCGAGTGAGACCCAAAACTAAAGGGAAGCTCGCTCGAGCGAGGTCTCTAGTAGAGCTCGCTTTGACCGCTCGAGCAATCTCAATTTAATCGCTCGAGCAAGGACAAATAATCGCTCGAGCGAGGCATCCAGTAGAGCTTCAGAAGGCTCGCTTTAATCGCTCGAGCGATCTCACTTGTACCGCTCAAGCAGGCTCAAGTGACCGCGCGAGCGAGGTCAAGTGACCGCGCGTGCGAGGAATTGTGCTCGCTCGCGCAAGGCACCACACAGGTGTTGATAGTTGGTGTAGTTACATGGAGATTATGTGCTCCAATGATTCTAGTAACCTTTCTAAACATATTCTGAACACATGAAATATAGGTTTGACGTGAGATCGTGAAGTGTAAACCTCTACGAGAAAGGTGTGCATTGGAATTGCATTGAGGTAGGGAATATTCTTGAAACATGTGCATTATTTAATCAATTCATATATGTAGTGTAATCCAATTAAATAGTCAAGTACTGCATAATTATTATGAAAGAGGGTGTGTGAGTAAGTTTCAAGCGTGAAAGTCTTGAGGTCCCCAGGGGACGTAAAAATTGTAAAGTGGACATCTAGATGATGCGATTGAATCAAGGGCATCCCAGGGATGCAGATGAAAACTAACAGTGAAGCGGAAGTAATGGGATAAGGCCTAATGTAATAAAATTAGTACAATCACGGTGAATAATTATATGTAGAGCACATTCGATATTTTTATTATTTAAGATTTGATTAGAATACCCCACCGACGTGGCGGGATACCCACGACTGACCCGGCAGAATATCCGTGACCGGTACGACGGCCAATCCGTACATTCATAGCACATCCCAGGGATGTAGATTTGAGAATAGACCCCGCCACCTATGAGAAAGGGGCTTGGGCAGTATTCCCAGGGAATACACCTAGCAACTGTCTAGTTAGACGACGATGGTGGGTATTCCATCGGAGCTCTATGCTATATTGCTCGGGGACTACTTAAGTTAAGATTTAAGTGATTAAGCCAAATTCACAACTAAACCAGCAAAGAGATTAAACAAAACCATGCAAAGTAATAGTCGAAATTATTATTTATTTCCAGTTATTTCAATTGTTTTCCACAAGTGTTGTACAATAATTTATGTTTTCTTTAAAACTACTGACATATATGTGAAGGTTAATCTATATGTTCTTTTTGTTTCCCTACGGAGCTAGGATGTAGCTCACCCCTCTTAGACTATACGTCGCAGGTCCAAGACTAGCGGCAGTGAAGACTTCTGGAGACTTTGATCCAGAGGATTCAGACTACGTGCCCACTGAGGAGTCAGAGCCTCCTCCTGAGGAATTCTTCTAGGAAACTCATTGCGTACTTTGAGAGTGAGTTGAGAGTATTAGGTGCGGCTTGGTATGTCAAGCCTGTTTATTTGAATGTAATTAAATACCGTTATGCTTTTGATAAAACGTTTGAGATGAATAGCTATCTCCAATGGTTTGGGTAAGTTCTTATGCCCATGAATTGGCATGGGACAAGAACTGCCTATAGAGACCATAATTAAATTTCTTTACATATGAGAACTTGTTTAGAGTAGATACGTGCGCCCTAGTTACAGTTTTTGGCTTGTATATACCAATGTATCGAAAAGAGTTCTAGGGCACCGCCTTGAGGGCCGTGCTGATGGCACGGGTTTCGGGGTGCTGAAATTTGGGTTGTCACAATTGGTATCAAAGCCTTTCTTTTAGTTTTTGACAATCACTTGGTCATAACATAGGGACTTCTGCTAACGAAACTGTGGTTTCTCATGTAGACCGTTATATTTCCTAAAGGAAGAGGCCGACCCATGGGTGGTCATGATTGGAATTTGCGCAGTAGAGATGGTTTCGTCTCACCTACCAACAGGATACCATTAGGAAATAGGGAGATTCCCGAGGGCAGTGGCCAAGGAGAAAACCAAAATCAAGCAAAAGATCAGGATCGAGATCAAAGAGAAAAAGATATAGTGAGGGAGAGAAATGAAGAAAGAGAGGAGCGTCAGAGGATGATGCACATAATGGAAACTATGGCAACTGCCATGGCACAACAAGCAGCATCCTTGGCAGCACATGCAACCCCAGAACCACAATGGACATCCACACCTCCAGTAGGACCTACACCACCAGTGGCTTCAACATTGACCGAATTCAGGAGGATGAGACCTCTTAACTTTTTAGGACAGGCAGACACAATGGCAGCCAAAAATTGGCTAGGTGAAATGGAGAAGGTGTTTAGCATACTGACATGCACTGAGGACGAGAGCGTCCATTGGGCAGCATATATGCTAGATGGAGAAGCTGGACCTTGGTGGAAATCCGTATCGTGAACTAGAGCACAAGAAACTCCAGATATGCCCTGAACTTGGGATGAATTCGTGGAAGAGTTCAATAAGCAATATTTTTCGGAGGTTGTGAGAAATCAGATGGAGACCCAATTTTTGCAACTGCGGAGTAGAATTTATGAGACTGGCTCACTTCGCTCCAGACTACGTAATTTCGGATGTGATGAAAGTGAAGAGGTTCCAACAGGGTTTAAGGTCGAACATCCGAGGAGGGGTTGTGCCATTTAAGCTAAGGACCTACTGAGAGGTCATGAGTAAGGCATTAGTGGTCGAAGAAGAAAACAATAACTGATATCGTCAGAGGGAACAGCAGGGAAGAGGAAGCATAGATCCAAGCAGGACAGGGAGTTATGAATCAGTAAATAAGAAGCCGAGGTTTGTAGCACCGAATCAGAGGCAACCGTTCGCGAGGTATGGGAGAGTCAAGACAACAAACCACTCATCAAAGTTTCCCATTGCTGGCATCAGGGAGACCGATGAGGTATGAGGGTCCTGCTATTTCCAATGGAGCTACAGCTACACAAGGTTTTTCGAGAGCTGCTTCTTCAACACCAAGGGAGACTTGTGCCAAGTGTGGCAAGTCCCACAAAACGACGGATTGTAGGAAAGGAATGCGAGGCTGTTTTAAATGTGGCAAGATAGGCCACGTGATTAGAGATTGCCCTGAGGTAATTAAAGAAAAGACGGCCTCAACTTCTATGCCACGACCTATTCAATCATGGAAGCCAGTTGTTCAAGGGAGAGCCTACACAGTTACCGCCCAGGAAGCAGGGAGTGTACACGATGTCATTCAAGGTGAGATTTCTTTTAAATAAAGAATTTCAGTTTAATACCATTTTAGATAGAGAATGTGCATTCATTAGGACAATGTATAGAACCGTGTTTATGCGTTAGAAATTTCTAAATAAAGTATATGCTATGTACGTATATGTATGTGTTATAGGTACGTTACAAGTCTATGAAAAAGGGTGCTATCTAGCACATGACGCACGAGTGATGATAGACCCAAGGTCTACCCACTCCTTCATCACCCCTAGATTTGCAAAGAAGATGAAGATTATTCCGGAGACACTGGACTTTGTGTTATCAGTGTCTATCCCAACGGGAGAATTAGTGGACACAGAGTTAGTCTACAAATCTGTAGTAGTAAGCGTTCGGGATCATGTTGTCTACGAACTAGATGCACAATTAATATTATTGGACATGCAAGGATTCGACGTGATCCTTGGCATGGATTGGCTGTCCCATCATTGCGCAACAGTGGATTGCAAGAACAAGGTTGTTATTTTCTGACCTAACATGAGGAGATCGTTTCGATTTTGAGGAGAGAGATCGACACAGGTGCCACTCATCTCTGCAGTCAGAGCAGAACGTTTAATCAGAAAGGGGTGTGACGGTTATTTGGCATTTTTGAAGGAAGATAAAGAAGAAAAGAATGTTATCTCCGAGATAGCAGTGGTGTGAGAATTCGCAGACATATTTCCAGAAGAATTGCCAGGATTACCCCCAGAGAGAGAAGTGGAATTCGCTATCAACTTAGCACTAGGAACGGAGCCTGTTTCAAAGGCACCTTACAGGATGGCTCCTGCAGAGTTGAAAGAATTGAAAGAACAGTTGCAAGAGGTCATGGATAAAGGGTTTATACGACCAAGCGTGTCTCCATGGGGAGCACCAGTTTTGTTTGTGAAAAAGAAAGATGGGTCGATGCGGTTGTGCATTGACTATCAACAATTGAACAAACTTACTGTGAAGAATCGATACCCGTTGCCAAGAATAGATGGCTTGTTCGATCAGTTGCAAGGAGCGAAATATTTTTCCAAGATCGATCTGAGATCTGGATACCATCAGTTAAGAGTCAAGGCTGAGGACATTCAGAAAACGGCATTTAGAATACGGTATGGACACTATGAGTTTTTGGTGATGCCATTCGGATTGACGAACGCACCAGCATCATTTATGGACTTAATGGATCGAGTGTTTAAACCACACCTAGACTCCTGCATTGTCGTGTTTGTTGACGACATCCTGATTTATTCAAAATCAGAAACGAAGCATGAAGAACACTTACGAGTCGCTCTACAAACCTTGCGTGAACACCAATTGTACGCCAAGCTCAGCAAATGTGAATTATGGCTAGAAGAGGTTAGCTTTTTGGGACATGTCATCTCAAAGCATGGTGTCACAGTAGATCCCGCTAAGATCAAGGCAGTAGTGAACTGGGAGTAACCAAAGACCATGATAGACGTCCGAAGTTTCCTTGGACTGGCAGGTTATTATTGACGTTTCGTTGAGGGGTTTTCAAAGATATCAGGACCTCTTACGAGGCTTACAGAAAGGATTCAAGATTTGAGTGGAGTGAGGCATACGAGAAGAGTTTTCAAGAACTCAAGAAGAGACTCACCTCAGCCCCAGTGTTAGCCATTCCATCAGGCAGTGGAGGATTCGCGGTCTACAGTGATGCTTCATATAACGGTTTGGGTTGTGTACTAGATCAACATAAAAAGGTAATAGCTTACAGGTCAAGGCAGTTGAAAGAGCATGAGAAGAACTATCCGACACATGATCTAGAACTAGCAGCGGTCATATTCACATTCAAGATATGGCGACATTATTTATACGGAGAAATGTTTGAAATCTTCACTGACCATAAGAGCCTCAGATATCTGTTTACACAGAAGGAACTAAATATGAGGTAGCACAGATGGATGGAGTTCCTCAAGGACTACGACTGTTCCATACAGTACCATCCAGGGAAAGCTAATGTAGTGGCTGATGCCTTGAGTCGGAAGAGTTCAGCTCAGTTGGCTAGTCTAATTTTGGGTATACATCGATGAAAGCTGTTGAAGGATCTAACACTATGTGGGGCAAACATACAGCCACAAGCCACAGGAGCCTTCTTAGCCAACATATCAGTGAAACCGGTGATATTCGAACACATACGAGAACTACAGATGAAAGACCCAATTCTAACCAAGATACGTCAAGATGTAACTGAAGGTATTACATCTGAGTTTTCGATCAAGGATGATGGTTCCTTAGTGTTCAAGGGCCGTCTTTGCATTCTGGATAATGTCGATTTACGACAAACAATTCTTGATGAATCTCACAAGTCAAGCTATGCTATCCACCCGAGAAGCATAAAGATGTATCAAGATTTGAAAAAGAATTACTGGTGGAGAGGCTTGAAACATGATGTCGCAGAGTACGTGTCGCGGTGTTTGAAGTGCCAACAAGTGAAGATCGATCATAGACACCCCGCAAGCCAATTGCAACCTCTACCCATACCGGAATGGAAGTGGGAATCGATCTCGATGGACTTCATCGTTGGGATGCTGCGTACTGTAAAGAGGTACAATGCCATTTGGGTAGTAGTCGATCGATTGACCAAGTCAGCGCACTTCTTGCCTTACAACACGATGTACACGGTGGGAAGACTGGCAGAGCTGTACATGAAGGAGATTGTCCGTTTGCATGGGATTCTGAGTAGCATTGTGTCAGATCGTGACCCATTATATATATCAAAGTTTTGAAAGAAATTTTAAGAAGGAATGGGAACAAGACTAGATTTCAGTACGGCGTTCCATCCACAAACCGACGGACAGACTGAGAGGGTCAATCAAATCATTGAAGACATGCTTAGGGCATGTATGTTGGAATTACAAGGATCGTGGGATCAACATCTACCATTGATTGAATTCGCATATAACAATAGTTTTCAGACGAGCATTGGGATGGCACCGTATGAAGCCTTGTACGGAAGACGATGCAAATCGCCAATCAATTGGGAGGAAACTGGCGAGAAATTTGTTTTGGGACCCGAGTTACTTGAGGATAACGTGGCTATTGTCCGCATGATCAGAGAAAGACTAAAGGCGGCTCAAAGGAGACAGAAAATCTACGCTGATATCAAGCGGACGAGCGTGGACTTTAAGGTGGGAGAACATGTTTTCGTGAAAGTATCGCCTATGAAGGGCGTGATGAGGTTCGGAAAGAGAGGGAAGCTAAGTCCCCGCTACCTTGGACTATTCGAAGTTTTGGGTCGAGTAGGGGAGGTAGCTTACCGCGTTGGACTGCCACCATTATTTGATCAGGTACACAATGTATTCCATGTATCTATACTCAGGAAGTATCTTAATGACCCTAATCATGTGTTGAGCGGCAAATCTTTCGAGATGCATGAAGATATGAGCATGATCGAAGAGCCAGCAGAAATTTTGGATCGAAAGGAACAAGTGCTACGTACCAAAGTCATTCCTTTAGTGCTTGTACGCTGGAAGAACCATCCGGTTGAAGAAGCAACATGGGAGCGAGAGGCGGATGTCAAAGAACAATACCCCAATTTGTTTAAGAACGCTAGCTAGTTGTTCTTGATAATATGTAATATATTGACAGTATATCGATTTGTATTTTGAAACAAGTAAACGAATGAGATTAAAATCCGAACATTTGGCTTAAACTTTTATTAGAAAGACCGGTTCGTGTGAATAAAATCTCAATTTCCTAATATAGGAAATCATGTGTGAAGGATGTCCTGATAATAGAAAGGACTAGAGGAAATATGAGCTTAGAGGAACCAGAAAGATATTTCTGGGCTCACTCGAGCGAACACTTATGCTCGCTCACACGAGGCTACATAAAATAATGCTTTCAAGTCGTCTGGACCGCTCGAGCAAGGTATAGTGACTGCTCGAGCGAGGTCTAGTGACCACTCGAGCGAGGTATTTTAACCGCTCGAGCGAGGTCTTTTAACCGCTCGAGCGAGGTCTAGCGACCGCTCGAGCGAGGACAGACTATATATTGCTGACAGAAGATCAAACGTCCATTTCATCATCAAGCGAGAGTCCGAGCGAGAAAAAGGGGGTTTAGGGTTTTCGACTTCCAAGCATTTTTGTAACGTCCCAAAAATTTCATACTTAAATAGTGCACCTCGGGATGCGGACCAACTGGTCAAGTGTATGACCGGGTCAACATTGACTCAGTTGACTTTGTTGAACATGTGAAAGTGATGTAGTTAAGTGGAATAAGAGTGATAGATAGAATGTGTGAGTACATACACTTAGATAGTTGTATATGCTTTACACCAAATTATAAAATTAGATTATAAAGAAAAGAAAAGAGAAGGAAAGGAGTTATTTCCTTGTTTGAAGAGTGGTTGAGAGAAGTTAAGAGAGAGAGAGAGAGTAAATGTGTGAGTGATTGTGGGGAAAATAAAGAGAATTGCATTGAATGCAAATCATCGATCTTGGCTCGGAGAAACTAACAGATCGAGCTCGGGATCGAGGAGAAAATTTGGTTGAGGGTTTGTGAAAACCTAGTGAGCTAAAAGTTGGGATCAAAGGATCTAACTGAAAGAGGTAAGTTTAGATTTTTGATATATTTATTTTGTAGCTAAAAATATAGCATTTAGTAATTTAAACATGAGAAAATAAGGATCATAAAAACGTAGTTGATCGGATGAGTTCAAGAGAAATGAACTCGATCCATGGCTGAGGAAGAGCAAATTCGTTCGAACGAAATGAAATTTCGATTGAACGAATTTGGCTAGAGAAAGTAAAAGCAAGAAGAAGAGTTTTTGAGTAATTCGTTCGAACGAATTGGAAATTCGTTTGAACGATTTTGCTATGGGGGACAATAGTGTCCTGAGTGATTCGTTCGAACGAAATGAAATCGTTCAAACAAAATTGAAATTCGTTCGAACGATTTTGAGAAATCGTTCGAACGATTTAGATTCGTTCGAACGATTTGGGTAAATTTAAGTTTTTAAGGCTTAATTTAGCTTGTAAAGAATTAGTGGTTGATCCTAGGCCTTTTTGACCCAATGGTTATACCCTGTGGTAATGTTTTTACATGTGTTGATCATACCTAGGTCAAGCTGAATCGGTGTGTTACTCGTAGTCGGGCGGATTAGCGAATCCGAAGGTTTGAGGGGCATGTGAGGTAGGGGGAATATCTCAACCGGTACACTGTATTACGAGCACATATGTAGTGATAGTTTATGATGCATGTCTCTTAAATTATTGTTTTGAGTTTCAGTTAATGAAAGGAGTAGTGGTTAATGGCAATGGTGTGTGTGTGTCTATAAAAATAAAATAGTAAATTTGTTAAGTAAGAGTTCAATCATCCCAGGGATGTAAGAACGCATAGGCATCGCAGAGATGCAACTGATAACGTCACATCCCAGGGATGTATGGTGGATGTAAAGATCCACGCTAAGAGATAAACAGTAATTCAGAATGCACGGGCTGGGTGTTATTATCTATTAGCACAAATTCACGGTGAACAACTATATGTATTACACAATTTGATTTAAGGTTCAGAGTATACCCAACCGACGCGGCGGTATACCGTATGACTCGGGCAGATATCCGTGACGATGCGGGCTAATCCAGATATACCGCAAACATCGAGGATGTGTAGTAGTAGTATAGCCGTCACCTACGAGATAGGGACGTGGATAATGAAATAATAAATAGTCTGATTAGACGACGATGGAGGGTATTCCATCGGGGCTCGATGCTATATTGCTCGGGGATTATTTAAGTTAAGATTTAAGTCATGGTCTCAACCTGGTTGCAACTAAAGGAAAATAGTAATCATTTTGAATTTCAAAGAGTAGGTAATAATTGCAGTCAAAGTGTTTATTGCATCTTAAATTTATTTGTTTCAAGCAAAGATAATTGTGAGCCCATGTTTTATTCCTGTCATGAGATATATGTTAGTAAAAAAGATATACTTATTGTGATATTTCCCCTATTGAGCTAGGATGTAGCTCACCCTTGACTATATGTCACAGATGATGATTTAGGAGTTGCCACCGACGAGTTAGGCATGGCTACTGACGTGGTTGATCCCGAGGACCCAGAGTACTTTCCAAGGGAGGAATTTGAGCCTCCTCCAGAGAAATTCTTCTAGGAGATTCGCTGCTCACTTTGATAGTGTTTTGAGAAAGAAAGAATTACGGCTTGGTATGTCCGGCCATATTTTGTAAACGTAAAGATACATGTATTATTATTTTGTCGAACCATTGGGAGTGACCTTAGATAAGGCACTAATGGTTCAAGTTGGTTCTTTTGTTCATGCTGAGGCATGGAATGAGAACTATCTTTTGGATTATTATTTTGGTTTAGCTTATAGTAGAATTGGAGATTTACTTTGCATTAAATCCTATATATGGGTACTATTGTGAATGGGATGTACCAAGTGTTTCGCACATAATCATGGGGCACGGCCTCGAGGGCTGTGCCGATGGCACGGGTTTCGAGGTGTCGAAATCCGGGCTGTCACAGTTTTCCATTTGATTTTGAACCAGATTCGGATGATCCGATCCGTACAAAATGATTCAAAAGGTAAAATCTACCCAATTTCTATCCTTTTTCACTTCTTTTTATTCTAAACAAGCATTATGGCTTCTTCAAGCCCAAATCCCCAACCAAAGAAATGGATAGCCATTCGATCGCCGTCGGCACGCAATAAAGCGCCGCAAGCTTCACAACCACCACCAACCCCATCTCCTACCCCAATTGCACTAGACGATTTGTGGGGGGCCAAAATATTTGAAACCGAATGGGATATATATCCCTCTTGTTTTGGGGATCCGACGTCCACCCAATGGACATCGGATTTCCTCACCAACAATAACCTTAGATCATTACTTACCCCATTTGGAGATCGGTATTATCCGAGACCTGTGAAGCTATTTTACCAAACCCTTAATATGAATGTGAATGAGGACGCCATCCTCGTCACGATCGATGGAAAAGAATTAATTTTTAACTGTGCTGAAATTTCATCGGTTATGAAATGTCCCCACACCTATGCCCCAAGCCCACTCATCCTACCACCTTTTCTGGGAACGTAGAATTCCCAACGATTATTTCTGACATCACTGGCAGCACGTCCGCTTCGGGTCAATCTATCACCCGATCGCAGCTACCGCCACGTATGTGGCTTTTGGATATTGTTTTTAAGAAGAACCTACACCCGACCGGCCATGACCAAGAATGTCGTGACGCGTTCCTGCGAGCTTTACACACCGCATTCCATAATAGGTGGATTAACACACCTATGGTTATTATTAAAGGCATGGCGCATGCCTATAAAGGGAACGTAAGAGGTGTTATTCCTCCACCCATCAACCGACTACCTTATGCTCGGTTGATTTCCCGACTCCTCGACTCACGAAATGGAAAAGGAGGATTCAAGATCCGGACCGACGAGTTATCTCTTATCGATAACGTCGTCCCCTACTTAGCCCAGGACTGGAGCTAAAATCTAAAGAGCCTTCAAACCAGTGTCAACAAGAAAAGAGACCGCCAAATCTCACGACAAGCCACGCAACAAGCACCGGCGGGACCTACTGCTCCCTCTACCTCATTTTCATAGCCCCTACCTACCACCGACACTGCCATGATGAGGGAGATCCTTCAGTAGGGACGGGAGATCAGGTTGCACCAGAGGTTTCAGGAGGCACTACTCATAGACCTCATGGGCCAGGCTTACCCGCAGTCATACATGGAGCGCGTCGGCGCTATGAGACACGCTATTTTTCGAGTGTCTAGCTCGGGCCCTGCTACCAGGAGCACTACGGTGGGTACTACTACCGCCAGAGTGGTTGACGAGGATGAGGATGACGAGGACTACGATGATGATGATGGCTCCGACGACGACGACGACGAGTATGAGGAGGATGATGACTAGGTAGTCATATAATTTTCCTTAGAAAATGGACATGTAATATTTTGTAGGATATTCGTGATGAGGTGGTATTTAGACGGTTTAGTTACAAACTATCGTGACATGAATGTCACAATTTTTGTGGATGGTTAACGTCGTGATTGTATAAGTCTTTAGGGTTATCATATGATCTATTAACATCATGATAGTGCAAATACCTGATAGTATAAAATTTTATTATCATTATTCTTGATATCATCATTATTCTTGACTATATGGGTACAAGTGATATGGTTTAACGCAACTCATTGTGGGATTAAACCATTTGTTTAACTACCTAATGATGTATGGAGCTAGCCTATTTCATGATCTAGTAATAGTAGTACTTAGTTACTTGAGCATCGTCGATTTTCGAGGACGAAAATCCTATAAGATGGGGTGAATGTCATAACCCCAAATTTTTGGGAACCGTGCACGTCTTGTACCATGCACGTGTATGTGTGGTTCACAAGGAAACCAAAACTATCAAGTATACACTTTATATGTGTGTGTGAAACACACTAACTTTAACAAAGAGATATATAAGTGAATGAAGTGGAGAGGGGTTCCCCATATACGTAACCTAATTATCTTGGAAAGAGAAAAAGTTGAATGGGGAGCTTTGGAGAGGAACTTTGGAGATCTCTTCGTCTAGTGTAGCTTTGAATCGCGGATCAAAATTATACGAGACCTATTGATGGAGGTATGTTTAACCGCATGATAAATGCTTAAGTGTTTTAAATAATGAATAGGATGTTGTTGAATGGATTTTTAACGATGACAAGGTTTGAATGGAGGAAGAAAGAGTTTCTCGATCAGATCGAGGAGTTAAAAATTACCGCTCCTCGCTCGAGCGGTCTAATTGGCTCGCTCGAGTGAGGAAAGAATATAAAATTTAGTTCTGGGCTCGCTCGAGCGAGACCCAGAACTAAAGGGAAGCTCGCTCGAGCGAGGTCTCTAGTAGAGCTCGCTTTGATCGCTCAAGTGATCTCAATTTAACCGCTCGAGCGAGGACAAATAACCGCTCAAGCGAGGCATCCAGTAGAGCTTCAGAAGGCTCGCTTTAATCGCTCGAGCGATCTCGCTTGAACCGCTCGAGCGGGCTCAAGTAACCGCGTGAGCGAGGTCAAGTGACCGCGCGTGGGAGGAATTGTGCTCGCTCGCACGAGGCACCACACAGGTGTTGATAGTTGGTGTAGTTACATGGAGATTATGTGCTCCAATGATTCTAGTAACCTTTCTAAACATATTCTGAACACATGAAATATAGGTTTGACGTGTGATCGTGAAGTGTAAACCTCTACGAGAAAGGTGTGCATTGGAATTGCATTGAGGTAGGGAATATTCTTGAAACATGTGCATTATTTCATCCATTCATATATGTAGTGTAATCCAATTAAATAGTCAAGTACTGCATAATTATTATGAAAAAGGGTGTGTGAGTAAGTTTCAAGCGTGAAAGTCATGAGGTCCCTAGGGGACGTAAAAATTATAAAGTGGACATCTGGATGATGCGATTGAATCAGGGGCATCCCAGGGATGCAGATGAAAACTAACAGTGAAGCGGAAGTAATGGGATAAGGCCTAATGTAATAAAATTAGCACAATCACGGTGAATAACTATATGTAGAGCACATTCGATATTTTTATTATTTAAGGTTTGATTAGAATACCCCACCGACATGGCGGGATACCCACGACTGACCCGGCAGGATATCCGTGACCGATACGGCGGCCAATCCGTACATTCATAGCGCATCCCAGGGATGTAGATTTGAGAATAGACCCCGCCACATATGAGAAAGGGGCTTGGGCAGTATTCCCAAGGAATACACCTAACAACTGTCTAGTTAGACGACGATGGTGGGTATTCCATCGGGGCTCGATGCTATATTGCTCGGGGACTACTTAAGTTAATATTTAAGTAATTAGGCCAAATTCACAACTAAACCAGCAAAGAGATTAAACAAAACCATGCAATGTAACAGTCAAAATCATTATTTATTTTCAGTTATTTCAATTGTTTTCAACAAGTATTGTACAATAATTTATGTTTTCTTTAAAACTGCTAACATATATGTGAAGGTTAATCTATATGTTCTTTTTGTTTCCCTACGGAGCTAGGATGTAGCTCACCCCTCTTAGACTATACGTCGCAAGTCCAGGACTAGCGGCAGCGAAGACTTCTGGAGACTTTGATCCAGGGGATTCAGACTACGTGCCCACTGAGGAGTCAGAGCCTCCTCCTGAGGAATTCTTCTAGGAAACCCATTACGTACTTTGAGAGTGAGTTGAGAGTATTAGGTGCGGCTTGGTATGTCAAGCCTCTTTATTTGAATATAATTAAATACCGTTATGCTTTTGATAAAACGTTTGGGATGAACAGCTATCTCCAATGGTTTGGGTAAGTTCTTATACCCATGAATTGGCATGGGACAAGAACTGCCTATAGAGACCATAATTAAATTTCTTTACATATGAGAACTTGTTTAGAGTAGATACGTGCGCCCTAGTTACAGTTTTTGGCTTGTATATACCAATATATCGAAAAGTGTTCCAGGGCACGGCCTTGAGGGTCGTGCTGATGGCACAGGTTTCGGGGCGCTGAAATTCGGGCTATCACATCGTCACACGCCCCTGTGACCCTGGTCCCCCCAGCTTTGAAATCGGCCATCTGAAGCGCCATCCGCATTACAAAGTTTCGGCCAAGAGGGCCGGTCATCCTCTTCGCCACCCTATGGCGAATCTCTAGAGGGACTCCTTGAGCGAGCCCCAGCTGTCGCACCGCTCGAGATAGGTGGATCCTCTCTACCTTCTCAAAACAATGGACCCATATGTCCACATTAAAGAAGGGCTAGCAAGACTAAATCACTGGCACACCCGCATCCTCCTCGGCCACGTATGGCCTCCAAATCACCTACCGAACGAGCAACCCAACCCATCAATGAATCCTCCGATCCTAAAAGACCGAAATGAAATAAAACAAAACATACACACGATGATATATACCTGCCTCACATGCATGTTCTCAAAGAGACCGCGTGCGGTCTGAAGATCCGAAGACCAACGACAACCCCTCAACGCCTTCCTCCACATGTGCATCCGCGGAAACGTGAATGTCACCTCCAACAAAACCCCTAGACAAAGCAAAGCAAAATGGTCATACGCCCAGAACTAAAAAAAAAACACAAGAGAAATGCTAAATAGGTGTTACCATTAAAAGACCAAGAAAACTAAAGACCTTATGACACCAATTAACTAAAACTCACCTAGAGGAAAGGAAGGAAACCTCCGATCATCGCGACGCCTCGTCCCCGACAATAAAACTGCTCATAGAGATGCACCAATGAAGCCTCACCCCACGCATAGGTAGGGACCTGATCCAAGTCCCTAAGAACCATAAAAAACAACTCAGTGACGCATCCCTGAGTCGAAGAAGAAAAGAGTACTCCACCGAGGAAGTGCATCAAGAACACTCGGAGCACCCTATCTGCAGCCAACCTCGGCTCTACCACGGGCTCTCGATCCGCCACCACAATGCAACGCACCTCGTAAGATGCCCTCGCCCTCGAAAGATGCCTTAGAGGGGCGAAGCCACTTGCAAACATATTAAAGAACTAAGTGACTTGAACTACACCTGACCCCGAGCCACTCGACCTATACAACACACCAAAAATCTCCTCACACACCTCCAAATATGCTCTTGCCATCCGCCTTGTAATCGGCTTGCCCTGAAAATGAAGATCAATAATGTGGACCCAGTCCTTTGGAGTTGGTAACATCATGCCAACTGGAAAGAGAAGTGCCTGATGCTCCTCCCTCCATCTCTCTAAAATTTCTACGATCAAGCCACGATCGACTTGAAAGGGCTCCAGCTCTAGGATCGGCCCGAAACTGAAAGACACCAACCAGGCTCACTGAAACTCTGATAAGCTACAGTACCAAGTATGAGACTCAGTCCATGCCGAGCTGATAGCCAGCTACGAGGGCTCCTATTGAATAGAGCACAAATAATGACAGTAAGACTAACACATACCTATGACAGAAGACAAACAGATCTAGAGGTAAAAGCAAACAAATATATCTAGACACATTGATAACAACTTACAACAAACACACAAAACATGATAAGAATAACTGAATAGAAACATGACCTATCTCTAGATGCCATCATGATCCATGAGTGAGCATATAATCAATAATCAATGCAGGTTCGACATAAATTGAAAAAGGGTTTTCAGATCCTAATAAGTCTATGTCATGACCTAAAATGCCTAGAAAAGATTGAGGAAACTCTTGCTCACGGGTACTTACCCAGCCTTCAGCGAAGAAATCCTCCAGTGGGAAGTGTCTGCGATTACGACGCTCCACACCCTGGTACTCCTTAGCCGCGTCCTCTGGTATCTCACCCTCGACCCTCTCACCCTCATCCTCAACTACACCCTGCTCAATCTCGAGCACCTCCTCCCTGACCTCCACCTGGTCAACCTCCGGTACCTCCTCTCTAGCCACCTCCCTGACAACAACATTGGTCCGAGCCTCAGAGGTCTCACCTATCTCCCCCATCATCATCCTCTCCAACTCAAAAATAATAAGATCGTGCCTATCACCACTCTCATCCTCCATCCTAGAACAAAGAGCTCAAAAAATTGAAGAGAACGAAATAAACGGCACCTGAAACGGGCGATCGGATCGCAAGATATCACGAGAACAAGAAAAATAGAGCGCAAGGAAACAAGGAAACCAAGAATCAAAGACCAAAACAGATAGCACAGGAGGAATGAGACGTTTTTGAACTATATATAAAACATACTCAAATCGCGCGCGTAAACTCACACGCTCAACCAAATCATGCACCATGATTCCCACACTTAATTCAAATCAAACGCTCATCGATGAGCACGCAAACAGATTGTCGCCCGCTCAAACTAACCCAACCACTTGGTTGCGCGTCACCCACCAAGCGCGTAATCATATCATGTGCCCAAACCAGCGCGCGCGAATGCCAACGGTCACTTAAACAGTGACCGGCCACCGCCCTAATCCTGCACTTCATACACTACGCTCAATTTGGTTAAACAACCAAAAATCAGTGCTTAATAACCTTCCAACTCTCTGAAATGCGCGCTCCCATTCCAGCATGCAATTAGTTTATGCGCTCGGAGTGAAGCGCGCAATTTCTCAAAAACACAAAATATATGCTCATAACAGCAAGTTCACAGGACCAAATTAGGAGACTTTCGAACACTGACTGCCAACCTAAACTACGCCCTTGTTAGGACCAATCCAAAAACACTTCTGACTTAGGACCTATACACCTCAAATAAAAAAAAAATGTCCCCCCAACATGATTTATACACTTCAACTAAGACCAAACTAAACAAAAAATGATGAAGAAATGCTCCCATCACTTACACACTACAACTAAGACCAAACTAAACTGAAAAACTGCCCCCATCGTTTATACACTTGAACCTAAACTAAACTAAACCAAAAAAAAACTGCCCCCAACATACCCCAAATCCAAAATAAATGAACTAAACCAAACCAAACTTAAATTCAAAACAAATAAAGTAAGCTATAAGATAAACCAAGCAAAAATTCACTAAATATAAATAACCAAAATAGAATTAAAAACATGAGTACTTCATAAATGAGTAAAATGATTACAAAATACACCGAGGGCATACCCACTAAATATACAACTTAAAATAAGGAATTTTAAATCAACACATTCAGGCAGTGCCCGAATCCGGATTTCGGGAAACTAGAGATCTCGGAGAAGCCTGGACGAGGAACGCACCCTAAACGAATTCTAACGATGACAGCCTCTTCCCCTTACCCTAAGCCGGCAGAAAAGAAAGAGTGGCTCACAGAAAGTCACCAAGGACCTGTGGGATACACCTTTGGAAGCTCACCTTGGAAATCCTAAAAAGGAGGAGCAACTAATGCTGAATCCGTAGACCTTACCGAGGAAAAATAGGCATCAATCACGAGAACTCTGACCATGCCTTATCCTTGGGTTTCCTTTCTACCACCTTTTTTCTCTTCCACCTCTTCCCTTAGCATGGAAGCAATTTGACTACTACCTTGCATTCCTAATCCCATCCATTCTCAATAATCCACTTAATAATCACAGCTCTTCAGGTTCAGTACCCGAGATATAAAAGAGAACGGAAGAAAAGACATTAATAAACTTGAAATGTCCAAAACCCCAAAAAAAAATTCCCCAAAACTTCTAATTCTAAACTTGAAATAAAATTCAAAACAATAAGAGCCCAAAGCTTTTATCTCACACATTTATAAACTATACCTCCTAAATTATAAAATGACAACTGTCACCCCTTTGAACTCGTCCAATCTAATTAAATCAAAACCAGACACATACCCCTTTTTTAAAAAAAAAAAAAAAAACCACAATCCATGACCAACCTAATAAACTAATAATCATGCAACACTTATCCCTTCAAGGAAACACAGACCCAAAGCAAAGTAAACGAGCCAATAGGATTTAAACACTTAACACCCATCTAGAACTTTTGAAAACTCACACCTTTTTAGCAAGTATCATGATGAATCAAACAAAAAGACCAAAACATAAATCAAATCAAACCTTGAATAAAACAAACAACAAAGAAATACTCTAAAATGAGACCCTAACTTGTTTGGGACCACACGAAAGAAAATTCCCCATCAAATCCATCGGAACCAAGTAAACCCTCTAAGTAAACCCCATAAAACAAACTAATCTTGGGATAAACTCTAAGCTAAATTAGATCCTAAAGCTAAATCAAACCAAAGATGCATGACTATTCCATTAAATAAGTTTAAACAAATAAATCATAACATTGAACAAAAAAATAAGAATAATACTCTTTATTTATAACTTAAAAAATTTTACAAGTATCACTGGAGGCATACCTATTGAAATTACAACCCAAAATAAAAACCTAAAACCTTACTTACAACCCAAAACAAAAATCGGAGACCCAAAATCGACACTAAGCGAGGAGCAGAACACCCAATCAGAAGTCTCAGAAGGATTACCACTAGACTTGGAGCGTCCAATCGGAGGCTTCAGAAGGAAAGGTGGAGGATTGGTTGGGGAACACATCCCTCCACTTGTAACACCTTCCTCTTTCGCCATCTTCACCTCCTCCGTCGCCACCTCCTCAAACTACATTCACTGCTCCCTAAAAGGGATTAATGTGAAGACTAGCGCCCTCATTCCTAATAACGCCCATTCCCAAAATAATGTCGTCCCCGAGCATCACCTCAAGGCGAAGATCCCGCGAAATCACGAACATAGGAAGAAACGACATCTCAATCGGACAGTTAGATCGTCTGATATCTCTAAAACACGAATGTTAGAATACAAGAATATCTAGAAAAAGTAAAACCCGAGACTAAACCAGAGAATGAGAAACAAATGAAGGTTCTCTCGCTTATATAGAGTACGGACTTAATCATGCTCCATAACACGTGCGTTTAACTCGGTCACGCGCATTACACAATGCACTCAATACAAAACAAGCGCCCCGACCCGAGCGTGCAACCAAACTATCGCCCACGCCAACGGCGCGACGTTCTGATCACGCGCCTATCATAAAATGTGTAACCCTATCAAACGGCTCACATGAGCCGTGCAATACAAAGGGTCACCCTTTCACTGACCTGTCGACGTTCTGATCACGCGCCTATCATAAAGCGCGCAACCTCATTCAATGGCTCACACGAACTACGCAATAGGAAAGGTTGTTCACCCAGTGACCTGGTGACACCTCAATCACGCGCTACGATTATAGCACATAATACAATCACACACAAACTCACATACACGTAAACAGCCCATTGAACCAGTGATTGCACGCCCGGAAATAGGTGAGCAATCATATTAAGCGGCACGTAACAAGTGCGCAATACACTAATTAATCCACCCTCACACCTTTCCACCCCATTTTGATCAAAATTCTCCTGTCCCATCGCGTGGCCTACGCTATTCAGAAAAAATAACATAGCCACTTACCCCTAACCCATCGTGTAACCCCGTCACACACGTCCCATCACGATAAGATGCACACACATGATGCCACCTCAATATCCGGTCCCATCATGATAAATCAATCACACCACCACACATCCTCTCATGAGAAGCCAAAAATGAAGCCAATCACGGTGCAACCACAACGTGATCTTACATAACCCAAGACCTACCAAAGAAAGAAATAGGACACACTTATCACACAAATATCCTACTGGCATCCCACCGCTAACTATGCTCAGCCGGCATCCCATCGCAAGCATCACTACCCGAAAAGCTCAAACAACACCTGTCACGCCACATGAAAAGGGAGAAAGCTCGACCAATGTCCCATCGCTAAAGCAAGGAGCCCTCTTCCCGAATTACTCGCTACATAATAGTCACCAGACACTACTGTCGTAGCAGAAATGCATGAAGACTCGGAACTCCTCCCATGACCCATTGCATCTGACCAATGCCAAGTCCCATCGCGACATCGCTTCTCCAAGACATCACGTCCCACCAGGACTCACCCAGGTCCTTGTCACAGCGAAAATGAAGAAAAGAGAGAGGAATCCCTAAGTCCCATCGCAGCATCACCCCAACAACCCATCGATCTCATCACGAACTACACAAGCTACACACAATTCAAGTAAGTATCACCCCCAGGTAAGTACTATCCGCCTTTCAATTACTTGATATTACTTATAAATATAGATAGCTATGATTAAGTCAAAATATTTTCAAAACCTGTCTCTCTCGACTAGCAAATCACTGTAGTCCTCCCATAAGAGATAATCATCAGTATTCGCCAAGAAGGTTAGACGGAGCATCCGGCATACCATGTGTCGTCTTGAAAACCACATAAACGGTCGGGTCCACAAATCTCGTACCGATGGATCTACTCAGCGACGTCTCAGAAGCCACATTTTCCACCGTTTTACCACCGAATTGATCTTAAGTTAAATTTCCTAAAATTGCAAAATTTCAAAACCCCTTACTTCCAAAGCAAAAAATCTTTTACTTCTAAAAAAAAGAAGAAACAACACAAAAAAAACTCTTACCACTTACTCTTAAAACTAAAAATCTTATTCCAAAACCAAAAATCATTTACCCCCGAGATAAAAGAAAAAAAGAAACCAAAGAAAAAGAAAATAAATAAACAAAGAGACTCACCTATCAAAATTCAATTCAATTACCAGCCCAATACCGCCTCTTCCCCTGGGAAACTGAACATTGAGTATATTTAATCTAAGAACTTTCAAATGCCTATTAGAAAAAGAGCGCCTGACGTGCATTGGTGTGAGCAATGACGCGTCCGGTTTGACATGATTTGCGAAAGCCTTTGACATTATTTTATATTGTATTATTATTGGTCCCTGGACCTATTTATGGACATTTGTATGATGCTCCCCGGTACCTCGACTGCGTCATATCCCTCTGTTTGACTGGCCCTTATAGCAGGTCGCGACATGCAGTAGGATGCCCCTTACACCCACAGATTATGATATGGTGATTCTCCTTTTCGTTTGACTGTCACTCACAGCAGGTCTCGCCATGCGATGGGATGCCCCTTGCACTCGCGCCCCTGGGCATCCACGGCATGGAACATGCCTTTCGACAACTACCATTGGGCCCCCTAATGCTCCATTTTAGTTTGCGCTGATAGATAAGAAAGCCAATCATGTCATGTCAATATCCCCAATTCACATTTGTGATTTTTCAGGAGAAACGAGAAGACACCTCGGATGAGAGGTGTCTACTTCTTCGACGCGTTCTTACTTCGCAAGAGCGCGTCAAAGAGGGGTATCTATAGACAAGGGTTAAAATATTAGATTCTCAATATGTATTGTCCTGAAGTTTAGGACGATACATATCGCGTATCGTCCAATACATTCAATGTATCGGCGATACATTGAACGTATCATTTCAATACAATTTTTTTTTTCAAAAAATCTAAAAAATCAAATTATCATTTGTATCATTCATATCATTCGATATGTATCATGTATCATTCGATACATATCACGTATCAGCGATACATTAAATATATCATTTTGATACTTTTTTTTTCAAAAAATTAAAAATCAAATTATCGGACGATAATTTAAAATTATCGCCCGATAATTTCAAAGTATCATCCGTATCATCTGATACGGGCGATACATTGCCCGTATCAGATGATAATTACCCATTTTTTAGGGGGTACGATACATAGGCAATGTATCGTAGCGCCCAGGTCAAAAACTTATACGTATCGGGTGATACGTATCGACATCGGGCGATTTTTTGACCCATGTCTGTAGACACCCCTATTTTTCCCTCTTAGAATATACAAATCTGTTTAATCAACCTTTGACCCCTTTACCCTATTGTGGGACCATATATTGAGACAATAGTATATGGCTGGACACAGGCTGAAATAATAGCACTGTGGCTTAGGTCCCATAACCCTAACATGGGAACTATACACTGAAACAATAGTACATGGCTGAACACATGCTGAAACAATAGCTCTATGGCTCAGATCCTAACATAGGGAGACTATATACTGAAACAAAAGTATATAGTTAGAATGCGGACTGAAATAATAGTCTTGCATTTCAAACCCTTTAGCTCTAATATTGGCACCATATGCTAAAACAATAGTATATGGCTAGACATAGGCTAAAACAATAGCACTGTGGCTTAGGCCCCACAACCCTAATGCGAGAACGATGCACTGAAACAATAGTACATGGCTGAACACGGGCTGAAACAATAGCTCTGTGGCTCAGATACCGACATAGGGAGACTATATACTGAAACAATAGTATATAGTTAAAATGCAGACTGAAACAATAGTCTGGCATTTCAGACTCGGCCTGGACCCGGATAGCCCCGAATTACGCGCCTAAAATTATGCGCACAATTCGATTGCATGCCAAACCACACACGTGCAATCAGTCCCCCTTCCAGACCAGACTTTCTTCCCGAGACCACCTTGAGACTCGATCACGTGCCTCACACGAGAAGCGCCATCGGATTGAGTGCTCGACCACCGGCGCGCAATCGACCTACACCCAACCTAGTCTTACAGTCCTTTACCCCCAAGCTTCCTCGATTAAATGCTTTAAAAGAGGTGTTTAATTGGATTGCCCGCCCCACTATGTGCGAGCAATTAGTCCTAACATTGTTAGAACTAGGAAACTCGCTGAGCAAGTCAGCCGGTCGCTCACTAAGTCGGTGACCAACTCAAAGGAATTAAGCACCGAGAGACCGGTGCGCAATCCAGTTAAATACTTGAAACAGGGCGTTTAATTGAAGAAAAACCTATAAAATATTTTTTTCCTAATTCGCTCGAGGAGAGGCTGGCAATTTTGAGAGAGAACGGATTTTTTTGGGATTTCGAAGGCAGAGAACTCCGAGAACAAGCACATAAAGCAACTCAGTCATGATTTCGAGATTCAAGCTTCGAATCCTCGAGATTTCTCTCTGCAGCCCCGACTTTAGGTAAAAATCTAATTTTTAAATTCCAACCGTACTTCTTAGTCTTTAGATTTAGGAATTTTTAGCCTTAATTATTTAGTTTTAGACCGTACCCCGTTTAGACCGTAATCTTTTATATCTGGTTCTAGTTCTCCGTTTATAAAATCAGTCCTTAATCTGATGATCTAAATTACTAACCTTAGGCTTTAATTTCATTCTAAAATCTTAATTTTCAGTCCTATCATTAATCAATGGTTCTAGTTCTTAGGTTCTAGAACCAGTCCTTAATCATATGGTCTGATTTGTTGATTTCGGACCCGAATTTAGTCCTAAATTTTTAAATTTTAGTTTTAATTTCTTAATTCAGTACTTCCAAAAATCCCATATATTAATTTAGTTTTCTATAATTCTAGTTTCTTAATTTAATCCATAATTATAATCCCAAAATCAACTCCAAAAATCTAAAAATACCTTTTTATGATCCAAAATCCAACTTATCTTTAATCTCAACCACCCGATTTGCCCAAGGGAGCTTACGGAGGGTACTCGGGAATGAGGCCAATCCTCCTTAGCATAGCGGGCTCAAAACCCCTTTTTTAGAATTATTTTGTTGCTTTAATTAGGATTAGAAAATCAGTTCTATGACATTTTCTTAGCATTTTAGTATAATTAATTTGCATGCTTTCTTTTAATTTATTCCTCGCTATATTAGATTTCAGCATAGTTAATTCTTTTTTATATAATTAGAATTTTAGTATAATTAATCCATTGCTCTGATTATAATTCTAGAAAAATCAGTTCCTTTACTTTAATTAGATTTTTAGCATAGATAACTCATTGCTTTAATTAGAATATTAGGATAATTAATTCATCGCTCTGATCATAATTCTAGCAGAATTAGTTT
Organism: Chloranthus sessilifolius; assembly: GCA_021018995.1. NCBI lineage: Eukaryota > Viridiplantae > Streptophyta > Magnoliopsida > Chloranthales > Chloranthaceae > Chloranthus > Chloranthus sessilifolius. Next base: position 76,022,013 of record CM037587.1, read on the forward strand.
CTTTATTTTAATTAGAGTCTTAGTAAAATCAGTCCTTTATTCTTATTAGAATTCTAGTAAAACTATTATCTTTGCTCCAGTTAGAGTTCCATACCATTAGTATACTTGCTTCACTTAGAATTTCAGTATAATTAGCATGCTCGATTTAATTAGAGTTTCATTAGAATTAATATATTTGCATTCCTAGTACAATTAGGAGACTGATATCAATTGGACTTTTAGTAGTATTAGGACACTAAATTAATGGAATTCTAATAAGATTAGGAAACTAAGATTAATTAGACTCCTGATAGAATTAGAATACTAGACTAAATCAACATATCAAATTCCCACGCCACTAAACTCACAATAGAATTGGGAAATCTAAATTGACTAGAACTACAACAATAACAGGGAAAGGAAGTGAAAAATTAAACTATCTAAATTACAAAAAGAGCCATAGCTACTGACGTTTGCAGGCGGACGATTCAGTAAAGAAGTTACCCACACTCCCTCTAAAGCGTGATCATTGACTTGTTGCAGCGTCGTTAAATATCTACAACTGGCGATCGCAACAAACTAGGAATCTTCCTAGAAAACTCCTTTATTTTATCTCCACCATTCCACTTGGACAGAATTAGGCTACTGATTCAATGGGGACCAACAGAAATCCAGAAAAAGTGCGCACCAACACTCACGTCCCCCACTCGGGACCACGCTGAGGAAAGTCTGCTAAGCAGTGAACGCGACTCCTTCTCACGAGCACGCTACAGGAGATACCGAAAACCATCAGGTAAAGGCAGTCAAAAGACAAATGGCAAGACAATGACCTGAGCCGGTCAATGTAACACTTACCACTTCCACTTACCGAAAACCATCAGGTAAAGGCAGTCGAAGGCCGGCAATATGGTGATAGTACTCCGCCTGATTAACCGCTGACTCATTATCTTGCAAGGAAGAAAGAGATGGAGAAGTCAGTTGCACGAGCCGTATTACAAGAGCAAGCATATCTTTGAGAAAAGATACTAAAGAGAAAACTTACCTCGGGAACCAATTCAAGAGGAGGAACCTGTATCGCTTTAGTAGATTGACGGGCCCGCTCAACTACATCAGCGCATAAACTCAAGAGATAGGCATCATCAAGGCGTCTAAAAGTCCCCTAAACCTCAGTCATCGAACTCTCGGAAGAACCCATACCAGAAGGGTCTGAAGGACCAACATCTGTAACCTCAGCAGAACCCACCTCTGCATCATCATCATCAGAGTCATCTCCCCCATCAAACTGTAGAAGGAAGCAAGGGTTCAGTTAGTCAAAGAGAAACCAAATCAAAACCACCAAAAAACTTGCATAGAGAAAGAAGAGAATTACCTGAGATCACAGACCGTCGAAGGCAAAAATATTAGCACTAAGTACAAAGCGCGAAAGAAGGGACCGGTAGGGCAGGGACTCGTACCATATCTTATACCCTCCAAGCACAAGGAGATCATCAACGAGGACCTCGTGATGGAGAAGTCCAGCTGAGAGCTCCTCAATGGTACCCTCGAGAATCATGATATTCGCAGGATGACCCTGCAACACGGCAAAATAATCTCGATACTGATGAACCACTCTCTCCCCTGAATAGTACGCTCTAACCAAAGCGCCATAAAAGAGGATGACCCGATGGTCAACAAAAAGTTGGGACTAACCCATAGCAACTCGATCCCAGAAGGGAGAACCAACGTAAGGGTCATAGGCGACCTACCTAGACAAAGAGTGTCCTATCAGTCAAACAGGTAGCATCAAAAGAAAACTCTGAGAAAGAGAAGAAGGAAGTAGCCATACCTGCTCTGGGATTAGCAAATCAAATTGGAACCTCAGGCCCAACTCCAAATGCTTCATTCTAATATCCGTGCGGTGACTCTTGTGCCAGCTGTTCATAAGAGGATAGGTATAAACGCCTGATAAGAGGAGAGGACGGCGCGACTGGAAGTACAAGTATCCCCAAACCTGAAAAGAGAAGTAAACATGAAAGATATGTCAAAAGCAGGACGAATGACTAGCAAATAAACCAAGAGGAGTAAGACAATCAAGGGTTACCTCTATCGCAGGCCAAAAATCAATAATGGAACCCAAATCCTTAATCAAGGCTCGAGCCAAGCAAGACATCAGCATGTCGGTCCCGCCCCAGTCATACCAGTGCACATTGTCCCAATTTCCCATAAGACTAAGCAGGGACAATGAGACCCGACATCCGCTAGCAGTAACAAAAAGAGTCTTGCCTAGAAGGAAAAGGAGCAAGATATGAGCCAACATCAAGGCACGCTCAGGCTCAATGGGGATATCCATATCTGGCTTATTCGGATCCACTAAACAGATTGACCAGCCAAGACAATTTAATGTCGGAGCCACTCATATCCCAAGAAGAGGGGTAATCCCCGATCAGCTGTACCACATCGTCCCAACCTCGTACACGAGGTGTGCCCCTATCCCAATCCCCGTAATCATTGACAAATAAACTTGAGTGATGGTCATATCGGCCAACAACATGTGAAAAGTCATGGTCTCGGGCCGAAAGTGTTCTATCAGGGCCTTCAGATATGCCGAATCGCCCCTTATGATAGGGCACGAAAGAAAGTCTCCAAAGTCGGCCTGGGCTAGGAGGAACTTCACAACCGGAGGAAGGAGGATGTAAATGCGTTGGAGGTTAAACCAACCTCCATGAAAATGGATCGAGGGAAAAGACTGCAGCAAAATGAAGGTGTTAGAAAAATAAGGCATGCGCAAAAGAAAGCCACCAAAAAGTTATTTTCTTACCTTGCTGGCAATCCCAAAGTTCGAAATATGGGCATACTATTGATGAAGTAGACCGGTGCGTGCCACCTCACCCTGCATCTCGTACCAAATCCAAGAGGAGCGCTGCACTGCAATAAACCGCTCCCCCCAAGGACCATAGACCACCTCAGGCTCCTCCTCGTGCCCTTGCTCCTCTTCACTCGACATTCTGAGGGAGACACAAGCAACAATACCAAGAGCTGTCAGTAAGGAGAAACCAATTGATGCGAGCCGAAAGAAGGTAAGTATGCTCCATTCATTTGCCATCAATCATAATCATCATCATTTCAGAAAATACATTAAAAAGGGGCAAGCCCAAAGCACCCCACATTACAAAAAAAAAAAAAAAACAAATATATATATATATATAAACAAAACAAAAAAGAAGAAGAATAAAGAACTCATTTTCTGCAACTTTACAAAGTTTTGGTCAAGATCCCCGATGCACATGGACTACCGGTAGGGATGCTTTCAAAAAAAATATATATATATATATATATATATATAATCGAAATCGCACGTAGACACAAGGCGCAAATCCAAAAGAGAGAGGATCCTAATCACACCTAAAAAAAAAGAAGAAAAGAAGAAGAAAAAAAGAGGGGGATAAGGCACCATCTAATCTTACTTTCATTTAAAATCAAAAGCCATTGCATGCAAATAAATTAAACGGATCATAGATAATCACATTCACAATAGAGATTATTCATTTGTCACATAAAAATGTAAGAATCCTAACCACATTGAAAATAACTCAAGATAAATCAAAAGAAATAGGTTGGTTAAAAAAAAAAAGAGAAAGAAAAGAGAGAGGATTACTTTGAAAAAAAAATGGACCCTTGATCCAGCGTGGAACGTATGTTTGATCGGTGAGAGTAGACGCCGGCACAATGACTGGGTTCAAATCGATTCAAGAGAACCTGAGGAAGAAGTCCTAATTCGGGTTAGAGAGGAGGGGGGAAGAAATTTTTGAAAAATACCCTCTTTGGCTCGGGCCCGACAATTTAAAAACCACCCCCAGGTCTGGCTTAGCGTGTATAATATACACGCTAAGCTTATTCTGGCCAGATTTGGCTTAGTGTGTATATTATACATGCTATGCTTGGTCCTCCCTAGGCTGATGAAGGTGCACATGTCCCCAAATAGCACGTCAATCCCCATTTGATCTGCTCGGGAGGATGTGCTAAAATAAGTGGTTCAGGATCAATGAGAATGCTCAAAAATCCTAAACAAATATACGTAAAATAACAATAAAAAATACATGAAAAATACATAAAATAACAAAAAATACATAAAATAATAAAAAAACACATGAAAAATATATAAAATAACAAAAAGTATATATACATAAAATAATAAAAACATATGTGATTTTCAAAAAGAGGCACGTACTCCCAAAAAGTGTAGCAACATCAATTCTCTCCGCTCGGATAGTCGTGCTAAATTAACTTTGGGATCGATGGGTTTACCCAAAGACTTTGAACCCCTGCTTCACACAGTGGCACCCGTGGTCAGTCAAATGGGGCAATCAATGTCTCGTATGATTGGACACAAGTTGTGGCTCTTCGCGTACTTACTTCGCGCCTATCTTTAAATATGGGTCGATCACCCTCTCACTCACGAAGCTATTTTATTCAGAATAAAACTTGAGCATCAAGCATCTTCGATTATCTTGAGAAGTAGATATTTTTTCTAGCATATTGGGCTTTCGCAACTCGCTCCATCTTGGTTATGCCCAGTAATATCGCTAAGCGCTTAGGGACCGATAGCCTTGAGGAATGAACTTTTTTCCGACATACAGGGCTTCTGTTTACTTACCATGTTACCCACCTGATGTTTGAGGTTCATTTTGAATATGACGGACCGATCAGTGTTGCTTGGGCCTCTTCGAATGTGTCTTGTCTTTGGCATTCGATCATTAGTGATCGGATACAAAAGAGAGGCATTTGTAGACACCTAAATTTGGCCCAAGGCCCAATCAAAATATACTTTGAGAGAGACACTCCCTCGAGCTTCCGATAGTGTCTCTCATACCCCTAGGAACCTTCTCAAACCCCTAGAAACATTCCCAAACCCCCTAGGAACCTTCTAAAACCCATAATTAACCCTCACGGACAATGATTAGAGATAGATATACCAAGGCTGGAAGGGACCTCTACTAAGACTAAAGCTTATACCATTGAAAAGTATAGGATCCTAGCTTTCCAACAAGCTAAAAATCACCTCAATCCGAGTTGCACATCAAAAGTTATAGCGATCCGAATATGGTAAACCCCCTCAAGAGCTTCTTGAGAGGATGGGCATGCTTAGCGTGATTAATACACACGCTAGGCAATTTCTGGAGACATGTTGCCTAGCATGTATATTATACATGCTAGGCCATCTTTTCCCAGAAATGGCTTAGCGTGGATAATACACACACTAAGTATAGCTGGGTCCCACAGCGAGCTCTGAACTTCTCTGGCACTGTTGCTATGCTTGGCGTGTATAATACACATGCCAGGCTTTGCTACAGTAACTGTTGGATTTTTCTTGAAATTTATTTTTAGGGTTTGACTTGTTGACCATCCCAATGACTAGGGTGGGTTTCATTAGAACTATTGCACCCCCATTTACCTTATTTGCAACCCTCTAGTTATTTGAAACCACCACTCTATCATCCACCATTGAACCCATCCTCACATATATCCACAACCTTAAAAACCAAAAAAAACTTACATATAGGATTACCTAATTGCTAATCCTAATTAGCTTTTAAGTGTCCCCCTAACCCTCTCCTTTTCTATAAATAGAGAGGCACCCCTCCTTGAAAATGGCTTGAAAAAAATTCCAATAGAGAGAAAAGATTAAGAGAGACTTTTTTCCCTCTTTGGTGCACCAATCTCATACAAATTCCAGAACTTCAAAGCCCCCTTTTGACCCCATCTTCCATCAAAAACTTGAGTTTAGGTGAGAACTACCCCTTAGCCCTCCTCTCTACCTCTTAGCCATCAAGCCTTAGAGGATTAGAACCCCCTATTCCATCTTTTCAAGCTATCGGAAGCTCACCAAGTGCACCTATGCGAAGGTCCACTGCTGCTCTACTCCTCTACCTTCTTAGCTTTTCCCTTGACCTTGAATTTGTGCCGTTACGCCACCAAAATCTTGGTAATTGCGGAGGGGCACGAATAGGATTAAAGTGCCTTTGGGCAAGAGGAAGGGTTTTTTTTTACCGTTGTTTTTCTTTTATTTTGGCCATAAGTAGAGACCGCATTTAAACAGGTTGATCGGGTCCCTAACACTTTCTCGATCGATAATCGAAGCCCCTACCCAAAAGACTTTGGTATGAATCGGTAAATCAGAGTCATATTTGGCACTTTGGTGCATGTAATATTGATTTGAGGTTTCCTGGGACACCAAAAGCTCCAGGTTGCGACTCTAGTTTTTATGAATGAGCGCATCGGCTCGACGGACTCGCGAGAGCCCACGGTTGCACAACTAGGGCCTTGTAGCCACATATATTTTTTTGTTTACTCAAGCGGATGACACCTAGATTAAACACACATTTAAACTTAGTCGTGTGTATGACACATTATAGTACAAAATATAATAATTCTAGTGATCCTTTTTCTTTTGCACCTTCTTCTCAAAAATGCGAAAGAATAAATTGACAACCCAAGTAAAGATCATACCTTGTATGACCTGATTGCCGACTTGGGCATCATGTGCAGAGACTACATATGCCCAGCCTTGCATCGTGGGTCGCTTAGCTCTCAGATTCGGCGTTGTAGTGGTTGCAACACCCTTCATCTCTGGGCACTCTTTGATATGGTGTCCCATTTGCCCATACTTAAAACAAGCCCCGGTAGATTTTTTGCACTCCTCAGCTTCAGTTTTGTGTGGTCTCCCACACTTTGCATATGAACTCTAGGGTGCGAAAGACACAGTATGAGAAGTCGTTGGTTGGGCTTTTGGTACTCCTGTTGTCGTAGGGTTGGAGGTAGTGAAGGGCCTTGGAGGTCTGGGAGGCAAGGGTGGCAAAGTTGCCGAGTAGGGTGGCCAAGATGCTGTCGTGGTGGTGGGTTGAGACAGCGGCGGAATCAAATACCTTAGTCTCTTGCTGGCCTGCTTGGCACTAAGTGATTGCAACTGACCCTTTCTATCTCTGGTTTGCTCTTCCCGTCTCTTGATCATATTATTAACATCCTTCTCGGCAATAAGGGCCAATCTCACTACTCGATCATAAGTCACTACTTCAAAAAGGGATATACTTTCCTTAATGGTCGGCTTCAAGCTGTACTCAAACTTCTGAGTTTTCATCATTTCGGTGGCCACTAATGCTGGTGAGAATTGAGAGAGTTTCGTGAACTCCGATTCATACACCCGAACTGTCATTTTGCCTTATACTAAGTTGGCAAACTGTATCTCCATCTGTCGTCTTTCCGATGCCAGAAAGTATTTCTCATTAAAAACTTTGATAAATGCAGCCCATGTCCAAATGTTTCCCGGTGCCCGAGTTCTCTCCATGGACTTCCACCAAGGATCCGCTTCTCTCTCGAGTTGGAATGATGCCCAACTCACCTTCTCCTCTTCAGTGCACCTAATCCTCTAAAGGATATTCTCTACGTAATTCAACCACTGTTCTGCCTTTAACGGTTCAGTTTGACCATAGAAGCTTGGAGTCTCAACTCCTATACTCCTGAAACTCGGATGGATGGCGTCTCTCCGCGAGCATGGTCACGGCATTTGCGACAATCTCCAACAACTACTAGTTGTTTCCAGCATTCCTTTCGGTGACGGCCAAATTGTTGTCCACTCCGGAGGCATTGTTATTGTTGCCGAGTGGAGTGTCATTTGGTTCTGTGACAAATCCCTGATTGTTGGTCATGCCCTCGGTGTTCACTATTCTCGGTCTTCCCCTTCTAGGAGGCATGTTGACCAGACAGGACCAAGCAAATGCTAAGTCAGATCAATCCTAAGACTAAAGTCCTAGTTCAGAATTTAATAGCTAAACCTAATGCCATTGTTCCTAACCTACGACATAACTCTGTATGCCCATAAGACTTAAAGCTTGGGCTCTGATACCACCTGTGACGGCCCGAGCTTCCTTACCTAAAAGCCTGCACCATCAAATTGTGCATGGTCTAAATTACAGTGATACTATGGTATCGATATTTTTAACGAGCTTCCTGACAACTCTATCTTTCCTCACATCAACAATAGGAAAATCGGGCCGTCAGTTAATAGTAAGCTTACATGAAGCAAAATCAAAGTGCACAATGTGGAAACATATCAGAGCTATACAATAAGTAATATGGCAAAATAAACCTAAAAGATGTCCATTCACACGTATATCGAAACTGTCAATCCACCGGTGAAGGCCGGCCTTCACCTAAAATAGTGGATAACAAAATCACAGAAGGACAAATATTTAAAAGTATTTTTACCGTATTCTTTACAAAGCCCAAAATACTACACCCCCCAACTAATCAACTAAGGAAAATGTTCCTTCGGCAGATCTTCTTCCTCATCAGGATTGTAATCTGGGTCCTCCACTTACTCCGAATCACGCTCCAAATCTACTCCTACAGCTGTGATGTATAGTCGAGGGGTGAGCTTCATCCAAGCTCAGTAAGGAAAAAAAACATTGCTCAACCATCCTTATCGTTCTTATTCATGATCTTGATGCATATAAAATACGGGAAATAATTCAAGTCATACTTATCACATGATTTGAGTTTCAAAACCAAGCAATTATTTATCATATTAAAACATAGCATTTCATGAAAAAAATGTAACATGCAGGACAAATGCATAGCAACTCAGACAATCATAGTAGGTGCGAGAGCATAACGAATGAGAAACACAAATGTGTATACAAGATATCAAGCAAGACAAAAGGTCAAGCCCCTTAGCTACATTAACAAGGTCGTTGAAACCAGATAGCCAAGCCCCTGAGCTACGTGAATAGGGTCACTTCAGCTGATAAGTCAAGCCCCTGAGCTACGTTAGCAGGGTCACTTAACTCAAGAAGCCAAGCCCCTGAGCTACGTTAATAGGGTCACTTGGGTTGGAACTTGGATGTCAAGCCCCTGAGCTATGTTAATAGGGTCACTTGGGTTGGAACTTGGATGTCAAGCCCTTGAGTTACGTTAATAGGGTCGCTTGAGCGGGAACATAGCCAAGAACATAGCGGGATACAAATCAAGCACGTACACAAATAGTTAACCAGTACACGAGTAATATATAAACAATCTGGAATTTTATCGAGGCGAACACAACTATATCAAGATGTAATGTAGATATGCATGCATTTTGTGCACATAATTTCATCATAATCTTCACAATTAAATCAAGTTGTCGCACTTAACAGTTTGGAGAAAGTGTTGTAGGTTTAAGTACGAGCATAAAATACACGAATGCGAGGAAAATAGATCATCAAGCATGGCATTTTTCCCTACCTCAATGTCAAGAATACACGTGATCGAATGCAAAGACGTTTCGTGGAATCTATCGGCTGCCTCGCTTATTAACCTAGATCAGTGCATGCTTAGAGTCAAACGTCGTGTAAAGAGCCATTATGCACACAAGGTTCTCCTAAGTCAAGGCTTCAAAGATAATTCTTAAGTCAAGGCTAGAAGGCACGCATGTAACCCAACTCGCCCCAGTGAAGCTAGGAGGTCGCTCGGCGGGCTTCCTTTTAAGTTTCAAGCGACACTTAAAGTCGCCTGGGCCGCTTTCACTCGAGAAAAATGGCTTATGAAACTCACTCGAGCGAGCTCACTAATCAACTAAACCCCCATGCCTTAAAGGCAACACGCCCCGACGAATTTAGAAGGTTGCCCGGGCTGGTTTCCTAGATATCACTTGGACCGCGAACTCGCCCAAGCGGCATGCACCCGAACTATTTACCCTAAAGAACTTGCCCAAGCGAGTTCTTTACTCCTTTCATTTCTACGCCCCTACTGCCAACTCGCCTATCTAGTTCATGTTTAGCCTGGGCGAGTATGATCAATCTAGGCTTCGTTCTCATCTCCTTCAACCCGAAAACTCCCAAATTCCTCTAAAATCCTTCGCATGTGATCAAGGTTCATACCTTGATCAACTAGTTGCACTTATTTTCCATCAGAATGGTAATTCTGCCTTCGTTTTTCATGCATGCAATGCTTTTGGCTATCGACCATCGGAGATTATCATTTTCCACACTTCTCCCAAGTTCGATTGTCGAATTCATTGCATGTGATCACCCCAATGATAGTTTCGAAATCTAATTCCTAGAATTTATGTTCACAAGTTAGCAATGCGGTACGTACCTTCTCGCATGCAGTTTATAAGATCGACATTGAAATGATTAGATGTTAAGAGTAGTGTACACCCGACTCTATAATCACCCCTCTCTACAGATTCACTGTGATCGAATCTGATTATAATCACTCCACAGAACAATAGCTAGTACATGATCCAATAGTTGGGTTTCAGAGAAAACTAAGGAGAGACTAGTTTCTATTCTCCCTTTCCTTCTCTCTTGTTTTCAACGAAAAGTGCATCGCTATGCATGTAAACTTGGCTTTATAGCTAGGGTCTTGTATTTGGAGTGCAAACTATCCACTCAAGGGTGGTGTACGACCATCTCATGGCTCTCCCTCAATGGGTCTTAAGTGATTGGGTCTCCAATGGTTTAGGCCCAGTTGCATAAGATTACTTTCATGCACTGAGAGTTGCTTCAGAGTGTGGCCTATACACGCATTAGTCATGTGCGACACCAAGGTGTTGACTTCATGGCTTGTGAGGTCTAGGGTTATCTCCCATTTACAATCAAATCCAATACATGACAGCTTCTATACATGGTTTGTGTCCTAGTGTACGGTCGATAGAAAGGACGTGTGTGTGCAGGTCCACCTAAGGTTGCAATGTAACCTATGTGTATTCTCTCGCTAAAATATATTGACTTCCATTTGGAATGATTAATCGAACTATTGACGGTATACGGTACACGATGCCTGTCACCCCCGGTACTGAGTATCGACACAACGTACAAGGTTTCAAAATCTCGGGGTATTACAAATATCCCCATGGGCACTACCACTTCATGAATATCTGCTCAAAATCTGCATTGTTGTCAAGGTCATAATCTTCCTGTTGGGGTTTGTCCTTGTCCTCGAATAGTCTCTGAAGATCCTCACCAAGTCGTTCTTCAATTTCAAGGGCGGGGAGATCTAACTAGTAATCCTCGTCGTCACTTGGCAGTGGATGCCATTCTTCCTCTAAGAATCTCCATAAAATTTGAAGCGACGGTAACTCAGATGATTGGGGGTCGTCGAATGTCAGTTCTTCTTCGACTTCTATAGCTGCAATGTGGAAGTCCTCTTCATCTATTGACTCCCAATTTCCTATGAGTAGTTTAGCCTCTAGAGGTTTCTATTTTTCTGCAATAGAGGGTTCTTCAGTCCTGAATAGTTGTCTGACTCCCTCAAGTGGTTTATCTACGTCGTCATTTTGATTTAAATCTATTAAATCGGTGAATGCTTCAACCATCTGCTCGATTTTTATTATTTAGGGCTTGGTGAAGGATTCCTCTCTCTTTAGCGCATTGGCCTTCTCAGTCATTCCATAGACAAAATGATCATAAAGTGACCATTTGGGTGAAGTTGAGAAGGCATCAGTTTCCTTCCCATCTGGACGGTATCCTACACCTGTGCGTTTGCGAACCTTCTTTAGAACTACAGGGCCTATTTGCCCTAGTTTATTTTTGTCGAGCCCTATGTGTGGGATATATCCTAGCTGATACATGAGGTCCCACCCCTTCGTTGCGGTTGGGATTACATCGTACATTTGCACGAGGTTGGAGTCAATTTCTCTTTTGGTTAATTTCCGTTGAGGGACCGTTGGAGACATTGAGGGTTCACTTTGACTATAGATGTGTCATCGAGGTCTTTCATTCTCTTCATGTGGCAGGTGGATAGTACAGAATCGTGGGCTGTCAGGATGCTCACTGCATAATTAGTATCCATGTTCTCGAAGGGGGCATCGGCGTATACCCTGATGATAGCGTCTTCGTGGGGGAACTTGACGCATTGGTGATATGTAGATGCCACGGCCTTCATGGACTCCAATCATTTTCTTCCTAAGATTAGGTTGTAGGTACTGGAGGAATCCAAAATATGGAACGTGACATCTTTGGTTACCGGCCCAAGACGGACTTAAAGCTGGATAGTTCCTTTGACGAAGCATCGAGAGCCATCATATGCGATGAAGGATAAGGATGACGATTGTACATCCTGATCTGTATACTCAAGGGTCACGAGTGTTCTCATTGGACATATGTTGAGTCCCGCACCTGTGTCAACTAATGCGTGAGGAATCGAGAACCCTCTAATTATTACTGTTAAGTATATAGGTGCGAAACTTTTGCGCAATGATTCCTTTATCATGTTGGCATCCGTGAAGGTAAGCGTTGGGGGTTGAGCCATGACAGAGGTGATCTCATGCAATTCATCTAGAGTGGTGTCCTCGTCTACGTGGGTTTTTGCTAGTGCCTTCATTAGTAATTGGTAATTCTTTGGTGACTTCTTAATGAGTTCAAGCTTGTTATCTGAGCGGGAACTTTCTCAAGGTGCTGTAGGAGATTGTACTCTTGGCCTGACTCTAGTGCTAGCTCTTTATTAGGTCTGTGTGCTTTGTTCGCAGCTGGCTGAGGTGGCTGAGGTACCGAAACTAGGGGTGGAGGAATCACATGAAGTGGGGGAGGCAGGTTTGCTTCTTTATCTCTTATTATCCTCTATGGTGGCTGAGTGCTCACATGATGTCTCCTGAGGGAATCACATGGTGGTGGCGGATAGTTGGTCCCTGACTTAAGGACAAGGTAGGTTGGTTTTTGATCCTTGAGCTATGTCGTGACTTATCCCGATGAATTTCTTGCAACACTTGTGACAAACGGGGTGAAGCTAGAGGAAGGGATACATACCGAGGTTATGCCATTCCATGGGGGGGTATTACTTGTAGTCTTCTTCTTCTAAAAAGATAGAGATCAGCGACTCTTTCTTCATCCTGTCATCCCATTGCGGTATTTGGGTCGTGCTCGGTCATTATCATAGGCTTTTGATCTGGAGTATCGTCGATGTGTGGCAAATCTTGAGAAGTGGTTCCTTCAGGTTCAGAGTCGAACAGGGGAAGCGGTAATAGAGATGGCTCCGGGTTTGGGGGAGTCAAGGGTTTTGGCGGTTGTCTATGGAGATTAAGTCTCCAAGCCCTGAATAGCTAGACTCGTATCCAGGTGAAGTTCAGGTATGGTGGGAGATTTGGTGGTTCGATTTGGGTTATCAAAGGTTGAGGGACCAAGCCGAATGGTTAGGAGTCTTTGCAGTTCCACTGGATTAATTGGGGTGTTCAGGGGATTAATGCGGGCAATCAGGGTTGAAGGATGAACAAAGAGTCTACTAGGGATATCCACTGTGGTAATGTGGGAGATGGGTCTATGACTGTGATTGGGCATGAGATTGTTGATAATTCTCAGGTTCTGTGGAGGTGGGTAATTATTTTGGTTGGAGTTTCAGAGGGCTTCCCAATCAATTTGATTTTGATCATTCATATCGTAGATTAAATCCCATAGAACCCAACAGTCCTCTAAATTGTGTCCTGCGAATCGATGGAAAGCACATAACTTATTATAGTCGAGGTGTACCAGCCATGGGCGTGGTCACTCTGGTGGGAATCTGATTAGGTTCTGATTGTTGAGAAGATGGAAGATATTAGGGATGGTATCGGGTAATGGAGGGTAGTGTTCACGCTATGGTTGCTAAGCGGGCCTGACTTGTTGATTGAAGTTCTGTGGTGGGGGTACTGATCGTTTTATTTCAAAACCTTGCAAGTGCACAAGTTCGAATGTACTAGGGTAAATGTGTTGAGCCATAGGGACTTGTCATTTATCTAATCTAATCTCTGCTTCATATAATAAAATTATGTATTTTAAGTTTCCTAATTAATCCTAAAAATAAAAGGAAAACCTAACAGATCTGGATAAAGATATGGGAAGACAGACTAAGATCTCTCTTGGATCATAGATTTGTACCTAATAATCTCCAATTTCTTCCCTATTTAGAATCCCTGGTACCCCTGCTCCTAGATACAAGCTTAGTCACATCGTATATGAATTAGATAGATCTAATCGCGAGTTAGATAAACCAAATCATCAAAGAACCATTGCATGAACCAACGAAGATTACCCTCCAAGGCCTAGTCCATCGATGAATATCCTATCTAGGCTAACCCCAATCCTTACAAGGTCACTGGAATTAAAATAAATAAGATTGCAGTGTTACTATCGCTTTTTCAATATATTCGAAACCTCTAACATGCAATCGTACCATTAAAATGGAATTCAAAGTAAAGAAAGAAAATAAAATTTTATTGAATACTTATCTAAAATTTACAAGAGATCACAGCCTGGAACTTTAAGCACGCATCGATCTAGAAACCTTCATCATTGCTGAATCAGCCCTTGGTCGATGATAATAATCAATCCCAATCCATTCTAGAACTGTGATCTAACCTAAACCTATGAGCAAGAAGCCTTGTGGCTAAAAGCTATTTTATTCTTAACCTAGGGTCCTTATTTATAGATTATAAGTAGAACAAGTATATATGACAAGTAACCCTAAGGATCCCTAAAAATCCTCCAAGGAAGATGAATCGGGATGGGAATCATGCTGCTTTGAGTTATCTAGCCTGTTGGAAGAGAAATCTAGACAAGATCTTGACGTTGAAGCTCATCTCTGGTATGCTGAGTTTTCTGAAACTCTGCTGCGGCCAAAATCAAGCATCGAAGCCGATGACTTCAATTCCCTTCACCAGGTTGAAGATGGTCCGTAAGGCTTCAATTTTCCTTAATTTCCTGATCGGCCAAGTCAGGTGTGACAGGTCGAAATATTCCTCTGTTATTTTCTTCTTTCTGCTAATTTCCTTTCCGACCGGTCGACTGGATCCTAACCGATCGCTCTTTATGTTCTTGAAGCTTTGGAAGTCCTGACCGGTCGAGAGTAACACTTTGACCAGTCCATTTGAGCTCTTTTTCCTTCCTCTTGGATCCTCGTCTGCTGCGTTATCCTGACCGATTGAAAACCCCATTTTGACTAGTCTAAAAGACCTTTGAAAGCCTTCCTTCCAGCAATTTCTCCTTGGATTTTATCATTTTATTAGGTTTCTTCATAACTTTGCTCTTTTAACTCTTTTTATGTTTAATCAACCTTTACACCTGTTGCAACACAACATGGACTAAAAGAGCACATTAGTAGTTAAGTGAGGTCTAACAAGGTCAAGATTCAAGGATAATTTATACAACTTTTAAGTCTGATCAGGTACATTGCTATAGTTTGGAGGGTTGCTCATCCGGTTCTGGGTTGTATTCTGGTTATGGATCTGATAGGTGTTCTAGTTTGGACATTGGTTATGGTTCTGGTATTGATTCTGGCTCTAGTTGGGGTATTGTTGTTGATTCTAATTTTGGTATTGGTTTTGCCCAGGATTCCTGGACTGGAAGTTTCCACTTTTGGAGCTTTGTCCTTGATTGGTGACTGCATTGACTTGCTCGGAGCCTGAACTCTTCTCATTGTTCTTCGTCTTTGCATCACTAGAAGAGGCACCTTTCGATGCTATTATAGAGAGGGAGAGGTCTTTGCTCTTGATGTGTCATTGTATGCGAGAGGTGTGGAGGTGGAGAGTAGAGAAATTAGGGCAGCCACTTATGATAAGAGTGCTTCGAAGGGGCTCTTTGACGTTGTCGATAATGATATCCATGGCATCCTTCTTCTTCATCTGGCTTTCAGTCCGAGCGGTGAGTCTTCTCCACCGACTCACGAAGTCTGCAAATTCCTCATCGGACTCTTTCTTGGTCGTCATCAAGTCACTAAGATTGCTCGTCTCTTGAATCAAGTGCTTGTACTGGTCCAAGAATTGACTGGCTAATTCATCGAATGTGTCAATCTTGTGAAGTGGTAGGCCGGCGAACCAGTCGAGAGCTTCTCCTTCTAGCGATCTTTGGAAGCAGTGGATGAGAAGCCCTTGATTGTTGTGTATGGGTCAACAGTTGTTATAGAATAATGCCAAGTGGTGATTCGAATTTCTTGTGCCACTATACTTGCTGAACTTGGGAGGCTTAAAGCCTACTGGTAAGTTAAATTTAAGGTCCCGACAGAATTTGTCGAATCCGAACGAAAATATAGGATGCTCTCTCTTAGCCATGTAATCACCTAGGATCTAAGTGAGGTCCTCCATTTTTACACTGGTGTCTTTCCTAGTAGTTTGAGGATGAAGTCTACCCTATCGATTATTACTGACGAAAGTGTATGTAGACTGCTTTGGTGGTGACCTATGGGGGGATGCGGTACTTGGAGTGGGAGGCAATTTCTCCTCTCTTTGTTACTCTTGCTCATCTCGATCTTATTGCTCCGTTGCAGCTCTATACATGGCCCCTAGGCTTCGATGTAACTCGTGGGCCTCTGGCCCCCCTTTCGACAACGCATGGAGATTAATGCCGATGATATGCTCATTGGATAATTATGTCCGATACCAGTCTCTCTTCATCCATCATTATTCTAGTACTCAGGGTGTATACGGAATTCATTCGTCTTCTCCAGCCATGCTAATCTCGAGAGGCAAAGACGGCCCATCATCATATGTAGGATTATCATGGAACCCCCACAAGGGTGGGACACTACTATTAGTGAGGTTTATCAGGCGTATTTTGGACATCTTCACTCTTTATGAGTGATGGTATGCTCTCAGTAATTTATGTGTGGGTGTGTGTAAAAAGTGATAGGAATAAAGCAGGAAAATGCAGCAACAATAGGTGTCCCATCGCGATCACCAGCATGTTGGTATGCACTTTTTCTAGGGCCCTTTCGGGTCCCAAAATAAGTGGCTCAATTCGGTCCAAGTGGACTCTGGCAGAAAGCAGTGGAATAATAAACTAAGAAATATTAATTATTGAAAGGAAAGAGGTGAATTCTAAATGAAGAATACCTGGGTTGATGCGATCACTAGATACAGATATTTATCGACGCTGCAACACGTCACTGATCATGTTTTGTGGGATGCAGGTTGACTCCTTTACTGAACATCGGTCGACCAACTTCAGCAACTATAGGTAGCCTAAAGTCTATCTAGTTTTGTTTCCTATTCCTGCTAAACCTATCTAAAAAGGGGGGGCTATTGTTAAGTATTGAAAAATACTATTTTTCACCTCTTAACCTTGCCTTTACTATTCCTTGAAGCCATCTAATAATTGCCTTTTTAGTGTGTTTTGTAGTTAGAATAACATTACAGCTGTTAGTACAATTGTCATGCCTTGGAGGCCAAACAGTGAAGTTTTGAAGCAAACTGTGAAGCCCAATGAAGAACTAAAGAAATACCAAGGTGGTACACACCATAGTGACTATTTTGGATGTATGAGTGGGCCCCAGAAGTTTGACAGAAGAGAGGAATGAAGAGCTAAACAAAAGAAGGTGCTATAGCAGAACAGGCAATGCAGCAGAAAGGCAGATATTTAGCCTCGCGCGGCTGCAAGCCAAACAGAAAGCACTGTCGCGCAGCTCAAATAGCCCAGAGTTGACCTCGCGAGATGTGGAGCCAGCAGCGTAACTACTTCTCGCATAGCACCTCGCGAAGAGTACAAGAGAGAGAGCTTCAAAAGTCTTCTTGTGCGGATCTCGTGGGGCATAGGCCATAAAGCATCTACGCGTGAAGCTCTCCCATAGTTCAATATGCGATTAATCTGCAGCCTCTTTTAGTGTGTCGTGTAGCTACATCATTAACGAGCTTCAAAAAATTCAGCGTGCAGCTCTCACGCACTCCAAAGCTAAAGACAGCTGCACGACAAGCCAAACCTATCCTGGTGACCAGCCACGCGAGTTGTTTAATTCACTGCAAATGCAATCTCTCAAAGCTCCAAAACAATCCTCACGAGCATCAAAGTCACCTACGCGAGACCCTCGTGACTGGAATCACCTAAAACCATCTGCGTGAGCCATATGCTTCCAAGTAAATCTCAACCTCACAAGCTTCTTTTTGCCTTTATAACCAGCCTCGCGAATAGACTCCAGAGCCACGCGAATTAGGAATTCATGCTATAACAGTCACACGAAGCTCGGGTTCCAACTTCTCATTCCATAATCAGGGATACTTTGGGGATTTCTCCATGTCTAGGGCACACATCCCGAGGCCCTGATCTATTTGCACACATCCCAAGGCATCCAAGGGCTATAAATAAGCCACGTCTATAATAAAATTAGGGTTTTCTCCCCTATTTGGCCAAGGCATTGGTGACTGAGTATATAAGCTATAATCTAGTTTAGAAACTCATCTTTCCTTCAACCTCAGTTGCCTATGAGCTCAAGCAGATTAGGGTTAGGGTTAGATCATCTCTTCCACTTATATTTTTACTTCTTCCTTAGTCCAGCACTTGTTGGCTAACTCTCTTGTAATCAGTTGAGATTAATTTAGTTTTGCAATGGGTATTGTTTGGAACATTGGGAGCTGATTTGGGGTGTTGCACAGGTTGTTGCTTTCGAGGACAAGGATTGTAAGATTCTTTTACAATTTTATCAGTTTTATTGCTTTAATTAGATATGTAGTCTCTGTGTTTTCCTTGCATAGAAACCTATTGGATTTAGACTTAGATGCCTATAGGTCTAAGACCCCCATTGTTGTTTGAGCTATTTTGCCTTGTAACAATGGTGGCAGCAGTAGGCTTATTGTTTGTCTTAGGCCTCTGTGATTGAACCCTCTCCCTTGGATAGTCTGTGACTATTTAAGCAAATAGATTATAGCCTTAAGAGGGGTCTAAATCATAGATCTGAAATGGATTCTTCTTCTCTGCACATGAGCTGGTTAGCCTTGTGAGAGATTGTGTAAAGTCAAACTGCCCTCTATTTTCAATGCTATCATCAGATTGTAGATCTGATTTGGTTGCAGAGATTACAGACTTGTGAGCTAGATCATTACAGACCTTTTGTAGCAATGATCAGCTGAGTCTGGAGCCCCTTTTGGTCCTTGATTTGAGGTGGTTTTAATCTAATTTTAAGAATTGGTTGCTCCTATGAATGCATATGCTTGTAGCCTTGCAAACATAGTGTATGTAATAGTATTCATGTTCTAATTTAATCCATTGTTGGGAGGAAATCTCTTGGATAGTCTGGGACCATTTAAGTGAACAAATTATAACCTTAGGATCAATCCCCTCAAGTGATTGAACCTCCTCGATTGGATAGTCTGTAACCATTTGAGTAGACAGGTTATAACCTTAAGAGCAATCTAGATTGCATAGTTACTTTGGATTCTTTTACCTTGCTTATGTGCTTGTAGCCTTCAGAAGGATTCCTGCAAAATCAGTCCTAAATCTGAGTTGCATAGCTGATTTACTCATAATTGCTTACTTCTCATAATTTTATCTTTATTCGCCACAACCATCATCACCCTTCTTTAAACCTTTTCTATAGTTTAGGACTATACTTTATATTTTTAGTAGATTAGTTGTGACACTTAAACTCCCTTTTTAGGATTGCTAGATCTGTAGCCAGATCTGGAGGGCCTACTAAAATACCCCTTTGGGGTTAAAGATCAATCATCCATGTGGGACAAACTCTTACTTACTCAAAACTTCCTAAAACAGCCCTGGATCTTGCAAGACTGTGTGCATTTTAGACTTATTATTTTGTATTTTTCAATCCACCTTTGATTTATTTTTACTAACACTTCCTTACCACTATTTTCAAATAAAGTTAACAACAAGCATCTGAAATATATCCTAATAAGTTTTTAGCGCCACTGTTGGAGATCTTTGATCTATTAGTAGACCCGAGTTTTTGCTTTTTGTTTACTAAATTCATTTGTAGTAGTGTCTTTAATTGAATAAAAGTACTACTAATTTTTGTTGGAATTTTTGCAGATTTGGATAGCAGTAGAAGGGAAAGCTAGAGCTGCAACTGGAGTTTAGCTAGCTTCTGTTTGCATTTCTTTTATCCTAAAACTCAATTCCATTTCTGTTGAATTACTTGACAATAGTTTAGTTGTAAATTTTGTTTGCAAATTATTTAAGTGTGTTGTGAGTGTTTTTTTTACCTGCTGTTCTGTGTGTGTATGCTTGGTAGAAGGTCCCTTAACCCTGAATTAAAACCTCCAAATCTTGAGGTAGAAAGGGTCCTTAGACTCAGAAACACCAAACCAGCCCCTATTATTGAAATTGTGCCAGCTGTGATGGCTGAAAGGCAGAGGACACTGAAGGAATATAATGCACCTGGGGCATATACATCTCCATTCTGCATTCAATTTCCTTCAGTTGAGGGAAATTATATGATTAAGTCCTCCACCATCAACATGCTGCCATCTTTTCATGGGCTCAGTAAGAAAGATCCTTACAAGCACATCGATGAGTTCTTGGTACTTTGCACCACATTTAACATTGCTGGCTTGGGACCGAAAGCCACCAAACTTAGGCTTTTCCCTATTTCCCTAAAGGATAAAACCAATACTTGGCTCTCTAGGCTCCCAGCCAATAGCATACAGACATGGAATGATCTCCAATGCCAATTTCTGGCAAAATTCTTCCCTATGAATAAAACTAGTTAGATGAGGTCGAGCATACTTTCATTTACTCAATCGTCAACTCATGGAGCGTGGGAAAGGTTTCAAGACATATTAAAATAATCTCCCCACCACCAAATTTCATAGTGGCAGCTTGTACAAGTTTTCTACTAAGGAATTGATCCAAAAAGTAGGGACATGGTGGATGCCTCTTGTGGGAGTACTTACCTCCACAAGACAGCTGACGAGGCATGGGAATTGTTTGATATTATAAGTGAGAATTTCATGTAGCAAGAGTTACTGTCCTGCAATGACAGTCAGACCTCAGCTAGAATGGTGAAAGAATCCACCTCTAGAGATGGCATATATGAGGTCAAGGTGTAGAGTGAATTAGAAAGGAAGGTGGACAACCTGAGCTTAAAATTTGATAAATCGATGAATGTGATGCAGCCTAGATTGGCTGCACAAGTGGAAGAGGCATATCTGATATGCAAATCTCCCACACATTCACTTTAAGAATGTCCATCAGCCAACCAGTTCCCTGAATTAGTCCCAGGCATATAGGCAACAACCTGCTAGGTACACCTGGAGAAACCACCCCAATCTGAGGTGGAGACAAGACACATATCAGCAACCTCAACAGCAGCAGTTGGCACTACCATACAAACCACAACACCAATTCAACCAGGGATATGCACCTAGGCAGAATTTTTAGCTGCCTGCCCCATAGATAAATCAGTTGATTTTGCTCCCATCATAGCCCAAATCCTCTTCTTTTGAAGAGCAAATGCTGGCATCAATGCAAAATCTGATAAATTTGGCATAAACTGTGAACTCTCATGGGCAAAGCAGTAAACAATAGATTACTAGTTTGGTCAAATCTACAATGCTTTGAATAAGAGAGAGGAGGGCAGGTTGCCTAGTCAACCCTTGGCCAACCCTAAAGGGCAATACATGATTGAAGAAGGATCCTCCACTCATGAGTAAGCTAATGCAATCACTACCCTGAGGAGTGGCAGGGTGGTTGACAATCAAGTGGGCAGGGTAGCTAAAGAGACCATGGAGAATGAAAAAGAAAAAAATGTGAGTGTAGAAGAAGATTTGAATTCAAAAATTCTACAGTAGGGACAAAATAAGGGGGCTAATGTTGAACCCCAACATGAAGAAATAAGTGAAAAAAAAAATTAAAAAAAAATTGATCATGATGTAGCTAGGTATGCAGCTGAGGTACCAGTAGTACCTCAGCTGCCATTTCCTCATGCACTTAATGGACCTTCCCCTTTTGACAAAAGGAATGCATAAATGGAGGAAATGATGAAGACCTTCAGGCAGGTCAAGATAAATTTACCCTTGCTTGATGCTATTAAACAGGTCCCTGCCTATGCTAATTCTTGAAGGACCTTTGTACCCAAAAGAGGAAAGCAAGAGTCCATTTGTTCAAGAAGGTTTTTGTAACTGAAAATGTGAATTCTATGCTTTCAATTGTCACACCTGAAACTGAAAAGTTGCAAGACCCAGGAGTACCTACTATCCCCTGTGTTATTGGTGACCACACCATTGGTAGGGCTCTTCTAGACCTAGGAGCCAGTGTGAACCTGCTGCCATTTACTGTGTATAAGCAGCTAGGTTTGGGGGAGATGAAACCAACTCCAATTGTACTCCAAATGGCTGATAGCACACCTGAAAAGTTGCAAGACCCAGGAGTACCTACTATCCCCTGTGTTATTGGTGACTACACCATTGGTAGGGCTCTTCTAGACCTAGGAGCCAGTGTGAACCTACTGCCATTTACTGTGTATGAGCAGCTAGGCTTGGGGGAGATGAAACCAACTCTAATTGTGCTCCAAATGGTTGATAGGTCTCAGAGGAGGCCTATGGATGTGGTTGAGGATGTTTTGGTAGGGGTAGATAAGTTCTTTTACCCTGATGATTTTTTAGTCTTAGATATGGAACCCTACAAAAGTAAAACCCCCATTCCTGTGATCTTAGGCAGGCCATTCTTGGCCACTGCCAATGCTTGCATTTAATGCAGGTCTGGGGTCATGGAGGTCACCTTCGGGAATATGAAGGTTGAGCTAAATGTGTACAATGCTGCAAGACAGCCTCAACTGGACAATGAGGAATGTTTTATAATTGATATACTAGATGACCTTGTGGAGGAGAATCTATCCCAGTTGCTGGATTGGGATAATATTTTTTCTGATTTGGAGAGTGTGTGGACTGAGGTTATAGAGGAGGACGCCCCATAGTACTGTAATGAAGACAGCAACACCTAAGAGTCTTCAATGAGTCTAGTGCAACATTCCAATTAGAAACCTACATTGTTGCCCCTACCTCAAACCTCCAAGGCACCTTTGCTGCCTTCCATTGATAGTCTACCAAATCTGGAGCTGAAACAGCTCTCAAATATATTAAAATACGCCTTTTTGGGGCAGAATAATCAACTTCCTGTGATTATCTCTTCCTCTCTCACTAGTGAGCAAGAAGAGGAATTATTGTGTGTGCTAAGAAAGCACAAAAAGGTAATTCGCTGGAAAATTATTGATCTTGGTGGCATTGATCCATCTATGTGTATGCATAAAATACACTTGGAAGAGGGTTCCACACCCTCTAGGGAAATGAAGAGGAAGCTAAATCCTCATGTGCAGGAGGTGGTTTTAAAAGATAGTAAAACTGTTAAATGCAGGGGTAATTTACCCCATTTTAGATTCAGAATGGGTGTCACCTATTCAGGTGGTTTCCAAAAAGTCAGGCATAATAGTTGTTACTTCAGATTCTAGAGAGTTGATGCCAGCTAAGGAGACCACTAGCTGAAGAGTTTGCATAGATTACAAAAAACTCAACTCCAAAACTAGAAAAGACCACTTCCCTCTTCCCTTCATTGACCAAATTCTAGACAAACTTGTAGGAAAAGCATTTTATTACTTCCTTGATGGATACTCAGGTTATAACCAAATACCTGTGTATCCTCAAGATCAAGAGAAAACCACATTCACATGTCTCTTACATTCACATGTCTCTTTGGCACCTTTGCTTATAGGAGGATACCTTTTAGACTGTGTAATGCCCCTGCTACATTTCAAAGGTGCTTGTATGCTATTTTCTAAGATATGATTGACAAGTTCTTGGAAATCTTCATGGATGATTTTTTAGTCTTTGGAGACAGCTTTAGTCAATGCTTAAGTCACCTTAACTTTGTTTTGCAAAGGTGTGAAGAGACCAATTTGGTCTTAAGCTGAGAAAAGAGCCACTTCATGGTAGCAGAAGGAATTGTGTTAGGCCATGTGATTTCTCACAGAGGTATAGAGGTTGACAAAGCCAAAGTTGACTTGATCTCACACCTACCTCCACCCAGAACTGTCAAACAAATTAGATTATTTTTAGGATATGTTGGATTTTACAAGAGATTTATTAAGGACTTCAACAGAATTGCAAAGCCACTGTGCCAGGATGAGCAATTAGATTTTTCTGCTGCATGCCTTGAGACCTTTGAGACCTTGAAAAAGTGTCTCACCTCCCCTCCTGTAATCCAAGCCCCTGATACTCCCTTCCTTTCGAGTTGATGTGTGATGCATCAAATCTGGCAATAGGTGTTGTGGTGGTTGACAATCTATCTAGAATTTTGTTGGATGAATGTGCTACACCTATTAGAGATGTGTACCCTGATGAGCAGCTGTTTGCTATCCAGGCTGTTGTCCCATGGTTTTCCAACATTGTGAACTACTTGGTTTCTAGCAGGATCCCTTCCCATTGGTCTAAATAGATAAAGACTTATTCTTTTCACAAGTTAAGCACTTTTTCTGGGAGAATCCTTGCCTATTCAAGTACTATGTAGACCAAATAATCAGGAAGTGTGTTCCTGAGTGTGACTTTTCCAATATTCTAAACATGTGCCATGAAAGTGCCTATGGGGGTCACTTCAGTGGGAACAAAACAACAGCTAAAATTTTACAATGTAAATTTTATTGGCCTTCCCTATTCAAGGATGCTCATGCACATTGCAAAGCCTGTGTCAGATGCCAGAAGATGGGTAGCTTGTCAAGAAGAAATTTCATGTCATTATAGCCCATCTTAGTTGTAGAACTGTTTGATATTTGGGGCATTGATTTTCTCTCCTTCTTTTGGTTATATATTTATCTTAGTGGCTGTGGACTATGCTTCCAAATGGGTGGAAGCAACTGTCACAAGGACCAATGGCCATAAAGTAGTCCTCAAGTTTGTGAAGGAAAATATTTTCTCAAGATTTGGAACTCCCAGAGCCATCATCAGTGATGGGGGAAACCACTTCTGTAATAGGCACTTTGCGAGCTTGCTCAAGAAGTACTCTGTTACACATAAGATTGCTACACCTTACCACCCATAGAACAGTGGGCAGATAGAGATTCCAACAGGAAAATCAAGCATATCCTAGAGAAAACAGTGAGGACAGATAGGAAGGATTGGCTGTTAAGCTTTCTGATGCACTATGGGCTTATAGGACTACCTATAAGACCCTAATAGGAATGTCCCCTTTCAGGCTGGTCTATGCAAGGCTTGCCATCTACCAGTAGAGTTAGAGCATAGGGCCTTTTGGGCCATTAGAACATTGAATATGAATCTAACTGCTGTCGGTGTTCACAAGAACCTACAACTCTCAAAGCTGGAGGAGCTGAGATTAGTTGCTTATGCCAACTCAAAGATCTACAAGGAAAAGCTAAGGCATTCTTTGACAAGGGCCTATTGAGAAGAGACTTTAAGCATGGTGCAAAGGTATGACTATTTAACTCCAGGCTTAAATTGTTCCAAAGGAAATTGAGAACCAGATGGGATGGTCCTTATACTGTGATTCATGCATCCCCATCTAAGACTGTGGATATCATGGATCCGTCAGGGAAAGTCATGAAAGTGAATGGGCAGAGGCTTAAGCTTTGTGTTGAAAAATATGTGGAGCCACCTACCACCATTCACCTTCAAGAGCTTCCCACTGCTGATTGATCCACAATCTTGTAACATGTTTACCATACATGTTTGCTTATGTTTGATGTGTGTGCTGTTTTGATTTATGTCATGAACTATGTGTTTAATTTGTTTTTGGTGTGATGTTCTAATTTTGTGTTTGCTTAGAGTGTTTTGAGAAGCTAAATCTATGATTTAGAGCATGTTTTTTTTCTGTGATTTATGCATGAACTGGAAGAATGAAAAGAATGTACACCATAATTGTTGAGCATCCCCTTGATTAATCTGCTATGATTTAATTTTATTGGTTGCTAGCATGTGTGTTTGTTGATATGTGTGCATATAGCCTAATGTGTGGGCATGAACCATGTCTCTAGAGCTTTTGGGAAGACAGTGCTGAGACAGACCCAAGAATGGACTGATGCAGCACTAAGAATGAGAATGAGAAACTCTGAGCATCGCGAGGCCATATTTTAACTAAAAAGGCATGTCGCATGGTTCATCCTGAACTACATGAGCAGTTAGTTCCACATTGGAACTACGTGACAAGTTGACTAAATAGCCTCGCGATGAGCTATGTGACTGTGAAAATGCATCTCACGCAGTTCCATTTGAAATACGTGACACTAAGTCCAAATTCCTTGCTGCACGAGGCCGGATTATACTTAAAGGGAGCCCCGCGTTTGATATGATATAAATGCTTTTAATGTGCCCCTATTGAGCTTAGAATGTGAGCTCACCCTTCGACTATACATCGCAGGTGCTGAATTAGAGAAGGAAATTGATCCAAAAAGCGATCCGGAGTGCATTCCCAAGGAAGAAATTGAACCCCTGCCTTAGGAGTTTTTCCCTAGATAGGGATTGTGTCAAAATTGAATATTGTTTTGTGCTTAGGGCCTGGTAAGTCCAGCCATTGTGAATTAGATATGTGAATCATGTAATTATTTTTGGATATTATTTTGTGAACCATTGTTTAGGTGATGGTTGTCCATCACCGGTAGTTCATTTCGGTTCTTTGTCCATGTATCTTGGCATGGAATTAAAACCGTTATTTTGATATGTTTTAAAAATAGAAATGGAAACTTTTTTTGTTGTATATGATGACTCTATCTGCTTAGTTAGAGGTATCTGCTTTGTTTTCTGCTTAGTGTGGATGTACCAAGTGTTCGATAACTTGTGAATCACCTTAACAGTGATCCGACGACACGGATTTTGGGTTGTCAAAATCCGGGTTGTCACACCTATGCTTAAAATATTAATTTCTTAGGAAACCAGACCCCCTTCCGATGTAGGACCGGAATGACCTAATATAAGAGGTCCAAGGCAATTAATAAAATCATTGAGACCTTATGTCCCCATTCTGAAGCCTTGTGGTCCATTACTAATGGCACCCACTAAAGACTAAAAGCACCCACGTCGAAAATGTGGAGACATCTTTAAAACTTGAACCGATTGTCAATAAGATCCTATTTGGCCCAACCCATGAGGCCCAAATGGACATTGAAGAACCTATTGAGGATATGATTTCCTCTTTAATCAGGTGGTTCATTTGTTATGGACACCTGTGAAAATATAGGAGAGTTCCATACTATACTCTCTCGAAATCTTAATGCTAATTTGGACGTGAGAACCCAAAATTGACCAGACCAATGGACCCAACAAGGGCATGACATAAGTAATGAACTATTGGATCTTAGTGCCCTTGATTTATAAACTAGTGTGCCTCAATTAACGACACCCAGTCAAAATTGAAATGGACACCCACCTGAATTTGTACCTTAAATTGAGAAATTAAAAAAAAGTACTAAATATGAGATAAGAGAATGAGTTTTGTAATATTAAAGTCTCGATCAAAGTTTGACCAATTCTAAGATAGATGACCATAGATAGACCACCAATAACCCATATTAGTGGAAGACATAGTTACACACGACCTACGTGCAACTAGTAACTGACATTGACTTTGCCTTGATAATTTTATTTGAAACAATTGGATTGATAGACCTCTTCAATAAGTCTACTGAATTATTATGAAATGTATGTCCCTGATGGACTCTGAATTATGATAGCCCTAAGTATAGTGTAAACTAATTCAGAAAATTAGTATGCCTAGCGATCCCATTAAGTGTATGGGATCAAAATATTTATAGTAATTAACGTGATAGATCCGAGGATTCTGACTAACTGAGTTGGACCTAAAATTTGACTGAATTGCTGAATTGTAGTATTTAAACTATATTTGATTTGAAACCGAAACCTAGCGAAACCCGTATTTGATTTGAAACCGATATTTGACGAAACTCGTACTTGATTTGAAACTGATATTTGACGAAACCCGTATTTGATTTGAAACCGATACCTAATGAAAATTGTATTTGATTGAAACCGATATTTGATTAAAAATGATATTTAATGGAACTCGTATTTGAATCCAAACCTGATATTGATTGAAACCTGTATTTGATTTGAAACCAATATTTGATGGAACTTGTATTTAAACCCGATATTGATTGAAACTCGTATTTGATTTGAAACCGGTATTTGATTTGAAATCGATATTTAATTTGAAATTGATGTTTGATGGAACTTGTATTGAATCTCGACACCGATTGAATTATTGATATAGATTGAGATTGAATTCGAAGATTGACTGCATCGTTAAATAGTAGATGTAATGTGAACTTTGAATATAAACCCCTGTATATGGGTTACTTGAATATTGAATCATGAAACATGAAATACCAAATTTCAAGTTTGAATCTTGAACCCAATGAATCAACCTGATACTTGATGACATTGTCTAAATGGTATATTGGTAATTGGAATTTATGATTAAACATGTCTTGAATTTGGGAAATTGAATGATCATTTTGTATCGAATGAATCCTTAAACTTTATCGTCATTGTCTCATTAATGCCTAATGAGTCATTGATGGATAGATTGATAAATTTTGAATTGAAATATAAGGATATTGTGATATTGATCAGCTAGACAAACTTTGACTGAAACACTGACTGAATTATGAGAATTTACTAGAAATGCATTGATGAATCTAGCTAATATTTTATTAAGCTTCATCGCTTATGTCATTTCATGACAAAAATGTCCAGAGATAGGATAGACGTCGCCTAGTCAAAGTTAGACAAAGTGGCCGGGTAAAGATTTAAAACGACCCAACACATACGTGGACAGATCACGTGACACAATGGATTTTGACTTTGTACAGTTGATTTACTTTTGTTTAAGACCAGTTTGGTTTATCATTTTGTAAAACCATTGATCTCATTGTAAATATTGGACTTTGAAATTATTTTGATTAATTCAATGCGTACTTTGGTTTTAACTTGTCTTTCCACAACAAGTAGAAATTTCGAAGGAATTCATGTTTTTCTAATAAATGAATAATCGAATTTGAAAACATATCAGGTTAAGAAAATGAGGTTTTTCGTAATAAATAAACTTTGTATTTTCCTTCGATTAGTGAGAAAATTTTCGATATTGAACATCGAAAATCAAGGTGTGTCGCGTTTACTTGACTCATCAATCGAAACCTATGGGGCGCGAAAGCCGCTCGACGTGTGAGGCTAGGGGTGGGGGCGTGACAATCAATAAAAGAGTTTTACCGACAAGAAGAGGTGAATCCTAGAATTCGAAGTTGGAAAGAAAGCTTCTATTATTGTGTCCCCACCTAAAGGAATAATTCGGTTTAGTAAACGAGGCAAACTGAAGCCCCATTATATTAGACCTTACCCAATAATCGAGAGGATTGGAACTATGGCCTACCGGCTACAACTTCCTTAAGAAATGACATGTGTACATAACATCTACCATCTCTACGTTGCGAAGATATATTCCGGATCTAAGTCACTTGTTTCTAGAAGAAGTCGTCGAACTATGAGAAGACTTAACTTATACGGAGAGACTCGTACAAATTCTAGATCAATAGAAACAGAAGTTACATTCCAAAGTGATTCCCTTAGTAAAATTACTTTGGAGAAATCAAGATGTTGAAAGTGCTACCTGGGAGGTAGAATCTAAAGTGTGAATGAACTACCCACATTTATTTGAAGGTACAAGTGTTTACCTTAAAATCTTAATATTGACATAATTCAGATTGCTTGATTTGATTTTGCTACTTGACATCATCATTATAATTCATAAATAATCTTGATTGTTTGATAGCTGCTTGATTTAGTCTTGATTACTTGAAATAATCTTAATGACTTAAAATGATATTGACAAATTAAAATAGAATGGATTGCTTGATTTCTTGATGTGGTTCACAGTACTTGGCATCATTTTGATTGATCGATATCGTCTTGACCATTCTATGGCACTTCTTGTCTGATACAGATTCATTCCCTAGACATGATTTGATTCTTGATATTGACTCTGCTAGACTCTGATCATATTGATATAGTCTCAGATTATTTGATATCACCATAGCAGTGTTATAGATTTAATTGATTGACATTGACTGTTTGGAGTCGATTTGACCCGCTAAATAAAAGTCATGAATTGACTACCTCTTTCAAGATATTTTAATTAATAGAATTTTCTCAATTGATTTCGTAAAAATAAAACTCGCCTGAACAAGGCCCAACAACTTGTACGTATATATGAACAAGCTCTACGTAAGAAAAAGGAAGGTATGAACTATAACTATAAATCAAAGATATAGATATTAGCCTTTACTGATCGTAACTTATGAGTTTACTTGAACTTTGTTTATCTTTCTATGCAATTTGCATCATTCACTATTCATCTTATACTATCACCTGAGACAAACACACCTTAAAATGTAGTGTCCTTGATGTTTCCACAGATGGGAAGGGCTATGATCCCCCTAGTGATTGTAACGGAACTAAGATGTAGGAAGAAGTTAGAATGTGTAGAACATATCTTTTTTCATCAATGTGCTCTGCACAGAGCTTCAATCCGTTATCTCGAAAAGCGAATCGACCACCTAACTAACAGAAAAACATTTCCCGTCTATCCGCATTTCTCTTCTTAGAGAAAACCCGCCTGAAAAATGCAAAGCCGTACGACAAATGGATGCCATCAAGATCAGAATTCACAATTGCAAATGACACCTCACTAAAGAAGTAGCTGAACTAGGACAAAGCAAAGGGATTTTGGCAATGATTTGGGAAGATATTGACGGTCTTGACGCCGTTATCGCTGGAACCGAAACACTTATGGACATAACATGTATTCTGAAACACACTTGATAGTTCCAATTTCGATGATGAAATCTTCTTTTTAGAAGGGGATGATGTGACACCTAGCGCCTCGAATTTGGTGTTAGTCAACCAGTTGATTGAGGCCTGATGAGACCTGACTGTGTCAGGTGACTGCCTGAGATTAGGTCCACCCAAATATATTGAGCACCCACTTGTAGATTGATGAGATAGTACCATTTCTAAGGGCACTCATATGGCACCCCTTTTATTTACTTGGGTGTGTTAGTAATTAAGTAAAATACACACCAAATCTCACATCACATGAGAAGCCTGGATTGGCTACTGATTGACCCTGACCCGAGATTTGGCCCGAATTAGGATTGAGCCTTGGTGATGATGTGGAGATCATCATTAATGGTTTAGATTTTGGTGATCATCATAGTGATGATCAATAAAGTGAGTCAAACATAGACCCCTAAATTCAAGAAGACTAGATACACTAGCACTCTAGACAATGTAATGTGTCTTGCATGAAGCAATGACAATCCTTGTAACTAATAAAAAAGCCTAAGGGCATTTGTAATTAATTTCTTTAATTAGAAATTAAGATTTTGCTAATTTCTAGCACATCCTAGCCACACATCTAGTTGACTTAATTTGATTCCATCATAGGCCATTAAATTAACTTTGGGGAAATCTAAGGTGTGAGATGAGGCTATATACACACATGCACCACAAGATGAGGTTGAAAAGTGTGCACATACATAAATTAAGGGTCTAGAGGAGAGCAAAAGACAAGATGAGATAAATTGGAGGGTGGGAAGTGAACCCATGTGGGGTCCACGTATCCCATGCGTATATGGAAAAGGAGGAGAGAGAGAGAGAGAGTTGCTTGGGAAGGGAAGCTAGGACAAGTGTCAAGCCTCATGAAGGCTTTGTCCCCTTAACTCCCATGCAAAATTTGAATTCCCGAGGCTCCTCTTCATTTCCATCTTCTTGTTCCTCCAAAAACACCATTAGAGCTCTCTTCCTCTCTATTTGCCTCCCAATCCAACCCTTGGAACTTTTATCCAACACCACCAATCCACTCCCCATCACTCCTAGAACCACATATATCAAATTGAGCCTCATCCCAACCCTTCTCACCAAAGAAAATCAATCAAACCAGCAAGTAAGAAGCTTGAAGATCAAGGTAATGTCTTAGTTTTTGTTTGAGTTTCTAGGCTAGTGGTGTAGGAATTTTGATATAGATTTGGAATTTATTTGATTTTTTTTGAAGAACTTTGAAAAAAAATTTGTAGCATTGATAGATCAGAACCCATGGAGGCCATGCATATGATTTACATGATCATGTAACGCCATCCAATGGTCCAAAATCAACCAATGCTTGGACTAGATCCAAGACTTGCTCAAAATTTCACAAAATGATTTGAAATTTTGGATTTTTGAATGGTTTTCTAAGAATTTCAATTTTTCTTTTTGATGATAGGAAATCTGGGATGTGATGGTGATGAGTGTGACTAAATCATCACAACCGTTTGTTCTAAGATTAATAGCATATAGATGTTTAGAAATTAAAGCTAAGAAACAAGTTAAGAATCAAATCACGAATTCTAACTTTGGTCATAAATGTTGTGATAAACTTCTCCAAGAAAATTAGAAAATAAGATGTAATATCCCTAAAAGAAAGGGATACAAGAAAGGTTTGAAGAAGAAAAAATTCAAATGGAAACCTTGGAACAAAAGATAAAGGTTTATTAAAAATAAAATATATATTAAAAATAAAAAACAAACTGAGAAAACAAATAAAACGACCATGACTAAAAAGAAATGTCGTTGTTTTATTTGTAACGAAGAAGGACATTATGCTCCTCAATGCCCAAAACGGGGAAAAAATATAACTAAAATGATTAAATATTTAGATGAAGCAAATCTAGATGTTTATTTTGTGAAGAAATTTCAAGGGATGATAATAGTATCATTTATGATTTAGAATCCGAAACAAACTCCGATTCTAACATAGATGATCTAATATTTATATTAAATATAGTCGAAACATCAGAAGAAGAACACCAAATGATTACGTTGAAAAACGTAATAGGTAAAGAAATATCTTTCTCTAAAGAACAACTTCAAAAATTTGATTACGTTGAAAGACATAATGATTACGTTGAAAGACGTTGAAAGTACAATAAAAACTTAATAAAAAAGATATCTATAAAATTTCTCCTTTAGACAAACTCTTGTCAAGAAGAATATTTGAAGCTTTTTCAGGAAACGCTACTACAAAAAGCACATCTAATCTTATAGCTGAAATAACATTGTTTGATAAAAAGAAAATATTACGATGGAAAAAAGAGAATCCAAAATTAAAATATATTCATATTGGTGTACTTCAAATATGCATAACAGGATTATTCAGAAATGGTATAGACATACCTATACTAGCTGTAGTAATGGATAAAAGATTACTTAATCCTTTACAATCCATGACTGGAGGGATTCAATCAAATTTAGCTTATGGAATGGTTTGGTTAAACTAAAACCAAATTATTTTATTTCACTTGACGACCCAAATATTGAAGACACAATAAAAAATAAAATTTAAACAAAGGATTAGAATGAAAGAAGATTCACAAAACTTAGCCATAACCTGGCAAACAGAACATGAATTAACCTCTAAACCAATAACAAAAATGCATAAATCAGACAAAAACCTGATTGAAATATTTGAACCCAAACCATATGATTCAGAAATTCAACCAAGGTTAATAAACTGGAAAGATTTACAGATACTTACACAATGGTTATTTGAAGATATTTTAGAAAAAAAACCAAAATCTCAAACCCAGATGATTGAAATACAAGCTTCTGGAAATAATTTATATTTTAGAGATACAAGGACTGCCTCTTTTAATAATATAAAAGATGAATGGCTTCCTGTAAAACCTATTGAGTCTAGAGCATCAACATCCAATGCTCTCGAACCAACTCAAGACCAAACACATATAGCAGTAAAAAATATACAAGTCCCTATCCTACCTGGAACACAAACTCATGAACTAAAAACAGTTCAACTTTATCATTTTCAGTCAAAAAATACTGAAATTTTATTTTCTCCTAGTTATGGAAAGGGACGATATACATAACTTAGGAAATTTTATGTTTCAAAATTATAAATCATATAATTTATGTGTCTTAATGGATACCGGAGCCACAATAAGTGCTTGTCGGTATAATACTTTACCTTCTGAAAAATGAGTTAACATTAAACATCTCATCAAAGTCAAAGGCATTGAAGGAAGAGAAACAATTATTGAGCTTAAGGCAAAAAATATTATTTGGCTTAATGATAAAAAATTCATTATTCTTAAAATTTTATGTTTTCCCAGCATGCATGACGATTTCCTGTTAGGCAACAATTTCATTGTTGTCTATTTACCAATGACCTTAACCATAGGTTCTATTGGTCTCTCCCTCAAAGAAGAACTGGTCCACATTCCACTTCTTCAGGTTCATAACTCTAAATGTTATAAAGGCTTTGCCCCCAGCAAGCGTGGTGAGATTATTACTCAACTTAGTCATACTCATTGGCTTTTCACTATTCTCAAAGATAATTTTAGTGACAATCCACTAAAACTATGGCATAAAAGTCTCCGATACTGTACCATAACTTTAAAAGATCATAATATTATAATTAGGGTGAAACCTATGGTCTATACAAAAATAGACATAGATGAATTTGAAATACAAACTAAATATTTGTTAGAGAAAAAACTCATTGAATCTACAAAAAGTCATCATTCTAGCCCTGCATTTTTAGTAAGAAATCATGCTGAAATAAAACACAGAAAAGCTAGAATGGTTTTTAATTATAAAAGATAAAATGAAAATTTAGAATTTGACGAATACTTTATTCCAAGAAAAGATGTTTTGATTAACCAAATCAAGGGATCAAAATTATTCAGTAAATTCGACTTTAAATTAAGATACTGGCAAT
This sequence comes from Chloranthus sessilifolius, assembly GCA_021018995.1. Taxonomy (NCBI): domain Eukaryota; kingdom Viridiplantae; phylum Streptophyta; class Magnoliopsida; order Chloranthales; family Chloranthaceae; genus Chloranthus; species Chloranthus sessilifolius. The sequence continues at coordinate 76,056,479 of CM037587.1, forward strand.
TAAAGTTTGATGATAAATTTAAACCTTTAACTGCTTTTAGCACTCCATCAATGGAATGTCATGCCATTTGGCTTGAATATTGCTCCACAAATCTATCAAAGATGGATGGGTTCGATTTTTGCCCCTTATAAAGAATTTTGTGTGGTATATATCGATGATATCTTAGTGTTCTCTAAAACAAAAGAAGAACACAAAAAACATTAAAAATAAATGTGTGATATTTTCCAAAAACATGGAATTATCCTTTCACCTTCAAAAATAGAAGTTGAAAAAGAATTAATAAAATTTTTAGGTTTTATTTTAACACATGATGGTCTAAAACTTCAAGATCATATTATTGTAAAAGTAAAAAAATTTCCTGAAGAGGTAACTGATGAGAAACAGTTACAAAAGTCTCTTAGACTTATTAAATTATGGAAGAAATTATTTGAAAATTTTAGCAAAAAAAGAAAAATCTTTCATAAATAAATTAAAAAAAGAAATAGAATTTACATGGACAGATAAAGATAAAGAGATATTAAAACAAATAAAATAAGATATTGAAGATTGTCCTACTGTTTATCTTCCCATAATCGGAGATAAATTAATTCTCGAAACAGATGCTTCAGATAACTGTTGGGGATGTGTTTTAAAAGTCATTCCTGCTGAAGACTGAGAAGAAAAAGATTCTTGTCAATCTAATGAGATAAAACCAAGAAAACCACCTTTAACAAAAAAGGTACAAAGTAAAGAAAAATTATGTGGTTATAATTCTGGAAAATTTAAACCAAATGAACAGAATTATATCATCTTTGAAACAGAATTATTAGCAATAAAACTTGCCTACAAAAGATTTCATATATATCTAGCCCCGGAAATTTTTATTATCAGAATTGATAACAAGGCAGTTCGAAACTTTTTAATTAATAAACGAGATAATTTAGATGGAAGACGATTGAAATGGTATAATCAAATAGCACTTTATACCTTTGAAGTTGAACATGTTAAAGGAAGTACTAACGTGTTGGCTGATTTCTTAAGCAGAGATCCAAATTTAAACCACTAACCAAAGTGGGCATATTTATTACAGGAAGAATATTTATGTTACCACTAAACCAGTGGGCATATTTATTGCAGGAAGAAGATTTATATTACCACTAAACCAGTGGATTTTACTCTATAAATGACAAAAGATGATAGAAGAAGGAAACTCCTCTTCACAACCACCTCCAACCATAAGAAAATCTTATGTTGAAAAAACCTTTGTTGGAAAAACCTATGTTGTATTAACAAGCCACCAACCAGGACTATATACCTCTTTCTTAGTTTGCTAAAAATAAGTTACCAACTTTTCAAACTCTCTTTACCAAGTTCACGATGATTTCAATGAAGCCAAATCAGCTTTTACTTTGTATCAAGTACAATAATCACAATATTTACTAGAACAAACTAGCATTTCGATGAATAATGTTCCTAATTTCTATAATCCCGGAATAAGTCTAAAACTTTATCACGAGATTAATGGAGCCTGGAAATGCCAACTTCTGTACGATAAGAAACAGTTCAGGCGTCATATGAGCAACCTCTCTCATAAAATCTATGAAAAAGAATAAAAGCTAGAAAAACTACAAGATAGTTCGAATGGCCTTGTTAAATCCATAGCATGGGATTCTGAAAAGTTCACAGAAAACTTCTCTCTTAAAAAAATCAATCACTTTTTAAAATTAGCAGATCTTATGGATTCAAATTATCCAGACCTCATTTTTCACAAATTAAAAAGAATTTATTTGTTTGAAAAAATAAAACATATTTTGCCATGTGATATCAGTAACCTCTTGAAGATCAAGAGGTTAAGATTAAACAGATCTTAATGGATAATTATCACATAGCTCAGTTTAATGAAGATTTCCTTTCGAAGTTATCAGTTTATACGAAAAATTCCATGTATAATCTGGAAGAAAGTCTTGATTGGGGATTAGTAAAACAACTAATCTTTCCTGGTTATCCTATCAATGAATTTCTGATGATGATCAAAACAATGGCCTATCATCTCACCAAAAATCTTAATCGCACTATCTACTATACATTTTGGATCACAAGCATAATTGGATGGAGATCAAAAGAAAATTTTTATCAGCCATATCTATTTTAATTTTTAGATAAAACTAAAGAATACGAATTCGATGAAGTCGAAGACCCCATGGCTAAAGCAAGCATCATGTCCATTAATCCAAAATCCTATTGGATTCATTCTCTTAAAACATTCTCTTCAATGGCAAGGCAAATCCGTACTGCCGATAATCAATTCAACATATCTGATGGGGATGTATTTTAAAACACATCCCCAACAGTGCTCTCAAACCAACTCAAGACCAGACACATATAGCTAAAGCAAAGTGTATCCCTTCAAGACCAAACACAATCCTATATGTGTTTAGTACTGTATTAGTGCTCTCGAACCAACAGCTTATAAACGTAAAATTTTATATTTCAAAATTTTATATCTCAAAATTAGGGCATCGAGTTGAGAAAATAATCCGCCGTATTGTAAATGGTATCAGAGCCTTAGTTTAAGTGTTAGAGTTTGGTGTTAGCATTGGCGTCTGCAGTGGTTTTTACCAGTCATTGTAAGTATGTAATATAATGGAACCGATAGATGTTATTATCTTTAATATATTTATTGTTATATTTTTTCTTATTTGTATCATAATGTTGGTTATCTATCTACTTTGCGATCATATAAGTCAAAGTTAAATAAGAAAATTTAAAAAAAAAAAAGTCTTTTTACTAAATATTTCCGTCTACTTATTTGATATAAAACCTATATACTTATTATTTGATAAAGCCGATATCCCTTCAAAGACTTTGATAGTTGTAAAAGCTTTTCGTCTATTTGGGAAAGGTTTAGGCACCAACCATACGTTAAGCGGTCTTAGGTACCTGTATCAAATAATATGGCAAAAACATCTAGTAAAAATCTAGAAATACCTATTGATTGTATAAGTTCTTGGACAAATAAAAATCAAGAAGATTATAGGCATATATTCTATATAGATAAAAATTCTGAAAGTAATATGCATATAATAAGTGATTGTATAAATAGTCTACTAGATATAACGGGTACTTGATTAAAGAAAATATATAAGAAATAAGACGATATGGAAATACAACTATATGTTATTCACAATGAAGTAATGATAAATAGAGAAAATATTTTGGCCTTAGGCAAATTAATCGATTTGAATTTAAAAGAAGAAACTAAATCAAAAATAGAAAATCTAATAACTAAATTAGAGCAGTTAGATTTAGAAAAATAAAAAGATGAATATTCGAATACCCGATTATTTTAAGGAACTGATGGAATTGATGAAATCAATACCGATGACATCTGTCTTACAAGAAGATATTGAATATAATTATCAAGAATACTTAAATGTAAAAGAAATCATCGAGTATTGACAACATTTATATATGGATGAAACTCTTCCGGTTGAAGATAGAAATAATATTATTTCTCAAATAAAAGAAGTTTCTTTAAAATATGAACCTCTTTTAACGTAGTTCTAAGACAAGAAATTAAATGAAGAATCAGAAATTGATATAATGAATATCACTTCTGATCACTCAGATGCTTCTTTAGATCTTAGTGAGTCACAAACTCCTCTGACTCCTAGAAAGAGAAAGGCTAAAGAACCATTAGAGAAATTTAAAAATTTAGAAATATATTTAAAAATATTAACTCTTGAAGAATAAGAGGAATATCTACAACATCATATTCATATGAATTATGACAGTTCTTCATCCGGAGTAAAAGATGAAGAAATCCCAATTCCTACAAATAATAAAAGAGACAATTTGAACAAATAAAACGTAGCTCAAGGTAGTACATATCTAGATTTAACCAATGTTCCTTTTAAAAATCAAGAAAAGGTAATTGACGATTGAGCACAATCCATGTCCATAGTAATTACAAACCAAAAAGCCGTTTGGTCTAAAGAAAGATTTCTTGACTATATTGTAGCAACACTTCAAGGTGATGCTTTGCAATAGTTAAAACAATGAAAAAATTCTAATGAAGGTAAAATACAAAAAGCATCATTATTAGGAAGCTTTAATAATCTTGATGATATCTTAAAATATTTTACGATAATCATTAAAGAACATCTTTGTGGTTATATAGGTGAACAAAACCTATAAGAAGATGCAATATATATTTTATCAAAATTAGAACTATGCAATATTTGTCAATTTCAAGAATATTGCAACATTTAAAAAAAATATTATTTTCAATTGGAACCCCCAATTAATATATCATGGTTAGAATAATTTTATCATAAACTCCCAGTACCGTGGGATGAATTAGCCATCAAAGGCTATCCAAATTTTATTAGCAAATTAGCTAAACAAGATACTTTAGGACTTAGAACATCCTTTGTCCTAAGATTAATAGCAGATAGATGTTTAGAAAATAAAGCTAAGAAACAAGTTAAGAATCAAATCACAAATTCTAACTTTGGTCATAAATTTTGTGATAAAATTCTCCAAGAAAATTAAAAAATAGGATGTAATATCCCTAAAAGAAAGGGATAAAAGAAAGGTTTGAAGAAGAAAAAATTCAAATGGAAACCTTGGAACAAAAGATAAAGGTTTATTAAAAATAAAAAATATATTAAAAAGAAAAAATAGACTGAGAAAACAGATAAAACGACCATGGCTAAAAAGAAATATCGTTGTTTTATTTATAACGAATAAGGACATTATGCTCCTCAATGCCTAAAACGGGGAAAAAATATAATAAAATGATTAAATATTTAGATGAAGCAAATCTAGATGTTTATTTTGGTGAAGAAATTTCAAGTGATGATAATAGTATCATTTATGAATTAGAATCCGAAACAGACTCCGATTCTGACATAGATGATCTTATTTATGTTAAATATAGTCGAAACATCAGAAGAAGAACACCAAATGATTACATTGAAAGATGTAATAGGTAAAGAAATATCTTTTTCTGAAGAACAACTTCAAAACTTTGAGTAACAATAAAAACTTAATAAAGAAGATATCTATAAAATTTCTCCTTTAGACAAACTCTTGTCGAGAAGAATATTTGTTATTGGTTTAGAAGTTAATTTTATATTTCAAAATTTATGATTTTAGGATATTGTTTTTGAAACTTTGATAAAATTTGACCACTGTTTGATCATGGGAAAAACGGATGGCTATAGATGTATGTATAGGAAAATAGAGTGTAGGATGCCTAGACTATGACACATAAATTGCTAGGTCCTATGGATGATAGATTTGCTTGAAAATTTGTGATTATGATTGACTTGTGGCCTTGATGAGTTCTCAGACTTTGGAAACTCATGACCACTGTTGATCATGAGTGATCAATGGTGATCGATTATACATCAATAAATTCCAGGAAATTTGGGTATGCTAGACCATAGTAACATTGACGATTTGATTTAAGAGTTATTGAAAAGTGATTTTGAATCATTTGCCTTGTGAAAAACTGACTTCTAAAATAAAATGTTTTGAAAATGAATTTGTGCCCTAAAATTTTGATTCGATTGGACGGCTGAAAAGACTAGACCGAAATTGCCCGACATAGGCCTAGAATGTTATTTGACGAATAGGATAGTTGCGGCGGTATTTTGTGTCAATAGATCGATAGGACGGACCGAAGAATGGACCTTGAATCTATCTGTGATTGATCTGGAATGTCTTCAAGTCAAGATCAAAAAATTGTGTGGCATTAGATGGACCACTAGGTGAACCACATCAATGGCTAAGGCCTGCCAACTTGCAGCCCACAATAGAACACTCTCAAACCTGAGAGTAAAATGACATTAAATAAATTTTAGACAAATCCTGAAAATTTAATTTAGATAAATAAATGGGTTCCCAATACCCAGTCAAAAAATTAGACCTTGACTCCCCAATGGGTTCCCAATACCCAGTCAAAAAATTAGACCTTGACTCCCCGTATAATGACTATACGGAATTCAATGCACGAGGCAGTGAATCTGTCCTGTTTGCACCATAAATTTGGGCCTCTGAAAGGCTATGATTTCATGTGCCAAGACTCCTCAGAAAAATCTATAGTAAATTAGGGTCAAACCTTGACCTATTCCCCAGATTAAGGAAAATTTTACGCAATAATTTTATGTACCTTAACGGCTAGAAAATTCGGAAATCTATGGCGCGAAACTATGTCAAGTGGCACACAGTCAGTAGCTAGAATCGACCTCTGATCGGATGGACCTGATTCCATCACGATATTTAAATAATTAGCCCTAAAAATGTATAAATAAAATGAAGATAACTTCAAAAGTTTTCCAGCAAGCCATTGTGTGTCCGATTTCGATACCGGCACCAGAAGTTACTGACCCGGATCTGAGGACCATTTAATCTGGTCCGCTAACCAGTTAGCAGAGAACAAATCTTAGTAATTTGATGACAATGATCAAACCTAATCATATTTTTGAGTGCCACTACTTGGGTAAGATGCGATTATCGATAATATTTCACCCTACTTTCGTAGGACTTGAAAATTGGATCGGAGTTAAAAATGGCATATGATTTACCGCAAAGTTCCAACACACTTGTGGAAAATTTGCAAAATTGAAGGGATTTAGTCAAAACCTTGACTTTCCCAGAAACTCGTGACCACCTGATCAATACCAGACCACTCTAGGGGTTTTGTGAAACTTGATTTGAATTGACTTGGTCAACTAAACCTTGGATTGGACCTCTTGATGGCCCAAAAGCCTGAATATTAAAATCTCTAAGTACGATTGTAAAGACCTGATACCCGGCCAATAGCTCGGTGAGCCTTAAATAAATTTCTAAAGCTCTGTCCCAGCCCAAAGTTTTTTAAAAGAAACTAATAAGGATACCCCTATTTAAATTGAATGCACCCACTTATGGGACTCGGACCTCGAAAAGGCCCATATATAGGGCTCTCAAGGCAAGTTAGGGGTCTAGGTTCAATTCGACCACCCTACCCGATTTGGGTTTCCAATTTTTTAGCTAAGCCCTAACCGGGTCGATAAATATCAAGCCCGGCCCAAAGTGGGTTGGGTCGGGCTTCGGTTTTTTTTTTGGGTTTTTTATGGGAGATTTTTTTCAAAATAAAATTTAGTAAAAAAATTTCAAATTAATTTTCAATGAGAGAGAGTTTGAGGGAGCGAGAGACTTGTTTGCTTAGATTTGGGACTTGAGATGGTAGAAATTGCGATAAAATAAAAACCATATTTTAGGGTTTCTACTTATGAAGCTAGTACCGATTGGGATTGCAAGTGATTTTCACTTATATGTCGTTAATTTTAAACCTTTCAACAATTTAATCTCTGGGTGTTTAATTAAAATGCTTTTAACTTTATATATATATATATATAATTTTATTTTTTATCCGGGTCGGTCGTGTGTTGGAAAATTCAACTAATTCGGCCGGATAAATCCGAAGTCAAGATATGCTTAGCCTCGGGTACTAAGGGCATTGTGACGATTTGATTTTGGTGCAAATGATCATCATCTCTGCGTCTTTAGCTAAACAATCGGTATCAAGCATCAAAAGTATAATAAACGAAATTGCGGAATTTAAATCTATATTAATTAACTCTCCAAAAGACAGTTCTACCCTCATGCCTCTGCATGAATGGAGAACCGATCCGAACCATCGACGATAGCAATCATCACGGATGATTCGTCCCAAAAGGATAATCCTAACTCCATATATATACATGGTTTAAACAAAATCAAGGCTTGACATACCAAGCCGTACAAAACTCTCTCCAAAATCCCTCAAAGTGAGTCCTCAGAAGAAGTCTCGGAGGTGGCTCCAACCATCACGCCGGTCACTCTGAGCCTCCGCCTCGGCATGCTAGTAGTGGACTTGATATAGTCTAAAGCTACATCCTAGCTCAATAGGAACATGCTGAACATATAAATTATCTCACATGTTCATGATATGCCATGCATGATGTATCTATCGGTTATTAATGAAAAAGCATTTCGTTTCTTGTTGATTACTTATATTTTCATTTACTCATGAATGATCTTTGAGCCTAGCAAACTTAAACTTTCAACTTAATCCTCAATATAGCATTCGATGATGAGATACCCATCGGTCATCTATATAGGCAGATTCACAGGAATACAAAATCATTTCTCGGGATTGGTGGCGATTCACTTATCTCAATCAACATTCATGTCATAAGTCATGGCCTACGGTTTCAGTCGGATATTCAATGTCGATGGATATCGCCTCATGAACCTATCAAACCTTAAATAACAAAATATCGATTGCCTTACATGTAGTTGAATGTAATTGTGCTATCTTATATGATTAGGCATATCAAACATGATTCAATTCTTGGATACATCACAGGATGTATCCATTTACATCACACGATGCTCTTATCTCTTACTTCTTCATCGAGGGATGGCTCATTATGATTACTCTTTGAATGTCACACTTTCACAAATTCTTAATAACAATTGAATTGAAATCTATATCACTACATACATGCTCTTGTAATAATACATGTTCGAGTGTTCCCTACCTCAAGTCTTCATTCGATCAATGCATCGAGGTCCCATTCTTGTACAATCCTACGACCACCTACCGATTAATCAACAATGAAGGTATAAGACCCTCCAAGAATCTTAGAGTCAAACCAAAGTCAACATAATCTATCTGATAAGGTTGAGTTAAATCGAATATTCGATTGATTTCGATTTCCAAATCGATTAATCGAAATCAAATCGACATCGTAATTTCGATTAATCGATTCTGTTTAAATCGATTCTCCGCGATTGAGCTTTCATTGATTAATCGAATCAATTTCGATTAATCAAATTTTCTTTGTAAACTCGATTGAAAAAGTTTTCATTCGACAATCGAATCCAATTTGATTAATCAAATTCTTTCTTTTCAATCAACTCGATTCGAATTGAGTTTCACAAGTTGGTTCATCGACCCCAAATCGATTAATCGAAAACTAAAATCGATTAATCGAAATCCCATTTCGATTAGTCGATTTTTCCTCAAATCAAAACCCTAAATCGAAATCAAATTCGATTAATCGAAATCGGGGTCCTCTGACCTTTCAACTTCTTGGTTTATCAAAACCCATCGATTAATCGAATTGTCGATTGCCCCTGTGTTCTTCCGGTCTTCTTCCATACTTTTCCTCTATTTTTCTAAGCCATTTATCCTATGATTTATTTAACCACACCAACTATAATCTATGCATCTTATTTACAAATTTTCTGGATAGATCTCAAGTTGATTTCTATCATCATTGTAACTAGGTTTCCAGACTTTTGCTATCGATCCCTCGGCGTCAATCGTTTCTGATCTTCCTTCCTCAACTAGCATTTACTCCTTGTATTAATCACTCTCTTTACTCCTCTCTCTCTTCTTTACTTCTCTCTCAACAACCAAAACTCTTGATTTTAGGGTTATTAACCCTTTTTATCCTCTTCCTCACTTGTGTGTTGAGCACATACACCGCGGTAGGCGTAAGTGACTTCTCATTTACATCACACACCACATAATCACTCAAACTATCACATCTCGTCCGTTCATCACATTCTATGCTAACTCATGATCTCCTGATTGGTCAAACTTGTGACCAATCGGGCACGGATCCTGAGGTCATAGTTTTGTGTGATTTTTCGGGCTATTACAGGCTGGCTTCATAAAATATACCGCTTTTTTCAAGTTGGGTGCAGGCCAAAATCCGGGCTAGCCTAGGCCATTGAGAGACGTATACTTAGAATTGGATCTAGTGAAGGAGTTTGGATCAAAGATCAAAATATCGGGTTGGATTTCGGTTTCGGGCATGACCGAAATCGAAAACCAATATTTTGGTCGATAATATGAATTTCGGTTGAAATTTTGACCCCCATGCAAATCTGGCCAAGATTTTTTATTTCGGTTTCATTTCGAGCATGCCCAAAACCGATGCGTTTTGGGATTTCAACCGAAATTTTGATCCATGGTTTGGATTAGATTAAGTCAAATTACCCGGGCCAAAGATCAGGTATGGATAAGTGGCTAGCATCCTTATACCTAACTACTGCGATAATTAAGTTAGACCATAGCGAGATTGTAGCCCGTTGGGCCTAAGGCCCAAGGTTAGTCTTCACTAGAAAGGAGAGGACCTGTAATAGCCCGAAAAATCACGCAAAACTATGACCTCGGGATCCGTGCCCGATTGGTCACAAGTTTGACCAATCAGGAGATCAAGAGTTAGCATAAGATGTGGTGAACGGACGAGATGTGATAGCTTGAGTGATTTCGTGGTGTGTGTTGTAAATATGAAGTCGCATATACCTATTGAGGTGCATGTGCTCAACACACAAACTAAGAGAGGGATAAAAGGGTTTAATAACCCTAGATGGGTATTTTGGGTTGTTGAAGGAGAGTAAAGAAGAGAGAGAGAGAGTAAAAAGAGTGATTAATGCAAGGAGTAAAGGCTAGCTGAGGAAGGAAGGATCCAAGTATTAAAGAGGCCGATTCAACGCAAGGATCCATTAAAAAGCTAAAGTGGAACCCTAGCCTTCCAACCCTAGATTTGAAATCAACTTGAGATCTATCCAAGGTAAATTTTGTAAATAATGCATGATCATAGTTAAGTTGTGTTAAATGGGGTTAGATAGGATAATGGCTTAGAAAAATAGAGGAAAAGTGGAAAAAGATTGGGAAGAATCGAAAGGGTTGAATCGACAATTCGATTAATCGAAATTGGGTTTCGATTAATCGAAATTGGCCAGAAGTTGAAAGGTCGAAGATCAGATGATTAATCGGATTGATTTCATTAATCGATTTGATTTCATTAATCGATTTGAGAATCGATTAATCGATCGGGAACCTCCAAAGTGGACCCCCAAGGTTGGAGGAAATGATTTAAGGAAAATCGACTAATCGAAATGGGATTTCGATTAATCGATGAGTTTTCGATCGTCGATTTGGGATCGATTAATCGATTTGAAATTCAAATCGTCAATGAGGTGTACCTTGCGAAAGAAGAAATTCGATTAATCGAAATCGGATTCGATTAATCGAATGAAAACTCAACCGTTCAACAGAGGTGTACTTATGAAGAAGAATTTCGATTAATCGATTCGATTCGATAATCGAATCAAACTCAATTTCGAGTTTACTTTCAAGAAGAATTTCGATTAATCGAAATGATTCGATTAATCGAATGACAATTCAATTCGAACCGAGAATGGACTTTGAAAGGAGAATTTCGATTAATACGATTAATCGATATTGACTTCGATTAATCGATTTTGGAAATCGAGATCGAACCAAGTTCGATTAATCGATTCTCGATTTCGATTAATCGATCGATAAATTTTGTTGACTTTTAGGTTTGACTTTAAGATTCTTGGAGGATCTTATACCTTCTTTATTGCATCCCTTGTGATGTTTTACTGCTGTGGTACCATAGGTGGTACGTGTGAGCTAGTGCACGAGGAGCCACGTGTGACCTGATGCATTGAACAAGTGAAGACTTGAGGTAGGGAACACCTAACATGTACTTTATTTTACAAGAGCATGTATGTCGTGATATAAATTTCAATTCAATTATTTTTATTGCTTAAAGAAATGTGAAAGGTAAAAGTATGCGATATTCATAAGAGTAACGAATGAGCCATCCCTGTGGATGAAGAAGAAGAGATAAGAGCATCGTGTGATGGGTTAATGGATACATCCGTGGATGTATTCACATTGAATCATGTTTGATAGGGCCTAACCGATAAGATAGCACACTTACACGGTGAATAACTATATGTAAGGCAATCATTTTTGTTATTTGAGGTTCCTTAGGTTACCCCACCGACGTGGATATCCACGATCGACACGGCAGGATATCCGTGACCGATACGGCGAAACCGTAGGCCGCCATGAGGCTTATCCAGACGTAGTAAGCACACCCTGTGGTGTTGATGATGAAACCCCGCCACCAATCCCTGTGGAAAGGGGCTTGGTACTATATAGTATTCCTGTGGAATACATTAAACTGCTATATAGATGATTATGAAGGGTAGCTCATCGGCTCATATTGCTCGGGATTACTTAAGTTGAAAGTTTAAGTTTTGCTTTAGGCCTTTTCAAAGATTATTCATGAGTAAATGAAAACATAAGAAATCAACAGAAACGTAATGCTTTAATCTGCTTTTATCAACAATCGATAGTTACATCATGCATGGCATATCATAGAATATATGTGAGTTATAACTTATATGTTCAAGAAGTTGTTTGTTCCCTATTGAGCTAGGATGTAGCTCACCCTATAGACTATAATGCAGTCCATTAGTAGCACGAGGTTTCAGGGGACGCCGATCCCAAGGAATGGACTTTGCACCGAGGAGTTGGAGCCACCTCCAGAGGACTTCTTCTAGAGGACTCGTTGTGCTACTTTGAGGAGTTTTGAGAGAGATTGTACGGCTTGGTATGTCAAGCCTTTATTTTGTGAAAACATGTATATGTATAGAGTTTGATTATTCTTTGGGCAACCATCTGTGATGATTTATATCATCGATGGGATCGGTTCTCCTTCATGCAGGCATGAGGGTAGAACCAAAAGTATTTCTAATTAGATTTAAATTCGCAAGTTGTTCTTATTTCTTTTTATGCTTGATATACCAAATAGTTAAGGGCACGGTCAAGATGATCGTAGATGGCACGGGTTTCTATCAAAGCTATTTTCTTTTAGCAATTCGACAAGGATTCTTCGTCAGATCATAGGGGCTTCGCTAACTAAACCTTAGTTTCAAATGCAAGAGGGAGAGGCCGACCAAGGGAGGCCATCAAAGGAGTTTACGAGTGGAGATGGACATCTCTCCTACCCAATAGAGTGCCTTTAGGAGGTAAATGGCATAACATGAAGAAGAGGATCGAGATCGATCAAGATCAAAGAGAGCAAGAAAGATTGAGAGAAAGACAAGAGGATAGAAGAGCGACAAAGGATGATGCACACTATGGAGACTATGGTGGCACAACAAGCCGCATCCTTTAGGAGTTTGTTGAGGAGTTCAACAAACAATATTTTCCGAAGTAGTGAGGAATCAACTAGAGATACAATTTTGCGTTAGTACAAGGGAGAATGACCGTGAGAGAATACGGGGTAGAGTTTCTACGACTTGCCGTTTTGCTCGGATTACGTCACGCTCTCAAGTGATGAAGTCCAAGAGGTTTCAAAGAAGGTTTGAAGCTTTGAGGTTAGGGAGGCGTAGCTCCATTTCAGCGAGGACCTATGAAGAGGTCATGAGCAAAGCATTGGTTGTAGAAGAGGAGAACACGAGCAGATAGACAGAGAGAGCAACAGAGGAGGACTTGACCACGGAAGGATGGGGAACTACGAACCGGTGAATAAAAAGCCGAGGTTCGTGGGTGTCGTCGAGACCGCAGCTAAAGGAGGTTTTGGAAGACCGGCGCAACAACGAACAACAACACCAACAGAGGTTTCCATTACTTGCGTCGGGAGACCTATTCTCTATGAGAGCCCTGCCATGTCTACTGGTGCCACTATCACACAGGGTTCTCGTACCGTATCTTCCGCACCTCGAGAGACGTGTGCCAGATGTGGCAAGCCGCATAGGACTATAGACTACAGAATCGGAACTAGAGGTTGTTTCCGATGTGGCAAGGTGGGCCACATGATCAAGGATTGCCCCGAGACAGACAAGGGCAAGACGGCTTCGATTCTGACACCGACCCATTCAAGCAAGGAAGCCGATTGTTGGGGAGAGCCTATGCGATCCTTTGCAGAAGCAGGGAATGTGCACGACGTCATCCAAGGTGAGAAATTTTATTTTATTACAAAAAAAAAAAAAAAAAAAAAAAAAAAATTTCGTTTCATAAAGAATTTTAGATGGAAAGGGTGCATGCATTAGGAATAGTGTAGATTCTTTTAATATAAACTGAGAGTGCATTTTGATGTGTAAATTCCTGTATGTATGTGTATATATATTATAGGTACTTTAACTATGTATGAAAAGGGAAGTGTATTTAGACATGACGCTCGAGTGTTGATAGACCCCGGGTCTACCCACTCATTCGTCACTCCACGTTTTGCTAAGAAGATGAAGATCGTTCCAGAGACGTTGGATTTCGTCCTATCTGTGTCTATTCCGACTGGAGAGTTAGTAGACACGGAGTTAGCTTGCAAATCCATCACGAAAGTGATTCAAGACTTAGAAGTGCATGAATTGGAAGCAAAGTTGATCTTTATTAGACATGCAAGGGTTTGATGTGATCCTTGGCATGGACTGGTTGGCGCAGCATTGTGCGACCATTGATTGCAAGAACAAGGTAGTCATTTTCAGACCCAACACAAGAAGATCATTTCGGTTTCAAGGAGTGAGGTCATCATCATACTTGATCTCATGAAGGGCCGAAAAGATGATCAGAAAGGGTTGCAGTGGATACTTAGCGTTCTTAAAGGAGGACAAGGAAGAAAAGAACGTCATTTTTGAGATAGCAGTTGTGCGAGACTTCGCTGACGTGTTTCCAGAAGAATTGCCTGGATTACCTCCAGAAAGAGAGGTAGAATTCGCCATTGACTTAACACCAGGAACGGAGCCTATTTAAAGCACCTTATAGAATGGCTCCCGCTGAGTTAAAGGAGTTGAAGGAACAACTACAAGAGCTGATGGACAAGGGGTTTGTTAGACCAAGTGTATCTCTATGGGGAGCACCGGTCTTGTTTGTCAAGAAGAAAGATGGGTCAATGAGGCTATGCATTGACTATCGACAATTGAACAAACTCACCGTGAAGAACCGATACCCTTTGCCTAGAATTGACGATCTATTCGACCAACTGCAAGGTGCAAGTATTTTCCAAGATAGACCCGAGATCCGGTATCATCATTCTTGAGTCAAAGCCGAGGACATTCGTAAGACAGACTTTCCTGGACACGGTATGGACACTATGAATTCCTTGTGATGCCGTTTGGGTTAACGAATGCTCCGGCGTTTATGGATCGATGAACGAGTGTTTAAACCACACTTGGACTCTGCGTGGTAGTGTTCGTTGATGATATACTAATATACTCCAAATCCAAGATGAACACGAAGAACACTTGAGGATTGCTCTACAAACGCCACGTGAACACCAATTGTACGCCAAACTCGGTAAGTGTGAGTTTTGGTTGGAAGAAGTTAGCTTTTGGGACATGTCGTCTCAAGCATGGCGTCACGAGACCCAAAGAAAGATAGAAGCGAGTTAAATGGGAACAAAGACAAAGATGTGATGTCCAAGTTTTCGGGCTTAGCAGCCTATTATCGACGTTTCGTTGAGGGGTTTTCAAAGATATCGGGACCTCTCACAAAGCTGACACGTAAAGATTCAAGGTTTGAGTGGAGTGAGGCATGCGAGAAGAGTTTTCAAGAACTCAAAACGAGACTCACTTGGCTCCAAGGTTGGCAATTCCTTGAGCGATGGAGGATCACGAGTGTCTGACGTCATACAATGGCCTTGGTTGTGTGCTCAACCAACACAAGAAGGTGATAGCTTACGGATCAAGACAGTTGAAAGAACACGAGAAAAATTACCCGACTCATGACTTGAACTGGCGTGATCATTTTTGCGAAAATTTGGAGAGACTACTTGTATGGTGAGACATTTGATATTTTTACGATCATAAGAGCCTCCATATGTCATTTACGAAGGAGCTCAATATGAGACAGCGCAGATGGATGGAATTCCTCAAGGACTACGATTGCTCTATACAATACCATCCTGGCAAGGCGAATGTAGTGGCCGATGCATTGAGTCGAAAAGGTTATTCTTTGATTTTGAGTATGCACCGATGGAAATTATTGGAAGACCTGGCAATCTATGATGCGAACATTAAGTCAAAGGACACTGGATCCTTTTTGGCTAACATATCAGTAAAGCCAGTGATATTTGAGCATATCCACGATCTACAGATGAAGGATCCGACATTAACGAAGATTTATCAAGACGTGAATGAAGGCATCAGGTCGGACTTCTCAGAAAAAGAAGATGGTTCTTTGTTGTTTAAAGGCCGTCTATGCATCCCGGACAATGCCGATCTAAGACGAACAATTCTTGATGAAGCTCATAAGTCAAATTATGCTATCCACCCTGGTAGCACCAAAATGTACCAAGATTTGAAAAAGAATTACTGGTGGAGAGGACTGAAACAAGACGTGGCCGAGTATGTGTCACGATGTTTGACTTGTCAGCAAGTGAAGGTTGATCATAGACATCCTGCGGGACTATTGCAACCTTTACCAATACCGGAATGGAAGTGGGAATCGATCTCAATGGATTTCATTGTTGGATTACCCTCATCGCCAAGAGACACAATGCCATTTGGGTCGTCAGAGACCGATTGACCAAATCAACACTTTTGCCGAGATACCACATATCTGCGGGAAGATCGGCAGATTTATACATGAAGGAGATTGTAAGATTACACGGATTCCAAGCAACATCGTTTGATCGTGATCCACTATATACGTCCAAGTTTTGGAAGAAATTTCAAGAAGGAATGGGAACACGACTAGACTTTAGTTGACTTTCCATCCTCAAAGCGATGGGCGAGAGCGAGTGAATCAAGTGATAGAAGACATGCTCGAGCTTGCATGCTTGATATGCAAGGATCGGGATGAGTATCTACCGATGCTCGAGTTCGCATATAACAACATGCTAAATGAGCATTGGCATGGCACCGTATGAAGCTCAGATGGACGACGATGCAAGTCACCTCTACGAATTGGGAGGAAACAGTGAGAAATTTGTATTAGGACCAAAATCGCTTGAAGACAACGCCACCGTTGTCCTAATTATCGAGAAAGGTTGAAGACAAGACAGTGAGTAGCGAAAAAGTTACGCCGATGTGAAGCGGACTAGTGTTGACTACAAAGTGGGCGAGCATGTGTTTGTGAAGGTGTCACCTATGAAAGGTGTAATGCGATTTGGCAAGAGGAAGTTAAGTCCACGTTATGTTGGACCATTTGAAATTTTGGGCGAATAGGTGAAGTTGCATATCGCATTAGTTTACCACCGCTATTCGATCGAGTACATAATGTCTTCCACATATCGATGCTCGTAAAAATGCGTGAATGATCCGTCTCATGTGTTAGGGAAGCAACCTATAGAGATGTGTGAGGACATGAGCATGATAGAGGAACCAATGGAGATCTTGGATCGAAAAGAGCAATCTGCACTAAAGTAATTCCCTTAGTGCTTGTTCGATGGAACAATCATCCTAAAGAAGAGGCTACTTGGGAGCGAGGGATGTAAAAGAACAATACCAGCCTTGTTTCCAACGACGTGAAAGTGCAATGTAAACCACAAACGTGTTGTGAAATCTCCTATACTTGTAATTCAATGGAAATTTTAATCCAATCATCATGAATTGTCAAAAATAAGAAAAGAAACAAAGAGATTTAAATTACAGAGAAAGCTCGGGCAAAATCGATTAATCAATTTCAAATCGATTAATCGATTTGGAATTTCGATTAATCGATCTTGTTCGATTAGTCGATGGCATGTGCCGGTGATGAAAATGAAAAGTTGAGTTAGAAAATGCATAGAAGAAATTTGATTAATCGAAATGGGATTTCGATTAATCGAATACTTAAGAAATTTTGGAAAATTTTTGAAGTTTTTGCGATTTCGATTAATCGAAACTAAGTTCGATTAATCGATTTTGAGATTCGATTAATCGAAATGAATTTCGATTAATCGATCGGTAGCACGCCGATGAGCTCAAAATTTTAAATTTTAAACAAACACGATTTCGATTAATGAAATATTTTCGATTAATCGAATTTGATTTTTCGATTAATCGATTTGAAATCGATTAATCGATTTTCGCGCTTAACCTAGTTTTAAATTTCGATTAATCGAAAGCAATTTCGATTAATCGGATGCTATATAAATAAATTTGGGGATTTCATTCCCATTCAAATCATTTGGCTTGGGATTTTGGGCGTTTCATCTTCTCCTTCTTCTCCAACCAACCGAGTGCTCTAGGGTTTGGGTTTTCACGATTCAAGTCTAAATCGCCGATTCGCCTCGAAACCTAAGGTAAACCCTAGATTTCCGTTTTCTTCAATTCAAGCTAGATAAACCCTAGTTTAGTGAACATGCCGCCAAAACCCGTTTGTCTTGAAGAAGGCAACCTCAAGTTGCGGTTAGGCGTAAGAACGCCGCACCACCACCACCTACCCCATCGGTGAGGACTCCATCACCGTGAATGGAGACCACCTCCGGTTCGACAGCGCATCTCTGTGAGTCTTCCATGAATCCACCCCATGCCACCACCACCCACCAACGTGGAGCAACCAAGCAGTGGTGGGCTGCCAAGACCTTTGAGGTCGAATACACCATTGACCCTACCCTATTCACAAATCCCGATTCTGGGCGAGACCCAATGGGCTCAGAACTACCTAACCGGTCTGGGACTCAACCTTCTCAAACCAATCCGGGTTCCTATTACCCTAGATTGGTGAGGTTGTTCTACCAAGGGCTAACCAATGGCCCTAGTGGACGATTGCATTATAACCAAAATCGAGGGTCGCCTCTATACGATCACTGTCGGCACATACATGAGGTGCTTGAATGCTACCTCGACTTTACTCCGAAACTACCCTATTTCCACCCTTTGAAAAGGAACCCCGTTTGAAGAGGTCATGACTTCGCATGACCAAGCGGGAAGAAGGGTCGCACGTCCATCAAGAGGGTCGACCTTCCACCCCTACATGTGGATGCTCGACTCCATCATAAAATGCAACCTTTACCGTCATCGCCACGACACGGGAGCGTGGATAAAGTGCAACATGCACTTTGCGCCTTCATGGCCGATGGTTTGATGCTACCATGGTCATCCTTGAGGATGCGGTACATCAAGAGTAAACCGATGAAGGCAACATGCGCCCAAGGAGAAGATGCCAGATGCTCGGCTCATCTCGAGCATGTTGGAGTGCTACTGACGAGCCTCCTACACTATTTCACCCCACGAGGTGAGGGCTACGGATCGCGTGAAGGCGTTCACCAAGTCTTCATGGACCCGAGCTACAACCTATTGAAGCGGACCCTACCAGCTCGGGTCCGGTCCGCTCACAGCGGCCCAGCGGCCGGCCAGTAGCACCGCCACCACCCCCACCACCTCAGCAGGACCCACCTGTGCGTGGGGCACACCCTATTCCCGCACAGGCATCCGTGGAGAGGGCTCGCTCCCACACCAGCCCACGCCGACACCACTGCACACTCACGCCCACGACTCCCACCTCATCCTACTGGCCAAGGCCCATCCATCCGGTCCTACCATAGAGGACGTGTTGGCGAATGGGCGCAAATAACGAGAGGATGAACAGAGGATTGATTTCCTCATGTTTCACACCTCCAGTTCATCTACCCCACACCTACATGGATATGTTGGCGCATGAAGAAGAATGGGCGGCCGCCTTCCATAGAGGACCCGATCTTCCATCCCACCACGCGTTCCCTCCACATCCACATCCTCGGCCCGCCGCCACCCCCACAACATGACCAGCTCAGCAGACACACTTGACCCTTGCTGCCACCTCAAATGGGCACTGCTCCGGCCGATCGACTGGCGAGGGGGCATGAGTCTTTTTTTTTTTATTTTATTTTTGTATCGGTCATGTGTTGTGTATATGTATATCTTGTATGCCACTTTATTGGCATGTAAAACTTTTGATATTAATGGAAAAGCTAAATTTTGTGTTAATTGTTTGCCTTCGTCAAAATTTGCGTTCCATGCATGTGATTGTGTTCTACTTAAATTGCGAGTCAACTAGACCACCTCCCACGAAAGTGTGGGGGAAGCGAGAGAACTCAGACAGACACCTTGGGTTATTTTCGAGGCGAAAATTCCCAAGGTGGGGAGGATGTAATAACAAAATCACGCAAAACTATGACCTCGGGATCCGTGCCCGATTGGTCACAAGTTTGACCAATCGAGATCAAGAGTTAGCATAAGATGTGGTGAGCAGACGAGATGTGATAGCTTGAGTGATTTCGTGGTGTGTGTTGTAAATATGAAGTCGCATATACCTATTGAGGTGCATGTGCTCAACACACAAACTAAGAGAGGGATAAAGGGTTTAATAACCCTAGATGGGTATTTTGGGTTGTTGAAGGAGAGTAAAGAAGAGAGAGAGAGAGTAAAAGAGTGATTAATGCAAGGAGTAAAGGCTATGAGGAAGGAAGGATCCAAGTATTAAAGAGGCCGATTCAACATAAGGGATCCAAAAAGCTAAAGTCGAACCTAGCCTTCCAACCCTAGATTTGAAATCAACTTGAGATCTATCCAAGGTAAATTTTTGTAAATAAGATGCATAGATCATAGGGGTTAAGTTGTGGTTAAATGTGGGTTAGATCATAGGATAATGGCTTAGAAAAATAGAGGAAAAAGTGTGGGAAAAAGATTGGGAAGAACAGCTCGAAAAGGGCTGAATCTGACAATATCGATTAATCGAAATTGGGTTTCGATTAATCGAAATTGGCCAGGAAGTTGAAAGGTCAGAAGACCACGACTTCGATTAATCGAATTAGATTTCAATTAATC
Organism: Chloranthus sessilifolius; assembly: GCA_021018995.1. Classification (NCBI taxonomy): domain Eukaryota; kingdom Viridiplantae; phylum Streptophyta; class Magnoliopsida; order Chloranthales; family Chloranthaceae; genus Chloranthus; species Chloranthus sessilifolius. The sequence continues at coordinate 76,077,056 of CM037587.1, forward strand.
GAATTTGGATTTCGATTAATCGATTTGAGAATCGATTAATCGACTGGGAACCTCCAGTGGACCCCAAGGGTTGGAGGAAATGATTTAAGGAAAAATCGACTAATCGAAATGGGATTTCGATTAATCGATTTGAGTTTTCGATTAATCGATTTGGGATCGATTAATCGACTTGTGAAATCAAGCTATTGACGATGGGTGTACCTTGAAAAGAAGAAATTCGATTAATCGGCTGGATTCGATTAATCGAATGAAAACTCAATTGTTGAGCGATGGGTGTACTTTGGAAAGAAGAATTTGATTAATCGGCTGGATTCGATTAATCGAGAAACTCATTATTGAGCGGTGAGTTTACTTTGCGAAAAGAAAAATTTGATTAATCAGCAATTCGATTAATCGAATGACAATTATTTATTGAGCGAGAATGGACTTTGCGAAAAGGAGAATTTCGATTAATCGAAATTACTTCGTTTAATCGATATTGACCTTCGCTTAATCGATTTTGGAAATCGATTAATCTTACCAGGTTCTATTATTCGGTTCTGGCTTTCGTTTAATCGACTGGTATAAATTTTGTTGGCTTTTAGGTTTGACTTTAAGATTCTTGGAGGATCTTATACCTTCTTTATTGCATCCCTTGTGATGTGTTTTACCTATTGTGTGGTACCATAGGTGGTACGTGTGAGCTAGTGCACAAGGAGCCACGTGGGACCTTGATGCATTGAACAAGTGAAGACTTGAGGTAGAACACCACGAACATGTACTTTATTTTACAAGAGCATGTATGTGATATAAATTTCAATTCAATTATTTTTATTGCTTAAAGAAATGTGAAAGGTGTGCGTGACATTCATAAGAGTAAGCGAATGAGCCATCCCGGGATGAAGAAGTAAAGATAAGAGCATCGTGTGATGCAAGTTAATGGATACATCCTGTGATGTATTCACAGATTGAATCATGTTTGATAGGGCCTAAGCGATATAAGATAGCACACTTACACGGTGAATAACTATGTAAGGCAAATATTTTTGTTATTTGAGGTTCCTTAGGTTACCCCACCGACGTGGCGGGATATCCACTGACACGGCGGGATATCCGTGATATGGGCGAAACCGTAGGAAGCGGTCACGGAGGCTTATCCGTACGTAGTAAGCACACCCCAGGGGTGTTGATGAGATGTGAAACCCCGCCACCAATCCCCAGGGGAAAGGGGCTTGGGTACTATATAGTATTCCCAGGGAATACATTAAAACTGTCTATATAGATGACGATGAAGGGTAGCTCATCGGGGCTCGATGCTATATTGCTCGGGGATTACTTAAGTTGAAAGTTTAAGTTTTGCTTTAGGCCTTTTCTGCATTATTCATGAGTAAATGAAAACATAAGAAATCAACAGTAAAACGAATGCTTTTAACTGTTTTATCAACAACTGCATAGTTACATCATGCATGGCATATCATAGAATATATGTGAGTTATAACTTATATGTTCAGCAGTGTTTGTTCCCTATTGAGCTAGGATGTAGCTCACCCTATAGACTATACGTCGCAGGTCCATTAGTAGCAGCTGCCGAGGTTTCAGGGGACGCTGATCCCGGCGAGTCGGACTTTGCTGCCGGCGAGGAGTTGGAGCCACCTCCAGAGGACTTCTTCTAGAGGACTCCGTTGTGCTACTTTGAGGAGTTTTGAGTAGAGATTGTACGGCTTGGTATGTCAAGCCTTTATTTTGTGAAAACATGTATATGTATAGAGTTTGGATTATTCCTTTGGGGCGAACCATCTGTGATGATTTATATCATCGATGGTTCGGATCGGTTCTCCCTTCATGCAGAGGCATGAGGGTAGAACTGTCCTTTGAAAAGTATTTCTAATTAGATTTAAATTCCGCAAGTTGTTCTTATTTCTTTTTATGCTTGATATACCAGTGTTCCGTGCATAGTTAAGGGGCACGGTCAAGATGATCGTGCTGATGGCACGGGTTTCGGGGTGCCGAAATCCGGGCTGTCACAGGACCCAGGGTCCTTATTCTACATAAAATAAATAAATACCTCTCTCGAACTACTGATGAGCTTTACGATGCTCAATGAGAAAATGATCGAAACCTTAGGACATAACCTGAATTTTGACCGATAGATCGGACAATCGTAAATAAAGAAGTATGAATACTAGGAGGAGATACCTATGACAAATGTTGGGAATCTTCCCCAATAAATAAAAGGATTGTTAATACGTCAATGAACAATCAAATGGTTGATTCGACTTTGGTGTTAGTAAGAATAGAGTAGTGAAGAAAACTCATAGAGTAACTAGAAAACAGGTACCCCGATGCCTTAATAGCCATTTGAGATTATTGATTTTCTTCTTATCGATGACAACAAACATAAGGCCCTATTGAACTCTAAACTGATATTACACTTATAGTGTGAACCGACGAAATCCTCCCCAAGGATTGAGTCTTAAATTTCTAGAATTAAACACTTTGATTGATGTATTGATCAAGAATGATTGATTGATTGATGAAACTGACTGATAGATATGAATCAATAATAGGTTGAATGATATGTGATGCTTGATATTGATCTTGAATGTATATGTACACATTGAAAATGATTGGCAAACTTTAACAGATAAAGTCATCAATTTGATATGAAATTATTGATTATTGAACCCTTAGTGGTAAGTGTAAGATAAGATAATTTGAATATTGAACCTGAATATGAAATACGTTAAATGAGATTAAATGACAAAAGGGTAATTAAATTACCGAATATTGAAAAATGATCCTTGAATATGAAACTTTGAATATTGGGTTTATTGAATATTGAATCTTGAATATCGAACATCGAATATTGAATATCGATTTTTGAATATTGAATTAAATACAAAATATGAGCTATCATACTTGAATATTGAATAACGCACATTGAATACTGAAAATCTGATTGAATATCGAACATTGACATGGAAATTATTGAAAATTGAACTTTGAGAAATGATTATTGAATATGAATATTGAGCCTTGAATATTGATTACTTGACAAGAAATACTGAAATCTTGAAAGTGAAAAATGATACTGTATCGAACATGAAACCTCGCATGGCTGACAGCTGTTCTTGCGAACAGGCTCATATGAGCACCTTATATTCAGACGAGTTATTGAAATATCAGCTGAGGGTTGAGTCTCGTTAAACCAACAGAGTCATTGATCCTTGTCTTGATTGACTAAATGACGAAGAGTGTCAGCCTCTGTTTGCGCGATATTGGCAATTAAATATTGATTATTGAACCATGCTTGGTGTTTGGGATAGCCCCAAATTAATTAAAAGATGTATTTAAATTGTTTAATAACAACTAAAGTAATAAATAAATAAGATTTATGAGCACCTTATATTCATATGAGTTATTGAAATATCAGCTAAGGATTGAGTCTCGTTAGACCAATATGGTCATTAATCCTTGTCTTGATTGACTAAATGATGAAGAATGCCAACCTCTGTTTGCATGACATTGACAATTGAATATTGATTATTGGACCATGGTTGGTGTTTGATATCGCCCCAAATTAATTCAAAGACATAATTAAATTATTTAATAACAAATAAAGTAATAAATAAATAAGATTTAATGAAACAATAAATTGACACTTAAATAAGTTCATAAAATTTAATGCATCTTGCAAATCTTGTAAGTCTGCTAATATTTAATTTTTGCTAAATTGCTACTTGTAGAATATTATTTCTATGTTATAATTGCAATTCTTACATCATAAAGTGTTATTCTCATCATTATATTGTGAATGCTTACTTCCATGCTAGATAGTAATTGTATTGTGAATGCTTACTTCCATGCTAGATAGTAATTGTATTGTACTTAAAATTTTCTGTTTAGTATTAATTTAATCTTAATTATTTCATTGATATCACATGTTGGAAACCTTACTTGCACAATCACATATGAAATTCTCTTACATTACTAGTACTGGAAACCATAACATAATTGATTAAACTTTTATTAAACTTCATGGCTTACGGTATTTTCATGACACAAAAAATTCACAGGCTAACTAACAACCACCCAGTCAGAGCTAGCTGGACGAAGAGAGATCCAGGAGCGACTATCGAGCTGATAGTGTGAGCTCATTTTGCCTATAGAGCTACCATCACTTTCACACGTGTGACCAGTTCACACTTGATTTTGACAAGATCTTTCTCATTTCTTTTGTTTTGTTTACTCCGATGCTTTTGAAAAATTTACAGATGTCTTTTTGTATTTGGGCTTTTTGTAAATATTAACTTTTAAAAGTTGAACTCTTTGGAGCTTCGTTTCTAATTGTCTTACTTATGATTCCGCAACAAGTAGAATTATTTTTACGTTAAAAGCTTGAGAAAAATCGAATTTGCTCGATCAGGTTAATGAGAATGGGAAAAGAATTGAAAACCGCTTCCACAAATTATTGAGAAAAGAAATAAAAATGCTTCCACAATTATTGTAAAAGAAACGAAAGTTTTTCCGCCAAGGCATTTCCCGCAATATTTTAGAGAAAAAAAATGGTAAAAAGAGGTTAATCGAATCATGATTTAATTGAATTTTGGGAAATAAAATATGAAATCGAAATTGATAAAAGAGAACGCGGTGCAGTGTGCCAGCCCGGCTTGTGGATCGCGATGGGCGAGGCCAGGGGCTGGGGGGTGATAGTCTAGCATAAAGTTGGTGTTGTCAACTTCTTGGTTCAAACGTTTGGCTGGCCGAGGAGTTAAGGTAATATACTTGACGAGACCTTGTCTAACTTGATTCAAATCCCCTAAAACATATTGGGTTGGGTTGACTAGGCCCCACCCAACCTGACTTGACCCACTGCGATTTGACTCGAAGGTCGGGTTGGATGCTTCATGCTCAACCTAACAAAACGGGTCAAATTTATGTGCCTGGCCTAACCTTTGAGTTGACCAGACCCGGCTTGAAGTTTGGGTTCGATCCTTCTTTCCTTGGGCTGTTAATGTGTTGGGTCAAGCCAAAATTTTGAATGCTACATGGGTATAGGGCATATGCCCGACCCAACCTGACTCGACCCAACCGGTCTCCGTGGTACACTCCAACCGAATCTGACTGGGCACCCGACCTTAATACCTGACCTGACCATATAAAAAGTGATGTATTTTCTTGATTTTGTATATAAAATATCGGTTCGAGATGGGTTGACCCGACTGGACATTGAGTAGTCTCAACTGTGCTTGAGTTGACTCAACCAGGCTGTTGAGTGGATCAGACCTGAAGGTTGGATGGCCTGAACGGATGCGGGTCAAGTTCATGTGCGGAATGCGGTAAAACATCGGGTCGGGCGGGTCGAATATCGGCCCAATCGGAACCGTTTACGGCCCTCTCTTGGCCAACCTGACGCAAGGGGGCAAGTTTAATGTGGTCGGCGGGATAGGTAGCGTGTAGACCCGAGCCATTGACAGCCCTACGTAAATTCAGTATCTTAGCCAGCCAGCCAGGTTATTGTTGTGTTGACAAAGTCGTCTCTCTGGCGCTAGGGACACGTCATTGATTTAGTTGCCCAACCCTTACCCAACCAAATCCTTTCCGAAACCCCTTCATTTAATAAGTACTCTCTCTCTCTCTCTCTCTCTCTCTCTTACCGTACCCCCTTTCTTCGCGTTATTTGATCTCCTCTCCTCTCCTCCCCATCTGCTTCTGGTAGGGTTTCTACAGAGAGAAGGTGGTTTGAATTAATCTCTATTTTTAAGATTTTGGTCCTTATCATGGGCTATCTGAATTCCATTTTATCAACTAGTGGCGCGCAGGTGGAAGAATCCACAATCAGTGGCGGAGGCCTCAGGTTAACTCTCTTTCTTCTCACAAACCAAACTCAGATTCTTTGTATTGAATTTGATTTTGTTGTATACTCTATATAAATCACTTGGTTAGGAAAAGATGATCCCAAATGGATGGTGATGATGATGGTGGTTCTGGAATTTGGACACTTTGCAACCTCTAACTGAGAATTTTTTTTTTTGTTGAAATTTAATTCATGCGAGGAACCCAACATCTCCAAATTAATTCAACATCCCTAAGTAATCTGACCATTTATTGTGAAGATAATTTGATTATTAAAGGGCAAAGGTAACAACAACCCCATCTTAGTCGCAATTTGGGTGTATTTAAGTGGATCGTTTCTCCATAGATAATTGTAGGAATTTAATCTAGATCATGTCTGGTGAAGTCACATAGTAGGACTTCATCGTAGCAGTGACAAGAGTGGAGGTGGATAGAGAAAAGAGATGAGAACAATAAAGTGGAAGTGGGAAAAAAAGAGTTAACGGATTTGAGAGATTGAGACCAATAGTGCAAAATATCAAGATCTCTCAAACGACTTCGGTATGCTCCCCAAGGTCGCGATTTTGAAATGGTTCCTCTTTTGCGATAAACGGGTGCCATGTAAGGTGCATAAGTCATGAAATACTCGTGGCATGGTGGGGGCGATGGCATCCAGTAGGGTTTAGTCCAAGCACAATCTTGCGACACCCAAAAAAAAAATCAAGATCTATCAAACAAGCACCTCAGACAGAAGATATTACGAAGTTGGAGATTTTATTATGGTATCTTTGTTAAAGAAAGTCATCTGGTGGGCGCCTACAACAAATTAAATTCCATAAGGATTGCTCCATGCGAGGTTTCAAGGAAACTTGGAAAAAATACTTATGGGATCGGGTTGCTTGACTTGATAGGCTGAATTTTTGGTTTACAATCAATTTTTTTTTTTATTCTATGTTTCGCGGAGATTTGCTAATATCTCAAACCAATGTCATCAATGGTATGAGCAAACAACTCTCAAAGAAGAAGAAAGACGAGGTGGAGCAAATTCGTCCAGTGATGACTAACAAACCTCATTTAGATAATTTATGTCATGGTTTTAAAACGCGAAAACTTGACTTGACTAGAAAGTCATTTGAGTCGAGTTAACTCGAAGACTCGGATCAACTTGACTCTCTCTGACTCGGTAATTTAGCATACATTTTGAAATATATATATTATAAAAAAAAAAGGTTATGAGGAAAAATGATAGAAAGATATGTTGATAAATAGGTAGTTTAATACTTTTTAAAAGATAAGGTTTCTAAAACCTTATCTAATGAAAATATTTCATCATTCTAGCGAAATCTTGACTCGACTCGGACTCAACTCGAAATCTCGTCGAGTCGAGTAACTCACCCGAGTTAATTCCTTGACTCGCTGAGTTTTAGAACTATGATATAAGTAGGTCTCGGAGGATGATCTCAAGAAGAGGGATGCCGAATTTTGCAAGTAGTATGCTTTGCTAAGGGGATGGTGTAGTGTGGCACCTGAGGATTGAACCTCCTCCCTCACATGATCATTTTCAGAGATGAGTTCTCTATCCTAAAGTGACCACATGAGTTTGGTTCATTCAAATTTTTTGAGGGAGTTTAAACTTTAGGGAGATTTATATACTTATTAGATCATATTGCTCGACGTCTATGTTTAGGTTATAGTGTAAGGTGTTATATGTCTAGTTATGTAACTTAGTACTAGATTATATTTTAGTCCCACCTTGCTTAGTTGTGGGATATGTTAGTGGTTGCTCCTCTATAAGAAGACCTAGTTGGGATATATTAGTGGTTGCTCCTCTATTAGAGGACCTTATGTAACTTTGATAATATCAATAGTAGAAATGCGATCTTTAAAGCTCCTTGCTCTCTCCTCTCTATCTCTCCTCTTCTCCATCTCTTTCTCTAATAAATCTTCGTTAGGGTATGTCTGCCTTCATAGTGACAAATTTCTCCAAACTTCTCCGAAATCATAAGAAATTCATTAATTTCAGTGAAATTAACAAAAAATTTCTGAAATTAATGATTTTTTAAAATTTTCTCTATTTAAAAATAATAAATAAATTTTTTATAAATATTAAATATAATTTATATATATATTTTTTGTACTCCCAGAAATTTTCCTGAAACTTTTTCAAATTTTCCTCGAAATATATCCGAAATGATCCTCTACCAAAATATTGCCGAAAACGAAATTTGTCTCTATCATGGATCAAAATATCGCCCGATACCGATACGTATCGGACGATACGTATCGGTATTGGACTCGAACGATACATTAAATGTATCGTTCGATACATTCAAATGTATTGAATGTATCGAACGATACATTCAATGTATCGTCCGATACAGACCGGTACCGATACGTATCGTCCGATACGTATCGTTTTGGAGCTCGGACGATATGTATCGGTAACCCGATATTTTAACCCATGGTCTCTATTCTCCCTTTTAGTTATTTCATCGTTATGTTATTAGATTATAGAGTTTATCAAATATCTTGTCAATATTCACTGTTGTTCATTTATCCATGTTTCATGGGGACCCACCAACATCTCGAGCCGATGCCATGGATTGTATGAGCAAACTACTCCTGACGAAGGAAATAGATGAGTCGGGGTAAGTTCATTGAGTGATGGCTGACAAGCCTCAATGCGTGAGTAGCCAGATTTTGGAGGGCGATCTGATGAATTTGGATGTCAAATTGTACAACTTGTATGCTGCACACATGTTACTGGATTTGCATTTCATTTAACTCAGGGAATATGATGAGTCTTCAGATGTAAGGGTTAAAACCCCTTGCTGAAGTGATCACTTTCGGAGGGGAATTCTCTGTCGTAAAATGGTCAAATGAGATACGTCCATGCAAGCTTCTGAGGAAGAATGGTGATATACTTGTGAGATGTCAAATATCCTGTCAATATGTAAGATTACGAATTTGTCTGTGCTTCATGTAGATCTGCCGGCATCTCATGCTGATGTCATTGGTAGTATTATCAGTCAACTCCCTAAGAAGAACAGTGAGGTGGAACAAGTTCTTTGAGTTGTAACTATGATAACTTGTGAGCATCATTGATATTTCATATTTGATCAAGTGGAAGAACAAATCTTAATCGGAGAATAATTTGATTTTTGAGGATAGTGTCTCAAGAAGATGGCTGCTGAATTGGAATTGTACAAGTTGTATGTGATGTCAAATTTGCCAAAGATTTTCCTTAAATCCTGGGGGCATGGAGGAGAGGGGGGGGGGGGGGGGTATGATTTGGCCTTGGTACATGAGGGCTAAACCCCGTCCATTACCTTGTCACTTTAGAAGAGGCATTCTCTATCTTGAAATGATCACACGAGAAAGGCTGGGGAGGTTTTATAAATCCTGTGAGAGAATTCTCTCTCACCAATATTTAGGAGAGGAATTCTCTTGCCTCTTTTGCGAGAATTATCTCTTGCCTTTTAAGGGGAGAAAGAATTACTCTCACTTTATTTTTTGGAGATAAAAGCATTCTCTGTCTCTCTCTCTCTTGCCCAGTTTGTAATGAAGAAAAGTTCTCTCTCTCACACATCTACAGTATCAACAGTATTAAACAGTCCTCTCAGAACTGCTTTATATACCTTGTTGGCTTTATACACCATATCACATGCATTGTATAGGATGGCTATTACCAATTACTAACCTGTTTTCTTGTAACAGTCAGAATGGGAAGTTTAGCTATGGATATGCAAGCTCTCTGGGCAAAAGGGCTTCAATGGAAGATTTTTATGAAACCAGAATCGATGGCGTTGATGGAGAGATAGTAGGTCTTTTTGGAGTGTTCGATGGTAAACATTTACACGTCTAATGTATCATTATCTAGAATATTCTGTTGGAATGACTAATTGAAAGATACAGTTCTATATGTTTGAAAATTTTATGGTGGTTCTATGTATTTATGATTTTATCTACAGGTCATGGGGGTGCTCGGGCTGCTCAGTATGTTAAACAAAACCTCTTCAGCAATTTGATTAGTCATCCGAAGTTCATTACCGATACCAAATTAGCTATAGGTGATTTTTTTTTTCCCTTTTCCCATAGTGACCAAGCCGGAGTTCAGGAATAAATCGGTTTGGAAGGAATCCGGCAAAATTTGTCAAATTCGGGAAAAAAAACAGTCGAAGTTCGGAAAAATAAAAAAAATTATAAACTAGATTAATTAAAAACTATAAAAAAAAGTTAAAAAAATATTGAAAAATAAAATAATCTGGAAAAATTTGGGAAATTCGTGAAATTTGCAGCTTTTTGAAAAAGTCGCGATTAATTAGAATTTTGTACATTTTTTTCTTCTTCAGAAAATCGCGAATTATTCGCGCTTTTTCAAAATGTTGGCAAATTTGGTCACTATGAATGCACTCACAAACATTCCAAATAAGCTGCATTTTCAATACTTATGTTTATGAGTTTCTGAGATTGTATTGATTCCTTCCTGTTTCTGCAGCTGATGCATACAAACGTACGGATTCTGAATTTCTTAAATCAGAAGATAATCATAACAGAGATGCTGGCTCAACAGCTTCTACCGCTGTTCTTGTTGGTGATCGTTTGGTAGTTGCAAATGTTGGGGACTCCAGAGCTGTTATTTGTAGGGGTGGAAATGGTAAAGTATTTAAATTTTCTTTCTTATGAACTGTTGGAAATGTTGTACCATTTGATTGCTTGGATCTTATTCTAGAGAGTTCATCAACTTCGTATGGATCTGAAATTTGGTTAATTAGAGCATCATGTCGTGGACTTTTAAATTGCATCAACATCTTATTCTAATTCTGATATGATCTCTTTTCATTATAGGGCTTCTAGCCATCTGCAGAAAAGCATCATTTTATGAACATATTAATCATTGCTCAGCATTGGGCGGTAATTTGATTACGGATAAAATATATCATCATATAACTACCTGCATCAATCTGGATACGTGGGCCGTGTCCTGCAGCAGTTATCACTTTCATAGGGACCACTAATTGCTGCCTAGCTATTAAATTCAGGTAGTCACATAGCCATTAGTCAATAAGGAAAGTTTTCAAAGGTGAATTAGAGAGTGGCTGCCACTCTTGTGCTTTTCATGCATTCAGGTTTTAAAAGTTATTTTTTACCATGTGTATTGGTTTCTGGTTGAGCCGATGTTGATACACATGTATCGGTATCCCAGAGGTATCTGCCAATACCTTATTGGGATTGATGGGTAGCGGCTGATACCTACCGATACAGCTAATACTGTGTGTAGCGTTATTGATCAATTTTTATCAGCCTAAAGGTGGCCAATACGGCCTCCGAATTGGGATTTAAACATTGCTTGTGTTATCCAGTCTCGGAACGATATTTGAAGTGGATTGTGTTGCATCACACCTTGTCATAGGCATTATTCTCAGCCAAGCACGTATAGTTGCCTATTTGTGCGAAATGTTTGAGTGTTTCATAGAGAACATATCTCTATTTATGACATTATTTAATCGAAAGAGACATTATTCTCGTGTGGGTCATGGAACTTTAGAGTTTATGACAGACAAACTTTAATATTTAGGTACACAAATTGGCTTTCTGATCTTTGAGGGTTCACTTGCGTGCTTTGTCATCATTTGTCATAAAGTGGATAGCTAAAGGTGAGTGACTTAGTGATGAGTTCATTTTCGCTGAAAGGTGCATTGATTATTATGTGTCTACCTAGATCATAGGGTTCAAAATCAATCTGAGATGATTATGTGCTTCAAGGCGATTTTCGTTTCATGGTGTACAATTATGTGTATTGTATTATTTTTTATGGGATAACACTATTGTTGAGCTCCATGGTAGATGAAACTTAGTGAAGGATGACTACCTTTGGCAAAAGCTGTCAATTGATGTGGTTCAATAATTCATTTTGTTGATTTTTGCTGGATTTGCCAAAATTTGAAAGGATAATTTCAAAATACAGGCCTCTAGACTTCTTTACCTATTCCTATGGATGGACGCGAGCATGGACTTTGTAGATATGAACTCAATTTTTTTACTAGTTGACCATTTTTCCTAAAACGGTCACTTTGTAGAAAATCATGGATGCTAGAGGTGCAAATGTGCTACTGGGGCTAGCCAATGCCTCTCCAGTCGCAGCTTCAGCTGAAGAGGCATGGCCTTTTGCTCGACCAGAGATTGGAAGTGCAAGCCCAAGCCCAAGCTTGACCTTACCAGCTAACTGACTTCAGGCTGGGCCTAAGCCTGCGAATGGCTTGTTTAAAAGCAGAGTTTAAAATAGATTTATTAGAGTGCTAGAATACACTACCATGGTGATGGGCTCAAGTTCACTCCACAGACAATCTATTAGGGTGTTTGGTATAGTTCTTTTTACTTGGGGCCCAAGCTCCGAAAGTGCATTGTACAGAAGACATTGTTACGGTCTAGAGTCCTAACCCAACCTCGTAATAGTCTAATTATGTATTCTGTATAATGAGCTGAGCTTAAGTTGCCCCTATTTAGCATGAGCTTCACCTTATTAAAAAATTGAGTTTGAGAACTATATAATTTTTCGTTGATATTTTTAATATTGATATATAGTAATTGCAGAATGGCATTTTTTATTCCCAAGTACATCATTAATGAAACTATTGATACATTGTTCTTGAATCACATCGAGTTAGATAAAACATAAAATAAAAGAAATAGAATAACTATGACCATTACAAAGATAAAAAAAAATACCTTTGAGAATTCATATACCAATGAATAACGAAACCACTATCTGAATCCTCTCCTTTAGTCCTTGACAGCTAAAGGAAAGTTTGGTTAAAAGAACATACTTCTTTCTCGCCGTGAACCAATGAATCTTTTGCTGTGAACTTCCCCGTGAACCTCATCGTGCAATGAATCTCCCTGTGAGCCTCGTCGTAAACCTTGTATTGAATCTCACCATGAACAACCACTGAATCTTTTGCTGTGAACTTCCCCGTGAACCTCATCTTGCAATGAATCTCCCCGTGAGCCTCATCGTAAACCTTGCATTGAATCTCACCATGAACCTTACCTAAACCCACCTGAACCTAACCTAACCAGCCTGTACCTTGTCGGAACCTCGCTGTTACCTCTTTCTTGAACCCATCCCTTATCTCCTTCCTTTGACCCTTGTCTGCAACCTATCTTTTTCTTTTCCTTTGGTCAACCCACTCATCATCCATCCTGATTTTTATTTGGAAATCCAAATCCACTGCATTAATTACCCTGCCTTGATCCATCCTTTGGGTTTGGGTCAATACCACCGCTGGGTTGGTGGAGGGCCAGTGAGACAATGAGAGGTAACACTTGGAGAGAGAACCAAGAAAGATTTGTGGGTTGTCAGAGAAATGCTAATAATACTGGTCGAAATGATTGGTTAAGCACTAACATCTCCAATCCAACCTTCAGGGTTGGGAATTGGTTCTGTAACATCTGGATCACACTGAATGATAGCTTTAGATGGAGATGCTACAACCTTTGGCTGTAGAGGGCTGAAGGACAGTAAGATGATTCTGCCCAATGATCGAAGAGCCCAACAGTTTCCGCAAAAACATAAGCTAGTATCCAAAACCCAGTTCAAGGATATAGAAAATGGATGGCAGATAGTAGGGAGAGAATATAGAAAATGGAATATGCAGACTAAGGATGCTCTGCTATCAAAGAATGAGGCTGTAAATTCTGTCGGAAAGAATGGTGTGCCAGGCTTACAGTCAAAGAGGGCCTCTATGCAATGGACAAAGGTACCTCAGAAGATGGAGCAAATTGCCTTGTGTTCACCAAGAGCCTTCAAAAGGAATGCTGTATATGAAAGGAGACTTCGAGAGTGGGCGGTTTTCATCTCTTTATCCGATTGGTAGATGAACTCAAAAGGATCTGGGCCTGTAGCTTGGAGAGGGAAGAGATGATTCGTAGGGTGGTCCTTGCATCAAATGGAAGGTTTTTGTTGATTTTTAACGAAGAAAAAAGTCACAACAGGAGAGTGTAAATTGAACACAGCGAATTGGAAAAGGAATGGCCTGGATTCCTTGTTTACATTAATTGAGAAACCAATGAAGGAGGTAGGAAGCTGGATAAAAATCATGGGAATTCCTCTCCACATCTGGGATGAACATTGCTTTAAAATGATTGGGGATGCATGTGGAGGTTGATCAGAAAAGCTTGAAACAGGAGGAGATTGGCTACAGTTGAGTCTGTTGTGGCGAATTCGTGAAATGCATTTTGAGAATGGTAGTTGTGAAGGTTGGCCATCAGAATTCGAGCTGATGGTGCAGGTAGAATGAGAATGGCTTAGAGAGTGGAGAAATGGATAAACTTTTTTCGGATGTGGTAGCACATCGTTGAATGGTAGAGAATGAAGGGGATAAGAATGCTAATAAGTGCCGAGAATTGAATACTACATTGGAAAGGGCGTTGTTGGGGAACAGCAAGCCGGAAAAGAATAATAAGAAACCAAAAAAAGAAACTGTGAAGGTATCATTCATAACCAGTTAAGGCAACCAAAATCCAGCTCTGAAAGAATGAGGAGGAAGGAGAATTTGAGTTCATAGGAAATGTGAATCCTCATAGATCCCGAGGAGGAGATTTGTCAAAAGATAAAGGTCATTAAATCAGCCTGGAAGTCTTAAAGGCGTCGACACTTGTCCATACAAATACTAGCACACCTTCAGTCGATAGTAGTTCAAATTTGAATTTTTGAACAATTGTAGATAAAGGTGGTGTAGCCAGTTGTATAGGGAGGCATAGCATTAATACATGGCGGTAAAGGAAAGGTCGCAGATGCCAATAAAGAGTCTTACACTGGGAATAGAAATATTAGAAATAAGAGAGGTCCGGGTCTTATTGTAAAAATAAACTTTATAAGAAAGTAAGAAAGGGGTGGAGGACGTAAGAGGGGTAAAATGGTCAATAATAGGATCCATCAGGGCAAGGTTTTAGTTGGATCGAGGACCTGTCATATGGGCTTCAAGGTTAAAGGTGATGGGCCTAATTTCTACGAGGGAACTCTGGACCAGATCCAGGTGGGGGAAACATGATGAACAATTTTATTCCCCTTGTCTCATGTGGACCTTGTGCACAAACCAACGTGCATGGTGTGTCCTGATACCCTATCCCAAACTTGATATCTGTTTCTCCTCTCACTAATCTGTTGGAACCTCTCATGACCACACCCATGAACCCTATCCTTCCGTTAAACCCTCAAAATCTTGGTGTTGGTTTCTTTCCAGATTTCGATATTTTTGGTGCAGTTTCATCGGCTTTTCATGCCCCGATTGGACAATGTCTCATGAACAATACATTGCCGACATGCTCAGAATTTAGGTACATAGATGGAAAACTAGGATCATCGAGTTGGAGGGATAGAAAATGTGATAGAACGTCGACTATATTTCGAGCCTATCACACGAACAGTTAATTCAATGGGAAACGATTCAATTATAAATGTACAAAATGCAAAAGAGGGAAATGACTCAAGTAATGAGGGCACATTAACATACACAGGCTGAGGGCCAAGAGACGATAATTAGGACGACTAAAGAGGTGCAAAAACAATCAAGGGTGCTATAGTTAGAAAGAGAGAAGTCTCGTGAGTGACGCTATTGAAGGGAAACTGTCTTCTGTTTTGGACCTAATAAATAGGGAAGGATATGAAATTATAATGGGGATTGACATTCTCATAGTTCGGGATTGAGTTAAGCAACTGAGCGGATGGGATGCTACGGCTTTAGTACACTACCGGAGAGTGATGATTTGATGTTTCTCATCGACTAATCACGATGGCCAGACTTTCGAACGAGCCATTTCTCCCATCAAATTGTACGTTAATGACCCCAAATATGATCACTAACCTCATATGCTTTGGTTTGGCTTGTGATCTCTGATAAATTTGGACATCCATTTCAAAACCAATTGGCAATGAGTGGAGAGGCCCATGATCTTATAAGAGGAGAGACAAGGGTATGATTATCTGATGTGGGACTAAACTCAACACACTCCCGCAAGTGTTGGCTGGACTGAGCCAAACCACATGGAGAAATGAACGGGGTGAAGTGAAGTGGAGAAATGTGTAACGCCCCGCCCTCGTCTCAGCACCTGCATGTGTGCAATACTCCGGTATATGGGCGGTCGTTAACTGAACCTAATAAACATTTCGAAAATACAACTTTAACCTTGGGATATCTTTTATGAACTTCATATTTCTACCGTGCACATGAAGGTAGTAGCACATTCAAAAAAAGATGTGAAGTCTATTGTCCTCCGAAAACATAGCATAAATAAAAAGACAAGGTTTTTCTTATCATAAATTTCCATGACAGGCCCTCAAAAATTTCAACCCACGGTTAGAGTCACCACTAGACTCTCAAAAAGACTGAGGTTCTGTTGGGTCATATTGAACCTTTTCAAGGAATTTTAGATTGCATGCCCAATCAAAGTTTCCTAAGAAACAAAAAAAGAAACCTATAACAGAAAAGAAAAACGCTCAACATCCAGCCATGCCTCTATCCAATTCCTTAGCAAAAAGAGCAAAACGGTCGTTCGATGCTCGAGAGGGGGGGCTATTGTTGATTTCACACTACTGCTGCCTACTGTGCTTGCTGTTGAGACTCTGTGGAGTTTATTAATAGAATGAGCTACGAAACCCAGTAGATAAAAAAACTAGTTCTACAAAAAGCCTGTAACATATATATCATAATTTGCAAAAATATCCACCTTCTTAAACATATGTGAAAACATTTTTCTTAGCTTGCATGTTAGGCATTTCATTGGAAACAGAGAAAGAAAACATAATGATTCATACCTGCAGAGGTCAATTCAACTATTATACCAAGGTTGCATACGGTTTTAATGATTTGAAGAACCTTCGTTAGCCCAACCGAAAAATCATTCCACAACATCCTAAGTTTTATTACATATTTTATTTTAATGCTAATACTAAGCATTGACCATGGTCTCAAACAAATACTTTGTCCTTAGCATCCCAAGGAGGTACCTCTACTAGCGCAAAAGCAGAGGCGTGGGCACTTCTCACCTGAATGGTCGTTAGACCCCTTATGTCCCCTAGGATTATCACTATATTGCAAAGGCCCCCTACTAGGCAATCCCAACTGGGCCGCCAATTGGCAGTGCACATCACATCTCAAATAGTTCTACTAAATCTCACAAATGGTATCTTCTTTTACTTGTTTACAATTACTATGAGTCTCTAGAGAGGGTTCTTTAAATGATCTATCGTCTGAAAATTTTCAGCTAAATATATGATTTATCCAAGTCCCTATTAGGAACTTGAAAAAAATAACATTTCTAATTTCTCAAGATTAGCGAACAAAAAAAATAATCAATATTGGGTGGCTTAGGAAAAAATCCAAATGCACATTCATATATTCACACAAAGGTCAATATTCGTCTACCTGACCAGGTAAGTGTTTTCAACTCATGATCCGGCCATCGAGTGCATTTTTCTATTCACATAATAATAAAATTAGCATATGTAAGAAATAAACTAGTTGGGCAATATACTTTCTTAGGCTCTAAAAAGATGATAACTTTGTAGACATGCTATGGGCAATGTATGGTTGCACATACTCGTCATCATATAAATACAATGGAGGTATATAATATATGGGCAAGGCATCAATTAATTTAGAGCAATGTTTTAAGATGATGGTGTTTTACTGGGTGACATAAAGGTGAAAGGAAGGTACGAGCAACAAGCGAACCAATTGGAGTGGCAATAACATACGTATATGAACTTGCTAAGGAAAAATGGTAGCAGAGATCAAAAACTGCTGGGTGTCAGCTTTAGATGGGCTGCGAGGTGCCTAAAGAGAATGGCTGGGTTTGAGTTTCAATCTCAGGTTTAGTTGGGCTGCATAGTTCCTAAAAGAACTGTTGGATTTTCAGAGTTAGTTTCAGGTTCAGTTGGGCTGCATATTACCTAAAGAACTGCTGGATTTTCAATTTTAGTTCAAGTTTAGTTGGGTTGCATATTACCTAAAGATGATTGTGGAGTTTTATATTCAATCTCAGGTTTAGTTGGCTGCACAGTACCTAAAGAAATCAGCTGGGTTTCAAGTTCAAATTCAGTTTTAAGTGGGCTGCACAGTACCTAAGGAGATCAGTTGGATTTTAGATTCCATTTCAGATTTAAGTGGCTGCATAGTTCCTAAAGAAATGGCTGCGTTTCAAGTTCAAACTCAGTTTTAGGTGGCTGCATAGTTCCTAAAAGAACTGGTTGCTTTTCAGGTTCAAACTCAGTTTTAGGTGGCTGCATAGTTCCTAAAGAAATGGCTGCGTTTCAGGTTTAAACTCAGTTTTAGGTGGCTGCATAGTTCCTAGAAGAACTGGCTGCTTTTCAGGTTCAAACTCAGTTTTAGGTGGCTGCGTAGTTCCTAGAAGAACTGGCTGCTTTTCAGGTTCAAACTCAGTTTTAGGTGGGCTGTATCGTACTTAAGAAAACTGCTGGAATTCATATTTAATTTCAGTCATAGGTAGCTGAAGAAATCTGCTGAAATTCGGATATAATTTCTGTTTGAAGTGGCTGAAAACTGCTGGAAATTCAGATTTAATTTCAGTCTTAGGTAGCTGAAGAAATCTGCTAAAATTCGGATATAATTTCTGTTTTAGTGGCTGAAAACTGCTGGAAATTCAGATTTAATTTCAGTCTTAGGTAGCTAAATATTACTTAAAGAAAACTCCCTGAAAAGGCTGCATAGAACTATAAGGCTGCTATGAGATTTCAGATCCCATTTCAGGTTTAAGCCCAAGTGGGCTGCAAAATACTAAAATGGTGCTATGAGATTTCAGGTTCTGTTGCAGTTTTTGGCGCAAGTAGCTGCAAAATATTAACTAAAAGGAACAGCTGGATTTACGATTTAGTCGTGCTGTATAGTACCGAAGACTGCTGGAATTTGGATTCGATTTCAGGTTTAGTCGGGCTGTATAGTACCAAAGACTGCTGGAATTTGGATTCGATTTCAGATTTAGTCGGGCTGTATAGTATCTTGGAAGACTGCTGGAATTTGGGTCTAAACTCAAGTGGGCAGCATAAAACAACAACAACAGTAGACACAAAAACCAACAACACAAATCTTGAGACAACAACATCAATGGGCTCACAGATAGACAAGCATGTGCAACTATCAGAAAACTTATGATTATAGCTGGTATTTTTATCCTTATCTTATTATTTTGATAAATAACACGGAGATACAAAATCAGAACAAGATGTTTCTTCCAATTATAGAATTGCTTTTATCACTCCTTTGACAAGCTCTTCCACCTCTGAATTAGCCCCATAATTTTTTTTTATTATCAAGTCATGCCTTTCTAGTATATCACACGCTTAGCGTATGATATATATATATATATATATATATATATATATATATATATATGCAAATTGGTAAACTATAGCAGTTGGGTGCATGGGTCATCCAAATTGGAATACCATAACAAACGCAGTCATCATTTGAGATGTTTTTCCAATGTGGATAAGACTCTGTCCAAAATTTATTCTTTTCAAAGGTTTTTAACCATACGATCAAATTACTTTTCGTGCATTCAATGCAGACCATCTGCGGTTTATCCATGCAGATGAGAAATCGTCCAACCAGAATATTTGGGCGAATCCAACCTAAAGTACATAATAAATAAAGGTGCACCAAATATAGAATGATGACCAATGTACTGGAGGGAGTGCATGGATACCAATTCGAAAACTACATTTGAGGTTAAGTTGGGCTGTGTAGTACCTAAGAAGACTGCTGGGATACGGATTCGATTTCAGATTTAGTCGGGCTGTATCATAGGTCAAAATACCGGAAATCCGATACGTATCGTCCTGACCTCTAGGACGATACGTATCGGGTATCGTCCGATACATTCAATGTATCGGCGATACATTGAATGTATCGGTTTGATACATTAAAAAAAAAAAAAAATCCCCAAAAAATCTGAAAAACTAGCAAAAAAATCTGAAAAATTAGATTTATTTATTTTGTATTTATTTCAACTATTTTTGCTTTTATTTTTGACTTATTTGATGCATTATTTAGATGAATATATAAGTCACATACCTATTTTGTGACTTAACCCAAGTCACATGCCTAGTTTGTGACTTATTTTTGACTTAAGATCACATTTTTGACTTAATGTAATAGATCTTCTAACATTATTTTTGATCAGCTGATCACATGCCTATTTTATTAACAATATTTCACAATTTGATCGACGCAGCCACGCATAAACTAAATTACAATGTATATTGACAAAAATAAATTATATATTGTCAAAATTAATAGCTATGTTGATAAAAATAAATTTAATTGTATATGGAAAACTTACTTTAGAGCCACATTGAATTTCGTGGTGGTTGTTGGCCCTCATGAACATCATCGTCATCGGTGCGCGAGCTTTCCGGCCTTTGCCTATAATGTTGGCCATATTGATACCCATGATCATATGTGCCCCCTTGAAACTGAGGCTGTAGCAACGAATATGGCTCAGTGTAGTACGTAAAGGCCGGTCCTCCAAAAATCTGACCAACGAAGTCATATGGCACCGGGTAGGTTTGTTGTGGCTGGTAGTATGGGTCATGGATCAAAATATCGTCCGATACCGATACGTATCGGACGATACGTATCGGTATCGGAGGTGGACGATACGGTACATTAAATGTACCGTATCGCCCATTTATATGGCTAATACCGGACGATACATTCAATGTATCGTCCGGTATGTTACTGTTCCGGTACATATCGTCCGATACGTACCGGTTTTCGGCCCGGACGATACGTACTGGAAAACCGGCATTTTGATCCTTGGTATGGGTTACTAGTTGCTGAATCTTCGGTATTTTGCAAACTGAATCTCCCGAAGCTAGAAGTCATATAACCCATATCTGTATCATCTTGTGGACCTTGTGGTGGTGGTGGTGTTTGATATGATTCCGACGCTCCTCTTCCTTCAATCCCTCCCATTCTAAATGTAGGAGTGTCGAACTGTGTTAACGGTATCAAGTCATCGTCCCATGCCGCCATATCTCTATAAGGATCAGAGGTACCAGCATCCTCCCCTCCACCACTAGTGCCAACGTCCCCTCCACCATCATCCTCACAACTCCCATCATCACTACCGGGCTGCGTTTCGTCATCAGATCCAACCACTGAATGACGATTCAATCTTCTTTTCCGCCTCGGTGGTTGGGAAGCCTGCTGCTTTGCTACTCTTTCAGCATTGTCCAGCCATTCAGTGCTCTCAGTATCCAAGACTGGCTCTTCTCTCTCTTCGATCCATTGATTCAAAGGGTCATCCTCCTCGAATATATAATCCAATTGGATGGGATCAAAATATTCACTGTCTGCAAGGTAGAATATGATAGATGAATTAGTATAATATGTAAATAAGACTTAATATAATTGAGGATCTAAGACTTCATGTAATTGCTTACCACGGTTGGTCCTTTGTATATTCCTGACCCTTAATCGCATGTTGTAGTGGCAGTAGACTAACTTTTCCAATCGGTTCATAGTTAGTCTATTCCTTGTCTTAGTATGAATGAGAGAGAAAGTGCTCCAATTCCGCTCGCAGTTGGACGAGGAACACGTTTGCGACAATACCCTCATTGCTACCCGCCTCAATATCGGACCATCACCTCCATAATGCATCAACGAATCAGCGGGTTTGTCGTGTTTAATTTGGGATTGCGCCAACGGGGTCCCAAATGACCCATGTCTCTTGCGAAACCTGTCAATCTATAAAGATGAAACACAATAAGGCACATCAATAAATAGATGATAATATCACATGACATTTGACTTATTAGTTATAAGGTATGATACTATGATTACTCACATCTCTTATGGCTTGACGTTGGTCTGCCAACTCAGGGGAGCATTCTTTGGATTATATTGAGCAAACCGGTATACACTTCATCAGTGTCACTCAGCTCGAAGCGTCGCGTATACTGGAAGGCTGGATTCAAGTAGTGTGCTACACATCAAATATGAGCAATTTCATCAGTATATGAAAATAATGAATAAATAAATAAAAATCACTACATAATTGTGCAACATGTTATACCTGCTGCATGCAAGTACTGGTGAAATTGTGCATCCCACCTATTGTCGATAATCGCCCAGTATCGTTTATATTTTGTAGGGCATTTGGTTTTTATAGCTAATTTTGTCTTATCCATTGACTCATAAACGTACCCCATCGTTGGTTTGTCATCACCATCAACCAATCTCAACACTTGCACCAACGGGGTAGTGACGATCGATCGTGGACATACATTCCCCAAAAGCTGCGTCAGAGATCGTGTCAACTTCAAAGACAAGCTAGTCTCTTTGCTCGTGGGAGTCCTATTTCATGTTGATTCCATTCTTTCGACAACACCATGCTTTTCAGCTCACACCTATATCTAGCCAAACTTTGTAGGGCTAAGAATTGTGTTGCAAAACGTGTAATCGCAGGTCGGAGCAACTCATTGTTCGTGAAGGCTCTCATTAAATTGACCAACTTTGTTTGTAGTGTAGGAAGTAATCGTTCTTCCCTTCTGAATAGTTGCCTGTGCCTTGCTTCTCTTTCCTAAATCCTCAAGAATGAGGTCCACGCAATGAGCGGCACACGGGGTCCAGTACAGGTGACGTCTCTTCATCATTAGTTTTAATCCAGCGGCTTTGTAATTTGCCGCATTGTCTGTTACCACCTGCACAATCCGCTGCTCTCCAACCTCTTTAACTACCATATCCATTAGCTGAAAGAGGTAGTCAGCAGTCTTTACGTGTCTAGAAGCATCAACTGATTTCAAAAATACTGTCCTGACATCGTTGTAAATCAAAAAGTTGATCAAACTCTTTTTTGTGGGACCAGTCCATCCATCGCACATAATTGTGCAACCTCTCATCTCATACATCCTCAAAGCTTTGTACATAGGCAGTTATCTCATCGTACTCATCTTTTAGTAAGGACCCAGATATCTTGTATGGAGAAGGCTTTTTAACTCCTGGACCAACTTCTGCACTTGTATCAATCATGCTTTTGAAGTATGGCGATTCTGCTACTTGGCTCGGAATGTGGTTGTATATAAAAAACTTGGTAATGGATTTTCCAAGCTTCTTCCCCATTTTTGTAAGTGAGATTGCACTCAATTTGGTTTGTTTGGAGCTTTCAGTGTGATACATGAATGGATCCATGGGGGCTGTAGTACAGCCTCTAGTAGACGGCCTATAATCCCTCCTGGATGTCGACCTCATAACCCGTCACTCAACATCCTCATCATCCTCAACAACATGTGGCCTATGACTAGATCCACCACCGGTAGCAGCCATGGATGGGCCCCTCAACCTGGACCGAAACCGATAATCGGCTTCTTCCTGATCTCGCCGCTGTTGTGCTTCTCTGGCACTTTCTCTCATAGCTCTCGCTATCTGCTCATCCTCATCCTCATTATCCTCAGGTGCAGCTGATGTAAACTCTGGATCTGGCCTCCTGATTTTCTCATATATTTCCTTATCACGATCGGCTTCAGCTTTTTTCTTTCCCTTTGCCGCTTGTAAACTAGCTCTGATATTTTCTTTTACTTCTCTGGGTACACTGGGACACCCTCTTGTCTCTCCCTTTACGTGAGCCAGATGCTCCTTTAACCGTGTGATACCTCCTCCCAGCAGTTTTTTCCACAAAGTTTACATTGTATCTGGAGTCTATTACCATTTATCACTGTACCGTATTGCCACGCTGGATCTGTTGATCGTACCATATTTATTTATTTCACCTGCATGAATGAGCAAACGATTGCATTAAAGTAAACATCTAATTTACACTTGAAAATAAAATTTATTTTTTAATTATTGCTATTTTAAAAATATTAGATTATATTTTATTAAATTTATTTGATATTATTCTAATTTTTATAAAATTTAGATTACATTTGAAATTTTATTTTATATTATTCTAATTTTTAAAAGATTAGATTATATTTTACCAAATTTATTTGATATTATTATAATTTTTGAATATTTATTTGATATTATTATAATTTATGAATGTTTATTTGATATTATTTTAATTTATGAATATTTATTTGATATTATTATAATTTATGAATGTTTATTTGATATTATTATAATTTATGAATATTTATTTGATATTATTTTAATTTATGAATATTTATTTGATATTATTATAATTTATGAATATTTATTGGATATTATTATAATTTTTGAATATTTATTTGATATTATTCTAATTTTTGAATATTTATTTGATATTATTCTAATTTTTAAAAATTTATTTGAAATTTATTCCATATTATTCTAATATTTTATGGGACATATCCCATAATATTAATTATTTTAATTATATGTGACGGTCACATATAATTAATATGGGTCACATATAATTAAATTTATTATTAAAATTAATGAGTCACATATAATTTAATATGTGACCCATAAATTTAATTATATGTGACTCATATTAATTTTAAGTTTAAATTATATGTGACCCATATTGACCCTATTATTTTATTAATTATATGTGACCCATATGATATGTGACCCGTATTATATGTGACCCATAATTTTAATTATTTATGTTATTTTTGACCCATAATTTTAATTAATTTAAATAATTTAATTATTTTAATTATTTTTCTCCTCTTCTTAATTTAAATAATTTAAATAATTTAATTATTTTTGACCCATATTTATGGGTAGATCTACCATTAAATATGGTAGATCTACCAAATTTATGGTTACATCTACCCTTATATAAGGTAGATCTATCATATTTAATGGTAGATCTACCCATAAATTTAAATAATTTGAATAATTATAATAATTAAAATTATGAGTAAATGATAAAATTTAAAGGTAGATCTACACTTATATAAGGTAGATCTACCCTTATATAAGGTAGATCTACCATATTTAATGGTAGATCTATCCATAAATTTAAATAATTTAAATAATTATAATAATTAAAATTATGGGTAAATGATAAAATTTAAAGGTAGATCTACACTTATATAAGGTAGATCTACCTTATTTTAGTATTTAAAATGAAATAAAATGATGGTAAAATGATAAACACGCACTTTCCGCGTTGATCCCGTGATTTTTTGTGCGATTCGGCGGCGATTTAGGGTGCAAATAACCAAAAAATAAGAGAGGAAGAAGAAGGAAGAAGAGAGGAAGAAGAAGGAAGAAGAGAGGAAGAAGAAAGAAGAAGGAAAAGGGGGGAAAAAAAGCAAAAACCCGAGCCTATAGTCGGGTCAAAGGGTGGGGCCCACGGAATCTTGAAATTATCGGACGATAATTTCAGTCCTTTCAGTTTTTTTAATTTTTCTCCAAATTATCGGACGATAATTTGAAATTCTCAAATTATCGTCCGATAATTTGATATTATCGTCCGATACGGACGGTACCGGCGATATTTTGCCCGTATCGGACGATAATTTAACTATTTCATATAGGGTACGATACATACCCTATGTATCGTACCGCTGACCTCCAAAACCGTTACGTATCGTCCGATACGTATCGGTATCGGACGATATTTTGACCCATGGGCTGTATGGTACTTAACGAAATGGCTGCATTATTAAGTGGCTGTATCAATTAATTAGGCTGCCCCAAACAAGGGATGCATCGACATATAAGAGCTGCACCAAACCACTTGGCTGCAGAAACTAATGGGCTCCATCCATCATTGGGCAACACAAAACTAATGGCTGCATATTGTGCCAATCAGTATCTGCGAAGTATAAATGGGCTGCACCAAACCAGTTGGCTGCAGAAACTAATGTGCTGCATATTGTGCCAAGCAGTTGCTGCAGAGTATAAATGGGCTCCACCAAACCAGTTGGCTGCAGAAACTAATGGGCTGCATATTGTGCCAAGCAGTTGCTGCAGAGTATAAATGGGCTGCACCAAACCAGTTGGCTGCAGAAACTAATGTGCTGCAGCGTGTACCTGGACAGCATAAAGCTATTGGGCAGAGTAAAAATGGCTGCACTCATTAGTGGCCTACAAAACATAATGGTTGCACGATGTAGCTTATGGTATTCAGATAAAAGTGGTTCGCTGTATTTAACTGATATGTGCTACAATATGGATTTGGGATGCATAATCTGATTGGATCGATAATAACTATTATGGACGTATTCACTAGATGGCTGCTATTTGAGCCACAACAGATCCAAGACGTGTATATGAGACTTTTCTTTTCGCCAATATTTCAAACGGATTACAGACATGTATATTATACTTTTCTCTTTGGCATTAATTCAAACAGATTATAGAGGTGAATATGAGACTTTTCTCTTCGGCAATTTTTAATACAGATTATAGACGTGTATATGAGACTTTTCTCTTCGATAATATTTCAAACAAATTATAGAGATGTATGTAAGGTTTTTAGTAGAGTTAGTTGTATCTACCTCTGTTTTTCTCAGAATCTCTGCGACGTCTAGCACTTTGAGGAGCTTTTTCTCACACAAACTGCTTGCCGCGATGATGAAGAAGGGCTCCAAATTATCAATTTCTCTGGCTCCAAGGGTTTAGATTGACAGGGGTTGGAGGAGGGAGCTGGGTTTAAATGAAGAGGTGAGAAGAAGGTGAATGTTTGTGGGTATTGGGGTTCTATATATAGCCCCTCCCCTGAAATCTGATGCACACAGCCCATGAATCAGTGCCATGTAGCCACCTTTCTTCTTCACTTTTCTTCAAACAACAGGTTTGAGCTGCTTTGGGGATCGGTTCATGCCCAATCCTCCATGTGATGATACCATTCAAGCCATTGTTCTCATCTTTTCTCATCCGTTAACCCCCTAAAACTGCTAGAGTCTAGGTCCCTATTTTATTTTAAATATTCATTTGTCTTCTTTTGCACTCATACAAGGACCAACAACAACTTCTCTATGAATTGTCAGCCAAGGGCCTCATGTGGGTAGCTAGGGTGTGTTGCTGGGTTGGGATTGTCCGTGTTTGACACCTTCTAAATGGTTGGAGATGAAGTTAGAAATTCTAATGGGCTTCGTTAAAGTCCCATCCTTTGTGTAGGACGGTATAGATTGTTAGAACTAAAGACCCATTAATGTCCAACCAGTTTAAGAGTTATCATGACCCAACTGGACTGTTGACCCAACTGGCCCAACTTAGTTTATATTCTACAGACCCGACCAACATAGTCTGGACTAAACCCACAGGACCCGCTTTATTTCCGTTTGAACTGAGTTGGCCTATTAGACTAGTCTAGCCCGCCAAATTTACCAAGGAACTAGGTTTGGATCCGTCTTGGACCCATCCCGGCCCAAATCATAGTTTTGGGTAAACTCGGCCCTCTTGTCTCGACATATTTAATTGTTCATATATTTATTACTAAAGGGTCCTGAGTTGTGAGTCGTGGCCAACCATGTAAACCCCTGCAAATTTTATTTTATTTATGTATTTATATTTTGTAGATGGCGGCGCACATGTTCGTTCAAATATTCAGACCTTTAAGAATTGTAAATATGTTTCAGGATAGTTCATGGTGTTACATTCTCCCCTCCTTAAAATGAATTCCGTCCTCGGAATTCACTAGTCAGAGTTTCCTATTTCCTTGATTGGTATAAACATGTCCCATGTATTCTGAAGAATCAACATTTATGTTCTGGCTTATTATCTCAACGTGTATTTGCTTCTCCTAACTCTAATGATGTCAATATATCAAAACAAACAGTCATAAATAATCCAAGATATGACAAGGGATCAAGAGTTGCAAGAACATTCAATAAGTCATAATAACAAAAAATAAGAAAATAAACATACACATATAGACTAAAATCAAAACAAGGGGGTGTGTATCATATTACCAGATTCGTAAATCCATCATTCAAATAAAGAAGGGAAGTTTTTCATTTTTTCCTCGGCTTCCTGCGTAGCACTTTCTAACCATTGGTTCCTCCATAAGACTTTTACTAATGGAATTGTTTTGGTGTGAAGTCTTTGTTCCTTCCGATCAAGAATTTGCACTGGTTATTCTTCATACGTGAGGTCCTCTCTTAGCTTTACAGACTTAGGTACAATAATGTGAGAGGGGCCAGAAACATAGCGTTGGAGCATCGAAACATGGACGACATCATGGACCCTAGACATCTCCGGAGGTAACTCCAGCCGATAGGCTACTTCACCTATCCTTTCCAATATATTATAAGGTCTGATGTACCTCGGGCGCAACTTCCCCTTTTTACCAAATCAGATTACTCCCTTGGTCACAGATACCTTAAGGAATACTTGTTCCTCAGGTGAAAAGACTAATTCCCTCCGCTTCTTGTTAGCGTAACTCTTTTGACAACTTTTTATCGCGATGAGTCAGTTATGAATCACTCCTATCTTCTCTATAGTTTTTTGTACCAATTCTGGCCCTAAAATTTGTCATTCCCCTACCTCGCTCCAACACAAAGGCGATCGACAGTTTCGCCCATACAGTGCTTCGAACAGGGCCATTTGAATGCTAGCTTGATAACTGTTGTTGTAAGCAAACTCGCATAATGGCAAGTGTTGTCCCAACTTCCTCGAAATTCCAATGCACACGCTCGGAGCATGTCTTCCAAGGTTTGGATGGTACGTTCCGACTAACCATCTATTTCAGTGTGGTATGATGTACTCATTTCTATTTTTGTGCTCAGAGCTTCTTGAAAACTCTCCCAAAAATTTGATGTAAGGTGGGCATCGCGATCAGATACAATGAATACGGGTACTTCATGTAGTCTCACAATCTCACCTATGTACAGTTTCGCCAATTGGTTTCATAGTCACTGTAACCTTTGTAGCCAAGAACTGATCAGTCTTAGTCAGCCGATCAACAATTGCCCAAATCATATCATGTCCATTTCAAGTCTAAGGCAAACCTGAAACAAAGTCCATTGTGATGTTCTCCCACTTCCACTGGGGAATCTTTAGGGGTTGTAGTAGTCTTGTTGGTCTTTGATGTTCTGCTTTGATTCATTACACACCAAGCATTTGGAGACGAATTCGGCTACTTCCTGTTTCATTCCTCTCCACCAATAATTCATCTTCAAGTTGTGATACATTTTGGTACTCCCCGGATGGATGGTATATCGCGAGCGGTGAGCTTCATCCAACAACTCGTTCCTTAACTCAGGGTTGTTTGGTATGCAAAGCGTCTCTCGGAATCGGAGTGCATTATCGACCGAAATAGCAAAGTTTGGTTCCGCCCCATCCTCTACCCTTCTTTGAAGTTGCATGAGTTGGGGGTCGTCATTCTGTACAGTAATGATTTGAATTATCGAGTTAGGCTGGAGGGTGATGCTTGCCAGGGATGCCCTTCCTTGAGGACTTTGGACCCACAAGTCCCAATCCTTTAAGGCATCTAATGTCCTCCATTGCTTTATCATCAGATGGGCGATCATGCTCACAGGCTTCCTGCGCAAGGCATTTGCTACTACATTTGGTTACCCCGCATGGTTCTGAATGGTGTAATCGTAATCCTTCAAACGTTCCATCTAACATCGTTGTCGCATATTCAACTTCTTCTGTGTGAAAAGGTACTTGAGGCTCTTGTGGCCTGTGTATATGACTAGCTGTTCCCCATATAAGTAATGTCTCCATATCTTCAAAATGAAGATAGTGGCTGCCAGTTCCAGGTCGTGGGTGGGATAATTTCGCTTGTGGTTCTTCAGCTGTCGCGATGCATAGGCAATCACCTTACCATGTTGCATCAACACACACCCTAACCCTTGATGAGAGGCGTGACAAGACACCTCGAAACCCCTACTATCCGACGGTAGTGTTAATATGGGTGCCGAGGTTAGTCTCTTCTTCAGCTCTTGAAAACTTCCTTCTCGCTTGGGAGTCCATTAAAACTTGACTTCTTTTCTTGTCAACTCGATCAGTGGCGTCGCGATCTTTGAGAATCCCTTGACGAAACGACGATAATATCCGACAAGGCCCAGGAAACTTCTAACCTTAGTAACACCAGTACGTTGATTCCAACTCAACACTGCCTCAATCTTTGCGGGGTCGACCGAGATCCCATCCTTGGGGATGACATGTCCTAAGAGTGCAACTTCATTCAGCCAAAATTCACACTTAGAAAACTTTCCATACAATTGATGTTTTTGTAAGGTTTGCAGGGCAACTCGTAAATGCTCTTCATGTGTTGTCCTATCTGGAGAGTATATAAGGATATCATCGATAAACATTACAACGAACTGATCTAGATATGGCCGAAATATCCTATTCATGAGGTCCATAAATGCTGTTGGGGCATTAGTTAGACCGAAGGGCATGACCAAGAACTCGTAGTGTCCATACTGCGTTTGAAAAGCTGTCTTCGGAATGTCTTTTTCCTTGATCTTTAGTTGGTGATATCCTGTATGCAAGTTGATTTTTGAGAAGACTCTTGCCCCCTTTAGTTGGTCAAATAGATCATTAATCCTAGGTAATGGGTAGTTATTTTTTATTATGACTTGGTTCAACCTTCGATAATCGATACACAATCGGAGAGCTCCTTCCTTCTTCTTACAAACAAGACGGGTGCTCCCCATGGCGAAGAGCTTTGTCTGATGAAACCCTTGTCTTGTAGTTTCTGAAGTTATACCTTCAACTCGGCCATTTCCTTGGGTGCCATTCGATAGGGTTGTTGGGAGATGGGGGCAGTTCCAGGAATTAACTCAATTTGAAATTCTATTTCCCTAGAAGGTGGAAGACCTGGTAACTCATCGGGAAATACATCGGAGAACTCCCTTACTACGGGAATACTCGATAACTCGAGAGATAGCTTTTCTAGTATTTGACTGGAAGCGGAGTGAAGCATACATCGAGAGCTAAAAGGCTCTTTAAACATGGTGATAGAGGTTTCAGGTTTCCTGAGGATATGAAATGTGACTGATTTAGCAAAACAATTTACCGACGCATGGCAGACAGAAAGCCAATCCATTCCGAGAATGACATCAAAATCTTTCATGTCTAAAATTACCAAATCTACTTCTAAAAGTAAGTCTCCTATGGTGATAGGACAAGAAGTGTACATGATGTTTGTTTCTATCGATATCCCAACAGGTGTAGCAACAGATAAGTCATATGGCAATATTACGGGAAAGGTTGGAGAAACAAAAGAATGTGATGAACCAGGGTCTATTAGAACTTTTGCAAGGTGGTTTGAGATTAGGATCATATCAGTGATTACGATTGGCGAGGCACATGCATCCTTCTGAGTGAGGGCATAGACGTGTCCTTGCACCATTGGCCTTACCTCCCGGGCCTTCTCTTGTCGTGCCTTGACTGTTGGTCAGTCCCTAATCATGTGGCCTTGCTGGCCACAACTGAAACAAGCTCCACTATTTCGATAACAATTCGAAGTTGCATGTCCAGATTTTTCACATTTTTGACAAGCACTGTTCTGAGCCTTGTGTTGTGCTGGTGGAGCTTCAGGAGTTTTTGATCTTTTCTTCTTTTCTGGGGGTCCATTCCCATTGCTATTTCTCCTCCTAGGTCCCTGTTCTATAGTTTTATCCTTCATTTTCTTATCCACCTTCTCTCCCCGATTGGCGATAAATTCCTCGTGTTCTCCCTCAACCATGAGCGCATGCTCCAATACTTCCGCATTTGTTTGAAGTTTGTGAGTGGCCACAAACCGTCAAATACTAGGCTTGAGTCCCTGCTCAAACCTCCTTTCCTTCCATTCTTCGTTTTCTACTAGTCGAGGGGCAAATCAAGATAGTTGGGTAAATAGGGCCTCATACCTACTTACATTTAGATTTCCTGGTACAAGCTCCAAGAATTCCGTCTCCTTTTTCTGGTTTTGAGTCTTTGCGAAATATTTCTTATAGAATAGGTCAGTGAATCTATCCTATGTTACTGGCTGTTCTGCTGTTGGGATGCTACTCTTTATTGACGACCACCAATCACTTGACTCTCCATCAAACAAGAAAGTGGCCAATTCTACCCACTCTGCGTTGGGGCACCTCATGACTTGCAAGACTCGTTCGACTCTCCTCAACCAACTTTCTGCAGCCAATGGTTCACATGTTCCAAAGAAATGTGGGGGGGGGGGGGGGTTTCATCTATTGGAACCTTTCGATGTTGCTCCTATTGGGTTCATTTCCCTAGTTGGTTGCGATGGCTGTAGCGAGGGTGTCGATGGATTGGTAGAGGCCCGTCAACTGATTCGCAACACTCCCGTGGGTGTTCAAGTTTCTTCGGGGTCTACCTCTTCCATGCGACATTGCCTAGTAGTATCAATTATAAGGTTTATTCATAGTAAGCAATATTTAAGTCTTCTTCGTATGTAATTGTAAATTTCAAGGAATAATTTCGTTCATAACATCATACAGTTAAAATATAAGGGTTATACAAATTTGACTACAAAAGTTGCATTCGTACATATCATTGCAGGAAAAGTCACATATCATTAAAATCAGGGTACGAACATGCTTCTAAACATAAGTTTTTAAAAGTACATCAAAATTCAAAAATTGTCAAGTTTTTGATGTCTAGTTGATGTAATCCACGAGTTAAGCCTGTCATAGCCCTATTGACGCCTTCCTAATCGGTCCGTCAATTGGTGTTTGTCTTTGTAGCGTGCATCCACTTATCATAGAGTGGTGCCCAAACTCGCCCCACCCATATTCGAGTTTGTCTCTTGCTCGGGCAAAATGGAATCAGTTGGTGGTCCTGACATTACTAGTGCAACTTCTAAGTGTGGAAAAGGATTGCCCATCTCATCCGGTTTGTCACTCAAACTAATTGTCCCAACTAGTGGCTAAGGTGCTAACGAGGCAAAACCAAAATAAGGGGGAAAGTCCTTCGGGTCGTCGGATGGACCATCAACTGCATCCTCCTAGTCCGAGTCGTCGATTAGTTTAATGATGGAGACCCTTTAATGCGGGATCTTACTAAATGCAATGCTAGGGCTGAGATTATGATTAAAATTAATTTAATCAATTAAAAATTAACAATTTCTCATAACAAATTTTCAAGGAAAATTCTAGAAATCGAATTAGATGCTTTAATTCCGGCCAAAAATAGTGTTATTTTCATGTACGTTCCCTATCGCGGATCTAGAAGACTAGGGTTCTTATGAACGGCTAGATCTCCGATAGTTTTAGGGCGTCGAACGAACTCGCAAGCGGGTTCTCTCGATACCGAACAAAATTAAAAGGCTAATAATGATTTATGATGAACAAATAAGTTGATTTTGGATTTTATGAAATAAATAAGATAACTAGGTTGATTTTGGATTTTATGAAATAAATAAATAAGGAAACTAATCCTATTTCTAATAAAAGAAATAACTCTTATTTTCTAAACTAAAATAATAAAAGAGACTAATCCTAATTCAATTAGGATTCTTGAAATTCGTCACTTTCTGTGTAGCTTTCGAAAACTGATCATAACTTCTTCAATACTTGTTGGAATTGCACTTTTTTTGGCTCGTTGGAAAGCTACTTCGATAAGCTTTCAAATATGACTAATTTCGTATCAATTTGACTTTATTTGACACCACAAAATAGGCCAAACATAAAAGTGACGGGATTGAAAGTTGAAGACCCTAATAAATTTTGGATTTTCTTCTTTCTGATCAAACGGATCTTTAACGAGCCTTTTTTAAAAACCCATTCGCGGGTCACTTTTTCTTTTGACGTTTTCCCTTTATCCCACCACGATTCAAACAGGCGGATCTAAAGTTCACATCAATCTCCTCTACTTTAAAAAAGTTCGACTTCGAACTTTGGTTGGCATGGATTTTCACGGTCGCGATTATAGATAATATATAGGGAACTTCGATCGGAAGTGGCTTGAATCGGACATTTCCATAAACTCTCCCCGGGTTATAAGGATGCATTTCTGATGAATACTGGTTGTGATAGAGGTCCAAGAGATCCGGGTCAATCTACTGAAATTCTTGTGTAATCCACGTATTCTCTTAATCACTCTTGTTCTTCAACTTGACCAAATACTTCTGAAGTCCCCCGTGGTTGGTGGACATAATCTGATCTCCTAGCACATCTTCGATGATCTCACGGATTTGCCGAGTAGGTGGGGGTAACGGTGTGGGAAGGGGAATAATTGGGTCATCGGAAGTAGAAGGCTCAAAGGGGTTGACAGGGATGGATGAAGGGCCATGGAATGGAACAAGGTCCTCCACATTGAAAGTCGTGCTAATCCCCCATTCCAGCGGAAGATCTAAGATGTAAGCATCAGAATCGGCACGCTTCAAGATCTGATAGGGTCCAGCACTGCGAGCTTGTAACTTTTTTACAAATCCCTACGGGAATCGCTCGGGTCTATTCCGAACCATCACAAAATCACCCTCTTGAAATTCTTTAAACCATCTATGAGAATCTGCAGAAAACTTGTATTTTTCATTGTTCACATTAATTCTTTTCTTAATCTCAGCATGTAACTCATGAATGCAACATGCAAAAGTGGATGCAGACTCTGATGACTTTTGATGAATGTATGTTAGGAGAAAATCTGTGTTCTAGTATTTGGCTTACCCTTCCACTGGATGAGGTATGCCTGATATTTCTCAGATTGCATTCGAAGTGTTGTCAATTTTCGGTTTACCTTTCCACTTAAGAAGATACTCTCGATATGCTTGATGTGTCTTTACCTTGGTAACAAAATATGGATCTCCCAAAACTTTTCCATCTAACCCCTTCACATATTGTTCAGGCGGGTATTTGGAAATCAATGAGTAGATAGGATTGGGCTCAGTGGATGGGCAACAAGGAATGGGTCTGAAGGTTTTGTTGATGGGCCTAACAAAGGTGTACGTGTATCTATAGACTCTATAGGCTCATGTGTAAGTGACAAAATTGACACTAACGACTCGTGTAATCGACTCAACTGATACTAACAACTCATATGTGAATAATGCAAGGGGCACAAATGGCTCATGCACACTCGACTTGATTACCTCGTGTGTATTCGCCTCAACCAAAACCAAAGACTTTGGGGTACTCGATTCAATTGACACTAATAGTTCTTGTGTACCTAGTTTGATGGACTCACGTGTATTCGACCCAATGGGCAACAACAAGTTGTGTGTGTCCAACTCTACGGGTACCAATGACTCATAGGCAAGTGGCTCGATTGGTTCAAGTGTGAGCGACTCAACATCACTACTCACAAGGAAAATAGAAGTCTTTTTAACACAAACTAGACTTTCATCAGCTTCTTCTATCTCCTTGTCACTCATTACGCTACTAGGGTCATGCACAATTTCCACTGTTCTCTTCGCTGCCTCCTTAGGGCTCTCTCTTTTAATCAATAAATTCGGAGTGGGAGATTTTGTGGGGCATTGGTATGCAAAGTGCCCAAGTCCTTGACACTTATAGCACTTGTTACGACTACAAGGAGTAGGGTTCTCAGCACTTACTCCTCTTGCTTTAGCAATTTGGGGATGCGGAGTAGTCATGGGCTTCGACGATGGAACTCGTAAATTAGAGCTTCCTTTAGTGTAGGTGCTCTTTGACTCGAGTTGGAAAGTCCAACTATGATTTTGAGTATGACGGATTTTTAAATCCTCCTGCTGAGTTTGCAATTGGGCCCGAAAGGCGGGCGCAAAATCATTTAGAAGGGCTTCTATCCAATCCATGACGATGCAAGACAAAACTAGACAAAATTTTAGACAAAAAAATTCAGTCAAAAAGCTAGAATAAAATTCAGGCAAAAGCTAGACAAACATTAGACGAAAAAAAACCAAATGCATGCCAGACGAAAAAAATAAGACAAAAAATTGACAAAGGTCAGACGAAAAAATCCAAACAAAAACTAGATAAAAGACCAAACGAAAAAAACTAGACAAAAGTCATATGAAAAAAATAGACAAAAGCCAGACGAAAATTTTCAGACAAAACCTAGACAATTTTTCAAACGCAAACCATACGACAAATTTCAGACGAAAATTTTCAGACAAAAGCTTGATAGATCTGAAATATTGCTTTTTTTTTTTTTTTTGAGAAATAAACCTTAAAACCTATATGAACGCTAAAACCCTAAAACTAAACTGATTCTCTGATACCAATTTGATGCGAAAATTTACTAAATGCAATGCTAGGGCTGAGATTAGGATTAAAATTAATTTAATCAATTAAATATTAACAATTTCTCATAACAAAATTTCATGGAAAATTCTAGAAATTCAATTAGATTCTTTACTTTCAGCCCAAAATAGTGTTACTTTCATGTACGTTCCCTATCGCGGATCTAGAAGACTAGGCTTCTTATGAACGGCTAGATCTCCGATAGTTTTAGGGCGTCGAACGAACTCGCAAGCGGGTTCTCTCGATACCGAACAAAAGTAAAAGGTTAATAATGATTTATGATGAACAAATAGGTTGATTTTGGATTTTATGAAATAAATAAAATAACTAGGATTATGCTATTTACACAAACCGTAGATCTAAAGAAGATAGAGATGGAAGAAGAGTTGGCCTCGCACCAAACCGCGAGCGGGAATCGAAGAATCGCTCTTCGTTTTGAGAGAATCACACCCTTACGAAAGTTTAGAACTCTCAATTTTGCGTAAGCAATTTTCATTAATAAAAAACTAATAATAAAGTTGTTTACAAGCCTTTAAATAAGCTAACCAATGCATAAAATTAGAAATCCTAGTATAACTCTAATTCCTAATTCAAATAAAAGAAATATCCTAATTCTTCTAAAACAATAAAATAAAGTTCTAAAACGATAGGGAAACTAATCTTATTTCTAGTAAAAGAAAAAATTCTTATTTTCTAAAATAAAATAATAAAAGAGACTAATCCTAATTCAATTAGGATTCTTGAAATTCGTCACTTTCTGTGCAGCTTTTGAAAACTGATCATAACTTCTTCAATATTTGTCGGAATTGCACGTTTTTTGGCTCGTTAGAAAGCTACTTTGATAAGCTTTCAAATATGACTAATTTCGCATCAATTCGACTTTATTTGACACCGTAAAATAGGCCAAACATAAAAGTGACGGGATTTGAAAGTTGAAGACCCTAATAAATTTTGGATTTTCTTCTTTCTTATCAAACGGGTCTTTAACGTGCCTTTTTAAAAAGCCCATTCGCGGGTCCACTTTTTCTTTTGACGTTTCCTCTTTATCCGACCACGATTCAAACAAGCGGATCTAAAGTTCGCATCACCCTTTCTGCGACGTCTACTACCTCACAGACATCAGAGAAACTGCCGTCGTTATTTGATTCTTGTATTGGTAGTAGTTGACCAAGGGTTGCCAAATCGTCCACTTCATTATTAAACATAGATGACTCATCCCAACCAGACTCCTCAATAGGGTCCTCATCACTGGTCGGATTATCAGAGGTATGTGAATCTGAGTCCATGCTTGCAGAGTCCTCAAGCACATGCGATTCTTCATTGATGATGGGCTCCCGCTCATTGGTCTCTTCCTCTTGTAGGGGTTGATCCACAATTTGGTTGCCTAGTAAGGACCTTTGAGCATGCCTGTATGCCACCCCTGGACCCACTACCTTGCTAAAGTACGTCTTACCATATTGGCCTAAGCAAACAACAAAATTTTATTAGTCTCAACTATCACTAAAGGTTCATGGTCAATACATACTATGTATCTAAATCTAGACAATAACGATCTTTCCTCATAAGATCAATATCTCTCTGATACCAACTGTAATGCCCCGCCCTTGTCTCGGCACCTGTATGTGTGCAATACTCCGGTATGTAGGCGGTCGTTAACCGAACCTAATAAACATTTCGGAAATACAACTTTAACCTTAGGATATCTTTTATGAACTTCATATTTCTACCGTGCACATGAAGGTAGTGGCACATTCAAAAAAAGGTGCGAAGTCTAGTGTCCTCCAAAAACCTTGCATAAATAAAAAGATAAGGTTTTTCGTATCATAAATTTCCAGGACAAGCTCTCAAAAAGTTCAACCTAGGGTTAGAGTCACCACTAGACTCCCAAAAAGTCTGAGGTTTTACTGAGTCATATTAGACATTTTCAAGGAATTTTAGATTACATGCCCACCCAAATATTCCTAAGAAACAAAAAAAGAAACCTATAACAGAAAAGAAAGTCGCTCAACATCCTGCCTCCATCCAATTCCTTAGCAAAAATAGCAAAACGGTCGTTTGATGCTCGAGAGGAGGGGCTGTTGTTGATTTCACGCTACTGCCACCTATTGTGCTGGCTACTAAGACTCTGTGGAGTTTATTATTAGAATGAGCTACAAAGCCCAGTAGATAAAATAACTAGTTCTACAAAAAGCCTGTAACATATATATCATAATTTGCAAAAATATCCACCTTATGTGAAAACATTTTTCTTAGCTTGCATGTCAGTCATTTCGATGGAAACACGGAGTAAAAGAAAACATAATGATTCATACCTGCAGAGGTCAATTCAACTATTATACCAAGGTTACATACGGTTTTAATGATTTGAAGAACCTTCGTTAGCCCAACTGAAAAATCATGTCACAATATCCTAAGTTTTATTACATATTTTATTTTAATGCTGATACCAAGCATTGACCAAGGTCTTAAACAAATACTTCGTCCTTAGCATCCCAAGGAGGTGCCTCTACTAGCGCAAAAGTAGAGGTGTGGGCACTTCTTACCTGAATGGTCGTCAGACCCCTTTTGCCCCTTAGGACTATCACTGTAGTGCAAAGGCCCATACTAGGCAATTCCAAATTGGGCCGCCATTTGGCGGCGCACAGTGCATCTCAAATAATTCCACAAAAAGTCACAAATGGTATCTTCTTTCACTTGTTTACAATTACTATGAGTCTCTAGAGAAAATTATCTATCATCCGAAAGTTTTCAGCTAAATATATAATTTATCCAAGTCCCTATCAGGAACTTGAAAAAAGATAGCATTTCTAATTTCTCAAGGTCAGCCAACAAAAAAAATAATCAATATTGGGTGGCTTGGGCAAAATCCAAATGCACATTCATATATTCACACAAAGGTCAATGTTCATGTACCTGACCAAGTAAGTGTTCTCAACTCATGATCCGGCCAGAGAGTACATTTTTCTAATCACATAATAATAAGATTAGCATAGGTAAGAAATAAACTAGTTGGGCAATATATTTTCTTAGGCTCTAAAAAGATGATAACTATATAGATATGCTAGGAGCAATGTATGGTTGCATGTACTGGTCATCATATAAATACAATGGAGCTATATAATATATGGGCAAAGCATCAATTAAGGTAGAGCAATGTTTTAAGATGATCGTGTTTTACTGGGTGACATAAAGGTGAAAGCGAGGTACAAGCAGCAAGCAAACCAATTGGAGTGGAAATAACATACGTATATGGACTTACTAAGGAAAAATGGTAGCAGAGATCGAAAACTGCTGGGTTTTAGTTGGGCTGCATAGTTCCTAAAAGAACGGCTGGATTTTTAGAGTTAGTTTCAGGTTCAGTTGGGCTCCGTATTACCTAAAGTAACTGCTGGATCTTCAATTTTAGTTCAGGTTTAGTTGGGCTGCATATTACCTAAAGATGACTGCGGAGTTTCATATTCAATCTCAGGTTTAGTTGGCTGCACAGTACTTAAAGAAATCAGCTGGATTTTAGGTTCCATTTCAGATTCAAGTTCAAATTCAGTTTTAAGTGGGCTGCACAGTACCTAAGGAGATTAGCTGGATTTTAGATTCCATTTCAGATTTAAGTGGCTGCATAGTTCCTAAAGAAATGGCTGCGTTTCAGGTTCAAACTCAGTTTTTGGTAGCTTCATAATTCCTAAAAGAACTGGCTGCTTTGCAGGTTCAAAATCAATTTTAGGTGGCTGCATAGTTCCTAAAAGACCTGGCTGCTTTTCAGGTTCAAACTCAGTTTTTGGTAGCTGCATAATTCCTAAAAGAACTGGCTGCTTTGCAGGTTCAAACTCAATTTTAGGTGGCTGCATAGTTCCTAGAAGAACTGGCTGCTTTTCAGGTTCAAACTCAGTTTTAGGTGGGCTATATCATACTTGAGAAAACTGCTGGAAGTCATATTTAATTTTAGTCTTAGGTAGCTGAAGAAATCTGCTGAAATTCAGATGCAATTTCTGTTTTAAGTGGCTGAAAACTGCTGGAAATTCAGATTTAATTTCAGTCTTAGGTAGCTGAAGTAATCTGCTGAAATTCGGATATAATTTCTGTTTTAGTGGCTGAAAACTGCTGGAAATTCAGGTTTAATTTCTGTCTTAGGTAGCTGAATATTACTTAAAGAAAACACCCTGAAAAGGCTACATAGAACTATAAGGCTGCTATGAGATTTCAGATCCCGTTTCAGGTTTAAGCACAAGTGGGCTGCAAAATACTAAAAGGGTGCTATGAGATTTCAGGTTCCATTGCAGTTTTAGGCGCATGTGGCTGCAAAATATTAACTAAAAGGTACAGCTGGATTTAAGATTTAGTTGGGCTGTATAGTACCAAAGAAGACTGCTGGAGTTTAGATTCGATTTCAGGTTTAGTTGGGCTGTATGGTATCTAAGAAGGCTGCTGGAATTTGGGTCTAAACTCAAGTGGGCAGCATAAAACAACAATAGTAGACACAAGAACCAACAACACAAATCTTGAGACAACAACATCAATGGGCTCACAGATGGACAAGAATGTGCAACTATCCAAAAACTTATGGTTATAGCTGGTATTTTTATCCTTATCTTATTCTGCTGATAAATAACACGGAGATACAAAATCAGAACAAGATGTTACTTCCAATTATAGAATTGCTTTTATCACTCCTTTGGGAAGCTCTTCCACCTCTGAATTAGCCCCATAAATTTTTTTATATTATCAAGTCATGCTTTTCCAGTATATCACACGCTTAGCGTATGATATATATATATATATATATATATATATATATATATATATATATATATATATATATATATATATATATATATATATGCAAATTGGTAAACTAGAGTAGTTGGGTGCATGGGTCATCCTAATTGGTATACCATAACAAACGCATTCATCATTTGAGATGTTTTCATATGTGGATAAAACTCTGTCCAAAACTTATTCTTTTCAAAGGTTTTTAACCATACGATCAAATTACTTTTCGTGCATTTAATGCAGACCATCTGCGGTTTATCCATGCAGATGCGAAATCGTCCAACCAGAATATTTGGGCAAATCCAACCTAATGTACATAAGTGTACCAAATATAGAATGATGACCAATGTACTAGAGGGAGTGCATGGATACCAATTCGAAAACTACATTTGAGGTTAAGTTGGGTTGTGTAGTACCTAAGAAGCCTGCTGGGAATCGGATTCGATTTCAGGTTTAGTCGGGCTGTATGGTACCGAAAGAAATGGCTGCATCATTAAGTGGCTGTATCAATTAATTGGGCTGCCCCAAACAAGGGATGCATCGACATATAAGAGTTGCACCAAACCAATTGGCTGCAGAAACTAATGGGCTCCATCCATCAATAGGCAGCACAAACCTAATGGCTGCATATTGTGCCAATCAGTGGCTGTAAAGTATAAATGGGCTGCACCAAACCAGTTGGCTGCAGAAACTAATGGGCTACATATTGTGCCAAGCAGTGGCTGCAGAGTATAAATGGGCTTCACCAAACCAGTTGGCTGCAGAAACTAATGGGCTGCAGCGTATGCATGGACTGCAGCGTATACCTGGGCAGCATAAATCTGTTGGGCAGAGTATAAATGGCTGCACTCAATAGTGGCCTACAAAACATAATGGCTGCACGATGAGGCTTCAAAACTGATGTGGCTTATGATATTCAAATAACAGTGGTTCGTTGTGTTTAACTGATATGTGCTACAATATGGATTTGGGATACATAATCTGATTGGGTCGATAATAACTACTGTGGATGTATTCACTAGATGACTGCTATTTGAGCCACAACAGATCCAAGACGTGTATATGAGACTTTTCTTTTCGGCAATATTTCAAACGGATTATAGGCATGTATATTAGACTCTTCTCTTTGGCAATAATTCTAACAAATAACAGACGTCTATATGAGACTTTTCTCTTCGGCAATTTTTCAAACAGATTATAGATGTGTATATTACACTTTTCTCTTCGGTAATATTGCAAACAGATTATAGAGATGTATGCAAGATTTTTAGTAGAGTTAGTTGTGTCTACCTCTGTTTTTCTCAGAATCTCTGCGACGTCTAGCACTTCGAGGAGCTTTTTCTCACACGAACTGCTTGCCGCGATGATGAAGAAGGGCTCCAAATCATCAATTTCTCTGGCTCCAAGGGTTTAGATTGATAGGGGTTGGAGGAGGGAGCTGGGTTTAAATGAAGAGGTGAGAAGAGGGTGAGTGTTTGTGGGTTCTATATATAGCCCCTCCCTTGAAATCTGATGCATGCAGCCCATGAGTCAGTGCCGTGTAGCCACCTTTCCTCTTCACTTTTCTTCAAACAACAGGTTGGAGCTGCTTTGGGGCTCGGTTCATACCCAATCCTCCATGTGATGGTACCACTCCAGCCATTGTTCTCAGCTTTTCTCAACCGTCAACCCCTAAAGCTGCTAGAGTCTAGGTCCCTAATTTATTTTAAACTCATTTGTCTTCTTTTGCACTCAAATAAGGACCGACAACAACTTCTCTATGAATTGTCAACCAAGGGTCTCACGTGGGTAGCTAGGGTGTGTTGCTAGGTTGGGATTGTCCATGTTTGACACCTTCTAAATGGTTGGAGATGAAGTTAGAAAATTTAATGGGCTTAGTTAATGTCCCATCCTTTGTGTAGGGCGGTTTAGATTGTTAGAACTAAAGACTCATTAATGTCCAACTAGTTTAAGAGTTATCATGACCCAACTGGACTTTTGATCAAACTGGCTCAACTTAGTTTATATGCTACAGATCTGACTAACATAGTCTGGACTAAACCCACAGGACCCGCTTTATTTCCGTTTCAACTGAGCTGGCCTATTAGACCAGTCTAGCTCGCTAAATTTAACAAGGAACTGGGTCTGGATCAATCTTGGACCCCTCCCGGCCCAAATCGTAGTTTTGGGGAAACTCGACCCTCCTGTCTCGACATATTTAATTGATCATGTATTTATTACTAAAGGGTCTTGGGTCATGAGTTGTAGCTAACCATGTAAACCCCGACAGATTTTATTTTATTTATTCATTTTTTTTTTTTAGATGGCGACGAACATGTTCGTTCAAATATTCAGACCTTTGAGAATTGTAAATATGCGTCAGGATAGTTCAGTGTGTTACAAAAGGTTTGCTCTGATACCATGTTGAAGTTTGTGTGTGTGTGTGCGTGTGTGTGTGTGTGAGAGAGAGAGAGAGAGAGAGAGAGAGAGAGAGAGAGAGAGAACCTTGAGGCTACATTGTGATAATCTTACTTATTCTTTCATTCATAGAGAATACCTCTATATATAGAGCAGTGTTCTTAAAGGGGGCCAGAGAGGCCGCCCGGGTGGTTTGGGGTGGGTGAGGCGATTTATAAATTAATGGACTTTTACTGGGTCGGATCGAGCTATTAAAGGGTTAGACATATGCCTTTTTTTTATTGGACACCACCCAACCCGACCCGTTGACGACCCTTACCCTTAAACTTTAAAGCCCTTCTTGCCTAGGGATAAAAGCTCCTTACCGACATTTAAACACAGAATGGTGTTTAAATGATCTTATACCACAGAAGTTAAGACTTTTAATCTCACACTGTTGAAGTGTGATTACCATTATGCCACGTGGTGAACATCTGCAATCAATCTAAATTGTCCAAGTGGCAATCTATCATTGAAACATGTCTTATCCCAAAGAAACATGCCTCTAAGTGGATTTGAATCATATAATTGATGATCTTATAAGTGGATTTGAATGTTATATACGTTTATGTTGAAATAAGGTTTGTATATTACTATATAGATGTATATATATACACATACATATATTTCGAGGCCACCCGGATCTTGAGGCGCCTGCTTGGGCACCGCCCGACAACTTTCGCCCGAACATCTACCCAATTGCCCGAACCCGCCCAACGACTTTAAGAACATTGATATAAAAGTTAGTACAACTAAGAATTTAATCACAATCTTTCTAGATAATCAACATTTAAATTACTTTTAACAATAAACTAAATCAAATCTAATGTAATATAATCAATCTAACCATCCAACATTTCTTTCTTAAATTATAAGATACATATCACATGATGTGTATCCATATAAGATATATTCAAATATCTTACAGATATATTATGATTATATGACTACATTGTTGCTATTCCAATATATTTTGGGTTACAAGATAGAGGCCCGATATATAGAGAGCTACATAGCGACTAATTACATTATTACTGAATGTGAGACTAAAGCCTACTATGCACACCTCTCATACTAGTGTATCCGGTGTTACTCAATACATATTTCACCACATATTACATTTGTAACACTCCCCCTCAAGTTGAGTATCATCGATGCTCAACTTGCCAATGACAAGGAAAGGAGCCCTTGAACCATCTCCCTCTTACATTGATAGGGCAAAAACAAAGGACTATAAATTCGCAAAAGAGCTACTTTCCTAGTAGCAATAAAAAACCATAAGGCCGATAAAATGGTTGCATATAACGACATCAAAAGGCCACTCATCAGACAACAAAAGATGTATGGGTTAAACACCTCATACACATACATACATC
Organism: Chloranthus sessilifolius; assembly: GCA_021018995.1. Taxonomy (NCBI): domain Eukaryota; kingdom Viridiplantae; phylum Streptophyta; class Magnoliopsida; order Chloranthales; family Chloranthaceae; genus Chloranthus; species Chloranthus sessilifolius. The sequence continues at coordinate 76,121,525 of CM037587.1, forward strand.
GACATAAAAAAGAAGAAAAAGAGGAAGAGAGAGATTGCAGTATACAATACAAAGTAACACCATCAACTTTCTTTACGTATCTTGAGGCAACAATCACAAATATCTTTAAAAATATCATCTTCAAAGATCTTAAGCTAGCATAAGCACTAGCAACACACAGCCTTCCAAAACCTTCTTTACCATCTTAGCGGAAAAGAACAAAAAAATAAAATAAATTTCTTTGTACCACTTCCTTCTCAATCTATCCACATCTTCAACCCATCCCTCATCTTCATCTTACAGCGATCTCATCGTTTTCATTAAAGATTTCTCAATGAGATACATCACACGATTCATCTTCGATTGATTTGAGGAGAGATCATGGAGATCTGATCTAGTAGGCCACCGGCTCTGATAGACTTCAAGTTGAGCGGGATGCTATAGTGATGGACGTCGCAGACAAATGATGACTACCATTAAGTATGAACGGATCGTTTGACCATTCATCAACATCAATTTCATGAAGATCAAAGGTTCATATCTCTTGTAATCAATTGCATGTTTTTTTTTAAAGGAACATGCGATTGCGGGACGATATTAGAATATATCTATTAAGATTCGCATCATATGATGTGTATCTTATAATTTAAGAAAGAAAGATAGGATGGTTGGATTGATTAGGTTAGTTTAAATTTGATGTTTATTTTAGAAAGTAATTTAAATGTTGATTATCTTGAAAAATTGTGATTAAATTCTATGAGTTGTACTAACCTCTATATGTAGAGGTATTCTTTATGGATTGAAAGAATAAGTAAGATTATCACAATGTAGCCACAAGGTCCCCTTTGTCTACATCATAAACTTCAACAATCTCTCTGAGAGTGACATTTATACTAACTGTGCAGGGTCTTTTCCAACTCTGTTCGCCATACATATGGTGGGTGATTTATCTAAGCTGCTAACCTCGTGACGAGCATATGTGATCATAATAGTCGACAAAAAGTGGTGCTCTCAGAATGGATACTCTAACTAGGTAAATGCAAGCTGATGTTTGGGTTGAGATTGGTTATAGTTTGTATAGCAGGAAGAAAGGCCTGAAGTTAGTTGAACTGGGAAGACTGACGAAGTCTATATGGAAGAAAGTTGGGGGTTAGGTCATGTCAAAATAGATTTTGGTATGCTGGCTTGGCTTAAAGAGTGGGACAAAGAAGGGAAAGGTGTGGTATATTTGGCTCAATTTGGAGGTCGCTTGGGCGAGAATGGAGTTTGCCCAAGCTAACTCAATAGCCACTAGAAGTCTATCTTGGACTCGGTTTGACTTGGTTCGTTTAATGTCGCCCAGGCGAGATTTGTGGTCGCCCGAGTGAATATGAAATGTTTTTAGATGTCTCCGGTCACTCGAGTGAGATCCGAGCTCGCCCGAGTGAGTGTAGATACGTCTTGGTTCCACAATTAGCAGTTTTTCTTTGGTAAGGAGTCTAATTGTCAAGGCTTCTATATAAGGGAAACCTTATGGACGAATTTGAGTGGAGAAGAAAAGAGCTTTTGGAGATTTGTTTGTAAAGCTTGAGAAAAACCCTCTAGGGTCTCTCTTATGGAGAGAACTTGGGATTTGGGTAGCAAGTGTGGCTCTCTTGTGGAGTGCTTTGGTAAACCCATTTAGGGTTTTTGGTGAAAGTGCACTTTGGATATTGTGTCGGAGAACTTTGGGGTTTTGTATTTGTTCTTGGATCTTTGGAGTTCTCTTGTTTTGGGAAAGATTGGAGAATAAGATCTCTATTGTTTGTAGCCTTTGTGCATCTTCTTCTTGATAGTTGAAACACTTTGTTTGTCCGCCTGTGGAGTTAGGCTTAGGCCGAATGATGTAATTCGTGTTCTTGTTTGTGGTGTGATCTGTTTCTCTCTCTCTCTCTCTCTCTACTATTTTGCTTTTTTTCGTTATTTGATTTATTGATTGTTTTCATCACACGTGAAAGCCATTAACAAGATTGGATGTGCAAGAGCTTTCTAGGGGTGTAAGGGCTTTTGCACAACAAAAGGCAATCTGTTAGAGATTAAACTCGCTAGGGCCTTTATAAATGTGGGTGTAAGGGCTGGAATCTCCAGTGCCCAACGAAAATCAGAGTTCATAGAGCTTTTTGCCTCTTTAGAAGTGGAAATAGGGGAGGGTAGACGCAGACAAGGATGTCGGTCGAAAAGGGACAAAGTGAAGTGAATTTTTTTGCAATCAGCAGTGAACTATGAGGGTAAGAGAAAAGGAAAGAGAAAAAAATGAATGATAGTGAATGGAGAGTGGTAAGGGGTCGTTTGCAGTCTTGAAGATCTTTTCATGGAATATTTAGGGCTTGGGGAAGCTAAGAAAAGATTGAAAATAATAAAAAATTCCTACGAGGCAGAAAGATGGACATTCTGACATTCTAGGAAACAAAATGAGATTTTTGCACGAGTTCGAAAGTGAGACCTTAGTGGAAGGAAATTACTAGGAATGGGAATACGTAGACGCATTAGAATCGACAAGGGGCTTATTGACTATTTGGGAATACTGACTGCTATAAATTCTTGATTCAAAAAGTGGACTCTATTTGCCAAGCGTAAAATTCAAGGATGCATAAATGGGAAGATGTCGATGTTCACAAATATGTATCAGCCAAACTGCCAAACTGGAAAGGGATGGAGAGATGAGTTTTGGAGGGAGCTAAAGAAGGTAAATGAGGATTGGGATGTGCCATAGTGCGTTGGAGGGGATTTTATTACCATTACGTTTTGTGAGGAAAAGAAAAGGGAGGTTGTCTGACTTCGAGCATGAGAAAATTTGGTCAATTCACTATGGATTGTGAGATGATAGACATCCCTAGGATGGGATTGAAATTTAGTTGGACTAATGTGCATGAGAACCCAATGATGTCTAGGCTCGATAGGTTTGTTGGTTGTGTGGAGAATGGGAGCAACATTATAGTAACCTTGAATTTTCGACATTGCTGAGGCTCATATCTAATCACACTTCAATTATTTTGTGCTCTAAGGTTCAACAATAGGGGCCCACTTCTTTTAGGTTCGAGAATATGTGGTTATTATGTGAGGATTTTGGCAACCTGGTGAGATCACGATGGACCTTTTGAAATCTGGAAGGGGATGCTCAAGTGAGGTTTACATCAAAACTGTGATGGCTCAAGCGAGAGATTGAAAAGTGGAACCGCGTGGTTCTAGACGATGTACAAATGCCAATGAAAGAAATCTTTGGAGAAATTTAGGTAATCGGTACAAAAAAGGAGAAAGGAGTAATCTCATTGAGTGAAAGGGAACGGAGGAAGTCCTTGTTGGAGAAATATAATCTGACAATGAAAGGAGAAGAAATCCTATGGAGGCAAAAGGCAAAGTTAAGTTAAAAGAAGGAGACGAGAACACCAATTTTTTCCATGTCATGGCTAATGCTTGAATAATGGTCAACACAATCAAACAATTGCAGGTAGGGGAGGTTTTACTAGAGGAGGAGATTGCAAAAGAAATGGTCAGATAATACAAGAAACTATACTGATATGCAAGATGGAGACGACTGACGACCCCTGCTAGATGGTATTGCCTATTGAGGAGAGGGCTTGGCGCAAGTTGAGGAGAGGCTTACTTGCCTCTTTATAAGACTTGAGTGTAGGATTTCCTTGTAATGGTTAAGGTTTTAATTTAATCCCATCATTGATGAACTTGTAGGTGTTCCTGCTCTCATGATGCTTGCGATCGTATTGCAATGTTCTTCCTCCCAATCAATAAGTGGCATGTGTCCATAGGTGCACTATCACACTACCAAGCATCATATGGTCACTTAAATCTCACCACCATTATTAAACTATTAGTCCTTTATAAGGGTTTGGAGGTATTTATTCCTTTAATTTCAGCTTTTGGAATATTTCCCGTGCCATAATGTTCTCTTAACTACTGCCATTGATGATAAGAGTGCACAATTGACCATCCAATGTACACGTAACATAGAATATCAATTGTTGTTGCTTTCAATTGTCTCCTTTACGCAATAGTGATCAATACTCTTTGAATGAGGGAACTCTGTCCATTTACATCATCTTCTGCCTCCATCGTCTTTTGCTTCATCTCCTCCATAATTTGTCGGCTTTTCCTCCTGTGCCTTTTCCCATCAATTTTGTCTTGTGTTAAGTTTCACTCGCACTACATTTTGTTGCTTAGGGAATTTGAAGGAACTATGCCTTATGACACGTGAAGAGCTTGATCTCCCCTTGATTTTCTTAGGATGATTGTGTAGGTGTACCCGCTCGATCTTATCTTCCTTCCCCCATTTGAAGGTTTAAATTGATTTGTGATCATTTGTTTCTCCCACAAAACTGCACCTCATATTGAGGTTTCTATTAGGGATCTCTTCACTTTAAGGGCTCTTCAGTACTTCTCATCCACCATTCCAAATCAAGGTTTATCACCCCTTGTATATATTGATGCCCTGACTAATACGTATCGGCTGATATCAATATGTATCAATCAATATTGGCTGGTATGGGGAGGAAGAAAAAATGAGAAAACTTAAAAATTCAATATGCAACGGCCGATAATGATACATATCAGTGGTATTATCTAATTCCTACTAATACTTGGGCGATACTGATACCTGCCCTTATAGCGATATTAGCCAGGCTAACAATCAATATGTATCGGTATTGGTAGACACTTTAAACCATGCTCCAAATGTCATGTGTAATGATCTCCTCTTGAATTTGTGATTGGAGATTGTTGATGTATTGACCAACTTGTTGCTCTTCCAATACATCTAAATTAGCCAGTGTGGTAAGGAGATGAAACTTGTTCACATATTCTATCATGCTTCTATCACATTTCAGTAAATTTTAGCATTGTTGATAGAGGTCTCTAATGTAATTGGCCTCTAAGAACTTGCGTCGAAGATGTATCTTTATCTTCTCCCATGTCGAAATCTTCTCGTCTTTAAATGAATATGACCGATTGGACATTTTCCCACCTTGCTAATGCATAACTGAAAAGTTTGGTTGTTACCATGGTATCAAAACTCGGTCGATACCGGTACGTATCGGTTTCGTTGAGAACCAATACCGATACCACCTTGTTACAGATATTGGGGTGGTATCAATATCTGTATCGGACCGATACTGTCTTGATATTGGCCGATACAACCAATTTTTTACATTTTTTAAAACTTTTTTTTCCAAAAAAAATCGATAGATACGATATCAGTGATATTGTATCCGTATCGATTGATATCGGTCCAAGATGGACCGATACCCGATACCAATACGGAGATTGATACCTTGGTTGTTACAAATTTCACTCAACAGTGATTTGGGACCTCTTTCAAGTTGAAACTATTCTCTACCTTCCCCATTTACTTGATAATTCTTCTATATCCTTTCTCATTAAATTTCGACATCTCCACCTTGATTCCATGATCCTGCATACGATCTAGAGCCTGATGTTGTAATTGTCAGCTCTAAATGGTCTCAGAGCCCCTCGTTGATGATATACATTATTGATAGAACGATCATAATCACTCTCATGACCATCCAAGTCCTTGTCATTCTTTGGTTCTTCTCTAAGCACTAGGATAGGAAGATCAAGCCTTTGGTTTATCTCCTCTTTTGATTGTTCAACTCATTGCTTAGTGTTCAAGGGTCATAATGATGACATATTGCTCTCTTTCCAATACTCATACCCACTCTAATGCCAATTGATGTGAACCTCAGCTCGCTCCGACATACGATGAAATAAAAGCAAACAAGATAATCTTAATAACTAGGAACTGGCCATTTTTGTCTGTTTTCATGAGGGGTAGTTAGTCCTTAGTCTAGGCCATGTTTAGAGATTGGTAGTAGTTGCATGGATTTACTTTTTATTCTTTTCCCTATTCACTGTTACTCTCATTGTTGTTGAAATAGGGTGTGTGCATTTAAATCTTGTCATTGTCAATGTATTGATTCTATTTTTCGTATTGTTGGAATTACTTGTGACTTTTTAGGGTAGGTGTAGCTTTGTTTATATAAGCAAATAGTTAGATAGGTCATATGGATAATAATTATTTTATGTTTTGAGTAAGTTATAAAATTAGTGTTAGATTAATTCTTAGTTTAGATGTTTTCAAGAGATTCTTAGTAGTTGAATGCATATGGTTTTATTTTTTTTCCAATGCATTGGTCCTCCTCTCATTGTGTTGGAATATGATATTTGCATTTAGGTCTTATCATTTTCCAGGCATTGATTCCCTGCATATATATTGTTGGAATTACACATGACTTTATGGGGTAGGTGTATCTATGCCTATGTAAGTTCATAGTTAGATGGGTATCATAGATTGTTATTGTGCAACGTTGCGGTGATGGATGAGATTGGAGTTTCCACACGGAGCTTTTGGTTTTCCGGGAAACCAAAATAAAATATTATGAGTACTAAAGTGTTGTAGTTGACTCCGATTTACCTGCCTACGCCAAAGACGCTAGCAAGGAGTTTGGTTACTGGCTAGGAAGGTGTTAGGCACCTATTGGCCCACTCAAGGGAGTGGTCTCTACTATGGCCGAAGGAAAATTGAATGGGGATTATGACCTCTTGCCCGAAGGTGAATTGTAGCTTCTAGAGCCCCCTTTTGCTGTAGGAGAAATGGCGCCCTAGAAGAAAAAGAGGAGAAATGGGCAACACTTCCCAATACCCGAAGGTACACGGGCCCTTATCTAGCTCGTTGCACAACTGAAAGTTTGACGGCATAACAACTTAGATGACAACGTAGAGGGAAAGCCTAAAAGGAAAAGAAAAAAGGTGAGGGAGAAGGAGATGAAAACCGGTTCGGGTGAACCCCAAACACTTTATAGCAGCCCCATCGGTCCTTCACTCTACGAGTACTCCGACTTGACTTTCGATTGTATCGATATGAGATGGATGATCTAGGGTTTCAGAGTATGGGCTAAGGCTTGGAGGCTAGGAAGTTTTAGAGATTTGGGTAGAGTTTCCTTGCTAAAAAATTAGGATCCCTAAATGAGTTGGTGGGGTTCTCTATCTATAGAGAACAAAGTGATTAGTCAGTTCTTAATGGAGTTTAGGATTCTAATCATGGGTTCGGTTTAGGTTGAGGGACTTGTATAAGGATTTGGGGATTTTGGTGGCTCGGAGAAGATGAAAATGAGTTTTAATGGTGGATAATTGGGTAGCCACTTAAATGGCATAAAAGAAATTCAAGGGATGTTTAGGGCATGAAGGGGAAGTTTAGAGTCCTTCCCCAATGTCTGGGATGGTCCACAAGTCAAACTTAATCCATTGGGATTTTAAAATTTCGAAACAGTAGGTCTTAAGTCATGCGTGCATACTATGCACGCATGGATAAGTCCTCAAAACTAAGAAGTTAAGGACCCGAGCTTGGGTCTCCCTGCAAAAATGGCACTCTAAGTCATGCGTGCATATCATGAACGCATGGCTTGCAACCTCCAAATTTTACCTGGAGGGGCTGTATACTCCTCTTAATTTGAGAGGGGTAGGGGGGGGGGGGATGCTGACACTAGTCTGATTAACTGGGGGATATCCCGGAGATTGGGAGCGGATTCTAAGGGTTGCTCTATGGTTCCTAGGGTTATGGGGTTACATGGGATGCCATCAGAAGCCTCAGGTCGTGACTGGAAGAAGGGCAGGTTGATCATGATCTTGGGCCAGTTTTGGGTGTCTACAGTTATCATCTTATATTTTGAGCAAGTTATAATGAGTATTTATCATGTTTTGTTCATTTGAGTTGTAATCAAGTTTTAGGTAACTTTATTAATATTATACACTCATATTCTTTTTTGAATCTTCTTCTCTTTGTTTCTGTTTGCTTTACCGGTTTTGGGCTCTTAGTTTCAACTCTGATTTGAAAACTTTAATTGATTGCCAATGTCTTCAGTTAGGAACCTGGATTATCTTGTTTCTCTAGATATTAGTAAAGCCTCAAGGATTTGAGTTTGTTAATGTTTACCAAAATACTTAAGAGAACAAAGAAAGATAAAGTTCTTCTTTGAAGGATGAATTTAAGCAGAATGTATAACAACCTTGGCATGGAATGTTATCTCAATAAAGAGCTTTGGGATGTTTGCCAAAGACTATACAACATTTGAAGTGTAAATGTTGGAAATTGCTAATGAAAAAAAGAGTGGATGGCCAAAAGTTCCAAGGCTTCATTGACTTTGAAGAAGTCTAATCATTGTGATGTCGTTGGACACATTGCGAGTTGTATGGCAGCATGCTACATGTGACATTTGACAAACCTTAGGCTGTGTTTGACTCTGCTCTTTCAGACGGAAGAGCAGCTCTTTTGATTTTTTGCTCCAGCGGGGAGCTGCTTAGTAATAGAACTGCTCTCTGCTCTGGTGGAGAGCAGGGTGGAGAGCTGTGCTGCTCTTTTAAGAGAAAGCCCAAATGCAGCCTTAGAGATCTTATTGAACAAGAAGAATATTGCGCGGCTTCACTCGACACATGGACAAAAGGCCAGTTATTGTTTGCATGATAGATTTGGAAAAGGCTTACGATAGAGTAATGTAGAACCTTATTAACTGCATCCACCAAAGATTGGGCTTTGGTGATAAGTGGAGGACTTGGATGAAAACCTGTCAGATGTCCCTATTTCTCGATCATCATTAGCAACTCTCCAAATGGCTTTTCCCTAGTTCTACGGGTCTCCGGCAGGGAGACACGCTCTCTCCTTTCCTCTTTTATTCTAGTAGAAGTCCTTAGCAGACTCATTGATCGTGCTGTTAGCTTGGGCAATATTGAAAGTTTTTCAAGTCACCAGATGAGTCAAGTATCTCATATCCAATTTGTCGACGACATCATCCTCTTTTGCAACTCGTCAAGGGATTATTTGTTGAATGTGAAGTTCTTCTTCAGGTGTTTCGATTTGGTATTGAGCTGGAAGATGAACCTGTGCAAATCTGCTCTTCTTGGCATCCATACGGAGACTCTCATGGATTGGGCACCTTTCTTCAGATGTAATGTGGGCAATGTTCCTATCAAATACCTTGGTCTGTCGTTATCTATTGGCAAAACCCACATTTCTGCATGAGTTCCGATAATTGAAGGAGTTGGTACGAAATTATCTTCGTGGAAAACACTGATAAAAAAAAATTATCTTCGTGGAAAAGCAAGTTAATCTGTTGATGGGAGTCACCTTACCAAAGCTGTGTTACCAAATCTGCTGTTGAAAGGCAGAAAAGAAGATAGAAAATATCATGAAAACTTTTCTTTGGAGTGGCAACAAGGAGAGAAGGAAGATCCATTTGGTCAGTTGGGGCACCGGTTACTTGCCCAAATCTGATGGTGGTATGGGCATCTGTAGGATGACGCCCATGAATATTGAATATGGCCCTCCTTGGAAAATGGCTTTGGAGATTGGACACGATCTGGAGGCGTTTTGGGATAAAGTGGTTTCTTTCAAGTACAAAGTTGCTAAACGTGGGTCAGATATCAGGAGCACCAACGGACACAAATGCTCTGGTTGGTGGAAAGGAGTCATTAATGGTTTGTTCCATTTCAACAAATACCTGCATTTCAAGATGGGTTGTGGTGTATCTATTTTTGGAGTGATCTGTGGCTCTCAGATGCCCCTTTAATTCAGCAACTCCTCATGATTGTCAAGCTGGTGGTTAAACCCCCTCTCCAATGTCAACGAATGTGTGGACTATAGTATCGATGTGGCTGTTTGGAATGTTAGGCTGTGTGGAAACCTTTAGGATAACGAAATCCTGAAGTTCCTTCTACTGCTCTACACTTTGGAATCAGCCCCTAAGTGCAGCTCCAGTGAGGATTGCAGAATCTGGGTGCTGAATGCCAAGGGCATTTCATTATCAGTACCTTTTACAAAATACCTAACCAGAAGACGTCTCATCTCCCAGGCCTGGACGGGCATTTGGAAAATCGAAGCCCCTCCTTTGGTGCTTTTCTTCTGGTGTGTTGTGTGGAATAAGATCAAAACTGTTGAGATGTTGGTGAGAAGGGGCTTGGTCATCCCAAATCATTGTATTATGTGTTCCCTTGATGGCGTATCTACTGACCATCTCCTTCTCCACTGTCCTATGCTGGTCTTGATTTGGGATTTTTTTAGAAACAAATAAAAGATGTTTGGAAATGCATCATACCTAGAAGGGGAAGGGGCTCACTTATTGCCCAGGTTCAGGACAAGTTTGCAACCGATGTGGACCAAAGCATCCCATTAGGCGGGAACAGGGTCACAACCCCTGGGCCTCTACCCCTCCCTAGAGCCTTTACTCCTCTCCCCCACTTGATTGTAGAGCCGTCCTTGGCCCTAAGTCCACGCTACGTCGGACCCTTGGAGATTTTGGGTCGGGTCGGTGAAGTTGCTTATCGGATTGCGTTACCTCCTCATCTTTCAAGCATGCACAACATTTTTCATGTGTCTATGTTGCGGAAGTACGTGTCTAACCCGACTCATATCTTAGACTATCAGCCTATCGAGCTCCACAATGATATGAACGTGATTGAATAGCCTATACAAATCCTTGATTGAAAGGAGCAAATTTTGTGTGCTAAGCATATCCCACTCGTACTCATGAGGTGGCAGCATCATTTGTCTGAGGAACTACTTGGGAATGCGAGGCGGCGATCCGCGACAAATATCCTCAGCTCTTTGATTAAGGTATGTAAATTTTGAGGACGAAATTTTTATGAGGTAAGAATGTAAAGATCCTGATTTCAATATCGTTTTACCCAATGACTTTTGATATCGGTGCTCTTGATTTAGAACAATTATTTATAATTACAACTATTAAGTTGCATTATCATAATAGAATATTACTGCATTATATGTGAATTATGAGTATAAATCTACAATAATTGTATTATATAACGCAACTACCTCTGCGATTGTTAACGAAGCCTATGGTTCAAAGCGTAACCATGTCTAATATTTTATTAGGATAAAACTCATTATTTTAGTTTTTCCTAAATATGTAATATAGAGTACTCTTTTTGGCATGTATGCTCAACACGTTATATTAACCCCAACTCCCATTCTTGTTCATACTTCCCTCCATTTGAGTCCACATGCAACCGTGGGCGTATGTGGTTTCTAGTACTTGTTCAGTTTAAGAGAGAAACCCAATTAGTTATATAATGGTTCAAGGGATACCCATGGCACCAACTACCCTTTACAACCCACCCTTCTTTACATCAAATTTTCATAAGATTTAAATTAAGTAGTTGTCCACGTGAGACCCTAGTCTTGACAACTCACCCATCCTCCTGAAACTCTCTACACTCTCACATCACGTGACCCACATAAGAGCCTCAAGATCTCTTTTAATTTGGAAGCCTTTGTATAGGAAGAGTCCAAATAAGATGCAGTAGCAACCGTTGTCTCACCTCCCTCTTTCACGTGGGCAACAGCTATCCCCCTTCTCTCTAAATTTTTGGGTCACAAAGTCAAGTACCCCACGTTTTCGTTTAGAGCTTAGGCCACTTTCCTAGAAATTCCCCAATCTTCTAAGTATTCATGCTATTAGGAATTCTAGAGACGCATCATCACACAAAGCCCCATAACCTCATGATCTCGTCCTTTTATCCTACAGAAGCCACGTCTATGAGCCACTTTAGTTTCTTTCAATCTGAGGAGAATCCTCGACCTTTCAATCTCATCCCTTGTGTTCCTCTTCTTCAGGAAACCACAAACCATATCTTTCCTCTCAAGGACAGCCTAGCACGCAGCCACCTTGTGACCTCTTTCTCTCTCTCTCTCTCTCTCTCTCTCTCTCTCTCTCTCTTTGAATATATAGAAGGAAAGGAAGAGGGTAAACATTGCACCGTCATTGCACAGCCCTGTCACATCACCTGTGTTCTCTATTGGATATACAACACGTAATCCGCTTCTACTACTCGATCTCCCCTCGCGTGAAGCACCTCAACAGTATGCAACCAATCTCTCCTCTTTTCCTGTCACAAATTTCATGAAGTACATCGCTTATCTTTACAACAACGCATTGATATCTTTCTATCTTTTTCTCATTATTTTGTTTCTTTTAGAGTAGAAGAATGAATTGGACTTAAGATCATAGAATTCTAGAAGTGTGTTGTCACTTCCTCAATCGACGACTAAACAATAGGAATCAACATCCGGATTTTGCGATGTTAGGAATCGAGTTAAGGGGATTCTAACGAACACCAATGTTTGAAGCCTCTGATTCATAGGATTTTAATGAAGGTTAATAGATGAATATATGTCATTAATTGATCAGTGACGATCGAATGCATCGTGGTGCTTCCTATTGTCGTCGATTCGTCATTTAAATACTATATGGGTTGAGATCGTGTGAACATATTAATTCACGCTTTTCAAGGTTAGATTGGTGTGCTGCCACTTACTTGGGGAAGTTAAGTTGAACACTTTGACTTTCCCACAATTCGGCCTCTTAGGTTTCGACGAATGTTCGCCAAATGTGCCCATATTGTGGTTTGAAAGAATTTTAATGAGACCAGAATGTGTAATCTGCCAACTTTGGCAAACCATAAAAAATGGTATACGCGTCCAAATGAGGTGCTGCCAATTCCTGTTGGAAGATGGTATGCCCCTCTATATTGTTTTGTGTTTTGACCCGAGGCTAGTTCGGCCTCAAAACTGTTCGAATCTGGCCCCAAAGTTAGGCCCGATTCGGACCTGCCAGCACTGCAATTGCAGCCTGGATCCTGGAACTTTTAAGTGTTGAATTTTTCAGACCTTTGACTCCTCTGATCTTCAGGATGTAGTAGGATTCACGAAATTTTCAGTGGGGGGGGGCACTGTCCCGTGCACTTGCAATCAAACAGAGCATATTTTCTTGAATCTGCCTTCAAATTTATTTAATAATAAGTTATAAATTTGACCTTTTATGCATCTTTGACCGCATATTGTCATGCGTATGAGTATACTATTTCACCTGTCTTGACATGACCTACTCATGGGTGTTAGTTTCGTTTGAAAGAGACATCCTTTGAAAATGTTGAAATTGGGAGCACTCTTTGGCCCGATTTGTCGATGTGGAGTTCCTAGTTAACTCTAATTATAGTTGAGGTACATGTTCACATTACTTTAGATATTTTTTTCAAACACTTCACCATGCGATCAAGATCGTCAGATCTTGGTATCCTTGGTAAAGAGAAAACATTAGAATGGTGTACTAATTGATTTAAGGCTCTATTTGAATTAAATGATTATATATATTAATGAATTAAGAGATAAGATAAAAAGTATTTACGATATGCCTTCAGCGTGATATTTAGTCACACGAATCATGTTGAGCCTTTGATATATGGTTATCTCAGTGTTTTCTAAAGCTGTAGTGGTATGGTACATCATAGTGGAAGATTCCTTACAACGGTTTCATAGTATCGTGTACGACATGACTGGTTGTGCTAACATCTCATGTTTATCCAAATACGTCGGTTAAGTACTACAAGAAGGGTGCAAGTGAGAAAAATAAGAATGACGTCAATATAAGATTGAAAATATCTGATTTTGACACATCAAATACGAATCTACGAATTTAGGATATAAGGATCACATTGAATTTTAAACCCCCTCATTATTTTGATTAGTATGAGTTATAAAACTTATGGATACATGACTGTATAAGACGCCAAGGAAGCAAGCTACATTTATATATATATATATATATATATATATATATATATATATATATATATATATATATATATATATATATGTTGGATTATGGACGGATCCTGTGCTACGACACACTTTGAACAATCGCACAAGCTGCCTGCAGGAACTACTACACTTTGAAAATTATTCTAGAACGACAATAGTTAGGATCCCTACCATTAGTTACAAGTAACCATGGTAGCCGGTCGCTAAACGAAGCATTTTGATAATTCAATTGAGCATTTTAGGAGTATATGTGCTACCTTAATTTTGTAAAAAAAGAAAAAGTATGAACGACAATCTTGGTGCGTTGGTGTTTTTCTTGTTCTGTAGTCATGCCATGTTTGTGTTGTGTTACAGTTGTCTTTGAAGGCTTTTCTTGTTACATTGTTCTTCTAGTTTGTTAAGCTACCATCAATTGAACCATCTTCTTTCTGCAGCCATAGCTGTTTCACGAGATCACAAGCCGGACCAAACCGATGAGCGGCAACGGATCGAGGATGCTGGAGGATTTGTGATGTGGGCTGGTAAAGCACAACCTTTCCCTTTGTAACACTATGGTTCTTTGACCCCAAGCTTCTTAGATTTTGATGCTTCAAGCATCTTTATGATTATATACAACTTACGGTGCTGAGAACTAACATCAACTGCAGGTACTTGGCGAGTTGGTGGTGTTCTTGCTGTCTCTCGTGCATTTGGTGATAGACTATTGAAACAGTATGTTGTTGCAGATCCTGAAATTAAGGTCTGAATCTTTTTGATGCTTTATTGTCAACCTGCTCATCACATTTATTTAGGGTGTTTGATTTTATCTGTAACCTACATTTAATTCTCTTATCTTTATCCTGTTTGCTATTTCCTGTAATCAATCATCAACCATACACGCTAGCTCTGAGTCTGGTGCAAACTTGTGTCAGGTTTGTTTTAGATGCTTTTGAAATCCATCAGTGTACAGTTTCCAGGGGACCAGGGGAGAATTAAGCCCAATTTCTTGACATCTCCAAGACCCTAGTCAAAAAAATTTATGATCAAAACATCGTAGTTGTTTTAAATTCTCAAATGATATTTCAATGTTCTAGAAATTAATTTGATAGTTCACAGGTGGGCTAGTTGAATTGAATCATTAAACTGGGTGGTAAACCCTAAGACTCTTTTATATTATTTTTGGGAAATTGAAACAAATTTTGGTTTTCTTAATTTAATCTCGACTGATCAATCACTCATTATAATGAAGCCAGTAACACTATTGCACACTAGTTGCAATACCATTTCATCTCCTTCATTCTGTAAGATAAAACTAACTTAACATCTTGAGCAGCCAACAAATCTACATTCCCTTTTTTTAGTGCTACAATGATCTATTCAAAAATTTCAAGAGATGGGATTCATGTCTTTTTGTGAATCACTTTTATGAGAATCAAATTGAACTTTAAACTATATATTTAAGTGAGTAAATCCTAGGTTGTTCATTACGGCTTTTCATGTTTCAGCTGTCTACTTTTTTATTGGTTAAGTGTGGAAAATGAATCTCAGCTGCCTAATTTGATTTAATTTGCCAACGACCACAGGAAGAGGTGATCGACAGCTCCCTTGAATTTCTTATCCTTGCAAGTGATGGACTGTGGGATGTCGTGACAAATGAGGTTTCAAAAATTTCTTTTTTCTTATATTTTTTTTTTTCGCATGGTGGATTTGTTGTTAACCTATATTCCACACCTGAAAGTCACCTGTTTCCCTTAATTTGTAAAATATTTCAGGAGGCCGTTTCCATGGTTAAATCCATCGAGGACCCAGAACAGGCAGCCAGGAGGCTGACTGAGGAAGCTAGTGAACGAGGCAGTTCAGATAACATTACTTGCGTAGTTGTCCGTTTCTTGTTTGGTTGACGGGAGACAGCCGTACAGTAACAGCTCTAGGAATGGATCGTCTGATTCATTTTTGGATGGTGCTCTATGTTCGCCTCCAATGAACATGGAGAAATACAAGAACTACTACTGTTTAAAAGCCGTAGAAGAAGAAAAAACTACGATTGAAGCAATACATAAGTCTTAGAAAAAAAACTCAGGTTGCGAGAAAATGTTTATAGCTACTAACCTCCCCCCCATTTACTTGGTTATGAAAAGCAGCAGGATGATGTATGAATCTGTATATACGGAGGTTCTATTTGGATGTTATAGCTAAAATTCTTTTATCTACGCATTACTATGTAAGTCTGATTACTTTTTTGTTTTCCATTGTTTACACATTTTTCTTCTCTTTGATGTGGTTGGGCTGTGGGAGATCTGAGCCTGTTGTGCCACCAGGTTTAAACCATTGAGCGTCAGACTAGTGGCATCTTAAAACTGTTTTTAAGGTATATACCTGCGTTTTGACAGTTATTGCTCGTGACGATGGGACTGTAAGAGTTCATTGCTGATGAATGCAACATGCACGCACCCTACTTTCAAATCTGCTGAGGCACGGGCAATAAAGGTCTTAGCCGGTGTTGTACGGCATTCACTCTTTATATCGAGGTAGAAATTTCACTCTTTATACCTTGGTAGAAATCTCTCTCTCTCTTCGTCGGCATGTTCTTTAATTTGCATCAATGAGAATATAGGCTGAAACAGTTTTAGGGGATTGAAGGTGAAACTGAAAGATAGATGACTATTTTCATATTCCTTTTTTAAGTTTCTTTGATCATCATTTCTGTATGTTATTATGATTTTATAATCACTCTCTGTCATCCCTTGAATCCCATCATTCTTGGTTTTTTTTTTTTTTTTTTTTTTTTTTTTTTTTTTTTTTTTTTTTTTTTCTTCTTCTGTTGTTATTATTATTAAAGTTTTTATTTATTTATTATTATTATTTTTTGTGGTGTCATGAGGGGAAAGGGAAGGAAACGTATTCTAAAAATTGGGCGATTTCATTCCTTTCTAGATTTTCCCAAAAAAAATTTTGTGGGCAGCATCCCGTGAAGAATTGCCATGTCGCCATAGAAAGGTGTTGGAAAAATTGTGAAATGTTGACCCAAAATAATACAGGGAATCGATTTGAGGCACGAGAAATATCGTTATTTTTAAATTAATATTTCCCCCCACTATTTCGATAAAGTGATCACTAATAGGTTACTGACAAATTGGTTTTAAGATACAACGAATCGATTATGTATTCTTGTGAAAGATTTGGTAAATCCGTTCATGCTATTTGAATGCTAAATATTACAAGGACGCTTTGATCAAGACTTTTAAAGATAAAATCATAGAGAAGAAAGGAGACTCTATTGTGTTGTAAAAATAATAATTTTAGATTCCTTAAATAGAAAATCAAGTGGTATGTTAATACATAATTTTCCTATGAAAAGGTGCTACAGGCATCCCTTTGGAAAAGACATCACTTTGGAAAACCACTTCTTTTGCAAATATGCTACTTTGAAAAGACACTTATTTTGAAAGAACACATAACTTTGAAAAAGGTTAGTTTCTCTCATGGAGATTAAGTGCTAACTCCAAACCCTAATAGAAATGGGTCCTACATCTATCTTGCAAATTGACATTGAAGGAAAAAGGTGAGCTTGTTTTCTGTCAATATTTTACATCAAAGATCTTTAGATCATGGCCTACAAATCAGACGGTTTAGATGACATTTTTATTACACGAGTTTTCAAAGGGATCCATTACTTGCACATGGGTTTCCAAGGGGGTCATTACTTACACGCTTTTCAAGTGATATCATCTTTTTTTTAAGGGTACCTATGTTCGCGCCCATGTGTTTATTGAAAGCCACCATGTCGGAAACCTCTTAAAACCCATTGATTGGGTTGAATCAGATGATAGAGATCGTATTTCATTCAAATTTTACACACAAAGGATCTTGAGATCATGCCGCACCTATCAGACGGTTAATTGTTTATTCCATGTGTCACAGATCCCCCAAAAATGGCCCTTCAATCATATGGTACACATCACGCTCAAACATGATTTTTGGGCCATATTTTTTGGATATGTGACATGAAATAAAAAATTGACTTGTCTGATAGGTGCTAAATGATCTCAAGATCCTTTGTGTGGAAGATTGGGGTGAAACACGATCTCCACCATCTAATCTTACCCAATCAATGGATTTTAAAGGGTTTTCGACGTGGGCGCTTTCAGTAAACGCGTGGGCGCGAACAGAGGTACCATTTTTTTAATGACCAAGTTATTTTGGTGGTTGCACCTTGGGCGCCTTGGGTATAGAGGTCAAGAGAGAAAGTGGTTGACAGAGGCATGCTGGTCCTGAGGTTTTGGTGGCCTATGTCGAGATTTTGATATGGGCCCTATTGATATTAATAAATAAAAATTGTAATAGCTCTTAGGGCCGGCCCTAAGGATGTGCCATGTGAAATCAAGATCTGACTATCTGAGGTGCGCCATGATTTCAACGTATATTGTGTGGAAGATTGGGACAAAAAGATCTCCATCGTCTAATTTAAGGTAGTCAATGATTTTTATGATAGAAATATGTGTGTTCTTTACAGGATAAATGGGTGCAAATAATGCCACCCTTTCTAAAATTCCTCAGATTATTTTGATTTAAAAAAATTATATATGGATTAAAGTTTTTATTTCTCTACATATCTTAGTAATTTACTCTAGTGATTGAATAAGCGGTTTATGACGTACATTGTTTAGGTTCAAATATTCTGTTGTAAAATGTTCTCATTTTAATTAATTTTATTAGAGATTGCACTCTACCTGAGTTTAAACGCACAATAGCAGGCTCTTGTGAGAGAATCCTCTCCACAAATTAGTCAACAAATAATGTAGCAAAGAATTATCTCCTAACCCTTAGGGTGACGCCATTTGTACCCGTTTTTCGATTAAAAAAATACTTATTTCCACCGTCAAAATCGTTGACTGACATGAATTAGACGATGGAGATCATTTTTCGACTTAATCTTCCACACAGTAAATGTTCATATTACAATGCACCTATCAGAGTGTCAGATTGTTTTATCAGTAATGTGTGTCTAGCGGATTGTGAGCCTGTGTCCCATCCTTTCTTTGCCGGTGGCCTAAGCAGATCGGGGCCCATGTCTACGGCCCCTCTTGACACCTATAGTGGAGAGAGGTGTAGAGAGAAAACGGCAATGGAGAGAGAGAGAGAGAGAGAGTATGAGAACTTGGAGGCACCAGCCTTGTAATGATGTGGGTAGCCTCCATGGATTAAAATGCTGGAAAACCGATACGTATTGTTCGAGTCGAAAATCGATACATACCGAAACAATAACATATCAGACAATACATTGAATGTATCGTTCGATATTAGCCATATAAAAGGGCGATACAATACATTTAATGTACCATATTGTCCACCTCCGATACTGATTCGTATCGTCTGATACCGATAAGTATTGGACGATACCTATATTTTGATCCATGGTAGCCCGTCTCTTTTCACGACGTACATAAACGAGCAATGGCATGCTAGATTGTTCCTCGTCCGCCGGATTATTGGGGATTTAATCTTCATTTCTGGTTGAATAGGCAGGGAGAGAGAAAACGGTGGCTCTATCAAAAAAAACAAAACGGTGGAGAGCGAAACTTGGGCTAAGAGAACATTTAGGGTACCTCTATTAGGGCCCACGCAATTTCTAAAAACGTGCATGCCGGAAACCTTCAAAACCATTGAGTGCTTTTGTAATAGATGATAGAGATCGTGTTTCAACCCAATCTTCGATACAATGGATCTTGCGATCATGTCGCACTTATCAGACAATTATTTTTTGATTCCACATGTCCCAGATCTTCAAAAAATGACCCTAAAATCACGTTTGAGCGTGATGTGTGCCATAAGACTCAAGAGGCATTTTTTGGATATGTGTGACACGTGGAATAAAAAACTCGCTGTCGGATAAATGAGACATGATCTCAAGATCCATTGTGTCAAAGAACAGGGTGAAACAATATCTCTATTATCTAATCTTAAAAATTAATGACTTTAAAGGGGTTGCACACGTGGGTGCTAAGAGAGGTGCCCTAACATTTAAAGTGCAATTTTTTTTCAGTTTTAGGTGCAATCGCATAAAACATGTGCAATGATAAATATTGATTAATTCACTGTAATCACTTACAAAATGCGTGCAAGTAATTGTTTCCTTTCCCAAATTGTCTAAGTCTTTCTTTTAAAGTACGGTGTAAGGGCAGAATTCTCGTGTGCAAGTACTGCCTCTCTTAACAAAAATAGATTAGAGGTGTGAACAATAGACTAGTCGCACCACACCAATATAGATTAAGTTTAAAGAAAGGGTGAGGACCGTCGACCTCAGCCGCTAAAGACAAAAATACCTAGCAGGGTCCCAACTCTAGCGCTATCTACTTGACCGGGTCCCTACTTCGTGAAATAACCCAGCAGGGTCTAAGACCCTCAAACTTTTTAGTTTGTGGGTTTTAACTTCAAACGAAGAAGAAATGTGCGTAATAAAAGGGTAAAAAAGACAGATTTCGAAAAATGTGAAATGACAAAAATGTGATCGTTTTAAAAAAACTGAAAAGTCATCATTTTAAATAACGAAAATGCCATCGTTTTAAATAAAACGAGTGGGCATTCCTTCTTTCCTCACTTCTTCATTTGAAACTCTTCTTTCCTCCCAAGGCATCGCAGTCCCTACCGGATCTCATCGCTATTGACAAAAGTTTATCGGTCACCGCTGCAGTCGAAAGAAGACTTGCAGAGAAACCCCTGAAGGTCGAATTTTTTATTTTTTTAATTTGTAAAACTATAATTTTTAGGATTTAGGGTTATGATTTTGGTTTGTTTCTATTTGTAAAACTTTAATCGTTAGGGTTTATAGTTATGATTTTAGTTTTTGTGGAAATGAAGTAGAGCCAACCAAGAGAAAAGGGAAAAAAGAAAAAAAAAGAACAAGGAAAATCCTCTGATTGAATCTTTGAGTCATAGACTGCTTAGATGATTATTTTGGCTTATGTTATTCGATTATGTTTATCGTTTTTTAGTTTAAATTTTTTTTTTTTTTTTTTAATTAAAATTTTTTCCCTTTTTTCTGTTTTACTTCATCTGAAATTGAATTAACTAAGTTATGGATCCATGAATTGATTAGGTAAAAAATGATTATCTCATGTTTAATCCATTTTTTGGGTAGATAGAGGTCTCGAATTTTCTTTTTTGAATTTCAAGCTTTTGATAATCAGCAATCAATATGTAATTTGTTTGTGTTTTTTTAATTGGTAGTATGAAATTTATTTGTATCAGTTTTATTTTTCAATTTCCGTTTTAGGGCGTAAATGGACTATCATAAGTAGCTTTAATGATCTTAACTGTCCCTCTTTTCACTCCCCGGCTTCTGATATTATAGAGAAACTCATAATTAGGGTTTAGGGTTATGATTTTAGTTTATTTCCATTTGTAAAATTTAAATTTTTAGGGTTTAGAGTTATGATCTTGGATTGTTGAAAATGAAATAGGGTTTACCCTAGCTCGGTACAAATAGGGACATTAATTTTGTCATATTTTTTAGTTTAAAATTCGTATTGGGTAATCCAACTATTGCAAGTTCAAAGTCTCAAGTTTAATCACAACTGATCCATTGAAAAATATATATATGGGTTTTTAGCATATACCCTATGTTTTAGCATTATGTATAAATGTCACTCCTATTTAACTTATTTATAAATAACCCCCTATTTTTACTTTTTTATTTAAATAATAGCTTAAATTAATGTTTTATTAATTTCCATCTCTAGAAAATCAAAGTGCAATTATCATGAAAGTGTAATTACCCAATACGAAAAAGAAACAGTATAGGTGATAATTGCAATTTACTTTTTTAGAGACGGCACTTAACATAACAATAAATGAAGGTGTTATTTAAACAGAAAATGCAAATCAGGGGATTATTTATAAATATTTAAACTTCGTAATTTTTTGTCACAAGATATATATATATATATATATCAAATAGAAACATTATTTTGTTTGTAAAATCCTAATATTTAGGGTTGATAATTGTTCGATATTTATGAATTTGTGAAACCATAATCTTCTGTTTGATGATGGGGTATATTTTTGTATTTTTTAAAACACTAATCTTTAGAGTTTAAGCTTATTTTTTCCTTTGTTCGTAAGTAATTATAAAAATTCGTAAATTTTAGGGTTTGTATACTGTTACACATGGTGAATTATCTTTCTAACCTATATCGTATAGATGAAATTATTTGCTTAAATCGAAATATGATTTGTAATCTTTATAGAATATAAAACTATGAGCTAGAAAATAATTTTTTTATTATTTATTGGTTTTGCATGTGTAAAGACATGCTTCCATTATATAGTGATAAAAAAATTAGAACAATCACAGCAGTGGTAAGTCATGATCAGTTTTTTAGTAGATCGTATCGTCTATTTATTAGTTAGTTGATTCTCGATGGCATGATGAGTCTTTTATAAGACCGTATTGTCTATTTATAAGTTAGTATCTTATAGAAGACATGATCAGATCAGCCTTTTATAAGTTAGTATCTTCATTAGGCAGTTTCTTCTTTTAGACATGATCAGTTGTTTCTATATAAGACGCATCATAGTTTATATATAAGACTGTGATGTCCCTTTGTTAGGTAGTGTCTTCTTTAAGATATTAGGGTTTAAGAATTTATTTATTTTCTTATTTGACTTTTATATAAGACACATCGTAGAAGTATGAAATAAAATATTAGGATCACCAATTAATTGTTCGTCGTTGCATTCTCCATACCAATCTGAGTTGGATAATCCTTTTATATGTACGCTTCACATGTAGTTGCGTTATGGGTACTGACACAATTATACTAGTATGTGACTATAATGGGCTAGTTAATCTTTATTAAGTTGGATAATGCCTTATATATTAATATATGTACGCTTCATATGCAGGTGCATTATGAGTACTGACACAGTTATATTAGTATGTCACTACAATGGGCTATTGAAAGTCAAAGGAAATGATATGATATATAGTGACGGAAAATGTAAACAAAAATCAATTAGCCAGGATACAACATATAACAAATTTATTGGAAAGATGTATGACTTGTGTAAGTCAATATCGGAGCAGATAGATCTAAGGTTTAGATATAGATATCCGACTACCGACGAAAATTTTATTTTTGACATAGACAATGAAACCGACTATCATGACATGATGACCCTATGCCCTATTGACAGTCCTCACATTGTCTTATATATTTCTATAAAGACTGTGAAATAAAAAAAGATCAACGAGCATAAAAGAAAGGAAAGTCTGAAAACAAGAATGCTAGGAAGGTATGTGCTAGTAGATTAGAAGTAAATGTAATTAAATTTGTTTAGTAGTCAAACATTCCATACATTTTTTTGCTTATTTGATAGTGAGAAACCTGATGGCTTGCGGAGTAAAGGCGTTGGATGTAATGAACAACACAACCTCTACTTAGACACAGTGAAGAAATGAGAGGAAATAGAGACATTTAGGTAAGTCGAAAAAGTTATATATTAGTTATTTAATATTAATTGAGAAATTGTCAATAAGTCTACTGATATATATTGGTATGCTTTCGATCGTAGAATTGCTCAAGACTGCATGTTTCATAATTCAAGAGCACATCAAACTCACCGATCGTGCTATCAATCCGACCCACGATATTAAGTATTTTATATTATTTTTTATATAGTTTATAATTATTTTCTTATACACATACTACTTAACCTTTCGCAATGCTTATGGTTTAGTTTTTCGCCCCCTGCTATCGAAGAAAAACGTGAACGGAGTACTAATTTTAGGTGGGTTGGTCTACATTTTCTTTGAAAAGGACGAGTTTTATTAATAAGGAATAACATTTTTGATTGATACTTATGAGTAATTTTACAGTTTTGAGCATTCACGTCTATTTCCACATCCCCTCCCCGATACTCGTGTAGAGGAGAAAGTAATTGAAGAGGGAAAAGTGTATGAATACTCAAATTCGATGAAAAATTCTTCGCCAATTCAGATGTGATTATGAATTGAGTTTGTGTATAATCATGTATAATATTATAGTCATATCTCATGTATGAGTGACACCTCATATATCTGATTTAATTGAAGTAATGAGGGTACTCCGCCATTGAAGATATGGGTTTCCGGTTCAGTTAGTACCCAGAATTATAGTATCGAGGAACTATCAGGAGAAGATGAGATTACTGAATATACGGGCTCAGATAGTGACTCGAGTTATTCAATTGGAGTGGGATTTCAGGGACGAATTATTGGGAATAAATCAAAAGATGCAGACTTCAAAATTGAAGATGATAGCTTAGAAAGAGAGAGTGTCGTAAGGAAGTCGAGATTTGATAGGATTGGAAATACATCTTTGACTGTCGGAAAAACTTTTTCTTCTCGAGAAGAATTTCTCACCGCCTTGAAAAATAATACTGTGCTGGGAAACTTTCAATCAAAACCAATAAAAATAACTAAGAGGATTGCTGCTGTTAGATGTGCAGACAATATTTGTCCATGGCATATTCGCGCGAGTAGGGGCAACGTCGGTGGCGATTCTTTCGTAATTAAGATAATGAATCTTGAACACAAACACAGTCCACTTATTGTAGCTATGTAAAAAAAGGGAAGTCATCGACAAGTCTCAAGTGATTGGGTAGCTTCTAAAATAATAAATATGTTAAAGGATGCTACTGATTATGCGCCTACCAAAATTATCTCTGAAATTCAAACAAATTGGGGATTATAATAAGCTATCGTAAAGCATGAAAGGTGAAAGAGATAGCGTTAGCTAACATTAGGGGTGATTGCGAGTCGTCTTATGCTATTCTCCCTTCATATATTACAGAATTGCGTAGATCTGATCCCGACGCCTTCACAAAACTATAATGTTTGTACGATGACTCTTCCTTAGATTTTTTTAGACATTCAGTCCCTCTATTGATGGATATAGAAGCACGTTGAGGCCCATAATTTCGATTGACGGAACACACTCAAAAGATAAATTTTTCTACCCGATGCTAATTGAGATAGGTGTCGATGGCAATAACGGTTTGTTTCCCATTGCTTTTACTGCAGTTGATGGTGAAACAGAAGATTCTTGGGAATGGTTTCTTCGATGTCTTCGAGAAGCGATCATGGATGATGATAGAGTAATTGTGATAATTTATGACCGTACGGATGTAATTAGATTGACGGTTGCAAAAGTATTGCCTAATGCCACTTATAACTTTTGCTTCTTTCACATTGCCAAGAACTTCAGGGAGAAGTTTAGGAATTCGACTTTGTGGAGTCAACTCTGACCTATTGCTCAGGGATATATCGTAAAAAAATATGATGACCTACTGACGAAACTTAAGAGTGTGAGCTCTGCTGGTGCAAAATATCTTCAGCAGAGTGAACCATGGAGGTGGTCTAGAGCGCTCTACCCTGGTCGTAAATACAATCTTCTGACTAAAAACATGTCTGAGTGTTTGAATAAAATCTTAGTTCATGTAAGAGGTCTACCAATACTAGCCCTAATTGAAGCAACGAGGAAGAAAGTTGCTTAACTTTTTCATGACAGAGCTATAAAAGGTCAAAAGCTGTCGAAGGGTTTGTGGACACCCAAATTTGGCCCAAGGCCCGATCGAAACACCTTTCGAGAAAGGTGTAATTCTGAGCTTTTGATGGCATGTATGGAACCCTTAGGAATCACCCTAAACCCTTAAGAATTACCCTAGATCTCTTAGGAACCTACCCTAAACCTTTAGAAACCAATCCTGAACCCTTAGGAATTAACCATATCCTTCCAAGACCTATTAGAACCCTTTCCGGGCACGATTCAAACCCCCTGAGCAGCGATTAGAAAGAGGAGTGCTAAAATTTTTGTGGATTGTTGCCCAACCTAAGGCCTATATCATTGGAAATAAGATTTTCCCAGATTTCCAACGAGCTAAGAATCGCCTAATTTGGAGTTATACATCAAAAGATATGGCAGAATGAAGATCATAAATTTGTACAAGATATTACAAAACCGGACCCATAGTCAATTTCGAACTAACCAAAACAGCTGATGAAAAGAGGAGTACCAAGGTTAACATATATAGTTTTCTAACCTAAGGCCTATACCATTGGAAAATAGACTTTCCCAGCTTTCCAACGAGCCAAAAATCGCCTAATTTGGAGTTGTACATAAAACGTTATGGCAATTTGAAAAATACGGATTTGTGCAGGAAATTACAAACCGGGCCGGGCCCCTGCGGGGGTCTTCAATTTCCAATAGTTTGGACCTGGTTTTCCTTCAAAAAATGGCCAAAATTGACATTGGGGGTTTGACTTGTAGACCATCCCAAAGTCTAGGGTGTGTTTCTTTAGGACCCTAGTGACCCTATTAGCTTAAGTTATCACCCTTTTTCCATTCAAGTTACCACCCTATCATCTACCATTAAACCAAAATCCCTCTTCTCCAAACTCTAGAAAACCATAAAAACCTTAGATTTTCCATTACCTAATTGCTAATCCAATTAGGACTTTAACCCCTCACTAATCCTCCCTTTTTCTATAAATAGAGAGCCACCCCTCTTGCTTAAGGGTTGAGAATTTTTACCTAAGAAAGAAAGAGCTTAAGTGAGAAGATCTTTCTCCCTTTGGTGTACCATCCCCATACAAATTTCAGAATTGAAAAAGCCCCTTTAGACCTTAGTATTTCACTAAAAACCTCTAGGTTAGGTGTGTGTTACCCCCTAGCTTTCCTTCTCTACCTCTTAGTTTCAAGCCTTAGGAGTTAGAACCCCATTCCATACCATACAAGCCTTCAAAAAGCTCACCGAAGCAAGCCAACGCAAGGCTCCCCAACGGTGCTACAAGGGCCCGAGAGCTCCGGCTCTCCCCTCTATTCCTCTACCTTCTTTGCTTTTCTTCTATCTTAGAATTGAGCCATTATGCTGCCCAAATTTCGGCAAGCGGGAAGGGCTCAACGAGATCGGTGTGCCTTCGGGCAAGGGGAAGTGCCGTTCATTTTACTTTCTTTTATATATATATATATATAATTATATATATATACTATATAAACCAGCCCCACATGGACCTGGCCTTAAGTAGAGACCGCATTTAGCGGGTTGATCGGGTGCCTAACACCTTCCCGATTGATAACCGAAGCCCCTACCCAAGAGCCTTTGGTGTGGACCGGATTCAGAGTCATATTTTTAACACTTCGGTGCTCATAAAAATGAACTAAGTATCCCGGGACACTGAAAGCTTCGGGTGGCAACTCTATATTTTTTTTATTAGAGAGCGCATCGTCGCGACGGGATCATCTCGATTCCCACGGTTGCACAGATGGCGACTATGCTGGAGAGTAGCTAGTAGAGCTTCCCCTTGAACTAGGCCTTTTTCATTTTTTTTATTTTTTCTAGCATTTTATTACTTTTTTTTTTATTTTTTTTGTCACTCACCCCTCCGATTACATCATTTTACTCACCCCTACGATTCTGCTTTAAATTTCAGCAATCTTTGCCTAGTCACTTGACTGGCACCTTTTTTATTCACCCCTACGATTCCGCTTTAAATTTCAGTAATTTTGCCTAGTCATTTGACTGACACCTTTTTTACTTATCCCTACGATTCCGCTTTAAATTTTAGCAAATTTTTCCTAGTCACTTGACTGGCACCTTTCTTTTACTCACCCCTACGTTTCTGCTTTAAATTTCAGTAACTTTTTGCCTAGTCACTTGACTGGCATCTTTTAAATTTCAGCACTTTATATTTCCCGCCTAGTCGCTTGACTGGTCCGGTCTTTTTTTATTATTCATATCCTAACAGTGGACACCGGCCCATAGTGGCGGCACGGGATAATCACCCCCGGTCTTTGAACTAAAGAAAACTTTCAAAAAAAGAGAAAAACTTTGAAAAAAATTAAAATTGAACCAAGTTAGGGAGCTTAATTAATTTGTTTTGCGGGGTAGATTTTTCAAAAGGGTTAGTTTAGGCACACATACAAACACCCGAGTCTTAGTATGGCGACAGCCCTAGTGGTGGTGATCCAGAAAAGTCCCAGCCCACCTAGTATCTGAGAAGGCGCTCGCGCCGGAGGTATATCAAGTGGGTTCCCATTCCTACAAAGCTTAAAACCCTTGGGGAGCGCACTAGCGAGTTATACCGGACTCACACCCCTTAGGTTCGGTGAGAGAACGATTCACTAAAAAATCAGTCAGTTCCCGGAAGCCCAGCTTCCACAAAAATAAAACCCAGTTTAGAGACCAAATCCGAACTGAAGTTGCTGTTGTGTAGTTTTGAACAGTAGCAGTTCGGATCTGTGGCCTTTTTCACCTCCCGAGTTCCTCGATTAGTGTGCTTAGTGCCTTGTCCGGGTCCTGCCATCTCTGACACCAAATACGCCCTCGCCGGTCAAAAGAAGGCAACTTCCTTTTGGCTCATCTCAGGGGATCGGATTGTTTGCCTCGGTTTTTGTACCTTCAATAGACCGAAGGTTCTCCTTCGATTCTTCCGAAGTGCGTCGAAATCGTCGCCGCGGGTCTTGAATTAAGGTACGAGGGCCACCCAAAAAGGGAGTTCCAAGGCCTCGGAACATTTTTTTTCCAAAAAGTCTCTTTCGAAAAATTAAAATAATATATATATATATATATATAAATCAAAAACAAAAAAATATATAGTTTGTGGTGCCGGCACAACGGCATCATCTTGCCCTCCGTCGTCCGGTAGGGAAAGAAGGAGGAGGATTTTTGGGCCTCATCCTAGGCACCCTTATCCAACCCGTTCCCGTAGAATGTCGTGGGTGGTGGACCCGGCTTAAACCGATCCCGACTCATCCCCGCCCCATTCTCCAACCCACTCTCATTCGAGAGAAGTTTTCTCTGCCATCCCCCTCACCCAACCCCCCTTTACCGTCATCGGCCCATTCGGCGCCCCCATATTCCCAACCACTACCCCCCAAAATATCCATAATCCAACCCCCCATTCCCCATCTCTTGCCCAAACCATGCCTATTCTCCCTCCCATATCCATGCCCAACCCAACACATTTCCCATCCACATCCATACAAAACCCAAACCCGTTTTCCCAATCCACATCCATGCCCCAATTCCTATCATCCCCCTATAGACCCGATCCACCCACATTCACATACACCACTTCCGCCTTATCCAACCCCCCACAAATCCCCCCATCTACTCGGGTCATGCCCGTTTTTTTCAGGGTCATGCCCAGTTTTTTTCACACACCCACACTTTACCCTTCATCATCTTTAAACATCCCCAACCCATCCCCCTTTTCCAATGCTCCACCCCATTCCGTTAACCCATCACCTACCATGGCCATGCCCAATTTTCCCTCCACATCCACCCCATCTATACCCAATCATCCCTTAGACCCACCATCCACATCCGATCCTCCTTCCATGTCTATGATGGAGGAGATGTTCCAAGCCTACTCTTTATGGAAGGCTTCCCAAAACACCTCCCATCATTTATACCCCACATCCATGGACCCATCCCATACCTTAGCCAACCTTCATGCTTCACTCCCCCATGACCCCCATCAACCTCCCATAATCCACACCATCCAAACCCCCATCACCCACATATCCCAGGGCCCCATGGCCCAATACCCCACGGCCCGGACCCACCAATGGCCCACGACCCAGACCCACCAAGACCCAAAGGGCCAGACCCATCAAGGGCCCATGGCCCATACCCACCAAGAGCCCATGGCCCATACCCCACCAAGGCCCAATGAGCCAGACCCATCAAGGCCCACTGGGCCAGACCCACCAAGGCCCAATGGGCCAGACCCATCAAGGGTCCATGGCATAGACCCGTCAAGGCCCAGTGGCCCAAACCTACCCAGGCCCATCAGCGCAAACCCACCAAGGGTCCATGGCCCAAACCCATCCGTGGCCCCTGGCCCAAAATGACCAAGGGTTCATGGCCCAAACCCAAACCCCATACCCATGCCCTCCACAATACCCCCAAAATTTCACCCACCGCCAACCTTCACAATCGGGTCAAACCCATGCCATACCTCAGATCTAATTTTCCCATGGCTCCACACCCCAAGGCCACCTCCAAACCTTCCCTCATGTCCAATGGCCCCATCAGGCCCCACCCCTAAACCAAAATTTCACCCACCCCCAACCTTCACAACCAGGTCAAACCCATGCCATACCTCAGACCCAATTTTTCCATGGCTCCACACCCCAAGGCCACTTCCAAACCTTCTCCCGTGACCAATGGCCCAATCAGGCCCCACCCCTAAACCAAACCACCACTCATCCCATCACCCCACAACACTTCCCTTACATTCAAGGGGCTCACCCAACTCACATCCAATCCAATTCCATCCAGTCTATGCAACAACAGTATGAGAACTTCGTCCTCACTGCACCTTATATAGATCAACAGTATGAGGAGGACGAGATCAGAAATAGTGCTGCCTATGTCAGGGCAGTGACCACTATTAATCCTCCACCGGTAGCAATCCCACTCCCAATAGCACAGAGCGAGTCCCAGCCGGCTGTTGAGAAAATGACCCTCATGTCCAAAGAATCGGAACAGTTATGGGAGCAACTAGACAAGATCCAGAAACAATTGTTAAAGATGGGTGGTGCTGAAATCCACGCCACGAATTTCACGGATTTATGTCTGTTTGCTGAGGTCCCCCTGCCCCCCAAATTTAAAATGTCAGTATTCGACAAGTACAATGGCACAGGCAACCCGATTGCACACCTCAAGTCCTATTGTGGGGACATGTGCCAGTATGGGGGGGACGAGAGACTGCTAATAAAAGTCTTTCAGAAAAGTTTGACCGGACCGGCCCTGAGGTGGTTCACATCTCTTGAACCATCCATGATAAAGACATGGAAAGATTTGACGCATTTGTTCCAGGAACAGTATGTCTATAATACTGATATTGAACCGCGCAAGTCTGACTTGGCCCGTTTGAAACAGAATCCCAACGAGACCTTTGGCGACTATTTGGGGCGTTGGAGAGCACTGGCAGCTCAAGTTAGAAATAGAATACCGGACGATGAGCAGATAGAGATGATTTCAAAGAACACTCTGCTAGTGATTTCTGATTTTCTTGTATATCAACAACAGTCTAGTTTTGTTGATTTGGTGAGGAATGCCAACCGCTGTGAGGATGCCATCAGGGAAGGGCGGTTGAGTAAGAATGCTTCAGGGAGCCCTAGCGGGGTTAGGAGGTTTACTGAGCAGAAGAACGACAGGAGGACAGGGGCAGAGGTGCAAAATATTGCGAACACTCGGCCCAATAATAATAGTATAGCCCCGTTCCAATTCCAAGCAACACAACTAGCTCTCGTCAGGACAGGGCCAGTACAAAGAGCAGGGAATGGGCAGGGAATGCAAATGACCCCGGAGAGGAGAGTCCGTTATGATTGAGTCTTTACGCCTTTAGGGCAATCCCTGAGTGTACTTTTGCCATTATTAATTGAAAAGGGTTTAATAACTGTTCTCCAACCACGACCTCCTCCCAATCCAATTCCATATAATTTTGACCCTAATACTCATTGCAATTTTCATCAGGGTCCGGGTCACCCGACTGATCGCTGCTTCCCATTAAAGCACGCGGTCCAGGACTTAATCGATGCTGGAAAGATCATTCCCCCTACACCCACCCAAGCAAACTAGCATGCGAATATCCATCAGGTGCCTTTACCACCACACCCTACCGGAATAGCAGGTCCCAGACCCACCATAGGGATGGTAGAGGAATTTGAAGAAGAATTGGAGTTTGATCCGTCAGACTTTATTTGTAATCCAGAAATGTTTGTGGCACCAAGGCAGAGAAATCTAGGAGAAGGAACTGTTAGTGATGAACCCCGAATCAAGTGCAGATTATTTTCCTACCCCTACACCAACAGTTGAACCCCTAGATCTTAGGGCCTATTTCCCACCATCCACTCCCATTAACTACGTACAAATGAATGCGTATCAACCATATTCCACCACCCCCATCCATTACCTAATAAACCAACAGACCCCCAATCCCCCACCACCAATAAATTACCAATGGCCTGCTCCCACCCCATTATCGTCAGCTCAATCACATGCAAACTCTACCACCCCTGTCAATTCCCTCATGGCCCATCAAACCCCCAACCCTCTGCCTGCACTCATCAATTATCAATGGCCTGCACACACACCATTACCCCCGGTGCAACCACCATTAAACCTCACCACCCCTACCGCCAAATTTTGCTACCCCCATCCATCACGGAGGAAAGCCCTCCCAGAGCCATCAGTACATGCACTCCAGACACCGATAGCCATACCATTCCAGCTCTCAGGACCAACCTATGATCCACATCAGGTCCCGCTGAGCTACGAGCAAACCAATGCTAACGTCGACAGCAGCAGCAGAGAGGGAGCCGTGGACTTTGTTATCAGGTCGGGGAAGATCTCGAGACAGCAGCAGCACAAGCCCAACCCACGGGGAAGAAAGAGAGCACTGTGAATCCCTTTGAGAAGATGAGTCGAGAACATATACTGGAGACTCAGCTGAAAAGAATGCCGACCCATATTACTGTATGGGATTTATTGATGACATCCCCACTCCATTTCCAAGCATTAATGGGGGCGTTGAAAAATGCTCATGTATCACTTCAAGTAAGCCCGGATGAAGTTGGGCAGATAATTGGTCAAGTGATGACTCCTAATGCCATATCTTTTTCGGATACGGACCTGTTAGAGGAGGGAAATAGTCATTCTAAACCTCTCAACATCACTGTAGAATCCGGGAACATGATAATTCCCTTGGTTTTAATTGACAACGGATCTGCATTGAACGTGTGCCCATTGAGAACTGCCACCAAAATTGGGGTGGACCCCTGCATGTTGAGGCCAACAAGGACGAGTGCTCGAGGATTTGATAACACAAGGCGGGAGATCATGGGAGAAGTTGACCTTGAGCTCGTAATTGGGCCTATGACCTTTTCCATACCATTCCAAGTGATGGATATCAAATCCTCTTTTAATCTACTGATAGGACGCCCATGGTTGCATGAGGTTGGGACGATACCTTCTACCCTCCATCAAAAATTGAAATTCATATAAGGATAGAAGGTGATCATCATCATTGGTGAAGGGCACGATGAGAAAGACAAGGCCACCCACAGCATTGAAAATCCTAAGGTAGTGGATGTGCCACATACTGAGGAAGACACCGACCTGCACAATTTTGAATATGAGGTGTCGACTGTAGACCTAGAACCCCCTAGAAACATCACTTCAGCAACCAACGGCAGAATGGAAGTAGCGGTGGCGATGCTCCAAAAGTGGGGCTATCAGAAAGGAAGGTCTGGGACCCAAATTACAAGGCAGAAGAGAGCCAGTTGTGGCTAAGGGATAAAAAGTACGATTCGGGCTAGGATATTAGCCCATAGAGCAAGAGGTCCGAGAGGCCAAAGAAAAAGCCAGGGTTGCCGCAGTAGCAAGAGCTCGAGGAACCAACATAGAAGAGAAACCTCGCTCTAGGCCACACATCAGGGATTCCTTTGTCAGCGTAGGGGTCATAAAGATCAATCGAAATGGGGCAACTCATTTGACCCCACACAAACCCAAAGCCCCAGTCCATCCCACCAATCCTCAGATCTCCCTTCCCAGCTTGGGGATAGATTTGGCCGCGTTGTCCCTTTTCGAAGAACGATGGTCAGTACCTGAACAAACCCCCCCTGTGGTAAATCACCACAAAACTGAGTTATCGTTTGAAGACATGATCTCAGACGAAATGGGGATCAACATGATGGAGGTTGACTCCAATGAGCCATATCAACCAGCATCCTCCATCCCAACAGGTAAAGAAGCGGCCCCTCAGGTACGCAATGGGGCATCTTTGCCCCAAACCCTGGAAGTAGGAAGTGGCCTAAAGTTTGGCGCTTGTTTCCAAAAAAAAAAACAACCTATAAAAAGTGAGATAAGCCCTTGGCAGGCAATACCTTGTATATACACAAACCCGCCTGGCCAAGGGTCCGTCTCCGAAGAAAATGAAAATCTAAAAAATATGAAAGAAAATAAAAATCTCAAAAATATGGAAGAAAACAAAAATCTCAAAAACATTGAAAAAATCCAAAGTCCAAAAATATTGTCATTTAAAGTTCCAGAAAATGTCCCACAAAAGGATGCCTTAATCAAAATACCCGTCCCACGTGAAATCAACCCCTTCCCTGTAGAAATACAAGAAGAGGTAGGGATCACGAGTCTGGATGAGGATGTCCCCCTCGAGGAGCTCCCCAATGAGCTCCTTGACCGATTTGCCGACTTTGAGCATGGCCCTACCCCCATTGTCAAAGAAATCGAAGACGTCAATCTAGGAACTGAGGAGGTTCCCAGGATAACCAAAATTGGAACGTCACTATCTCCTGAGGAAAGAAAGAGCATGATCGACTTCCTTCGGTCATACTAAGACATTTTTGCCTGGTCGTATGAGGACATGCTTGGTCTGGATACCGATTTGGTTGAGCATGAGTTGCCTCGCTACCCTGATATGAAGCCAATCAAGCGGTGGTGAGGCGCTCTCGACCGAATGGATCTTTGAAAGTCAAAGACGAGGTCATCAAGCAGTATGACGCGGGGTTTCTCATGGTATCCAAGTACCCACAGTGGCTAGCTAATATCATACCTGTACCGAAGAAGGATGGAAAGGTCCGCATGTGTATCGATTTTCGCAATTTCAACAGAGCAAGCCCAAAGGACGATTTCCCACTGCCACACATCGACATCTTGGTTGATAACACAGCTAAGCATGGAATGCTTTCTTTTATGGATGGATTCTCAAGATATAATCAAATCAAAATAGCGGAGGATGATCGTGAGAAGACAACGTTCATTACCCCCTGAGGAACCTTTTGCTATCGAGTCATGCCATTCGGGCTGAAGAATGCTGGTGCAACGCACCAGAGAGCTATGACTGCACTATTTCATGACATGATGCACAGAGAGATTGAAGTGTATGTCGAAGACATGATAGCTAAATCACTAGAGCAAAGCGACCATCTAGTAAACCTTCAGAAGCTGTTTGAAAGGCTGAGGAAATATCGACTACGTCTAAATCCACTGAAGTGCGCATTTGGTGCTATGTCAGGGAAACTACTAGGGTTCATCGTAAGCAGAAGGAGGATCGAGGTCGACCCAATCAAAGTTAAAGCCATCACTGAAATGCCACCACCGTCTATCGAGAAATAGGTTAGAGGGTTTCTGGGCAGAATACAGTATATCAGTCGGTTCATTACACAGCTAACTCCAATCTGCACCCCGATCTTCAAGTTACTAAGGAAGAATTTGCATGTTGAATGGAATGACGATTGTCAGGCAGTGTTCGAAAAAACCAAAAGCTACCTCCTTAATCCACCTGTTTTGGTACCACCTGAGCCAGGGAGACCACTCTTGATGTATCTCTCCATGACTGAAGTTTCGATGGGATGTGTCTTGGGGCGGCACGATGAAACAGGAAGAAGAGAGCAGGGCATTTATTATCTGAGCAAGAAGTTTACTGATTACGAGACGTGCTATTCTCATCTAGAGAAAGCATGCCTCGCTCTTGTATGGGCTACTCAAAGGCTCCGCCACTACTTACTATCCCAGGCCGTTCTGCTCTTGGCCCGAATGGACCCATTGAAATACATGTTTAAAAAGCCAGCTCTCACTGGACGAACCGCACGATGGCAACTTTTATTATCAGAATTTGACATCACGTACGTCACTCAGAAATCGATCAAGGGGCAGGCGCTTGCTGATCATCTTGCTGATAATCCTTTACCTAACTATGAGTCGTTAAGAACCGAATTCCTAGATGAAGATATCTTGTTCATGACGGAAGATGATATAGAAGAACCAGAAGAATCATGGGTAATGCACTTTGACGGGGCAGCAAATGTCGAGGGCCAAGGAGTTGGCGCCATCCTGATTTCACCAAAAGGATCCCATGTACCGATCTCTATCAAGCTCAACTTCCCTTGCACTAACAATATGGCTGAGTATGAAGCTTGTGTTGTTGGTCTGCAGGCAGCTCTCGATCTGAATGTAACTCACCTTTGAGTATTTGGCGATTCACAGTTAATCATATGCTAGACGAATGGCGATTGGAAGACGAAAGACGAGAAGCTGATCCCCTATCATGAACACCTCGAGGATCTAATAGCTTGCTTCCAAGATGTGACTTTCTCATACGTCCCCCAGATAAGGAATCACTTTGCCGATGCATTAGCAACTTTGGCGTCAATGATTGAAATCCCCTATGGTGTTGAGATGAAGCCGATCGTGATCGAGTAGAGGAATGAGCCAGCCTTCTGCCTCTAGATTGAGGAACCTACAAAGCCTGATGATGAGCCACCTTGGTTCTTAGATATCAAGAATTTCCTCGAGACTCTAACTTTCCTAGAGGGTACATCCAAGACAGACCGAAGAACCATTGAACATTTAGTGGCAGGTTATGTCATTTGCGGGGAATGCCTCTACAAGCGATCATACAATAACATCTTACTCAGGTGCCTTACTGAAAGTGAAGCAGTCAACATTATGAAAGAAATCCATGAGGGAGTATGCGGAGCCCACGTCAGCGATCACATGCTCGCTAAGAAAATCCTACGGCAGGGATACTTTTGGACCACCATGGAATCGGATTGTTGCAAGCATGTTTAAAAATGTTACAAGTGTCAAGAACACTCCAGTTTGATACACACTCCTGCCATTGATCCTCATTGCATGACCACTCCTTGGCCATTTGCTACCTGGGGCCTTGACGTTGTCGGAATGATTAATCCAAAAGCATCAAACGGACATCGGTTCATCCTCGTCGCCATTGAATACTTCACCGAGTGGGTAGAAGCGGCGTCATATGCCAACATCACAGCCAGTCACGTTGAGAAGTTTCTCAAGAATAATATTGTGTGTCGATTTGGAGTACCTAAAGATATCATCACAGACAACGGCACAAACTTTACGAATAAGCGCATCCGAGACTTCTGTTTGCAATAGAAGATCAAGCACCATCGCTCATCCCCTTATCGGCCTCAAACTAATGGAGCCGTGGAAGCCGCGAACAAGACAGTCGTCCGCATCCTTGAGAAAATGGTCATCACTTATCGAGATTGGAGCGAAATGCTACCATTTACTTTGTGGGCATATCGAACGTCGATCCGTACCGCTACAGGGGCAACACCATTCTCCCTTGTGTATGGAACCGAGGCCGTCCTCCCAGTGGAGGTTGAAGTACCCTTGCTCCGAATCCTCATGGAATCAGGCTTACTCAAAGCAGAAAGAGAGAGATCACTGTTGATGACTTCTGGTGTGCTTTCATTATTGGTTGGTGATGAAAGTTATTTAAAAATCAAAGACAGTAAAACAGGGGGTGAATCCAGCACAACTCAGAAGTCCTAGACCTGCAAGATACATGGTCCTTTGTAGCAAGTTTTGATAAGTAAGAGTTTGTCCCACAGGGAAAGGTGATCTAGAGCTCCAAGGGAGCCGTCTCTAGTAGTCCCTCCACATCTGTCTACAGATCTGGCAGTCCTAGAAGGAGGGGAGTTTAAGGTCACTTATTCTAAGTATTCTAATATCTAAACTACAGAAAGTGTTGAGAGGATGGATGGAGTGTGGAAAATGAGTATAAAAAGGGTGAGAAGTACGTTATTGAGCCAAGGTCAGAGAAGTTTTGTAACTCAGATTTAGATCTGATGTTATAGAAATCCTGTCCAGAGGCTACATTATCACCTATGAGGAGAAAGGATCCAACCCATCACTCTGCCATGATTCCACCCTTAAGGCTATAACTTGTCCACTTGAATGGTCACAAATTATCCCATAGGGGAGCCACTATCCAGGGATGGGTCAAAACATAACAAGTAAATCATTGCAGGCACTATTTCATCCAGACTACCAGTTCAAGAATCCATAGGGAACCTCAACCTCTAAAGTTCTATATGTGGGGCTAAGGATGTAGGACCATGATAGCCCAGACACATAGAACCGGCAAGAGATTGAGTACAACCTTTGATCTAGCTGTCCATTACTTGAGCGAGGCTACAATGGTCCAGTCACCAACCTACAATCTCTATAACCAGATCAGATCCAATATCTGATGGCGGATCTATATAAATATGGGGGAGTCTGCCTCTGTACAATCTCTCACCAGGCTTCTACAAGCTCAGGTGTAAAGAAGAAGGATCCATCTTGGATCGGTGGATCAGAATCACCCTAAGGCTATAATCTGTCCACTTAAATGGTTACAGACTATCCCAGAGGTTATCCTCCTCACGGAGCCCAAAATAAAATAAGATTATTGCTGCTACCACCATGCTCACAAGGCTACCAGCTCAAGCTCCCATGGGGATTTCAGATCTAGTGGGTCCTGTGGTGGGGCTAAGGCTGTAGGACCATGATAGCCCAGACACACAGGTCACTTGGATATGAGTGGCCCTTAGAATTAGTCCTCCATTGCTTTGAAACACAGCCAAAGCAATGGCGGATCACAAGCGGCGGCAGCATCTCACACATAAACAACAATCCCACAAAGTACAGATCCTATTATAGAACTTCCATTGATCTAATTCAAAAACACATACAAAGGCATAACCAGCAAGTGCTGGACTATGGAGAGAAGGAAAGAAAAGAAGAAAACTACTTACTGCTAAAAAGAAAGAGAAAAGATAAAATGATCTTCATGGGTTCCCAGATGCCTAAACCTAAGCTCAGGTATGGGTTTATATAGCAGTGGGGTGGCGGTGCATTAGGGTTAGGAAACCCTAATTTTAACGATGCCAC
The DNA here is from genome assembly GCA_021018995.1 of Chloranthus sessilifolius. Classification (NCBI taxonomy): domain Eukaryota; kingdom Viridiplantae; phylum Streptophyta; class Magnoliopsida; order Chloranthales; family Chloranthaceae; genus Chloranthus; species Chloranthus sessilifolius. The sequence goes on from CM037587.1 coordinate 76,159,896, forward strand.
ATGGCCTGATAATGATCCTTGGATGCCTCGGGGCACGTGCACGGAGATTTGAGCGTGGGAGTGCATGCCTTAATCGCTGGAAATACCCAGAAGGTCCTCTGCTGAAGAGATGAAAGTTTAGGGTAAGAGCTTCGCTAGGTAGCTGTAGTTTCCCAGACTTGTTGCATGGTATCTCTTTGCTCTTCGCTAGGATGATTTGACACTGACGCTTCAGCCATCGCGAGGTTGCCTTGTTTTGCTCTTCAGGCAGTCGCGCGGTAGAGAGTTGAGCTCTCGCTGGATTGGGCTTCGCGAGGTTGAATAGAAAACACAGTCTCAAGGGTCGCGGGGTTGAAATTCAAACAATCGCACGGTCGATCGGTCTTCGCTGGGCAGCAGCGCGAGAACTTCGCGAGCACTTCTCTTTACTTGGACTTCGCGAGTTACCTCACGAGGCTCTTCTGAGTTCTGAATTGCGCAAGGTTCTATGTCTCACTTGATCTTCGCGAGATTGGCTTTGCCTTTGCCAGGATGTTTTCTTTCTTGAATGGCGCGAGAACTGTGCGAGGCGTTCTTCTTCTGATAATTGCATCCATGGCTGCTGACGATTCTGAGGCATCTTCTGAAGCTCTCTCTCCTCAGCCGTTTTGAGCGAACTGTGCGAGATTGAGAGAGGTCTGCTTTGAACTACGTGACACTGTGCGATGTGTTCTACTCTTGAGCTTCGCGAGAGCTGCGCGAGTTTGAGCTTCTGAAGCTCTTCAGTCATTCATTTGCGCGAGAGGTTGCTGTAAAGCCTTGGGAAGCTTAGTTGAACTGCACAATGCATATTTCTCCTGAATCCTCTAAAGCTTGGGTCAACTACGCGAGGCTCATTTCAGGTCTGGATTCAGAGTTCATTCTTCTGAGGGATATCTGGTGCCAAAGCAGGCTCCTTAGCAGGATTCCTGGCCTTATTTCACTGCTGATTATTACCTACACAAAATACTTAACAAGAACTTATTAGGTGGCTAAGGATTTAATCAAAGGTTAAGTTAAGGGGTGAAAAGTGGTACTTTTTAGGTCTTAACAATCACGCTTTGATTAGCTGAACTTACTGGACGAAAAGAGACTCCTAGCCTTATGCCACACTCAAGTTTACCAAGGGCGAATCGCACGCGCTTACAATAAACGTGTCTGCGGTCGAGATCTGAAGGTAGGAGACACTGTGCTAAAGAAGATCTTCCCATCCCTCTATGCCGATCCGAGAGGAAAGTTCAAGCCGAACTGGGAAGGACCTTACGTCATCCGAGAAGTGCTGCCGGGATATGCCATCCGCCTCGCCACCATGTACGGAGATCATCTTCCTGAGCCCATCAACACTGGATACGTCCGACGGTTCTACTCTTAGTCCATCACGACAAGGTAAGTATTGATGAAACAGATACGTGACTGCTTAAGAAGCACCCAAAAGAGGCCATCATTCCAAATATAGTAGCCAAAAAAGCATCCCTAAAAATGATGATATACTTTGCTACCCCACTTGAGCCTGGGCCTTTCTTTCAATAAACCCATTCCCCAAAAAAATAAATATATATATACGTGTACATATACCAAAAAAAGAGAGAAAAGATGAAGTAGAGTTACTATCAAAATCCCCAAAAGAAAATCGAAAAAAGCAAAAACTCAAAAAGAGATTGCCTGAAATGAAGCAAAAAGGACAAAAAAAAATGTAGAAGAATCACAGGGCATGTACAGTAAAACCCCCAAGGAAGAAAGTATGTCAAGAAAATTGAAGCCGTATCAAGCAAATCCTTTTAACCCAGCATACCTTCAAATCCTAACCTAGGCCAAGCTACACCCTGAAAGAAGCCCTCTTTGTAGGTTCGCAAGCAGTCATAATATCTGTTAAGTCAATATGAGCCGAGTCGTGAGACGACACCAGAACCCCATCCAGCCGACTATGACGGAATCAAGGTCTATGACGTGGCTGTTGAAAAAAGAAAAGAAAATAAAAAGAATAAAAAATAAAATAAAATAAAAATATAAGCTCAAAGCAAGATGGACGTGGTGAAAACCCGAAAGGGCATTACGGATAAAAACAGCGGGTTTATGCGGACCAGATGAAAACCTGAAAGGGCGCTTGGGGTAAGAGAGCTAAACCCATGGACGTGGTTAAAACCTGAAAGGGTGCCACGGGTAAAAAAAGGGAAATAAATAAATAAAAAAAAGAGAGAAGAGAATTTATTTTTTTTTGAAAAAGAAGGGTTGGAATGATTGATTGATGTTTGAGGAACCCTTTTGTTACTCTTCCTGTACCCTCTTATCTGACTGGGCCGCTCATGCTAGTTCAAATCGGGGCTCGACCAGAATTGTCTTTGTGAAACATGCACCGTCAAACGTATGACCCAAGGCAAGGAGAAAGGTTTAACTCAATCCAAAGGGATCAACGTTCCGGCTTTGATAAAATCCAGAAACTCACTCAGGTTCGACGGCATGAAAGAGTTCGACTATGCTCAAAAGGGGACTTGTTACTCCGTCTCACTATCAAGGCATCAAAAACAAAAAAAAGAAAGAAGAAAAGTCAAAAACAAAAAAGTCAAGAAAAATCCAAACGCCAAAAAACTGTGTATATATTTCTACTCATTTTCATGTACATATTTTCAGCATCATATTTCAATCTCAAAAATGAAGAAAAATAACAAAAAATCTCCAAAAATAAAAATCTAAAAAAAATATCTTGAAAATGAAAAAGTATAGGTAGAAATCTATTTTTTCTTTTATTGTTTAGGATGCATTTTCTTTATATGTATAAACAAAAAAGGGACTGACGTTTTCTCGAGAATGTGTAGGAATATCACACGGTCCAAAGCCTCGAAGCAGGCAACTTCTCAGCGATGGACAAATCAGATAAAGCATCTCACCACCGACGTCAGGTCTAACAAAAAAATTATGAAAATCATTTTGAAAAGAAAAAGAAATCTCTCTTTTCATGCGACGCACATGCGTGTTTTGATGCGATAAAATGTCAATATTTTATCGACAACGCAGATGTGCAAAATTAGTGTCCTAGGTCAAAGGTTCGCCTTGGATCCATGGATCCTACTTCAAAGTAGGAGCAACGGTGTAAGTCCCGATCAAACAGTCAATGTTTCGATTGGGTCAACTCCACTACTAAATCTTTTGAGCGATGAGCGCTCTGTTTTGGATTCGTGTGAACTTGAGTTGTCTTAAGCTTCAGATTCTCCGTTGAAAAAGGTCAATCGTTGGTTGAGACCAACCTGTTGAGAATGAGATTATGTGTCAATCAAATTATGTGCAACCATGCATTCAGAAAGGTTCATTTCTCTTTTTATTTTCTGCAGGCTTAAAACCTGTATGGGCAGCGGTATCACTATAAAGTGTACGTCATGCGTCTGGGTATCCGTATGATGGTCGTTTATCCTCATAAATTGTACCCGGGTGGGTTCGGGTCGGGGCTTCCATCGCCTTTATTGTTGCTTATTGCCCCTGATGGGTGCATGATTATGCATAGTTAATTTATGATTATGATCATTGTCAACAGAGGCCAGGATTAGATGCCCCCTTTTAAGAGGTACCCAATGTTTGGCTGGATCTGTTCAAGGAAGTCGAAACTGGATACTCTGGGTCATGTGGATCTGGGGCATGTTTTGAAAAATAGCACGCACTCCTAAAAAGCATTGTGATATCTATTCACTTCGCTCAGGTGGTCATGCTAAATAAACTTTGGGATCGATGGGTTCACCCAAAGATTTCAAACCCTGCTTTTTGCAGGGGCACCCGCGAATAATCCAATGAGGTCATCAAATGCCTTGTAGGATTGGACGCAAAATGTGGAGCCTTGCGTATGTTTACTTCGCACCTATCTTTAAATGTGGGTCGATCACCCCTCTTACTTACGAAGCTGTTGCATTCATAATGAATCTCGAACATCAATCACCTTCAAATCATCTCAAGAAGCGGATGTTTTTCCCGACTAACGGGCTTTCGTAACTCGAGAGGTGAACGCTTTTCTCAGCTATTGGGCTTTCTCAACTCATTCCACCTCGGTTATGCCCAGTAATGTCGCTAAGTGCTTGGGAATCGATTACCTCGAGAAACGAATGATTAGCCTGGCACCCCAGGGCTTTCGTTTTCTCACCGTATTACTCACCTGATGTTTGAAGTTCGTTCTGAATGCAGCGGACCTGTCAGTAATGCCTTGGGCCTCTTCGGATGTCTCTTTTCTTTGGCATACGATCATTAGTGATTGGATACCAAAGAGGGGCATCTGTAAACACCCAAATTTGGCCCAAGGCCCGATGGAAACACCTTTCAAGAGAGGTGTAATTCTGAGCTTTTGATAGCATGTATGGAACCCTTAGGAATCACCCTAAACCCTTAAGAATTACTCTAGATCTCTTAGGAATCTACCCTAAACCTTTAGAAACCAATCCTAAACCCTTAGGAATTAACCATACCCTTCCAAGACCTATTAGAACCCTTCCCGGGCACGATTCAAACCCCCCTGAGCAGCGATTAGAAAGAGGAGTGCTAAAATTTTTGTGGATAGTTGTCCAACCTAAGGCTTATATCATTGGAAAGAAGACTTTCCCAGCTTTCCAACGAGCTAAGAATCGCCTAATTTAGAGTTGTACATCAAAATATATGGCAGAATGAAGATCATAAATTTATACAAGATATTACAAAATCGGACCCATAGAGTCAATTTCGAACTAACCAAAACAGCTAATGAAAAGAGGAGTGCCAAGGTTAGCATATATAGTTTCCCAATCTAAGGCCTATACCATTGGAAAATAGACTTTCCCAGCTTTTCAACGAGCCAAGAATCGCCTAATTTGGAGTTGTACATAAAAAGTTATGGCAATTTGAAAAATACGGATTTGTGCAGGAAATTACAAATCGGGCTGGGCCCTTGCGGGTCTTCAACTTCCAATAGTTTGGACCTGGTTTTCCTTCAAAAAATGGCCAAAATTGACATTGGGGGTTTGACTTGTGGACCATCCCAAAATCTAGGGTGTGTTTCTTTAGGACCCTAGTGACCCTATTAGCTTAAGTTATCACCCTTTTGCCATTCAAGTCACCACCCTATCATCTACCATTAAACCCAAATCCCTCTTCTCCAAGCTCTAGAAAATCACAAAAACCTTAGATTGCCCATTACCTAATTGCTAATCCAATTAGGACTTTAACCCCTCACTAATCCTCCCTTTCTCTATAAATAGAGAGCCACCCCTCTTGCTTAAGGGTTGAGAGTTTTTACCTAAGAGAGAAAGAGCTTAAGTGAGAAGATCTTTCTCCCTTTGGTGCACCATCCCCATACAAATTCCAGAATTGAAAAAGCCCTTTAGACCTTAGTATTTTACTAAAACCTCTAGGTTAGGTGTGTGTTACCCCCTAGCTTTCCTTCTCTACCTCTTAGTTTCAAGCCTTAGGAGTTAGAACCTCATTCCATACCATACAAATCTTCAAAAAGCTCACCGAAGCAAGCCAATGCAAGGCTCCCCAACGGTGCTACAAGGGCTCGAGAGCTCCGGCTCTCTCCTCTATTCCTCTACCTTCTTTGCTTTTCCTCTATCCTAGAATTGAGCCGTTACGCTGCCCAAATTTAGGCAAGCGGGAAGGGCTCAATAGGATCGGTGTGCCTTCAGGCAAGGGGAAGTGCCGCTCATTTTACTTTCTTATATATATATATACTATATAAACCAGCCCCACATAGACCTGGCCTTAAGTAGAGACCGCATTTAGCGGATTGATCAAGTGCCTAACACCTTCCCGATCGATAAACGAAGCCCCTATCCAAGAGCCTTTGGTGTGGACCGGATTCAGAGTTATATTTTTAGCACTTCGGTGCTCATAAAAATGAACTAGGTATCCCGAGACACCGAAAGCTCCTGGTGGCGACTCTATATTTTTTTTATTAGAGAGCGCATCATCGCGACGGGATCATCTCGATTTCCACGGTTGCACAGGGTTTAACCCCATATGCATCTGATATCTTGGAATAGACTGACGAAGCAGCTAGGTTTTGTCAAGTTCTAACGTCATCACCCAACGTTTTTGAGGTATCAACGTCGACATTTAAGTATAATGTATATTTTGATAAGAGATCTTATTCTTGTCGATGTTTTGACATTTTAGGCCTCCCTTATATCTATGCGATGGCTGCCATTCGTTGGAGTAATACAGATCCGTCGATATATTGTGAGGAATGGTATAATGCTTCACGGTATTGTGAGACATATAATAAGACAATCGAACCGACTCTAGACGAATCTTAATGACACATTAAGCATGTTAGTCGTGTCGTTCACCCGCCTTACTGCAAGAACCCTCCAGGTCTCCCATGGAAAAGAAGTTTGAAATCTGTACTTGAAAAGAAAAGGAGAATGCATTGTACAACTTGTAAGTAGGAGGGACACAATTGTTCAACTTGTCAAGGACCACAGTCGAAAAGATACAAAACAAAATAATTAATTATGGTAAGTAAGATACTTGTAATAAGTAGAGTATTCAATCATAACAATAGTGAGGAATGTATAAAATATCGGTAGACATTTATTTAATCAGTCCATAATATTTGTAAGATGTTCTCTTATGTCTCATGTAAATTGCTTAACATGTCTCTCATCTATCATTTAATGTCATATTTACTTCTTGAACTTTACTCATGCAGGGGACAAATGAAGTTTAAAATTTTATTATAACTCTCATATTGTCCTTTATTATCTAACAGCAACACTTTATTATCTCATATCAATTCTTACAATGCCATCGACTCTTCTTGTTCTTACTCACTCATATGTCTGAAGGTGGATCTTATTTCAAATATTCAGGTCTCCTTAAAAAGTAAATTGAGAATGATGAAATGCTTGAGGAAAGGTAAATGGGAAGTTGACGATGGACACAATCATTGCACTTGATAAGGGCCACGGTAAAAAAAATGTAGAAAGAAAATATCTAATTTTGCTAAGCCCCAAACTTATTGTAATAAGTAAGGTATTGAATGAGAAAAGTGGTGAGGCATGTATAGAACATTATAATAAGTATATCGTCGGATAATATACAGCTTTTCATTGTACAACCACTATATTTTCTACTGTTATTGGATAATCCAGTATTTTTTTTTTCTCTGATGTGTAATATATATTGATCTCTGATGTGTATTATATGTGAATTGGATAACTTTACCCATGCAGCTTAGAATGTAGTATAATGCTGAAAAGGAGTGATATCAGTCCTGCATTGAAAAGCATCAGTACATTATTATCTGATATCAGTCATGCACAGTCTCACATTTGTATATTATTGTCTGATATCAGTCCACAAATGCTCTCACATCAGTACTTTACAGTATCTGTTAACTCACACAGGGTTGAATGTAGTTTAATTTTGAGAATGAGTTTGATATCAATCCTGCACAGACTCACATCAGTATATTATTGTTTGATATCAGTCTTATAATATTCTCATATTAGTCATTTATAATATTTAGATTACTCATGCAGGTTAGAATATAGTTTAATGCTGAAATGGAGTCTGATATCTGTATTGATAAGCATCAGTGCATTATTGTTTAATATTAGTCCTACACTGTCACGTCAGTACATTATTGTTTCATATCAGTCCTTGGATGATCTCACATCAGTAATTTATAGTATTTTATAACTCATGTAGGTCAAAATATAATTTTCTGCTTTAATTGAGTCGGATATCAGTCCTATATTATCTCACATCAGTGTATTACTATCTAATATCAGTCCTCTAATGTTCTCACATCAGTTAATATATTATAATGTCTTATCTCGATCTCTTATTAGTCATCTAACATCTTACAATCTTCTTATTTCAGATATTGAGTTCTAATCTTAAGTTAATAAGAAAATGGAAAAACGGTTGAGGAAAGGTAAATGGAAAGTCGATGAGGATGAGAGACAAATTATCAAAAGCACGATAAACTATCAGAAATTGGTACGATGGTACTGTCAATTAAGTAGTGACAGGAAAGATCTCCTCCTCTCCCCAAGTCGTTTCCAATACTTATGGTTAATTAGCCAATCCCTCTCGCAATCCGGGTAGCTTGTGCATGCTATTGTTAGAGGATTCGATTCGGAACATGAGACTTTCACGATTTGAGAGTATGTTGTTCCTTTCCTCCGGACCGAAGTGAGTAAGATTTTGGGTTTTAAAGTTGGGTCCCTTCCTCATCGAAGATACTTTTAGTGCCGACAGATCCTGAGGGTGCACCCACTTTCAGAGAATGCTTATTTGGCAAAGTGGCAGCGGGGCAATTGGTCACGAGGGATCTTCTTGAGTCAGCCCTCGCTTCACCAAGTCTATCCGATGTAGACTTCATCCAGCTCGGGAACTTATACATGTTAGCGAACTTCCTCCTCCCCGACATTCGCCACATGATCGATTGGGACTACATTGATCTTGTGAATGATCTTCGCATGTTTAATAACCACAATTGGGGGGATGTGGTTTATGCTTACTTGATCGATTCCATACATGCAACCACGCATTCTATTGGTGGTAAGAGGTATTGTGTGCTAGGCTATACTATTGTGTTACATGTATGGGCGTTCGAGCATGTTCCTCAAATTTTATCGAGTAAAGTGAAGAATGCATGTGACGAGTGGCCACTGCTCTTAAAATATATGCCTCTAAAGATTTCGCGATCCGATGCGAACTTCTACTATCGGAAGTTTCAGAAGTTCGAGGTACTATTCTATGAACAAGATCAGTACTGATATCAGACCATTACAGGACTGATATCAGACATTTAATGTTTGTGATATCAGACTATTAGAGGACTGATATTAGACATAAAAGTTCTGATATAAGACATTTATCAGATATTTAATAAACTATTGATATCAGAGCATTAGGGGACTGATATCAGACATTTAATAATGTACTGATATCAGACTATTATAGGACTAATATCAGACATTTAATAAGGTACTGATATCAGACCATTACTGGACTGATATCAGACATTTAATAAAGTACTGATATCAGACCAATATTGGGCTGATATCAGACATTTAATGTTTATGATATCAGACCATTAAAGGACTAATATCTGACAATAAAGTTCTGATATGATACATTTATCACACATTTAATGAAATACTGATATCAGACTATTAGAGGACTGATATCAGACAAGCCTTAATATACTGATATCAGACCATTAGAGGACTGACCCTTGACATTTAATATAGTACTGATATACACATGTCTGTTACTATAGGTTGTCGCTGGAGATCTTGAGCCACCAAAGGAACCTGGACTTCATAAATCGAGCAACCCAAAAAAAGTACCAAGGAAAATAGAAATAGAAGAAGGAGATGATGAGACTATGGATGGAGCAAGTAATGAGAAAGGGGAAGAACATGATGACATTGATGTCAATGAGTATAGTGTGCAGCCAAGATCGACTGCGGTTGGCACTGATTTTCGGGATTCTTAGGTAGAAAGAAGACTTCTTGCTAGAATTGAAGCATTAGAAGTAGAGGCAATGTCGATTCGGCCCCTTCTCACAGTTGTTGAGAAGCAAGCTAAGTCGATCAAAATCCTCAAAATAGAATTTGATACTGTTGAAACGTGTTACATTTGTTGAGTCGACATTAGAAAAAGGTGAGCGAATCGAGAATGAAGAGGGCAAAGAGAGAGATGAGACTGGAGGAAGTAGAGAGTTTGAGAGAGATGGAGATGGCGAAGAAGAGAGTGAGAGAGGGCAGAGAGGGAGATGAGATTGGAGGAAGTAGAGAGATTGAGTGAGATGGAGATGACAAAGGAGAGAGAGTGGGAGAGGTCATAGAGGGAGATGAAATTGAAGGAAATAAAGAGTTTGAGAGAGATAAAGATGACCAAGAACAGAGGGTGGGAGAGGGCATAGAGGGAGATGACATTGGAGGAAATAAAGAATTTGAGACAGATGGAGATGACCAAGAAGAGAGGGTGGGAGAGGGAGTTGAAAATGTGACACCCGAAGTTTAAGAGAGAGGAGAAGCCAGTGTGAGTATTATTGAAGGAGAGCAAGTATTTATTTTGAATTAAATGTACTTGCCCATGCAGTTCTCTATCTACTTTTACGCAATATTGTCATGTATCCATAACGATTATTAACCCTTCAATAACATTGGGAATTTTTTAACTATAGGTTTTGATGAAAAGGCATGTTCAGCTGAGCTCAGCAGCGTCTGGTACGGGAGAAAAGGCGTAAGCGACAAGATGACATAACTATCTTGTCTGCTAAAAGGCTGAGGACTAAGCTGAAAAAGCAAGGGAAAGTAAAGCAGAAGTTAGGAAAAGCATCTGTAGTTACCGAGAAGCAGAAGAAATTTTTTTTATCAGACTGCCCCTCATTAGATAAGGCCTAGCTGCTGCCAAAATTTGGTAGAAAATTAATGAAGCGAAGAAGATGGAAGATATGATGAAAGAGGGCAGAAATGAGTCAGCGAACTTCTTTTGGGGCTTGTCGGACACAGCTGATAAGTAATTTATCTTACTTAAGTAAGTCGATATTTAATTTGCCATTTATCTGTTGATGATCCTCTCACAAATCTGATAATCGATGTAATTTACAGACTCATGGTGTCTAAGGTTGAGGAGCTCCAGATAAGTCTCACCCTTATTAAGAGTCTTAGACACAATCAGAAGGTGTAGGATGATATGCTCAATGCAATGATGAGGGGCCTATACCGCAAACATAATTCGCACATCGTGTATATTCTATCGATTATATTTTCGGTGAGCACTCATCTCGCACACTCATTTTCTTGGGTCCTACAAGTTGTGACTGATAATCATTAAATGAGTGCATTTCAATGTAGGAATTGCTCAAGGAGGAGGTCCTGAAATTTGAGGAGGCTCAAAAAAATGACTAGATATACCATGAAATTGATGAGGAGCATTAAAAAATAACCGCTTGGGAGGGCAATGAAAGGTTTCATCATTCTTGCCTTCCTTTCCTCAGCAAACCCTACTTCAAATATGTGGCTGTCCGTTGTGTAATGATAACTGTAATTTATTCTTTGGAAGAAATTTATTATGCACTTATCCTATAATTAGTATTCTGTAATATGAGTGACTCATTGCTAATCACAGCTTAGACATTGCATCTATAGGTTTTAATTCCGTTGCACAGTGAAATGACTCCCACTATGCGTTAGCAAGCATCGACCTCAAAGAGAAAATAAGTTTATTACAAGACCCATCGGCGAAGCTAGTTTTAATCATGTGGAGAAATCACACGCATACCTTGATAAGCAAATAAATGGGTCATTTATTCTATTAATTTATTTCTCATATATAGGTTATGTACTTTGCGTTTATGTACTCATTTCCATTCAAGCCTCCCATCTCTCGCGGCTTCTACACTTGAATGGAAAGGAGGATGCGCTTGATAAAGCTCTACCATGGCCAGTATCCTTCAGAAAAGATTGCACAAAATGACGTTGAGGATCGGTAGACTGTGCGCAATTCATCCTTAAATACGCCAAAGATAAAATGGTCGGGGGAGAAGGTAAGTTTTGGCTTGGAGCTGAAGAGATAGTTGCTTTCCGAACGAAATGCGTGTCAGATATTCTAACGTACCAGACTCAACAACATCAATAGTGTTATGCTATTTGTGACATTTCGATAGTGGATGGCAATAGATTATGAATCTGTGAAACTGTATGCTGAATTTATCAATTTCTTGATGGTAGTGGTTTCTGAATTTCTAAATTGGTATGATGAATATGTGAATTTGTGGACTATTTAAAGTTTTATACTCTATTATGTCTATTATGAGTAGTTTTGCTAGAAACAACTATGTTTATTTCATTAATGTAGTTATTTATGAATAGAAATTGAATGTCTTCGATGTTTACTAAAAATTGGGTTTTTGGAATGCCTGTGTCTGATGCGAATCATTTTCTGACTCTTATAGGTCAAAGTCAGTCTCACATGAGTCCTCTATTGTGCAATCGTGAGATTTTTGATGATCTCGTCGTGACGAAGCGCTCTCTAACGAAAAATATAGAGTCGCCACCCAGAGCTTTCGGCGTCCCGAGAAACCTAGTTCATTTTTATGAGCACCAAAGTGCTAAAAATATGACTCAGAATCCGGTCCACACCAAAGGCTCTTGGGTAGGGGCTTCGGTAACCGATCGGGAAGGTGTTAGGCACTCGATCAACCCGCTTAACGCAGTCTCTACTGATGGCCAAAAATAAAATGAAGTAAAAAAAAAAAGAAAATAGCTTTCTCTTGCCCAAAAGGGCTTAGAATCCTATTTGTGCCCCTCCGTTCCTACCGAAAAGTCGACAGTATAACGACACAAATGAGAGGATGGAGGGAGCTAGAAAGAGATAGGAGAAGAAAGGGGAGAGCTGGAGCCCTTGAGCCCTTGTAGCACCATAGAAGAGCCTTGCGTTGACTTGCTTTGATGAGCTTTTGAAGGCTTGCATGGTATGGAATGAGTATCTAACTCCTAAGGCTTGAAGCTAAGAGGTAGAGAGGGAAGGCTAAGGGATTATACACACCTAACCTAAAGGCTTTTAGAGAAACGCTAAGGTCTAAGGGAGTTATTTGAAATATGAAATTTGTATGGAAAGTGTGCACCAAAGGGAGAAAGATCTTCTCACTTTAAGCTCTTTCTCTCTTAGGCCAAAATTCTCAACCCCTAAACTAAGGGGTGGGGGTCTCTATTTATAGGAAATGGGTGGATTAGGAGATCACTTAGGTACTAAATGGGTTTAGCAATTAGCTAATCTCAAATCTAAGGTTTTCTAGGGTTTTTGGAGCCTTGAAATGTATGAGAAAGTCCTCCAATGGTGGATGATGGGGTGAGGCTTTAAGCCACTTGAAGGGTTTCAAATAGGTAGGGAATGGGTGCAACAGAACTAGCAAAACACACCCCAAAGGTCAAGGTGGTCAACAAGTCAAACCCCAATCACAAATTTTAAAGAAAAATCCAGAGGTTACTGTTCATATGCCTGGCAAATGTACAGTAAAACAGTGTTTAAATAGTGCCTGGAAGTTAGCTCGCGAGGGTGGGGTCCATAATTAATACTGGCACAACTATTAGTTACGCCAGGCTTAAATCCCGGGAGAAGTGGCCTGGCGCAACTAGTAGTTGCGCCAGGTAAAATTATCACTGGTGCAACTATTAGTTGCGCCAAATCCCTAAGGGGGCCCACTTGATTTTACTCTTATGCCCTCTGGGCTCGGTTTGTCGTATCTTTTGATGTATACCTCCGATTGGGGTGATTCTTAGACCATTGGAAAATTAACGACCTCTACTTTTCAGTGGTATGAGATTCGATCATAGTAGAAGGCTGTAACTAGTTTCAATGCACCCCTTCTCAACCATTTGCTTGATAAGGTTAGGTTTAGGTAGTTGTGTTGTACTCATCAGAGTCACTAAAAAATTAGGGATTTTGCATGTCTGGGTCTGATATAAGTCATTAACTGACTCTTTTAAGACCAACTGTGTCTGATATGAGTCCTCAATGCTCCAAAAAAGTCCTGCACTCACGTGAGAGCCATATTTTATACACGAGAGGCACTAAAAATTTAAGATTTTACATGACTTGGTCCCAAGTCAGACTCATGTGAGACATGTTAGATCCAAATCTGATAGTCAATGAGATCAGTCATGCTAAACACTGATAACATTGATGGACCCATAGGGATCTTGCATGAATTTATGAAAATCAATGCTAATGTTATGAATTTACAGATGGCAAGCGTTTTTAGTCTCTATTATGTCTTAAATGTTTCACTGCATGCATGTTGCACGTATTTATGATGTTTTAATGAAATTGATGCTGCAGATATTTTAAACATATTGAATGTAGTGAAGTACCAATAGGCATTTTTCATACTGGGTCTGATATGAGTAACTTATCGATCACGAGTCCAAGTCGCCTTCATATGAGACACGATGCTCCAAATATGAACATTTGTCCTCCATGTTAAACACTACAACATTGATGTATGAGCTTATGAATATTTCATGAATTGGTCATATGAGTTATTCTTGACTGCATGAGACTAAGTCTCTAATAGTCATGTTATAGCACGATAACAATGTACCAATCACGGATAATCTTTAATCCAATGTCTCATATGAGTCATTAACCAAAGCATTTAAAAGTCCCACAGAGAGACTCATGTGAGTCCAAAGATTTGAGGAATAAATTGAATATCACCAGAATAAAGAAGATAATGGTAAAAAGAATATATATGCATGATAATATATCTCAACTTCTATTAGAAGACTAGAAATCTGCTTAACTTTTTCATTACTATTGAGACCCATCAATAATTTTAGTTAATTTAATACATTTCATTATTGATGAACATTCATTACATGTATATCCAAAAGAAAGAAAGCATATGATACAAAAGTTTGTAGATCATTTTCATCCAAATTTTTCCAAGGTTTTGCTTCTCCTCTAGGTAACTCTAGCATAATCCTATCTCTAAAGTAAGACATATGACCTTGGTCAAAATCAAAATTAAGCTCACGGGATGCATAGTCAATGTGCTTTATCATAAAAATTCCGCAATCAAAGTAATTTGTTTGATGTGAGATATCAATCGGTCCAGTAAATGGTCAATCTCTGACGTCAATATTATCGTCGCCTTGTTGAGCTAGGATCTTAAAAAGAATATTTTTTTGTATTTAAGAACAGTCAAATTTTATTAAGTTGATATACAATAATAAAGATCTAGAGTTGAATGATATACATACTAATTTGTTTACAATGTCCGAACAATGGACACCGTCACTTTGTCCACTAGACGAGTCTAAATACAAAACTTTCCTCTCCTTCATGTATAATATAAACAAAGACCAGTAATAGTCTTTATTGACAGGAAGGTAAACCTGTTAAGTGGAGCCATATTTTAGTTAAGACAAGTGACAGACTCTAGCAATATTACAAGTATGAAGGAAGCACATAAAATTTATCCAATTACCTTCTGACATTCGCTTATTTTATATCCTAGTATCAGGGGTGAAATCCAAGCGATAAGATTTTTTATGATCGTTCTCTCATTTCTTCATCAAGATAAAGTATGCGTCAATTGCCTACAAAAGTAAAGTCATATATCACCCTAATAGGTACCAATAAAGATATATACTTTTTTAAAAAGTATGGTCATCAGACTAACTGACATCAAACGACCTATGGATATCGGACGGACGACTCTATGAATTTCTGCATCTGTGCCTTTTAAAATATTGGCCTTACCTCACTGTTAAGCTAATTAGTACCGTAAACTGAGAACAAGTTCTTCGCCGTGATAGATAGTCTATAAGTCACGTGAATCTCACATCTGTAAACCCACATAGGTTGGTAAGAGAAGAATTGAATTAAGTTAACTATAACTCAATAACTTTCAAAGGGGCGAAACCCTACTCCACGGGGTAATCATTAAGAGCTTTATCTATTTCATATTTATCATTTTGTGTTAGTTATTTTATAGGCCAGTGGAAACCATTGTAGTCCTTCTGTGGATAGGGCAAATATACAAATTAACAAATATTCAATTATATTTAACATATATGTTTGAACCTTTACGTTAGCTAATAGACCATGCACCTTTAGCACACCTTTTAGAGGTGGTGTCTTGGTTGTATTTCTTATACTAGTCCTTCTTCTCTGTAAACTTTCCTGCATGTATATTCTACGATTAAATAAGTTGAAAATTTATACTCTTAAAAACATAAAAGTTATTAATTTTACCATTTACAGAGATCACCTTTACTTCTTCTTCGGAGTTGCTTTTAAGAGTTCGTTTATTACCCACTGTCGAGGTATATGTGTTTGGGGGTGGACATTCGAAAGATTGACCTTGTCGAATTGTTTGGCATGTTGAAGTCTTCGGTGGTAATGGGGTTTGCGAAGAACCCTTGAATTTATTTACTGATATCGTTTGCGAAGTAGCTCAGCCTCTTAAACTAGCCCACACTCGCTTATAAGTATCCATTACGCACACCAACAATGTTTCAGTTTCGCCAAATGGTTCCTTTTTATTGTTATCAGATGTAACTTTGATTTTCTTTATAGATTCTTCTCTCATCTCCTCGACAAATTCTCTATCATCGTCTTATTTTATGGACGTTTGATCGGCTAGCATCTCTGAAACTCGCATCATTTTATCGATATGAACAACGAAAGGTATATGCTCTTCATTATCTATATTAGCTATTTCCCCTCATCTTTTTTCGAGGATGCATGTATCTGATGATCATCTTTATTGCCTTCGAATAATTCATGAGGCAATTCACTCTCATCTTTTGCAAATGTTTCTTCACGGTTCCTCTTCCCATCAACGATTATCTTAGAAGTACGACTCGTTCCATCAGTACGAGGGTCAATAGTGATTGACTCTACTTTCATGGGCATACATGCATTTGGACTAGCCTTATTTCGTTTATAAGTATCATGCGGGACTTACTCTTTTTCCTTGCCCTTCACGTCACTATCTAGAGGCACTTGTACTTTTTCTTTGCCCTTCACATCACTATCCCGAGGGACTTGCACTTTTTTCTTGCCTTTCTCTTTCCCATCCTTCAGTGGTTAAGTTGGAGAACTTATATTTTTTGAGTGATTCTTTTCAGTAAAATTACTCATTCTTTCCGCATCTTTATTGCAATTGGGAGAGGATTTGAAATCATACTCTTTACGTTGGCCCTGTTTTGCAAAAGTAACCTAATAGTTAGATTTTCAAGACATTCTAATAAATAATAAAAATTTCTATTAAGTAGCTTACCTTCAAAATTGTTATCTCCAATTTTAATATTTTTAGGCCCTTTCTTAGATCACTGTTTCACTTCTTCTATCTTCGCACTTGATGAACAAGTTTGTTGTTGGACTTCTCCAACGCTGTGATGCGATGATGAGCAGTGAAATATGATGATATTTCACCCCTAGATACCTATATTTAGCTATCCGATGAAGGCTATCTGATAAGAATTATTAGATTTAAAGTGTTTCAGGTAAATACAAGCCAAGTGCAGAAAACAGCCCAAGAATTCTGAAAATAATGTCAAAACACTGCAACTTTGGGTCATCGAGAACTTAGTGCGACTTATAGCTCAATTTGGACATTCAAGACGGCCTAATTATGAAATTTTTAAAACACAAAAGTTGTAGATCTTTCTATCAGCTTTCCAACGGATCAAGCATCGCGTCAATCCGAGTTCGGGACAGAAAGTTATGGCCACAATACTGAAGCAGTGTCTGATGTAAAGTTCGGCGGGAATTCACGAAAATCTGGGAGGTCGATGCATCGACCCTATTGGGTCAATTAATCGACCCTAAATTTTTGAGTTGGAACACCTTTGTGGCTGGGAAACTTCGGCTCTATTTAAAGCAGATCAAACACTTCGGAAAGAAAAAAAAAAGAAAATTAGGCAAGAATTAGAGATAGGAATTAGAGGGAGGAATTAGAGGAAATAATTAGAGATTTTTTAGAGAGAGTTTTTTTGGAGAGGATTATTTATTCATTATTATTTTTGGTTTTAGATCCTTTGAGCATCTTTTTAAAAGTTCTTCTTTTCTCCTTCTAGGGATTGATTTGGGTAGATTGTACTTAAGATTTGCACTGTCTTTCTTTTACATTCATAGATTGTATTTAGAAAAAGGCATTGTAACCAAAGATTTTTGGAAGAAATAAAAAGAGGAATGGCTTTGAATGAATAAGGAGATCATACACCAAAGATGAGCGGCTAAATCAGTAGATCGGGAAAGATGCGATCCCCAGATAAGTACCCATATTTATGATTAATACCATAGTCTAATGTTTTTACTGTTTTGATCTACACATCACGAGATACGCTATGCTTCTTACATGACTCATACCGCAATGATAGGCTGAGTCATTATTTTTAGATAGGGTATGCCGGATTGATGATCATACTTTATTTCAAATCATTTTTATGAATGAATGATGGTGATGGCGTGAATGATTCTTTAATGAAATGGGGGGTACAAATCTGGGGTAGCATATTTCTTGATCTTATTTAAATATTGTTCTTAGATTCATCAGTAATTAGTTGTTTAGATTAATTTATTTTTCTTGCATTTAGAAAAAGTGATAAATTTTTGGTTAAATTAAATCTGCCCCTTGGTACTTCCTTGGGGATGTTTTTAAATCTCTGAAAGAATTAATTAAAATTCAAGATTTCCCTGTGGGTTTGACACCCTTGTTCTTGCCATACTGCAATAGATCTTGTGCACTTGCAAGGGTTACATTTAAAATATACCATGCAACTACCTTATTCTTTGAAAGACATTTCTAGGAGTTGAAGACGATTGAATTCACAACCAACATAATCATTAATCCCATCCTGGATCACATCTAATAATTCATGATCACCGAAGTCTAATTTTAGAATTATTTGTAGATATGCTACCAAGATGGTGAGACCAAGTTTTCAAAAGAAGTGACTTCTTCATTTACTCACAACTAGAATATGGAATTGGTTGACGTTAACGCCAATAATACCTTCGGATTATTAAGCTCCGTAAGGTAATACTTCTAATGATGACTTTTACAGAGGTATACTTTGTATATCTTGGAAAATCATCGATAATTGAAGTCAGCGCTATGGTCGAGAAGTGCTCGTATGTCCAAATCTAAAATAAATCATAAACTAAAGATTTATTAGAGAATATGTGTATTATGCGATAAACGGTGTGTAAATTGATGACATTCACAAAGACAATAGCTAACCTATAATGTAAAGGTACATCCATCAAAATTGGTATGTATACCGCTCCTCTAAAAATATAAAATGGCAGATCGAAGAGAGTTTAACAAATATGTATGAGTAACTTGTCCCTATGTAATTCTGTTAAAGTACTCAATATTATAGACTAATCTCGTGTACGTCTCTTCAATTGTCTTAGAGCTATTCGGTGTCATGAAAGTCGCAAGAATATGCAATAATATGAGACAAGTAAAATCGACTCTCTCTTTCTCCATACTAGCAACAGTCACTGCCTTTTCTATTTTATCGCCACTAATACTCCCTACCCGACCAAAATATTTTATATAAAATAAATTAATATCTTCATTTTTAACATTCAGACCTTCCCCTAGAGTTTCAGGGATAATTTCAACATACTTGAGACCAACTAAAACAGACATTTCTAGCAAAGGAAAACCAACAGTATGCCCACTAATGGAGAACCTCTCAGACTCATAATCAAAATTTTTTATTAATATATATCAGCTCGTTGATTGTAGGAATATCTATTAGACGAAAATGAGGCTTCATTGTAGTTAAACTAAGAGCTTCAAGCTCCACAGGTGATAATGCAGCTATAAGAGTAGAGACCCTAAGGGTAGAACATGCAATTTTATCCTCCTGTGTATAATTTATGATATTACATCATAATTAAATTTATGAATATGGGCCAGAAAGTTTTCAAAAAAATAATACATTTACAGTTTACCATGAGTGAATTCAGCCACATGCCCGGTATTACGCAAATATGGCCTCTTTAAGACTATGAGAGTCTCATAACAGACCTAACACAATTCATACAAAAAATTAATAAATATACTTGCAATAATAAACATATTTTCTTGATATTAACTGCCATTTTTTAGAAAATTAATGGCATTAAAAGTTTACCGAGTGACAAAGTATAGGAAGAAAATGATCTTATATGAGACTAGATGATCTTATATTAGACGAAAATGGTCTTATATGTGTCCCTTATAAATAGGATAATTGTTGTTAAAATATTTACTGTGGTATTTTGATCTTGGTAAATAATAAAAGAAAGTTTAGGGTCAAGACCCGGGTGATTCATTTCATGAAACCGCAATTTTGGGTGATTACCCAAGTTGGTCCCAACTCTTTCTAATCTATCCACCAGGGTCCCAACTTCATGAAATGACTCACCAGGGTCTTGACCCTAAACTTTCTTTTATTATTTACCTGCAAGGGTCTCAAAATTCTCCACATGTATATTTTATTACTTTAAGTTAATATTTAGAGGACTAAAATACCCTAATAGAAATTTACTAAAATACCCATCCTTTTATACGAGTAAAAGACGCTGGTGTTTTGGGGTTAGCATTTCATCTTCTTCCTATCGATGACTGGCTTTTCTCTTATCTTCATCTTCTTCCTGTAAAGATAACATCTTCTCTTCATCTTCTTCCTATAAAGATAACATTAGGATCCCATATACTCCCCCTCTCGTCACTTCATCTTCTTTGCTGACAAACAAATAGGGAGAAGTCTACTGCTGTCGTCTCTGCAAACCTTCGACTCTGCCGATGTTTCATATTCTCTTAATCATGTACATCTAAACTTTTCTTTGTGTATATCTCCAGCCATCCGGTAAACTCATAAGAGCAACTCATAAAATAGTATTGTAGTAATGCTGCCCTAAATGCTCAACCTTTATTTTAATGAATGCTGTCCTAAATGTTGTCTTAAATGTTAATTCATTATTTTAATGAATTATTTGTTTGTGGTAAATAAAAATATATATAGTAATCCTGCCCTAAATATTTAACCTTTGTATTAATGTAGTAATACTGTCATAAATGCTCAACCTTTATTTTAATGAATGGCTTGTTTGAGCTATATATAGATATAGTAATGCTATCTTAAATATTGATTCTCTGTTTTAATGATTGACTTATTTGTGGTAGATAGAAACGTAATGTCCTAAATACTTAACTTTTGTATTAATGTAGTAATGTTGTCATAAATGCTCAACCTTTATTTTAATGAATGACTTGTTTGAGCTATATACAAATATAGTAATGTTGTCTTAAATATTGATTCTTTATTTTAATGAATGACTTATTTATGGTAGATAGAAATATAGTAATCCTGCCCTAAATGCTTAACCTATGTATTAATGTAGTAATGCTGTCATAAATGCTTAACCTTTGTGATAGATAAAATGCTGTCATAAATGCCTAAACTTTTTAGATTACTAATGCAAGTCAGAATGTAGTTTAATGAGTCATAATGAGTATGATATCAGTTTTGTACTATCTTACGTCAGTAGTTTATTGTCTGATATCAGTCCTTTAATGTTCTCACATCAGTAATTTATAGATTCAGATTACTCATACATATCAGAATATAGTTTAATGTTGAATATGAGTCTGATATCAGTCTTGTACTGTCTCACATCAGTACATTATCTCACATGAGATTACTCATGCATATCAGAATGTAGTTTAATGTTGAATATGGTTGGTTATTATTTATTCATATCAGTCCTTTAATATTATCACATCAGTACTTTATAGATTCATATTAACCTTTGTAATAATGAATGACTTATTTTTAGAGATAACAACCGACTATGGTCCCAACTACCCCCTATTTATCCTATTTATAAGGGACACATATAAGACCATTTTCATCTCATATAAGATGATCCAGTCTCATAGAAGATCATTTCCTTCCTATACTTTGTCACTCGACAAACTTTTAATACCATTAATTTTCCAAAAAATGGCAGTTAATATTAAGAAAATATGTTTATTGTTGCAAGTATATTTATTAATTTTTTGTATGAATTGTGTTAGGTCTGTTATAAGACTCTCGTAGTCTTTAAAGAGGTCATATTTGTATAAGATCGGTCGTGTGGCTGAATTCACTAATGGTAAACTATAAATGCATTTATTTTTTTAAAAAATTTCTGGCTCATGTTCATAAATTTAATTATAATGTAATGTCATAAATTATACACAAGAGGATAAAATTATATGTTCTACCCTTAGGGTCACTACTCTTATAACTGCATTATCGCCTGTGAAGCTTGGAGCTCTTAATTCAAC
Organism: Chloranthus sessilifolius; assembly: GCA_021018995.1. Taxonomy (NCBI): domain Eukaryota; kingdom Viridiplantae; phylum Streptophyta; class Magnoliopsida; order Chloranthales; family Chloranthaceae; genus Chloranthus; species Chloranthus sessilifolius. The sequence continues at coordinate 76,181,707 of CM037587.1, forward strand.
TGCAGTGAAGCCTCTTTTTCGTCTAATAGATATTCCTACAATCAACGAGCTGATATATATATTAATAGAAAATTTTGATTATGAGTCAGAGAGGTTTTTCATTAGCGGGCGTACTGTTGGTTTTCCCTTGCTAGAAATGCCTGCTTTACTTGGTCTCAAGCATGTTAAAATTATCCTTGGAACTCTAGGGAAATGTTCGAATGTCGAAAATGAAGATATTAATTTATTTTGTATGAAATATTTTGGTCGGGTAGGGAGTATTAGTATCACTAAAATAGAAAAGGCAGTAACTGTTGCTAGTATAGAGAAAGAGAGTCGATTTTACTCGTCTTATATTATTGCATATTCGTGTGACTTTTATGATTCCGAATAGCTTTAAGACAATTGAAGAGACGTATGTGAGATTAGTCTATAATATTGAGTACTTTAACAGAATTACATGGGGACGAGCTATTCATACATGCTTGTTAAACTCCCTTCGATCTATCACTTTAAATTTTAAGAGGAGCAATGTGCATATCAATCTTGATGGATGTACCTTTGCATTGCAGGTTAGCTATTGTCTTTGTGAACGTTATTAATTTGCACACCGTTTGCCGCATAATACATATATTCCCTAACAAATCATTAGTTTGTGATTTATTTTAGATTTGGGCATACGAGCACTTTCCGACCATAGCGCCAACTTCAATTATCGATGATTTTCCAAGATATACAAAGTATACCTCCATAAAAAGTCATCATCAGAAATATTACCTTACAGAGCTTAATAATCTGAAGGTATTATTGGCATCAACCTTATCCAATTCCATGTTATAGCTGTGGGTGAATGAAGAAGTCGCTTCTTTTGATAACTTTCTCTCACCCTCCTGGTAACATATCCACAGACAATTCTAAAATTTGAATTCAATGATCGTGAATTATTAGAAGATGTGATCTAGGATGGGATTAATGATTATGATGGTTGCGAATTCAATCGTCTTCAACTCCTAGAAATATCTTTCAAAAAATAAGGTAGTCGCATCATAGCGTTAGAGAAGTCTAACAATAAACTTGTTCATCAAGTGCGAAGATAGAAGAAGTTAAATAGTAATCTAAGAAAGGGCCTAAAATTATTAGAGTTAGAGATAACAATTTTGAAGGTAAGCTACTTAATAGAAATTTTTGTTATTTGTTAGAATATCTTGAAAATCTAACTGTTAGGTTACATTTGTAAAATAGGGCCAACATAAAGAGTATAATTTCAAATCGTCTCCCAATTGCAATAAAGATGCGGAAAGAATGAGTAATTTTACTGAAAAGAATCACTCGAAAAATATAAGTTTTCCAAATAACCCACTGAGGGATAGAAAAGTGAAAGGAAAGGAAAAAGTGCAAGTCCCTAGGGATAGTGATGTGAAGGGCAAGGAAAAAGTGCAAGTCCCTCTGGATAGTGACGTGAAGGACAAGGAAAAAGAGCAAGTCCCATATGAGGCTAGTCCAAATGCATGTATGCCCATGAAAGTAGAGTCGATCACTATTGACCCTCGTATTGATGAAACGAGTTGTGCTTCTAAGATAACCGATGATGGGAAGAGAAACCGTGAAGAAATATTTGCAAAGGATGAGAGTGAATTACCTCGTGAATCATTCGAAGGCAATAAGGATGATCATAGGATATATGCGTCATCGAAAGAAGATGAGGGGGAATCGTTAATGTAGATAATGAAGAGTATATGCCTTTCATTATTCTTACTGATAAAATGATGCGAGTTTCAGAGATGCTAGTCGATACAATGTCCATGAAATAAAATGATGATAGAGAATTTGTCAGGGAGATGAGAGAAGAATCTATAGAGGAAACCAAAGTTACATCTGATAACAATAAAAATGAACCATAAAGTGAAACAAGGTCGGTGGGCGTAATAGATATTTATAAGCGAGTGTGGGCTAGTTTAAGAGGCCGATCTAGTCCGCAAACGACATCATTAAATAAATTCGAGGGTTCTTTGTAAACCCATTACCACTGAAGACTTCAACATGCCAATCAACTCGACAAGGTCAATCTTCCAAATGTCCACCCCCAAACACATGTACCTCTACAGTGGGTAATAAACGAACCCTCAAAAGCAACTCTGGAGAAGAAGTAAAGGTGATCTCTGTAAATGATGAAATTAATAGATATTTTTAAGAGTATAAGTTTCCAACGTATTTAATCATAGAATATACATACAGAAAAGGTCGCAGAGAAGAAGGACTGGTGTGAGAAATATAATTAAGACACCATCTTTAAAGGGTGCGCTGAAGGTGAATATAATTAATTAGCTAACGTAAAGATTCAAACATATATGTTAAATTTAATTGAACGCTTGTTAATTTGTATGTTTGCCCTATCCACAGAAGGACTACGATGGCTTCCACTGGCTTATGAAACCCCTAACACAAAATGATAAATATGAAATAGATAAAGCTCTTAATGATGGCCCCTTAGAGTTGGGTTTCGCCCCTTTGAAAGTTATTGAGTTATAGTTAATTCAATTCTTATCTTACCAACCTATGTGGCTTTGCAGACATGAGATTCACATGACTGATGGACTATCCATCACGGCGAAGAGCTTGTTCTCAGTTTACAGTACTAATTGGCTTGACAGTGAGGTAAGACCAACATTTTAAAAGGCACAGATGCAGAAATTCATAGAGTCGTCCGTCCGATATTCATAGTTCGTTTGATGTCAGTCAGTCTGATGATTCTATTTTTTTGAAAAATATATATCTTTATTGGTGTCCATTAGAGTGATATGTGTATTTATTTTTGTAGGCAATTGACGCATACTTTATCTTGATGAAAAAACGAGAGAACGATCATAAAAATAAATTTATAAAGAGTCATTTCGTCTCAACTTATTTTCTCGTAAGGGTCCAATGTTTCATTTTTATTTTTTATAATTTGTAATTATCTCTTAAACCCATTTGATATTTTATTTAGATAAAACTAAAAGAATTGTTGGCGAAAGATGAAGCCGATACGAACAAAAGCCTTATCGCTTGGACTTCACCCCAGACACTAGGATATAAAATAAGTGAATGTGAGAAGATAATTGGATAAATTTTATGTGCTTCATTCGTACTTGTAATATTACTAGAGTCTGTCACTCGTCTTACCTAAAACATGGCTCCACTTAATAGGTTTACCTTCCTATCAATAGAGATTATCATTGGTCTTCATTTGTATTATACATGAAGGAGAGGAAAGTTGAGTATTTAGACTCGTCTAGTGGACAGAGTGACGGTGTCTATTATCCGAATATTATAAATATATTGGTACGCATATCATTCAACTCTAGATCTTTATTATTATATGTCAACTTAATAAAATTTGAGTGTTCTTAAATACAGAAAAATGTTATTTTTAAGATCCTATCTCAACAAAGCGACGATAATATCGACGTCAGAGGTTGGCCATTTACTAGACCGATTGCTATCCCGCTTTGATTGTGGAGTCTTTATGATAAAGTATATTAACTATGTATCTTGTAGGCTTAGTTTCAATTTTGACCAATGCCATATTCCTTACTTTAGAGATAGAATTATGCTAGAGTTACTTAGAGGAGAAGCTAAACCTTGATAAAATTTGGACGAAAATAATCCAGTCTTTTGTATCATATGCTATTTTTCTCTTATCATATTAAACAGGTAGTAGTTTATCAATATGTTCATCAATAATGAAATATATTATTTGGAACTGAACTATGAGTTCTTAAGACTTTGTTTGACTTGCGCTGTCATGTAGCAATTCTAAGTTTATTTTTTTCTGTGAAGTGTTCTTCAATTAAATTATACTTATACTGCTTTTTACCATTATTGTATTTATTCTATTGTATTTTTAATTTAGTTGCAATTATATCTCAAATCTTTATACAGAGAAGTTAAAATGGACGTGTGTTTTGGTTGTAAATGCGTGGACATTGGATTAAAGATTGTCCGCAAAAGAAGATTGTTGATGAAAAGGGTGCACCCCTTTGTTACTGTAAAAAACCAGCAGAGCTTCAAATTTCAAACACTGACAAGAATCCCGACCATAAATATTATAAATGTTATCATTGTGGGTTCTTTAGATGGGAGGATGAATGCTCGGGATTCGTAAATTGGACCGTCAGGAATGATGAAACGGTTCACTTGGATGTTCCACATCCTCTTTGCTACTATCAAAAGCAATAAACTCTACGAGTTTCAAACTCTCTCAAGAATCTCGGGCGTAAGTACTTTACATGTTATCAATGTCTGCACTTTAGCTGGTTGGACGAAAGTTCTCGAACCTCGGCATCGGCATCGAAGTTGGAGAACATTGAAAGGGATGATTTAAAAGTAAAAGTGATGGTGGAGATTAAAGAGCTCGCCAAAAAATTTGAGGTGACTACGTTAATAAGCAGTAAAGGAAAATGAAGCCTTCCTTGATTTAGGGTTATCTACATATTTTGATTAGCTTTATCTATGACTGTTAAATAATTTTTCACTGTTGCAAGCGAGGCACTGAAGTTTTTTTAATTTCTTGAAAGTCATTTGTAGAAGTAAATGTAGTCTACTACCATAATGTTGTAAGGTGCGTACTACTACAAACTTTTTTCGATTTCTGTTTAACTTCTTTGGATATACATGTAACGAATGTGACAGATGAGATGCTTAAAATTAACTAAAATTATTGATGGGCCTCAATAGTAATAAAAAAGTGAAGTAGATTTCTGGTCTTCTAATGGAAGCCGAGGTATATTAACATGCATATTTACGTCTATGTGAACCAGGGAGTCTTCTTTCAATTTGGTAATATTCAATCCATTCCCCAGAGGCCTACTGGACTCACATGAGTCTCTGTGAGACTTTTAAGAGTCAGTTAATGACTCATATGAGACCCAGTACAAGTAAACTGGTGATTGGTACGCTCCTGTTATCAGACTATAACATGACTATTGAGACTTATTTGATCTCATGCGAGTCAGTAAATAACTCATATGTGACCAATTCATATAATATCATAAGCTCGTACATCAATGTTCGCAGTATTTAACATGACTGATGTCATTGACTATCAGATTTAGAGCATACAGGTTTCATATGAGACTCACTTAGACTCGTAAGAGTCAATAAGTTACTCATATCAGACCCGGAATGAAAAATGCCTATTGGTACTTCACTGCATTTGATATGTTTAAAATATCTGTAGCATCAATTTCATTAAAATATCATAAGTACATGCAACATCCAAGCAGTGAAATATCTAAGATATAATAGAGTCTAAAAATGCTTGCCATCCATAAATTCACAATATTAGCATTGATTTTCACAAATTCATGCAAGATCCCTATGGGTCCATCAATGTTATCAGTGTTTAACATGATTGATCTCATTGACTATCAGATTTGGATCCAACATGTCTCACATGAGTCTGACTTGGGACCAAGTCATGCAAAATCTCAAATTTTCAATGCCTCTCATGTGTAAAACATGACTTGCACATGAGTGCATGACAGTTTTAGAGAATTGAAGACTCATATCAGACACAGTTGATCTTATAAGAGTCAGTTAATGACTCATATCAGACCCAGATATGCAAAATCCGTAATTTTTTAGTGACTGATGAGTACAACACGACTATCGCGCTGTCAGAATCACTCTTGGAGCATACAAGATTCACGTGAGACTGACTTGGACCTATAAGAGTCAGAAAATGACTCGAATCAGACACAAGCATTTAAAAAACTCAAATTTTCAGTAAACATTGAAGACATTTAGTTTCTATTCATAAATACCTGTATAAATGAAATAAAAATAGCTGTTTCTGGTAAAACTACTCATAACAGATGTAATGGAGTATAAAACTTTAATTAGTCTAGAAATTCACATATTCATCATACCAATGTAGAAATTCAGAAACCACTGCCATCCAGAAATTGATAAATTCAGCATACAGTTTCACGGATTCAGAAACTATTGCCATCCACTATCAAAATGTCGTAAACAACATAATACTATTGATGTGTTTGAGTCTGGTACGTTAGAATATCTAACATGCATTACGTTTGGAAAGCAACTATCTCTTCGGCTCCAAGCCGAAACTTACCTTCTCCCCTGACCATTATGTCTTCGGCGTATTTAAGGACGAGTAGTGCGCAATCCATCGATCCTCGATATTATTTTGTGCGATCTTTTCTGAAGGATAATGGCCACGGCAGAGCTTTATCAAGCACATCCTCCTTTCCATTCAAGTATAGAAGCCGCAGGAGATGGGAAGCCTGAATGGAAATGAGTACATAAATGTAAAGTACTTAACCTATATATGAGAAATAAATTAATAGAATAAATGACCCATTTATTTGCTTACCAAGGCATGCGTGTGATTTTTCCACATGCTTAAAATTGGCTTCGCCGATGGGTCTTATAGTAAAATTGTTTTCTCTTTGAGGTCGATGCTCGCTAACGCATAGTGGGGGCCATTTGCGCTGTTTAATAAAATTAAAACCTATAGATATAATGTCCAAGCTGTGATTAGCGATGGGTCACTCATATTACAGAATACTAATTATCAGACAAGTGAATAATAAATTTCTTCCAAAGAATAAATTACAATTATCGTTGCACAATGGGCAGTCATATGTTTGAAGTAGAGTTTGCTGAGGAAAAGAAGGCAAGAATGATGAAACCTTTCACCGCCCTCCCAAATAACTATTTTTTGTCACCCCTCATTAATTTCACGGTATATTGAGTCATTTTTTTTAGCCTCCTCAAATTTTAGGACCTCCTCCTTGAACAATTCCTTCATTAAAATGCACTCAATTAATGATTACCAGTCACAACTTGTAGGACCCAAGGAAATTAGTGTGCGAGATAAGTGCTCACCACAAACATAACCGGTAGAATGTATACGGTATGCGAATTGTGTTTGCGGTATAGGCCCATCATCATTGCATTGAGCACATCGTCCTCCACCTCCTGCTTGGCCTAAGACTCTTAATAAGGGTGAGACTTATCTGGAGCTCCTCAACCTTAGACACCATGAATCTGTAAATTACACTGACTATCATATTTGTGAGAGGATCATCAACTGATAAATGACAAATTAAATATCGACTTGCTTAAGTAAGATATATTACTTATCTGCTGTGTTCGGCAAGCCCCAAAAGAAGTTCGCAAACTCATTTCTGCCCTCTTCCGTCATATCTTCCATCTTTTTCGCTTAATCAATTTTCCATCAAATTTTGGCAACCAGCTGGACCTCATCTAATGAGGGGCAGTTTGATGAAAAAATTTCATTCTGCTTCTTGATAACTATAGATGTTTTTCCTAACTTCTGCTTTACTTTTCTTTGTCTTTTCAGGTTAGTCCCTAGCCTTTCAGCTGACAAGATAGTCATGTCATCTTGTCGCTTATGCCTTTTCTCCCGTACCAAATGCTGCTGAGCAAGGTTGAGCATAGCTGAACGTGCCCTTTCATTAAAACCTATAGTTAAATAAATCTCAATGTTGCTGAAAGGGTCAATAAGTGTTTTGAATACATGACAATGTCGCATAAAAGTAGATAGAGGACTTCATGGGCAAGAACATTTAATTCAAAATAAATACCTGCTGTCCTTCAACAATACTCACACTGCTTCTCCTCTCTCTTCAACTTCAGTTGTCACATTGTCAACTCCCTCTCCCACCCTCTCTTCTTAGTCATCTCTATCTCGCTCAAACTCTTTATTACCTCCAATGTCATCTCTCTCTATACCCTCTCCCACCCTCTCTTCTTGGACATCTCCATCTCTCTTAAACTCTTTATTTCCTTCAATTTCATCTCTCTATGCCCTCTCCCACTCTCTCTTCTTCATCATCTCCATCTCTCTCAATCTCTCTACTTCCTCCAATCTCGTCTCCCTCTCTGCCCTCTCCCACTCTCTCTTTTTAGCCATCTCCATCTCTCTCAAACTCTCTACTTCCTTCAGTCTCGTCTCCCTCTCTGCCCTCTCCATTCTTGGTTCGCTCACCTTTTTCTAATGTCGACTCAACAAACATAACACGTTTCAATAACATCAAATTCTATTTTTTGAGGACTTTGATCGACTTAGCTTGATTCTTAAAAACTATGAGAAGGGTCGAATCGACCTCGCCTCTACTTCTAATGCTTCAATTCTAGCAACCAGTCTTCTTTCTACCTCGGAATCTTGAAAATCAGTGCCAACCGCAATCGATCTCGGCTGCACACTATACTCATCGATATCGACATTGTCATATTCTTCCTCTTCCTCACTACTTTCTCCATCTATACTCTCATCAATTCCTTCTTCTTCTATTTCTCTTTTCCTTGATACTTTTTTTGGGCTGCTCAATTTATGAAGTCCAGGTCCCTTTGGTGGCTTAAGATCTCCAGCTATAATCTACAGTAACAGACATGTATATATCAGTACTATATTAAATGTCAAGGGTCAGCCCTCTGATGGTCTGATATCAATACATTAAGGCTTGTATGATATTAGCCCTCTAATGGTCTGATATTAGTACTTCATTAAATGTGTGATAAATGTGTCATATCAGAACTTTATTGTTAGATATCAGTCCTTTAATGCTCTGATATCACAAACATTAAATGTTTGATATCAGTCCAGTAATATATCAGTACTTTATTAAATGTCTGATATTAGTCCTATAATAGTCTGATATCAATACATTATTAAATGTCTGATATCAGTCCCCTAATACTCTGATATCAGTAGTTTATTAAATATCTGATAAATGTTTGATATTAGAACTATTATGTATGATATCAGTCCTCTAATAGTCTGATATCATAGACATTAAATGTCTGATATCAGTCTTGTAATGGTTTGATATCAGTACTGATCTTGTTCATAGAATAGTACCTCAAACTTCTGAAAGTAGAAGTTCGCATCAGATCGCGAAATCTTTAGAGGCATATAGTTTAAGAGCAGTGGCCAGTTCTCACATGCATTCTTCACTTTACTCGACGAAATTTGAGGAACATGCTCGAATGCCCATACATGTAACACAATAGTGCAGCCTAGTACACAATACCGCTTACCACTAATAGAACACATGACTGTATGTATGGAATCGATCAAGTAAGCGTAAATCACATCCCCCAATTATGGCCATTGAATATACGAAGATCATTCACGAGATCAATGTAGTCCCAATCGATTGTGTGGCGAATGTTGGGGAGGAAGAAGTTCGCTAACATGTATAAGTTCCTGAGTCGGATGAAGTCTACATCGGATAGGCTTGGTGAAGCGAAGGTTGACTCAAAAAGATCTCTCGTGACCAACTGCCTCGCTACCACTTTGCCAAATAAGCGTTCTCTGAAAGTGGGTGCACCCTCAGGATCTGCTGGCACTGAAGGTATTTTCGATACGGAAGGGGACCAAACTTTCAACCCTAAAATCTTACTCACGTCGGTCCGAAGGAAAGGAACAATATACTCTCCAATCGTAAAAGTCTCTTGTTCCGAATCGAATCCTCTAACAATAGCATGCATAAGCTACCCATATTGCTTGAGGGGTTGGCTAATTAATCATAACCATTGGAAACAACTTGAGGAGAGGAGGAGCTCTTTCTTGTCACTACTTAATTGACAGTACCATCGGACCAATTTTCGACAGTTTATCGCACCTTTAATAACTTGTCTCTCATCCCCATCGACTTTCCATTTGCCTTTCCTCAACCGTTTTACTATTTTCTTATTAACTTAAAATCAGAACTCAATATATGAAATAAGAAGATTGTAAGATGTTAGATAACTAATAGGAGATCGAGATAAGACATTATAATATATTAAAAGACTGATGTGAGAATATTAAAGGACTGATATCAGACAGTAATGTACTGATATGAGACAGTGTAGGACTGATATCCGACTCAATTAAAGCAAAAAACTATATTCTGACTTACATGAGTTATAAAATACTATAAATTACTGATGTGAGATCATTTAAAAATTGATATGAAATAATAATGTACTGACGTGACAGTGCAGGACTGATATTAGACAATAATATCCTGATGCTTATCAGTACATATATCAGACTCCTTTTCAGCATTAAACTATATTCTAACATACATAAGTAATCTGAATGTTATAAAGGACTTATGTGAGAACATTAAGACTAATATCAGACAATAATGTACTGATGCGAGTCAGTGCAGGACTGACATTAGACTCATTCTCAAAATTAAACTACATTCAGTCATGCATGAGTTTACAAATACTATAAAGTACTGATATGAGAATATTTATGGACTGATATCAGACAATAATGTACAGTTGTGAGACTGTGCATGACTAATATAAGACAATAATGTACTGATGCTTTTCAGTGCATGACTGATATCACTCCTTTTTAGCATTATACTACATTTTGAGCTATATGGGTAAAGTTATCCGATTCACATATAATGCACATCAGAGATCAATATATATTATACATCAGAGAAAAAAAATATTGGATTATCTAATAACATTACAAAGTACAGTGGTTATATAATGAGAAGCTGTACATTGTCCGATGATGTACTTGTTACAATGTTCTATACATGCCTCACCACTTTTCTCATTCAATACCCTACTTATTACAACAAGTTTAGGGATTAGCAAAACTAGACATTTTCTTTCTACATTTTTTTTACTGTGGTCCTTGTCAAGTGCAATGATTGTGTCCATCGTCAACTTCCCATTTGCCTTTCCTCAGGCGTTTCGTCATTCTCAATTTACTTTTTAAAGAGACCTGGATATCTGAAATAAGATCCACCTTCAGACATATGAGTGAGTAAGAACAAGAAGAGCCGATGACATTATAATAATTGATATGAGACAATAAAGTGCTACTGTCAGATAATAAAAGACTTATATGAGAGTTAAGATAACACTTTAAACTTCATTTGTCCCCTGCATGAATAAAGTTTAAGAAGTAAATATGACATTAAATGACCAATGAGAGACATGTTAAGAAATTTACATGAGATATAAGAGAACCTCTTACAAACATTATGGACTGATTAAATAAATGCCTACTGATGTTTTATACATTCCTCACTATTGTTACGATTGAATACTCTACTTATTACAAGTATCTCACTTACCATAATTAATTATTTTGTTTTGCGTTTTTTTGACTGTGGTCATTAACAAGTTGAACGATTGTGTTCATCCTGCTTACAAGTTGTACAATGCATTCTCCGTTTCTTTTCAAGTGCGGATTTCAACCTCTTTTTTCGTGGGTGACCTGAGTGGTTCCTGCAATGAGGCGGGTGAACGATAGGACTAACATGCTTGACGTGCCATTGAGATTTGTCTAGAGTCGTTTTGATTGCCTTACTGTATATATCGCAATATCGTACAACATTATACCATTCCTAGCAATATATCGACGGATCTGCATTACTCCAACGAATGACAGCCATCGCATGGATACAAGGGAGGTCCAAAATGTCAAAATATCGATAAGAACAAGACCTCTTATCTAAATGTGCATTGTACTTAAATGTCGATGTTGATATCTCAAAAACATTGGGTGATGGCGATAGAACTTGATAAAACGTAGCTGCTTCGTCAGCCTCTTCCAAGATATCATATGCATATGGGTGGGGTTAAACCCTTCGATAGCTTTTGACCTTTTATAGCTCTGTCATGAAAAAGTTGGACAACTTTCTTCCTCACTTCAATAAGGGCTATTATTGGTAGACCTCTAGGATAAACTAGGATTTTGTTCAAATACTCAGACATATTTATAGTCAGAAAATCGCATTTACGACTAGGGAAGAGAGCTCTAGACCACCTCTATGGTTCACTCTACTGAAGATATTTTGCAGTAGTAGGGCTCACACTCTTAAGTTTCATCAGTTGGTCATCATGTTCTTTTACGGTATATGCCTGAGCAATAGGCTAGAGTTGACTCCACAAAGCCAGATTCCTAAACTTCTCCTTGAAGTTCTTGGTAATGTGAAAGAAGCAAAAGGTATAAGTTGCATTGGGAAATACTTTTAGAACCGTCGATCTAATTACATCCATACGGTCAGAAATTATCATAATTGCTCTATCATCATCCATGATCGCTTCTCGAAGATAACGAAGAAATCATTCCCAAGCATCTTCTGTTTCACCATTAATTACAATAAAAGCAATGGAGAACAAACCATTGTTGCCATTGACACCTGTCGTAATTATCGGGCAGAAAAATTTACCTTTTAAGTGTGTTCCGTCAATCGAAATTATGCGCCTCAACGTTCTTCTATATCCATCGATAGAGGGACTGAATGCCCAAAAAAATCTAAAGAATGAGTTATCATACAAATATTATAGTTTCGTAAAGGCATCGGGATCAGATCTACACAATTTTGTAATATATGAAGGGAGATTAGCATAAGATGACCCCCAACCACTCCTAAAGTTAGCCAATGCTATCTCTTTCGCCTTCCACACTTTACGATAGCTTATTATAACTGTAATATCTTAAAGATTTGAGCGTTAAATAGTGACCTCGGGATCTGTGCCCGACTGGTCGTAGGTTTGACCAAGTGATGGTCAAACAGTAGACTCATGAAGTGATGAACAAATGTGATATAAATTTGACCTAAGTATAGTGTATGGTGTAAGTTTAAGACTACATATACCTATTTCTGGTGTATGTGCTTAACACCGAAGCTTGAGAGAAGTTATAAGAGTTCAATAACCTTGGTTTCTTTTGTTTGGTTGGTGAAAGAGAGTTAAGAAGAGAGAGAGAGAGAGAACCAAGGTGAGTAATGGTTAGGAGTTATTGTGGCTGATTGAAGGAAGAGTTTCAAGTATTAATGTCGGATTCAACACGTGGAGGATCGTTGAAGCAAGGGCCGGAACCCTAACCATTCAAATCAATCGTTCAATCAATTAGGAGATTGATTTGAGGTGAGTTTTGCTAGATTTAAATGAGTACTTTATTGTGCATTAGCTATAGGAAAGATGAGTGAAATGATCAAATAAAAATAATAAAAAAGAAAGAAAAATAAGAAGAAAAAGACTTGGAAGAACAACCCGAAAAGGGGCTGAGTTCTGGCCAAATCGATTAATTGATTTTGAGAATCGATTAATCAATTTTGGTCTAGAAGTTGAAAAAGCAAGAATGACCGATTTCGATTAATCAATCTGGAAATCGATTAATCTATTTTGAAAGTCGATTAATCGATTTAGAAATCGACTAATCGATTGAGTACCTGCAGTGGCTGGAGAGATAAGGCTTGGGAAAATCGACTAATCGATTTGGGGAATCGATTAATCGATTTTGGACTTTGATTAATCGATTTGGGATCGATTAATCGATTTTGGATTTTCAACTGTTCGATTTGAGAATCGATTTAACCATTTTGGGGATTTCGATTAATCGATTTTGGCAGTTTCACTTCACTTCTTAATTGGACCTTGGGGTTCATGGAGAGTCTAAGACCTTCTCTATTACATCTTTAGTGATATGTTGCATGTGTTATGATGTACCATAGGTGGTACATATGAGAGTAAGCATAAGAAACCGTGTGGGACCTTGATGCTTGGACCTTCAGAGACCTGAGGTAGGGAACACCTTGAACATGTACTTTAGTTGTAAGAGCATGTATGTAGTGATATAGAAACAAAATTAAAAATGATTTAACTGTGTAAATCTTTGTAAAAATGGTGTGTGCGTGACACCAAGAAAGTAAATGAGAATGAGACATTCCCAGGGGATGGGAAAGTGATAAAGGCATCAGTGTGATGCGAGCAATTTAGACACCCCAGAGATGTAAGTAAGATTGGATAACTACTGATAAGGCCTAATTGATATAAAGTTGCATTTTTACATAGTGAATAACTATATGTAAAGCACATGATATTTTTGTTATTTAAGGTTTGAATAGAATACCCCACCGACATGGCGGGATACTCACGACTGCATCGGCAAGATATCCGTGACCGGTACGGCGGCCAATCCATACACCGGTACGGAGATTTATCTGTACACAGTAAGCACATCCCAGAGAAGTTGAGATGAGATTTAACCTCGCCGCCTATGAGAAAGGGGCTTGGATAGTATTCCCAGGGAATACATATAACAACTGTCTATTTAGACGACAATGAAGGGTATTCCATCGGGGCTCGATGCTATATTGCTCGGGGACTACTTAAGTTGAAGATTTAAGTTTTGCTTTAGGCCTAATCAGTGTAATTCATGAACAGTTTGAGAATAAATGAAACATGCAAACCACCAGTAAACTTTAAGGCATAATTGTCATCTTTTAAACTATTTTTCCAGCAAATGCATAGATACATCATGCTTAGAATATCATGGAATATATGTGAGATTTTGACTTATATATTCATTGTGTTGTTCCCTATTGAGCTAGGATGTAGCTCACCTTTAGACTATACGTTGCAGGTCTAGTGCTAGCAGCGGCCGAGGCTTCAGGAGATGTGGATCCGGGTGATTCGGATTACGTACTTGGGGACGAGTTGGAGCCTCCTCCTAAGGACTTCTTCTAGGAGACTCCGCTGAGTACTTTGAGAGAGTAGTTTTGCGAGCTCATTTGTACGGCTTGGCATGTCAAGCCTTTATTTTGATAAACAATGTAATTAACTGATATATTCTTTTTGGCAAACCATCTGAGGTGATCTGTTTATCACCGATGGTTCGGATCGATTCTTTTTTCGTGCAGTGGCGTGAAAGTAGAACTGTCTTTTGAGTTTATATTTAGAGTAGTATTCTATTTCCGCATCGTGTAGTTATTGTTCTATTTTGTCTTAATATTGCTTGTTATACCAATATTCCGTACATAGTCATGGGACACGGTCTAGAGGATCGTGTTGATGGTACGAGTTATAGGGTATCGAAATCCAGGTTGTCACAATAACCGTCCAATTTGTTTAGATTTCAGAGATAATTTTGACAGACACATAATCAGTAGCGTCCTTCAACATATTTATTATTTTAGAAGCTACCCAATCACTTGAGGCTTGTCGATGACCTCTATTTTTTTGCATAGCTACACTAAGTGGACTGTGCTTGTGTTTGGGATTAATTGTTTTAATTACGAAAGAATCGCTACTGATGTTGCCCCTACTCGCGCGAATACGCCATGGACAAATATTATCTGCACATCTAGCAGTAATAATCCTCTTAGTTGTCTTTATTGGCTTCAATTGAAAGTTTTCCAACACAACATTATTCTTCAAGGCAGTGAGAAATTCTTCTCGAGAAGAAAATTTTTTTCGACAGTCAAAGATGTATTTCCAAGCCTATCAAATCTCGGCTTCCTTGCGAAACTCTCGCTATAGAATCTAGGATTTTGTTCAAACACTCAGACATGTTTATAGTCAGAAGATCATATTTACGACCAGGGAAGAGCGCTCTAGACCACCTCCATTCACTCTGTCGAAGATATTTTACACCAGTATGGCTCACACCCTCAAGTTTCGTCAGTAGGTCATCATGTTCTTTTATGGTATATTCCCGAGCAATAGGCCAGAGTTGACTCCACAAAGCCGGATTCCTAAATCAGCTTCATCTTCAATTTTGAAGTATGCATCTTTTGATTTATTCTTAATAATTTGTCCATGAAATCTCACCCCAACTGAATAACTCGAGTCGCTATCTGAGCCTGTATATTCAGTAATCTTATCGTCTCCTGATAGTTCCTCAATACTGTAATTCTGGGTAATAACTGAATCGAAAACCCATGTCTTCGATGGCGGAGCACTCTCGTTTCTTCAATTAAAATAGATATACGAAGTGTCACTCATACATGAGATATGACTATAATATTACACATGATTATGCACAAACTCAATTCATAGTCACCTCTAAATTGGCAGAGAATTTTTCATCGAATTTGAGTCTTCATATACTTTCTCCTCTTCAATTACTTTCTCCTTTACATGAGTATCGGGGAGGGGATGTAGAAATAGACGTGAATGCTCAGAACTGTAAAATTACTTATAAGTATCAACCAAAGGATGTGATTCCTCGTTAATAAAACTCGTTCTTTTTCGAAGGAAATGGGAGACTAATCCACCTAAAACTGGTACTCCGTTCACGCTTTTCTTCGACAACAGGGGGCAAAAACTAAATCATAAGTATTACGAGCAGTTGAGTAGTATGTGTATAAGAAAACAATTGCAAACTATATAAAAAACAATGTAAAATACTCACGATCGGTGAGTTTGATGTATTCTTGAATTAGGAAATATGCGGTCATGAGCAATTCTACGATCGAAAGCATACCAATATATATCAATAAACTTATTGATAATTTTTCAATTAATACTAAATAACTAACATATAACTTCATCGACTTACCTAAATGTATCCGTTTCCTCCCATTTCTTCATTTTGTCTAAGTAGAGGTTGTGTTGTTCATTACATCCAACACCTTTACTCTACGAGCCGTCAGGTTTCTCACTACCAAATAAGCAACAAAAAGCATGGAATGTTTAACTACTAAATAAATTTAATTACATTTACTTCTAATCTACTATCACATACCTCCTTAGCATTCCTGTCTCCAGACTTTCCTTTTTTTTATGCTCGTTGACCTTTTTTGACTCCACGATCTTTTCATAAATATATAAGACAATGTGAGGACAACCAATAGGGCATAGGGTCATCATGTCATGACAGTCAGTCTCATTGTCTATGTCAAAAATAAAACTCCCTTCGATAGTCGGGTATCTATATCTAAACTGTAGATCTATCTGCTCTGATATTGACTTACATAAGTCATACATCTTTCCAATAAATTTGTTATATGTTGCATCCCAGCTAATCGATTTTTATTTACATTTTTCACCACTATATATCATATCATTTCCTTGGACTTTTAATAGCCCATTATAGTGAATACTAGTATAACTGTGTCAGTAATCATAATGCATCTACATGTGAAGCCTACATATATTAATATATAAGGCATTATCCAACTCAATCAAATTAAATAGCCCATTATAATCACATACTAGTTTAATTGTGTCAGTACCTATAACGCAACTATATGTAAAGCGTACATATATAAGGATTATCCAACTCGGATTGGTACAGAGAGTACAGTCACGAACAATTAATTGGTGATCCTAATATTTTATTTCATACTTCTACGATGCGTCTTATATAAAAGCCAAATAAGAAAAGAAATAAATTCTTAAACCTTAATGTATTAAAGAAGACACTGATTATATTTTAAAGAAGACACTACCTAACAAAGGAACATCATAGTCTTATATACAAACTACAATGCATCTTATATAGAAACAACTAATCGTGTCTAAAAGAAGAAACTATCTAACGAAGATACTGATTTATAAAAGGCTGATCTAATCATATCTTCTACAAGATACTGACTTATAAATGGATAATACGGTCTTATAAAAGACTCATCATGTCATCGAGAATCAACTGACTAATAAATGGATGATACGATCTACTAAAAGACTAATCATGACTTACCACTACTGTGATTATTCTAATTTTTTTATCAATGTATAATGAAAGCATTTCTTTACACATGTAAAACCGATAATAATAAAAAATTTATTTTCTAGCTCATAGTTTTATATTCTATAAAGATTAAAAATCACATTTCGATTCAAGCAAATAATTCCATCTACACGATATAGGTCAGAAAGATAATTCACCATGTGTAACAGTATAAAAACCCTAAAATTTATGAATTTTTATAATTACTTATGAACAAAGGAAAAAATAAGCTTAAACTCTAAAAATTAGTGTTTAAAAAAATACAAAAATATATCCCATCATCAAACAGAAGATTACGGTTTCACAAATTGATAAATATCGAACAATTATCAACCCTAAAAATTACGATTTCACAAACAAAATAATGTTTCTATTTGATATATATATATATATTGTGACAAAAAATTATGGGTTTTAAATATTTATAATTAATCCCCTGATTTGCATTTTCTGTTTAAATAACGCCATCATTTATTGTTGTGTAAAGTGCCATCTCTAAAAAAGAAAATTGCAATTATTACCTACACTATTTTTTTCTTGTGTTGGGTAATTGCACTTCGATTTTCTAAAGATGAAAATTAACAAAATATTAATTCAAGTTATTATTTAAATAAAAAAATAACAAATAGGGGGTTATTTATAAATAAGTTAAATAGGGGTGGCATTTATACATAATGCTAAAACAAAGGGTATATGTGACAGCACGGGTTTCGGGGTGCCCGTGCCATCAGCACGATCATCTTGACCGTGCCCCTTAGCTAAGCACGGAACATTGGCATATCAAGCATAAAATGAAATAATAAATGAGCTGCGAAATTTAAATCTATATTAAGTAATTCTTCAAAAGACAGTTCTACCCTCATGCCTCTGCATGAATGGAGAACCGACCCGAACCATCGATGATAGCCATCATCACGGATGGTTCGCCCCAACAGAATAATCTCAAACTCAATATATACATGGTTTAACCAAACAAGGCTTGACATACCAAGCCGTACAAATCTCTCTCAAAAAGCCCTCAAAGTGGCACAACTGAGTCCTCTAGAAGAAGTCCTCAGGAGGTGGCTCCAACTCGTCGCCGACCGCAAGGTCCGACTCACCGGGGTCAGCGTCTCCTAAAGCCTCGGCAGCTGCTAGTAGTGGACCTGCGACGTATAGTCTATAGGGTGAGCTACATCCTAGCTCAATAGGGAACAAAACACAGTTGAACATATAAATTATTACTCACATATATTTCATGATATGACATGCATGATGTGTCTATGCAATTACTGATAAAACAGTTAAAAAGTATTACATTTTTCCGGTAGTTTACTCGTGTCTTTTATTTACTCATGAATGATGCTGAAAAGGCCTAAAGCAAAACTTAAACTTTCAACTTAAGTAATCCCCGAGCAATATAACATCGAGCCCCGATGAGATACCCTTCATCGTCATCTATATAGACACTTTTAACGTATTCCCTGGAAATACCATATAGTACCCAAGCCCCTTTCCCCTGGGGATTGGTAGCGGGGTTTCACTTGTCTCAAATCAACACCCTTGGGGTGTGCTACTATGTACGGATAAGCCTCCGCACTGGCTTACGGTTTCGCCGCCGTATCGGTCACGGATATCCTGCCGTGTCAGTCGTGGATATCTCGCCACGTCGGTGGGGTATCCTATCAAACCTCAAATAACAAAAATATCGGTGCCTTACATATAGTTATTCACCGTGTAAGTGTGCTATCTTATATCAGTTAGGCCCCATCAAGCATGATTCAATCTTGGATACATCCCTGGGATGTATCCATTCACTTGCATCACACCTAATGCTCTTATTTCTTTACTTCCTCATCCCCTGGGGATTGCTCATTATAATTACTCTTATAGATGTCACACACACACACTTTTCATAAACTCTTAAGTAATAAAAACAGTTTGAATTGAATTCTATATCACTACATACATGCTCTTGTAAAATAAAGTACATGTTCAAGGTGTTCCCTATCTCAAGTCTTTATTTGCTCAACGCATCAAGGTCCCACGTGGCTCCTTGTGCACTAGCTCACACGTACCACCTATGGTACCACATAACAGGTGAAACACATCACTAAAGATGTAATAAAGGAGGTCCAAGACCCTCCATGAAGCTTAAAGTCAAACTCAAAAGTCAACAAAATTTAGCAGAGTCGATTAATCGAACTCCAAAATCGATTAATCGAATCTGATTCGATTAATCGATTTCCAAAATCGATTAATCGAAAATCAATATCGATTAATCGATTTTCAAATCGATTAATCGAGATTCCCATTCGATTAATCGAAAACCCAATTCGATTAATCGAAATTCTCCACTCTATCTGTCGATTCTCAATTCGAGTAATCGAATTTCCAAAATTGATTAATCGATCCCAAATCGATTAATCAAATTTCTAAATCGATTAATCGAATTCCCATTTCGATTACTCGATTTCTCCAATCTATTTTCTTTCCTCCACTGGAGTTCACTGTAGGCACCCAGTCAATCAATCGATTTCCAATTCGATTAATCAAAATCTAAAGTCGATTAATCGAAATTCAATTCGATTAATCGAGATCGGAGTCCTCTGACTTTTCAACTTCTTGGCCAATTTCGATTAATCGAAACCCAATTTCGATTAATCGAAATTGCCAGATTCAGCCCCTTTCGAGCTGTTCTTCCCAACCTTTTTTCACTCTTTTTCCTCTATTTTTCTACACTTTTTATCCTACATTTTACACTATTTCTAACCACTATTTACCCTTACAATCCATGCATTTAAACTACATAACTCTTACCTTCAATCAATCCCAAATTGATTTCAAATCCATGGTTGGAAAGGCTATGGTTCCAGCTTTAGCTTGAATGGATTCTCCTCGCTAAATCGACCTCTTTAATGCTAGAATCCCCCTTCCAATCACCCACAATAACTCCTTGCTTGATCACTCTCTTTACTCCTCTCTCTCTCTTCTTTACTTCTCTCTCAACAACCAAACTATTGATTTTAGGGTTATTAAACCCTTTTATCACCCCCTTAGCTTGTGTGTTGAGCACATGCACCTCGACAGGTGTATGTGACCTTAGATTTACAACACACCCCACATAGCCACACAAACCATCACATCACATCCGCTCATTACACTCTATGCTAACTATTGAACTTCTATTTGGTCAAACCTATGACCGATCGGGCACGAATCCCGAGGTCATAGTTTAGCGTGATTTTTCAGGCTATTACAGTATATGCTAAAAACCCATATATATATTTTCCAATGGATCAGTTGTGATTAAACTTGAGACTTTGAGCTTGCAATAGTTGGATTACCTAATACGGATTTTAAACTAAAAAATATGGCAAAATTAATGTCCCTATTTGTACCAAGTTAGGGTAAACCCTATTTCATTTCCAACAATCCAAGATCATAACTCAAAACCCTAAAGATTAGAGTTTTGCAAATGGAAATTAACTAAAATCATAACCCCAAACCCTAATTATGAGTTTTTCTGTAATATCAGAAGCCGGGGAGTGAAAAAGGGGGACATTTAAGATCACTAAAGCTACTTATGATAGTCCATTTACGCCCTAAAACGAAAATTGAAAAATAAAACTGATGCAAATTAATTTCATACTACCAATTAAAAAAACACAAACAAATTACATATTGATTGCAGATTATCAAAAGCTTGAAATTCAAAAAAGAAAATTTGAGACCTCTATCTACCCAAAAAATAGATTAGACATGAGATAATCATTTTTTACCTAATCGATTCATGGATCCATAACTCAGTAAATTCAATTTCAGATGAAGTAAAAAAGAAAAAGGGGAAAAAAATTTAATTAAAAAAAATGAATAAAATTTAAACTAAAAAACGATGAACATAATCGAATAACAAAAGCCCAAATAATCATCTAAGCAGTCTATGACTCAGAGATTCAACCAGAGGATTTTTCTTATTCTGTTTTTTTTTTTTCTTTTTTCTCTTTTCTCTTGGTTGGCTCTACTTCATTTCCCCAAAAACCAAAATTATAACTATAAACCCTAAAGATTAGAGTTTTACAAATGGAAACAAACTAAAATCATAACCCTAAACCTTAAAAATTATAGTTTTACAAATGAAAAAAATAAAAATCGACCTTTAGGGGTTTCTCTACAAGTCTTCTTTCGACTGCAACAGTGACCGACAAACTTTTGTCAATGGAGATGAGATCCGACAGGGATTGCGATGCCTTGGGGGGGAAGAAGGGTTTCAAACGAAGATGAGAGGAAAGAAGGAATGCCCGCTCGTTCTATTTAAAATGATGGCATTTTCGTTATTTAAAACCATGACCTTTCAGTTTTTTTAAAACGATGACATTTTTGTCATTTCACATTTTTCGAAATTTATCTTTTTTACCTTTTTATTACGCATGTTTCTTCTTCGTTTGAAGTTAAAACCCACAAACTGAAATTTTGAGGGTCTCGACCCTGCTGGGTTATTTCACAAAGTAGGGACCCTGTCAGGTAGATAGTGCTAGAGTTGGGACCCCGCTGGGTATTTTTCTCAAAAAAAAAGTATCCTTCACCCACAAACATTTATAGGGCTGGGAAGGTGTCGGGTCGGCCTACCCGACCAGCCCAGCCCAGATTTTTTACGACATCAAAAAATTTACATACGGAGTTTTAATTTGGTTGCAGAGGTGCAAGCACTGTCTAGTACATGAGTGAATCTCACCCCATACGCAACTGAGTGGGAGTAGCTAGTGGGGCTATGTGAGCAACAATTTATTTTTATAGATGTGGTATTATTTTAAAAAGGTCAATGTTATATGGCGGATCGGAAATGACAAACCATTCAACAGACTGCTGATTTGGAGCGATGCAAGCGCATTGGGGCCAGCAATGCAGGTAGGGCAGCCATCATATCGTGCCACGTAAGCATCAGTTGAATAGTCTGTTGTTTCCTATCCATTACATTAAAAATACAGTTGCTCCATAACTTCTAGCATCAAAAATACTTAAATGCCCATTAACTTATAAAAGAATCCATTAACTCGAGAGAAAAAGAAACTCAGGAGATGAAATAGGAAAAAAGTTTGTTTTCTCTTTGAAACTGAATATATATATATATATATATATATATATATATATATATATATATATATATATATATATATATATAAGTTTAATAATATCAAATAAAAGGTACGATGTGTAGCATTATTGTGGTTATAAGTAGGCCTCGTTCGAGAGACCAAAATCGAGAGGATTTTGAGTTTTTATAGAAAATGCTGTAAATCTGAGTCTTTCTGTGTAAATCTCCTGTTCAGGAGTTTGCATTGGGGCTGCCACTTTCCTAGTGATTCCGAGTGACAATGACAGGCAAGCATCAAAACAAATTGGTCGAAAAGGCTCAGAATATGAGATAGTTAATTATACTCCCCCTCACATGCTACACTGGATAAGAACTAACCTAACGGCTATTTGGGTAATTTAAATGCCCTCTGCTGCAGCTCCGAACATGGGATTTAAGTGAGGAAGAAGGCTGCTGTTATTTATGATTCTTGATCAATTAGAGTTGGTACATAAGACACACATTAGGCCAATTAAATTTCTTAGTTGATTATTAATTATAGTGAGTTTTATCTCTCTATAGATTATTATATTGATTGAGCTTTAATCTCTCCACAGATTTATTACAGTGAGCTGGTACATAAGACACAGATTAATCTCTCCACAATGATTCATCAAAAAAAAAAATCTCTCCACACAATGATATTTTTACTATATTCATGTTATGATGAATATGGTGGCAGGGATCTTCCATTGATCTACTCATTAGCTATAATGGTATTTATAATGCATGTTCTCCTTAGTTGATTGTGTGGGTTGTAGCAGGAGTTTGGCTTGCTTTGATTTGCAAGTGGCTAGCAAGGAGGACCATGGAGAAGGACCTCCATGACAATTAGAGTGCCCTCATGTGTGAAAAGGCTTTGGATCACATGACATTTGAGGGATTGTTTTGCATCTCTTCGATATATGTGGTCCATTGAGAGGTCAAAGTTGTGATTATGCAATGTTGAAGAGGGCACCACCTTTACTTGGAAACATTGCCTATGATTTGACTTGGTGGAATCACAACTCCAAAGTACACCTGTTGTCGAATAGACAACATAATGCTTGACCTGTGTATTTGTAGTAGGCTGATGCAGCTCCAAGACCTCGAGAGTTTACTCACATGGGAAACACATGGGAAACAATGCTTTGGCAGTTGGGCATTGAAGTGTGCCTACTTCAAAGCAGCATATGAAAACAAGAACTAGCCCTGCAGATTTACCTTGTAGCCATCAAAGCTACCTTGACTAGTTTAGTAGTAGGATTCAACCAAATCTTGCCTTTGGTTGTTTCAACCTCTATAAATGTGAAGGCAAACACAAATGAGTTCTACATCACTTGGCAGATCACTGACCCTAGGTAAGACAGCTTTGCTCCTTATTTTTAATTTTCTTTTAGCCATATTGTGTGTAGAACCGAGCTGAGAAGTGAATCTTCGTTATATTTTTTTTCCCGTGCTCCTTTATTTGTTAAGGATATGATTAATATTGTGAACATTGGTTACAAGGGACCAAGCACAATACTCATTTCTAATGCCCCCATTTGTAACAAGTAATTTTTTTTTGAAAAATCTGCATTTAAGCACTGATGTAGTAACTTAGTTAATAGTAACATCGATTTTCAGGTTACCATTGAGTGCGGCAGTGAGCTATGTATTTTCCCTATAAAAAAATTTACAAGTTTTTGCTGGTAGAATATCAAAATTTTAATTGTTTTCTGCATTTTGCAAGGTCTGTTATTGTTTTTCTGTGCATGAACTGATACTTTTTGTTTGGCCTTTTATTGTTTCCGGTGTCCACAACTACCCATGGTGCAGGTATGATGGTACCTCTTGCTACATAAACTACAAATTTGAGTGTCGAGAATATATTGGCCCTCAGCTGTAACATTGGTTCTGTCTTGGAGTTGGAAAGTGCAAGATGAGCCATAACAGACCTTGCTACATAACTGTCATCATTGGATTTTGTACATAATAACATACCTCCCGTGGACAATTAAGAAACTGGCCTCCTGTGGACAAGTAAGAAAAAATTATCATACGACAGAAAACCTGATACATTAGAGACAAACTCCCAGTTTCATGTTTCAGGACAGGACAACTAGTATGCTTCAATTAAGCAGAAAATAATAGGCATATATATTTTTATTAGTTTTATAGTCAATTTGTCTTGACCAAACAGGGTAGGTTGGCAGTGACTGAGTACGAATTTGTCATGCACAATGAAATTTTTATTCAACTATACTATCTCATTGGAGATTATTGTACATGTCCCAGAGACCTTACTTATTTAACTTATAAGGTTTGAATCAAATGAACTGTGTGTTAGTGGTTGTTCAATTGAATAGCAATATTCGACTTCTAATTATTTATATCTTCTCTTTTTATGCAGCCACCTTACAGTTTTGAGAACCCCTCTTCACCTTGACAAGCTAGGTAGGCACTTGCCTTTCCGTGGAATACAGCTGCTACCTTTATTGGATTTGTTGTAAATAAGTTTGACTGTGTGTCAGTGGTTGGACTGTGTTGAATGTGATGAGCCATGGGTCATGGTCATAGTGGATGGGTGAACGGTGACATGAGCCATGGGTCATGGTCATAGTGGATGGGTGAACGGTGACGGTGTAAACAAACTTAATACAGCCATTGCATAAAACAAACTAATAAGGTGCCCGACCTCACCAAACACAATACTCACATTAGAAGCCTATAGTGCCTAGTATACACACAAGGTTAGGCATTATAGGCCATAACTGAGAGTAAGAGTTGGTTGGCGAGTGTGCGCCATTGAAGGGACCGATTCACAAAGCTTACCCCTTCATACACCAGTAACTCGTGTAGTTGAATGAAAAGTACACTTTCTAACCAAAAATATTGGTATAAAACTAAAACTCATCCACGTCATAATATAGCCATGACGGGCCGCAGGGGAAAAGGTGTCGTCACCGATAAGGAAGGGTGAAATAAAAATTATGTGTGGTCAGAAGAGATGGACGAGGCCTTCATTAAAGAACTCGTGGACCAATACCATCTTCATAGGAAACTCGCTAACGAATTGTGGCAAAAAAATGTGTGGCAAGAGATGGTGGAAAAATTCCAAACATACACGTGCTTCTAGGGCAAACTCGATGAACTCACTTGAGACAAATGCTATAACCATTTGAAGACGGTGAGAAATAACTATGCTTGGATGAAGATAGTCCTACAAAGTACCAGATTTGGTTGGGATGATGGGGATAAATTGGTTATTGCAGAGCCTGATATATGGGACAATTTCTACAAGCGACCGGTTAGAGCCTTCAAATCATAACATTAATGTTATTTTAATTAGTGTATTGAGGGGACTCTATCTAATTGGGTAATATATGACATAAGGGTATCCAATTGGCCTCGACCTACCGGGGCAGGAAGGTGCAAGATTATTCTCGGCTTTGCCTTCTATTTGGGAATAACATCTACATCGGGGCTGAGGAGTTCCACCCAAGGGATAGTCGCGCACGTGCTCAAGAGCATGTCGTTCCTCTAAGCAATGAGGGTAGTGGGGACTCATACCATCCGATATTTAAAAACGAGGTCCCTTCACTGGAGGGACCATCTAATGAACAATCTCCCTACACTGCCAAAAATGTTCCCAACCCGACTAGTGTCACCCGCTCAACTCATAATTCCATAAAAACTGGGTCCGGAGAAAACGAAAGAGCATGGACCTCCCTAATAGTCTACTTGAACAGTTGGCCGGGTTCCAAGCAACCTTGGACCATATCGCCAATCGCCCTGTTCTCGAATGACCTCGTAGCGTCCATGAACAGTTCTTTGAAATGTTGCAGGAAATGAAGAGAAACAACTACATAGACCATTCTATGTTTATCTAGCTACTCATTAGAGTGGAACAAACTAGTTCTCGATTTGCTGAGATAATGATAGCATTACACCCAGACAATCCCAGTCTTACCTGTTTGCCCCGACTGGGAGGCCATGGCCACCTCCATAGGCTAGTTTGTTTTATGTATTCTAAATTTTCATTATAACTATAATGATCGTTTACTCGTTTTGTCATTATTCATTTTTACACTTAGGTATAATGGCACCCTCCCTCGTATCCGATGAGGAACTGATTGCCATGTGTACAGTGAGCTTCATCATGACCGTCATTGCGTACATCTTGACACAATGTCCACAGAGGCGGCGACACCATAATTCGATTCTCACTGGTCCCTTATATATTCAAGAAACTCTAAACGGTCATCCAAATATTGCATATGAACTCCTTCACATGAGTACACCCGCATTTAAGAGTTTATTGACGGCCTAAGGTCGAGGGGTCTCTTACAAGATTCACAGAGGATGAAGGTAGAGGAGGCAGTTGCAACATTCATGTAGCACAAAATCAAAAAAATAAGACCGTCCAAGATAGATTCAATGCTCAGGTTCAACTATTAGCCTATGTTTTAATAGCATACTCGACGCTATCTTAGACTTATATGATGACATTGTGAAGCTTCCCACTACTATTACTCCCCGAAAGATGATTAATAAACCATAGTTGTACCCATGCTTCTCGGGCATTGTAGGAGCCCTTGATGGTACACATGTGGAGGTCATAGTTCCGAAGCGGGACTCGCAAAGATATCATAATCGTCACATGTACATTTCACAAAATGTCCTGTGTTGTCGTTTTCGACATGCTCTTCCAGTATGTACTCCTTAGCTGGGAGGGGTCTAGCCCAGACTTGAAAGTTCTTGCGAGTGCACTCTCTAGGCGACTGCAAATCAAGAATGGATGAGCGCTTTCCGAGATAATATAGTGAACACTATGTGGGATGCGTAATCGTGCTGGCGCATTGTACTTTGTCCACTGTTGTCTAATAACTATAATTAAGAAATTACATATTGACTAAACTTAACCTTTAGTTGCTTTACTCACTAAAAAATTGACATATTTTATAGTTATGGGCAAATATTATATGGTCTTCGTTGGTAGGAGACTGGGTATATATCGAACCTAAGAGAATTGCTCGAAGGAAGTAACAGGGCATTCTGAGGCTCGTCATTGCCTTTTCCATTCCTATCAAGAAGCATTGAACGCATTACATGCACACGTAAACGATTCTACATATGACTCAGAACGAGTTCCCCAAGTGTCCCCAATGCCCGGACACACTGGCATAATATATGTTAGTGTCGATACACAATATGTGTTTGGACTATTTGCACGTGGATGCCATGTTCTCCTACTATTTATTTTAGTTTATTTTATGTTACAAAACTTGTAATCAATTCATATCGCCTGTATACCGTATATAATTCCAAAAATGTTTGAAAGCATTCTCAGTTTCGGTATATGGAATGTACAGATATTTCAGGCACTCTGGGTTTATCTAATTCTCGGATAGGTTCATCTACCTCGGCGTCTTCCACACGACGTCAGATTGACGTAGTTATTATTGATGACGTGAAACCTGCTCCAGTGGCACCCCTTGGGCCTCTCGGATTTAGGGCCCTGCCCCCCTTATAATTCGTCCCCTTGCACCATCACCGGTTTGTGTCCCGCACCCCTCGTTCATCTCGTTCCACCACCACCCATTAATGACAACATTGTAGTCGCCCTCCCACGAGCTCTGGCACCGACGTGTATGCATCTGCCCCTATTGGCCGTGATATCAGACTCGCTCGGTCCGGCCTACATTTGGGAGACCCCGAGGTGGGGGTTGCCGCGTGGGCTTTTGATAATTAGCTTTGACTCCAACACCTCAAATTCGAACTACTAGCTACCCATCCATCATCGAGAGGTCTTCGACAACTACCATGTAAGCATCAGGTTTTTGGTGCGCACTATGACAACCTCCTACTCTTCCGAGGATGACGACCACTCCAATGCTAGTACTTAGTGGTTGTTGGTGGCGCTGGGGGGGGGGGGGGGGGGTATTTATCCATTGTTTGTATTTATTTTTTGAAAATAAAACTTTAGGCCGATTTTATTGCTATGTGTTGCACCCTATCCATCTTCGTGACTTTATAATCATATCATATATATGTATATGAGTTTGTTCTTATTGTCCTTATACAAGTCGTATTATGGAAAAAACATCGTCCAATATGTTTAACATCGCATGGATGGACATCCCGTAAAATTTTGACCAAATCTGAGTTCGTCTCCTATACTGATGATTAAAAATTGTGTCTACAATCTGAACCCAACTAGCACGTCTTCCAATTCTAAGCATTTCTGAAATAAACATAAGAACAAAATGATTCTGAGGTATTTGGGGGAAAATCAGGAATCAGAGTGACTTAAGAACACATTTGGGAAAAGCCAGGAATCTGAGTTTGACATGAATCTACAGGAATTTGAGTTTTCAAGAATCGGGCCTTTTCTGAGAAAAACTAGGAAACACATGAACGAGGTTGTAGGATTTAGAAACTGATATATATTGGCCTATCAGCCGGGTCCCAAGTTGATACATATTGGGAACATACTGGCCAGATAGGCCAATATTAAACTACTTTTTTAAAAAATAATAAAAAACATTTAGATAATGTAAAATAATAGAAAATTTTGTCAAAATGACATTTTTGGCGTTGTTTTCGGTTCATATTGGATACATATTGGCTAATATGACCCGATATGGACTGATAGGTCTTGATATTTGACTGAGTTGACCCGCTATTTGACCCTATGTCAAATAGGGGGGTAATATCGTATCGGGTGGGGGCTAACCAATTCATATCAGGCATATCAGCTGATATGTATCGGATATGCCTGATATTTAAACCAACTAAGAGAGAGAGAGAGAGAGAGAGAGAGAGAGAGAGAGAGAGCATTTTTATCATCCTCTAATATTACATTTAATGGGCTAAGCCCTTGAATACAATTTGGATTCTCTTAGGGAGAATCGACCCCTCGAACCCCGAATCCATAACATCTTCTTGTTTCCCCCCACCAATAGGACAAAGCCTCATCCTACCAATTTTCTGTACATTTTGAACCGTTAGTAAGCTCTTTTGAAAAACTTCTTTTAACCATTTCTCAAACAAGCTATTTACAAAAGTAGCACAACCATCCATCATTTCATCTACCACCATCTGATCAATAGAAATCCACCCTTTCCTTTCATTCCCATACACTTCTTCAAAACTACTGTTGAGTATCGACACGAAATTCTTTGACATTTGACTGTACTGAGAACAATTTCGATTGAAAACAAAGCTTCTCTCGATGGATTTAAGAAACCCGTGTGCCATTGAATGATCTAGCATTGTCTGCATTGTAGGATCAGGGGTGACGGTAATGGCATTGTCTGGTTTTTCCATCTCTTTTTCCTCATATTCCTCAGCAAGTACGTTGAGATCGAGGTTGCTAGAACTAGATTGCCTTGAGAAGTGCCCTCTAGCATTTGTATTCTCTTCAACTATCTGAGGGTCGTCTTCTTTCTCTGTTCTTAGATTGTCGGAATGGTTGGATGGATAAACCAAATCCCATTCTGCTTTTCTCTTTGCATTCTTAGGTACTTCTGACCAATTCTTTGTTTCTTCAACTTCCAACTGCATCTTAATTACAGCATTCGGCTCCTCGTCGAAATTTGGTGAAGTGTTTGTAGTCATGATTATTATGGCATGACTAAAACTAAGCTTTCTTCCACCTATTCGGTCTTCGCAGTTTCCACTATCAAAGCCATGGGCAAGAAATTTTATGAAGTTTGTATCAGAAAAATCAATCTCTTCGACTAAAATAACACAATTATCGCCGACTCTCAAGGAGTCCATAAAAGTTTCAACACATGAAATGGAATTTTCTTTTGTTCTCATGTTCATATGAACAAGTTTATTGCCCGATCCGCAATATGATTGCGCTATCACCCGAGCCAATCTTCTCTTTCCGATCCAATCAGACCCCTTAATCTGTAACCAAACCCCCTTGTTAGTGTTCGACTCACAATCAAGTAATGCTTCTGCAATTGAAGGAATGACTTCGCATTGCCAAGGGATATTTTCGAGCAATTCTTTACACATATCTCGTGCGTCTATTGGTCCTCCATATCCTTGATTTGTTGTCTTGGAGTCAGAGAACAGAGGATTACTTAGGGAAAATGTATTCTTCGCATCCTTATTTTGGATGTTATGTAACGAACCCAAGCTGAGTCCCGATGGCTGATGTTTATGGGTATTGGGTTCCTTCCAATTTCCGTCACCAACAGCAATTTCGAAAGACTCTGGCTGCTGATTTATAATTTGGGCAATAAAATTGAAACTATTGTCTAGTTTCGTGGTAGATTCTTCTGCAATGGAGGTGGAATTCAAGTCTGAAACCTTGTTGTTGCTATGGTTATGTTGTAAGCTTGTAGACAACCATCGATATGAAGGGCATGGATTGTTATTTCTTCCTATGGTCGGGTTGAATAAGGAAGGACTCAAGTGGATTGGGTCTCGTCTTCCCAGATGGTGTAGGCTCTGGCATATTCTATTCCATTTTCTCTTCAATTCAAGAACAAAACCCTGAAATATAAACATATATGTGAGAATTGACAAAAGAAGCATTACCAACATAAAAAATCAAGAAGATTGTTGAAATCTATTTCTACCTTGGGATGATTCTCTGTTCTATTCTGTTTCAACCAGTGAGGCAAGTGATTTGGGCCTTCGTTGTTCTCTTCGAGATCATTGCAGCTAAGCAAAGATGAAGAATTTTGCTGACTTGAATTGGAAACCCCTGCTTCTTTTTCAAAATTCAAATTGCATTCAGCACAGCAGATGAGTGTTTCTTGTTCTTCCATGCTGTTGGAAGTCATTGATTCCAGTGTTTGAGATGGATTTTGTGAGGCAGCTACTCTTGAATCAACACCACTGTGAAAGTTCATTAAAAGAAGCTTAATAAATTGATAATATTGGTATAGAACAATGTTCTGAAAATCGCCTGGGGCGGCCGCCCGGGCGGTTTGGGCCCCTGGGTGCCCCGGTTTAGGCCTGGGCGGACTCCGGGGCAGACCGGATTTGGGGCGCTCACTCAGGTCATCCTAGCGGCGGCTCTGGACCCGCCCGGGTCGCCCCAGTCCCAAATTTTTTTTTTTTTTTTATCTCCTTTGTTTTTCTTCTTTTTCCTCAGTTTTTTTCTTCTTCTTCCTCAGTTTTTTATGTTCTTGTGCAACACTTTTTTTTGGCAACTAAGCAGTGAGCACAACTCTTTTTTTGTTCTTTTTTTCTTTTTTTTTTTCTTCCTCCTATTCTGGCAAGTGGCACAGATATATATATATATATATATATATATATATATATATATATATATATATATATATATAGCAGCCGCCTGGATCTTGGGGCATTCGCCCGGACGCCGCCCAGCGATTTCTGCCCGAACATTCCCCCGACCGCCCGAACCCACCCAAC
Organism: Chloranthus sessilifolius; assembly: GCA_021018995.1. Lineage (NCBI taxonomy): Eukaryota > Viridiplantae > Streptophyta > Magnoliopsida > Chloranthales > Chloranthaceae > Chloranthus > Chloranthus sessilifolius. Next base: position 76,213,671 of record CM037587.1, read on the forward strand.
GATTTTAAGAACACTGGTATAGAAAACTTCGAATTGTTTCATTTTCTCTATGATTTTTAACAAGTTGATAATATTGGTAGAAGAGTTATTGAATGCTTCATCTTTTTGTTTTTTGAATTTACTAGCTAAAAGTTTGACAGAAAATATGGCATGATGGGTTGCAAAAGAACACATACACTAAATGGAATTTTCTCATTGATTCTAAAATTTCTGATAAAACCCAATTTCGAATTAAGACGTCGACAACCTATGTGTCCTAAAAATGGGATTTAAATGATCAAAGAAGGTGTCTAAGTTGATTATAATTGACTCATCACCCACAAACAATAAAAACAAACGCATCAGAATGCTTAAGACTTTATAGTGCATTGGAACCTCTCAAAATAAAACCATACTTCATTGCATTTCCTTCTTTGGTTATTCTCTTTACTTTCTGATAATAGCAACCTGTAATATTCAGAATAACCAAAAAAAAACAAATAACTAGAAAAGAACATAGCTTGTGACATATCTACTCACTAAACTTTTTTTTGTTAGTGGCCCTGCTTTCAAAATGATAAAAACTTTAGAGAAATTAAAAATTAAAAAAAGCAGAGAGAGAGAGAGAGAGAGAGAGAGAGAGAGAGAGAGAGAGAGAGAGAGAGAGAGAGAGAGAGAGAGAAATCAACAAGGGAAAGTGAAGGGAGTTTGGATCACCTTGGTGCATGGAGGCACAATTCTAGGCCCCCTGAAGGAACAGCAACAGCTTGGAGAGACCACTGGATCTCAAGTGGTGGTTGCTTCATTTGGCATCTCATATATGTCTGGTAATTTGCAGTTGCCATTAGCCAAACCTTCCTATTCCAAGCACTATAATCATATAGCAATCTACCAATCTCTGCGATCAAATGATTAACTGGGTTATAATCCTCTTCTTTCTCAATATGGGTTGTTTCAACTACCCATTTCAGATCACCTACATAGATTATGGCTCCTCCTGATGAAACAGAACTCACTCCCCTCCTCAACTCACTTATTTTCATCTCCACTTCATCTCTCTTCATGAACCTCAATAAGGGAACTGAAGAAAGCTGGAACTTTATGAAATGGGCTGATCTCAATTCCTCAGGAACCTCACCTCTTTCTAGTCTCCCCATCAGCTCTAAAACCAGGCCTTCAGTGCTCGAAACGCAGTCTCCAACAACAACAGTATTGCTCCGCCTTTTCTTACTCAGCAAAACCTCCAAAACCAACCTCAAATCCTCTGCCTTATCGGTGTCCAAATCTACGAGATGGGTACTAGTGAAATGCTTCTTTGGAGTGGGAAAGAGAAGGAAGCTTTGTTCAGTCGGGAAATTCAAGAAATGGGTCGGCCAGTGACTGCTATAAAGGGGTTCAGCAGTCCGCGACGGCGGCGGCGAAGACGGGAGGAGTACCCCAGCAGAGCTATAACACTGAAAGAGAGAAGAAACTGAGGAGTCTTCCAGATTGTTCTTGACAGAAGAGCTGGAGAACCCAGCTTCTCTCATCACCCTACTGACACTTGGATCATCAAGTATAGATATGATGAGCTGTTCTAACTCTACTTTGAGGGCCAAAAGAGGCTGCTGTTGTTGGTGTTCAATGCAACCCCTTCTCTGGTGAGCCTGGGCGCGCTTAAGGGCGGCTACGAGGGCGTTGGAGAGTGAAGGATGGCCATGAAGGTGAGGGCCTGGTATTGTAGGTAGCCTGTTGAGTGCCACATTGAAGCAGAGCTCTAGAGCCCTGCATTGTAGAGGGTGTGAAGTTGGGTGTGGGTGGGACCTTAAACAGGCCCTTCTCAAGAGGCTGGCTCTATAGCCTAACAAGGTGGCTGCCACATGGAGTGGTGTCACCTGAGCATGCCCCCGTCTCCGTGCTAAGCCCGCCGATTGTTTGAGGACCGAAGCAGCCTCCGACGTGAGGGTCTGCTGCACTGTGCAAGCTCCTGCGCGCATAACTCAGCGAAAACACCACCCCTTACACCCCCACTTTGAAGAGCTGGTTAATGCACTTGGTGGTGGGTGTTTTACTAGCTTATCCTCCACTTGTTTAACACACACCACCTACCTCTTTTTATTTCTTTCTTCTTCTTGCTGCACTTGTTTTAGAAGCTTAAACCTGCTTTTACTCTTTCCACCCTCTCCTGTATAATATGTTTTCTGCTCTCTAAGAGCAAAGAGAGAGAGAGAGAGAGAGAGAGCACCGACTTCTTCTTCTTCTACTATTTGGTGCAGATGTGGTGGTTCACTGGGTTTTGCTTTTTATTTCCATTTCATGAGTATTTTCTTTTGCACGCTTTTCAAACCATTCCATTATTATACGGTGAGAAGGTACGGCTTTTAAAGCGCGCAATCAGCCATTTGTAATGGACTTTTTGAATGTGGTCAGGCGGGTTGGTCCAAAATTTTGGCTCCCTAATAATGCTAAAATGGCATATGCCCGCCAGACCAGATGGTGCACTCAACCGGACCCGGTAAAAATCCCTATTTTTCATATCTTTTACATATAAAATATTGAGTCCAGTCCGGTTTACCCAACTCGACCAAGATTTTTTCCCGGCCCAACCCGAAGGTTGGATCAAATGTCTCATGCCCGACCCGAGGCGTCAAGTTTATGTGCCCAGCCAGATATAATATTGGATCAGATCTGGTCAGGTATCGGTTCGAGGCAACCCATTGACAGCGCTAGTAGGAGCAGCACTGCACTACCTGTGCAAAGTGTAAGAGGTGCACGAACCTCAGTTTTCTTATTGTCCATGCGCATCTGCAGGTCCACATAACACAAGACTCGGTTCCTATGTGGTGGGCTAACGCTGATAAATTGGCACTGTCAACAATGGTGTTAAATCTCGGAAATCTGAGACATATAGGATAGGGACAATATGCTAGACGCGTGGGCGATTTGGCATACGAAACAATGTTTAAATAATCTTACATCTTAAAAAAAACGTTTGATCTTACGGCATTAAAGTAAACTTCACTTATATGTTACACGGCGCATATTTCAGATCAATTTAAATATTTCAAGTGATTTTCCATGATTGGAACATATCTCAATTAGAGAGAAGATGTACACTGCCGGGTAAATGAGCTTCAGTAAAAAAATAAGAACAATGATAAGATATTAGAGTGTCAAACTCATGTTGACTAGTTTAACTTCCAATACAAACTCATGTTGACTTATGCTGACTAGTTTAACTTCCAATACAAACTCATGTTGACTTTCTCTCAGGGACGAGACGCGGTATGTTTATTGTGACAAAACCCTATGTTTATAGTCTCGCCGACCCTCCATCACCTGAAACGTCTCGGCTTGTGTTGGGTGATATTTAAAACCATACCACCAACTTGTCATCAGAAGGGTTAAGATCTAAATCTTGACTCCTCCCTAAATTGATTGGTTTTGTTACATGATTGGCCTATACACATGATGATAACTTTGAGTTGGTAGCAATGCATTGGTCAATCTCCCTTAAATAGTCAAAATTTGACTATTTTAGCTGCTATGTAGTTTTCGACAATATTCCGGTGAGGGTCGTTTCGATTATTTAGGATAAAATTTGGGAAAATATTAGGAAATTTTTTTAGAATATTCCAAGGATTATGGAAAGTATATAATATTTTAAAAAACATTAGAATATATATTAACATATTTAAAATTAAAGATGATGTTTTTAAACAGTATCAGTGCATTATATAATCCACCATTTCTTTGCATTAATCGACTATCTAAAAAGAACGGAGATTTAAGAGAATATAAAGTATAATTAATCCTTGAATCTAATTTCATAAGTCATAACATTCTATAATCTATTGAAATTTCAGAGAATTTTGATGAATTTTGAAAACTCTCAACAATTTGCTAAATAAGAGAAATTTTTTTTCAAAATTTTAGGTGAACCCCTCCGACAAGTCATCACATTCTGAAATTCTATCGAAATTTCAGAGAATTTAGGTGAATTTTTAAAACTTTCAACAATTTGATGAAATGAGAGCATTTTTTTCGAAAGTTTAGGTGTGTTATATTTATTTATTTACAACATATTGAGAATGTGTTGTAAATTATGGATAAAATTATTCTGGTTTTTCTAATATTTTATTTATTATTTTAGAATATAATAAATATTTTAAATAATTTTAAAGAAAATAAAACTTCCTTTTGATATCTTAGTTTTATGGGTTGATTTTTTAAGCAATAGATGTTCTCATTTTTGTATGCAAATAAATAGTCCCACATTAGTAAATGTAAAAAATGTCTATGCTATATATAAAACCTTTCACTTCTATTATTTTTTTAGAATAAGAGGAAGTTTAGAGTGTATGCGCGGCGCTTGCATGATCGCCGCTTTATAGGTGCTTTAGGCGCACGCACTTTACAAGTGCTCATCGTCGCAAGGAGAGGTTCAACATTTTGATCAGATAGATCTAACGGTTAGATTATTCATGGGCTGGGTCGGGTCTAATGGGCTACTAATATTGAAAAGACATTTAAAATTTAGATAAGGAGATCTTTGGATACAGATTTGACATTCTGAAATCCATCGAATTCCTTGTATACAATTTTGAGAAATCTCTTATTTTTTTTTTCCTTTTGTTAGGACTTCATCAGATTGGGTTTTCTGGTGTGATCCTCTACTGTTGCAAAGTAACGGATCGTATCCAAGAGACTGGGCTCGTTGTATATATCCTGGAAACGTCTCGTAGGAACACTTTTGCAAACTTGAGAATTTACTCGAGTAGGGAGCGAATAGCGTTTTAAAGATAGCGACTGTGTGCCTCGAGTCCAATTTCTCTTGTCCAATTTATCCTTTTCGGATTTTTGATCATAATATTTTCTAACAAGGTGAACCCCTCCGACAAAATTTCGATAAAATTCAGAGATATTTGTCACTATGTTTGAGAGTTGAACAACTATTTATGAGGCCACAACTTAGTGAAAGTGCACTAATGAACTTTCTGAAAAATATTTGCACACCCCACCCTCCTACCGTGCTCACATTATGTAGCTACTAACAACTCAGTTTGAGTTAGAAGCATAGTAATCAAGTTCGGAATCAGTAATCATTCGGTAACGTGTCTAATCGGTTTAATTTAGATAAATTTAGGAACTATTTGGGGGAAAATAATGGAAATTTTGAGGATTATTAAAAAATAATAAATTATTAAAATATACAAAATATATGTTAACTTATTTATAGTTAACATGATACCTTTAAATAATAAAATAAATATATTATATAATCTGCATGCATTAACAATTTACAATCATGAAAAAAATGATACGAAATATGATAAAAGCATGTATCACAATGCTAGAAGTTTAGGAAAATTCGAAAATTTTGGAAAAATTCAAAAGTAAATCGGAGAATTGATGAATCAAACAAATATTCAATAAAAAGTTCGGCAGATCACCGATTCGGAGAATTGTTTTCAAAATTTTGACTAGTTTAGATAATTTTGTGATAGAGGTTTATAAAGACCCTCTACGCAACAGATCATTCTCACTCTACCAAAAAAGATCAAAAGCGTAGTGCACGGATTTCACACATCTAAATTTCTGTGTTCCAATGCTGGAGCAAGCTTTTAGCTTTAGCAAAGTGAGATTGATGGATTTCATACATTTCCAACTTTAACTTTCCATGACGTGGTGCATGGCCCCAGCACCAAATACAAGTTGTAGGAGATATCGTAAGATAAAATGGCCATCATGCTAGCCTTTTTTAACAATTTTTACTTGCAGTTGGTGGAAGCTTTACATCGAAAGTGTGAGTTTATTTTTTGGAAACAAATTAGAGTCGCATGAATTGAGTGTGGGGTTAATCTAATTAGTAATAAGCGTGAAATGGTTAACAAGTCAGGTTACTTAGTTAATAGCTCTGTTACAAAATTCTCTTAATTAATCAAAATTTTGAAAAAAAAATCTTCAAATAGGTAGTCTACCAAACTTCCTATTCTACCAATTGCTTGTTGCCGAATCTTTCCTTGATTCCGATTCTTCAAGCATTTCTCAAATTTAATAACTATTTAGAATTCTTATGAATTTTTTGTGGATTAATGATATTTTAATTGTTTTTACGATCGTAAGTAGTTAATGCATGCAGATTATGTAGTAGACATATTTCATTATTTAATGACATCATTTTTAATTCTTAATAGGCTAAATATGTGTCCCAAAAAGTGACCTGTGCACTTTGTAGTCATCCGATTGAGCGATAGCTCAATTGGTATCCTTTTCCTTGTAGAAGCAACAAGTTGTGGGTTCCAATCCCCATACCTGCTCCTGCCATTTATGCGGGTCCCCTTCTAGTGTGTTGCGCCGAGTTAGCTCTTATCTCGATTTGCAAGGGCACTACATCAGAATTGTCTATGTCGTATGGTATCCTCCAATTAAAGAAGAACAAGAGAAAAAGAAAAAAAGAGAGACTAGTGAACATAGTCACTTGGTAATCGGGCCACAAACCTAAATACAAACTCTTAAAACCATCGGTCTCTTTGATTATGAAAACAATCTAAACCGATTAGCAATCGACAGACAATCCCTTGATGGTTCTTGCAATGTAAATTAAGTTTTACAATTTTCTTAAAAACTTAAAATTTTTTAAAAAAATTTGCAATATAACCAATAAAAGAAAATGCAATTCAATGGGACTTTTCAATAAATTGGCGATTTTTTAGTGACTTTGATTGTAGGGCAACGGCAATAGAATCGTACTAATTTGATATTTGTAGTAATCTGATCAAATTCTTTTGTTGTTGATAATTTTATATACTATAAAAATAGTCAATCAATCATTTAGCTATAAGCATCAACGCTACTGCCTCAAAGGTTTGATATATAGTGCATGAACCCTTCACCACCTATTGTGCATGGTTTATCCATATTTAATTTGTACACCAAGGTACACCTAGCCATCATTTGAGCCCACTAGGTGGCAGACCAACATTTAGAGGCTCTTGATCAGATACTATAAATTGTTCAATAGCACACTTTCTTAGCTTAATTCAATCTAATCTAAGTTGGCCATATGCACCAACCACAAGTAAAGAAGCATGCCACTTATCCATAAGAGTTGATATAGAATAATTGAACTTTCGACTCTTAAATGTAAATGGGTTAATTTCCCTATGTAAAATAGTCAAACCTTGAAACTACACATCGATTTATGATCATGCAATCAGTGAAAGTGTAGATTTGACCGGTTGAGCGTGAACAATAACCTGTTGGGTCTTAGATTAAATTGACTCCATAGTCATATACTTAGAACCCATGCACTATAGGTGGTGCACGGGCCACTGCAGACAAATTCTTCCATCGCACGTCATTGATTTGAATCCATGCCAAAAGAAGAGTGTGGCTTTATACATAAAAAGACGGGGGGCTGACTCTATCCTTCATGCTTTCCCATTAATGCTAAAAAGTAAAACCAAGGAGGGCTTTCGGAAAACTATTGTAAAAAAGAGATGGCCGCTAATTTACTTGTTATAGTTAGAATTAGGTAAGCTGCCCAAAGAGTTTGGTGTATTGATACTCGATCACTTTTTGAGATGCGTGTCTTTGAAATATGAAATTATCATGTGAACCATTTAATAAGTGTGATATCAGCTAAAGATCTTTAACCTAAATATCATGTGAACCATCTAATAAGTGTGATATCAGCTAAAGATCTTTAACGTAAAAGATTGAAATAACAAACAATTGCCATCATTTGATTAAAAGCAATCATATGTCATATAAAATTAACAACTATTGTATACATCTAACATACCATTAATTTTTTAGCACAATTGGTTGTTTTGAATTAGACACTAGAGATTATTTTTCATCCCAATCTTTTATTATAAAAATCTTTAAATTATGACACACCCAATCAGACAATGTACATGATTATTTCTCTGGCCTCACATCTAGGGAAGTGACCCGAGTACCAAGAAATCCTGCTGCTCGGGCCTCTTACCTAATTCTAACCCTATCTTTTTATAACAATTAAATAAAAAAAATAAAGAAAAGGCCAATGTTCAAACTAATGGGTACTTTTGAAAAAGGAGTCCATAGGTGGGGACCCACATTTCATATATAATCACAGGCTTTCTCTCCTTTTCCAAATCGCTCTTTGAACGGCCAGAAAAAGGCAGAACAAATTTCGAAAAAAAGAAACAAAAGGGATAGAAGAAAAGAGGGAAAAGGAGGAGAGAGATTGAAAAAAGAAGGGGGTGTCTTTTTTGTTCCATACATCTTTATTGAACGGTAGGAGCAGATGCCTTGTTTAATTATTCTCCGATGAGAAAAAGAACGAACAAAGAAAACAAAAAATAATGGAGGCTAATCCTCGTAGGGGGACAACATTTTATTCCCCAAGTACACAAAAAAAAGCAATCATCTGTCTGATATCCTATACATAAAGCATCATTCATTCATATTCTCCCTCTCTCATGACTAGGGGTCTCAATGGGCAGGCTTTAGCACGGACCGTCATGGCTCCACCGTCAATGAGCCAGGGATGGGCTAAGATAGGTAAGCCCAAGATATAAATGAGTGGGGCAAGCCTGATTAATAAGTCGGACCGGATAAGTGCTAGTTCGAAAAATTCAATTAAAAAATGGTCCATTTCAGCCTAGCTTGAATTGATCAAATAAGTTCCTTTATATAAAAATTGATATGCCCCACCCTGGATCAATTAGTAATTAGGCTGGGTATGGGCTAGCTCAAGAGGCCCCATTTTAAGGCCCGCGTTGAGACTCTACTCATGACCAAAAATCTAGTCTCTCATATAAATAAATTCCGGGCCACCGACATAAGTTTTACTCATACTTCTTTTAAAATCGATAAGTTTTACTCATACTTTGTTTAAAATAAATATTTGAACATCAAGTATCCTTAGAGATCGGATGATTAACAGGTTTTACTCATACTTTGCTTAAAACAAATATCTAAACATTAAGTATGGCTGGGGATGGGATTCAAAATCTCTCTCTCGCTCTCTCTCTCTATATATATATAGGGTCAGGATATCTATGCTATTTTTTGTAGTGTGATGGGTGGCATGGGGCCCATTTTATTAATTAGGGTTAAACTTTTAAAATATTTTGAAAGTTATATACTCTTTCAACCGTCATTATTGATTTTTTAAAAGTAACTTTCTTTTCTCTTCCTTCTTCCAAGAAAGTGTCATGCTTGCTTTTTCAGGTATATTTTACTCAAAAAATGTAGGCGTTTGGTAACGAAGCGCCAGCACCCCAGTAGCGAGGCGCCAGCACCCCAATAGCAAGGCGCTAGCACCTGGATAGCGAAATGTCTGGAGTGCTGGTGCATCGTTCTAGGGGGTTGGTGCCTCTATATCGAGGTGCCGGCACTTCGCTAAAAAAAAAAGGGTACTGGCGCCTTATTTTATGGGAGTCGATGCCTCTATATCTAGGTGTCGGCGCTTCAGTAAAAAAAAAAGAAGGGTATTGGCGCCTCATTTTAGGGATGTCGGCGCCTCTATATCGAGGTACCGGCGTTTTGATAAAAATAAGTAAATAAATAAATAAAATTATCGAAGTGTCTGACACCTCAATATAGAGGAACTGACGCCCCTAAAACAAGGCGCCAACACTTTTTTTTTTCATTATTATTTTTAGCGAAGCATCAGCATCTCGATATAGCGGCGTTGGTGCCCCTAAACGAGACGTTGGCAACCCGACGCAACGTCTCGCTATCGGGGTGTCGGTGCCTCTTTACCGGGGTGTCGGCGCTTCGCTACTGGGCGCCTACATTTTCTGAGTAAAATATGCTTGAAAAAATAAGTTTGACACTGTTTGAAAAAAAAAAAAAGGAGAGGAGAGAGAAAAAAAAGAGACTTGACTTCTAAAAAATTCAAGAATGACGCTAAAAGAGAATAAAACTTTAAATTTTTTTTAAAAGTTAAACCTTAATTAATAAAGTGGACCCTATGTCATCCATCACTTCACAAAAAAAACGCTATGTGTCCTGCTCATATAAAAAAGTGTAGAAATATCTCTACGCTTGGGTGCATTTTCCATTTTACCATATATATATAATAATCACCTGAGTCGTACGAGACTCAAGTGGGTGACACTTAGATCGTGGTCAAACATTGATCACATTGTGATTTGACGGTCACCTGCTCGAGTCATGCTTGACTCGAGTTAGGTGAACATTACTATATATATATATATATATATATATATATATATGCCTATGGGATCACTTGAATTAGGTGAAACATCTACAGATAAATTCAGAGGAATAGGCAGGCTTTCAGTTACTTTGGTTTCTTTCTTTCTTTTCTTTTTGAGCTTTCCTCACAAGAATTTTTTAAAGGAAGAAAATTCAAGGCCTTAAGAAAAATAATCATTTGTGGAATTATACCACCAACGTGCACACACATCTAGGAAACTCTCGACACGATTAATTGGAATTGAACTGGGTGATGTGGGAGAAAGGCCTTCTTTGATACCATCACTAATTTGGGTAGCCATATCAAAATCAATTGACTATAAGTATAAGAGGAGAGACAGGGCTATGAATACCCAATGTGGGACTAAATTTCAATAGAGAGCAGGATTGGCCCTGGACCAAGACCAGCCAGGCAACTGCCTTGGGCCCCCGATTTTCAAGGGCCCCAAAAAATACATCTCTTTCAAAACCAAGGTTAAATTTATATATATATATATATATATATATATATATATATATCAAGGGCCCCAGCCATCTCTAGTGCCTCTCTCTCTATTCTCTCCAGTTTCCAAACCCTCTCAACTTGAAGACTCTGACGCAAAACGCCTCTCTCTCATCTCAATCTCTCTCGACTCCAAACCCTCTCCTCTCTCTCTCTCTCTCGCCCCTCTCTCTCCAAACTCTCTCCTCTCTAGTCTCTCCAGCCGTGGCCAGCGCCCTACACCTCTCTCTCTCTCAGACTCCAGTGCCTCTATTTCTCTCTCTCCAAACCCTCTCAGGCTCTCCTCTCTCCAGCGCCTTGCGCCTCTCTCTCTCTCTCTCTCCAAGTAAGCGACTCCGTCACCGTCACCCACGGCTCGCGATAAGAACAAGCCGATAGTGCCTTCTCCAAGCGGTACTCCTTTAATCGACATCTAATTCATTATTCAATTTGATTTCGTTGTTCTCTGCCATTTCTAGTTTTTTTTTTGTATTTTTTGAAATTTTTTTAGTATTTGATATCAGTTTTATAATGAAAGATTAGTTGATATGCGTTCTGTAATTTTTTATTATGATTTGAGTCACATTTGTTAACATTTTAGTGGAGCTTATTTGAATTAAAATTTATTTCCTACAAATAAGGAATTTTGAATTGGGTTTTAGGGTTTAGGGTTTAGGGTTTAGGGTTTAGGGTTTAGGGTTTAGGGTTTAGGGTTTTGAATTGGGTTTTTGCCGCTTTTGGATTCCATCAGGATTTCACTTAAAACTGATTCCTGCAGAACCTGCTTTAGCTTTTGATGGCAAGAATTAGTTCCAGGAACTAGTGTTATCAACCCAATATGCTCAGAACGTGTATGAACCTTGTCCTAGAGTAAATGCCATTAGCTAACACTCACTAAGTGTTAACCTTAGAATATGGAGCTAAAACCAAGAGGAAAAAAAAAAATGAAAGCCCATAAACTAAAATACTTACCCTGCCTTATTGAATGATGAGTTGGCAAAATAAATCACTAGAAAGATGATATATATATATACCAGATTTAGAATAGAAGCTTGTCCCCATGGGCATTGATTATAATTGCACTTTTCAGGAGGCCACCAATCAAGAGTAGCACACACAAAATTATCATCGGTCAAGGCTACATTGTCGATCACCCTTATTATAAATGTTGCATCTATAGGCTCTTGAGCTAAAATATCATGAAGAGCGCAGAGAAAAAGAAAAAAATAAACTTGAAACCCCATTCTCCAATCTACAATAATCGCTTTCGGCACCATTTCAATTCGATTAGATAAACTACAACCCAATTCAATTGAATGGAACATAAGTATAATCATCTAATCAAAACATACCAAAAAAAAAGACAAGCAAACGATAATAGGCATGAAAAAACCTGTTCTACCAAGAAAAATTAGAAATGGGTATCCAAATTCCTTCTTTAAACAAATAAGAGAATAGATTGTGCCTAAATCTTTTATTTTTTTATTATCATAATATAAGATCTAAGAAGAAATAAGAGTCAAAGCTAGCAAAGTAGAGTTATTATAAAAGGATAAGCTAGTAATCTTTTGGAGAAGATCAATCTCTTTTCACTTGTTATTTCAAACTTGTTGAAATCAAAATACAAGAGTTGTGGCTTTAGAAGCTCAATTCGTTTAAAAGCTCATAATATTTTATTTGATTTTAATATTCAAAGTCATATAGCTTTTATCCTATCTGAAAAACTTACTTTTATCCTATGATCCCATCTAAACACACAAGTTGAGATGTTAAAGGTAGAAACATAAAAGTTGAGATGTTATATAATAATAGCATGTTCAAACCCAACTCACCCATCAAAATAAAATAAAATAATGCATGGGAAACCAATTGACAATTAACAAGATATAACAGATAGAAAAATAAAATGGGCTATTGAGATATGTGCTTTTAACTAGTATTAAATTCTTAGTTACATTTTAAAATAAAATATAATAAAATAGAATATGAGTATTATTTTGTTTGTAAAAAAAAATTGTAGCAAATTTTGTATATATTATAAAATAATATGAAACAGGGGCCCCATTTTAAGAACTCGCCTTAGGCCCCAAAAATGTCAGGTCCGGCCTTGATAGAGAGAGATAGCGGCAATTGCAACCTCTTCAATGTCGATAAACAAGCAGATCTTGAGGAATAGACGAATATGACTCTGTAATGTAAGCATTTCCTTGGGAAAGGACTAAGTTTGAAGGGCGAATTGAAAGCAAAAAATGATCTAGATGACCACTCTAACAATGAACAGCCTGATTCGAGGCTTTACCAAATCTTCCTGTGTCTCCAAAGGTTAGAAACGAGTAATTTGGAAGAAATCAACACATCTAATAAGAAATGGATGCTTGTTTCAATTCAGAATACTTCATGATGCAAGAAAATATGCTGCTATCCATCCAAAAATAATGATACGAGAACTGGGCTGCCAAAAATTTCACATTTTCTATCATTACTTAACTTATGAAAGCTTGCGTAAATGTTTATTAAAACTAGTGGCGCGAACGATTAAAAGACGCTGCTAGCCATGTTGCCCGCCACTCTCAAATTGTGGATCTGTCGTCGATGGGAAGGAGAATAGGAGGGTAGCTCGTGAATCACTTAGAAAGAGTAACGCAGTAATTCTGGTGACGATCCAATGCCATGATTGCAGTAAAAGCGGAGAAAGCTCTTTCATAGCTTCTAGACAGTAAGGTTCTCCATGATTGTTGTTACTGTATAATTCTTCGTCCTACCAAATGTTTTAATGGTAAGTTTTTCTCAGTATCGCTAATCTACAGATTTTTAACAGATCTAGAAGAGACTTGTCTACTTCACTCCATGGGAAAAATCTAAGTATTCATGTAGGGATAGAAACGTTGTCACGACCCAAAATCCTAGTCGATCACAAGGGCCTAGAATTCCGTGTTATAATACCTCACGCTTGTTAAAGTAATAAGCGGACTTACATATATTACATAAAATTGAGCTCCCAAAAATCGTGAACCAAAATTTCTTCTTACAAGAAAAATTCTCATCATTAAGTTTATATTGAATTTTGAGTCTATTATACCAAATGACCAGAAATACATGTACGACCAACTACTGAAAAGTCTTCCTAACTATTTAACACATACCTGACATCCTCAAGCTGGTCATCCACATCGTTACCCTCATAAACCGCATAATCTACTAGTGCATAAAGTCCACTGAAATAGTGTACTTCATATCTTCATCTACAACTATTAGTTTTTCGTGGGATGAGTTTACTCAGTCACGTAAACTCAATGGGTTGCACAACTGATCCACCATAATCTACCCAGGTGATTGTTGGTGCAACTTCGTAAATGGAAGTGAATCCATTACAATTATACATATAACCAATATAATAAAATATATCATAAATATTTCATATAAAATAAGCTAAAATAACGTAACAGGTTTTAATGCATATGATGCTTCTAATGCTTATAACTTTTCTTACTTGTCTTATTAACTTAACCTACGTGACATATCTTAAGTCTTGTTGTAGCTTCATACGCCTACATAACGTACTTCGCATCTTACTTATCTTACGTATACGATCTGTGCCAGAGGCGCTGCTCGAGCCTACCATACGAGGTTCACGTGTAGATAACCACCTAACTTTCATATTATATCGTAAACCAACATCCAACCCAATGAGATTGCGCGCATAAAAATCATTGTCCTCTTACATTAGGACATTGTCGTATCATATTGTCCTTAAGACTCTTGACTGTAGATGTTGTACCCTTACGGTAGCACTAAGGTATGACACGTGTAGAACTTGCTTTCATATTCACCTGGCCTTCACAACATATCTTAACATATTTATATCTTATTTTATCTTATACTTGCGTATCATTTGTATATTACTTAAGTTATAGTAAGCCACGATGCGATAATTTTTACTAAATCACGCTTTTCAAGGGACGGGTTCCGTAGTAACCTGAATGTATTTCGTGTGACAACCCATACTCCCATAGAGGTGTTACATCCGTATATAGATGCCTACATTTTAAGTTTCACGTGATTATAAAAGGAATCTCATCATGACAAAGGCTTAAATATCATATTTTATATCTTATTCCTTTTTAATCTACCATATATATGCCCTAACGTATCATATAAATGATTAATGTCACACAATGTAGATGAAACATATAAGAAGGAAACAACTAAACATAAGGAGCTAATATTACTCGTAATATTTCAAATTATAATTCAAACAAATAAATCAATCACAGGGAGATGTTAGAAGTATTGATAGCAAATCTGTATCTATAAAAAGGATGGGTTAGACTTTAACTCCCATATATTAAAATAAACTCTAAGACCTTATAGGGTCAGGGTGTGATTTAAGATTGGCTTTGGGCCCTTATCTTTAATAGAGAGAAGAAAGCGACCTACAATGAAAGTACATGAGTTCTAAATTATATAACTCAAGTGATATTACACTAATCTCAACAGATAGATCTTGTTGATCTGATAAAAATGGACTGGTTGTTTATGAAATTTGGCTAAGGATTGACTCCCGTATGACTCAAACAAGTTTTAACCGTCGAATCCTTGTTACATGATTTTCGGGATATGTACACTTTCATAGCGTGAGTAGAATATGCATTTAAACAATTATCCCAAGCTTAGAATGTAGGTTGGGCCTATTACAAAACCTTAGGACCCGAATTACACGCAGGGCATTATGCGCTTAATTCAATTACACGCAGACCGATCTGTGCGTAATTAGTCCCACTTAGATTGGGCATAGACTTCCATGCACCCGCTAAAGTCCACGATTCCACGCACTTGTGCAGAATTCGATCCCACGTGTAGGCCCACACGGGAATCAGTCCATAGATGGATTGGGACTCTACTTCCTAAGACCTTCTGCACTCCACGATTTCGTGCATACTTTAGTCCGTGGAATTGGATTCCACGCAGATACACATGCACGGAATTGGTTCCAAACCGTAATGGAACAAGGACACCCGATCAGTCGGCCACCCTCGAGTCTGCGACCAACTCAAATTGGATTAAGCGCTGTGGATTCTACGCTTAATTTGATTCCACGCACTGTCTCATGCGCTTAATTCACCAATTGAGCACATGGCCACACACGCAAAATTAGCCCGATACCTATAAAAACCCTCCTAACCTACGCCCAAACACATCAATTTCAATAGAAATCTCCCCTCCCTCAAGCTCAGGCCTCTCCCAAGTTTGAGTCCTTTCTCTCTACGGTCCCGGAAGGAGGAAGAAGCACATGGCTTCAGGAAATCTCTTTGTAGTTCTTAATTTTTAGTTCTAGTTTTTGATTCTTAGTTCTAGTTCTTAATTCTTAGTTCTAGTTCTTAGGATTTTAGTTGTAATTCTAGATTCGTAATTCTAAGATTTTTAGGTTTTAATTCCTAGTTCTTAATCCTAATTTCTAGTTCTAAATCCCTAGTGTTAGTTCTTAATTTTCTAAGTTCTAGTTCTTAGTTCTTACTTTCAGGTCCTAATTCTTAATTTCTAGTTCTAATCCCTGATTTCCTACTTTAAGTTCATAGCCTTTAATTCTAGTTCTAACTCATAGACCTTTAAATTTCTTAATTTTGATCTTTTAATCCTTAAATCCTTAATTCAAATTCAATTTTCAATCCCTAATACTTACAAAATAGCCCGTAGTTAACCAATTTACCCAAGGGAGCTTACGAAGGGTACCCGAGAACAGGGCCAATCCTTCTTAGCATAACGGGCTACAACCCCCTTTATTTTTCCTAGTTAGAGTAGTATTAGGAGATCAACTTAATCAGAATTAGAGTAGTATTAGGAGACTAACTCAATTAGAATCAGAGTAACATTAGGAGACCAAAATAATTAGAGCTAGAATCAAAGTACCAAATCTAGTCAATTAGAGTTAGAGTAGTACTAGGAAATCCATAATAAGTCAAGCTCAGAGTAGGATAAGAAGATAAAACTAACTAGATTTAGAGCATGATTAGAAAGCTAGGCTAGATAGACTATAGCTGTTAGAGTCGGGTGGCTGACGTTTAGCAAAGAAGTCAACCCACACCCCGTAAAGAGTGATTAGTGACGTGTTAAAGCGTCGATAAATATCTACAACTGACGATCGCATCAACCCAGGTATACTTCGTTTAATATTCACCTCTTTAATTTTAGCATTTAATATTTCATAGTTCATTATTCCACTGCCCCTAGCCAGAGTCCACAGGACCGAAGTGGGCCACTTATTCTGGGGACCGAAAGGAACCCAAAAAAAGCACGTACCAACACAAACGGGTGGTGCAGATCCACTGATAAGCATGACATTTTGACATTGCACAAATCTAAATAAAAAAAACGTGTTAAACCCATTGATGTTGTTAGATCAGACCATGGAGATTAGTGTTGGGCATGTGTGCTACATGACACTACGACCAATTTGATGGGCGTTGTACCATGTGATCTATATAAGATCCGATAATATGTGAATAGCCTATCTACTGAAATAACCGAATAATATAATACCCATTTAATATAACACCCATCTACTATAATATGCCCATCTAATATATACTATACTAATATACTAGACTAATATTCTAACTATTTGTCTGATTTATTTATATGGTCTGGAAATATCTGTCTGTCTGTATGATTTGAGAAACGTTAATACCAACCCGAGTTCAGTAAACACATCGGATTGTAAAGTATCGTGGTACACAAGATGAAATGTTGTTGTTAGTGGTGATTCTGTTATCTGGTATGAATCTGTTATCTGTTATCTATTCTATGAGTAGTCGTGCTAGTAACTATAAAGTACCCTCACAGTCAAAGATTTGTATGGTATATTTACTTGTATACAAGATTTGTTTTCAACCACTGGCAGTCATGATTATAATTGAATTATTTGATTAGTTGATTAGTTGAATAAGAAAAAGAGACTTTAGACTGACAGTTTGATAATTTGAAACTATCGGCATGTTAGTGGTTTAGTTAATATGTATTAAACTGATTACTTGTGGAGCATGTGGATTAGCTCTTACGGTGATTTAACCACCCTAAAGGTTAAGGAAAGGGATTGGAGAAAGATCAGTTGGCGAAATTTCAGCAGTGTTATTTGGTGCAGATCTTTGTGTCTGATACGTAGTGTTTAATTTAATGTACTAAGGTAGTCTAACCTATTTTATGTAAGAAAAGGAAAAACTTCTTCTGTTGATCATAAATTTGGTTGCCTGGATATCTGTTTTCGATCCCTGGTTAGAAAATTTTGATTCAGATTTAGTGTTGTCTTCTGATCTGTCTGGGTCACGACTTGAGATTCAGGTGCATGGATTTTGGGTCGTGACAATGTGGTATCAGAGAGAGCGAACCCCTAGTTGACCTTAAGGTGTGGACCCATAGGCTAAGAGTAGGATGTGTGCTTGTTATCCAGTTGTGATATTGTGTTCCCTGTGATGACTAGAGAACGATGGAGAGGACGGTAGCGAAAAAGACGGCGGGGCTATTGCTATCAATTCAGTATAGACTGGCTAGTCGTTATGTGCCCCAGGAGGCATCTGGGAATATTGATGTCAATAGATATTATCGACGCCATGAAGAATACTCTTTTCCTTCACCTTCTGTGCTCAACGTCCAAGCATTCAAGGAAGAAGTGGCAGATAATTTTGATAAATTCGAAAATGACCTAGACAACCTAGACAACCTTGGCGAAGGAGAGGAGACTGACCCAAGCGAGGATGAACAAGACGTTGAGGGCATGAACAATGAGGACCTAAATGATGGCTACAATGAGGACCCAAATGATGATTACAATGAGGAACCAAATGCTGACATTATTACAATCTCTGACTACATTGCCTTAGAGACGATTGAGGAAGAATCCGATGAGCATCAACATACCGAATGGGTCATTATCAAGCTCAGTTAGAGAGAAACCTTGTAGAGCACTAGATGGGCCTCAGAAATAAAATGTCACCACTGATGTTGGTGCAAAGAAAAGCAAGGCCTTGAGAATCGGCCAAAAACTTGAGATTCGAAAATAGACCTATAGCATTAGGTCCCCTTTTGCTAAATTGAGCATTGATGTGAACTAATGAAATTTTATACTACACATACTCTTTTGGTACCAAACATGCTTTTGTAATTACCACTTGATGAATGAAATGAGCCGTTATCCCTTCTTTGTATAGGTGTATAAGTCTTGTGCTGTTTGTATTAAAAATGAAAGATTTTGATGTGTTGTTGGGTATGGATTGACTCTCTGCTTATCAGGCTCCTGTTGACTATTCTGAGAAAATTGTCACTTTTTATACTCTTGGTCTGTGTGAATTTCATTATAGAGGGATAGAAAATTCTGTTAGATCTAGTTTGGTTTCTGGTTTACAAGCTAATCCTCTATGACGAAAGGGGTGTCAAGGCTCTTTAGCCTACATTATTGATGAGCAAACAAATAAGTTAAGGGTTGAAAATAATCTGATCATTAGTAAAATTTATTGATGTGTTTTTGGATGAGTGATCTGGTCTACCTCCACAGTGCGAAACTGGTTGTACTATATGTACGGATAAGTATTCTATCTTGAGCATTGAAGCGTTATTTGCCCAACTGCATAGTGCATTTGTATTTTCCAAACTTGATATGAGATCTTGATATTATCAGTTGAGAAAAAAAAATAATAAATAAAATAATAAGAATCAAGATATTTTATTGTATTACTGCTATGATTACTGAGTTTCAGAGTAATGCCACTGGGTTTAACCAATGCACTTATCGCGATCATGGACTTCTGAATTGAGGTTTTAAATCATATCGGGACCATTTTATTGTTATTGTCATTGATGATGCTCTCGGTTCTTCTCTGTCCCGTGTTGACCATGAACAACATCCTGAGATTAGAGATGAGCGTTACAAGTGGTGTGGGAGCATACAGTGTGTGGTAAAGTGAGGAAATGTGTGTTCTGAAGGTTACGTTCCTCAGTCTTGTGGTATTGACAGAGGGTGTCGCTGTAGAATTGGGACTGACAAAGTTTAGTAACAGACCTCAAAAGTTGTATGGAGTTGGCAAGTTACGAAAGAAGATTTATTGAGGACAAAATGTGACATTTATCTAAAGTGATTGATGTGAGGCATGTTGTCAGGAGTTGAAGAATAGAGTGACTTCTGTGTCAGTGTTAATTAGTCTTTCAAGAAGCAAGGGAGATAGGATCGGTAGTGAGGCATTTCGAATTGGGTTAGGATATGTGCTGATGTAGCTTCGTAATATTATGCTTCGAGACAACTCAAAGTTCGTGAGCAGAACTATCCAACGCTTGATCGAGAATTGGCTGCGATAGTGTTTGCCTTACAATTTGGAGGCAGTAAAGATATTTGTGTGACTGGAAGAAGTTGAATCTACGACAATGGGGATGGATTGATTTTATGAAATATTAGGATTTGTCAATACGTTCTGAATGGTGACTGTTCAAGAAAGAAATAGATGGGGACTTTAGATTTCAAAGGGGTAAGTCTCAAATTTTGTTTCCAAACTTGTTTGTTTGACCAACCATACTTCATGAAATTACAAAGGCTCAACATAAGGATTCTAGACTGAAGGCTATAATGCCAATTGTGAGTGCAGGATTTAAGCCAAATTTTAATATCCATAAGGACGGTAGTCATGGTAGATTGTGTGTATCTGACATTCTTGAATTGCTCAGTATATTTCAAACTGTTTGATCTATCAAGATAGAATACCAAAAATCCGCAAGCAAATTACAGACCTAGATATGCCGGAATGAAAGTGGAATGATACTATTCCTTAGGAAGAATGACTCGTTGAACTACTTGGCCCAACTGTTTGTTACTGAGATTGTGAGGTTCTATGGGATTCCGAAAGCATTTGTATCTGATAGAGATTCACATTTCACATCGGAGTACTGGAACGGTCTGATATGAAAGTTTGGTACGGCAACTGAAGTTTGATCCTAGAAGGCATGCTGTGGACTTGTATGTTGAAGGTGGGATCAATTCTTGCCTTTGAGTGAAGTTGCATATAATAATAGCTACCAGGCCAGTGTTCAGATGGCACCGTATGAGTGAAGTTGCTTATACACTAGCAATGCCTCCTCTTTTATCAGCCATCCACAGTGTATTCCATGCGTCCAAGTTACGAAGACATGTTTGAGATCCTACTCCGATATTCAAATACGAACCAATACCACTGCGAGGAATTTTTTTATATTGACCAACCTATCCGAATTGTAGACAGAAAAGAACAAAAACATTAGAACAAGAAGATTTCACTTGTCAAGATTCACTGGCAAAATCAGTTTGAAAGGGAAGCAATTTGGAATTGAGAAGAGTTGTTTGGTAGCGAATTGTAAATTTCGAGGACGAAATTTATAAGGAGGGGAGGATGTAAGGACCTGATTTGAAACCAGGTCAGATAGGTAACTGACGACCCATAGTTCGATCCTGTGTGATATCATTTGTTTATGTGTTTATTTAATGGTTGATATTAAGGTACACCAAACAGGTGGTTCACATCCACTGATAAGTATGATGTTTTGACATGGCACAAACCCAAATAAAAAAAAATGTGTTAAACCCAGTGATGTTGTTAGATCAGAATATAGAGATCAGTGTTGGGCATGTGTGCCATGTGACACTACGATCAATTTGATGGGCGATGTACCATGTGAACTATATAAGGTCCGTTAATATGTGAATAGCCTATCTACTAAAATAATAAAATAATATAATACCCATCTAATATAACACCCATATACTATAATATACCCATCTAATATATACTATACTAATATACTAGACTAATATAACAAAATACACTATTAGAAGAGGCTGGAAGGTGTGAGAGGCGCTGAGAAGCTGAGGTTGGTTCTCTGAGGCGATTAATTGTCCAGATGAGACAAACAACAAAAATAAGAGAAAGAGAAAGAAATAGAAAGAAGGCGAGAGTCTAGAGACAGAGAAAGCCTGAGAATGAGAGAAAGGAAAGAGAGAGAGAGAGAGGAAGAACCCTAGAGAGAGAACGAGCGAGTTCGGTGAAGGCAAACCCTATAGCGACTTGGGTCTTTTGAGGCAATAGCAGGTCTGTGATGCCCTTAGATGTTCTGGGCCGCACACGCGCTACACTAATGTATTCAACGAGTCTATAGCCTTGGCCGACAGGCCCTGGTAATCTTTTTGAGGCAAGTACCTATTCTAACACATCATGTTCAGTCCCTAATTCAGGCGGTCATTTCTAGTTATTTATCTGTTAGAAATCTACATCTATTATAAATTTGCTTGTGTTACTTCTTGTTATCTACCTGTGTTACTTCTCGTTTACTTTGGATTTTTTAGCTATGTTTTACAGGGCAAGTGGAAGTCTACGTCTAGCATACATCTATAATATGGCTTTTATTTTATTCTTGGAATATATGTATGCGGCCCTAACTTTTAGCTTGGATGGGCATGGAACAACTTGTATTTCTCTGATTTGTGACACCTTTAAATCTGAGCTTGTACTACCTGTAGTAGTAATGGAACCTAAAAATTAAAGCAATGAATGCAGTTTATACCCAAATTGAAATATTAAAGTTGGGTTTATGTGTTTCTGATTGGCTTGCTGCATTGATGTCATGACTTCTAGGAAACGTGGGATGCATGTGGATTGGTCTTTTAGTTTTCTGAAAAATGTAGAGCCTGAAAATTGTTACACCTGTAATCTGACTGCATAGATAATCGGCCACATCTGCTCATTTGATATGTTCGATATATGCTCATCTAATTTGTTACACCTAACTGTTTCGACCTGAATTTGTCGATATATGCTCATCTAATTAGTTACACCTGACTATTTAAACCTGAATGTGTCAATATATGCACATCTGATATGGTACACCTAACTGTTTCGACCTGAATATTTTGAATGTTTCAAAATCTGCTAATCTTATTTATGATATTTTCTTATATTTCTGTGCTGGAATTTAATGCCAGAATGTCTGAAAGGCAATGAGATGCCTATGAGTCAGAATGGGACAATTATAAGACCCTGGCTAGGTCGTAGATATGATATTATCTGTTATCTGATCTCAACTAAGTGCTTAGTTGAGGAAAACACTTGGTATTCATGCTATTAGCTATAAAATATCCCCACTAGTGAGAAAGTTGTTGTGGTAGTTTAAGTGACAGATATAGTACTTATCTGTTTGATTTCTAGTTGATACATGTAAGTGAAAGCTTTATTATGTATTTGTCTGATTTTTTATTTTGGTCTGACTGTCTTTCTGATTTATTTGTATGGTTTGGAAATATTTGTTTGATTTATCTGTGTAATGACCCTGATATTTTCCAACGTTAAATCGTTGACCTTCGATGATGACACGACTGTTTATACCAGTTTGACCATGGTCAAACTTTTGATGTCTGTGGCGCGGTCTCTGACCCACTTGTCCTAATTGGGAAAATGCACCCAAACTCAAAACTGAAAACCAATTCCTAACTCAACCATCAATTTGAAACTCGAATCCCGTGTGTGTAGTGTGTGTGTGTTGCATACGACTCGAACCCCGAGATCGGACAAAGCTCGAGCCCACCTTCTCAAGCACAATCATGATTACACATGGACTTATTTAGATATTATTAATGAATAATTTAAAACGAGAAGAATGGTATGCGCGTGATAAGGCGCAGTCATGTGCGCCCTAGGCATGACCCTAATCCGAGCCCAAATAACCCAAAAAAATATAGGTTTATATGTGTATATATACATCATAGATTTCCTAACACTGATATACCCGACTAAGTGCACGTGCCTAACAAGGTATACGCCTTAAATTTTTAGAATATTTTATTCTCAATATATGTGTCTGAGTGTGAAAGGTTCATATAAATAATTGAGTGAATAGTTACACGAGCTCCGTGGGAGCACATGTGGTGAGAGATTTGATCTGTAAGTGATGGGCCAAGGGATCAAAAATTGTAAGTGAAGTTAGGCCTCATTTTAGCCTTTGATAAAAAGCCCATTGTTGGTTTGCTTCAGATGCTGTTATGTTATTAGTGAGAAAACAGTGGTGAATAAAACTAAATCAAAAGTGAAGAAATAGAAATTGGTTAAAACAACAAATTTGAAATACACAGCTTGAAAGATACAGGGCTATTGTAGCAAGTTTTGAGTAAGTAAGAGTTTGTCCCATAGAGAAATTGATCTAGAATCCACAATGGATTACGTTAGTAGGCCTCCAGATCTGGCTACAGATCTGACAATCCTAGAGAAAGGGAGTTGAGTGTCACAACTACACTAAACTATCACTAAAATAAGAGAATTAAAGTGCAGTCCTATCCTAAAGAAAGGGGTTATGAAGAAGGTGGTGATGGTGCGTGTTAAAATAAAGATAAAATGATGGAAAGTAGGCAATTAAGCTAAGGTTAATTCAGTTATGTAACTCAGATTTAGGGTTGTCTCTGCAGCAATCTCTCAGATGGCTATAAGCACATTTGCAAGGAGGAAGTATCTAACTTAACTCTTATGGTTTGACCTGGTCTCTTAAGCCTATAACCTGTCCACTTCAATGGTCACAGGCTATCCAATAAGGAGGATCAAACCACATGAATTAAATCAGAAAACCAATCTGATCTAATGAAATAGACTTATCTTAAGGCTATAACCTGTCCACTTAAATGATCACAGTGTATCCAATAGATTTCCTCCACCCAATGGGTCAAATAAGATCATGAAAATCATTGCAGACACCATGCTTGTCAGGCTATAAGCTCAGGCATCCATGGGAGCAAATAGTTCTTGAAAAATCAGTGGAAACCACAGTAGTTTAAAAGCTATTTGGGGACTTAAATGCAGCTGGTCATTGCTACAAAAGGCTTACAATGACTCAGGTCACAAGTCTGCAATCTCTATAGAGAAATCAGATCTAACATCTGATGTTGGTCAAGTAAAATAAAGGGGAGCTTGTTCCTGCAACAACCTCTCACAAGGCTACAACCTCAAGTGCAGAGGAGAAGAATCCTTCTCAGATCTGTGGCTTGGAATCACCCTAGGGCTATAGTCTGTCCACTTAAATGGTCACAGGCTATCCACACCACAGAGGACTGAGATGGAACATGTAAATTGCTGCTGCCACCATGGTCCCAGGGCTACAAGCTCAAGCTCCCATGGGTATTTCAAATTAGCTCAAATTCAAAATGCATGGCATAGATTGAACAAAACTATGGGTAAATAGAAAAACAACAAATTGAATAAACATTAAAATAGACATTCATTGATTAACCCAATACTTACAATGAGATGTCCTCAAGGCAACAGCCTTGTGCATAACAGCTCATCAACAACTCCCAATGTTCACAAGACCCATTATAAAACTGATAAAACTAGGCCTAATTAATTACAGAGAATATAGCCAGCAAATGCTGGGCTAAGGAAGAAGAAAAAATGAAAAAAGAGGTGATCAAACCCTAATCCTAATCTGCTCGAGCACACAGCTGACTAAGGTTGAAGGAGAGATGATTTTCTAAGTTAAATTTATAGCTTATATCTTAGTTCATAATGCCTTGGCCAAAAGAAGATTAAACCTTATTTTTCCAGCAGACATGGCTTGGTTCCAACCCTAGGATGCCTTGAGTTGTGTGCATCGAGATCAGGGCCTCGGGATGTGTGCCCTGGACCTGGGGAAATCCCCAAAAGGTCCCTGGATATGAAATGAGAAGTGGAGAGCCCGAGCTTCGCAGGGCTGACTCTAGTTCATTAATTCAGTTGCGCAGATAGCAGAGTGTTCACGAGGTCAAACTTGGCTTGGAAGGTTTATCAGTCGCGCAGAAGGCGTTTAATTGGTTGCACAACTGCTTTGGCTTTTAATGCACTTGTGAGGAAGAGTTTGCATTGCTTTGGCTCTGCTCGCACAGTAGAGCTTCAGGTACTTCTTGTCGCGAGGGTCTCACGTGGAAGACTTTCAATCTTGCTCGGCTCCTTGTCAGTTGCATAGCACAGCTCGCGCAGAAGGCTTTAGGGTTTCATGCACGTGAGAGCTGCGCGAGGGAATTTCTGGAGCTCTCTCTCCTCTTGAACTACGCGAGGGCTGCGTGAGCTTTCTTGAATTCTTTAATGCAAATTTATCTCGCACGATTGCGCGCACAACTATGTGGGGCTTGATCTTCGCAAGGGCATCGCGAGTTACATTTCTGAAGGTTGTAGTGCGCGAGAACTTCGTGAAGACTTTGAGTGTTGAGAGCATAAGAAGTGCGCGACTGCTGCACAAAGTAACTCACTGAGACCACTCCTTCACCGAGCGTGCTTGTTCCACGCGAGTTCATTTATGCTGCATGTATCAGCTGCACGAGGAGACTTTGCTGCAGACTTAAATAGCGCGAGGTACTCTTGTGACTGCGCGAGATAACACACTTCTACTTCTCTGCTGCATGCAACTGCTGCTTTTGCATATTTCTTCACTCACATCCATACTTGTCTCATCTGCTGGACTTCTTTGGTCCACCTTGACATGCAACTAGTCACCATGGTGTGTACCACCATGGTGTTCCATCAATCCTTGGTTCAACAGTCTTCTCTTCTTTCTCTTTTGGGCACCAAAGGCATGCACTTTATATTAAGCTGCACAATTATTACTAACTACAAAATAAGCTAAACAAAGAGTTATTAGTCAGCTTCAAGGTGTAGCATAGGCTAGGTTAAGAGGTGAAAAGTGATACTTTTCAGTGAATAACAACCCCCAAACCTAATCTTTGCTGATTCTCAAGCAAAGCAAAATTTAAACAACTACTCTTAGAATATAAATACCAATTTCGTAGGGAGCACGGATACATTTAGCTTATGCAACAAGCCTTTTAAACCCCTAGGTGATTCCTAGTGGAGTGAAGTCTCCTGAGGGTTTTTAGTGAAGGTAACCACAAACTTCTCAATGAAAACAGTTAACAAAAGCACAACATTCATCAAATCAGCTTTCAAGAAACAGAGCATCAGTCCACCTTTGATTCTTTTCAAAATGTGAGGAATTTAAACAAATGAAATACACAGACCATTTAGCATGAAAAACTCTTACATGTATGCACATCATTTCCAACCAACTTACACAAAGAAAAACAACAAGTACATGTCAGTACTGAGCTCATCATCAATTCAAAAATTAGGTTTAGGCAATGCCCAATACATGCAATGTCAAACCCATTGCTTACCAGGGCAGTCTCTCACAAATAAATTTGAGGGTTTTCATTTTCACACAAGCTCAAGAGCAGTTACAAACCTCAAATAGATCTGCAAGCATGAGCATAGGCAAGGCTTCTAAATTCTGGCATCATTGACTATTTCTCACTATAGATTGGACAACTCCTCATCTCCACATAACAACTCACTCTAATTAGGATCACAAGGTCTTATGACTGGATTGTAATGTGGCTTATGGGTATAGGTTACAAAGAATGGAAGGGTGAAAAGGATGCAAATTAAAAAATCAGCAGGTAAAGGAGGTGATTCATGACTTCACCTTCTTTTAATTTCAGCATATCTCATCTTCTTTGATATTTTTCATACTTGAAGTGGCCAGCTTCTCCTCTTATTTTTAATTTTTCCAATGAAATTCCCTCTTGATTCCTCTCTATTCCTTTTTATTATATATATATATATATATATTTCTTTTGGATATATATATTTTTTCTTTTTCTTTTTATTTTTTTGAAATGCCACCCTCTTCCCTGCAGCTACACTGTTGTCCTCCTTTATGTATTTCTTCTCCATTCACCAAATGTTGACCCTAGCTTGTCCATCTTCAACTCCTTCTCCTTTACGTTCTAAATTCTCAGAGTGGGGGTAGGTTTGAATCAGGTCCACAGGTTTAGGTGTAAACACTTAGGTGTATTTTGAAGAAAACTAGAAATTAAGGTTCAAAAGGTGTATGCATAAGGGCAGTTTAAAGGGTTTAGTATCTTTGAGCTCAAACTATCCAAGAGAAGGCCTTGATCTTTTCCTAAATGTCATGAGTACTGTTAGCTGTTTCAACTTGGAGATGTCTAACTTCTAGTGAGGAAATAGACTCAGCCAGTCCTTAGAGCAAAAAGAATTGCCTAAGACACTCCTTAAAGAGAAAAAATTTTGTAAGCCCAAATCTCACTAGGTATGGTCTTCCATTGAACTCATAGGCATGCCCTTACCTTTTTCTCTATTTGATGGTTCACTAAGTGCTGACACAAATGAGTTTCCTTGATGTTCACCTTATGGAAATGTTAAAATTTAAAAGCTTTTAATGCCTATAGGTCTGTAGAATTTTAACATCCCTCATTTTCAAAATTTCATATGTGACTCAGCTCTATTTCTGTCTTACTTACTTGATTCTACTGCACGTAGATTAACTCCATCATTGGCATACCTTGCCACACCCCCAAACCTATGAGGAACAGTGTCCTCACTGGTTCAAAGATAAATGACATGTGCAACAAGGTATTTGGGTAAAAAGAAGACAAGGTAAGTAAAAGTAGTAAATCACACTCACACAAACAAGTAAAATAAACAACTAAACAAATAGCAGAAATAAAGTAGACAAAATAAACTTCACATAAAAGCTATCAAAGAGAATTTTCATTTATAACATAGGAATTTGTACAATGCAAGTGAAAATAACTACAAAAAGACTCTACAAAAACATTCTAACTAACTACATGTACAAATCTAATCATCTGAATTTTCTACTGCATCAGCCTTGTCTTGGACACCTTTGCCTTTTGCTTTCTTGAGAGTAGCAGCAGTGAACTGGGATCTCTTTGAAGTAGTCCTCCTTTACTTGGTGCTGCTCCTCTTCTTAGAAGTTGGCTCTGGCTTTGAAGCAGGCTCCTTTATATTGATGCCAGGCTTGATCTTTCTTAGCTCTTTGGGTTTTGGGGCAGTTGGCAAGGGAGGAGCAACAAAAGTGAAGAGTTTGGTAGCCACTTCTGCTAAATCTCTATCACCAATATCAGATAAGGTCTGCTGCAATGCTGCAGCAGTCCTAGCATAATCATTGGCCCTCTCCTCCACCAATCTTAGGGCCACGTGTAGATTCTTGATCACATCCTCCATCCCATCAGCTCTATTCTTCTCTTCATTGTATTTTAGCAGGGTCTCCCTCCATCCATGCTTGAGTCTCTTTTTCTCCTCCATCTTATGAGTAAATTCTAAAAACTTGATTTAATCTAGGAGGGACTGCCTCACTGTGGTTCTGAGTTCTGCTATGCTTCTAACCACATCCCTTTTGATGTATGCATTTTCTTTCATTGCTCTTAGAAGGGTGGAGTATGGAGGCATGGGATTGAAAGAGGCAGGTAGTGTGGTGTCATCAGCGGTGGAAGGAGGGTCAGCCAGCAATTGGGGTTGTGTGGATGAAGATGAAGGGATGGATGATGGTATGGGTAGGGTGGAAGTAGAGGGTATAGGCTGGGGGACTTCAGATTCAGGTAGGGTGACGTCTATTATTTTTGGGTCTGTTTGGGAGGCTTTTGAGGAGCTAGGGATTCGGTTTTCAACATCTGTGGCAGCATCACATGTGGCTACTGTAGGTGGGGTTGCAGGTTGGGGTTGTGGGAAAATGAGTTCCAAAGGTGGGGCAATAATGGGTGGCTGGATAGGGTCAGGTTGTGGTTCAGGTTTAGGTTCAGGGTCAGTTTGTGTGGAGGCCGTGGTAAATGTAATTAGAGGAATTTCTGGAACAGTTTCAATGGGTGTAGTAGCAACAGGTGTTGTTGCTATGGTTAATGGTTGGGGAGATGGAGGTAGTGTATGTATATGGATAGGTGGAAGGATAAATGGTTGTTGGGAAGGTTGGGTTAAGGTGGATAAGGTTGATTGGATGGCTTGAAAACCGATGTGAATGGAGGCCTGGTTTGGAGGGTGGAGTTCATGGCTTGAAGGGTGACCTTAATGGATGTTTGGGAGTGTGTGTTGGCCATCACTTGGGTTTGAAGGGAGAGGAGGAGGTTAAGGATTTGGGGTAGGGGATCAAGTATGATAGGGGCTGTGGGTTGGGTGGTTAGAACTGGTTGAAATGGGGAAGTGGGTGCATGGTGAAAGTTAGTGGGTTGTGGTGAAGTAGGTGTAGGGGTAAAATGAGGAGGGTGAGGTGAATCTGGAAGAGAGGTGAACTCATAATTGATGTCCCCTATAATAGAGGTCATCATAGCTGAGTGCCCCTCTGCTGAAAAGGGGTCTTGGTCATGCGTAGGGGAATAAGGAATGGATTAGCCCAAAGGTTCAAGTGTATCAAGTTCAATTGTGGTAGAGGGTTCAATGGACTGAGGGAAGGCTAGTGGGGAGTTGTGTGGAATGTCAATAATTTGGGGCTCACTCTCAACATGGGGTACTAAAGAGGCTTGGGCTGGTTAGGGTGGTTGTATGTCAATGATTGGGTCTGGAATGGCTGTTGTTTTAGAGATAGGTAGAGGTTGGGATATATATATGTAGGTTGGGGTTCCGTGGGGGCTTTGGCTTGTTTACTCTTTTTGTATGTGACTTTAACAGGTGGGCTAAGATGGGCAATGGAGGGTGGTAATGCTAAAGTCTCAGCAGGTATGGTGTGGGTTGTTGAGGTTGTGGTGGCTGTGATAATAATGGAAAAAATTGGCTCAGCTGTGGAGGGTTGTGGGATTGGTGTGGTGGTGGGTTAGGTAGTGCTGGCTGGCATAATAGCTGGAATGGGAATGGAAGGGAGTGTGGAAGGTGTTTGTGCAGCTAATGATGGTAGAAAGGGTTGAGATGGTAATGGGGTTTCTGTTGCAGAGGTAATGGGTGTATGGATGGTTGGTACAATGGCTAGCAAGGGAATGGAGGTGGGGATAGCTGGCACACTTGAGGTGGCTGCTTGAGAGTCAGCAGCAGAGCTGGTAGTAGCAGAGGCAACAATAGTTGCTTCTTGAATTGTTGGGGCTGCCTGAGCTAGCAACTCCTCTTTCTTCTTCTTCTTTTCAATCAAGGTAGCACTGATACTCCACTGCTTCTTGCCACACTTGCTGGGGGCCAAACTGAGAGTTTCCTTACTCAGGTTGAAGTGGTAGCCTCCCAGCTGTAGCAAGGCTGTAATGAGCCTGTAGTAGGGCAAGGAATGGGGTTTCTGCTCCCTCTTCACCTTTTCATGTATATCCTTCATTCCTTCAAAGATAAGTTTTGCAGCATCTATGTAGTGGTTACAATGGAAGGAGTAGAGGGCATCAGCAATGGGGAACCTCCTCTCCTGTTGGTGCCCAGAATAATAGACATTCTTTCTCAGCACCCCATCCATAAACCTCAGACTAGGGTGCAAGTCTCTCTTCCTAATGGACGCCCCTGAGGCTGTAACTCCTCCAGTGAGCTTCTTGGCAATTTCTGGGATTGTGGCAGTCAATGGAGGACCCAAGCTACACTCTGGCCTGTGTTTAGCTAGTATCCCCAATATCTTCGCAATGGTTGCTTGGTTAAACAACATCTCAAAGTTATCAATCAGCACAAGCAAGGCAGGGTTTCCATCATCCCTAGTCTTCACCCTTATGTTTTGGTAAAATAACTGCACTAGTCTAGGGAAGACTAGTTGCAATGGGGGCCTGAGAAGGGGTAGCAGTGTGGCTTTGGTTAAGTATTCTATTGATGCAGTTGTCTCAGGCAGTTCCTCAAAGAATACCTTGTCAAAGACAATCTCTGTCTCAAGCTTAATTGCAGCCACAAACTCAGAGGGGATTCTGAGTGACTTATTATCTTCCTCCTCCTCAGGGGTAACCACAGGGATAACCCCAGGGGCCTTTTCCTTGCTTTTCTTATGCTTTTTCTTAGATTTCTCAGGGCTCTTAGTAGGTGGGTGGTCTCTGGCCCTCTTCTTAGGGGCGGATTTCTTCTTTGGAGCAGGGGCATCAGAGGCCACAGATTTGGCCTTCTTCACAGGGGCAGCCTTTTTCTTAGTTAATTCCACTTGGGGCTCCACAGATGGTATAGGTACCTCAGAGAAATGAGAAAAATGAAGAAAATCATAGGGTTTAAGTATGTGACCCCATGCCTCGCGGGATTCTTGCCTGGCAAAAAATTTTTCTCGCACAGTATAAATGCCATCTCACGAGAAATGCCTTTTAAGGGACTCAAGAGTCTCGCGAGGTCCATCGCAAAGCTGATGTTGTATCTGAGTCGCACGAGAGGGCATGTCTATCTCTCATGCAACTGAAGCAAAGGACCTCGCGAGGTATGTTTCAGTACGAGCTTCAAAAGTTTGCTCGCGAGGAACAAAATGTGTGATTTCAATTTTTCGCACAGCTCAATGTCGCGGAGAAGACGTAGTCTCGCGAGGATCCATCTTTGGCTTCCTTTAGGCAATTCGCTTGTGAGGCTCTCGCAAGGCAACACAAGTCATTACAGAGCCCCGTGAGAAAGCCCAAAATTGACTCGCAAGTATGAAATTGAGGCCTTTGAGCCTTGCGACAAGGCAAAGCTCACTCTTTCTCAGTGCTACACAATGGCCAGTGCATCCATACTGACATGCACCTAGCCATTGTGCATCAGCACCAACTACAGCCATTCCTTCAAATGTAATCCATTTCATCATGATAATTGTATGGCCATTCCCAACATATGCACAAAAAAAATTTAGAATGCAAATGATTTTCAATTATAGCAGATTCATGAACATTTACATGACAACAGGTCAACCACACTACAGCAACAGAACATGCACCTCAACATCAGGTCCATGCATATTAAATTCAGATGACAAAACATACATACCATATCAACCACAACACAACTCTAAACAAACATGCATATAAACACACAACACAAACAACACATGGCAGGTTTTTAAACAAAACAACACACAAATTCAACAAATATGGTACACAGTGTACAGAGCTGTGGATCACTAATCAGTGGGAGGTTTAGGGAGGTGGATGGTCTGAGGAGGCTCCACGGAATTTCTACACAAATATTTAGCCTTTGGCCATTCACTTTCATGATCTTCCCAGACATGGGATCCAAGATCTCCATAACACCAGATGGGGAGGCATGGATGACAGTGTAAGGTCCATCCCATTTGGATTTTAACTTCTTTGGAAAGAATTCTAATTTGGAGTTGAAAAGCCAAACCTTGGTACTAGTATTAAAGTCCTTTCTCATTAGTTTCTTGTCAAAGAATACCTTAGATTTCTCCTTCTAAATTCTGGCATTTGTATATACTTCCACTCTCAGCTCATCAAGCTCAGACATTTGTAATTTCCTGTGAGAACCAGTAGCAGTTAGATCAAAATTTAGTATTTTAATAGCCCAGTAGGCTCTGTGCTCTAACTCTACTGACAAGTGACAGGCCTTTCCATAGACTAGCCTAAAAGGGGACATCCCAATAGGGGTCTTATAGGCAGTCCTATAAGCCCACAATTCATCATTCAGTTTCTGTGCCCAATCCTTTCTATCTGTCCTCACAGTCTTCTCCAAGATGTGCTTGATCTCCATATTAGAAATTTTAACTTGCCCACTAGTTTGTGGGTGGTAGGGAGTTGCAATCTTGTGTGTAACAGAGTACTTTTTAAGCAGATTCTTAAAAGGC
Organism: Chloranthus sessilifolius; assembly: GCA_021018995.1. Taxonomy (NCBI): domain Eukaryota; kingdom Viridiplantae; phylum Streptophyta; class Magnoliopsida; order Chloranthales; family Chloranthaceae; genus Chloranthus; species Chloranthus sessilifolius. Next base: position 76,246,861 of record CM037587.1, read on the forward strand.
CTGTTACAGAAATTACTCCCCCCATCACTAATGATAGCGCTGGGGTGCCAAATCTGGCGAAGATATCGTCCTTTAAAAATTTAAGGATAACTGTGTGGTCATTAGTTCTTGTGGCAATGGCTTCTACCCATTTGGACACATAGTCCACTACCACAAGTATAAAATTGAAACCCATAGAAGGAGGAAAAGGGCCCATAAAATCAATCCCCCAGATGTCAAATAGTTCTACCACAAGAATGGGCCACAATGGCATTGAATCTTTCTTGGAAATGCCTCCCAACCTTTGACATCTTTCATAGGTTTTGCAATGTATGTGTGTATCTTTGAACAAAGAGGGCCAATAAAATCCACATTGCAATACTTTTGCAGCTGTCTTTTTCCCACTAAAGTGACCTCCACAAGCCTGCTTATGGCACATCAGAAAGAATACTGTGAAACTCACTTTCAGGCACACATCTCCTAACAATTTGATCTACACAATACTTATATAGGTATGGATCCTCCCACAGAAAATATTTGACCTGAGAGAAAAATAGGTCTTTGCCCATCTTGGACCAGTGAGGGGGATCCTACAAATAGCAAGAAAATTCACAATATGTGCAAACCAGGGCACACTAGACTGTATAGCAAAAAGCTGCTCATTAGGGAACAATTCATTGATAGGTGCTACTGCACATTCTTCAAACAAAATTCTAGAGAGGTGGCCCGCCACTACATTCTCAACTCCTTTCTTATCCTTGATCTCAAGATCAAACTCCTGCAACAGGAGGATCTATTTGATCAGCCTTGGTTTGACATCCTTCTTAGCCAACAGATATTTCAAGGCTGAGTGATCAGTAAAAACAATAATTTTAGACTCAAGCAAGTAGGGTTTAAACTTGTCTACAACAAACCCCATAGCAAGCAGCTCCTTTTTAGTAGTGGTGTAATTGAGTTAAGCCTCAGCTAGTGTTTTGCTTGCATAATAAATCACTGCAGGCAGCTTATCTTTTCTCTGTCCTCGAACAACACCTATGGCCAAGTCTGATGTATCACACATCAGTTCAAAGGGGAGTGAGTAATTTGGGGCCTGGATTACAGAGTAGTGGTAAGACACTTTTTTAAGACCTCACTCAGCAGAAAATTCAAATGACACATCTTGACACAGCATGTGGCACATTGGCTTTGCAATTCTGTTGAAGTCCTTAATGAACCTCCTGTAAAATCCAGCATGTCCTAAGAAGGATCTGATTTGTTTGACAGTCCTGGGTGGGGGTAGGTGTGAAATCAGGTCCACTTTAGCCTTGTCAACCTCTATCCCTCTGTGGGAGACCACATGACCTAACACAATTCCTTGTGTAACCATAAAGTGGCTCTTTTCCCATCTTAAGACCAAATTGGTCTCTTCACATATTTATAAAACCAGGTCAAGGTGACTCAGGCATTGACTAAAGCTGTTCCCATATACTAAAAAATCATCCATAAAAATTTACAAGAACTTGTTAATCATATCAGAGAAAATTGCATACATGCACCTCTGGAATGTGGTTGGGGCATTACACAGTCCAAAAGGCATCCTCTTATAAGAAAAGGTGCCAAAGGGACATGTGAAAGTAGTTTTTTTTTAATGTTGAGGATACACAGGGATTTGGTTATACCCTGAGTATCCATTGAGAAAGCAGTAAAATGCCTTCCCAACCAATTTATCTAGAATTTGATCAATGAAAGGAAGAGGGAAGTAGTCTTTCCTGGTCTTGGAGTTGAGTTTTCTGTAATCAATGCAAACTCTCCAACCAGTCGTCTCTCTGGCTGGCATCAACTCCCGAGAATTAGATGTAATAACTATTATGCCTGACTTTTTGAGTACCACCTGAATAGGTGACACCCACTCTGAATCTGAAATGGGGTAAATCACCCCTGCATCCAACAGTTTTACTATCTCTTTCAAAACCACTTCTTGCATGTGAGGATTAAGCTTCCTCTACATCTCCATAGAGGGTTTTACACCCTCTTCTAATTAAATTTTATGCATGCAAATTGAGGCATCAATGCCCCCTAGATCAGCAATTGTCCACCCCATTGCCTTTGTGTGCTTCTTGAGAACACTTAATAATTCCTTCTCCTACTCACTACTGAGAGAGGAAGAGATAATCACTGAAAGTTTTTTGTTTTGCCCCAAGAAGGCATACCTTATTATGTCTGGGAGCCATTTAAACTCTAAATCAGGGGGACTTTTAATGGAAGTCAGCAAAGGTGCCTTGGTGGTTTGAGGAAGGGGCAGCAATGTAGGTTTCCAGTTGGAATGCTGCACTAGGCCCACAGAAGACTCTCCTTTGGTGCTGTCTTCTGTCATCAGAGCTTGGGCCTCCTCAACCATACTCCAAATATTTTCCAGGTTTCCAGCAACATTATCCCAATCCAGCAGATTGGATAATTCTTCCTCTACTAGGCCATCTAGTACATCTATTACACAACAGTCCTTAATGTCCATCTGAGGCCGCCTAGCAATATTGTATATATTTAATTGGGCCTTCATGTTTCCAAAGGTCACCTCTATCATCCCTGACCTGCATTAAATGCAAGCATTGGCAGTGGCCAAGAATGGCCTGCTAAGGATGACAGGAATTGGGGTTTTACTTTTACAAGGGTCCATGTTCAAAACTAGGAAATCAGTAGGATAGTAGAACTTGTCCACCCCCACCAAAACATTCTCCACCACACCCACAGGTCTCCTCTCAGACCTATCAACCAGCTGGAGTACAACTGATGTGGATTTTAGCTCTCCCAAACCTAGCTCCTCATAACAGAGTATGAGAGCAGGTTCACACTGGCCCCTAAGTCCAAGAGGGCTCTACCAATGGTGTGGTTTCCAATTACGCAGGGGATAGTGGGTACCCCTGGGTCCTATAATTTCTCAGGTGTGGCTGTGGATAGAACTGATTCAACATGTTCAACAATAAAAACCTTTTTGGACAGCTGCACCCTTGCTTTTCTTTTCTGTGTGCAAAGGTCCTTCAAGAATTTGGCATAGGCAGGGACCTATTTTATAGCATCAAGCAGGGACAAATTAATCTTGACCTGCTTGAAGGTCTCCATCATTTCCTCAATTTGAGCATTCCCCTTATCAAAAGGAGATGAGCTAGCCAGTGCATGAGGAAATGGCAGCTGTGGGACTGCTGGTGCCACAGCTGTATGCCTAATAATATCATGGTCAAATTTTTGCTTTTTTCTCTTTTCTTTATTTATTGTTTGTTGTTGGGGCTTAACATCAACCCCTTTACTTTTCCTTACTGCTCCACAGCAAGGGATGAATTCATTGGTTCTTCAACACTCACATTTCTTTTATTTTCACTCTCCATGGCCTCATCAGCTACCCTGCCCACTAAATTATCAACCACCCTGCTACTCCTTAGGGTAGTGATTGCATTAGCCTCCTCATGGGTAGAGAAGCCTTCTTCAATCATATATTGTCCTTTAGGGTTGGCCAAGGGTCGACTAGGCAACCTTTCCTCCTCTCTCTTGTTCAAAGTATTATAAATTTGACCCAGCTGATTCTCTATTTTTTAAATGCTTTGCCCATGAGAGTTCACAGTTTGGATCAAGTTTCCCAGATTTGCATTGATGCCAACATTTTCTCTTCAAAGGAAGAGGATATGGGCTGCTGTGGGGGCAAGATCAACTGATTGGGCTGTGGGGTAGGCAACTGAAGTACATATCCTTGGTTAAACTGATGCTGAGGTCTGTATGGGGCTGCCAACTTCTGCTGCTGGGGCTGTTGGTATGTGTCTTGTCTCTTCCTTAGATTTGGGTGGTTTCTCCATGTGTATCCAACAGGTTGTTGCCCATATGCTTGGGCAACATTGGCATGCTTCATAACTAAATCAGGGACTTGGTTGGCTGATGGACATTCTTGCAGTGAATGTGTGGGAGATTGGCATATCAGACATGCCTCTTCCACTTTTGCAGCCATCCTAGGCTATATCATATTCATTAATTTCTCAAAATTCAAACTCAGATTGTCTACCTTCCTTTCCAATTCGCTCTGCTCCTTATCCTCATACATTCCACCTCTAGGGATGGATTCTTTCACCAACTTAGCTGGGGTCTGGCTGTCATTGCAAGACAATGACTCCTGCTGTATGGAATTCTCACAAATAATTTCAAACAACCCCCATGTCTCATCAGCTGTCTTGTGGAGGTAACTACCCTCACATGAGGCATCCACCATGTCTCTACTCTTGGGATTAATTCCTTGATAAAATACTTGCACAAGTTGCCACTGTGGAATTTGGTGGTGGGGGCATTGTTTTAACATTTCTTGAAACCTTTCTCATGGCTCATAAAAATCTTCAGTTGAGGACTAAGTAAATGACAATATGTTTGTCCTCATCTGACTAGTTTTATTCATGGAAAAGAATTTAGCCAAAAATTAGCTTTGGAGGTCACTCCATGTTTGGATGCTATTGGCTGGGAGCTTTGAGAGCCAAGTGCTGACTTTGTCCTTTAGGGAAAAAGGAAAAAGCCTAAGTTTGGTAGCTTCAAGTCCCAGGCCAGCAATGTTAAATGTGGTGCAAAGTTCTAAGAATTGATCAATGTGCTTGTAAGGATCTTCCTTACTGAGCCCTTAAAAAGATGGCAGCATGTTAATGGTGGAGGACTTGATTTCATAATTTTCCTCAATTGAAGGGAATTGTATGCAAAAGGAAGATATGTAATCCCTAGGTGCATTGTATTCCTTCAGAGTTCTTTGCCTCTCAGCCATGACAGCTGGCTCAGTTTCAACAGTAGGGGCTAGTGTGGTGTTTTTCAGTCTAAGGACCCTTTCAACCTCAGGATTTGGGGGTTCCAACTCAGGGTTAAGGGACCTTCTACCAAGCATACACACACAGAATCAACAGGTAAAGAAAATACTCATAGCACACAAAAAATTTGCAAACAATATTTACAACTAAAAAGATCTACAAGTAAACTATTGATAGGGAATTCAACATAAATGGACTGAGTTTAGGGTAAAAGAAGTACAAATAGAGCTAGCTAAACTCCAACTGTAGCTCTAGCTTTTCCCCGCTGCTATTATCCAATTCTACAAAAATTCTATAAAAATTAGTAGTACTTTTTATTCTATCTAAGGCACAGCTATAAAGAATTTTCTAGACTAAAATATAATACAACTTAGGTATACTAAAAAGATCAACATCCCTGGCAGTGGCGCCAAAAACTTGTTGGTTCACTTCAGATGTTGTTATGATATTGGTGAGAAAACAGTGGTGAATAAAAATAAATCAAAAGTGAAGAAATAGAAATTGATTAAAACAACAAATCTGAAATATACTGCCTGCAAGATACAGGGCTATTGTAGCAAGTTTTGAGTACGTAAGAGTTTGTCCCATAGAGAAATTGATCTAGAATCCAAAATGGGTTATGTTAGTAGGCCTCCAGATCTGGCTATAGATATGACAATCCTAGAGAAAGGGAGTTGGGTGTCACAACTACACTAAACTATCACTAAAATAAGATAAATAAAGTGCAATTCTATCCTAAAGAAAGGAGTTATGAAGAAGGAGGTGATGGTGTGTGTTAAAATAAAGATAAAATGATGGGAAGTAGGTAATTAGGCTAAGGTTAATTCAGTTACGTAACTCAGATTTAGGGTTGTCTCTACAACAATCCCTAAGATGGCTACAAGCACATCTGTAAGGAGGAAGTATCTAACTTAACTCTTATGATTTAACCTGGTCTCTTAAGGCTATAACCTGTCTACTTCAATGTTCACAGGCTATCCAATAGGGAGGATCAAATCACATGAATTAAATCAGAAAATCAATCTGATCCAATGGAATAGACTGATCTTAAGGCTATAACCTATCCATTTAAATGGTCACAGATTATCCAATAGATGTCCTCCACCCAATGGGTCAAATTAGATCATAAAAATCATTGTAGACACCATGTTTGTCAGGCTACAAGCTCAGGCATCCATGGGAACAAATAGTTCTTGAAAAACCAGTGGAAACCACAGTAGTTCAAAAGCTATTTGGAGATTTAAATGCAGTTGGTCATTGCTACAAAAGGCTTGCAATGACTCAACTCACAAGTCTACAATCTTTACAGAGAAATCAGATCTAACATCTGATGTTGGTTAAGTAAAACAAAGGGGAGCTTGTTCCTGCAATAACCCCTCACAAGGCTACAAGCTCAAGTGCAGGGGAGAAGAATCCTTCTTAGATTCGTGGTTTAGAATCACCCTAGGGCTATAGTCTGTCCACTTAAATGGTCACATTCTATCCACAAAAGTTATCCACACCACAGAGGACTGAGATGGAACATATAAATTACTGCTGCCACCATGGTCTCAGGGCTACAAGCTCAAGTGCCCATGGGCATTTTAAATCAGCTCAAATCCTAAATGCATGGCATAGATTGAACAAAACTATGGGCAAATAGAAAAATAACAGATTGAATAAATATTAAAATAGACATTCATTGATTAAACCAATACTTATAATGAGATGTCCTCAAGGCAACAGCCCTGTGATAACAACTCATCAACAACTCCCAATGTTCACAAGACCCATTATAAATCTAATAAAACTAGGCTTAATTGATTACAGAGAACATAGCCAGCCAATGCTGGGTTAAGGAAGAAGAAAAAATGGAAAAAGAGGTGGTCAAATCCTAACCCTAATCTGCTCGAGCTCACAGTTGACTGAGGTTGAAGGAGAGATAATTTTCTAAGTTAAATTTATAGCTTATATACTCAGTTCATAATGCCTTGGCCAAAAGAAGATTAAACCCTAATTTTCTAACAGACGTGGCTTGGTTCCAACCCTAGGATGCCTTAGTATGCGTGCATCGAGATCAGGGCCTCACGATGTGTGCCCTGGACCTGGGGAAATCCTCAGGTCTCTGGATATGAAATGAGAAGTGGAGAGCCTGAGCTTTGCGGGGCTGACTCTGGTTCATTAATTCAGTTGCGCAGATAGCAGAGTGTTCACGTGGTCAGACTTGGCTTGGAAGGTTTATTACTCATGAAGAAGGCCTTTAATTGGTCACGCAACTGCTTTGGCTTTTAATGCACTCGCGAGGAAGAGTTTGCATTGCTTTGGCTCTGCTCACGCAGTAGAGCTTCAGGTACTTCCTGTCCCAAGGGTCTCGTGTGGAAGACTTTCAATCTCGCTCGACTCCTTGTGAATTGGGTAGCACAGCTCGCGCAAAAGGCTTTAGGCTTTCATGCACGTGAGAGCTGCACGAGGGAATTTCTGGAGCTATCCCTCCTCTTAAACTACGCGAGAGCTGAGCAAGCTTTCTTGAATTCTTTAATGCAAATTGATCTTGCGTGACTATGCACATGGCTATGTGGGGCTTGATCCTCGCGAGGGCATCGTGAGTTAGATTTATGAAGGTTGTAGTGCGCGAGAACTTTGCGAAGACTTTGAGTGTTGAGAGCATAAGAAGTGCGCGACTAGTGCATGAAGTAACTCACTGAGACCACTCCTTCACTGAGCGCACGAGTTTCGCACGAGTTCATTTGTGCTGCATGTATCAGCTGCGCGAGGAGACTTTACTGCAAACTTAAACATCGCGAGGCACTCTTGTGACTGCGCGAGATAACACACTTCTGCTTCTTTGCTGCATGTAACTACTGTTGTTGCACATTTCTCCACTCACATCCATACTTCTCTCATATGCTGGACTTCTTTGGTCCACCTTGACATGCAACTAGTCACCATGGTGTGTACCACCATGGTGTTTCATCAGTCCTCAGTTTAGCAGTCCTCTCTGGCTTTAATTCTTTCTCTTTTAGGAACCAAAGGCATGCACTTTGTATTAAGCTGCACAATCATTATTAACTACAGAACAAGCTAAACAAAAAGTTATTAGTCAAGTTCACTGTGTAGCAAAGGCTAGGTTAAGAGGTGAAGTGTGGTACTTTTTAGTGAATGACACCCATACACTGATTCAAGTTGTGCCGACTTAACACCAAATAGGCCCCCATGAGTTAGAAAGGATATGACCATTTGAAACAAAATATCTTGGATATTTTACTTTGTAAGAAAAGGGAATGAAGACCATTCACTCTTCTCACTCCACTCTCTCCTAAAACTCTCCTTTGAAATGAGTTTTTCTCCTCAAACTTCTTCTTCACAAGGATCATCGTGATTCCCGACCGCTCTATTGATTTTGACCGCGAGGAACCTTCGAGCTTTAACATCTCTTAGATTGAGGAGTGGGCGGGAGCATAGCTTCAAACGAGCTTAAATTGACCATCGAAAACATGGCGTGTGTGACTTGAGAGATGAAGATCATCGCATATTAGCACGAAGGTCGTTTTAATCTCAATCATCGAAAGATTTCGCACGCTCAGCACCGAAACCCCTTTTAATATCGATCATCGCAAGCTCCGCATCCATAACCTAAAAGGTAAATACCATAGCATAATCGTAAGAATCCAATTTCTAAAGATTAGATTTGATTAGTGTATATGGTTGGGTTGATTTTTGAGATTTGGGGAAAGTCGGATTTGGGGAAGAAGACGCACAAAGGTTGCAGAGTCGGGTAAAATCATTGAGCGAGTTGGAAATCGCTCTAGTGAGTTACCTTCAGAAATAATGGTAAAAATTCATGGAAAATTTGCTCTCATCCAGGCAAAAATTTTCTTGAAAAACTTGCTCGAGCAAGTTTTGTGTGCCACACAGAACTTGATAAATTCGCTCGAGTGAATTTGGAAATCACTCGAGCGAATTTGAGCGAGGTGATAAATACTGTCTCGGTATTTTAGCCATAAATTTTTACTCTAAACTCGGATTAATACATTTCTCACAAAGTTAGAAAGAAGACAACGAGATCAATAACTTTCTATTAAATAGCAATTTCATGAATCAAATGTTTTAAGGGTCAAAATTGAGCGAAAAGTTGGGATAAGTTCTACATGATTCAAAGTTAGAATGAACTTGTCCATTCCGCCTCAATTTTGAAAAAATACTTAAGTACGTTGAAGTTATTAGTAACGTAAAAGTTATAAGTGATTAAAATCAATTCTTAATGTATCATCATAGATGTGATGTAGATGATGGAATCAGTCGCCATCGATAAGGGTCATCTCACACCTTCTTGCGATGTTAGGATTTGAGGAAGGAGAAATTCAATGCATGATTTCATTTTTACCTTCGATTCATAGATCCGAATGATATGCTTGAACTGAAATGTGATTTTGAGAAATTGATTTAGAATCTGTTAAATTTGTCTACATTGGATATTTGAAATAATTGGAATATTGGTTTGAAATTTCTTTCTTTGAATCATTGAAATTTGAATATTGAATCTCCAAACTTTTGAACACTGAATCTTTGAAATTTGAATTTGAAATGTAGGGAAAACTCAATGCGCAATTTCATCTCAAATTTGATTCATAGATTGTATGATGTGTTCGAACTGAGTTGTGATCATAAGAACTGATTTAGAAACTTGATTTTTGAATTATTAGTTTGTTTTGAACCTTTGAAATATTGAATCCTTCAAATTTGACTACATTGAACTTGGAACTTTGAATTTGAATTTTGAACTTGAAAAATAAACTTAAAATCCTTGAACATATGAACTTGATTTTGAATATGAACATCGAATATGAATATCGAATCTAAATCTGATATGAACATTGAATCCAAATTTGAACCTTGTATATGAACATGAACATCAAACTTTGAACTTCGTATATAAATATGAATATCGAATCTGTGGACCATGAATCTGAATTAGAATCTCTGAATTGCATCAAACTTTGTACACAAACTTTGAAATTTGAATCCTTCGAATTCTAAAATAGGAATTCTGAATATGAACTTTGAATACAACTCCGAACTCCGAACTCTGAACCTTGAACTTGAAACTTTAAAATTCGAACCGTTACGACAGTATATCCGTATGTGGCACCATTACCATGGTATATCCGTATGTGAACCATGCTACAGCAGGCATCGAACCGTGACAACACTATTTGAACTTAGAACTTTGAATATGAATATGAACTCTAAATGTGAACTTTGAAATTATAACCTTTGAATATGAATCTGAACCCTGAATCTGAACTCTGAACTTAGAACTTTGAATATGAATTTGAACTCTAAATGTGAACTCTGAAATTAGAACCTTTGAATATGAGTCTGAACCCGGAATCTGAATTCTGAACTTGGAACTTTTAATATGAATTTGAACTCTGAATCTGAACTTTGAATTTAGAACTTTGAATATGAATTTAAACTTTGAACCCGAGCTATGTGATTTTGAATCTAAGAACTTTTGAATAATGTTTGACATTAAGCTATTCTGAAATTGATCATGGAACTCATTATTTCACATTTGCTTTAAATTTAAGATCTTTGAATTTGGTTTTGATATGACGACAAATGCCGTTGAAATTTGATATGAAAAATGCCATTCCGTTCGATACGAAATTGCCTTTTTGTTTTGAATATGAAAATGCCTTTGAAATCCGTTCCTTGAATTCTATTTTGATACTAACATGCCCCATTTATTCTTAGTCATTGAATCTATGCATTGATGTGATAAGATGTGAATTGGCAGTGAACTCTTCCTACTGAACTTAGACTATTAGCTCACCTCGACACATTGTGTCACAGGTGCAGATTTTGATCAAGACCCCGAGCTTGAGATGGATCCTGGTTACATTCTTGAGGAGTAGTTTTGGACTTCGTATATTTTGGACTTGGTACATCTTCGGGATTAGTCTTTTGTATATACTTTTTGTAGCTTATACCACTGTTTAGGTGACGGTCGGTCATCACCGGTGATTCATTGTTGTTTTGTTTTATGTTCAGCATTAGAATGAAATCTTTTGTTCACTGCCTTATATGATATCTTTACTTTGATTTCCGCATTTGTGTGGATGTACAGAGTGTGAGTGATCCGGTGATTCAGTTTCTTTAAAAAAAAAAAATTGAGTCGTCATAGTTGGTATAAGTATCATCGGACGGTCCGGCTTTCCTAGAATTTCATATGGGGAAAATCGGGTTGTCATAGATGGTATTAGAGATATGGCTCTAGATTCTGTGCAGGTCAACTGTGACACCATGTGCCATCGTTGATATTAGAGATATGGCATGAGATTCCATCGGAACATAGGATTTAGGCTCTAGGTGACCATAGGTTGTGAACCCTGAGTTAGAGATGGAATTAGATATGATCTAGAGAGACTAAAGCGACATTGATTTTGATAGACCCTAAGCCTTAGAGGACTTAAGGATTTTAGGAAATTCTGACAATCAATGACGTAGGATTGGAACTTCAAATATATACTTAAGGATTGATTAGAGGAAGAAATTAGGCTCAAGACACGTGAGAGAGATTAGAAATGGTCTTTGAGGATTAGCAGAAATGATTAGAAAGGATAAACCCCTAAGGACTAGAAGATTTAAATTTTAGTTATAAATTCAGCCATCATCTATAAGAATGGCTTATTGAAATTTGAACATTGATGGTAAGGTGTAGTGTGGTCATTAGCTGTAAGTGCGACCAAGATGTCTTAAAGATTTCTCTGAAATATTTGAATCTTCTTGATGGCGTCAAAGAAGAAGGCTACTTCTAAACCACAACTTTGAAGGCCACATCTTTGAAGCTACCTAAGACCAATCCCTCCCCCCAGGAGAGATCAACCAACCACATGGTGAGACGAGAAAACTTTCGAATCAAATGAGTTGCTCAAAGCCGACAGAAGAGCTATGCTGACTTCAAACGAACGAGTACCACATTTTAGATAGGGGACAACGTCTTCGCCAAAATCTTACCTACCAAGGGCGTGATGAGATTCAGAAGACGTGGAAAACTGAGCCCACGCTATGTCGGACCTTTTGAGATACTGTGACGAGTTAGAGAAGTCGCATATCAACTTGAACTACTACCTCAGTTGTCGAGTGTACACAATGTATTCCATGTATCCATGATGAGGAAATACATCAAAGACACGACTCACATCTTGGATTACCAACCCATCGAGCTTAAGGAGGATATGATGGTAGTCGAAGAGCCAGTTCAAATACTGGACCATAAGGAGCAAATCTTACATACTAAGCAGATCCCACTTGTGCTTGTTAAGTGGCGGAATCGCTTATCTACTGAAGCCACTTGGGAACAAAAAGCAGAGATTCATGATCAATACCCTCATCTTTTTAAATAAGGTATGAAAATTTTCGAGGACGAAAATTCTTTTAAGGGGGGAGGATGTAACACCCCAAAATTTCAAAACTACTAATACACTCAATAGATGTATATGTTTAATAAGGTATACACCACTGACCATTAATTTTTGGAATATTTTTAAACTTAATATGCACCTTAGCCTAAAAAGGACTCTTATATATAATTGTGTAAATAGTAACACAAGCTCCGTGAGATAACCAGTGGTAAGAGGCTTGAGTTCTAAGTAAGAGGTCTAGGGATCAAACCTTTCTAGAGATTTCAAAAAGCTCTATTTTGGTTCTTGTGGCAAAAGCCTATACACCTAAGCTAGGTGTGTCAGCCTAACACTAGAATGTTGCCTAAGAAGTTAGAAAAGGAAACTCACGTAGAATTTCCAAAGTTATGGGTTCTAGAGGATTCTAATTTCCTAAACCGTCTAAAACTCTAATTAGAAGGAATTGTAAAAGACACCTAGTTTTCTCCTTAAATAAGAACCTAGCTGTAGACACCCCATTTTCGTCCTCTCGAAGTATACAAGCCCGTTCGATCAGCTTTTGACCATGCCCATAACTTTCAAGCTCTGAAAGTATCAAAAACCTAGATATGGGGACTATAAACTAAGCATGTAGTATATGGTTGAGATACGAGCTGAAACATCAGCTCAGAAGCTCGGACCCAACAAGGCCCGGAAGCCCCAGGAATTACGCACCTGGTATTATGCGCTTAATTCAATTGCCCGCAGCTTTACCTGCGTGCAATTAGTCCAGCTTGAACTCGGCATACACTTTTGTGCACCGCCTAATGTTCCAAATCTTGCGCTTCTATGGTTGCGCGACATTCGATTACATGCATCTCAAAATGCGCGAAATTAGTCTAAACATGGACTGGAACTCTAATTCCCCAGACCGCTCAAACTTCTTGATTACGCACACATTCCACTGGGCGTAATTTAATTTCATGCATTATTCCATGCGCGGAATTAGTTCTAGGCATAATGGAACTAGGACTCCCTAGTTGAGGTAGTCAGCCAATCATTCTCGAGTCCGTGAACGACTCAAACCAAATTGCACCCATTGAAATTGTGCGACCATGGATTCTCTCGAACCGTTCGCGACGATGCGCTCTCGATTGAATAAAATATAGAGTCACCACCCTGAGCTTTTGGTGACTCAGGAAACCTTTAAATCAATATTTTGAGCAACGAAGTGATAAATATGACTCTGATTTATCGGTTTTTGCCAAAGACTCTAGGGTAGGGGCTTCGGTTATCGATCGGAAAGGGTTTAGGCACCCGATCAACCCGCATGTAGCGGTCTCTATCTATGGCCAAAATGAAAAATAAATGAGCAGAGCTTCCGCTTGCCTGGAGGCAATATGGTCCAATCAAACTTTGAGCAAAACGGAAAATTCAGCAGCGTAACAGCTTGAATCCTTGGACGGAGGAAACACCAAGAAGGTAGTGGAAGAGAGGGGTGAGCCAGAGCTCACGGGCCCTTGTTGCACCGTGGAAGACCTTCTCTTTGGTGTACTTTCGATGGCTTTAAATGGCTTAAACGGTAGGGGAATGGATTCTAATGCTAGGATTCGGTAGATGGAGAGTGTAGGATGAAGCTAGAGACTAAGCTTGACTAAAAAGGGGTGATCTAATGGTTGAAATGGATTGAAAGGGGTGAACTAAGCATGCTGAAATTCTGGTTGAAGAATGAAAAATAAAAGGAAACTTTCTCTCACTAGGTCTCTCTCTCTCTTAAGCCCAAACTTTCAACCCTAATTTTTTTCAACCCTTTGGGAAGAGGGAGTGCCTCTCTATTTATAGAGAAAAGGTGGGCTAGAGGGTTACTTAAGAGCTAATTGGTTTAGCAATTAGGTAATCCCCCATCTAAGGTTTTCTAGGTTTTTAGAGTCTTAGGGGTTTGGGGAACCGATTTCAATGGCAGATGATGGGGTGAGACCATAGGTGACTTAAGGGTTGCATATAAGCTCAAAGGGGGAGCAACCAACCTTAAGACACCTACCTCAGCCAAGGGGATGGTCAAAAGGTCAAACCTGATGAAGGAATTTTGAGCATTTGATGACAGTTACTGTAGCTAAGTTGGGCGTATATATTACATACGCCCAGTTTATGTACAGTGATTTTCACGAAAACCAGAGGAAATCTGAGAAGGTGGTTGCCGCGGTGGGCCCTACCTATACTGGATGTATGTATTATATACGCCCGGCCAAATTTGGCCCAAAAATGTCAGGCGTATGTAATATATATGCCTGATCAAACTGGAGCCAAATTTGCTGGGCGTATGTAATACATACGCTTGATCAAAAGTCATGATTTTATGTAAAACCTCAATTGGCCATAACTTTTGAGCTATAACTCCAAATTGGGTGATCTTTAGCTTGTTGGAAAGCTGGAGAAGTCCTCCTTCCAATGGTATGTGGGTCATCCTCGACAGTGGTCTGTGTAAAATTTTGTAGCTCTCCTCCCATCAATTACTCAGAAGGGTTTAAGTTGGGTATGGGAAGGGATCCTAGGGTTCAAGGGTGCCATCGAAAGCACAGGGGTACATCTCTCTTGGAGTACAGATTGATCGGGCCTTGGGCCAAATTTGGGTGTCTACAGATTCCCCTCTTTGGTATTCGATCACTAATGATCGGATGCCAAAGACAAGAGACATCCAAAGATGTCCAAGGCACGTTTGATGGGTCCACTTGGTTCAACTCAATTCTCAAACATCCATGGTGATGGTGAGTGTACGTAAGCCCTCTCATTTCAGGATATCGTCCATACCTCAATGCTAACAGTCCCCAAGCGCATTGCGACGTTACTGGGCATAACTGCGATGATCACAAAAAGTGTAAGCCCGCTAGCTGGGATATCGTCCACTTCATGAGGGAAATTATAGGTTTGTGATGCTGAGTATTAATTTGAACCAGACAACTCCATGAAACGGGGTGATCAATCTATGCTTCAGAATCGACGCGAAGTACACAAAGCGAAGGCCTACAAATTGTGTTCAATCCTATAGGGTATCGACAACTCCATTGGATTGGCCACGGATGCCCTTACCTAGGTAAGGCTCAGAGTCTTTGGGCGAACCCATTAACCTCGAGGTTGCTTTAGCATGATTTACCCGAGTGAAGCAAATATTGATGTCGCAATACTTCTTGGGAATGCATGCCCATTTTCAGAGTGAATTTTTGTGTATTATTATTTTATTTTATTATTATTTTATTTTTGAATTTTCTTTTGTTTCGAAGCCTCTAATCAAAGCTCAAGGACCTCTAGCAATTTTATTCTTGCACAACTCTTTAAGTGGATCAAATGCCAGTTGATACGCTTTAAGAGTGCGTGCACTATGCCGGGGATAGGTACACCTTGGGGATGTGCACGTTCCGGTGGTGAGGTGCTCCTGATTCACACAAATCGGAGTGCCTTAACTCGAGACAAAGCTACAAAAGATTGGGCTAGGACCAAACATCCATTGAAAGAGATGGCTAATTCTAGCTTCCATCCCCAATGAAGTTACATCTTACTAACTATGCACAGACAGACACCCATCATTGGTGATAAGCAGTAAATAGGCGGGAACGGAAGCCTCAACCCTAAGGTACAATTTACAAGGACAAACGACCATCCTGCGGATACCCAGACTCAAGTGCATACATTCAACAGGGACACCATGCCTATACAGGTTTTAAGCCTGTGTAAAAGGAAATAAAAGGGAATGAACCCTTCGGTCTGTATGTTTGCACATAGTTTGGTTGGTTGTAATTTCATTTTTGACGGGTCAGTTTCAACTGACAATAGACTTTTCGAATGGTTTGAAGTCGGGTGCACTCTTGGTCAACATAGATCAGAAGGTGGATGATCAGAGCCAATGCTTGGAAGGTGGGGTCAACCTACACAGGATTTTAACTACATAACAAAAGGTTGTTATCCCGAACCTTCTCCTTCTTTTTTTTTGCTTTTTCTTTTTTTTTCTTCCTCTTTTTTTTTTTCTCTTTTTTTTTCTTCTTCTTTCTTTTTTTTTGTTGCACATGGGATTCGAGACTTTGAGCATGCTCAAACTGTTTTTATTTTTGCATGTATCCTTAGGCAGATCAACTTGCCATGTTGATACACCTTAAGGACGTGCGCATTCCGGTGATAGGTCCTTGGTTTGTTTACCGGATCAGGTCTCGCCTCCTGTTGGGGAAGATTTTGGGCTAGGTGTATGTTTCCAGGAGCGACCGGTGATGGATGAGTTTATTTGCCTGCTGGATCAGGCCCTGACTCCTAGGGAATGTTTAGGGAACAGTGATCAGGGATGGGTAAAATTATCTGCCTGTCGGATCAGGTCCTGACTCCTGGGGATGCGGGATCTTGGTCTTTAAACAAATTAGACACAGATATCTTGTTTAGGAAAGTGGGTTTAGAAGCGGGTTCCTAATGACCAGGGATAAACATGACCAGTGTTTTGCCTGCCGGATCAGGCATGAGGTGTCCCTGTGTAAAATAGGGTTTGAGAATTTTTGGGTGAACCCGATTATTCCGAATTGATTTAACAAGGCTCTCGGAGTGGGGCAAACAGGTGTTGCGATGCTCCTTTGAGGACTAGTGTTATGTTTCAGCATTTTTCCTTTTTCTCTCTTTTTCTTTTCTTCTCTTTTTTGGTTGTTATTTCATGTGAATCTCTCTTCTTTTTTTTCTTGGTTTTCTTTTAAATTTTTTTTTTTTGATTTTATGATTTTATGGGAGCACTCGGCAGGCGCTTATAGATCTAGATCTGTTTTTTATAGCACGGTCCCTTTGGGTCAATCAAAGGGAGCTCGAAGGGCCATTTAGGGATGTGTGCACCATCACCCGGTGATACGTGGGCTTCTAAGAGGGGCCAAACCTTGATCTGGGGCATACAAAGGGTCTGTCGGGTCACCAAAGCCAAAAATTGGCTGGGCGTATATAATATATACGCCTGGCAAATCCGCAGCAAAAATAGCCGGGCGTATATTATATACGCCTGACCAAAATCTGGCAGTTTTAAAAAATTGCTCGAGCCCGAGCACAAAAGGGGCCCTCCTTTCAAATTCTATTTTCTTCCCTCCTTCCTTCCCAAGTCCGGGACAGCCTCCTAGGGTTTCTGTGTTTGATTTTGCTTGAGTTCTATCACCGGGAGTCGCTCGTGCCAGTAAAGAGCGCTCACTCTCCGCCGCTCTTTAGATCTATTTCCTCTCCTATTGAAGGTAATCACCACCCTTCTTTCGCCTTTCCTTTAGATTTTGATAATGATTTTTATTTGAAATGCTTGATGCTCTTCCTCTTTGTGGTGAAAAATTAATGTTTTTTTATTTTCTTTCAAGCATATGTGATTCCTTATGCCTATGTTCCCCTTTTTTTCATTTTTTTTTCTTTTTTATGTTTCTTTCATGATGGATTAGTGCATTTCTCCCCCCTTTATTCTCTTTTCTTTTTTCTTATTTTTTTAGCAACCTTTTCTTATACCGATGTGTTCCACATTTTCAGGATGTCTGGTGACGAAGGGCAAGATCAACAAGAGGGGCCAGAGATGGCCTATGGTTCTCATGGGGAGCAGTTTATCGTTTCTCAGCGCTCCTCTCAACCCTGGTATGAAATGCAAGGTGAAGCCGCCCGTACCGGCCTCCTCCATTGTCAGCACACCCATATCTCCAACTTTAGGATTGCTGGCCAGGTAAACAGATGAGCCCTTTTCTTTTCCTTTGATGCTTTTGTTATACCACTTCGCTCCTATTTGATTGATTCCTTTTGTTTAGAACCTTTACCTCATATCATGTTCTGGGGTGGCTGGTTCGATCTCCAGCGCCTCGTGCTCTATCTTCCCCCAGTGGTGAATGACCTGCTTGCTCAAGCCGATTTTGGGGATTTTATTTCGTGCCCTGCTGTGAGGGCCGACACGGCCTATGTGAAGGCCCTGATAGAGCGCTTTCGCCCTGAGACCATGACGTTTCATATGGCCATGGTGGAGATGACCCTTACACCCGTGGACTGGTCCATGATCACTGGGGTTCGCATTGGAGGGGTGCCAGTGACACCTACCCGCACACCTGATAGGGAGGAGGTGACTCGGATGATAGGGGCCTACCCAAACTCATGGAATGTTCACGGTTCTGAAGTCAAGTTATCCTGGATGGTTAGTCTGTTTGAGCCTCATGAGTTAATGGATCTGGGCCAGCCCGATGCGGCCATTTATCTCGAGCATGAGCGTGCACTGATGCTGGCTCGTATTTCTCTGTTATTCCTTTTGGGTAAGACTCTTCTTTCAAATACCAACAGAGGGTGGGTCTCATTGTCCCTTCTCAGTTTTATGGTGACCTAGGACAACGTGCATCAGTTTGATTGGGGCAGTGCTGGCTATGCGGTGCTCATGTCTAGCCTGGCGCGAGCCGTACTTGGGGAGTCCAGCTCCGTCGTGGGCTTTTAGCCCATGCTTGAGGTATTTTATCCTCTGGTTTCAGTTTATCTAACTTTTCCTTTTTATGGCATATCTGTTTTTATCTGCTTGCTTTCTTAGGTTTGGGGGTATCTGCATTTCCAACCTGGTCGCTCTCTGCTTCTATCTGAAATTTCTACGTTCCCCCTTATGAGCAATTGGCAAGCGAACCGCCGTCGGGACGTAGACATGAAGCACCTGGAGTTAGGGCTGCGCTCCCAGTTTGATCTGTTGATCCCTGAGCAGGTATAACAATTTCTCTCTTTACAAATTTGATAGTTCTTTCGTGCTGTGGGTTTTAACCAAATGTATATATCCCTCCTCTCTCTTTTTTTTTTTATGAGTAGGTCATCCTTGACCCCTACGTCAGATCTCCCTTCTGAAACCTGGCTGCAATGGGTCCTTCTCGTCTTTTGTTAGACCGACGCATCATTTTCTTTTATGGGTCTTGGACTAGGGCTTATTACCTAGGAGAGAGGGTGGTTCATCAGTACCGTCTTCTTTTCACTGTGCCCCAAGCTCCTCCAGCTGATGTGTTGGCTCCTGAAGGTTCCACCGACGTGCTTACCGCTCGCTTTCTCCATCATGGGGTCCCCATTGATGACCTTCTTTTTCCAGGGGGATATCATATGTGGTATAAGTCTCTGCCCTATGGTTCTCTGCTGCCCCACTTCGTTCCTGGTGCCAACTTTTTGGCTTTTGGCGGTCCGTGGTCTTAGGTAATGTTCTTTACTCTTTTCATTTAGCAACCTTCTTGTGATTGCCTTGATGGCCCTGCTATTTGAACAAAAACTATTTCTCTTTACAGTTTGGGCAGGGTGGCAACTCAGATGAGGGGGATGAGGCAGCTGCTCCTGATGAGGCTACAGGTGCTGGACCTTCTGACCCTTCTGGTGCTGGTGCTTTCGGTAGTTCACCAGCCGAGGTTCAGGGGACCTTTATTCGAATCCCACCTCCTAGCTGATCCCCGGGGTAATCTCTCCCTTGTTGCTTTGCTCTCTTTTTTCCTTAAACTATGTTGATGACCTGTGTGACTGACACCTCTTTTTCTTGCTGTGCAGAATTATGAGTCGGCCGTGAACCAAGCCGAATATTACCGCAACATCGTCGGGCTTAGGGAGGCTGAGGTGGTGAGTGAATACTAACCAAACCTAATCATTTTCTTAGTTACCTTCTGCTTGTTTCCCTACTTGATGGCCTCTGGTGTGCTCCTGCAGCGTGCTAGCGAAAAGGAGTGGCACTCTCTGCTCGGCCGCATCTCTCAGGCGTTGACTCGGGTGGGAGAGACTCGT
Organism: Chloranthus sessilifolius; assembly: GCA_021018995.1. Classification (NCBI taxonomy): domain Eukaryota; kingdom Viridiplantae; phylum Streptophyta; class Magnoliopsida; order Chloranthales; family Chloranthaceae; genus Chloranthus; species Chloranthus sessilifolius. The sequence goes on from CM037587.1 coordinate 76,266,764, forward strand.
ACTTTTCAAAGCGCGACCTGGCGTTGGAAGAAGTCGAAGGGGGCTGCTCAAGACTAGTTTATTTTATGAAAATTTGAAACATTGAAACAATTTAGACATTTGTTTATTGGGGAATATGTAATCTTTTAAATAACAAATTTTTTTTGAATGGTTTTATGATTTTTATGGTTTATATGAATGCTTTGTTTGGTTATCTCTTCGTTTTTATGGTTTCCTTTTCTTTTGCATGAAGCGGGCTAGAGCCCCTCCAATGATGAAATTGAGCTCGTATATGATCCTTCGCATATGACCCACAGATACCGCGTCATCCGAGGATTTCCCCATGGGTGTGTGAGCATGCCCGACTATGGGTTGCCCCGGGATAAAAAGTAGGCCAAGCGAAACCCGTCCCTCTCTTAGGGGAGGTAAAAAATGGACCAATGTGAGGGGAGCCACACTTCCCTGTAGTTTTAGCTGGGCGTATATATTATATACGCCTGGCAAAATATTTAAAATTTTTCCTTGGCGTATATAATATATACGCCTCATATAACTGGGCTCAACGGGGTTCTTCATAACCCGAACCTGGCCCTCTTTGCCTCTCTTTTCATCTAGACTTGGCCTTTTTTCCCTCCCCCCCCCCGTTTTTTTTTAACAAGCAGATCCATTGCCTTACATTGACTGATTTTTATAAAAAACATCTTTGCACGTCAATGGACTCGCTTCTTGGCCCAAATTCTCATATGGGGGCTGGGGCTAGTATACTTCCCTGTTTGGACCCGGGGCCCAGTTTTTTACAAAAATGGTGCGATAGCTTGGCTGAGGGCGAGCTCGTTGTTCTGTATTGCCTCGAGTTATCCCGCCTTTCCTCTCTCCTTGCTATTTCTCTGTTGCCCAACCTCCTGCAGGCGGCTTTGGCGTCGTGGGACCATAGGGCCCATGTCTTCAAATTTGGATCTAGGGAGCTCACCCCAACCTTGGAAGAGCTAGCCTCTATTACTGGCTTGAGGATGCATCGAGGACTTGCCAAAGTGGTGCCCAAACCGGGGTATGCAAAGGCTGTCCACGCGGTTCTCAGTTTGAAAAAAGATGGGTATGAGAAGGGCTTCATCGAGGGGCCCACTAGGTGCTCGGTGAAATTCCTGAGAGAACTTTTCGGCTACTCGAGTTTTCGAAAGTTGCCTATCCGAGATCCTTTCAATGTAAAGGCCTTTGCCCTTTATTTGCTGTCGAAAGTTCTCTTATTTACTGGGGGCGAGACTTTTTCCCTCTGGTTATGCGGTGTCTTAACCGAATTGGAGGGAGGTCGTTCACTGGTACACCTGGTCCTGGCTGAGATGTATCGGGGCCTGGATGCCTCAGCCTCGGGCCAGGTCGGGATTCTTAGCGGGAGTCCACTCCTCATTCTGATTTGGCTAGGAGAGCATTTGGCTATCATAGGGCCCGTGCTGAGATTTTGCTTGGTAAGAGGGGATGTGGCTCGGGGCTTTCTGACCCGGTGCTCGAGACTACCCCATGGGAGTATCGAGGAACTGAGCTTGTGGCTATCTGATGTGGAGTTGATCTGGCAACTTCCCTGGATGGATGCCACCTTTTCGATTCTCCACTCTCAGGATTGTGAGGGTTTCACGCTTTTGAGGTTGACTGATAGTACCTACTATTTCCCATCTCGGGTGCTCTGTCAATTCGGATATACCCAACATGTGTCATACACTGTGAGGCTGCCCTTGTGCTCTCTGATATTCTCTCGGGGTTCTCTCAGTGACCTAGACCGCATAGCAGCCCTCTGGGAGACCCGCCAATCGGCGTACATGTGTAGCTTAGTTTAGGGGGGCGTTCTCTCTTTTGATTACAAGGTTTGGTTGGCATCCAAGGACTTACCTGCCCCTAGCCCGATTTAGGTAGATGTATAGAGACGGGGCCCTGGCCATACAAGGAAACGATACTCCAGACTAGGATTGAGTCTCTTTCTGCAGAGAGGTTCCTAGGGTTAGTTGGGAACAACCAAAGACCGTGGCCGACATCCGTAGTTTCCTAGGATTAGCGGGTTACTATCGACATTTTGTTGAGAGATTTTCAAAGATATCAGGACCACTCACGAGACTTACAAGGAAAGATGCAAGGTTCGAATGGAGTGAAGCATGCGAGAAGAGTTTTCAAAAACTCAAGAAGAGATTCACTTCAGCTCCAATACTTGCGATTCTTTCAGGAAGCGGAGGGTTCATAGTATACAGCGATGCTTCGTATAGTGGTTTGGGCTACGTGCTTAATCAACACAAAAAGGTGATAGCTTACGGGTCAAGACAGTTGAAAGAGCATGAGAAGAATTACCCGACACATGACCTGGAACTAGCAGCGGTTATATTTGTGCTGAAGATTTGGCGATATTACTTGTACGATGAGACTTTTGAGATTTTCACCGATCATAAAAGCCTAAGATATTTGTTTACACAGAAAGATTTGAACATGAGGTAGCGTAGATGGATGGAGTTCCTCAAAGACTATGACTATTCCATACAGTACCATCCAGGCAAGGCTCATGTAGTGGCCGATGCCTTGAGTCGGAAGGGTTCAACTCAGTTGGCTAGTTTGATATTAGGTATGCACCGATGGAGGTTATTTGAAGATCTGGCACTATGTGATGCGAACATTGAGTCGCAAGCTACAGGAGCCTTCTTGGCCAACATATCAGTGAGACCGGTGATATTTGAGCATATCGACGAGCTACAGATGAAAGACCCGGTGCTAACCAAGATTCATCAAGATGTAACTGAAGGCATTAGATTTGAGTTCTTGGTCAAGGAGGATGGTACATTATTGTTCAAAGGTCGTCTCTGCATTCCGGATAATGCTGATTTATGGTGGACAATTCTTGATGAATCTCACAAATCTAACTATGTGATTCACCCGGGTAGCACAAAGATGTATCAGGACTTGAAAAAGAATTACTGGTCAAGAGGTTTGAAGCAAGACGTGGCAGAGTATGCGTCGCGGTGTTTGACGTGCCAACAAGTGAAGATCGATCATAAACACCCCGCGAGATTATTGCAGCCTTTACCTATACCGGAATGGAAGTGGGAATCGATCTCTATGGACTTCATCGTTGGACTACCGCGTACTGCGAAGAGGTACAATGTCATATGGGTAGTGGTCGATCGATTGACCAAGTCAGCGCACTTCTTACCTTACAACACGATGTACGCGGTAGGAAGACTTGCAGAGCTATATATGAAGGAGATCATCCGTTTGCATGGAATTCCGAGTAGCATTGTTTCCGACCGTGACCCATTATATACATCAAAGTTTTGGAAGAAATTTCAAGCAGGAATGGGAACGCGACTAGATTTCAGTATCGCATTCCATCCCCAAACCGATGGGCAGACGGAGAGGGTCAATCGGATCATCGAGGATATGCTTAGGGCGTGTATGTTAGAATTGCAAGGATCATGAGATCAACACCTACCGTTGATTGAGTTCACATATAACAACAGTTTTCAGACGAGCATCGACATGGCGCCATATGAAGCCCTGTATGGACGGTGATGTAGATCGCCCATCAATTGGGAAGAAACAGGGGAGAAATTTGTTTTGGGACCTGAAATACTTGAAGATAATGCCACCTATGTTCGTATGATAAGGGACAAACTCAAAGCAGCTCAGAGCAGACAGAAAAGCTACGTTGACATCAAGCGAACGAGTGTAGACTTTAAGGTGGGTGAACATGTGTTCGTGAAAGTGTCACCTATGAAGGGGGTGATGAGATTTGGGATGAGAGGGAAGTTGAGTCCCCGCTATCTTGGACCATTTGAGGTTTTGGGTCGAGTAGGGGAAGTGGCTTACTGCATTGGATTGCCACCGTTATTTGATCATGTACACAATGTATTCCACATGTCTATGCTCAGGAAGTATCTTATTGACCCTGATCACGTGTTGAGCGGCAAATCGTTTGAGATGCATGAGGACATGAGTACGATAGAGGAACTAGTAGAGATATTGGATAGAAAGGAACAAGTACTGTGCACTAAAGTTATTCCCTTAGTGCTTGTTAGATGGAAGAATCATCCGGCGGAGGAAGCAACGTGGGAGCGTGAGGCAGATGTCAGAGAACAATATCCTAGTTTGTTTTAGAACGCTAGCAAGTTTTTTTTGCTTTTGTTTAAGTGTTATGATATGAAATATTTTGACCGTCAACGTGTGAAAATACTATCTTCAAACGGGGGAATAAGTTAGTAACTTCAATTTAGGCGGAGCCCATTCATGAGTGAATCCCAAAAGGCATAACATAGAAAATCATGCTAAGAGAGATGTTGGGAATTAGAAGAAATTAGAATAAAAATACGAGATTTAAGGGACCAGAAAAGTTATTCTGGGCTTGCTCGAGCGATGACTTATGCTCACTCGCGCGAGCCACATAAACATCAAAATGCAAACTGTTTAGGACTCGCTCGAGCTAGAACTATTTATCACTTGAGCGAGGATTAATTGTCGCTCGAGCGAAGACTACTTATCGCTCTAGCGAGAACTAACTACTGTCTGAGCGAGGATTATTTATTGCTCGAGCAAGAACTATTGACCGCTCGAGCGAGGCCTATTGACCTCTCGAGCGAGAACTATTGACCGCTCGAGCGAGGACTATCGATCGCTTGAGCAAGGTCAGAATATAAAAGGGCGACGAATTATTGTTCGCTCATTTCATCTTCAAGTGAGAGAAAGGTTGGGCGAGTGGGATTTAGGATTTTCGAATTTTCAAACTCCTTTTCCGTCCGATTCAAGCCGGATTCTAACAATCCGATCCGTCAAAGGGCGTTTAAAAAGGTGAAATCTACCCTAGTTCTACCTTATTTCATTGATTAATTTCTTTATATATATCAAATGGCTTCTACAAGCCCTAACCCCCAACCTAGAAAACGAGTGGCGATCCGATCGCCATCTTCGCGCAACTAGGTGCCACAGGCACAACCACCCCCATCCCCACCTCATGATCCAATCCAATTAGATGATTGGTGGGGAGCAAAGACTTTTGAGGCCGAGTGGGAGATTCATCCCTCTTGTTTTGGGGATCCTACGTCTACCCAATGGACTTCTGATTTCCTCACAAACAATCACATATGACCACTGTTAACACCATTCAGAGCTCGGCACTATCCAAGGCTCGTAAAACTGTTTTACCAAACCCTTCGAGCGAACGTGAATGAGGACACTATCCTCGTCACGATTGATGGGAAAGAACTTGTCTTTGGCAGTGCCGAGGTTTCCACTGCCATGAATTGCCCGCACACTTACGCCCGGAGCCCACACACTCACGCCCCGAGCCCACACACTCAACCACCTTTCTCTAGGAGTGTAGAGTTCTCAACTATCATTGCCGACATTACGGGTGGCACCACCGCATCAGGATTGTCCATCACCCGATCCCAGCTGCCACCACACATGTGGTTTTTAGATATTATTTTTATGAAGAACTTGCACCCGACGAGCCACGACCAAGAGTGCCGCGAGGAATTTTTGCGGGCTCTACACTCCACTTTCCACAACAGGTGGTTTAGCACTCTGATGGTAGTCATAAAAGGCATGGTGCATGCCTATAGAAGAAATGTGAAGGGCGCCATTCCACCACCCATCAACCGACTATCCTATGCCCGTCTGATCTCGCGGCTCATTGATTCATGAAATGGGAAAGAGGGTTTTCAGATCTGGGCGGATGAGGTAATGCTAACGGATAGCGCCGTCCCGTTCCTCGCCCAAGACTTGAGCCAAAACCTGAAAAGCCTCCAAAATAGTTTGAACAGGAAGCGGGATTGTCAGATTTCCTGGCAAGCGACACAACCACCATCGACGGGACCGACTGCTCCCTCCACTTCGTCTCCACAGCCTTTCCCTACCACCGACAACAGTATGATGCGGGAGATCCTCCTACAAGGGCGGGAGATCCGGTTGCATCAACGGTTCCAGGAGTTGTTCCTCATCGACCTCATAGGCCATGCATTTCTGTTGACGTACCAGGAGCGCATAGGTGCTATGTGAGGTGCTATCTTTGGCGCATCTACCTCAGGTCATGCTACCAGGACTACTATAGCTGGTGCCACTACCGTCAGGGAGGTTGTTGGAGATGATGATGATAAGGACGAGGACGACGACGATGATGTTGATGATGATGATGATGAGTATGAGCAAAGTGACGATTAGGCCGTCATCTATCAGTTGAAATTTTTTAGAATGGCAATGTAATAATTAATGTTATGATATGATGTCTTTGTTTAAAACAATCGTGACATGATTGTCACAAAATTTAGGGTGGACATAGTGATGACCTGGATATAGATATACATGCATTTTGATTAAATGAGGCTAATTCATAAATGTGTGTTGAAATACTTGATTGTGTAGTTGTACGTAAATGCTTCTGCAGGTTCTCAGTAATTGAAGTAGAATGAATGTCATTCTGATTGGGGAAAATAACTGTAAGAGGGTTCTAGGATATTTAGGATGCTTGATACGAATGCCTTCTTATTTGGTGTAGATTATAATTACTTCATGCAGGTTTGATTTCAGGTCATTGGACCATATGTTTAATTACTGATTATGATTGCTTGATAGTGTATGATACGAGTGTCTATTCGAAGGCTTTTCAATGGTCGTACTTGATTTCTAGTGTATCGTCAATTTTCAAGGACATAAATTTTTAAGGTGGGGTGAATGTCATAACCCCAAAATTTTGGGAACCGTACACGCCACGTACCATGCACGTGTGTTTGTGGTTCACAAGGAAACCACAATTAATGTATACACACTATAGGTGTATGTGTGGAACACACTAGCTTTTACAAGATAAGTGGAGAGCTAAACAGAGAGAAGTCTCTCATTCGTGACCTAATTGAGTTAGATAGAGAGGAAGTGAAATAAGGAGAAAGAAAAGAGGACTTTGTAAAAGAGGGTTAGAGGTTCGTTTGTTTTTCTCAAAATCGGTAGAGAATCTGGAAGGAGGATGGGATGAGAAGCTTTAGAAACCCTTCTCATCTGATTTGATCTTGGATCAAGTCTACATAGGATCTGTTTATTGAGGTATGTTTTAAATGCTTATGTGTGTTTTAAATAAAGTATAAAGTATTAGTTGAAGTTAATAAGGCCTTAAATGGAGTGGGAAAACTGTTTTTAGAACGGATCGAGCATTTGATTTTGTCATGTCTCGCTCGAGTGCTAAAAATGGCTCGCTTGAGCGAGGTAGGAATATAAATCTGAGTATAAATTGTGCTCTGGGCTAGCTCGAGCGAGTCCCATAGTGAAGGGGAGGCTCGCTCGAGCGAGGCATCGCGTTAGCTTCAGGTACCTCGTTTTAACCGCTTGAGCGATGAATAGTGATCGCTTGCGTGAGGGTTGAGTACCTCATTGTAGCCGCTCGAGCGATGAATAGTGCTCGCTCATGCGAGAGATTAGTATCGCATTTTTATCGCTCGAGCGAGGTCAAGTGCTCGCTCGAGCGAGATTAAGTGATCGCTCGAGCGAGAAATAGTGCTTGCACGCGCGAGGCACTACTGGGATTTTCGACTTCTTTTTGTGAAATTCATGGGAGCTATGGGTCCCAAGGGTTTTGGAAACCATTCTAAGTATATTCTTAACACATGCAATGTAGGTTTGATGTGAGATCATTACGTGTAAACCTCTACGAGAAAGGAGTGCGTTGAATTTGCGTTGAGGTAGGAAATATCTTGAAACATGTACTTTAATTCATCAAAATCATATATGTAGAGTAATTCTTGTAAATAGTCATGTATCAAATGTGATTTGAAACAAGGGTGTGCGTGTGAATTCAAAAGTGAAACCATGAGGTCCCTAAGGGACGTGTAAATCTGATAATAGGCACGTAGATGATGCATTGAATCAGTGGCATCCCAGGGATACAGATGAAATCTAACGGTGAAACGAAAGAAAAGTGATAAAGCCTAATGTAATAAAATTAGCACAATCACGGTGAATAACTATATGTAAAGCACATTTGATATATTTTTTTGGTTTGATTAGAATACCCCACCGACGTGGCAGGATACCCATGACTGACTGGGCAGGATATCCGTGACCGGTGTGGCAGCCAATCCGTACACTAGTAGCACATCCCAGGGATGTAGATTTGAGAATCAGACCCCGCCACCTAAGAGAAAGGGGCCTGGGTAGTATTGAAATTGAGAACATATAACAAGTGTCTATTTAGACGACGATGGTGGGTATTCCATTGGGGGCTCGATGCTATATTGCTCGGGGACTACTTAAGTTAAGATTTAAGTGATTAGGCCAAATCCGTAACTATACTAGTAACGTGAGAATAAATAAAGTCATGCAACCAGTTGTATCTGTCAGTTCATTCTCGATTACTTCAATCATTTTTCTTTGAAATTCCATCATATGAATTGTGCTTTTAAATTGTCCTAACATATATGTGAGAGCTTAATTTATATGTTCACTGTGTTTTCCCTATTGAGCTAGGATATAGCTCACCCCTTAGACTATACGTCACAGGTCCAGTACTAGCGGCAACTGAGGCTTCGGGAGACGTTGATCCAGAGGATTCGAATTATGTGCCCGGAGAAGAGTTAGAGCCTCCTCCTGAGGACTTCTTCTAGGAGACCCCTTGCGTACTTTGAGTAGTGAGTTGAGAACATTTGTGCGGCTTGGTATGTCAAGCCTAAATTCTTAAGTGTAATTAAGTACCATGAATTCTTTTGGCGAACCATCTGGGGTGAACGGTTTATCACCGATAGTTCGGGTCGGTTCTTCTGCTCATGAATTATCATGGGACTCGAACTGTCTTTTGAGTTTCTTTTATTCACTTTAAATGCATGAAGACTTGCTTAGAGTAAACTCTTGTACTTTACCTTGTGGTTTATTGCTTGGATATACCAATGCTCCGTGCAGGGTTTTCGGGTACGGCCTTGAGGGTCGTGCTAATGGCACGGATTTTGGGGTGCCAAAATTCGGGCTGTCATAGGGATGCTCCCTAGGACTGCTGTGTATATTATCGGGTCACTCCTTTCTTCTTCCTAGGGATACACGATTGAATTCAGGCTATCTATGCTCTCACCATTGCGGGTTTTGCGGCTTGATCAAAATTGGCAACCCAACCGATATACCTCCGGCGCAAGCGCCTTCTCAGGTACTGAAAGGGGTGGTTCTTTTCAGGATCATCACCACTAGGGCTGCCGCCTTACTAGGAACCGGGTAAGTTATATCTGTACCTAAACCCCCCCAAAAACTACTCAAAACACACAAAAATAAATTTGATTATGCCCCCACACTGTTGGTTCACTTTTAATTACAAATTTTTAAAGGGGAGTGAATTTAAGTCCAAGTTCGGGTCGGGGATGACAAGTCTTCCCACCTCAACGGGCCGGTTTCCACTGTTAGGATATGACAAGAAATAAGAAAAAAAGACGAGGCCAGTCAAGCGACTAGGCAGAAAATATAAAGTGCTGAAATTTAAAATCGAATCATAAAGGTAAGTATGAAAGGTGCCAGTCAAGTGACTAGGCAAAAATTGCTGAAATTTAAAGCCGAAACGTAGGGATAAGTAAAAAAGGTGTCAGTCAAGTGACTAGGCAAAAATTGCTGAAATTTAAAGCCGAAATATAGGTAAGCAAGAAAGGTGCTAGTCAAGTGACTAGGCAAAAATTGTTGAAATTTAAAGCCGAAACGTAGGGGTAAGTAAAAAGGTGCCAGTCAAGTGACTAGGCAAAAATTACTGAAATGTAAGGTCGAAACGTAGGGGTAAGTATATTAGTAAAAACAATAAAAATGAAGGAAAAAATAGTAGAAAATTAGAAAAATAGCAATGGTTAGTAAAGATTTGAAAAAAGGCCAACAAGAGGGGAAGCGTTAGGGTGAAATCTTCCCCAGCAGAGTCGCCATCTGTGCAACCATCGATTCTCTCGAACCCTTCGTGACGATGCGCTCTCGATTGAATAAAATGTAAAGTCGCCACCCGGAACTTTTGGTGACCCGAGAAACCTTTAAATCAATATTTTGAGCACCGAAGTGCTAAATATGACTCTGATTTACCGATTTTTGCCAAAGACTCTAGGGTAAGGGCTTCGATTATCTATCAGGAAGGTTTTAGGCACCCAATCAACTCGCACGTAGCGGTCTCTATCTATGGCCAAAATGAAAAATAAATGAGCGGAGCTTCCTGTCACGGAGTTACTCTTTAGCGACGTGAACTCTCGTGCGGCAACTAGCTTTTCTCGATCTAGCTCAGCCTACTCGTGTCTCAAACCTGCACGGTAGCGCATTAGGTTAGAAACTATGCGGATTCCCGAATGCAACACATATAGCTATACGCAGCGATAGTCCGAGGGGCAACCCCACTTAGAGTATAGGTCCGCACCATGAGGGTGGTCGTGGACCACCAACATGATGGCTCCAGCGCACGACGCGACAGGAGCGACCTAACACCTATGTGAGGCCCGAATGCGCGAAGTCAAGCCCACAAGGCTATCATACGCGTTCCGTAGGGGATCACTTAGGCCAGCGACACGTCACGTGGCTGTTAGATCCTTTCCCCATATATATGGTTTAAACATCAATAGTGCCCAAATGGCAGGAGGACCTCAAACGTATTGGTTTTGCATACCGCAACGCCCTCCCGCATCGCTAGGCTAAGTTGGCTCAGTCGCGTTCGCATCACGTGCCCTGCTGGCACCGCATTACGACCAACTGCCACCATGTCGCGTGCCCTCCTGGCCCACGACCGAAGCTCTTGGAGTATCAACGGCGAAGCCCTCATGGCTTGGTGATGCTCTGATGATGCTCCAGCTTCACCCACCAATGCCTGACGCACCAGTGGCACAAGTGGCCCTGCGGCTGGCTCGGATGGCCACGCCGCGAGCCCACGTCACATTCCGCTTGCCCGAAGGCAATATGGTCCTATCAGGCTTTAAGCCAAACTGAAATTTCGGTGGCGTAACGGCTTAAATCCTTGGATGGAGGAAACACCAAGAAGGTAGAGGAAGAGAGGGGTGAGCCGGAGCTCATGGGCCCTTGTTGCACCATGGAAGACCTTCGCTTCGGTGTACTTCCGATGGCTTTAAATGGCTTAAACGGTAGGGGAATGGATTCTAATGCTAGGATTTGGTAGATGGGGAGTGTAGGATGAAGCTAGAGACTAAGCTTGACTAAAAAGGGGTGATCTAATGGTTGAAATGGATTGAAAGGGGTGAACTAAGCATGCTGGAATTCTGGTTGAAGAATGAAAAATAAAAGGGAACTTTCTCACACTAGGTCTCTCTCTCTTAAGCTCAAACTTTCAACCCTAATTTTTTCAACCCTTTGGGAAGAGGGGGTGCCTCTCTATTTCTAGAGAAAAGGTGGGTTAGAGGGTTACTTAAGAGCTAATTGGTTTAGCAATTAAGTAATCCCCCATCTAGGGTTTTCTAGGTTTTTAGAGTCCTAGGGGTTTGGGAAGCCGGTTTTAATGGCAAATGATGGGGTGAGACCATAGGTGACTTAAGGGTTGCATACAAGCTCAAAGGGGGTGCAACCAACCTTAAGACACCCACCTTAGCCAAGGGGATGGTCAAAAGGTCAAACCTGATGAAGGAATTTTGAGCATCTGATGATACTTACTGTAGCTAAGCTGGGCGTATATCTTATATACACCCAATTTATGTACAGTGATTTTCACGAAAATCAGAGGAAATCTGAGAAGATGGGTGCCGCGGTGGGCCCTACCTATGCTAGGCGTATGTATTATATATGTCCGGCCAAATTTGGCCTAAAAATGTCAGGCGTATATCATATATACGCCTGACCAAACTGGGGCCAAATTTGTTGGGCGTATGTAATACATACGCCTGAGCAAAAGTCATGATTTTATGTAAAACCTCAATTGGCCATAACTTTTGAGCCATAACTCCAAATTGGGTGATCTTTGGCTTGCTGGAAAGCTAGAGAAGTCCTCCTTCTAATGGTATGTGGGTCATCCTTGACAGTGGTCTGTGTAAAATTTTGTAGCTCTCCTCCCATCAATTGCTCAGAAGGGTTCAAGTTGGGTCTGGGAAGGGAACCTAGGGTTTACGGGGATTCCTAAGGGTTCAGGGGTGCCATCGGAAGCACAGGGGTACATCTCTCTTGGAGTATAGACTAATCGGGCCTTGGGCCGAATTTGGGTGTCTACAGAAACCTGTGCAGAATTCCATACCACTCATGGGTCTATGCGCGTAATTACCACGATACCTATAAAAAGACCCCCTACCTCATAAATTTTTCATAACCAATTCAATACTTCTCTCTCCTCTCTTCTGAGCTTCTTCTTAGAAATTTTGAGGTTCTCTCTGGGGTTCCCAAAGAAGGGGATTGACCTACCTTCTAAACTTCTAGAAGTGTAGACTCTTCCCTAGGATCCCCAGGTAGTCAGACTAGCAACACTGGCCAGCTAGCCCCAACTCTCGAAGGAGTACAAGAGGAATAAGCGCCCTTAGCCTTAGATCCCCTAGGAAACCTCTACCCAAATTCTTAGCCTAGAGCCCATTAGGTCTCTAACCTTTCTTTGTTTTAAAACCCTAGCCATCCGATTTGCCCAAGGGAGGTTACGGAGGGTACCCGGGAACGGGGCCGATCCTCCATAGCATAACGGGCCAAAACCCCCTTTTTAGAGTAGACTCTCAGTAGGAATAGGAAACCAAACTAATTAAACCCTAGGCAACCAACAGTTGTTGAAGTTGGTCGGACGACATTCAGTAATGGAGTTGGCCCACATCTCCTTGTGCATGATCATTGACATGTTGCAGCATCGTTAAATATTTGTAGCTAAAGAACGCATCACCCAAGTATTCTTCATTTAATATTCACCTTTTCCTTTCAGCATTTAATATTTCCTAGTTTTATTATTCTATCGCCCTTAGCCAGAGTTCACTTAGACCGAATTGGGCCACTTCTTCCGGGGACCGAAAGGAATCCAAAAAAAGCATGTACCAATAGACTGTCAATCGCGATGGGCCTATTTTCGCGAGGGTTGCCCCAATTTAATTAGGTTGGTCCTTTTGTTTATTTTTTTTTGCTTTCCTTTTGGCTTTTTCTTTGCACACTCAAACTGCATACTTAGGCTTTCAAAAAAAAGAAACTACTTTTAAATGTCAAGCATCGAAAAATTAAACTTTAATAATATCGGTCCACCCTCATGGAGCTCCCATAGCGATCCCGAGTATAACGTTAGGCCATCTCCATGGACAGCCCAACATCGTGCTCGGATAAATATGGTTAGTGACAGTGAAAAATACCCCTTCGCTCCACAAAATACAAATCACAACGACAGTAGAGGAGAAAGTGGTACTGAGTGAAGCTATCCCCCTAGCCAAGTTATAGACCACACTACCAGTGCACTCCCAAAAGAAGGAAAAGAAGACGACACATTGCTCAAGTCTCTGGTTGACTTGTACAATGTTATAAAAGACCAGAGACAAATTACTCCAAAGAATAGATGAAAAGAAAGGACGCCGACTCCTCCGACTCCCCCAACACATAACACACAGACCCCTCGCGCTGTCATAAATATGAACTACCTTTCGCCTGAACCGGTCACCAAGATCACTAAAATCCAACCTATCACCAAATTCACCTCTAAACTAACTCAACCCATCACCAAGCTCATCGCCAATCTCAATGCACTTACCCCTAAACTAACCCAACCTATCACTAAAATCACTGAACCCAGTCTTGGATCAACTCAACCCATCACCAAAGTCAACACATTTATCCCCAAACTAACTCAACCTACCCTTGAACTAGACGACCTACCCACCAATGAATCAATCCACATGCTCCTTCAACAAATACCCAAACCAACTCCATGATCAACCACTAAACAAGCCCACCTATCAGTTCTAAAAGCAATCCCCAAATCAATCTATCCATATACTATGACACCATTCATACTTAAACCAATCACAAAGATAAACTTTGAATCTAAACCATACCACACGCTCCTTCAAAAAATACCCAAACCAACTCCATGATCAACCACTAAACAAGTCCACCTATCAGTTCCAAAAGCAATCCCCAAATCAATCTATCCATATACTACGACACCATTCATACTTAAACCAATCACAAAGATAAACTTCGAATCTGTTCCTAAAATCATTGGCCTTCTCACTCTCAAGCCAACTCTCGGACTGATCATCCCACAAGTTTCAAAACTAAACCTGCAACTAAGCCCCCTTACACTTGAACCGACGTCAAAACTTGAACTCCTCAACAAACACACGATCAAAAACCTTTCTCCACGAACTTTAGAATCGACCCTCCAATCAACTTCCATGCCCACCTCGAAACCCGAACTCACTACTGAACTTATCATCCCCCCGACTCCGAAACAGAAACTTAAACCCGTTTATCAAACTTACCTCCTCCCCAATTACGAAACTGATTCTCAATCCCAAAACCATCATCAAACTTGAACCTACCATCAAACCTAAACTGATCATCAAATACAAACCTGACATCATGCCTCAAACTAATGACGAATCTAAACCTATCCTCGAACACGAACCTATCGTTGAACCTAAACCCATGATCAAACTTGAACCTATCATCAACACGAAACTAAACATATCATTGAACTTAAACCTATCGCCAAACCTAGACCCAAACCTATCATCGACCCTGCATCCATCCACAAGCTCGAACCCACCATCAAAGGCGAACCCGCCATCAAACCCGAACCCATTGTCAAACTTGAACCTGTCGTCAAACTCGAGCCTGTTATTGGACACGAACCTATCACTAAAACCGAACCTGTCCCTACAACACCCACTCCACTCACCTTCGAGCCAAACACTTAACCTATCAAGGAACCAATCATCCCTCCCACTCTCGAAATCAAACCATACATAAATCTTACGACCCTGAGTAATATCCAAATCAACATGCCACTTGATTCTCAAATCCCATCAAAATAGGAAATCAACATCACAACTAAACTCTCTTTTAACCTCCAGACCCGGGTTTCCATAGACCTCACAATCAAAACCTTCACAGAATACCAACCGGCAATAAAATCACCACAACAGACAGTCGACATTGTGCTTCCCTGAAAAATTATGAAACAAACTCGCGATAAGCCCAAAGTACGCACCAAACAAAACAAGCGGAACCAAACGACACTAAACAACACCACACGAAAGAAGGGTCCTCCTTGGCCTATGCCATCATGTCTCCTCCTCTTACTTTACTTTTGCCTCATCCTATTATTACCTTTACCACACTACCTTCCCTCGCAACAGACTCCCCTCAAACTTCGCCCACAAACAACTTTCCAATAACCTATAAATCACCCCGAAAAATACCCTAATAACTGTAAGCTCCAACTCTATGAGATGCCTCACTCTATCGAAAAATTAGAGAAGGTCCCTCCTAACACGGAACCTCTGTCCATAAAAGACTTATCAAAAGAGGAAGTTAAAAGACACCATACCTATTTTGACAAATCTCACATTATCCAAAACACAAACGCATGCCTGACCTCTCCTCATCCTGAATCAATCAGATCGAGAGGGATAGAGAACCCCGAAATAGATCACCCAACCGTCACTCCGTCCATCCGACCTTCTGAGTCAGTTTTCGCTTAAGGAACTGATGTTGTACCATAACACAATAATAATAATAATAATAAAATACAAAAAGCATACAAAACAAATATATATATATATATATATATATATATATATATATATATACTACCCAGCAATATCACTGACTTATAACTCTTATCCGATTGAGAATCTGAAGCTGGGGAGCTAGTGCTAAGAAGCAATGCCTACACAACCGCTGATCTATGCCAAAATATTACTATATTTCGCACCCTAATACTAACACTTAGCCATCCGATGAAAGCTATCTGATGACTTTTGTAAAGCTTTAGTGGCTTCAGGGGTTCTTGACTGTTGGATCTGTTTGGAGCATAATTGAGCATAATTAAAGGTTACATGGGAGCATTAGACCATGGAGCCAGCTAAAGCACCAAAATCCGTGAATAAAATTGATTGGTCCAACCACAACCAAGAGAATAAAGATGTTACATGCCACCATCAATCGATTGAGTTCTAAAATTCAATTGATTGAATTGATGACAGCTATTCCCTCTTGAATTTGAATTTGAACTAATTCAATCGATTGAGATATGTATTTCAATTGATTGAATAAAAATTTAAATTAATCCGCCAAAATTCAATTTTGAAGTCAATCGATTTATTTTTGAATTTCAATCAATTGAGTTTTTTTTTTTTTGAATTTTTCCTATCCGCACACCCTATAAAAAGAATGCTATGTTTAGGGTTTGGGGGGCTAATCAGTCATATAATTTACCATTTGATCACCCTTAACTTATTGATGCTAGGACTTAGTTTGCTAATAATAAGTTGATGATGTGTAGATATTAAAGATAAGTAGTAAAAGAGAGCCCTAATATTAATCTGTCAAAATGAATCAAAAGAGCATTAAAAAGACGATTAAGCGTAAAAGACAATTTGCCGCCTACTGAAGGATGAAAAATCATGTTTTACGATTCTGCAAACAATTGAGCATTACTACTAAAGAGCTATAGGAAATCATAATTTACGATTCTTCAAAAAGAAGCAAGTATAGAAGAAAGGAGATGAATTGTAATTTAGAGAATCGCCCATTCCAATAAAGAAGCTATGAAAGATAGGAAATCATGATTGGCAATTTTTCGAAAAAGAAAAAGAAAGGAGATAATCGTTATCTACGATTATGATTATAGAAGCTTTCATATTGTTGTTGTTGATGCTGATCATGTGAGAATTTCTACCGTCATATACAGAATTAGAAGAACTCTTGAATTAGAAGAACTCTTGAATTAGAAGTTTCACTGATCACGGGTCTGAGAGATTGATGAAGAAGAATATAAAAGGGACTCTGCTACTGAAGTGAAGAACACTCTAGAAATATCAACCGCTAGAAGCAAGGAACTATAAAATTAGAAGTAGAGTTATATTAGGATAGTTTAATTTCTTTTATTAGAATTAGAAGTTTTGCAAACCGACCCCTTATGATCTATAAATAAGAGGGCTTGGTATAGGAATAGACATCGAAGAATTTCAGCATCAATTGACGCCTGAGGTTGGATATTCTTTCAATCAAAGTAGTGTAAAATAGTTAGAGTAGTTTAGATATCCAAAGTTTCTCAAGAGCAATTGACGCCTGTGATTGAGAGCTGAAGATCAGAGTAGATATCTGTAGTTTCTCAAAAGCAATTGACAACTGTGGCTGAGGGGTGAAAGATATATTTATTTTCTTTCTAGTTTAGATTTTATTTTCTTTTATTTATTGCTTTGTAAACATCTTCAGATTTTGATTTGAATTAATGACTCAGGTTAGAATTTGGAGATTAGTGTAACTATTTTTACTTTTCCATCTTCAATTTTTTAGAAT
Source organism: Chloranthus sessilifolius (assembly GCA_021018995.1). Taxonomy (NCBI): domain Eukaryota; kingdom Viridiplantae; phylum Streptophyta; class Magnoliopsida; order Chloranthales; family Chloranthaceae; genus Chloranthus; species Chloranthus sessilifolius. Next base: position 76,284,176 of record CM037587.1, read on the forward strand.
TTAATTGACGCCCAAGTTTTAAGAGATTATTGATGAGATTAAATCTATATTGATAGGATTTTAGTATTGATTGATGCCCAATGCTAGGAGAGTTTATATATGATGTAACTGTACTGTTTAATTTCATAAATATCCAATAGCAGAAGATTGTGATTGACGACCATAATCTGAAGTTTGAGGATTAGGATTTATGTTTATGCACTTTAGATTTAAGAAAATTCTTTATTCATATTTCTCCAGCAATTTAGGAATCTTAAAGATAAATATAAGTTTTAAGAAAATAGTGCTATAATTTCCATTGTGCACTTGCAATAGGTTAAGACTTAATTAGAATACACATAGTAATCAACGATCAAGTTTTTTGCGACGTTGCCGGGGATAGTTATATATTATCCATTAATTTAGGAAACATGTATTTATCCATCTCTTTTTATTTTTCTTTATATATTTTTATTTTCTTTGATCACTTCTTGAATCTTTTGCAGGTTTATTTGGAGTGACGATTTAGAGTTTCAACTTCCCCTGATCCGAGAAGCTTGAGGCTCAGATTTGTTTCCTCTCCCTGCTCTTCTAAAAAATAATCATATAAAACATAAAAGCATAAAAAGACAAATTTTCTTGTGTATGCATCATACCTGGTCTATAAGTCTAGACTCTTGTGCATATGACCCAGAAATTGAGCGAACTCTTTTGCGTAGATTCATGTTAAACCGATCCTCTATAAGAGATTCCCAAATAATTGTTGACGAACTTTCAATCCAAGCCCATTTTAGCCCTATAGCATTGACCTAGCCCTCTTGTATAGTTATACTGGAGACAACTGACGGCCACAATTATGAAATCAAGCCCACCACACTTCAAACTCTACCTACTTTTCCTGGGCTTGATAGAGAAGATCCCTATTAATACCTAAGGGACTTCATAGAACTTTGCACGATGCTGCAATTGTCATCGACCACTAAAGAGGCCGTAAGACTATGTTTGTTCCCTTTCTCTCTAAGGATAGGGCGAAGGTATGGTTAGTTTCACTACTTGTCGGAAGTATACCCACCTGGGCAGAATTACAGTCTAAATTTTTGGCCGAGTACTTCCCAATTAGTCGGACAAATCAAATTCTCCAAGCAATCCAAACCTTCAGGCAAAAGCCAGGAGAATTATTTTATGAGAGCTGGTAACGGATGAAGTACTTACTACGAAAGTGCCCTCATCACGAGGTGCTAAATTGATCTATAGCACATAGTTTCTACTAAGGCTTGACTGAGACTAACCAGTCCACAGTCGATGTCGTAAGCAGAGGAGCCTTTATGGCTTATAATGGACAGCAGACTTGGAACTTATTCGAGAAACTGGCCCACAATTCAAAGAAGAAACAAACTTTGCTACAGACCGATCCAGATGTCACTCGCCACACTCCGCTTGTGAGGGATGGACTTTACGATATCGGCAAAGATAAAGTAAAGAAGGAGGAGGACATGAGTGTAAGACTTTGGCTCTTAAACACCAAATTGCAACATTAATGGCAGCCAAGTCTAACACTCCGGATAGTTCTACAGCAAAATGTTTCAATAGCCAGACTCATAATTTTATTGAAAACACTGTTGCCCACAATACCAAGAGGTAGTGAAAAATGAATAAGTATTAGCCTTTCAGAGAGGAGATTACAGGAATACCTACAACCCGACGTGGAAAAATCATCCTGGATTTAATAATGGCTCCACGAGAGGAGCACAACGAGCACCAACAGCTGTGCAACTTAGATTTATTCAAACATAAATTTTCCAGCAAAGACCTCAATTGTCTATTGCACAACCCCATTTTGGACCACAGAGCAATATGCCTAATGCTACGATTGTTCAGATACTTAGAGATCTGCAACAAAGTCGCATCAGCATTCAAAGGATTTACTTAAACTTGCTCAATTCTCCCAAGTACTTAATTCCCACACCCAGTCTATAACGAAATTAGAAATCCCAATTGGCCAACTAGCTTCACAAGTGGCAAATAGGGAGAGTGGACAATTGCCTACGCAGGCAGTAAATAATCTTAGAGGACAAGTATTACTGGGGGAGAAATTGCCTCCCCAAAATTAAGTGTAATATCCCTGATATTTTCGGCAAATTTTCGTTTACCTCGGTAAGCGTGCCCGGAAAATACTGTAGAATATTTTTGGACTTTTGGTAAGCTAAGGCTATGGTAAGACAAATGGCCAAAGGATTTAGTCTCGAGAGGTGTGCAAGTCATGTATGCATTGGCATACACAATAAGGATGTGTTAGTGGTTAGCATGGAATAAATCCCAAATTAAGTAGATAAGTTAAAAGGGTAAAATATCTAGATTTTTGTTGGCTTAAATTGGTTATAAAAGAGAGTGCAAGAGAAGCTTGTTTCTCTCTCTCTCTCGTTGGAAAGGCCCTAAGGAAATAAACCATTCAAGGTCCCATGGATTTCCAGATCTAGGAAGAAAGAGAGCTCCTCCTTCCATCTTGACCATTGATTACATTGGTGATGATCCTTGGATCAGTTTGAGCTATTAAAAGGGAAGGATAGAGGAGAAGACATCCCTGTGCCTACAAAACTGTGCTAAAGAAGAAGGGTTGCAATGAACAGAGTTGATGCCATTGAACCCTTGGTTTAGAAACTAGTTCCGGTGCATGAATCGGTACGAAGGGATCTACCGTTTAAAGCTAAAAAGAGGTATGTATTGAAAACCTCTGTATGAAAATCTGTGGAGATTTTTGTTTGAAATTAAAAATACATATGTGCAATAAAGAAGAGAGTTAGAGAGATAAAAGATGGGAAAAAGTTCCGGGCATGTCAAATTGCACAGCCACAGAACACAGGAAATTCGACTGTCGATTTCAAAATCGACTGTCGAAATTGGAATTCGACAGTCGATTTGAAAATCGACTGTCGAAATTGAATTTAGGATCGAAATTTGGAAATTCGATGGTCGATTTTGGATTCGACCATCGAATTTCAAATTCGACCATCGAATTGAAAATCGATGGTCGAATTCTGCCCTGAGTTTTGGGTTTCGAAAATTGTTGGATTTTTTTTTTCATGCAAGCTCCCGGGTTAATTTTTGAGCTTTATATTAACACTAAGGGTGTTAATATATGTAGGTTTTGTCTGTTGGAGGTCCTTGGAGAGGACTGTTTTTGCATGCTTTTGAAACCGCTTGATTAAGGTAGGGGAACCCTAATCTCTATTTGCATAAATTATAAGCACAAAACTATGATAGACCATTTACTTGAGAATCACAATTTGATAATAATCTGTACACATAGTGTAAACAAAGTTTGAATATACGACACCATCAGAAAATTATAAATATTATTAGGAATAAGAATCTTTGTGAATCAGAACCTCAGCTAAACCTTTTTGAATCAGAATCTCAGTTAATTTTCGAATCAGAATTTCGAATCAGAACTTTGACAATTCAGTATATGTTATAATTAATAAGCTTTGATATGTATTAGCATTTGCATTTGATTTAGGGTTCATAAGTACGATGCCCTAGATTCTACCAACCGTGTTGACGGTAAAACTTTGGCACAAGTTTCCCTCATAGCGCAGGGGCTTGTTGCATTTTCGAAATGGGTTCATGAACGACGATGGTCAGTAGGGTCTTCCCATCGGTCACTTAGTCCGCTCTCATGCTATAGGAAATTTGAGAGATAAAATTAAGTTATAAATTTAAGACAAGAAGCATGCTAAATCAGAACATTTTGAACACTTTGAACTTACTATCAGTTTTGACTCAGAATTAGAACTGGAGATTTGAAATTGAAAGCATCTTTTGAAAAATCATATTTGATCCGATTCCGTCTTTTGAAAACCAGTACTTATAATAAACTGCAAATAGATCTGGCTTCTTCTATTGAGCTTGGCTGTTAGCTCACCCTCGACTATACGTCACAGGTGCTGAGACCGACATTGGGTCAGAGGATCCGGAGGACTCCGATTATATTCCAGAGGAGGATTTGGATATACCAGCGGAGGAGTTCTTCCCTTGATCTTTGGATCCTTGTATTTTTTGGTATTTTGTCTGGATATTAATTTTGGAATATTGAGCCTTAGGCTATTTTTTTTGTCCTTTTGATATCACTAGAGGAACCATCATCGTGAACCTCTATTTTAGGTGATTGGATTGGCCATCACCGGTGGTTCCTTTTGGTTCCTCATAGTGATATATTCTTTTGCTATCTGTAGTCTTTTGTTCCTTTTTGAATTATGATATGATGCCTCTGTTCTTTAGACCTTTGTTATGTTGCCGGCTTCTGTTTGTTACGGCTTATTGAGAAATCAATAAGTTGATGAACCGGCCTTTCCTATACCTTAGGGATTGGAAAAGTCGGGTCGTCACATTAAGTATAAACACCTCTTAGATTATCAAGCTACCGACTCATTCGTAGCACCAATTGTATAATATGTAAACTATTTCTATTTCCTTTTTGAGTTTATGTATTATAATACGACCTACATCGTTGAAAATCGTTAGATCATAATTCATACCTTCTATATATTATAATGGGCAATCGTATGGATTTACTATTGATCGTCATTGAGTTTTCTTTGCAAAACACAGCGATTGCGATTCTTATTCACTGAAGGCTAGAATCAACCTATGATTCTAGGTGAAAACTTACGTGATGACCGGCTCAGCAAGTCTTCACTAAAACCATTGCTACATATTTGTAAAAAGGGTATGTCGGTCCCATTTTCAAAACTTTTCAGTTTTTCTTCTCCAACCTTCCCTCTCTTTTTCAAATCTCCCATAATATTAACCATTCTTCCACCTAACCCAACTATTTATTTTCCTAAGAAAATACCCTTACTTCTCCTATTCCATTTCGAGAGAACCTTACAAGTATTCTATTGCATAATCTCAAATTAGGGTTTCAATCATCAAAGAGGTAAGGAATCAATTTTACTAGTAGAATGGAAGGGTATCTGCAAGAAATTTCTATTCAATACATGAACTTTAAATTTTAATTAATGGTGTTGTTGATTAATTTTTGCAGAGAAAAGTTGAAGAATGACGAACGAGAAGGGTAAACGACAAAGGGAAGAAGGGGAAGAAGAAGGTAATAGTTCTAATCACACTCCAATAATTTATCATATCGCACGACCTGATGCCATTAAAGCCAAATCAAAAGCAGCAGTCCCACCTAAAAAGAAGATTAAATCTTTGGGGGTAGTTATCAGAGAAACTCCTAAAGACACAACAGAGAAGGAATCTGTCTCTGTCCCTAAAAAGCGGCCCATATTAGATCAAGGAAAGAAGCCAGCGTCCTTTGCTAAGCCAAATGATAAGCTCTCTACTTCAATGAAACACCACAATGTGGGAGCCAAAATTACAGTGGATGTTGAGTCATTAGAAAAATTAGAAATGGGTGGAGAAGCTATTAAACATTTTAAGGATGTAGGGATGAACTATTTCTTAGAGTCAGGAGTCACACTAGTCTACCCTAGATTGGTGAGATTGTTTTATAAAAATATGACCAAAAGAAGCCCAGGGTCATCCTCAACCCTCTCCACCAGTGTTGATGGACTCCCGATAGAGATTACAAAGGAAATGGTCACCCTAGTGATGCATGTACCCTCAGAGATACCACAATTTTCACAAGATAACCCAGCGGCCAGCCTTTTGAGGATGCCATCAGAGACCCTCCCTAATTTCATCGAAATGGCAACAGAACTACTAGGAAAACCTCCACGTAATAGATCATTTTTCCTTCGAAAGGATCTAGAAGTGAGAAGTTTATAAATTCATTTCTTCGATGTGCTTATCCATAAGACCACTCACTTCACAAGGCATGGCACACAGAGAAGGGCACTTTTCGCCAAAGCATTATACCTAATGGGAAATTGTTATTGGTTCAATGTGCCCTCCTATCTTTTTAAAGTAATCTTGACCATTAGGGAGAAACTAAGTCAAGAAAAATATTGAACGAATAAATTGACCCTGCTATTTGGAGGTCTCATTAAAAATCTACTGATGAATGTGGGGTATAATATAGACCCCAAGGAGAAAGCTTTACCAAGGCCAGAGGAAGTCTTAACCGTCCCAGCATATAGGAGAATGTTAGGTGCCAAAAATAAAAAGAAAATACCACTTCCTTCTCGCACGAAGAGTACCCCCTCTGTCCCAGTAGAAATTCTTGAAATCGCAGTCCCACAAATTCCAGAGAAAAGAGAAGAGACTGTCATAGAGCAGACAACACCAAGAGTAGCCTCAGAGGTAATAATGGAAGAAGGTGTGAGTACTTCTACTCCACCCCAGGAGAGAGCAGAGACTAGCTCCCCAATACTAGAAAGAATAACTGAGTTAAGAGTCCCAGTTGCAGACCAATCTTATCTTTATGACCCTTCTTTGGACTCACCGATAGGGCCTGCTATGCCCCTTCAACAGAGGCAGACACACTGCCAGCTATTACAGAAGCAGACCCTGTGAGCCTAATTCCTCAAAGATCTGAAGAAATTCCTTCCATGATTAATCAACAGGCTGTGGGAGTGACTAATTCTAGCCATACCCTTGTACCAGTAGTACCTGTTGCTCAGCCTACACTCCCAGCTAGTAGAGAGCCAACACTCAGAATTCAAGCTGTTGAAGAAGAACTAGACTCCGAGTTACCAAGAAGTAGTTTTACAGAATTATTGAATGAAGAAGAAGTACCCCTAAGGATCCTTCAGTTCCCACCACATCAATCCACGAGATAGAAAGTAGATTAAGGGTAGTGGAGCAATGGCAAAATAGACATGAACCAAATTTACTGCCACTGCCAAGAGTATTAAGAAGGGTGAGAAAATTGGAACGATGGATTTCTACTAATGCCCCACTAGTGATGCAACTACCAGGTATAGTGAAAAAGTGGATGGGAGACTTCCAAAGTTTAAAACAAAGAGTCTATGATACCACCTTGACAGCTCAATAACGAGCAGAGATAAAGGAAAGCTTACACCGAAAAGTTGTACAAGAGCAAGGTGCGAGATGGACAGCAGAGATAGAGAAGAGAGTTCGGGATGCTGCTTTAACCCTTCAAGCCCAACTAGTGCAGCAGACTACAGAGATGAGTGAAAAACAACAAGCTTGGGTAAAAGAGAAGAAGGTATATAAAGAGAAAATTGCCAATATCCTTGAGCAGTTTGGAGGATTGATGGAAGTCCCTGATGATGTGAAAACTGTCAGAGAAAAAAACCTTAAGGACTACCAGAAAACACTCCATCAACAGCTTAGAGAGAAGGATCACTTGTTGACTGTAGCTGAAGGGAAAATATGACAACTGCAAGAAGATAGAGATTCCTTATGCTTAGTCAATGATAAATAGGTGAAAATAATTGAGTCACAAACTCAGAATTACTACGCCACATTAGCAAAGGAACAAGCCAAGGTAGAAAAGATAAAAACAAAGATCAAACTAAAATCTATTGTAATTAAGAAGCTGACTGCGGACCTCAAGGCTAATGAAAAGGCTGATAAAGAGAAACAATGCCCGAAAGTAACTTCTTGCCCAACAAATATGGAATAGGGATATATAGAGAAGGCAGATCTAGCAAAATATAAGCACTCACCAAGGATAAAGAAGACTATTCAACAAATGAAGTATCAGACTGGGAGGATGACCCTACCACTCCTATCCTTGTACCTTATCGTACATCATCCAGTGAGTGAAATATCATAGAAAAATATATACCTCACAGGTATGAAACCATTAGATTTTTCCTAAGTTTATTTAAAAAAATTTCCTTTCTGTTTCATATAAATATTCAGTAATATATGAATTTTTTTTTTCTTTTACTAATTTTCTTTTGACTAACTTACTAACAGTGTGTATTACTAACCCTACTAATATTTTTGTTATTGATACTCTGAGTATAGCCGTCGATATTTTCTCTCAAGTTTGGGAGAGAGTATATATCTAGGAACAAATTTTTTTCTGGTAAATAATCAGTATATCAATAATTTTAGGATAACAATAATTTTTAGGAAAATAATTTATGTGTCCCCTATTTTTGTGTCAATGAGGGCATTGTTAGATTTAAGTTTGGGGGGATACACAATCACTGTGTATAATAGTATTTTTTTTTTATAGTATAAATAGCTAGTTTTAGTTTTCTATAAAAAAAAAAAAAAAAATTCAGTACATAGGAAGTATGATAGAAAAAAATTATAAATCCTAAAAAATTTACAATTCATTATAGTAGAAGTCTAATAATTAGAAGTTAGAATAGTTATAATTCATGCTTAGCTCATAGAACACTATATTAGAATGGATGTTTGAAACAATTGATTAATCTAAACTGCAAAATTTAAACTATATTTTTAAAATTATAAACTAGTGAGATTTTGAGCCATATTTCCTCTTTTATTTTGAGAGAGACTATTTCTATCATATAAAAAAAAATTTGTGAACTTCTATACTTATGTGAAATCTCATATTACTAAATTTAGAATCAAATTATTCTATGAATATGATGAACTGATTTTTTGTCTAGAACTATCTAATAGAAATATCAAAGCAATAATACATCTATGCTAGTAAATCGTAAAAATGATCAAAGGCCATCTTTTGATAAATCAGAGCTAAAAAACCAAAATCTCATAACATTTTATCCTTTGAACCCATATTAGAAGCTTAAACTAAATTTCTTTGTACCATGATTTTATAAACCTTTAACCACATGTGCTACCTAAAACTTTCAACCTTTAACCCTTACAATTTTCTGAGAGTTTAGAATGTAAAAGAAATGGGGAGAAGAGGGAGTGAAAGGTGTATGAGTTAAAAGTATAAGGGGAATGTAGAAAAAGGGTACAACTGAAGAAAAGGAAAAAAAAAATATGGGAAGGAAGAGAAAAATGGTAGAAAAACAATTTTTAGAAAAAAAAAAATCACGATTGAGAAAAAAAAAAAGCATTCAAAAAGAAGAAAAATTGTAAAATGCGATTTCACAAAATTGCTGAAGAACAAGGATGTATATAAAAAAGATAAATGGGAAGATGTTATCTAACTTTGGATACTTACTGAAGTAGAAATAAGAAAAAGAAAATAGGAAAAAGAAGAGCTAAATTCTTAGAAAAACTTTGAATCATTTTCTACCTGTCCTCGATACCTTCTGAAACCCAAAGCCCCATTACAAGCCGAGGAAAGACCTTTCTGATTTATGATTTACAAACAATATAAGCCTAGTAGAGATATGGATATTAGATACTATGGATTATACAGGGAATCATAAGAATAGAATAAGATTAGCTTTTCCATGAGATTCATGTATTTTTACAATTATCTTTGACTGAGTTTTTCTTAAAAATATACTGAGAGAACTCAAAAGTTTCGATATCTTTTTTAGAGTATGTCAATAGTGAGTTTTTGAATGAAAATATTTTCACAATCTACAGTTTAGAAAAATTTATGAAGAATAAATTGTTCACTAATGCATATACGCTCTGTGCTTACTATGAATTGAAATTGTTGGAGTTCTAATTAAAGATAACTGTCGTAATGGAAAGTAAGGTAAAGGATTGGTAATTTTAGAAAATCATAACTTATGTATTGACCAATTTATATAATTTAGTTAATTTAGTTAATGTATAAAATTAGTTTAGATTTTTAACTTTTGTTTACTTTTAATTTTTGAGAAAAATATATTTTGAAAAACCTAAAAATATATATTTAATGTTTGTAGGTAACTTCACTGAAAACCTTTAGGAGACTACAACTCGTCCACTAGGGATTACTTAGGGGTTTAAAGGCTTGTTGCATCTGCTAAATGCAATCGTGCTCTTTACAAAAGTAGCATTTAATTTAAGTTCATAGTTATATTTTCATGTTTGCTAAGGACTAGCAAAGCTTAAGTTTAGGGGTGTGACCAGTCATATAATTTATATTTTATCACCCTTAATTTAGTGATGCTAGGACTTAATCTGCTATAATAAGTTGATGATGTGCAGATATTAAAGATAAGTAGTAAAAGAGAGCCCTAATGTTAATCGTTGTCAAAATGAACCAAAAGAGCATTAAAAAGACGATTATGCGTAAAAGATAATTAAGCGTAAAAGACAATTCACCGCCTACAGAAGGATGGAAAATTATGTTTTACGATTCTGTAGACAATTGAGCATTACTACTAAAGAGCTATAGGAAATTGTAATTTACGATTCTTCAAAAAGAAGCAAGTATAGAAGAAAGGCGATGAATTATAATTCAAAGAATTGTCTAGTCCAATAAAGAAGCTGTGAAAGATAAGAAATCGTGATTGACGATTTTCTGGAAAAGAAAAAGAAAAGAGATAATCGTTATCTACGATTATGATTATAGAAACTTTCATATTACAATTGCTGATGCTAATTACGTGAGAATTTCTACCGCCTTATACAGGATTAGAAGAACTCTTGAATTAGAAGTTTCACTGATCACGGATCTAGGAGATTGATGAAGAATAATATAAAAGGGACTCTGCTACTGAAGTGAAGAACACTCTAGAAATATCAACCACTGGAAGCAAGGAACTATAAAATTAGAAGTTGAGTTATATTATGATAGTTTAATTTCTTTTATTAGAATTAGAAGTTTTGTAAACCGACCCCTTATGATCTATAAATAAGAGGGCTTGGTATAGGAATAGGCATCAAAGAATTTCAGCATTAATTGATGCCTGAGGTTGGATATTCTTTCGATCAAAGTAGTATAAAATAGTTAGAGTAGTTTAGATATCCAAGGTTTCTCAAGAGCAATTGACGCCTGTGATTAAGAGCTGAAGATTAGAGTAGATATCTGTAGTTTCTTAGAAGCAATTGACGACTGCGGCTGAGAGGTAAAAGATATATTTATTTACTTTCTAGTTTAGATTTTATTTTATTTTATTTATTGCTTTGTAAACATCTTCAAATTTTAATTTTAATTGATGACTCAGGTTCAAATTTACATATTAGTGTAACTATTTTTACTTTTCCATCTTCAATTTTTTAAAATTTGATTAACGCCCAAGTTTTAGGAGATTATTTATTAGATTAAATTTGTATTGATAGGATTTTAGTATTGATTGACGCTCAATACTGGGAGAATTGATATATGGTGTAACTGTACTGTTTAATTTCATAAATATCCAATAGTAGAAGATTGTGATTGACGACCATAATCTGAAGTTGGAGGCTTAGGATTTATTTTTATGCACTTCAGATTTAAGAAATTTCTTTATTCATATTTCTCCAGTAGTTTAGGAATCTTAGAGATAAATATAAGTTTTCATAAAACTTGATTAATAGTAATATATCTATCTTCGTGGGAACGATCCTATCACTAGTGCTATAATTTTCATTGTGCACTTGCAATAGGTTAAGACTTAATTAGAATACACATAGTAATCAGCGATCAAGGGCTCCTCTTTGGTGGTTTTTCTTAATTTTCTCTGTAGCTTTTCTTCATTATTTTTAGAGTTTAGTTTTTGCTTTTAATCAGTAGATTATAATTAGAAATCAAGGCTTGTAAGGTTCTAATTTTTTCCAAAAGATCAAATAGTTGATAATAAAAGAAAGGTTGTTTGATGGTTTCAAAGTCATGTGTTGCATTCGGATCGAGGATGAGCGGCTAAACCCCTCGTTCAAGGACGAAGTGACCCCTAGATGAGTAACTAATTTATTTTCAATCCTATAATTTCTTGTCTTGATTGGCTTTAAGTTTGTGCTCATTGTATATCATCGAATACTCATTTATAGCCGTCAATCTTGGTTATCGGCAAAAATAAAAGAGTCATTCCACCTAGATCGATCTTGTAGACCGGTATAGGATGTCGTATGATTGATTTTTACTATTGTGATTTTATTTTTTTGATACGTTATGCCTCTCACATGATTCATGTCGTGATTGAATGCGTCATAGTGTTAGAATATTGTATGCCGAATCAATAATCACTTTCTTTTCAATTAATTTTGCCTGTAGTAAAAGGATGGTAGATAATTTGACATGGATTTGTATGGATTGTGAGTGCGGAATCCTTGATCATTTCATCTTCGTTGCTTTGTTTGTCATAGTTTATCCTTGCATAGCTTTATTTTAATTATTATTATTATTGGATAGTGTAGTGGTAAATCATAGCAAACATATCTCGCCTTTGGTACTTCCTTAGGTTGTTGCATTCTTTTAATGTTAATCGAATTGTACGCTTCCATGTGGGTATGACACTCGTATTCTTACCTTGTTACAATAGATCTTGTACACTTGTTAGGGTATACTTTAAAACCGATCAACCGCCTCGCCTGGAGGAAATGAAAACCCTACACAGGGAGTACTTACATTATTTTGACAACATGCCCAGGAAACTATTACAGGAGGACTTCTTAAACCTTGGAGCAATATTCATAACTTAATGATCATCATGTCTCATAGTCTAAATAGGCGTACTTATGTATCTATCACCCACGAAGTTATCACAAGGCATTTACCAGTCGTAGGTCATTATTTCTTAAACCATTTTGGGAATCATCTGACTCATTGACCACCTTTCTATTCCAGCAAGTTGATCGAAAGGATTAGTAGATCATAAAACTCTTTTGAAATGAAGAAAACTCTTCTCATACACTAGTTTCCAGCTATTAGAGTTGATGTTAGAGCACAAAAAATGAAAATGTAAGGTTCCATCAAATCCCATAATTCTTGCGTTAGCAGGTTGTTTTAAAAAAATATATAGAAAAGAAGCATAACTGAGCGAGAGCGTGCAACGAATGAACAGTCAATGAATTCGGGAAAGTATAAGCAAATTGTGATGACATTCCTGGTATTTTTATTAGGAAAACATAAGTAAATCGTGGGGGCCTCCTTGACATCTTCACACTATTAGATGTCATCGTATGGTGGCGGGAGGAGGACAGAACTCCTACTAACCATAGAATTTGAAGATTTGATGATGTTGGATCATAACGGAGAGGTCAATTATGGCACCACATAATCCACCCGAGAAGAAACAAGTCGACTACTTTTCAAAAATTGGTTGAATAAGAAGCTACCTTTAGATCAATAAACCTTATCTCTTCTTCACCCTTTATTTTCTTTTCGGACAATGAGTCAAATGATTTTCAAAATCTCTTTCAGAATAACACTAAAAACTTTTGAAAGACAAGTGATGCAATCACTCATTGCCTACCATTCACCTCAACCTCGCTAAAAGCCACGATGAATGATGATAGTCCAGTACCTACAAAATCAACCCCGACATGCGCCCGAAATAATCAAACTACTTCGCAACATGGGATTATCACAAAACGCACTCCAGGATATGTGTGAGGCCGAGAAAATTCCCACCGTCACTTGACACTGGGGCATTTCTTTTTAGCACTAACACCTTGGCAGTGACGAGTGGGTCACAAGACCGACACCCCAAACTGGGGCAACTTTTTTTATTTTCAGTTTAGTTCTTACCTTGCCACCATAGGACCCCAAAAATAGACATGTCAAACATCCAAAACAAAACAACAAAAATACACGCGACATACACCAAAATAAACACCATATCCTAAGACTAATCTTTCACCCTCTGACGCACCCAAGAAATACATAATAAAAAATAAAAAACAAATATAATTAAGAACAAACACAATAAACAAAAATGTCTTTTTATTTATAACAAAAATTCTTACAAGTGTCACCGAAGACATACCTCATGAACAGACAACCCAAAATGAAAACATAGAACCCAAAATGAAAGTGCAGTCCGCAAGAGGTCCAATCAGAAGCAACAGAAAATCAGGAGGAATGGTTGGGTAACATCCTTTCCATCCATTTATAGGACTCCCCTCCCGCCATATTCACCTCCTAACAATATGGGAGGATGTATACCGCACCTCAATCCCAATACCTCCCAAGCCACAGCTACACCTCAGTTAGAAGCTACTTCAGGACGTAGAACGCGCAAAACGACAAAGATTGGAAGAAATGACATAAGATGGAAGCGCTAAAGACTAGGATTTGAAAGGAATGAAGAAAATTGGAAGGCCCCATGAATATATAGACACTCGGCCAATCGTGCGCTGAGAAGATGGCGTGTAATTGGATTACACAAATGTGCACTCACGTGCATTCAGAGTTTCGCGCTATGTTTTAGGCGCACAATTCGGCATTCCATCAAAGCGGAGAAATGACAAAGTAGTCTCGTGCCTATCAACACGCGTGCAATTCGAATCACACACACAACTTTGTGCACGAAATTCGAAGAGTCACTCGCCGACGTTTCAATTGCCCACATCCAAGCCCACACATAATTGGAATACACGCCATACTCTATCTGCACAATTAATCCATTGACCAACAAATCATGCACAATTGAATCCGCGTGCAACTTAATTAAATGCCCATCAAGCTGCGCGTAATTTCCCAACAAAATACACCCTTGCCGATACGCACACACGCATCTCAAAAACTGAAAACAATGACTCATACACACCAATCAACGTCCAGACATGCACATAGGTCTAGCAAAGTCCTCTTGACAATTCTCCCCCTCCAGACACCCTTCTCTCATCTCATAGACTCGTATAACGACGTCCCCATCAACGTACCCACAAATATACTTGACGACATGTCCCATCGTGACAAATGCAACTCAAACTTGGAATCATACTCCCTACAGTCTCATCACGACTCAAAATACCTACCAGTGACACCATTCTAACAAATAAGTCAATAAAAAATAATAAAATAGGCCCATCAAAGCCCCATAAACAAAAATAAACAGGAAAATAGAAAATAGGAGGCAAACCAAAATAGCAAAAGCCCCATCACAATAAAGACAAGTCACACATACCATCCCACTACGATCAAAAAATGAGTTGTCTCCCTTGTCCCATCGCGTGATCCCACACACTGATCGAAGAAATGACTGCCAACGACACATCACACAATGACACAACATGTCTCATCGTGACAAAACACACACCATGACTTCTAAGCTCTAATCAATCAAACCCATAATCCCATCGTGATAACATAATAAAAAATTTAGGGCATCTCCCGATACCCTATTATAGACACCCAAATTTGGCCCAAGGCTTGATCGACACGTACTTTGAGAAAGGCATACCCCCAAGCTTCTGAAAGTACTTCTCGAACCCTTAGAACTTAACCCAAATTCATAGGAACCTTTCTCAAACCCCTTAGGAATTAACCCTAACCCATAGAAGCCTTCCTGAACCCATTTTCAACCCCACTGAGCAATGGATGGAAAGAGGAATGCCAAAGTTTATATAGACATCTACTGGGGACCTATATGATTAGAACGAAGAAGTTCCCAACTTTCGAACAAGCTAAGAATCACCTCAATCTGAGTTGTATATCAAAAGTTACGGTAATTTAAAAATTGGGCAGGAATGCAGGAAATTACACTAGCGTATATATTATATACACTACGCCAATTTTTGATTGAAATTGGTCTTGCGTGTATATTATACACACAAGGCAAATTTGGCTTCTTCCTTCAAAATTGAGCTCCAGAAAGGGCTCTGGATTTCTCAAGGACACTGTTCCTAAGCCTAGCGTGTATAATATTCACGCATGGATTAGGAATAGTGTTTTTTGAGAAAATGTCCGAGATTCATCTTTGGGTTTGACTTTTTGACCTCCCCAAAATTTGGGTGTGGTTTCTTTAGGATCCTAGTACCCTTACTAGCCTAAACTAGATCCCTTTTTCTACCTAAACCCCCACCCTATCATCTATCATTAAACCCAAGATCCCACCTATCTAAGCCCTAGAAAACCAAGAAAACCTTAGATCCCCATTACCTAATTGCTAAACCCTTTAGGACTTAAACCCTCCCCTAATCCTCTTCTATTCTATAAATAGAGAGCCACCCCCCCTTGCTTAAGGACTTGAAAAAATTCTAAAAGAGAGAACCCTTTAGAGATTTCTCCCTCCACTTTCATGCTATAATCCATAAAATTTCATAATTGAGTTTCCTTTTTTAAACTCTATTTTCCATCACCAATCCCTTAGCTTTAGCAAGAGAAAGGCCTAGCTCACCACTCTCATCATCCCTCCTCCAAGCCTTAGCTTTGTTAGAACCTTGCTTTAACCTTTTACTATCGGAAGCTCATCGGAATCGACATCAACACGAAGGTCCACAGTGGTGCTACATGGGCCTGAGAGCTCCGGCTCTCCCCTCTATTCCTCTACCTTCTTTTCTTTTCCTCTATCCTAGAATTTTAGCTGTTACGCTACCGAAATTTCAGTGATTAAGGGAGACTTAAATAGGATCGGAGTGCCTTTTGGCAAGAGGAAGTGTCGTTCAATTTTTTATTTTTCTTTTACTTTTGGCTATAATAGAGATCACTTACGAGTGGTTCAATCGAGTGCTTAACACCTTCCCAGTTGATAACAGAAGCCCCTACCCAAGAGCCTTTGGCAAAGACCGATAAATTGGAGTCATATATTTACACTTAGGTGCTTACATATTGATTTTTGAGGTATCCCGTGTCACCAAAAGCTCCGGGTGGTGAATCTATCCTTTTTTTAGAGAGTGTGCATCATCGCGATGGACTCACCAAAGCCTATAGTTGCACAGATGGCGACTCCATCCTTTTTTTAGAGAGTGTGCATCGGCGCAACGGACTTGCCAAAGGCCATTGTTAAACAAATGGCGACTCCGCTGGGGATACTTTTAGAGCTCCAACTTGGAGTTGGCCCCCTTTGCATGTGTTTTCCTTCTTTTTACTAACTTATTTATTTATTTATAACTTACCCGTATGATTTTGTCATTTGTTCTTACCCCTACAATTCTGCATTTTTTTCCGTACCCCTACTTTTCTGTCATTTACACACCTTAGTCGATTAGCGAGCCTACTTGAGCTCTTTATCACCTTAGCTGATTGCTAGGTTACCTGATAGTTTAGTTTCATTTTTGTTGTTAAACGTCTTAGCCCTTTGGTGGGCCTACTTGAGCACTTACGTTTCTCATCATCATATTCCAACAATGGACGTAGGCCCGTAGAGGCGGCATGAGATTCTCACCACCCGTTTTTGAACTTAAGTAAACTCCCTTAAAATTGAACATTAAAAATTGAACCAAGGGGACTTAATTCATTTGTATACTGGTAGATTTAAAAAGGGGGGGGGGGGGAATAGGTAGCGATATACCCATCCCGGTAGAATAGCAGCCCTAGTGGTGATGATCTCGAACAGAACCACCCCATCTAGTATTTGAGAAGGCATTCATGCCGGAGGTATATCGGGTGGGTGATCGAACTGTGCAAGGCCTTAACACTTTTGGGAAGCATGTTAATTATCCCGAATCAGCCTTATATCCCTTAGGCGTGATAAGGAGAGACCTGATAAAGAATAACAGAAGTGTCCCTGGAAGCATTGCTTCCAAAAGCCCCAAAATAGAGAAACTCGGGTCAGCTGCTGTAAAAATATATACATATATAAAGTTTAGCCTAGCGTGTATAAAATACACGCTAAGCAAAAAATCCCCAGATTTAGCATTGCGTGTATAATATACACACTAAGCCAAAATTTTAAATATTTTTGCCTTACGTATATAATATACACGCTAGGCTAAATCTCCAAAATTTTAGCCTCGCATATATAATATATACGCTAGCCTGTTCTAGCCTCTTATAAGCTCTTTCAAGGGATCGAGTCGTCGTGTGGATTTTTGTGCCTTCACATAGATAAAAGGGTTTCCTTTGATTCTTCCAAAGTATATCAGGATCCCTCTGTGGGAGGCATTGGGGGTTGTGAACGCCACCCGAAAAGGGAGTTCCTAAGGCCCCAAAGAAGCACCGTAAAAATCAAAGGAAAGAGGTTAAATTTTTTATTTCAAGAAGTTTAAAATCATCAAAAAAATAAAAAAATTCAAAAAATCAAAAAAGTGTCAAAAATCCAAAAAAGGTGAACTTGTGGTGCCATAACCACGGCCTCGCAAAGCCAGTCGTCATCCCGCAGGGGAAGGAGAAAGAAAAATTTCAGTCCTCACCCAAGGAATTCGTACCACACACGACGCTAGACCATGTCATGGGCGGTTGATCTGGCCTACGCCGACCCTGATTCATCCCCACCACCTTCCCCATCGCATTCCCACATGTAGGAGATACCCATCTTCGATCCCCCAACCCAATCGCCATTCAATGTCACCAGACCATACGGTGCACCCGTATTTCCATCCACATCCTCCACATTCCCTCAAAATTCACCCCATTTTCCCCCCACATTCACCCAAAATGCACCCACTTCACCTTCACCAAATACACCCCATCTCCCTTCCACACCCCATTTTGCCTCCACATCCACACCAAGCATGCCCCATTTTCCCTCCATAACAAATCCATACACACCCAATTCTCCCCCCACATCAAACCCTATTTTTCCCATACATCAACCTAAGCCATGCCCAATTTTCCCCATCCTTTTACTTCAAGTACACCCAATTTTCCCTCATCCACTCCACATACACCCCACTTTCCCCCCACATCCCCACAAAACACACCCCCCTTTCCCCCCATATCAATCCAAAATACCTCCCATTTTTTAACCCAACACATGCCCAATTTTCCCCCATCTCACAAATCATGCACAATTTCCCCACCTCTACCCAGGCCATGCCCAATTTTCCATCTATATCTACCCAAGCCATGACTAATTATCCCTCATCTACCCAGGTCATGCCCATTTTCTCCTATACATCCCCCTCATCAGGTGAGCCATCCACCTACAACCCCATACCCAACCCCATGTCCATGATGGAGGACATGATGAGGGCTTACACTGCATAGAAGGCTTCCCAAAGCCACCCTGATCCACCCCAAACATCCTCAAATCCCCATCAAACCCTCCAAAATTTCCACACCCCATATGTCCAAAATCCCCATCCTACCCAACCACCCATAATCCACACCACCCAACAACAACCATGTGGACATCCATTTAGGCCTAAACCTGAGGGTGACATTTTCAAACCCTCAACAAGTCCCCCAATTTCCTACCTACATCCATTCTCAACAAACCCCCATACCCCCTCAAATGGAAATCCCTCTCATAAAATCCCCCAATTTCTCGCATATATCCAACCAACATACCCCAATCCTCCCCAAATGGCCAACCCACCTCATCAACCTAGCATGAGCCATACCCATCCACACTCATCACCTACCCCCTTAAATGGGAAACCCCTCTCATACAATCCCCCAATTTCTCGCATATATCCAACCAACATACCCCATTCCTCCCCAAATGTCCAACCCACCTCATCAACCTGGCATGAGCCATACCCATCCACACTCATCACCCCCAACCCAAAATGGAAATCCATCCCAAACTATCAACCATCCCCAGTTTAGACATCCACTTACCCTCTAACCAAATCCTCAAAATTCTCACCAAGTCCAATGGCTCATTCGGGACCCAGCCAAAATCCACAAATCACCCATCTGCTTACCCCACAAACACCTCATCAGAGCTTCCCTCAAATACAACGGCCTCATCAGGCACCCATCCAAAATCCCCCATTCGCTCATCCTCTCATTCCACAAACACATCATCAAAACCCTCATCAACCAAAGTGTCCTCCCCATATACCCACTCAACTCCAATAGAATCCACTCGAAAATCTCACCCTTCCACCACCATATGTTGATCCCCAAGCCAGTTTTGCTGACCTGGTATGGGGTACATAAATTTGTCAAGCAAAGAAGAATTGGGGTAGATGTCCATACAATAATAAACACTCAGCCCAGTACCAACATAGTACCATTCCAATTTGGGGCAACACAACAAGCCCTAGCATACGCCCAAGCACAGGCAGCACTAGCACAACGATAGGGCAATAATTCATGGGCACATGTGACCCCTGAGCAGAGAAGGGCTCGATACAACCGAGCATTCACTCCCCTAGTAAAATCTTTAAATGTCTTCTTGCCATTGTTGATAGAAAAGGGCTTAGTTACTCAGCTTCAACCATGACCTCCACCAAATCCAATCCCAAAGAATTATGATCCCAGTGCACATTGTAATTTCCATCAAGAGCGGGGGCATCCAACTGATCAGTGCATTCCTTTGAAACATGCGATAGAGGATTTGATAGAGGCGAGAAAACTCATACACCCAACCCCCCAGGCCAATCAGCATACCAACATCCACCAGGCGCCACTGCTGCCTCACTCGCAGGGAGGAATGGGCCCAAGAACCACCATCAATATGATGGAGGAAGAAAGGGAAGAGGTCAACCCCTCAGAATATATCGGCATAGGGGAAAGCTACGAAATACCAGGGCGGTGGAATCAAGGAGGCAAAACCATCGGGGTAGTTGATCCTTTGAACTTAGCAGATTATTTCCCAAGCCCAACACTTCAAGCAACACCTCTAGATTTGAGGTTGTATTTTCTCACGCCCACGCTCGTTTACCATGTGTAGCCCAATTTTACCCCACCTTCGTAGTACCAATCATATTTGGCACCAACCCCCGTAAATTACATGGTGCCCAATTTTACCCCACCTTTGAAATCAGCTCCAACCTCTTACAATTGGCCCAATTTCGTCGGGCCCCCACCAGTATATTCACCTCCAACACCAATCCAATACAGTTGGACCAATTTTGCTCCACCCCCAATTAATCTACCTCCATCACCAGTCCATTACAACGAACCCAATTTCTCCACACCCTCACCAGTCAACCACAGTTGGCCTAGCGTCACCACACTAGCCCCGTCGGTCCAATCATACCCGACATCTCCATCCATTCCCTTCCAGATCCTCGGACCAACATATAATCTCCATCAGGTCCCGCTCAACTACAGTCAAACAGATGCCAATGTTAGTAGCAACAACACAAAGGCAGTCAAGTTTATTACCTGGTCAGGAAGGATCTCAAAGCAGCTTCAGGCAGCAGTGCTCGGCTAGCCAGAAGAAAGAAGAGAACCTACAACAGTGCACCCGTTGGAAAAGATGAGCAAAGAGCACGTGTTAGAAACACAGCTCAAAAGAACATCGACTCACATCACCATATGGGACTTACTCATGACATCTCCACTTCACTTCCAAGCTCTGATGGGAGCACTAAAGGACGCTCATGTATCAAATAAAGTATCCCCCACAGATGAAGTGAGACAGATGATCGGGGAGGTGTTGGCTCCCAACACCATCGCATTTTTAGACGTCGATCTCCCAGTAGGAGGGAACCACTCCAAGCCACTTAATATCATCGCAGAAATTGGGAACATGGTGATACCCATTGATACTAGTAGATAATGGTTCGACATTAAATGTATGCCCATTGCAGACTGCGACCAAGATTGGGGTCAACCCGTCAATGTTCTGATCATCTAGAACAGGAGCCCATGGTTTCGATAATACAAGGAGGGAAGTGATAGGAGAAATAGACCTTGAGCTCACCATTGGGCCAATGGCCTTATCAATCCCGTTCCAAGTCATGGACATCAAGTCCTCCTTCAACTTGCTGCTAGGGAACTCATGGCTACATGAAATTGGGGCAGTCCCCTCCACTCTACACCAACTGGTCAAATTCATCTTCAAAGAGAGAGTTGTAACTATCATGGGAGAGGTGCAGGAGGAAAAAAAAATGGCCTACAACATTGAAAATCTCAAAGTGCTGGATGTGCCGCACATAGTTGAGGACACAGAGGTTCATAGTTTTCAGTGTAATGTGTTAGCGACAATGGTGTAAGAACCCCTCAAAAGGTCACCGAACAAATCGGAGGAGGAATGGTTGCGGCAGTGGCGATGCTCAAAAGTGGGGCTATCAAAAAGGGAAAGGACTAGGTCCCCACCTACAAGGAAGAAGAGACCGAGTCACGGCCAAAGGCAGCCAACGAGTCAAATTCAACTTAGGCTACAAGCCTACCGAAGAAAAATTCCAAGAGGCCAAGGAGAAGGCCCGAACCATCGCTGCAGCCAAAGCCATGGGGATAGACCTAGAGGATGAGTCCCTCCGTGGCCACACATCAGAAGAATATTTGTAAGTGTCAGAGTCATTAAAATTGATCAAAAGGGGGCAACACAACTGACCCCGCACAAAAGGGTCGCTGTCCACCAGACCAATCCCCACATCATTCCCCCAGAGATTGAAATAAATTTGGCCTCACTTTCACTCTTCGAAGAAGAGGTAACCCTACCTGCACAACCACCCATCCTGAACCATCCAAAATCTCGTGCTAATATTTGAAGACTAGGGTCAAGATGAAACCAGTGTTAACATGTTGGGGGCTAACCCTCAAAAGCCAACTCAATCAACCTCCTTCACAAAACCAAGTAAAGGTGCGACACCTCAAGTGAGGAACTGGGCTTCAATGCCCATAACTTTGGAAGCATCAAATGGTCGTAAATATGGCACCGGCTTCCCAAAAACAAAAAAAAATTGTAAAAAGTGAGATTAGCCCTTGGCAGGTAATACCATGTGTGTATAGAGACCCACCTTGCCAAGGGCCCATCTTCAAAAAAAAGAAAATTCCTAAAAAAATAGAAAAAATAGAAAAAACCCCAAAAATGTTGTCTTTTAAAATTCTCGAAAAAAGTAAAGAAAAAGATGCTCTAATTGAAAAAACCACCCGACATGAAGTCAACCTCTTTCCTGTAGAAATACAAGGAGAGGTAGGAGTCACAGATCTGGATGGTGAGGACTTAATCGAGGAGCTTCCCAATGAGCTCCTTGAACAATATGCCAACTTTGAGCATGGCCCTACCCCAATTGTTGAAGAGACTGAAGATGTCAATCTGGGAACCGAGGAGGTCCCTAGAATCATTAAGATCGGAATTCACTATCTCTCGAGGAAAGAAAAGGCATGATTGACTTCCTTTGATCATACCAAGATGTCTTTGCATGGTCATACGAGGATATGTCTGGTTTTGATACCAATTGCATGAGTTGCCATTGTATCCCGACGTTAGGCCAGTCAAGCAGAAGCTGATACACCTCCGGCTAGAGTGGATGTTAAAGTGAAGGATGAAGTCATCAAACAGGACAACGGAGGGCTTCTCATGGTCTCCAAATACCTGCAGTAGCTAGCCAACATCATCTCAATACCGAAGAAAGATGGAAAGGTTCTCATATGCATTAATTTTAGAAATCTCAATAAGGCGAGCCCAAAGGATGACTTCCCGTTGCCACACATCGACATCTTGGTCGATAACACTGCAAGGCATGGGATTCTCTCGTTCATGGACGGTTTCTTCAGATACAATCAGATCAAGATGGTAGAAGCGGACTGAGAGAAGATAACATTCATCACCCCATGGGGAACATTCTGTTATCAAGTCATGATGTTCGGGTTAAAGAATATCGGGATAGTATATCAAAGGGCCATGATAGTACTGTTCCACGACATGATGCACCAAGAAATTGAGGTGTATGTCGATGACATAATAGCCAACTCTCAAGAGAGAGGTCATCATCTGGTGAACCTCCAAAAGTTGTTTGAAAGACTGAGAAAATACAGGTTGTGTCAGAAATGCACATTTGGTGCCATGTCAAGAGAATTGTTGGGCTTTATCGTCAGCAGGAGAGGCATTGAAGTCGACCTAGTCAAAGTGAAAGCCATCGTAGAAATGTCGTCGCCATCCATTGAGAAAGAAGTCAGAGGCTTCCTTGGCAGAATACAATATATCAGTCAGTTCATTGCACAACTCTCTCCTATCTACATATCGATTTTCAAGTTACTGAGGAAAGACTCACTCATTGAGTGAAATGACGATTGTCGAGCTACGTTCGATAAGATCAAGAGTTATCTTCTCAACCCTCCAGTTTTGGTACCACCAATACCCAGGAGACCACTCTTAATGTACCTCTCCATGACAGAATTCTCGATGGGATGTGTCTTAGGGTAGCACGATGAAATCAGAAGAAGAGAACAGGTCATCTACTACCTGAGCAAGAAATTCACTAATAATGAGACATGTTATTCTCATCTAGAAAAAGCATGCCTGGCTCTCGTATGAGCTACACAGAGGCTTCGTCACCACCTACTCTCTCAGGCAGTTCTCGTCCTAGCATGAATGGACCCTCTAAAGTTTCTATTTGAAAAGCTGACCCTCACCGATAGAGTTGCATGTTGGCAGCTTCTCTTATCTAAGTTTGACATCATGTATATCACCCAAACGTCAATCAAGGGGCAAGCACTCTCTCATCATCTTGCCGAGAATCCCTTACCTGACTATGAGCCTCTGAGAATCGAGTTTCCTGATAAGGACATCTTATTCATGACAAAAGATGACATAGAGGAGACAAAAGAGTCCTGGGTAATGCACCTTGATGGGGCATCAAATGCTAAAGGTCAAGACGTCAGCGCTATTTTAATCTCGCCAAAAGGGAACATATCGGTTTCTATCAAGCTCAATTTTCCTTGCACCAACAACATGGTCAAATATGAAGCTTGCGTAGCTAGCTTACAAGCAGCTTTGGACCTGAATGTGACCCATCTCAGAGTATTTTGAGACTCACAACTAATCATATGTCAGACCAACAGAGACTAGAAGATGAAAGATGAAAAGATAATCCCATACCATGAACACTTCAAAGATTAGATAGCATGCTTCGATGATGTCACTTTCTCCTATGTCCCGCGAGTAAGAAATCGCTTTGCCGATGCACTTGCAACATTGGCATCAATGGTCAAAATCCCCTATGGTATTGAAATGAAACTGATCATGATCAGACAAAGAAATGAGCCCGCCTTTTGCCTCCAAATCAAGGGATCCACAAACTAAAATGATGAGCCTCCATGGTTCTCAGACATCAGGAATTTCCTTAAAAATCAAGCCTTCTCTGAAGGTACGTCCAAGATGGACAAGTGGATCATCCAATGTTTAGCGGTAAACTATGTCATCTATGGTGAGTGCCTCTGCAAACGATCATATAATAATAACCTACTCAGATGCCTAACTGAAAGCAAGGTAACTAACATCATGAAAGAGATCCACGAAGGAGTATGTGGGGCCCACATCAATGGGCATATTCTCTCCAAAAAGATCCTATGATAAGGATATTTTTGAACTACAATGGAAACTAACTATTGCAAGCACGTTCAAAAGTGCTACAAATGCCAAGAACACTCCAGTCTGATACATGCTCCAGCCATAGATCTACATATCATGACCACTCCATGGCCATTCGCCACGTGGGCCTCGACGTCGTCGGAAAGGTCAATCTGAAAGCTTCTAACAGGCATTAGTTCATCCTTGTCGCCATTGAGTACTTCACCAAATGGGTAGAGGCATCGTCGTACAAAAACATTACGGTCAATCATGTTGAGAAGTTTATCAAGAATAATATCGTTTATCAATTCAGCTTGTCTAAGGATATCATCACGGACAATGGCACCAACTTCATGAACAAGTGCATCAGGGCCTTATGCTAGCAGTACAAAATCAAACATCATCACTCGTCACCATATCAACCATAAACCAGCGGAGCCATCAAAGTTGCCAACAAAATAGTTGTGCGTATCCTTGAAAAGATGGTCGTCACCTATCGAGATTGGAGTAAAATGTTACCATTCACATTATGGGCCTATCAAACGTTGATCCATATTGGCTACAAGGGCAACACCGTTCTCCCTTGCCTATGAAACTGAGGTCGTGCTATCAGTTGAGGTCGAAGTACCCTCTCTCTGCATCCTCATCGAGTTTGACCTATCGAAAGCCGAGAAGGAGAGATCCTATTTCGAACAATTGAGCCTGATCGATGAAAAGAGGCTTCAAGCTTTATGTCACATGCAGGCTTATCAGGGAAGGATTGCACGTGCTTACAATAAGCGTGTTCGCATTCAAGATTTAAAGGTGGGTTACACGAAAATCAAAAAAATTCCGTCTCTCCACGTCGATTCGAGAAGAAAATTCAGGCCCAACTGGGAAGGACCTTACGTCATCCGAGAAGTACTCCCTAGATACACACTCCGCCTCGCCACCATAGATGGAGAACATTTTCCCAAGTCCATCAATGTTGGATACGTGCAACGATTCTACTCCTAGTATCCTGCGGCAAGGTAAGTTTTGACAAGATGGATACGTGACTGCTTAAGGACCCCATAAAAGAGGCCATCATTTCATAGCCAAGTAGCCAAAAAAGAGTCCCTGAATACTCATACCCTTTGCTACACTCGTTGAGCCACTAACCTTTCTTTCATAACCCCTCCCCAAAAAGAGAAGAAAGAAAAAGTGTATATACCAAACAAAAAAAATGAGAAAAAGAGGTACCATCAAAATCCAAAAAAAATTAGAACAGTAAAATCCCAAAAAGCGGATGTCTAAAAAAAAAGCAAAAAGAGGAAAAAAATAAAAAAGAAAAGAGATAGAAAAACCATGGGTAATGTGCAGTAAGAATCTCCCAAGGAAGAAGGATATTACGGCAATGGAACCCAATCAAGAAAAACCTTTAAACCCGAGACTACCTCTAAAGAACCAGCCCCAAAGAAATCTCTCTTTAAGGTCTACGAGCAGTCATGGTATCCGTTGAGTCATCATGAGCCAAGCTGAGAGACAACAAAAGAATTTCATCCAGCAGACTACGACAGAATCAACATCCATGTCGTGGCCTTTGAAAAAGGAAATGGAAATAAAAATATACAAGCTTAAAGTAAAATGGACGTAGTGAAAACCCGAAAGGGCTCCACGGTGCTTTTTCTGGCCCATTTGGACAGAATTGGGCCACCGATTCCACGGGGACTAAGAGGAAATAAATAATAAAAAAGGGGGCTTTCTAGGAAGATTCCTAGTTGGTTGTGATTGCCAACTGTAGATATTTATCGACGCTGCAATACGTCAGTGATCACGCTTTAGAGTGGGTTTGGGTTATTTCTTTACTGAATCATCCGCCTACGAACATCAGTAGCTATGGCTCTTCCTTATAATTCAAATAGTTTAGTTTTTCTTTTCTTTCCCAGTTATTATAATTCTAATTGGTTTGAATTTCCTATTTCTTAGGAGTCTAATGTGTGAATTTATTATAGTGACCTAATTTAATATATTCTAATCCTATTAAAAGTCTAATTAATCTAGTTTCCTAATGTACTAGGAATGCAAATATATCAATTCTGATAAAACTCTAATTAAATCAAGCATGCTGATTGTACTAGAATTCTAATTGAAGCAATTATAATAATTCTACTGTAATTCTAATTAAAGCAAGTATACTAATTTGACTAAAATTCTAATTAAAGCAAATAAACTAGTTCTGTTAAATTTCTAATCGAAATAGAGGACTAATTTTACTAAAACTCTAATTAAAGCAAAGGAACTAATTTTATTAAAATCTAATTAAAGCAAATAAACTAATTTTACTGAAAAAGATTATAACTATAAATTAACTATGCTAAAAAAATCCAATTAAAGCAATGAATTATTTATACTGCAATTTAATTAAAATAAAGGAACTAATTCTGCTAGAATTATGATCAAAGCAATAAATTAGTCATGCTAGAATTCTAATTAAAGCAATAAATTAATTCTTCTAAAAATCTAAGAAAAGGGGTTTTGGGCCTGCTATGCTAAGGAGGATTGACCTCGTTCCCGAGTACCCTCCGTAAGCTCCCTTGGGCAAATCGGGTGGCTGAGATTAAAGTAAATTAGATTTTTGGATTATAAGATGGTATTTTTAGATTTTTGGAGTCGTTTTGGATTATAATTATGGATTAAATTGCAAAACTAGAATTTTAGAAGACTAAATTAATATTTGAGATTTTAGAAATATTAAATTAAGAAATTAAAACTAGAAATTTAAAATCTAAGGACTGAATTCGGGTCAAAAATCAGAAAATCAAGCCGTATGATTAAGGACTGGTTCTAGAAACTATGAACTAGAACCAGAAATTAATGATAGGACAGGAGATTAAGATTTTAGAACATAATTAAAGTCTAAGGTCTGTGAATTAGGTCGTCAGATTAAGAACTGGTTCTAGAAACTGAGAACTAGAACCTGATATTAGAAATTATGGTCTAAAAAAGGGTGCTACGGTCTAAGACTGAAAATATTTTATATTAGCAATTAAAACTAAGAAATCCTAAATCTAAAGACTAAAAAAACTACGGTCGGAAACTAAAGACTAAATTCTTACCTGAGGCCGGGGGTGTAGAGAGGAATCTTAAAACTTGAAGCTTGAATCTCAAAATCATGGTTGTGTTTCTCTATGCGTTCGTTCTCAGAATTCTCTGGTCTCGGAATCCCAAAACTTCTTCGAAAAAATCTCTTCTCTTTCCAACCTCCCTGGGTTGGATTAAAAAAATATCTTTTATAGGGTTTTTTCTAATTAAACGCCCTATTTTAGGCATTTAACCGAATTACGCGCCGATTTCCCAGTGCTTAATCGCTTTGAGTCAGTCATCAACTCAGTGAGCGTTCGGCTGACTTGCTCAATGAGTTTCCTAGTTCTAGCAATGTTAGGACTAATTGCACGCCTGGGGTGGAGTGCGCAATCCAATTATGTAACATCCTGAAAATTTTGACTATGAACAGTGTACCTCGATGTGCGTGCCCAACTGGTCACGTGCCTGATTTTTGTGAAATCACTTACGTGAGCTAAATTGGGTTTGGTCTTAAGTGAAAAATGACCGATTTGGACTAGGTGTTAAATGTTAGATGATTTCATAAACACTATGTGTTGGTGCTTTGGCTCAACACCAAATTCAATGGGTAGATGTTTTGGGTGTGTAGGCCCCATACCGTATCAAAGATTATTTTTATGATGTAACACCCGAGTTAGGTATACCGATTTAACATGGGAATTAGTCCTTGGGATGAGAGCTAATATCCCCAAAGTGGTGCATATGTGTTTTGTATGGGAACTAGTCCCATTGAATTAAAGAAAAGCAAATAGCTTCCTTTAGAAGCTAACACCCGGTTTGCACTATTTTGAGGGTTTTGTGATTTAGAGAGAGGAAGAAGAAGAAAGAGAAGGAATGGTCGGATCCGTGTGCACCGAGCCTTGGGATTACGTGAAAAAGGCTTGGTGAGATCGTGGGAGAAAGAGAATCCCCAATATTTCAACTTTGAGACCCTAGATCGTTGTGCGAGCTCGTGGATCGAGGAGTCGATCGAATCGAGGTAATAAATTTTGGTTATGTGTTGTGTATGATCTTTAGGTTTGATTGTGTGAAAATCAATGAAAAAGAAGGATGATAGATATGATTTTTATGAAAAAATGGGTTTCAAGGTTCAAACTCGAGAACTGCTAAAAAACTGCAAAAATCGATTGATCGATTTTAAAAATCGATTAATCAATTTTGACAAAAGAGTAATTCAAGAGAAACTTCACAAAATCGATTAATCGAAGAAAATTTTGATTAATCAATTTTGAAATTCGATTGATCGATTTTGAAAATCGATTAATCGATTTTACCTGAGCTTGCTGACACTACCATAGTATTGCGGCCATAACGTTTTGTGTCGAACTCTGATTGACGTGATTCTTGTTGCGTTGGAAAGAGGATTGCAAGCCCTACAATTTTTGTGAATTGACCAACTTGTGAATCAATCGTTTTAAAGGTTAAAATTTAGTAATAATCTGGGTCAAATGCTGATTTTTTGAGAAACAAAACCGATTAATCGAATTTAATTCGATTGTTCGATTTCGATTGATCGATTTGGAATCGATTAATCGAATGGGTGTTTCTAGTGGCTTTAAAAGGGTACAGTTTAGAAAAATCGATTAAACGATTTTAAAATCGATTGATCGATTTTGGTATTTCGATTAATCGATATAGGGATCAATTAATCGATTTTTATTGTGCTCGCCAGTACGGATTTGGTATTTTGACCATAACTTTTTGCTCCGACCACCGATTGATACGATTATTGAGGCATTGGAAAGATAACAACGAGATCTACAACTTTTGGGTTTGACTAACTATGAATCTAAATTTTTAAAGGTCAAAATTTAGGGAAAATGTTACATCAATTTTTATATTGGCACGAATTTGTCCATTTCAACCTCAGTTTGAGAAAACACTTAAATATGTTTAAGTTATTAGTGATTAGAATTGATCCTTGATACATCATCATATATTTGTGATGTAGATTGAGGGCGGGAATCTATCAATAAGGCTTAGCTTGGCTTCGCACAACTTCGAGGTTACGGTGGGGAAATTTCGATATACACTTGCATTTTTATTTGATTCCATAGACTCTTATGATGTTTTTGATTTGGCTCAAACTATGTTTAGAACTTAGAATATTTTGAAATAATGTTTGCTTTAGAAATCTTTGAAATAATTGAAAGCCATGAGCCTTGGTATTTGAATTTCAAATTCGACCTTTGTATTTGAATCTAACCTTTGTAATTGAAATTAATGTAAGCCTTTGTGGATATAAATGGGGAATACGACTTCGAATATGAATCTACTATTAGACTTCGAATCCGAACATTAAATCTGAAAGTCATGTAAGTAAATCGAGCTCAGAAGTTAAATTTGAACCAAATAATAAATCTTATCATTTTGACTGCTATGGGCAGATTACAAGTAAATTAAAGTGGACCGCTATGAGCGGATTATAAGTATATTGTGAACTGCTATGGGCAGATTATGTGCATTTGTGGACCGCTAGGGCGGATTGTTCGTGGGATCGTGGACCGCTAGGGCGGATTATAAGTAGGTAAATCAAATCAATAAGCCACGTGAATGAATTGAACTCTGCAAATCAGATGTATAAGTCATTTAAGCAAATCAAACTTCGTAAATCAAATCTGTAAGACATATAATATGAACATATGAACCGTAATTTGACCGGTACAGCGGGTTATCCGTAATTTGAACCGGTACGACGGGATATCCGTAATTTGAACTGGTACGGCGGAATATCCGTAATTTAAACCGGTACGGCGGGATATCCGTAATTTGAATTGGTATGGTAGTTTATTTGTAATTTGTTATTTGTATCGTGCTTTGGAATCCGAATATTGAATCCGAAACTCTGAACAAGCTATGTAAGAATAAGTAAGGCCGGCACAGCGGAATATCCGTGATTTGAACCGACACGGCGGGATATCCATGAATCGACTTTGTAAGTGATGTAAGAATGTGTAAGACATGTAAGTGAAGCTATGTAAGAATATATAAGACACATAAGTGAATGTAAGCGAACTCAGTAAATCAAGATATGACATATAAGCGAATTAAAAAACACTTTAAGTTTTGATAGGAAAATGTCTTTGAAATAAGTTTGTTTTTGAAATAAGCTTGCCTTTGAAATCAGTTTATTTTTTAAATCAGCTTGCCTTTGAATTCAGTTTGCTTTTGAAATTAGTTTGCCTTTGAAATCAGCTTCGGTTTTGATAAGAAAATACCTTCGAAATCAATTTTGCTTTTGAAATTCAGTTTCTATTGTGAGTTTGAAAATGTCAACAGTTTTTAATATGAAAATGTTTTGATCTTCGTCTTTGAATCTATGTATGACTGATGAGATGTACATTGGTATCGATTTTCTCTACTGAGCTTAGATGTAGCTCACCCCGACTATACATCATAGATATAACGCTATCAGGACACCAGACCTGTGATTGAGGACTTGAGGAGTGCTGAGATTTTAGGGAACGTAGATCGAGTGCCTTGTGGAGTTTGGTGAGTGTAGCTTGGTACAATGTGTTATTATATACTAGTTGTATACCACTATTTGGTGATGTTGGTACATCATCGGTGGTCATTGTTAGTTATTGTAATATCTAATATTAGAATTAGAGATTTTATTTATGCTATATTTTGTATCAAGTATTATGTATCAAGTTGTGATCTACGATCTGACGGTCTGATTTTCCTGTTGGATTTAGTTTTTTTTTTTTTTTTAAAAAGGAAAAAAAAAATATTATTGGTTTTTGTGGAAACGGGAAAATCGAGCTATTACAAATTAAGTGTCTCTTTCGAAGTGCATAATCGAGGATGTGACAGCCCAGATTTCGGCACCCCGAAACCCGTGCCATCAGCACGATCATCTTGACCGTGCCCTTTAGCTAAGCACGGAACACTGGTATATCAAGCATCAAAAAGTATAATGAAAGAAATTTGCGGAATTTAAATCTATATTAATTTACTCTCCAAAAGACAGTTCTACCCTCATGCCTCTACATGAATGGAGAACCGATCCGAACCATCGATGATAGAAATCATCACGGATGGTTCGTCCCAAAAGAATAATCCAAAACCTTATATACATGGTTTTAAACAAGATCAAGGCTTGACATACCAAGCCGTACAAAACCTCTCCAAAAATCCCTCAAAGTGGCACAGCGGAGTCCTCTAGAACACAAGGTCCGACTTCATGGGGATCAGCGTCTCCTGAAGCCTCGGCAACTGCTAGTAGTGGACCTGCGACGTATAGTCTATAGGGTGAGCTACATCCTAGCTCAATAGGGAACAAACACAGTTGAACATATAAATTATAACTCACATATATTCCATGATATGCCATGCATGATGTATCTATGCAGTTGTTAATGAAATAGTTAAAAAGCATTTCGTTTTACTGTTGATTACTTATATTTTCATTTACTCATAAATAATGCTGAAAAGGCCTAAAGCAAAACTTAAACTTTCAACTTAAGTAATCCCCGAGCAATATAGCATCGAGCCCCGATGAGATACCCTTCATCGTCATCTATATGATAGCGGTTTCAATGTATTCACAGAATACCATATAGTACCCAAGCCCTTTCCACTGGGATTGGTGGCGGGTTTCACTTGTCTCAATCAACACCCACGGGTGTGCTTACTATGTCGGATAAGCCTCGAGACCGGCCTACTTTAGCCAGACGGTCACGGATATCCTGCCGTGTCAGTCGTGGATATCCCGCCACGTCGGTGGGGTAACCTATCAAACCTCAAATAACAAAAATATCGGTGCCTTACATATAGTTATTCACCGTGTAAGTGTGCTATCTTATATCAGTTAGGCCCTATCAAACATGATTCAATCTTTGGATACATCCCTGGGATGTATCCATTTACTTGCATCACACCTGATGCTCTTATCTCTTTACTTCTTCATCCCCTGGGGATGGCTCATTAGTTTACTCTTATGAATGTCACACACACACACTTTTCACAATTCTTTAAGCAGTAAAATATTTAAATTGAACTTTATATCACTACATACATACTCTTGTAAAATAAAGTACATGTTCAAGGTGTTCCCTACCTCAAGTCTTCATTTGTTCAATGCATCAAGGTCCCACGTGGCTCCTTGTGCACTAGTCCACACGTACCACCTATGGTACCACATAACAGGTAAAACACATCACAAAGGATGCAATAAAGAAGGTATTAGACCCTCCAAGAATTTTTAAAGTCAAACCCAAAAGTCAACATAATTTATGTCAGTCGATTAATCGAACTCCAAAATCGATTAATCGAATCTGATTCGATTAATCGATTTCCAAAATCGATTAATCAAAGGTCAATATCGATTAATCGAAGCAATTTCGATTAATCGAAATTCTCCTTTTCGCAGAGTCCATTCTCAGTTCGAACAGTCGAGTTTTCATTCGATTAATCGAATCCAATTTCGATTAATCGAAATTCTCCTTTTCGCAAAGTAGACTCACAGTTCGAACAGTCGAGTTTTCATTCGATTAATCGAATCCAATTTTGATTAATCGAAATTCTCCTTTTCGCAAAGTAGACTCACAGTTCGAACAGTCGAGTTTCACAAGTTGATTAATCGATCCCAAATCGATTAATCGAAAACTAAAATCGATTAATCGAAATCCCATTTCGATTAGTCGATTTTTCCTCAAGTCATTTCCTCCAACCCCTGGGGTCCACTGGAGGTTCTCAGTCGATTAATCGATCCCCAAATCGATTAATCGAAATCCAAAATCGATTAATCGAAATCAAATTCGATTAATCAAATCGAATCCTCTGACCTTTCAACTTCCTGGCCAATTTCGATTAATCGAAACTCCATTTCGATTAATCGAAATTGTCAGATTTTGCCCCTTTCGAGCTGTTCTTCCCAATCTTCTTTCACACTTTTTTTTCCTCTATTTTTCTAAGCCATTATCCTATGATTTAACCCATTTTCAACTACCATTTAGCCTCTCTAATTTATGCATTTGATTTTACAAAAATTTACCTTGAATCAATCTCAAATTGATTTCGAATCAAGCGGTTGGAAGGCTAGGGTTCCAGCTTTGGTTTCTAACGGATCCCTTGCGTCGAATCCGGCCTCTTTAATGCTTGAATCCTTCTTCCAATCACCCACAATAACTCCTCTCTTACTCCTCTCTCTTTCTCTCTCTTCTTTACTTCTCTCAACCACCAAAACATGAAAATTAGGATTTTCAACCCTTTTTATCTTATCTCTTTTCTCGGTGTGGAGCACATACACACCCATCGGTGTATGTTATTCTACACACTCCTCTATCTCTCCACTCTTCTACACTGGTTCACACATCACATCCGCTCATCTCACCTTAAGTTCATCAATGAACTATCTCATGGTCAAACCTAAGACCAATCGGGCACGAATCCCGAGGTCATAGTTCAACGGGATTTTTTGGGCTATTACAGAGGAAGCTTGGGGGTCAAGGACTGTAAGACTAGGTCGGGCGTAGGCCAATTGCCCGCTGATGGTGGGGCGCTTAATTCGATCGCGCGTGCCGTGATAGGCGTGTGATCAAGTCTCGATGTGGTATGGGAAAGGAAGTCTGGTATGAGAGGGGACTGATTGAACGTGTGTGGTTTGGCGTGTGATCGAATTGCGTGCGTGATTTTAGGCTCGTAATTCGAGGCTATCCGGGTCCAGATCGGGTCTGAAATGCCAGACTATTATTTTAGCCTATATTTCAACTATATACTATTATTTCAGTATATAGTCTCCCTACGTCAGGATCTAAGCCATAGAGCTATTATTTCAGCCTATGTTCAGCCATGTACTATTGTTTTAGTGCATGGTTCTCACATTAAGGTCATGGGGCCTGAGCCATAGAGCTATTGTTGTCGCCTGTGTTCAACCATATACTATTGTTTCAGTATATGGTCCCAATTAGGGTTAGGGGGTCTAAAATGCCAAACTGTTGTTTCAGCCTGTATTTCAATTATATACTATTATTTCAGTATATAGTCTCCCTACGTCGGGATCTAAGCCACAGAGCTATTATTTCAGCTTGTGTTCAGCCATGTACTATTATTTCAATGCATGGTTCTCAATTTAGGGTCATTGGGGCCTGAGCCACAAAGCTATTATTTCAGCCGGTGTCCAGCCATATACTATTGTTTCAGTATATGGTCCCACATTAGGATTGTAAAACTTCGAGAGAACGCAAGTCCTTTTCGAAAAGTCACAAGTGAGGTTAAAGGTTGACCGAATAGATTTGTATATTCTGAGAGGGCAAAATGGGGGTGTCTACAGATGCCCCTCTTCGGCACACTCTTGCGAAGTAAGAACGTGTCAAAGAAGTAGACACCCCTCATTCGAGGTGTCTTCTCGTTTCTCTTAAAAAATCACAAATGTGAACTAGGGATACTGACATGACATGCTTGGCTTTCTTACCTATTAACGCAAGCTAAAATGGACCATTCGGGGGCCCAGTGGTAGCTGTCAAAAGGCGTATTCCATGTCGTGGATGCAAGTGATCCCGTCATGTATCGCGACCCACTGTCATAGACAGTCGACGAGGGAAGTCAGCGTATCCTAATCCGCGGGTACAAGGGACATCCCATCGCGTGGCACAACCTACTGCGAGTGACAGTCAAATAGAAAGGAGAATCACCATATCCTAATCTGTGGGTGCAAGGGGCATTCTGCCGCATGTTGCGACTTGCTGCAAGGGACAATCAAACAGAGGGATATGACGCAGTCGAGGTACCAGGGGGTGTCATACAAATGCCCATAAGGTCTAAGGACTAATAAAAAAATGCAATATAATGTCAAAGTTCGCAAGTCATGTCAAACTGAGCACGTCATTGCTCACACCAATGTGCATTAGGCGTTTATAAGTTCTTAGATTAAATATACTCATTGCTCGGTTTGCCAGGGGAATGGCCGGTTTGGGCTGGTAATTGAAGTGAAATTTGATGGGTAAGAAGTCTCTTTGTTCATTTTTATTTTGGTCTCTATTTTTTGGTTGTCTTTTGTTGTTTTTTTTTTTTTTAAAGGTTTTGGAAGTTAGAGATT
Source organism: Chloranthus sessilifolius (assembly GCA_021018995.1). NCBI lineage: Eukaryota > Viridiplantae > Streptophyta > Magnoliopsida > Chloranthales > Chloranthaceae > Chloranthus > Chloranthus sessilifolius. The sequence goes on from CM037587.1 coordinate 76,320,266, forward strand.
TTTAGTTTTGGAGTAAAAGATTTTTGATTCAAGAAGTAAGAGATTTTTTTTGAAAGTTTGAGAATTTAACTTAAGATCAATTCGATAGTAAAACGGCAGAAAACATGGCTTCCGAGACGTCTCTGAGCAGATCTATCGGTATGGGATTTGTGGACCCAACCGTTTGTGTGGTTGTTAAGACGACACTTGGCATGCTGGATACTCTGTCTAACCTTCTCAGTGAATACTGATAATTGTCTCTTATGGGAGGACTGCAGTGATTCGCGAGTCGAGAGAGATGGGTTTTGAAAATGTTTTGACTTAATCATAGCTAACTATATATATATTTTTTTTCAAAAGAAATATCGAATAAAAGAGAAAGGATGATACTTACCTGTGTAGCCTGCGATGGGACTGATCGGTTGTCGAGATGTCGTGATGGGACGTTCGAAGGACTTTTCTTTCTTTTTCTTCATTTCTGCTGCAGTAAAGACTTGGTGGCCATTACTATGATGCAATGTCTTGGGGAAGTGAGTGTTGCGATGAGACATGGCGGTCTTCCCCTTCTTGTTGTGTGCTGGATGAGTCCTGGTGGGACGTGAGGATTCTGACAAGATGTTCACGTTGGAACTTGACATTGGTCGGATGCAATGGGACATGGGAGGAGTCCTGAATCTTCATGCATTTCTATTGCGGTAGTGGTGTCTGACGACTATTGCGTAGCGAGCAATTTGGGAAGAGGGCTTTTTGCTTTAGCGATGGGACACGATAGAGCTTTCTCCCTTTTCATCATATGGCATGGCAGGTGTTGTTTCAGTTTTTCGAGTAGTAATGTTTGCGATGGGAAGGGAGAGGAGTCCCTCTGCTTTTGTGATGAGATATTGGTTGAGCATAGTTAGCGATGGGGCCTTTTAGAAGGCTTGACTCCATGCCAGGTTTCATGATGAGGGTTTTGGGGAGGCTAGAAGATAAGATGAGGTTATTGTGTCGCGATGGGCATGTTCGTGATGAGATGGAATCATAGTCCTCTCGTGAGGGGACATGTTCATGAATTGTGTTTGGATGTTTCAGGTAGTGATGTTTGTGATGGGGCGCTGGTAGGATATTTGCGTGATAGGTGTGTCTTGTTTCTTTCTGTGGCAGATCTTGGGTTATATGAGATCACGTTGTGGTTATGCCGTGATTGGCTTCATTTTTGGCTTCACAGGAGAGGATGTGTGGTGGTGTGATTGATTTATTGCGGTGGAACTGGATATTAAGGTGGTATCATGTGTGTGCATCTTATCGTGATGAGATATACGTGAGCGGCTGCCACTCTCTCTTTCTGAACAGCCAATGAGGCTACGCAATGGGACGTGCAAATTTTGATTGAGATGGGGCAAAAAAGGTGTGAGGGTGGATGAATTCAGGTATTACACACTTGGTACATGCCGCATGATCAAATTGCGCGCCTGTTTTTGGCGTGTGATTGAAGGCTTGGAGGCTTGTTTACGCGTGTGATTGGATTATACGCACAAACACTTCCACGTGATTGGGGCGTCACTAGGTCACTGTACGGGCAACCTTTCATATTGCGTGATGTGGGGTGGTCATTTGATGGGATTGCGCAGTTTACAATGTGCACATGATCAGAGCATCGCGCCGTTGGCGTGGGCGATGGTTTTATCGTGCTCTCTAGTCAGAGCGCATGTTTTGGATTGAGCGCATTGTGCGATGCCCGTGACCGAGTTAAGCACACGTGTGATGGCGCGTGATTAAGTCTGTACTCTATATAAGCGAGAGAGCCTTTATTTGCTTTTCATCTCTCGATTTAGTCTTGAGTTTTACTTTTCTAGATCTCTTATATTCTAAAATTTGTGTTTTAGTGATATCGGGTGATCTAACCGTCTGATTTAGATGTCGTTTCTTCCTATGTTCATAATTTCATGCGATCTTCGTCCTGAGATGATGCTCGAGGATGGTATTATTTTGGAAATGGGCGGTATTGGGAATAAGGACACTAGTCTTCACATCGATCCCTTTTAGGTCGCAGTGAAGGCAGAGTTGAGGAGGCGGCGGCGGAGGAGGTGGAGATGGCGGAAGAGAAGGTGTTACAATTGGAGGGATGCATTACCCAACCAATCATTCCTGAAGCCTTCGATTAGACGCTCTGCTCCTCCTTAGTATTTGTTCTGGGTTTGTAAGTTATATAGAGTTTTGGGTTGTAAGTTAGGCTCTAGGTTTTCGTTTTAGGTTGTAAGTTCAGGAGGTATGCCTCTAGTGATACTTGTAAAATTTTTAAGTTATAAATAAAGAGATGTTTTTGTTTATTGTGCTTATTTATTTGTTTAAACTTATTAATAGATTAGTCAATGCGTATTTGATTTGTTTGACTTAGTTTAGGATTTGACTTAGCTTAGAGTTTTAGGATTCATCTCGGGTTTATTCAGGGTTTATCCCAAGATTAATTTGCTTCATTGAATTTTGTTTAGAGGTTTCACTTGGTTCTGATGGGTTTGTTGGAGGCATTTCTTCTTTGGTGGTCTCAAATAAGTCGGGGTCTTACCTTAGAGAGTTTTCTTTTGTTTGTTTAATGTTTAAGGTTTTATTTTAGTCCTTTTATTTGATATGAGATTACACTTGTTGGAAATGTGTGAATTTAGGGTTTACTTTAAAGTTTCTAGATGGGTGTTAAGCGTTTGAATCCTATTGGCTTATTTACTTTGCTTTGAGTTTGTGTTCCCTTGGAGGGGTAAGTGTTGCGTGATTATTGGTTTATCTAGGTTGTCATGGATTGTGGTCTTTCAGGGGGTATGTGTTTGGTTTAGATTTAATTAGATTGGAAGGGTTTAAAAGTGTGACAATTTCCAGTTTGTAATTTAGGAGGTATAGTTTATATAAGTGTAAGCCAAAGGCTTTGGATTTTTTTGTTTTGAATTTTATTTCAAGTTTAGGATTAGAAGTTTTGGAGCAATTTTCGTTTGTGATCTAGGGCATTTTTTGTTCGTTAATGTCTTTTCTTCCTTTCTCTTTTGTATCCCGGGTATTGAACTCGAAGAGTTGTGTTTATTGAGTGAATTATTGGGAATGGACGGGATTGGGAATGCAAGGCGATGTTAGGGTTGGTGTTATCACTCCAACTCGAAGTGGTTTCTCGAATAAATTCGGATTCGAGCATTGCTTGAACATGCTGGTTTTAAGTTTCTTGTTTTAAGTTATATATTCAGAGGGTGTGCCCTCGGTATATTTTATAATTATTTTATCTATTTATGTAGCGATCATGATTTCATTTCATTTGTGGAAATTTCTATCTAGTAAATTTTGGTTTGGTTTATTTGGTAGCTTATTTGATTTGTTTTGAGTGCGAGGTTTATTTATTTAAGTTTGGTTTGATTTGGTTTATTCATTTTAGATCGGGGCATGTTAGGAGCATTTTTTAATATTTTGGTTAGGTTAATCTAAGGTCAAATGCGTGATGGGGGCATTTTTTTATTTTCGGGGTGTATATTTCCTAAGTTAGGAGTTTCCTTAGATTGGTCCTTGCAAGAGCGTGGTTTAGGTTGGTGATTAGTGTCAGAAATATGCTAATTTAGGCCTATGAACCTGCTGTCCTAGGCATATATTTTTTGTGTTTCTGGGGAATTGTGTGCTTCACTCCAGGCGCATAAACAAATTGCTCTCCGGAATGAGAGTGCGCGTTTTAGAGGTTCAGAAGGTCATTAAGCGCCAGTGTTTGGTCGTTCAACCAAATTAAACACATGGTATGGGACACGGGATTAGGGCGGTGGCCGGTCACTATGCGGGTGACCTTTGGCATTTATGCGCTGCCGTGTGGGCGCTTGAGATGATTACGCGTCTGGTAGGCTGCACGCAACCAGTGTGTCAGGTTAGTTTGAGCAAGCGATAATCTATTTACGTGCTCAAGGATGAGCGTTTGATCCGAATTAAGCACTGGGACCGTGGTGCGTGATTTGGTCGAGTGCATCGATTGATGCGCATGATTTGGGTGTGTTCTATATATAGTTCAAAAATTTTCATTTTCACGCTATCCGTTTTTGTCTTCGATTCTCTAGTTTCCTTGTGTCCTTACATTCTAGTTTTCATGTTTTCGTGATATCTCACGATCCGGTTGTCCGTTTCAGGCACCGTTTCTTTCGTTCGCTTCAGTTTTCGAGCTCTTTCTTCTAGGATGGAGGCTGAGGGTGGTAGTAGACACGATCTCACTATTTCTGAGTTGGAGAGGATTATGATGGGGGAGATAGATGAGACCTCTGAGGCTCAGACCAATGCTGTTATCAGGGAGGTGGATGTCGGGGAGATGGCTAGAGAGGAGGTATCCAAGGGTGACCAGGTGGAGGTCAGGGAGGAGGTACCCGAGATTGAGCAAGGTGTAGCTGAGGATGAGGGTGAGAGGGTTGAGGGTGAGAGAGCTGAGGGCAAGTGAGCTAAGGATGAGAGAGCTGAGGAGCACTAAGGTGAGGAGCGTTAAGCTCACAGACACTTCCCGCTGGAGGATTTCTTCACTCGAGGCCGGGTAGGTACTTGTGAGCAAGAGTTCCTTCACTTTTTAGGCATTTAGGTTATGGCATAGACTTATTAGGATCCAGAAACCCTTCTTAATTTATATCGAACATGCATTGATTATTGATTGTGTGCTCACTCATGCATCATGATTGCATCTAGAGGTAGGTCATGTTTCTGCTTTGTTGTTCTTATCATGTTTTGTGTGCTTGTTATGAATTGTCATTGTGGGTTTTAGTATACATCATTGGCTTCTTGGTAGATCTTGTAGACACCCCCATTTTGCCCTCTCGGAATATACGAATTTGTTCGATCAACCTTTGACCTCATACCCTGATATGAGACCATATGTTGAAACAATAGTATATGGCTGAACACAGGTTGAAATAATAATTCTGTGGCTCAGGCCCCATACCCCCGACGTGGGAACACCATGCACTGAAACAATAGTACATGGCTGAACACAGGTTAAAATAATAGCTCTGTCGGTTAGATCCCGACGTAGGGAGACTATATACTGAAATAGTAGTATATAGTCGGAATACAGACTGAAACAATAGCCTTGCATTTCAGACCCTTTTGCCCTCATATGGAACCATGCACTGAAACAATAGTACATGGCTGAACACAGGCTGAAACAATAGCTCTGTGGTTCATATTCTGACGTAGGGAGACTATATACTGAAACAATAGTATATAGTCAAAATGTAGACTGAAACAATAGTCTTGCATTTCAGACCCTTTTGCCCTCATATAAGACCATATGCTGAAACAATAGTATATGCCTGAACACAGGCTGAAACAATAGTTCCGTGGCTCAGGCTCCATACCCCTGACGTGGGAAACATGCACTAAAACAATAATACATAACTGAACACGGGCTGAAACAATAGCTCTGTGGCTCAGATCTCGACGTAGGGAGACTATATACTGAAATAATAGTATATAATCGAAACGCAGGCTAAAACAATAGCCTGGCATTTCAAGCCCGACCTGGACCCGAACAACCTCGAATTAAACGCCCAAAACCAAGTGCTCAATTCAATTGCACGCCAAATCACAAGCGCGTTATTAGTCCATTCTCAGACCAGACTTCCTTGTCCTCAGACCACCTCAGACTCGATCACGCGCCTGAAATGAGACATGCGATTGGATTGAGCACCACATCACCGGCGTGCAATTGGCCTACGCCCGGCCTAGCATCACCGTCCTTGACCCCTAAGTTTCCTCGATTAAGCACTTCAAGAGTGGCGCTTAATTAGATTACGCACCCCAAAATAGGCGCGTAATTAGTTCTAACGCTATTAGGACTAGGAAACTTGCTGAGCAAGTCAGTCGGTTGCTCACTGAGTCGATGACCGACTCAAAGCGATTAAGCACCAGGAACCTAGCGCACAATTTGATTAAATGTCCGAAACAAGGCATTTAATTAGAAAAAAACCTATAAAAGATTTTTTCTTAATTCGTCCAGGAAGAGGCTGGACAATTTTTAAGAGAGAACGGATTTTTTTTGGGATTCCGAAATAAGAGAACTCCGAGAACGAACACATAGAGAACCATAACCATGATTTTGAAATTCAAGGGTAGAATCTTCGAGGTTTCTCTCCGCAGCCCCGATCCAAGGTAAAAATCTTAGTTTTAGATTTAAGATCTTTCTCTTAGTTTTAATTATTAATTTTCAGTCTTAGACCGTAGCACCCTTTTTAGACCGCAACTTTTTATATCTGGTTCTAGTTCTTCGAATTTAGAATCGATCTTTAATCCGGCGGTCTAATTTACTGATCCTAGGCTTTAATTTCATTTTAAAATCTCAATTTCTAGTCCTATAATTAATTTATGGTTCTAGTCCTTGGATTCTAGAACCAGTCTTTAATCATACAGTCTGATTTTTTGATTTCAGACTCAAATTCAGTCCTAAAAATTTTAATTTAAATTTAAATTTCTTAGTTTAATATTTCTCAAAATCCTAAATATTATTTTAGTTTCTATAATTTTAGTTTCTTAATTTAATCCATAATTACAGTCCAAAATCAATTCTGAAAAATCTCAAAATACTATTTCATAATCCTAAATCCAATTTATATTTAAATCTCAGCCACCCGATTTGCCTAAGGGAGTTTACAGAGGGTACTTGAGAACGAGGCCAATCCTCCTTAGCATAGCGGGCCCAAAACCCCTTTTTGTTAGAATTATTTAATTACTTTAATTAGGGTTAGAATATTAGTTCCATAATTTCTTGTTAGAATTTTAGTATAGTTAATTTACATGCTTTATTTTAATTAGATCCTTAGAATAACTGCTACGATTAGAGCTTCAATAAAATTAGTTCCTTTATTTTAGTTAGATAATTCTAGCATAGTTAATTTCTCGCTTTATTAGATCTCAGTATCATTAATTAGTCCTTTTATTTAATTAGAATCTTAGTATAATTAATTTATTGCTTTGATCATAATTCTAGTCAAATCAATTCCTTTATTTTAATCAGAATTTAGTATAGTTAATTTATTGCCTTAATCAGAATTTTTACAAAATTAGTTTATTTTCTTTAATTAGAATTTTAATAAAATTACTATATTTGCTTTAATTAGAATTTTAGTAGAATTAGTTCTCTATTCCGATTAGAATTTTGGTAGGACTGTTATAATTGCTCTAGTTAGAATTTCAGTTGATTATTATATTCGCTTTAATTAGAATTCCAATACAATTAGCATACTTGTTTTACTTGGAATTTCAGTATAACTAGCATGCTTGGTTTAATTAAAGTTCCATTAAAATTAATACAGCTGCATTCCTAGTACAATTAGGAGACCGATGCTAATTGGACTTTTAGTAGTATTAAGACACTATGTCAATTAAATTCCTACTAGGATTGCAACACCTAAAATTAATTAGATTCCTAATAGAATTAGAATACTAGATTAAATAAATTATAATAAATTCCCACACAACTAAACTCGCAACAGAATTGAGGAGTTTAAACTGATCAGAACTATAACAATAACAGGAAATAAAAGGGAAAATTAAACTATCTAAATTATAAGAAAAGACATAGCAGCTGACATTCGCAGGCGGACGATTCAGTAAAGAAGTAACCACACCCACTATAAAGCGTGATCATTTGATGTGTTGTAGCATCGTTAAATATCTGCAGCTGGCGATCGTAACAAACTACAAACCTTCCTAGAAAACCCTTTATTTCTAATCTTTTAAATGCCACATCGCTAGAGTCCACTTGGGTAGAATTGGAGCCACTGATTCAACGGGGACCGAGAGGAACCCAAAAAAGTGCGCACCAACAGACCGGCGATCACGATGGAACACTTTTGCAAAATCCTTTTCTAGATAGTTAGTTTTCATCTTATCTCCCAATTTTTCTTTCCATCGTGTCATTTAGATTCCCTTTTATATATATATATATATATATATATATATATATATATATATATATGAGTCTTCGTCAAAGACTCGAGATGTTTGGTATACGAAGAGTGCGTTTAGGAGACCCACTATTGTAGAAATATCATGATAACCCCATATACGAAGAACCATTTTACAATTCCAGCCCACGACAACCTGAGATTAACATGGTCGGCGAGTAAGAAAATCCCTTCTCTACCCCACACATCGGTAATAATCATAATGGGAGAGATAGTAACACTGGACAAAACCTCACCACTCAACAGATTGTAGAACTCAATATTCAAAGAATAAAAAGAGGAGATGACGACTCTGAAGAATTGCTTCGAGGGTTGGCCGCCGCATATGAATTGATTAGGTCATGATAATTTTCAAAAGAACAAGAGCGACAAGAGAGGCCACTGTCAACCCACACCAGACCATTGAGACAACCTGCCCACACATTCTTTAACGATGACTCTTTAGACAAGGTTTGCTCACGGGTCGCTCCAAAGGACAGCACCATTAAAATCGAAGATCTCCCTAAAATGCTCGATGAGTATATGGCCAAGAGAGACCGCCCCAGTCACTCATTCGGATTCGAAAAAATTTACCGGGACGTCGAGTTTAATTTACCAATAGGATTTAAGCCACCAAAATTTATCAAATATAATGGCACGGGAAATCTGAATCATCACTTGGCCCTCTTTTATAATGATTGCCGACCCATACGTGATAATCAAGGGCTTCTCATTCACTACTTCCAACGCTCAGTAGAAGGAGAAGCTTTAGATTGGTTTGCGGGACTCTCGCTTTATAAAATAGAAACCTTTGATAAATTAGTCGGTCAATTCCTAGACCAATACAAACACTTGATCCAAGAGACAGTCAGTCTCAGCGATCTCATGGCAGCCAAGCAAGGATCGGATGAAGAATTTACTTACTTCGTCGCTAGATGGAGAAAACTCACTGCTAGGACCGATACTTCAATGAAAGAGAAGGATTCGGTGAATATTATCATCGATAACACTAGAGAACCGTTAAAGAGCGCACTTGTCATAAGTGATTGCCCCGACTTCACTGCACTCCACTCCCGGGCATCCCGACTAGCGCGACACATTAAAGGCGGAGACCTTTCTTTATCCATAGTCACATCGAAAGTGGGCTCTTCCAGTGGATCAAAATTAAAAAATAATAATAAAGCCTTAGGAATCGAACAGGTCAACACCGCTGTTAATCAAGGATAAAACTCTGGGAATAAAAATTTTCACCCATGAAACTTCAGGCAAAATCAAAATCAACAACGATACACGAACCAAAACTAAGGCACTAATCAACAAAGATATGCAAACCAAAACCAAAGCCAGAACCAGAATCAGGGCTAGTATCAGAATAGGAATCAATATCCCAACATCTATCAGAATCAGAACACTACGCAGAATCGACCAGCCCACGTGTCGAATTACAATAGTGTGCCCCCACCGCAAAACTTTAACCCAGCCGGAGGCCCCTATCAGTCGAGGCTGGAACACTATCCCCCTTTACCGGATACGATTCCCAACTTCTTCCGTCTACTTAACACTCATAACCTCCTCTGATTCCTACAGGAAAGACCCTGCCCATGGCCGACAAATCTAGACTATAGTAAATATTGTGCCTTCCATCGATACGCGGAACACAACCTAGAAGGTTGTTGGGTCCTTAGGGACGTAATCTATGACATGAATGACCGAAGTCAGATCAATTGAGAAGCACTTAGGAATCCTAACCCTAACAATAATCAATCCCAACAAAATTTAGGGATCGTTAATAACCCCATGCCCAACCACAACCAAGCAACACCGGCTCAGGTCACCACCGTAGATCTCTTTGGTCGATCTCCCTTCCAACCCTCCACCTTAATCAAACGCATTCAATCCTCTGCTACTTCCGCCACACCAGCGAGAGCTCCTTCACCTTCGCATCCCTCGACCTTGATCACTCGCATCGCCCCGTCGAATCCACCTCCTTATCTAAAATTCACTCAAATACGAGTCCATTCCTTTAGGGCCAGGAGACCGTTCCTCCATAGTCACCCACCAGAGCTTTCAACCCCTCCAAATCTCAAACCAATGCCATTACCCCTTCCTTTGTCTGATTCTGAACCCAAGTACGGAGATCACGTTCTCCAAACTGCAGCCCAAATTGCTGCATGGGTAGAAAGTATCACCCGAAAGACTCCAATCCAAGAAAACGAAATGACAACCAAGCATTCGCTGAGTCTAAAAGAAAGTGAGCCAGAAGAACATCCTGACCCGTGTGAGACGGTGGTCTCTGCTTTCCTAGAAGAGGAAGATTACACAGTATCTTCCACCTTGGAGCGGCACAATTCAGGTACACGTTCCAACCTCAAATTTCACCCATTTTGCAAACACATCCGCGTCAAGCCACGCTGGGTTCGGTCAACAACCAACTTGCCCGATTCTCAAATCAGGAACCAATAACCTACCTCCGTCTTTCCCTCAAAATAAGGAGTCCATGAACCTACAACCACCAGAGGGGAATGTGAGAGAAAGAGAAGTTAACTTGCCTCCCCCACCTCACATCATCCCTCCGCCAATTCCTACATCTCAACCATTCCAACCACCTGCACCTAAGGCCCATCGGCCAGGCAAAGAAACTGCGCTCGATCCAGGACAAGAATACGACCTTCTGCGACATCTCCAAAAGATCCCAGCCCAGATATCTATACTAGAACTTATCAAGAAATCACCTGACCATCATCGGTTGTTGATAAGGACACTTGAAAACACGTAAGTGGATGAGGATACGACCTTAGATGAACTCCATCAAATCACTTCGGTCATGGTGCAACCTCCGGTGCTCACTTTTACAGACGCAGACATGCCTAAAGAGTCACTCCGCGAGAGTGCGACCCCTATATATCTTAAGGTCATAATTAGAGGATTCTCCGTACCACATGCACTAGTTGATACGGGAGCAGGACTTAACATCTGCCCTCTCACCATGTTAAAGACGCTCGAATATATGGAACAGGGTGTTAGGCCCTCCGCACTGTCACTCATAGCTTATGATGGGTAGCCTAGCTTTGTCAAGGGAACTATCAAGCTACAGGTTCGCCTCGAACCTATAACGAAAGATGTTACCTTTCATATATCTTATTTTGCTAGTATGAATAATCTTATTTTAGGAAGAAAATGGCTAGAGTCAATAAAGGCTGTCGCATCCACATACCATCAATGCATCAAATTCCCATACGAGGACTCCATCGTCCGAATATACGATGATGCACCCCTCCAGGAGATGGATACTAATTACGTGGCGAGCATACCAACCGCTCACGATTACATGTTGAATATGGGTCATATTCAAAAGACCCAAATCCCTATTGAGACAATCGCTGCAGAAGTCCGCTCTCCTATCCCTCCTAGTTTTCCCCCAACGCGTCGACAAAAATGAATGAGAAGAGAGGTTGGCCCAGACCTCGCCAAACTCTATGCCATTAACCCTACCGGGACAAAAGGGTGGGACCTTATGTACCAACTTGGATATGTTCCCCACACCGAACTCGGTAAAAATAAGCAAGGTCGTGTAGGACCCGTTGTCCCAACGCAAATACGTAGGCACATAGGGTTAGGTTATCAATCGGACAACTCGCAAGCCGACTTGTCCCTTACCTCATCAAAATAGTCTCTATATGACCACTCGCCTATGGGACCACTAAGAAAGCAGATGTGCCAAAGCATAAGGAAGTGTCCTTCACTAGATCCAAAGAAGTGGAAATTGAGCGAATGACTAAAGCGTTCAATGATTTAACCAATTTAAGCGACGATATTGATAAACCGCTCGAAGGAGTCAAGCCCATGTTTGACACTAAGGAATTTATAGAAGAGAGGAGAGAAGAACCTCCAGAACTCAACCCAGGAGTAGAAGATTGGGAATCCACTGACGACGAATATTTTTACATAGCAGCCCTGCAAGATGGGTGAAGAGCACTTACGCTTAACATGGGAAAAAGATAATACTCCACAAGAAAATAATAACTCATATAGCATCTAACTCGGCCTTGGCCTTAAGGGATGGGAATGCCCTTGGGACTCCCCTTGTATCGCCTACCCATATCAACCCTGCTGTGGGGCCTGCGCCATCATATTAGAGTGCTTCGCTAGTTGGACCCGACACTCTACGATAGAAGAATCGAATCACTCCAGGCTCGTGATCACTGACACAAGTAATGACCTACCAGCCCAGCTACCAGCATAAGAAGTAGAAAACCCCAATGGTCATCCGATTGACCTAGCGGGAAACACTTGCATCGCCCTCATAGAACTTGAAGAGGAACCTGAACTAGACACTTCTACATCCCCAGATTTGCCGCAACTCTAAATATTTTGGAAATCTCTAGAGGAAGAGTGGCAACCTCCCTCGAGTGATGACGAGGACTACTGGATAGACCTCTCGGCACTCCAGTTAGCGAAGCGAGCCAATCTAGGATTTCCACCACTATCAGATCAAGAAGATGAATTCGATACCATCTTCGACTCTAACCTAGAAGGATGGGAATGTCCTTAGGGATCCCCCTGCATTTTTTACCATTATTAACCTCGCTGTCGAGCATGCGCGCTCATCCTAACATATTATGAAGATCAAGGAAAAGAACTCGCTACCCCTGAGGATCCTTTGGGAGATCCCCCTCTGTGGGAAGAACAACATTATTACAACCCAGAGGATGACAGTTCAATTGACTACGATCTTCAGAGCTTCTTCGAAGAAGAGGCGATCAATGTGGCAGAAGAAATCCAAGCATTAGTGTCGCTGTCACTGACGTCACTCATTCAAAAGATCTCATCAGATGAGGACTCTAAAAAAAAATGCAAAATTCACAACAAGTCTGCATTTTTCGAAGAATCGCCCGAACGGCTCTAGCAGCCATTTTGCTCCCTCAATTAGAGGAAGCAATTCTCGCAATGCCCCTTGAGGCAACTGACCCTGTACCATATTTATTATCAAAATTCAAAAATATAAAATCCAAAAAAATAAAAAAACCTCAGAAAAGAAAGGGAACTCTTCATCTCGAGCCAAATTTGTTGCCAATAAGGAGACTTTTCTCCTAAGGTTTCTATCCCACTCCTCGCACGAGGACGTAAAGCATCCCGGCTAAATAACAAGTCAGTGATCATATCGGACAAGATACTTCGTGACTTTGAGAGAAGAATCAGTAATCTTGACCTTCACCTTACCAAAGATCTCTCAGTCATAGATTGTGTCGATGAAGGGTTACCTTTCGCAAACTCAAATCCCTAGTGTAGCAATTTCGTAGTATACAAACTTACCGAGGATGAGGAAAGAACACCAGTTTCCAAGGAGACACTAGACTTCCAACGGGTTATCAAGCGTTTTGATAAAAAAATCCAAGCTGCTGCAGAACCCACAGAAGAACTTAACTTTGGCACTGAAGAGAAACCCAAGAAGCTACTGATTAGCACAACGCTCAACTCTAAGGAATGCCAACAAATTGCATAATTCCTGCAAGAACAGATTCCTTCGCATGGTCCTACGAGGTCATGCTCGATTTAGACCCAAGTTTAGTAGAACACCACCTCGTCTTAGAACCCGATGCAAAGCCTGTTAAGCAGAAACTTCGCAGGATGCACCCACATACCGTCCTCCAAGTTAAAGAGGAAGTCGACAAGTTACACAAAGCCCAATTTATCCGAGTCGTTCTTTACCCTAAGTGGGTCGCCAACATAATACATGTCGCCAAGAAAGATGGCAGAGTACGGGTTTGCATCGACTTTCGAAACATCAACCAGGAATGCCCGAAAGATGACTTCCCACTTCCACACATTGACACTCTAGTCGACAACACCACTGGATATGAGATGATATCCTTTATGGACGTTTTCTCTAGATATAATCATATCAAATTAGCAGAGTCCGACCAAGAGAAGACTTCCTTCACCACACCATGGGAAACATATTGTTATGTCATTATGCCTTTTAGGCTCAAGAACGTAAGAGCCACATATCAACGTGCCATGATGGCTATCTTTCACGACATGATACATAAGTGTGTAGAAGTCTACATCGATGACATATTAGTGAAGTCCCAAATGTGAGTGGGACATGTTGAAGCGCTCCGACCAGTCTTACAAAGAGCTAAGAAATATCAGCTAAAAATGAACCCAAAGAAATGTGTCTTTTAGGTCACTTTCAAAAAATTACTCGATTTCATAGTTAGCAAGCGAGGGATCGAAGTTGACCCTGCAAAAGTCAAAGCCATCCTTGAGATGATGCCTTCCAGTAATATCAAAGAGTTACGAGGCCTAGTTGGAAGATTGTAATTCATCAGAAGATTTATCTCCCAGCATTAGGACAGATGTGGTCCTTTCTACAGACTACTTACAGGAGGAACTGAGTACAAATGGGATGATCAGTATCAGTAAGCCTTTGACAATATCAAGAAATATCTCCTTAACCTGCCAATATTATCGCCACCAGTCCTCGGAAGACCCCTAATTATATACCTTTCAGCGAACGATAAAGCAATAGGAGTAATTATGGGACAATATGAAGAAGACGGCAAGAGAGAGAAGGCTATCTACTACCTCAATAGGACGATGGTCGAATACAAATGACAATACACTTCAATGGAGAAGACTTGCCTCATGTTGGTGTGGACCTCTACCAAATTACGACACTACTTCGGAGCACATAAAATACTAGAACTAGCCCGAATGGACCCTCTGAAGTATGTATTCGAAAAGCCCGCAACATCAGGAAAGATCGTTCGCTGGCATATGCTCCTGCCAGAATTCGGTATCACTTACGTCATGTAGAAATTGACCAAAGGGCAAGCGGTCGCCGATTACCTCATAGATCTCTCACTGCCGAGTGATGAGCCCGTGTATGCAGATTTCCCCGATGACGACCTACTCACGATTCATAACGAAGAGCTTGATAAGACCTCATGGACCCTTTATTTTGATGGTGCTTTAAATCACAAAGGAAAAGCCATTGGGATAGTCCTCCTAAGCCCAGAAGGAGTTGTCATACCTAAGGCTTTTCAACTAGATTTCCCTGTCACTAACAATATCATAGAATACGAAGTCTTTACAGCTAGACTACGAGCAACACTACAGTAAGGTGTTAAACAGTTAAAAACCATTGGTGATTCCAAGCTCATGATCTCATAAGTTATAGAAGAATGGAAAACTAAGGAAAGGAGACTAATGGCATACCTAGAGACCACTCAATATTTAGTAAAGAACTTTGAAAGAATCTCTATCACGCATTCCGTAGATTAGAAAACAAGCTCGTAGATTCCTTAGCCACGCTAGCCTCGGTCATCTAAATACCCATCGGACAAATACCAAGACATTCTTCATCGAAAAGCTGACGGTACCCGCCCATGAGGTAGCATGGACCGTCAAGAGAGAATTACCCATCCTCCCCACAAGTACAGGGCCGAAAGAAGCAATCACCCCGAAAAAGCATGTCAAGATGAAAACCAAAGTCGCTATATTCAGATTTGAAAAATCACCGATCGACAATGGACAACTGTGGTATTTTGACATCTGGAACTTCTTGAAGCATCAGCACGTCCCTCCATACACCACAAAGATCGAAAGGAAGACTATAAGGAACCAATGCGCCCGATTCTACATACTCGATGAAACATTATACAAAGAGGCCTTCACTAAATGAGTACTACTACAATGCGTCACGACTGTCGAAGGGCAATACGTCATCTAAGAAGCACACGCCAGTGCCTGCGGTGCCCACTCTGATAGACGGAGACTCGCCGATCAAGTTACACGACAAGGCTACTTCTGGCAGACAATGATCAGAGATTGCCACCTCTACATCCAATCCTGCAAGTAATGCCAAGAACATGCCACACTCGTTAAAGATCCATCAGTTGCATTGAATACTATGACCTCGCCATGCTCGTTTTCGATGTGGGCCTTCAATGTCATTGGACCTTTCACAGACACCGTTGGGAACACTCACAAACACGCGTTCATACTTACAGCGACTAAATACTATACCAAATGGGCAAAATTTGAATCCTATGTCAGAATCACCGCTTCAACACTTGTAGAGTTTATCATTTAAAATATCATCACCAGGTTTGGAGTACCCAAGATGTTTGTCATCGACAGCGGACCATAGTTCATCATGGAGAAGACGAAGAAGTTATGCAAGAAGTACAACATCGATCTACGCCACTCATCACCGTTCTACCCTCAAGGCAATGGACAGGCAAAAGATACAAACAAAATGCTGATTCGAATCCTAAAATGTACAGTAGAAATAAGCAATAGAGTCGATTGGCCTGAATGAGTACCAGAAGCACTCTGGGCCTATAGGACCTCTATTCGTATGGCCACTGGCCAAACTCCCTACCTCCTTACCTACGGGATGGAGGTAGTCCTATCATATGAGATATAAGTGTCATCTTTAAGAATTCAACTCGATGATGAGCTATCCTTAGACGAGAGGAGAATTACCCTACTCACACAGCTAGAGCAGCTCGATGAAACACTTCTAAGGGTAGCTGATAACGCTTAAGTATATCAAAGGAGAGTGGTCAAGGCTTATGATAAGAAAGTTCTTGAACGAACCTTTAATATTGGAGAATTAGTCTTCAAGAAAATCATGCCTTCCAAGCATGCTCATCCGAAAGAAAAACTGAAACCGAACTGGGAAGGCCCTTATGTCATAATAGCCGCATACCCTGGAAATGCCTACAAACTGGCGAACCGAGATGGGGAAGAACTCCCTATCCCTTAGAATGCCATGTACCTTAGAAAATATTACCCTTAGCCCTGTGATTGTCATATCCCGTGGTTAAATACTTATACATATCACCCCCGTGGTCGTCGCGACCCATTCACTGGTCATACGCCTTCAATTCCCAGAATATCCTTAAGACCTCTGAATTATTGCTCACCTTTTCTCACTCGAGTAATATGATTAAAGGACTAGTGACCCATCTAACCTCATTCAAAAGCATAAGTAACACCCGATCCTCATTTCCCTTCCCCTGCCATTGGAGGAGACGTTAGAGCAAAAAAAATGAAGATGTTAGGTTTAATCAAAACTAATTATTCGTATGCTAGCAAGATGCTTTCAAGAATACATACATCAAAAATTTTGAGTGAGAGCATTACGATGAATGAACAAGTTAATGAGCTCAAGGAAGCATAAGCAGACCGTGAGAACATTCCTAGTAACATTACTAGAAGTGTATAAGCATGCTGTGAGGGCACCCCTGATGTCCCCATACTACTAGATGTCGTCGTAAGGTGGCGGGAGGAGGACAAACTCCTGCTAACCATAGACTGTGAGATTTTGATGGTACCAAAACATGACGAAGAGCTCAATCATGGCATCCCATATCCCCTCTAGGAAAAAAAAGATTGTTACTTATCCCTTTTGGGAAGCATTAGATACAAACTATTCCCCGCATCACTGAGCCTTACCTCCCTCTTCTATTTTTATTTTGGACTATAAATCCAAAGCCTTACAGGATACTCCTAGAAATAAAACTGAAAATTGATGAATGATAACTGATGCAATCACCTACTATACCTACCATACTTCTCCCTAATAACCACGTGATAGAATAACCACCACCCTAGGATAGACCCTCGTATACTACTGACCTAATCAAAGAGACCTCCCTGGTTCGATGACAGTACCGATCAACTTTTCTTCAAAACTAACTCACCAAAAACCCATGACTGCTTATAGACCCAAAGTGCTCATCTCGAAACCTAGAAAAGCTCCATTGCATCTTGACGCTGGGGCATTTTTTTGGGTTAGAAGAAGAATCATATCAGAAGCGTCGGCTTGTCTACAAAGAAGATGAGGAACGACAAAGTTACCATTCGGAAAGTGCTACCGAAAATACCATACTATCAATCCTACCATGCTCCTACACTGGGGCATTTTTATTTTATTGTTTTGTTATTATTTATATCTTAGCTATTTTCTTTCCCTGTTGCATTATTGTCATTTCAAAAAAAAGAAAGAAAAAAAAAAGAAGAGAAAAAAAAAGAGCACATGTCCATCTTTTGCTACCAGACTCCAGTCTGAGACACTTACCCCCTTGATAACTAGCAAGGGGGAGAACAAAAACTACTGACAGCATTACTCTCAGATATGCAGATACGAAGCAATCTTCAACCATCATCGGGCCAGCTCAGGAAGCATCCAAGTCCCAATGACAGTCACTGGCACTAAAGCAACTAAAAGAGCAAAAGTAGATGTAAGAGGTAACTAAAAGAAAAGGAGCCAATCAGGTACATCTAAATCAAAAATCTCTTTATGTATGTCAAAATCTTTTCATTTCTTTTTACACTTATCACCGGGGGCATCCCCCCTATATATACAACACACATACAATGAATACAAAATAAATATACACACACCCTTACTCCCTATGCTGCCGCTGGGATGGATGAGCACCGTTGTCCCCGGTATCATCATCTTGGAGGTCTACAGACTGGTTCTCTGAAAACACAGTCCCAACACCCAGAGTCCTCAGAACCTCTAAACGATGAGGCCAAGCTACAGAACCTCCCTCACTCATCTGGCTAACAGACCGCCTCGATCGAGAATGAGGAGGATACCCCACAAGAATATCACGAACGGTCGAATCCCTATGAGCATCATCCCTGACACGATCATGTGACGTGTGATGAGACTGCCCAGCCAAGGAACCCGTAGCCCTCGACTCCGAGCCATCAAGCTAACTAACCAACATACGCACCCCTCGCTCACTTCTCGTCAGACGATATTACAACCGATCTAGGGACACCTGCATCTCCGCCTGCATAGTCCAACGCGCCACCTCCAAAGCCTCAGTCTGAGTCCTCTATGTAGCCATTATCTCAATAACAAGGTCCTCACGACTCTGCGTCTCCCCGAGGATCCGTCTCGCCTCAGGAGTGGCACGCGCTCGTGCCTCCTCTAGACGCGCCTCCTCAAGCTGACAGACCTGCATAACCACACCAAGTCAAAAGAAAACTAATATATATACATTAACAAAATGAGAAACTTTGAAAAGGAAGGGATTATACCAAATCTAGCCTCTCCTCCAGGAGTCGCCTAGCAATCTCAGCCGTTACTGGATCAGCAGGAGGCACGGAAGGAACAGCGAACGTAGGCGGCTGCAACAAGAATAAATAAATACATCAGAAAAATACTATAATGACAAATAAACCATGAACACAATAACTAAAACATACTTGAGTAGGGATAGGAACAGACTTCTGAAGGGGAGCCTCGGGAGCAGAGTCCAAAACAACCTGCATAAAGAATCAAACAAACCAACACAAGACATGTCAGAACAAAATGAAAATGAAATAACTTAAACAGAATTACACCACACCAGAAATTATACCTGACTCTTTGGGCATAGAGAGGCAGCAGTCGCCTCCCTCGTCTGAAGATCCTCGGCAACCCGACGCTGAAATACAACGTAATGTTAGTAAACTACTAAGAAAGCAAGACAACTATACTCGACAAACTAATGCAATGATACAAACAAGATAAAAGATTAAATGAAACTCACCCAATGATCTAGCTCGGCCCAAAGCTGAGCCATCGCTGGATCCTCCCGACTAGAGGAAGCAACTGAGGATGGATCAAATGTCCAAACGGGACCTCCAGCAGCGAGCTCGGCTCTCCACGAATAACAATAAACACATCAGTTGGCAAGCTCACAATGCTAATAATTAATAAAACCATTTTTGTAAAGACACTTACCAATCGATCAACCTCAAAACGTAGGCGGCCCTCCACCTGGCCAACCTCAGCTTGGCGTATAGACATCCAACCCGCTGACGAGCAACCTCACCCTCCCTCTCAGACTATCCAAAATAAAATAAAACGAGACACCACAACCATGTCAGAATGACCAGAAGACCAATTCCATATAATATAAAAAAAACATAAATTAACTCACCTGGAGTCGTCGAGTCTCCACTAGCTGAGCCCCCAACTCATCCTCCACTGCCCTATCCTGAGCAACTGAGGAGGCTAAGGAGTGCAGCATCTCCTCATCTGGATGAGGAGCACACTCCATCCGCTCCATCGCCCTATGGAGGGTGCCTAATGCCCCCCGTATGCTCGCGATGAGATGGCCCTGCTCCAACGCAGCCAACCTCTCCCTTCAAATCAACGCCAACTCCAGCCCACCGATTGCGAAAGAACCACTCCCATGAAAGGGATGTGTGAAGAGACGGCCACCACCCAATGCACTAAACCACCGCACATACTTCCAGGCGTCTACCTCATCACGCGCCCCTGTAACCCTGGTCCCCCCAACTCTAAAATCTGCTATCTGAAGCGTCATCCGCTCCCCAAAGTTTCGGCCAGGGGGGTCGGTCATCCACTCCACCATTCTGTGGCAAATCTCTGGAGGGACTCCCTGAGCAAGCCCCAGCTGTCGTACCACTCAAGATGTGTGGATCTTCTCCACCCTCTTAAAACAATGGACCCATATGTCCACAGCAAAGAAGGGCCGGCCAGACTGAATCACTAGCACGCCGACATCCTCCTCATCCTCATAGGGCCTCCAAATCATCTACAACCAAACAAACAAGTCAACCCTTGATGAAGCCGTGGATCCTGAAAGACCGAAATAAAATAAAGTAAAACATATGCATGACGATCTATACCTGCCCCGCGTGCATATCCTCAAAGAGACCGCGCGCGGTCTGAAGATCCGAAGACCAACGGCGACCCCTTAACGCCTCCCTCCACACATGCATCCACGAAAATGTGAACCTCACCTCCAACAAAACCCCCGGATGAAGAAAAGCGAAGTGATCAGATGCCCAAAATTAGAAAACAAAATAGAAAAAACGCTAAGTGGATGCTACTATAAAAAAAAAAAAGAAACAGAGAAACTATGACATTAAATCCAACTAATCTGCTAAAAAGTTTAAATGAATAAACAAGCACGACAAAAAAAAAACATGCCTCTTTATTTATAACTCAAAAATTTTACAAGTATCACCGGAGGCATACCTCTTAAATTTACAACCCAAAACGAAAACCTAAAACTCTAACCTACAACCTAAAACGAAGATTGGGATCAAAACTGAGACGAAGCGAGGAGCAAATTCCACTCGGAGCGTCCAATCTGAGACTTCAGGGAGAATTGGTTGGGAAACACATCCCTCCACTTTTTACTCCTCCCGAATTGATCCCCATGTCCCACCAAGACTTACCCAGCACGCAGTCAAAGAAAGGGAGAATCCCCAGGTCCCATCGCGACATCATTTCTCCTAAGATATCACATCACAACTGCCAAGCCCTACCACAACAGACCTGAAGAGAAGAAATCTCCAAAGTTCCCTCACGACACTACGGCGCTACCAGACCATACAAGCTACTTACAATCCAGGTAAGTACTAACCACTTTCTTTTTTACTCGATATTCCTCGTAAATATATAGTTCGCTATGATTAAGTCAAATGTTCTCAAAACCCGTCTCTCTCGACTCGCGAATCACTATAGTCCTCCCATAAGAGACAAACATCAGTACTCGCTGAGAAGGTTAGACGGAGTATCCGGCATGCCAATTATCGTCTTGACAACAACAATAATGGTTGGGTCCACAAATCTTGTACCGGTGGATCTGCTCAGCGACGTCTCAGAAGCCACGCTTTTTGTCGTTTTACCATCGGATTGATCTTAAGTTAAAATTTCTAAAATTTTAAAATTCCTAAAATTTCAAATTTTTAAAACTCTCAAAATTTTAAAATCCCCTTACCAAAAAAAAACTAAAAAAAAGATAAAGAAGAAAGACGAACAAAGCAACAAGATAAATAGACCCAACTCACCTTTCTGTAAATAAAAAAAAAAAACTAATTAAGCGCCCCATCACCCGCGCACAATAAATTACACTTAAACCTGACCTTTAAATCCTAAGACCCCTGAACTCGCAATCAAGTGGATATCCCACTGTGCAGAATTGGATCAAGCGCACACTCCACTGCGTAGAATCATTTGTTCAGACACATTAGCACTAGAATTCCTAACTTACAGGCTAACCCCTGAACTCACAATCAAGCGCATAACCCACTGCGCAGAATTGGATCAAGCACACACGCCACTACGTAAAATCATTTATTCAAACACATTAGCACTAGAATTCCCAACTTAGAGGTTGACTCCAGATGAATCAAGCGCACGCGCCACTGTGCAGAATTCAATTGAGCACACCTCACAGACCCCCACATCAATTACCACCCCAAACTAGCCATTCCCCTGGGAAACTGAATATTGAGTATATTTAATCTAAGAATTTATAAACACTTATTAGAAAAGGAATGCCTAACGCGCATTGGTGTAAGCAATGATGCGCCCGGGCTGTCATGACTTGCAAAAGCCTTCGATACTACATGATACTTCATTTTATTATTATCGGTCCCTAGACCTTATATTGGACATTTGATTGACGCCCTAATACCTCGATTGCATAAAATCTCTCTGTTAGCTAGCGCCATGCGACGAAATGCACCATGCACCCATAAACTCAGAATGTGCCCTTCGATAGCTACCATTTGCCCTTCGAATGCTCTATTTTAGCTTACACTGATAGATAAAAAAGCCAAGAATGTCATGTCAGCATCCCCAATTCACATTTGTGATTTCCTAAGAAAAATGAGAAGACACCTCAAATGAGGGGTGTCTACTTCTTCGACGCGTTTTTACTTCGCAAGAGTGCGCCGAAGAGGGGCATCTGTAGACACCCCCATTTTTCCCTCTTGAAATATACAAATTTGTTCAGTCAACCTTTGACCTCATGCCCTAATATGGGATCATATACTGAAACAATAGTATATGGCTGGACACAGGCTGAAACAATAGTTCTGTGGCTTAGGCCTCATACCCCCGACGTGGGAACCATGAACTAAAATAATAGTACATGGCTGAACATAGGCTGAAGTAATAGCTTTGTGGCTTAGATCCCGACGTAGGGAGACTATATACTAAAACAATAGTATATAGTCAGAATGCAGACTGAAATAATAGTCTTGCATTTCCGACCCTTTTACCCTCATATGGAACCATGCACTGAAACAATAGTACATGGCTGAACACAGGATGAAATAGTAGCTCTGTGGCTCAAATCCTGACATAGGGAGACTATATACTAAAACAATAGTATATAGTCGGAATGCAAACTGAAATAATAGTCTTGCATTTCATACCCTTTTGCCCTCATATGGGACTATATGCTGAAACAATAGTATATGGCTGAACACAGGCTGAACAATAGTTCTGTGGCTCAGGCCCCATACCCCTGACATGGGAAATATGCACTAAAACAATAGTACATGGCTGAACACAGGTTAAAATAATAGGTCAGTGGCTCAGATCCCGACGTAGGGAGACTATATACTAAAATAATAGTATATAGTCAAAATGTAGGCTGAAACAATAGCCTGACATTTCAAGCCCGACCTGGACCTGAACAACCCCGAATTAAGCACCTAAAACCAAGCGCTCAATTTGATTGCATGCCAAATCACAAGCGCGCAATCAGTCCCTTCTTAGACTAGACTTTCTTTTCCTCAGACCACCTCGAGACTCGATCACGCGCCTAAAATGAGACTCGCCATCGGATTGAGCGCTACATCACCAGCGCCCGATTGGTCTACGTCCGGCCTAGCCTCACCATCCTTGACCCCTAAGTTTCCTTGATTAAGCACTTCAAGAGTGGCGCTTAATTGGATTATGCAGCCCAAAATGGGCGCGCAATTAGTTCTAATGCTATTAGGACTAGGAAACTTGCTGAGCAAGTCAGTCGGTCGCTCACTGACTCGGTGACCAATCCAAAGAGATTAAGCACCAGGAACCTGGCGTGCAATTCGATTAAATGCCTAAAACATGGTGTTTAATTAGAGAAAAACCTATAAAATATTTTTTCTTAATTCGCCCAGGAAGAGGCTGGACAATTTTCGAGAGAGAACAGATTTTTTTTTGGGATTCCGAAATCAGAAAACTCCAAGAACAAACACATAGAGAACCATAACCATGATTTCAAAATTCAAGCATAGAATCTTCGAGGTTTCTCTCCACAGCCTCGGTCCTAGGTAAAAATATTAGTTTTAGACTTAGGATCTTTCTCTTATTTTAATTATTAATTTTCAGTCTTAGACTGTAGCACCCTTTTTAGACCGCAACTTTTTATATCTGGTTCTAGTTCTCCGAATTTAGAACCAATCCTTAATCCGGCGGTCTAATTTACCGATCCTAGGCTTTAATTTTATTCTAAAATCTCAATTTCCAGTCCTATCATTAATTTATGGTTCTAGTCCTTGGATTCTAGAACCAGTCTTTAATCATACGGTCTGATTTTTTTATTTCAAACTCCAATTCAGTCCTAGAAATTTAAATTTTATTTTAATTTCTTAGTTTAATATTTCTCAAAATCCTAAATATTATTTTAGTTTCTGTAATTCTAGTTTCTTAATTTAATCCATAATTACAGTCCAAAATCAATTTTGAAAAATCCCAAAATACTATTTTATAATCCTAAATCCAATTTATATTTAAATCTCAGCCACCATATTTGCCCAAGGGAGCTTATGGAGGGTACTCGGGAACAAGGCCAACCTCCTAAGCATAGCCGGCCCAAAACTACTTTTTTTTAGAATTATTTAGTTACTTTAATTAGGGTTAGAATATCAGTTCCATAATTTCTTCTTAGAATTTTAGTATAGTTAATTTACATGCTTTATTTTAATTAGATCTTTAGAATAATTGCTTCGATTAGAACTTCAATAAAATTAGCTCCCTTATTTTAGTTAGATAATTCTAGCATAGTTAATTCCTCGCTTTATTAGATCTCAGTATCATTAATCAGTCCTTTTATTTTAATTAGAATCTTAGTATAATTAATTTATTGCTTTGATCATAATTCTAGTCAAATCAATTCCTTTATTTTAATCATAATTTAGTATAGTTAATTTCTTGCCTTAATCATAATTTTAGCAAAATTAGTTTATTTGCTTTAACTAGAATTTTAATAAAATTAGTATATTTGCTTTAATTAGAGTTTTAGTTTAATTAATTCCCTATTCCGATTAGAATTCTAGTAGGACTATTATAATTGCTCTAGTTAGAATTTCAGTCGATTATTATATTCACTTTAATTAGAATTCCAATACAATTAGCATACTTGTTTTACTTAGAATTTTAGTATAACTAGCATGCTTGGTTTAATTAAAGTTTCATTAAAATTAATACACCTACATTCCTAGTATAAGTAGGAGACCGACGTTAATTGGACTTTTAGTAATATTAGGATGCTATATCAATTAGATTCCTAATAGAATTAGAATACCAGATTAAATCAACTATAATAAATTCCCACACAACTAAACTCGCAACAGAATTGGGGAGTCTAAACTGATCAGAACTATAACAATAACGAGAAATAAAAGAGAAAATTAAACTATCTAAATTATAAGAAAAGACATAGCTGCTGATATTCGCAGGTGGACGATTCAGTAAAGAAGTAACCCACACCCGCTATAAAGCGTGATCATTGACGTGTTGTAGCGTCGTTAAATACTTGCAGCTAGTGATTGCAACAAACTTCCTTTATTTCTATTCTTTTAAATGTTGCATCGCTAGAGTCCACTTGGACAGAATTGGAGCCACTAATTCAACGGGGACCGAGAGGAACCCAAAAAAAGTGTGCACCAACAGATCTGTCTGTCTCTCATCATAGGTATGTGTGTTAGTCTTATTGTCATTATTTTTTTATTGCTTGTTGTTCTATTTGATAGGAGCCCCCACAGCTAGCTATCAGCTTAGCATGAACTGAGTCTCATACTTGGTATCGTGCCTTACTGGGGTTTCAGTGGGCGTGGTTGGTGTCTTTTGACTTTGGGCCGATCCTGGAGTTTGAGCCCTTTCAGGTCGATCGTGGTCTGATTGTGATGATCCTGGAGAGGTGGAGGGAGAAGCATCAGGTGCTTCTCTTTCCAATTGGTATGTTGTTGCCGACTCTGGAGGACTAAGTCTGCATTACTGGCCTTCATTTTGAGGGTGAGCTGATCACAGGGCGGATGGTAGGAGAGTATTTGGCGACGTGTGAGGAGATTTTGGGTGTACCGTATAGATCGAGTGGATCGGGGCCGGCTGTAGTTCGAGTCACTTGGTTCTTCGATACATTTGCCAGTGGCTTCATCCCTCTGAGGCGTCATTTGAAGTCGAGGACGTCTTATTAGGTGCGTTGCGTGGCGTTGGCGGGTCCCGTGGTTGAGCCAGGGTTGGCTACGGATAGGGTGCTTCGAGCATTCTTGATGCACTTCCTTGGTGCAGTGCTCTTTTCTTCTTCAACTCGGGGATGCGTCATCGGGCTGTTTTTTATGGTTCTCAGAGACTTGGATCGAGTCCCTACTTACGCGTGGGGTGTGGTCGCATTGGCGCATCTCTATGAGCAGCTTTATCATCAGGGATGAGGTGTCGCGACGATCCAAGGTTTCCTTCCCTTCCTCCAAGTGAGTTTTAATTAGTTGGTGTTATGACATTTTTATTTTCTTGGTCTTTTAATGGTAGCTATTTAGCATTTCTTTTTTTCTATTTTCTAGGTTTGGGCATACGATCATTTTGCTTTTCTTCGTCTGGGGGTTCCATTGGAGGTGGCATTCATGTTTTCGCGAATGCATGTGTGGAGGGCAGCGCTGTGAAGTCGCCGTTGGTCTTCGGATCTTCAGATCGCGCATGGTCTTTTTGAGGACATGCATGCGGGGCAGGTATATACCACTGTATGCACATTTTGTTTCATTTTATTTTAGGTTTTTAGGATCTAAGGTCTCATCGATGGGTTGACTTGCTTGTTTGGTTGTAGGTAATTTGGAGGCCCTACGAGAATGGGGAGGATGCCGGCATGCCAGTGATTCAGTCTGGCCAGCCTTTCTTTGACATGGACATATGGGTCTATTGTTTTGAGAAGGTGGAGTGGATTCACCTATCTCGGGTGGTGCGGTAGCTGGGCCTCGCTCAGGGAGTCCCACTGGAGATTCGCCACAGAGTGGCGAAGAAGATGATCGGCCCCCCTGGCCAAAACTTTGCAGAGTGGATGACACTTCAGATGGATGATTTTAGGGCTAGGGGGACCAGGGTTATGAGGGTGTGTGACGAGGCAGACGTCCAAGAGTTTGTGAGACGGTTTAGTGCATTGGGTGGTGGGCGCCTCTTCACACGTCCCTTCCATGGGAGTGGTTCTTTCGTGGTCGATGGGCCTAAGTCGGCATCGGCAATGAGGGAGAGGTTGGCCACGTTAGAGCAGGGCCATCTCACAGCGAGTGTGTGGGGTGCATTAGATGCCCTTCACAGGGCGATGGAGCAGATGGGGTGCGCTCCTCGTCCTGATGAGGAGATGCTGGGCTGCCTTGCCTCCTCTGTTACTCAGGCTAGGGGAGCGAAGGATGAGTAGGGGGCTCAGCTAGCGGAGACTAGACAGCTCCTGGGGAGTTGATTTATTAGTTTAATTGTTTATGTGTTATACTGACGTTCTAATATAGTTGTGTGTTTTTTTCTTTTAGTCAATCTGAGAGGGAGGCTGAGGTCGCCAGTCATGTGGCGATGATCAAGTTGTTAAGCGGTCAGTAGCAGGCCGGCCGAGAGGTGGAGACCAACCTACGAACTGAGATTGATTGATTAGTAAGTGTCTTATTTAGATTTATTAGTTCATGGTATTTTATGGGTTCTGACTAGTTTCGACGCATTTGTCGGTGTTTGTAGAGGGCAGAGCTTGGTGCTGGAGGTCTCGCTCTGGCATTTGATCCATCTTCAGTTGCTTCCTCTAGTCGGGAGGATCCAGCGATGGCTCAGCTTCAAGCTGAGCTGGAGCATTGGATGAGTTTCTTCTTTCTTTTGACTTGTTTGTATAATTGTAGTAGTTCGTTGGGTGTTATTATTTCACTTTCTTAATAGTTTACTAATATCGTGTGGTATTTCAGCGTCAGGTTGTCGAGGACCTTCAGACGAGGGAGACGACTGCTGCCTCTTTACGCCCTGAGAGTCAGGTGTAGTTTCTGGTTTGGCATAATTCAGATTAGATTATTTATTTTATTTTGTTCTAACACATCTTGTGTCATTTGTTTTTTGTGTGCAGGCTGTTCCGGACTCTGCTCCTGACGCTCCCCCTCAGGGGTCTGCTCCTATCCTTACTCAGGTATGTTTTAGTTATTGTGTTTACGGTTTATTTCTCATTGTAGTGTTATCTAATGTATTTGTTTACTCATGTTGCAGCAGCCTACGTTTATTGTTCCCTCTGTGCCTCCTACTGATCCAATGATTACGGCGACGGTTGAGCGACTCTGGAAGAGAGGCTAGTTCTGGTATTATTCTTTCCTTTTCAAAGTCATTTTTCTTATGTTCACATATATGTATTGGTTTTTTTTTACTTGACATGGTTATGCAAGTTCGTCAGCTTGAGGAGGCGCATCTAGAGGCAGCGTGACCGCACACCACTCTTGAGGTGAGGCGGGTCCTCGGGGAGACGCAGAGTCGCGAGGACCTGCTCGTTGCGATGATGGTTGCACAGACGACCCGGACTGAGGCGCTAGAGGCAGCATGTTAGACGACGCGGGCAGAGATGCTGATGTCTCTGGATCGGCTGCAGTATCGTCTGATGAGGAGTGAGCGGGGAGTGCGCAGGTTGGCTGGTCAGTTCAATGGATCGGAGTCGAGGGCTACGGGTTCCTCAGCTGGGCAGTCTCATCATACGTCACGCGATCGTGTCAAGGGTGATGCTCGTGAGGATTCTATCATTTGTGAGGTTCTCACGGGGTATCCTCCTTGTTCTCGATCGAGGCAGTCTGTTAGTCAGACGAATGAGGGGGATTCTGTAGCGGGGCCTTGCCGTCTAGAGGTTTCACGGACTCTGGGTGTCGGGATTATATTTTCAGAGGACCAGTCTGCGGACCTCCGGGCTGATAATATCGGGGACAGCGGTGATCGGCCATCCCAGCGGCAGCGTAGGGAGTAGGGGTGCATGTGTATTTTATCCATTACGTGTGTGTTGTATATACAAGGGATATGCCCCCGGTGACAAATGTAAAGAAAATTTTGATATATATATATATATATATAGATTTTTGGTTTAGATGTACCTGATTGGCACCTTGTCTTTTGATTACCTCTTGCATTTGTCTTTTACTTTTTAGTTTCTTTAACACCGTCAACCGTCATCGAGACTTGGATGCTTCCTGAGCTGGACTGGTGGTGGTTGAAGGCATGTGTCTCAGACCGAGGTCTGGTAGTAAAAGATGGATACGTGGTCTCTCTCTCTCTTTTTTTCTCTCATTTTCCCCTTCTTTTTTTTGAGAATGAAAATAATATAACATGGAAAGCAAATAACTAAGATAGAAATAATAACAACAATAAATAAAAATGCCCCAGTGTAGGAGCATGGTAGGATTGGCAGTATAGTGTCTTTGGCAGCATTCTCCTAGCGGTAACTTCGTTATTCCTCATCTTACTCGTGGATGAGCCGACACTTCTGAGGTGATTCTCATTCTGACCAAAAGAATGCCCCAGTGTCTAGATGTAATGGAGCTTTTCTGGGTTTTAGATGAGCACTTTGGGTCTATACGAAGTCATGGGTATCTGGAGAGTTAGTTCTGAAGAAAAGCTTATTAGTATTGTCATCAAATTGGGGGAGGTCATTTTGATTAGGTCAGCTATGTACAGGGGTCTACCTTTGGGTGGTGGTCATCCAATCCCGTGGTTATTAGGGAGAAGTACAATTGGTATAGTAAGTGATAGCATCAGTCATCATTCATTGGTTTTCGGCTTCATTCCTAAGAGTATCCTGTATGGCTTCAGGTTTATCGTCTGAAAACAAAACAAAAAGTAGAAGAGGGGGTAAGGCTCAGTGATGTGGGAAATAGTTTATATATAATGCTTTCCAAAAGGGATGAGTAACAATCTTTTTCTCAAAGGGATACGGGATGCCATGATTGAACTCTTCGTTGTATTTCGGCACCATCAAGATCTCACATTCTATGATTAGCAGGAGTTTGTCCTCCTCCCACCACCTTACGACGATATCTAGTAGTGTGGGGACATTAGAGATGCCCTCGCAGCTTGCTTATACATTTCTAGTAAAGTTATTAGCGATGTCCTCACGGCCTGCTTATGCTTCCCTAAGCTCATTGACTTGTTCATTCATCGTAATGCTCTCACTCAAATTATATATATATATATATATATACATATATATATATATTTTTTTTTGAAAGCATCCTGCTAGTGCAAGAATAATGAGTTTTGATTAAACCTAGCATCTTCATTTTTTTTTTGCTCTAACGTCTCCTCCAATGGCGGGGAAGGGAAATGAGGATCGGGTGTTACTTATGCTTTTGAAAGAGGTTAGGTATATCACTAGTCCTTCGATCAAATTGTCCAAAATAAGAAAGCGGGCGATAAATTAGAGGTCTTAAGGATATTATAAGAATTGATGACGTACGACCAATGAATGGGTCATGACAAATACGAGGGTGATAAGTATAAGTATTTAACCATGGGATGTGATGATCCCAGAGCTAAGGGTAGTATTTTCTAAGGGATATGGCGTTCCAAGGGCTAGGGAGTTCTTCCCCATCTTGGTTCGCCATTTTGTATGCATTCCCAGGGTATGCGGCTGTTATAACGTAAGGGCCTTCCCAGTTCGGTTTCAATTTTCCATTCGGATGAGCATGCTTGGAAGGCATGATTTTCTTTAAGACTAATTCTTTAATATTAAAGGTTCGTTCGAGGACTTTCTTATCGTAAGCCCTGGCCACTCTCCTCTGATATACTTGAGCATGATCAGCTGCCCTTAGATGTGTTTCATCGAGCTATTCTAGCTGTGTGAGTAGGGCAATTCTCCTCTCATCTAAGGATAGCTCATCATCGAGTTGAATCCGTAAGGATGATACTTGTATCTCATAGGGTAAGACTGCCTCCATCCCATAGGTAAGGAGGTAGGGAGTTTGACCAGTGGTCGTACGAATAGAGGTCCTATAGGCACAGAGTGCTTCCGATAGTCATTCAGGCCAGTCGGCTCCATTGTTGGTCTCTACTGTGCATTTCAAGATTCGAATCAATGTTTTGTTCGTAGCTTCTACTTGTCCATTGCCTTGGGGGTAGAACGGTGATGAGTGGCGTAGATCGATACCGAACTTCTTGCATAATTTCTTCATCTTCTCTGCGATGAACTGTGGTTCGTTGTCGGTGACAAACATCCTGGAGACTCCAAACCTGGTGATGATATTCCAAACGATAGACCTTACTAGTGTTGAAGCGGTGATTCTGACATAGGATTCAGCTTCTGTCCATTTGGTGTAGTATTTAATTACCGTAAGTATGAACGCATGCTTGTGAGTGTTCCCAACTATGTCTATGAAAGGTCCGATGACATCGAAAGCCCACATCAAAAATGGCTAAGGTGAGGTCATAGTGTTCAATGCAACTGATGGAGCTTTGACGAGTGCGGCGTGTTCTTGGCATTATTTACAGAATTGGATGTAGAGGTCGCAGTCTCTTATCATTGTCGGCCAGAAGTAGCCTTGTCGTGTGATTTGATCAGTGAGTCTTTGTCTACCAGCGTGGGCGCCGCAGGCACTGGCGTGTGCTTCTCGAATGATGTATTATCCTTCGGCGGTTGTGACACATCATAGCATTACTCCTTTGGTGAAGGCTTCTTTGTATAGTATTTCGTCGAGTATGTAGAATCGGGCGCATCGGTTCCTTATAGTCTTCCGTTCGATCTTCGTCGCGTATGGAGGGACGTGTTGATGCTTCAAGAAGTTCTAGATGTCGAAATATCATGACTGTCTAGCGTTGGTTGGTGATCTTTCAAATTTGAACATAGCGACTTTGGTTTCTGACTTGACGTGATTTTTCGGAGCAATTGCTTCATTTGGTCCTCTACTCATGGGGAGGACTGGTAATTCTCTCTTGACAGTCCATGCTACCTCGTGGGTGGGTACTATCAGCTTTTCAATGAAGAAGGTCTTGGTACTTTGTTCGATGGGCATTTGGATGACCGAGGCTAACGTGGCAAGGGAATCTGGGAGCTTATTTTCTAATCTAGGGATGTGTGTAAAAGAGATTCTTTCAAATTTTTTTACCAAATATTAAGCGATTTCTAGGTATGCCATTAGTTTCTTTTCCTTAGTTTTCCATTCTTCTATAACTTGTAAGATCATGAGCTTGGAATCACCAATGGTTTTTTAATTTTTTAACACCTAATTATAATGTTGCTCATAGTCCAGCGATGAAAGCTTCATATTCTGTGACATTATTGGTGACAGGGAAATCTAGTTGAAAAGTCTTAGGTATAACAACTCCTTCCGGGCTTAGGACTATCCCGATGCCTTTTCCTTTATGATTTAGAGCACCATCAAAATAAAGGATCCATGACGTCTTATCGGGCTCTTCGTTATGAATTGTGAGTAGGTCTTCATTAGGGAAATTCGCATGTATAGGCTCATTGCTCGGGAATGAGAGATCTGCGAGGTAATCGGTGATTGTTTGTCCTTTGATTGACTTCTGCGTGACATAAGTGATGTCGAATTCTTGCAATAGCATATGCCAACAAGCGATCTTTCCTAATGTTATGGGCTTTTTGAATATGTACTTCAAAGGTCCATTCGGGCTAGTACTAATATCTTATGTGCTCCGAAGTAGTGCCATAATTTGGTTGAGGCCCACACCAATGTGAGGTAAGTCTTCTCTATTGAAGTGTATTTTCGTTTGTACTCGACCATCGCCCTACTAAGGTAATAGATAGCCTTCTCTCTCTTGTCGTCTTCTTCATATTGTCTCCGAATTACTCTCATTGCTTTGTCATTCGCTGAGAGGTAGAAGATTAGTGGTCTTTCGGGAACTGGTGGCAATAGTATTGGCGGGTTAAGGAGGTACTTTTTGATATTATCAAAAGCTTGCTAACACTAGTCATCTCATTTGTATTCACTTCCTCCTTTAAGTAGTATGTAGAAAGGATCGCATCTGTCTGAATGCTGGGAGATAAATCTCCTGATGAATTGCAATCTTCCTATCAGGCCTTGTAATTCTTTGATATTGCTAAGAGGTGGCATCTCAAGGATGGCTCAGACTTTTGCAGGATCGACTTCGATCCCTCGCTTACTGACTATAAAATCAAGTAATTTTCTTGAGGTGACTTCGAAGACACTTTTTTTTGGGTTCATTTTTAACTAGTACTTCTCAGCTCTTTGTAGCACCAGTCGGAGTGCTTCAACATGTCCTTCCAGTGTTTAGGACGTCACTAATATGTCATCGACGTAGACTTCTACACATTTATTTATTATGCCATGAAAAATAGCCATCATTACACGTTGATATGTGGCTCTCGCGCTCTTGAGCCCAAAAGGTATGACGACACTGTAGTAAGTTTCTCATGGTGTGGTGAAAGAAGTCTTCTCTTAATCGGACTCTACTAATTTTATCTGATTATACCCAGAGAAACCATCCATAAAGGATAGCATCTCATGTTGAGCGGTGTTGTTGACTAGAGTGTCAATATGCGAAAGTGGGAAGGCATCTTTTGGGCATGCCTGGTTGAGATTTTGAAAGTCAATGCAAACCCATACTCTGCAGTCTTTCTTAGCGACAGGTACTTTATTAGCGACCCATTTGAGGTAAAGGATGACTCGAATGAATTTGGCTTTGTGTAATTTGTTAACCTCCTCTTTAACTTGAAGGGCGATTTGTGGGTGCACCCTACGAATTTTTTTCTTAACAGGCTTCGCATCGGGTTCTAAGACAAGACGATGTTCTATTAAACTTGAGTCTAAACTAGGCATATCTTCATACGACCATGCAAAGGAGTCAAGGTGTTCTTGTAGGACTTGTATGATTTATTGATGTTCCTTGGAGTTGAGCATTGCGCTAATCAATAGCTTCTTAGGTTTCCCTTTAGTGCTAAAGTTAATTTCTTTCATAGGTTCTGCGGCAGCTTGGGTTTGCTCGTCGAAATGCTTGATGACCCGTTGGAAGCCCTGCGCCTCTTCGGTGATTGGTGTTCTTTCTTCATCCTCAATAAGCTCATACACTATAAAATTGCTACACTGGGGATTCGATTTATGAAAGGTAGCCCTTCATCGGCATAATTTATGACTGAGAGAGCTTTTGTAAGGTGAAGGTCAAGGCTATGGATCCTTTTTCTCAAAGTCGCGAAGTATCTCATCTGGTATGATCACTGTCTTGTTGTTTAGCCTAGATGCCTTACGTCTTCGTACGGCAGATGGGATAGTAATCTTAGGAGAAAAGTCTCCTTGTTGGTCGCAAACTTGATTTGGGACGAAGGATTTCCTTTCTATTCTGGGGTTTTTTTATTTTTTTGGGTTTTGTATTTATGAGTTTTTAGGGTTTTATGCTTTTTCTATTTTTTAAATTTTTGATAGTAGATATGGTATAGGGTCAGTCACCTCAAGAGGATTTGGGAGAGTTGCTTCCTCTAACTGAGGGAGCGAGACGACTGCCAGAGCCGTTCGAGCGATGCTTTGGGAAATGTGGACTTATTCTGAATTTGTCATTTTTTTTGGAGCCCTCATCTGATGAGATCTTTTGAATAAGCGAGGTCGATGACAACAGTATCGACGTTCGGATTTCCTCTATCACATTGATTGCCTCATTTTCGAAGATGCTCTAGAGATCATAACTAATTGAACCATCCTCCTTTGTGGTATAATATGGTTGTTCTTTCCGCCAAGAGTAACCTTCTAAGAGATCCCCAAGGGTAGTGAGCTCTTTTCCCTGAACTTCATAGTATGTTATGATGCACACGCATGTTTGACAACGAGGTTGATAATGGTGAGGAATGCAGGGAGATCCCCAAGGGCATTTCCATCCTTCTGAGCTAGAGTCGAGGGTAGCATCGAGCTCATCTTCTTAATTTGTCAGTGCTTGAAGTCCTAGGCTAGCTTGCTTTGCTAACTCGAGTGCAGGGAGGTCTATCATCCTTGTTGTCACTAAGAGGTTGTCATTCTGCCTCGAGAGATTTTCAAAACATTTAGAGTTGCAGCATGTCTGGGGATGAAGGAGTGTCTAGTTCAAGTTCCTCTTCAAACTCAATGATAGCGATGTGAGTGTTTCCCCCTCGGGTCGACTAAATGACTGTTGGAATTTTCTGCTACTTATGTCGGTAGCTGAGTTGGTGGGTCATCACTCGCTTTTGTCGTTACGAGGTTGGAGTTATTGTTTCTACCATCGCGGCGTGATGGATCCAACTAGCGAAGCGTTCTAATATACTAGTGCATACCCTACAGTGGGGTTGGTATGGGTGAGCGATACAAGGGGAGTCCCATGGGCATTCCCATCCCCTAAGGCTAAGGCCAAGGCGGATGATATGCGAGCTAAGATTTTCTTATGGGGTGTCATCTTCTTCCCATGTTAAGTGTAAGTGCTCTTCATCATCTTGTAAGGAAGCTATGTGAAAATCTTTGTCATCAGTGGATTCTCAATCTCCTACTTACGGCTCGAGTTCTGGAGGTTCTTCGCTTTTCTTTTTCGTAAACTCATTAGTGCCAAACAAGGGTTTGACTCCTTCGAGTGGCTTATCAATATCGTCATTCAGATTGGTTAAATCGTTAAATGCTTTAGCCATTCATTCAATTTTTGCATCTTGGGATTTAGTGAAGGGCACTTCCTTCTGTCTCAGTACATTTGCTTTGTCATTGGTCCTATAGACGAAGTGGTCATATAGAGACCATTTTGGGGAGGTAGGGAACAATTCAGTTTGCATATTTTCCTTGGGATGACAGGTCCCACACAACCTTGCTTGTTTTTACTGAGTCCGGTGTGGGGGATGTACCCTAGTTGATACATAAGGTCACAACCTTTTGTCGCGGTTAGATTGATATTGTATAGTTTGGCGAGGTCTGGGCCAGCCTCTCTTCTCATTAATTTTTGTTAACGCGTCGGGGGAGAACTAGGAGGGGTAGGGGAACGGACTTTCGCGACGGTTGTCTTATCAGGGATTTGGGTCTTTTGAATATGGCCCATGTTCAATACGAAATCATGGGCTGTCGAAATGCTTGCCGCGTAATCAGTGTCCATCTCCTGGAGGGGTGCATCAGTGTATATACGGACAATGGACTCCTCGTACAGAAATTTAACGCATTGGTGGTATGTGGATGCGACAGCTTTCATTGACTCTAACCATTTTCTTCCTAAGATAAGATTGTACGTACTAGCAAAATCAAAAATATGAAAAGTGACGTTATTTATTATAGGTCCAAGGCGAACCTGGAATTTGATAGTTCCTTTGACAAAATGGCGCGAGCCATCATAAGCTATCAGTGATAGTGCCGAGGGCCTAACATCCTGCTCTGTGTACTCGAGCGT
Source organism: Chloranthus sessilifolius (assembly GCA_021018995.1). Lineage (NCBI taxonomy): Eukaryota > Viridiplantae > Streptophyta > Magnoliopsida > Chloranthales > Chloranthaceae > Chloranthus > Chloranthus sessilifolius. The sequence goes on from CM037587.1 coordinate 76,356,539, forward strand.
CTTCAACGTTGTGATAGGGCAGATATTGAGCCATGCTCCTATATCAACTAACGCATGGGGTACAGAGAATCCTCTAATTATAACTGTAAGGTATATGGGAGCCGCACTTTCACGGAGAGACTCTTTAGGCATTTCTACGTCTGTGAAAGTAAGTGTCGGAGGTTGTGCCATGACCGAGACAATTTGATGTAGCTCATCCAATGTTGTGTCCTCATCCACTTATGTGTCTTCAAGGTTGTGCGTTCGTGAAATCCTTTCAAGAGAAAGGCGGAGGTGAATAATTAGTTCCTGACTTAAGAATTGGGCAAGTCAGTTGTTGACCGAACCTGATATTGTTCGACATTGAGGTGCCTGTGAAGTGAGTGAAGTTCAAGGTCGGAGTGCATACTTGCGCTATGCCGCTCCAAGGTGGGAGATACTATGTGTAATCCTTTTCTTCTAAGAAAGCAGAGACCAGTGTCTCGCACAGGTCAGGATGTCTTTCTCGCTCACTTTCTTCTATATTTAGTGAACACTCAGTCTTTGTTTTATTTTCTTGGCTTGGAGTTTTTCGAGTGACACTGTCTACCCAGGCAGCAATTTGGGTTGCAGTTTGAAGAACATGGTCTCCATATTCAAGTTCAAAATCAGATGAGGGGAGTGGCAATGGTGTTGGTTTAGGATTTGGAGGGTCAAAGGTTCTTATGGGTGACTATGGAGGAATGGTCTCCGGACCCTAAAGGAATAGACTCGTATCTAAGTGAATTTCGGGTAAGGAGGCGGGCTCGACGGGGCAACGCGAGTGATCAAAGCCGAGGGGTGCGGGGGTGAAGCGACTCTCACAGGGGTAGCAGAAGTATTGGAGGGTTGGATACGAGTGATTAAGGTGGAGGGCTGGAAGGAAGATTGACCAGGGAGATCTACGGTGGTGACCTGGGCCGGCGTCCCTTGGTTGTAGTTAGGCAGGGGGTTATTAATGATTTCTAAGTTCTGTTGGGGTTGACTATTGTTAGGGTTTGGATTCCTAAGCGCTTCCCAGTCAATTTGGTTACAGTCATTCATGTCATAGATCACATCCCGGAGGACCCAGCAATCTTCTAGGTTATATCCCGCGTATCGATGGAATGCATAATATTTGCTATAGTCTAGATTTTTCGGCCATGGTCGGGATCTTTCCTGTGAGAATCAGAGGAGATTCTGAGTGTTAAGGAGAGGAAAGATTGTGGGGATCGTATCAGGCAAACGGGGACAGTGTTCTCACCTCGGCTGGTGGGGGTACGTTTATTATAATTTTATGCATGGGCCGATCAATTATGCGTGGTATTTTTGTTCTGGTAAGTGTTAGGATATTGATTTCTATTCTGGTATTGGCCCTGATTCTAGTTTTGGCTTTGGTTTTGGTTTGTATATCTTTGTTGGTTAGTGCTTTGGTTTTGGTTCGTGTACCGTTGTTGATTTTGATTTTGCCCGAAATTTTGCAGTTGGAAGTTTTCGTTCCCAGAGTTCTGTCCTTGGTTGACAATAGTGTTGACCTGTTCGGTTCTTGAGGTTCTCTTATTATTTTTTGACTTTGATTCACTAAAAGAGCCTACTTTTGATGTAACTATAGATAGGGCAAGGTCTCCGCCTTTAATGTGTTGTGTTAGTCGGGATGCTCGGGAGTGAAGTGCAGTGAAGTCGAGGCAATCACTTATGACAAGCGCTCTCTTTAACGGTTCTCTAGTGTTGTCGATGATAATGTCAACTGAGTCTTTCTTTTTCATTGAAGTGCCGATCCTAGCAACGAGTTTCCTCCATCTGGTGATGAAGTCGATGAATTCTTCATCGGATCTTTGCTTTGCCGCCATCAAATCGTTGAGCCTGACTGTCTCCTGGATCAAGTGTTTGTATTGGTCTAGGAATTGACCGACTAAATCGTCAAATATTTCTATCTTATAGAGCGGGAGTCCCGCAAACCAATCTAGAGCTTCTCCTTCTAATGAGCGTTGGAAGTAATGAATGAGAAATCCTTGATTATCGCATATGGGTCGACAATCATTACAAAAGAGGGCGAACTAATGGTTTGGATTTCCCGTGCTATTGGATTTGATAAATTTTGGTGGTTTGAATCCTATTGGTAGGTTAAACTCGACGTCCCGACAAAATTTGTCAAATCCGAATGAGTGACCAGGGCGCTCTCTCTTGGCCATGTACTCATCGAGCATCTTAGGGAGATCTTCAATTTTGATAGTGTTGTCTTTTAGAACAGCCCGCAAGCAAACCTTGTCTAGAGAGTCATCGTTGAAGAGTGTGTGAGCAGGTTGTCTCAATGGTGAGGAGCGGGCTGAAACCATGCTCGAGGTAGGCGGTGGCCTTTCCTGTCACTCTTGTTGTTCTGAATATTATTGTGACCTAATGGTCTCGTATGCAGCAGCCAATCCTTGAAGCAATTCCTCAGAGTCATCATCTCCTCTTTGTATTCGCTGAATACTGAGCTCTATAATTTGTTAAGTAGTAAGGTTTGTCCAGTGTTACCATCTCTCCCATTATGATTATTACCGGTGTGTGGGGTAGAGAAGGGATTTTCTTGATTACCAGTCATGTTAATTTCTATTTGTCGTAGGCTGGAATCGTAAAGGGATTCTTCTTCGTATAGAGGGTTGTCATGATATCCCCACAACGGTGGGTCTCCGAAACTCACTCTTCGTATACTGGACATCTCTAGTCTTTGATGAGGACTCATATATCTAAACAAACTACCAAAGAAATAATGCGATGGAAAGAGAAACAAGAAAATAAAATAAAAACAAACTACCAAAGAAAGAAAGAGTTTGCAAAAGTGTCCCATCACGATTGCTAGTCTGTTGGTGCACGCTTTTTCTAGGTTCCTCTCAGTCCCCGTTGAATCAGTGGCCCAATTTTGTCCAAGTGGACTCTAGCAATGCGGTGTTTGGATGTTGGAAATAAATAATAAAAAAGGAAGTTTTCTAGGAAGATTCCTAGTTGGTTGCGATCGCTAGCTGCAGATATTTATCGATGCTGTAGCACGTCAGTGATCACGCTTTAGAGCAGGTGTGGTACTTCTTTACTGAATCATCCGCCTGCGAATGTCAGTAGCTATGGCTTTTCCTTATAATTCAGATAGTTTAGTTTTTCTTTTCTTTCCCTGTTATTATAATTCTAATTGGTTTGAATTTCCTAATTCTATTAGGAGTCTAACGGTGTGAATTTATTATAGTGACCTGATTTAATATATTCTAATCCTATTAGGAGTCTAATTAATCTAGTTTCCTAATGTTACTAGGAATGCAAATATATCAATTCTGATAAAACTCTAATTAAATCAAGCATGCTGATTGTACTAGAATTCTAATTGAAGCAATTATAACAATTCTACTGCAATTCTAATTAAAGTAAGTATACTAATTTGACTGAAATTCTAATTAAATCAAATAAACTAGTTCTGTTGAAATTCTAATTGAAATAGAGAACTAATTTTACTAAAACTCTAATTAAAGCAAAGGAACTAATTTTATTAAAATCTAATTAAAGCAAATAAACTAATTTTACTGAAAAAGATTGAAACTATAAATTAACTATGCTAAAAAAATCCAATTAAAGCAATGAATTATTTATACTGTAATTTAATTAAAATAAAGGAACTAATTCTATTAGAATTATGATCAAAGCAATAAATTAATCATGTTAGAATTCTAATTAAAGCAATGAATTAATTCTACTAAAAATCTAAGAAAAGAAGTTTTGGGCCTGCTATGCTAAGGAGGATTGGCCTCGTTCCCGAGTACCCTCCGTAAGCTCCTTTGGACAAATTGGGTGGCTAAGATTAAAGTAAATTAGATTTTTGGATTATAAGATAGTATTTTTAGATTTTTGGAGTCGTTTTGGATTATAATTACGGATTAAATTACAAAACTAGAATTTTAGAAGACTAAATTAATATTTGGGATTTTAGAAATATTAAATTAAGGAATTAAAACTACAAATTTAAAGTCTAAGGACTGAATTCAGGTCCGAAATCAGAAAATCAGGCCATATGATTAAGGACTGGTTCTAGAAACTACGAACTAGAACCAGAGATTAATGATAAAACTGGAGATTAAGATTTTAGAATAGGATTAAAGTCTAAGGTCGGTGAATTAGGCCGTCAGATTAAGGACTGGTTCTAGAAACTAAGAACTAGAACCTGATATTAGAAATTACGATCTAAAAAAGGGTGCTACGGTCTAAGACTGAAAATATTTTATATTAGCAATTAAAACTAAGAAAAATCCTAAATCTAAAGACTAAAAAAACTACGGTCAGAAACTAAAGACTAAATTCTTACCTAAGGTCGGGGCTACAGAGAGGAATCTCAAAAATTTGAAGCTTGAAAATCGAAATCATGGTTGTGTTTCTCTATGTGTTCGTTCTCGGAATTCTCCGATCTCGAAATCCCAAAACTTCTTCAAAAAAATCCCTTCTCTTTCCAACCTCCCTGGGTCAGATTAAAAAAATATCTTTTATAGGGTTTTTTCTAATTAAATGCCCTATTTCAGGCATTTAACTGAATTGCGCATCAATTTTTCGGTGCTTAATCACTTTGAGTCGGTCACCGACTCAGTGAGCGACCGACTGACTTGCTCAGCAAGTTTCCTAGTTCTAATAATGTTAGGACTAATTGCGCACCTCGGGTGGAGTGCGCAATCCAATTAAGCGTTTCTTTCAAAGCGCATAATTGAGGAAGCTTGGGGGTAAAGGACTGTAAGACTAGGTCGGGCATAAGCCAATTGCGCGCCGATGGTGGGGCGCCCAATCCGATCGTGGGTGTCGTGATGGGCGCGTGATCGAGTCTCGAGGTGGTATGGGAAAGGAAGTTTGCTCTGAGAGGAGACTGATTTCACATGTATGGTTTAGCGTGCAATCGAATTACGCACGTGGTTTTAGGCGCATAATTCAGGGCTGTCCGAGTCCAGGTTGGGTCTGAAATGGCAGACAATTGTTTCAGCCTGCATTTGAACTATATACTATTATTTTAGTATATAGTCTCCCTACGTCAAGATCTAAGCCACAGAGCTATTTTTTCAGCCTGTGTGCAATAATGTATTATTGTTTCAGTGCATGGTTCCCACATTAGGGTCATGGGGCCTGAGCCATAGAGCTATTATTTCAGCCTGTGTTCAGTCATATACTATTATTTCAGTATATGATCCCAATTAGGGTTAGGGAGTCTGAAATGTCAAACTATTGTTTCAGCCTACATTTCGACTATATACTATTGTTTCAGTATATAGTCTCCCTATGTCGGGATCTGAGCCACAGAGCTATTGTTTCTGCCTGTGTTCAGCCAAGTACTATTGTTTTAGTGCATGGTTCTCAATTTAGGGTCATGGGGCCTGAGCCAAAGAGCTATTGTTTGAACCTGGTCCAACCATATACTATTGTTTCAGTATATGGTCCCACATAGGGTTGTGAAACTTTCAAAGAAGGTAAGTCCTTTCCGAAAAGTCACGGGAGAGGTCAAAGGTTGACCGAATAGATTTGTATATTATGAGAGGGAAAAATAGGGGTGTCTACACACGGGTAAAAAGGGAGCTTGTACGGACCAGGTGAAAACATTAAAAGGTACCTGAGATAAATATGCATACCCATGGATGTAGTGGAAACCCGAAAGGGCGCTACAGGTAAGGGCGATGATGAGCATGGCAAAACCCCATCTTGGGCGCCCTGAGTAGAAAAAAAAAAAAAAAAACAAAAAAAAAATCACCAGTTAATCCCTTGGTCACATACAAATTACATGGTCGCCCATTGAGCCGCTCATGTTAGCTCAAATCAAGTCTTAACCACGAATATCTTCATAACTGCACAGTCAAACGTATGACCCAAGGTAAGGATAAAAGGTTGATTCAATCCAAAGGGATGAACATTCCGACCTTGATAAAAATTATGAGCCTCACTCAGGTTCGACCGCATGAACGGGTTCGACTATGCTCAAAATGGGACCCACTACTTCGCCTCATTGATTAAGGCATCAAACAAAAAAAGAAGAAAAGAAAGAAAAAATAACAAAAATAAAAAATCCAAAAATACATACTCCTTTTTATGTCCATGTACATATTCGCAGTATCATACTTTCATCACAAAGAAAAGAGAGAAAAAGGAAAATCCAAAAAAAAATATCCAAAAATATAAGTCTTGAAAAAAAAATGTGGAGGTAAAAGTTTGCTTCTTCTGTTAATTAGGATGCATATTCGTTATCTAGTTTGCTTCTTTTGTTAATTAGGATGCATATTCGTTAACAAAAAAGGGACTGACATTTTCTTGAGTGTGCAGGAACATCAAATGGCCCAAAGCCTCGAGGCAGACAACCTCTCGGCAATGGGCAGAGTAGAGGAAGCATCTCCCAACTCACGTCGGTCCAGTCAAGGAAAAAATGGAAAGAGCAATCATTAGAAAAAAGAAAATAAGAAATTTGTATTTTCATTGAACTTTTTGATGCACAGCTATGCGCATGCGTGTTTCAAATGTGATAAAATATTAATATTTTATCGGCAACGCAGTTGTGTTAAATTAATATCCTAAGTCTAAGGTTCGCCTTAGATCTTTAGATCCTACTTTAAAGTAGGAGCAACGGTGTCAATCTTGATCAAACAATCAATGTTTCGATCGGGTTGACTCCACTGCTAAACCTTTGCGCTGAGCGCTCCATTTTTGGATTCATGTGAACTTAAGTATCTTAAATTTCAAATTCCTCAGAAAAAAGTCGATTGTTGGTTAAGACCAACCTATCAAAAAGGAAATTACCTATCGAACGACTATGTTTAAATATGCATTCCAATGGGCTCATTCTAGGGTATAGGCTTTGAAACCTGCATTTATACGGTATCCCTGTAAAGTGTACGTCTTCCATCTAGGTATCCGTTGGATGGTAGGTTGCTCCCGTAAATAGTACCTGGACGGGATCTGGGTCGGGACTTTCATTCCCCTTTGTTTTTATTTGCCCATGATGAGTTCATGTTTTTGCATAATTATTCGATGGTAAGATCATCGTTGACGGAGACCAAGATTGAGTGCCTCCTTCGGTAGACACCCAATTTTGGCCATACTTATTTAATATTATTTGAGATTGGGTACTCTAGGTCAAGTTGATCCAGGGCACATTATCAAAAGTGGCACACATTCCCAAAAAGCATTGCGACATTAATATTTGCTCTGCTCAGGTAGTTGTGCCAAATTAACTTCGGGGTCGATGAGTTTGCTCAAACTCTGAATCCTACCTCGTGTAGGGGCACCCGTGGCTGATCAAATGGGGCAATAATGCCTCATGAGATTGGACACAAACTGTTGGTTCTTCGTGTCATTTCTTTACGTCAATCTTTAAGTATGGGTCACCTCCCGCTCGTGAGGCTGTTTTATTCAGAATGAAACTTGAACATCGAACATCATCAATCATTTCACCATCTCGGTTATGCCCAGTAATGTCGCTAAGCACTTGGGGGCCAATAGTCTCGTGAAATGAATATTTTTCCAAGTATTGGGCTTCCGCTACTCTCCATTTTGAGTGATGCATGCTTTCCCCAGTGTTGAGCTTACGTCACTCTCCATATTTTCTACCTATTTTAATGTTTAAGATTTGTTTTGAATGCATCGGACCTGATAGCGGTACCTTTGACCTCTTTGGATGTCTCTTTATTTGACATACGATCATTTGTGATCGGATACCAAAGAGGGGCATATGTAGACACCTAAATTTGGCTCAAGTCACGATCGACACGTACTTCAAGAAAGGTGTACCTCTGAGCTTTCGAAAGTACTTTCTGAACCCTTAGAACTTAACCCAAACCCTTAGGAACCTTTTCCAGACCCTTAGGAATCAACCTAACCCATAAAAGCCTTCTCGGGCCCATTTTGAACCCTCTTGAGCAGTGGATGAAAAGAAGAATGCCAAAGTTTACACAGAAATCTACTGGATCTGGGACCTATACCATTGGAAAGAGGATGTTCCCAGCTTTTCAACGAGCCAAGAATAACCTCAATCCGAGTTGTACATCAAACGTTATGGCGATTTGACAATTGGGCAGAAATGTAGGAAATTACACTAGCGTGTATATTATATACGCTAGGCCAATTTTTGACTGAAATTGGCCCTGCATGTATATTATACACGTAAGGTAAAATTTGCTTCTTCCTTCAGAATTTAGCTCTAGAATGGGCTCTGGACTTCTCAAGGACATTATTCCTAAGCCTAGAGTGTATAATATACACACAAGGCTTAGGAATAGTATTTTTTTAGAAAATGTCCGAGATTCATCTTTGGGGTTTGACTTTTTGACCACCCCAAAGTTTGGGGTGGGTTTCTTTCAGATCCAAGTACCCTTACTAGCCTAAACTATAACCCTTTTTCTACCTAAACCCCCACCCTGTCATCTACCATTAAACCCAAGATCTCACCTATCTAAGTCCTAGAAATCCTTAGATCCCCATTACCTAATTGCTAAAACCTATTAGGATTTAAACCCTCCCCTAATCCTCTCCTTTTCTGTAAATAGAGAGCCACCCCCCCGCCTGAAAAAATTCTAAAAGAGAGAACCCTTTAGAGATTTCTCCCTCCACTTTCACGCTATAATCCATAAAATTTCATAACTGAGTTTCCTTTTTTAAACTCCATTTTCCATCACCAATCCCTTAGCTTTAGCAAGAGAAAGGCTCTAGCTCTCCTTTCTCATCATCCCTCCTCCAAGCCTTAGCTTTGTTAAAACTTTGCCTTAACCCTTTTGCTATCAGAAGCTCATCAAAATCGGCATCAACACGAAAGTCCACAGCGGGGCTACAAGGGCCTAAGAGCTTCGGCTCTCCCCTCTATTCCTCTACCTTCGTTGCTTTTCCTCTATCCTAGAATTTGAGTCATTACACCGCCAAAATTTTAGTGATTGCGAGGGCTTTAAATAGGATCAGAGTCCCTTCAAGCAAGAGGAAGTATTGTTCAATTTTTTATTTTTCTTTTACTTTTAGCCATAGTAGAGACTGCTTATGAGCAGGTCATTCGGGTGCCCAACACCTTCCCAGTTGATAACCGAAGTTCCTACCTAAGAGCCTTTGGCAAAGACCGGTAAATCGGAGTCATATTTTTACACTTCGGTGCTTACATATTGATTTTTGAGGTATCTCGGCTCACCAAAAGCTTCGGGTGGTGACTCTATCCTTTTTTTAGAGAGTGCGCTTCGTCGCAATGGACTCGAGAGAGCCCACAATTGCACACCTGTCACAATCAATAATTACGATGAAAGTCAGTCCACCAGAACCCCAAAAAACAATAATAAACAATAAAAGTCCCATTGCGAAGAAGACACAAAAAATCACAACAACATCCAAAGTAACAAACCACGTAAAAAAAACCACCACCACGATCGAATCACTTTCCACATCCCCATCATGACATAATCACACAACTCACCCCATCATATAACCCAAGATCTACCAAAGAAGTGATAAATTTCCATTGTCCCATCATGGCACCAAGCTGACCATCCCATCACTAACACAGGAAATGAAACAAGTCGTCACAGCATGCAACCGGAGAGGACCGTTGATGTCCCATCTCAAATCACATGTCACCAGACATCCCATCGCATAATCCAAGATCTGCCAAAGAAAGAAATGAACCATCATTGTTCCATCGCAACGTCAATACAATCAAAAAGCCATCAATACAAAATACACCGTCGCATAACCACCAAGTCCCATCACAACCCTAGCACGCAACCAGAAGGGGAGCTCAACCAATGTCCCATCACAGAAAGCAAGCCCGGACCCCCCAAAGGTCCCATCGGGCCAACAACCATCAGGCCTTGCTACTACCGAAATGGAAAGGGGGAGGAGTCTCCCTGATTCCCCATCGCATCCCATCATAAAATCGTCACGTCTCACCATGAGCAGCACAAGGGCCTTCCGATAATAAATCAAGTAAGTATCACCCCCTCTACATGATATTCTTGCAAAATAAAATATAAGATAACTAATATTAAGTCAAATATTTTCAAAACCTGTCTCTCCCAATTGATGAATCACTGTAGTCCTCCCATAAGAGATAATCATTAGCATTTGTGAGAAGGTTAGACAGGGTATCCAACATGTTGAGTATCGTCTTGACAACCAAACAAAGGTCGGGTCCACAAATCCCATATTGATGGATTTGCTCAGCGACGTCTCGGAAGCTACATTTTCTGAAGTTTTACCACTGAATTGATCTTAAGTTAAAAACCTTGAAATTTCAAAAACTTCTCTAACAAACTTTCACCCCTCATCACCCCAATCTATTTTTTTGCCTGGGAAATCGAACACCGAGTATACTCAAACCCTAAGAAATCACAAATGTCCATTGAAAAAGGACTCTTGGCGCATCGTTTGTGTGACTAATGACGCGCTCGACCTAATATGATCTATAAAAGCCTTCACCATTATATAACATCACATTATATGGTCACTTGATCTTGTCTCTGGACATTCGTATGACGCCCCACGGTACCTTGATTGCATCAATTTCCTCCCGTTTGACTGCCACTTGTAGCAGGTCGCGACATGAGACGAGATGCCACTTACACCCGCGAATGAGGATATACCTCTCGACAGCTACCACTGGGCCCCGGAATGATCCTTTTAGCTTGCGCTGATAGATAAGAAAGCTAAACATCTCATGTCAACTCCCTGGTTCACACTCGTGTTCTCTCAAAGAAATGCGAAGGCACCCTAAAAGGGCGGTGTCTACTTCTTCGATGCATCCTTACTCCACAACGATGCGCAGAAGAGGGACATCTGTAGACACCCATTTTCACCCTCTCAGAGTATACAAGCCCGTTTGGTCAACCTTTGACCATGCCCATAAATATGAGGACTATATACTAAGCATGTAGTATATGGTTGAGATACGGGCTAAAACATCAACCCAGAAGCTCGGACCCAACAAGGCCCGAAATCCCCCGAATTACGCGCCTAGTATTATGCGGTTAATTCAATTGCCCTCAGCGCTACCTGTGTGTAATTAGTCCATCTTGGACTAGGCATACGCTTCCGTGCACTGCCTAAAGTACCAAATCTCTCACCTCTATAGTTGTGCGACATTCGATTACACGCATCCCAAAATGCATCGAATTAATCCAGACACGGACTGGAACTCTAATTCCCTAGACTGCTCGAACTCCTCGATTACACACATATTCCCCTGTGCGTAATTTAATTTCATGCATTATTCCGTGTGAAAAATTAGTTCCAAGCATAATGGAACTAGGACTCCCCAGCTGCGCCAGTCAGTCGGTCATTCTTAAGTCCGTGATCGACTCAAACCGAATTGCACGCATAGAAACTTGCATGGAATTCAATCCCACGCATGGACCTAGGCGCATAATTGGCCAATTTCGCACTTGGCCACATGCGCGTAATTACCCCGATACCTATAAAAAGTCCCCCCTACCTGAAAACTTTTTCATAACCAATTCAATAATTTTCTCTCCTCTCTTCTAAGCTTCTTCTTAGAAATTCGAGGTTCTCTCTAGGACTCCCAAAGAAAGGGGTTGAGCTGTCTTTTAGACTTCTAGGAGTGTAGACTCTTCCCTAGGATCCCCAGGTAGTCAGGCTAGCAACACTGGCTAGCTAGCCCTGACTCTCAAAGGAGTATAAGAGGAATAAGCGCCCTTAGCCTTAGATTTCCTAGGAAACCCCTACCCAAATTCTTAGCCTAGAGCCCATTAGGTCCCTAACCTTTCTCAATTTTAAAACCCTAGCCATCCGATTTGCCCAAGGGAACTTATGGAGGGTACCCGGGAATGGGGCCGATCCTCCTTAGCATAATAGGTCAAAACTCCCTTTTTAGAGTAGACTCCCAGTAGGAATAAGAAACCAAACTAGTTAAACCCTAGGCAACCCGTAGCTGCTAAAGTTGGCCGGTCGTTGTTTAGTAAAAGAGTGTGCCCACATCTCCCCACGCGTGATCAGTGACGTGTTACAGCGTCGATAAATATCTGCAGCTGGCAATCGCATCACCCATGTTTTCTTTATTTAATATTTGCCTTTTCCTTTCGGCATTTAATATTCTCCAGTTTTACTTTTCTGTTGCCCTCGGCCAAAGTCCACTCGGACCGAATTGGGCCACTTCTTCCGGGGACCGAAAGGAACCTAGAAAAAGAGCGTACCAACACCGTCTTCTCTTTTTACTCTTCTTCAAAAACCCTAGACACCATTCTTCTTCTTGTTTTTCAACCTCCATAAGATCGTTAAGGTGTTCTTCCACAAGACACCGTGATCATCGACATGCAAGAGGTAGAAGGAACATGAACGAACGTGTGGAACATCGAGGTATTGCTGACTGATTTATAGTTTCATGCTTTGAGAGGTAAATCCACTGTCTCTTATCATTGGATCTACGATTCCTTAGTATCAATGTTATTTTTCATAAATTATGGACCTAAGATCTCGAAGTTGAAACCAATGATTCGTGTTCAGATTTTGATTTTTGAACCTATGACATGCAGTGTTCGTAACATTGAAAACAGCAATGACAGCTCGCCATGATAGAAACCATAGTGCGCTATCATTAAGTCGCAGCGTGCTGTCAGGTACCACAGTCCGCTTTGGTATATATGACAGCTCACTGTGGAGACACCCGCAGTTCACTGTCACTGAAAGAAAGCATCTTTCGAAGGCCATAACTTTTGATAGAAGAGTCTGACTGATCATTATAATATAATGTTTTCGGATAGATCGAGACCATACATTCAATGGGCTTGAAAACAGCCATAGAACATTGTGATATATGTGACAGCTCGCTGTGGATACAAAAAATAAAAGGCGCTTTGAGAAAATCCGTAGCCACAGCTCACTGTGAACAACCCACAGCTCGCTCTGAACATAGCAACAGCTTGCTGTCATAGCATAGCAGCGAGTTGTGTATATTAAAATAGAATATAGGTTTTGACATTTGTGCAGCCACAACTCGCTGTGAACATACCACAGCTCGCTGTGCATAAGAGCACAACTCGCTGTTATATGACAACTGTGAGCTGTGAATAGAGAAAACATAATATTTTTCCATACGATTCAGTCAATCAATTTCAAACATTTGACAATTTGTTCCCTTTATGTGTAAATTGTGCATGGACCATAGAAGAGAAAACCAGAGATACTGTAAAGGAAGTATCTCAATTTGTACCTTACGATCTTCGAAATTGAGGTAGGGGAAATTCAATGCATAATCATATTCTTTTAATTTCCAATCATGGCCTTAGTGATACTCTCGAGATAAATCTATAAAATGATAGCATTGATTCACTGAACTTTATTGCATCAAAAACTTGGAATTACTTTGAATATTGAATATTAGAACCTACTTTGAATTATGGAATTTCTTGCATCAGAATTTTGATATTGTTTTGCATTTGATTTCTAATATGGAATTAGATCTAAATTTTGAACTCTTTAAAACAATTATCCATTTCAAACTTTTGAACCTTTGAACTCTTGACACTTTGGACCTTTGGACTCTTTGGACTTTATATATGAACCATGAATTATGTATAAGATTTTGGCATGTGATTTATAGAGATTTATGTAGAATGAATCTTGAGCTTTGGCACCTTTAGACCTTTGAACAACACAAATATCCCTCACAACGCAGGGGATTGGGTACTTTGGAACATAGTTCTTTGAAAGACAATGGTTAGGATTCCCATCGGTATTGACTTCTGCTCTAGCACTATATTTTAGATCTAGAGATTACTTGAGTTATAGATTTACGACACACATTAAATAAGATTTTGGCATCTGAATTTCACTAAGAATAAAAGAATACTTACGTGAACTGTAAGGAGATAGCACCATTGAACCTCATATGAAATTCAATATAAATATATGTTTTCGATCTTTGTACTTCAGAAATTATATTTTGTCATTATAAGAATGCTTTCAAATCTATCATTGAAACTATACTTTGATCATATGAAATATAATTGCATATTGCATCACCCTACTAAGCTTAGACTGTTAGCTCACCCTGACACTACATGTCACAGGTACAGAAGTAGTCTCGAATCCTGCTTTTGAAGGAGATCCCAAATTTATAGTGGAAGAAGAAGCAAATCTTCCACCGGAGGAGTTTTACCCTTAATTTTCCTTTGGAGACTTAGACTTGGTACAAATATGGATTTAGTAGACATTGGTTGTTTTTTAGTATATTGTGCACCACTATTTTTGTGACAAACAACCCTCACAGGTGGTTTTACATTTGGACTTTATAAGTTTCATTCTTGACTTTTATGCAATTGATTTGGTTAAATGGTTTGCTCTCTAGTCAAATACCAAAGAATTTATGTAATTGGATTATGAACTATGATCTAGCGATCTGAAATTTCCATGTGTTTTGGGTTGGAAATTTGGGGCCGTTATAGTTGTTATCAGAGAGTGGCTTTAAGTTTTGTCAGAACATAGGCCAGACTCTCACGATCTCTTTCGATTATACCTTTGTTCGATCATGACAGGTCCTTATGGCACCTCATCGTAGATCAAGGACCACTAACACTGAGGGCCCCTCCAATGGAACGGGAGTTGCCACTGGTCCCAATGGCATACCACTGGGAGGAGGGAGCGACAACGGAAGAGTCGAGCAATACATGGAAACTATCACAAATACTATGGCACAACAGACTACTCTACTAGCCACTAGACAACACCCCACCGGATTTCAAGAATTCAAAAGGATGAAAGCTCTTAGTTTTTATGGCAAGGATGATCCAACTGCTGCAAAAGATTGGATCAACCAGATGGAGAAAATTTTAGGTGTAATGACTTGCACAGAAGATGAAAAGGTGGGATGGGCTGCATTTTTATTGGAAAGGGACGTCGATCCCTGGTGGAAATCAATTCAGAGAACCAAGAATCAAAGCCAAGTGAACATTCCATGGACATGGAATAAATTTTTAGAAAAATTTAACTAAAAATATTTTCCAACATCCGTCCGTGAACAATGGGAGATTGTTAAGACATGAAAAGTACCACTTTTCACCCCTTAACTTAACCTTTGATTAGACCCATAGCCACTTAATAAGTCTTTGTTAAGTGTTTTATGTAGGCAATAACCAGCAGTGAAATAAGGCCAAGAATCCTGCTAAAGAGCCTGTTTTGGCACCAGAAGTCCCTCAGAAGGATGGACTCTGAATCCAGACCTGAAATGAGCCTCGCGCAGTCTAGCTAAGCTTCCCAAGACTTTACAACAACTTCTCGCGCAGTTGATTGACTAAAGAGCTTCAGAAACATAAACTCGCGTAGCTCTCGTGAAGCTCAAGAGTAGAACACATCGCACAGTCTCGCGCAGTTCAAAGCAGACCTCTCTCAACCTCGCATAGTTCGCTCACAACGGCTGAGAAGAGAGAGCTTCAGGAGACTCCTCGCGCAGTTCTCGCACCATTCAAGAAGAAAGCATCCTTGAGAAGGCAATACCATCCTCGCGAAGATCAGTTAAGACCTGGAACCTCGCGCAGTTCAGAACCCATTATAGCTTCGTGAGGTACCTCACGAAGGCCAGTAAAGAGAAGTTCTCGCGCTATTCAAATCTATCCTCGCGAAGATCAACCCAGCGATCGCGCAACTACCTCGCAACTGCTCGAGCTCCAACCCGGCTACATCTGAGGCTCTGATGTCTACTCAACCTCGCGACTGCCTGAAGAGCAAACCAAGCCAACCTCGCGACGGCTGAAGCTTCAATGTCAAACCATCCTCACGAAGAGCAAGAGCTACCACGTGACAAGTCGGGGAAACAATGGCTACCTAGCGAAGCTCTGAACCTCAAACTTCCATCTCTTCAGTAGAAGACTTTCTGGGAATTTCCAGCAATTAGGGCACGCACTCCCACGCTCAAATCTCTGTGCACGCGCCCCAAGGCATCGAAGGATCACTATTCAGCCATGTGGCATCGTTAAAATTAGGGTTTCCTAACCCTAATGCGCCGCCACACCACTGCTATAAATACCAACACTTAGCTTAGGTTTGAAGGAGCTTAGACTTTCTTTTCTTTCTACATCCTGGAATAGCTAGGAACACGTCTCATTTCTTGGAGACTTGATTTGAGATTGTTTTTTTTTTCTTTTTGTAGTTGTAAGTAGTTTTCCTTTTCTTTTTCCTTCCCTCCATAGTCCAGCACTTACTGGCTATGTCTTTGTATGCATTTTGAATCAGATTAATGGAAGTTTTGTAATAGGATCTGTACTTTATGGGATTTGTGTTTGAATGTGAGATGCTCTGTGCAAGGCTACTGCCTTGTGATCCGCCATTTCTTTGGCTGTGTTTCAAAGTAATGGAGGACTGATTCTAAGGGCCATTCAGATCCAAGTGACCTGTGTGTCTGGGCTATCATGGTCCTATACAGCCTTAGCCCCACCACAGGACCCACTAGATCTGAAATCCCCATGGGAGCTTGAGTTGGTAGCCTGGTAACCATGGTGGTGGCAGTAATATTCTTGTTTTGTCTTGGGCTCCGTGAGGAGGATAGCCTCTGGGATATTCTGTGACCATTCAAGTGGGCAGGTTATAGCCTTAGGGTGATTCTAATCCACCGATCCAAGATGGATCCTTCTTCTTTACACCTGAGCTTATAGAAGCCTGGTGGGAGATTGTACAGAGGCAGACTCCCCTGTACTGATATAGATCTGCCATCAGATGTTGGATCTGATCTGGTTATAGAGATTGTAGGCTTATGACTGGACCATTGTAGCCTCACTCAAACAATAGTTAGCTAGATCGAAGGTTGTACTTAATCGCTTGCTGGTTCTATGTGTCTGGGCTATCATGGTCCTATACAGCCTTAGCCCCACACATAGAGCTTTAGAGGTTGAGGTTCCCTATGGATTCTTGAGCTGGTAGCCTGGATGAAATAGTGCTTGCAATGATTTACTTGTTATATTTTGACCCATCCCTGGATTGTGGTTCCCCTATGAGATAGCCTGTAACCATTTGAGTGGACAGGTTATAACCTTAAGGGTTGAATCATGGCAGAGTGATGGGTTGAATCCTTTCTCCTCAGTGGTGATAATGTAGCCATTGGATAGGATTTCTATAACATCAGATCTGAATCTGAGTTACAAAACTCCTCTGATCTGGGCTCAATAACATACTTCTCACCCTTTTATATTTATTTTCCACACTCCATCCATCCTCTCAACCCCTTCTGTAGTTTAGACATTAGAGTACCTTAGAATACTTAGAATAAGTGACCTTAAACTTCCCTCCTCTTAGGACTGCCAGATCTGTAGTCAGATCTGGAGGGACTACTAGAGATGGCTCCTTTGGAGCTGTAGATCACCTTTCCCTGTGAGACAAACTCTTACTTATCAAAACTTGCTACAATGGACCCTGTATCTTGCAGGTCTAGGATTTCTTAGTTGTGCTGATTCCATCCCCTGTTTTACTCTTTCTTTGATTTTTAAATGACTTTTACCACCAACCAATAAAGCACAGCAACTGAGAGATTCTGCAACAGAGATCAATTTTATTGCTCTCTTGTAAGAAAATATGACTGTGTCAGAGTACAAGTTTGAATTTTCAAGATTCTCGCGTTATGCCCCTCTTCATGTGGCTACAGAGTTAATGAAGATGAAGAAATTCGAATGTGGACTGAAATTGACAATCCAAGAGAGGATCTCATTGTTTCAATTGACAACTTATGCCGAGGTAATGGAGAAGGTCTTAATTACTGAACGTAACATAGAGAAAATGCACAAGAGAAGGGAGCAGCAGAATAACAATAGAGCATATCGGACACAATCTTATGCCAACGATCTAGCAAACAAGAGGACCAAGTTCTCGACATCAGTAGCTTCTCGATCTATTCAAAATACCTATTCGAGACCAGCCATGTCTGCACCTACAAAGCCTTTCTATCCCTCACCACCAGCTACCTCTGATGCATCAGTAGCACAAAGGGCACCATATCCTACCACCTCAGTACCGGCTGAAAGATGTCCACGATGTGGAAACCTTCACAAATTAGACGAGTCTCGATGGAAGTCAGGCGCATGTTTCAACTGCGGCCAAAAAGGACACTTGATCAAGGACTACCCTCAACCAAAGAAGGAGAAGATGCCATTGATAGTTAGTCAGAAACCTACCTGACCTAATGCACATATGTCGTCTCTGAATAAGATGTCCAGACAATAAGCGATGTTATCCAAGGTATAATCACGTCATTGATTGTCTAATTATTATCTTATTTTCAATTATTGAGTGTCTTGGAAATTATTATTTTTCAATATGTGGTACATGAACACCACAACACTTTTATACACACAACTAAATTACCTACATGAAACTTACGTACCTTACACATGTACCAGAGTTGTGACATCTGTCAACACAGGGCACGCATATTGATAGACCCAGGATCTATGCACTCCTTCGTGACTCCTCAATTCACGGCTGAATTGAGTATTACTCCTGAACCCTTGGACTTCATTTTATCAGTATCAATCCCTACAAGGAACTCAATAGTCACAAATACTCTTTGTGAGTCGGTAATCATTCTGATTGAAGACCACGAGACATCAACAGATCTGATTATCTTGGATATGCAAGGATTAAACGTAATCCTTGGCATGGACTAGCTATCTACCCATCATGCGAATGTTGATTGTCTTAGAAAGATAGTCACGTTTGGCCCTAAGAAGGGTAAACCATTAAGATTCTATGGCAATAAGCTGACCATTGCACCTTTTATATCCACCATACGAGCTAAATGGTTAATGAATAATGGATGTCATGGGTATCATGCTTTCGTACAAAATCAACGGGAAGAGAAGGTCGCCACTACTGATATTCCCATTGCATGTGAGTTTTCCGATGTGTTTCCTGGAGAGTTATCAGGTTTGCCACCAGGCAGTGAAGTCAAATTCGTAGTTGATTTATTCACGAAACTAGTATCC
The DNA here is from genome assembly GCA_021018995.1 of Chloranthus sessilifolius. NCBI lineage: Eukaryota > Viridiplantae > Streptophyta > Magnoliopsida > Chloranthales > Chloranthaceae > Chloranthus > Chloranthus sessilifolius. The sequence goes on from CM037587.1 coordinate 76,375,450, forward strand.
AAAGTTCCATACCGCATGGCGCCAACTGAATTAAAGGAACTTAAGGAACAGTTGCAAGATCTCTTAGATAAGGGGATCATTAGGCTGAGTGTTTCACCATGGGGAGAACCCATCTTATTTGTCAAAAAGAAGGATGGACCGATGTGGCTTTGTATTGATTATCGCTAGTTGAATAAGTTAACTATCAAGAACTGTTATCCACTTCCTCAGATTGAAGATGTCTTTGATTAGCTCCAAGGCTCAAAAATTTTCTTGAAGATAGACCTAAGATTAGGATATCATCAACTGAAGGTTAAGGCTGAAGACATTCTGAAGACTGCCTTTCGCACGAGGTGTGGCCACTACGAGTTTCTAGTGATGCCATTCGGGTTGACAAATGCATTAGCTTCTTTCATGGACTTGATGAACAGAGTGTTTAGACCACATCTCGACAAGTGCGTGATTATCTTCGTAGATGACATCCTCATCTATTCAAAAACCACAAAAGATCATGAACAACATCTATGTCTAGTTCTTCAGGCACTTCGTGATCACCAACTATATGTGAAGTTGAGCAAGTGTGAGTTTTGGCTAGAGCAATTTAGTTTCTTAAGTCATGTTTTATTCGAAAACAGCATTAAAGTCGACCCAGTAAAAATTGAGGATATCATACAATGGGAACAACCGAAGACAGTGACTGAAGTCGGAAGCTTTTTGGGTTTAGTCAGGTATTATAGGAGATTCGTTGAAAGTTTCTCCACAATTGCAGGACCACTTACTCGACTCACAAAGAAGAATGCGAAGTTTGAATGGAACGATACAAGCGAGAAGAGTTTTCAAGAGCTAAAGAACAAGTTAACTTCAGCACCAGCTCTTGTCATACCATTAGAAGATGGAGGTTTTATAATATACAGTGATGCATCGCACAGTGGATTGGGATGTGTACTCAACCAACATGAATGAGCTATCGCTTATGGCTCTCGACAACTCAAAGATCATGAGAAGAACTACCTGACTCATGACTTAGAGCTTGCAGCAGTGATATTTGCCTTGAAGATTTGGAGGCATTATCTTTATGGAGAGACATTCGAAATCCTTACCGATCATAAGAGTTTGAAATATCTCTTCACTCAAAAGAATTTGAACATGAGGCAAAGGAGATTGATAGAATTCCTGAAGGACTATAACTATACAATTCAGTACCACCCAAGGAAAGCAAATGTGGTGGCAGATGCACTGAGTCAGAAATCGTCAACTCAATTGTCCAACCTCATCACGAAGATCCACAGGTGGTGATTATTTGAGGATATATCGCTCTATGACAAGAAGTTTGAGGGTAAGGAATCCGAAGCATTATTGGCTAACATCACCATCCGGCCAACACTATTTGATAACATCCGAGAACTCCAAAAGACTGATGATCTTATAGGAATCAGACAGGGTGTGATCAGCAGGAATAAATCAGATTTCTCTATTGGGGAGGATGATTCCTTACTATTCAGATATCGACTCTGTGTGTCAGTAGATACCGACCTTCAACACCTTATTCACGAAGAAACACACAAGTCAATGTACGTCATCCATCCTGCCTGTACAAAGATGTATCAGGATTTGAAGAAGAGCTTCTAGTGGAGCGGCTAGAAGAAATATATAGTAGAATATGTATCGACATGCCTAGTGTGCCAGCAGGTGAAGGTTGACCATCGAAACCCTTCTGGTTTACTTCAACCTTTACCGATATTAGAATGGAAATGAGAAGCTATATCCATAGATTTCATCCTTGGATTACTGGAAATCGTGAAAGGGCACAATACGATTTGATAGTTGATCGCTTAACCAAGTCCGCTCATTTCCTATCGTACAATACAAGGTACACAGCCAGTCAGCTTGCAGAGTTGTATCTTAAAGAGATTGTCAGATTACACGGCATCCTAGCTAGCATTGTCTCAGATAGAGATCCGTTATACACATCAAAGTCCTGGCAACGTTTCTAACAAGGAATGGGCTCAAGACTAACTTTTAGTTCAATATTTCACCCGCAGACTGATAGCTTGATAAAAAGGGTGAATCAAATTATTGAAGACATGCTTCGAGCCTGTATGCTAGACTTTCAAGGATCATGGGATAAACACTTGCCTTTGATTGAGTTTGCATATAATAATAGCTACCAGGCAAGTATAGGGATGGCCTCTTTCAAGGTGCTATATGGTCGAAGATGCAAGTCTTCGCTCAATTGGGAAGAGACTAGAGAGAAATTCATATTGGGTCCCGAGATCATTGAAAGCACAACTGAAGCGATTTGGTTGATTCGACAAAGATTAAGCATCGCTCATAGCGAACAAAGGAGCTATGCTAACCTCAAACGAATGAGTACCGAATTCCAGATAGGGCACAACGTCTTCGTCAAAATCTCGCCTAACAAGGGTGTGATGCAATTTGAAAGACATGGAAAACTGAGCCCACGCTATGTCAAACCTTTTGAGATACTAGGACGAGTCGGAGAAGTCACAAATCAGCTTGCACTACCACCTTAGTTGTCGAGTATGCACAACGTATTCCATGTATCCATGCTGAGGAAATACATCAAAGACCCGACTCACATCTTGGACTACCAACCCATCAAGCTTAAAGAGGATATGACGGTAGTCGAAGAGCTAGTTCAAATATTGGACCATAAGGAGCAAATCTTATGTACCAAGCAAATCCCACTCGTGCTTGTTAAGTGGTAGAATCACTCATTCGCTGAAGCCACTTGGGAATTTCCTAGAGATTCACGATCAATACCCGTATCTTTTTTAATAAGATACGAAAATTTTCGAGGGCGAAAATTCTTTTAAGGGGGGGAGGATCTAACACCCCAATTTCTTAAAACCACTAATACACACAATAGATGTATATGCTTAATAAGGCATACACCACTGACTATTAATTTTTAGAATATCTTTAAACTTAATATACACCTTAGCCTAAAAAGGACTCTTATATATAATTGTGTAAATAGTTACACAAGCTTTGTGAGAGCACCAGTGGTAAGAGGCTTGAATTCTAAGCAGGAGGTCTAGGGATCAAACCTTGTTAGAGACTTCAAAAAGCTCTATTTTGCACCTTGTGATAAAAGCCTATACACCTAAGCTGGGTGTGTCAACCTAACACTGAAATGTTGCCTAAGAAGTTAGAAAAGGCAACTCACGTAGAATTTTTAAAGTAGGTTCTCGAGGATTCTAATTTCTTAAACCCTCTAAAACTCTAATTAGAGGGAACCATAAGAAAAAACCTAGTTTTCTCTTTAAATAAGAACCTAGCCTCTTCTCTTTTTATTCTTCTTAAAAAACCCTAGCCACCATTCTTCTTCTTTTTCTTCAACCTCCATAAGATCGTTAAGGTGTTCTTCCATAAGACACCATCGTGATTATCGACAAGCAAGAGGAAGAAGGAATGTGAATGAATGTGTGGAGCATCGAGGTATTATCGATTGATTTATAGTTTCATGCTTCGAGAGGTAAATTCATCGCCTCTTATCATCAGATCTACTATTCCTTAGTATCAATGTTATTTTTCATAAATTACAGACCTAAGATCTCGAAGTTGGAACCAATGATTCATGTTTGGACTTTGATTTTCAAACTTAGAACACACAGTGTTCGTAATGTGGAAAACAATAATGACAGCTAGCTGTGATAGAAACCACAACGTGTTGTCATTAAGTCACAACGTGCTGTCAGGTACCGCAGCCCGCTGTGAGCAATACTACAACCCGTTGTGGTATATATGACAGCTCGCTGTGGAGACACCCACAGCTCATTGTCATTGAAAGAAAGCATCTTTCGAAGGCCATAACGTTTGATAGAAAAGTCTGATTGGTCATTATAATCTATCATTTTGGGGTAGCTCGAGACGATACATCTAATGGGCTTGAAAACAACCATAGCTCACTGTGATATATGTGATAGCTCGTTGTGGATACTGAAAATAGAAGGCACTTTGGGAAAATTTGCAGTCACAGCTCGCTGTGATCATGGCCACAATTCGCTGTCATAGCATAGCAGTAAGCTGTGTATATTAAAACAGAATATAGGTTCTGACATTTGTCCAGCCATAGCTCGCTGTGAACAAACCACAACTCGTTGTGCATAAGACCACAGCTCGTTGTCATATGACAACAAGATTTGTGAACAGAGAAAACATAATATTTTTCCATACGATTTAGTCAACCAATTTCGAACCTTTGACGATTTGTTCCCTTTATGTGTAAATTGTGCATGGACCATAGAAGAGAAAACTGGAGACATTGCAAAGGAAGTATCTAAATTTGGACCTTATGATCTTCATAATTGAGGTAGGGGAAATACAATATATAATCATATTCTTTTAATTTTGAATCATGACTTTAGTGATACTCTTGAGATAAATCTATGAAATGATAGCATTGATCTCATTGAACTTTATTGCATCAAAAACTTGAAATCACTTTGAATATTGAATATTATAACCTACTTTGAATTATGAAATTTCTTGCATCTGAATTTTCATATTGTTTTCCGCATTTAATTTCTAATATGAAATTAGATCTAAATTTTGAACTCCTTAAAGCAATTATCGATTTCGAACTTTTGAACCTTTGGGTTCTTGACACTTTGTACCTTTGGACTCTTTGGACTTTATATATGAACTTTGAATTATGTGTAAGATTTTGGGCATGTGATTTATAGAGATTTGTGTTGAATGAATCCTGTACTTCGGCACCTTTGGACCGCATAAGTATCTTTTACAACGCAGGGCTTGGGCACTTTGGAACATAATTCTTAGAACAACGATGGTTAGGATTCTCATCAGTATTGACTTCAGCTCTAACGCTATATTTGCGATCTAGAGATTACTTAAGTTATGAATTTATGACATACATTGAATAAGATTTTGGCATCTGAATTTCGCTAAGAATAAAGGAATACTCACGTGAACTGTAAGAGATAGCACCATTGAACCTCATATGAAATTCATTATAAACATATATTTTCGATCTTTGTACTTTAGAAATTCTGTTTTGTCATTATAAGAATGCTTTCAAATCTATCATTGAAACTATGCTTTGATCATGTGAAATATAATTGTGTATTGCATCACCCTACTGAGCTTAGACTGTTAGTTCACCTCGACACTATGTGTCACAGGTACAGAAGTAGTCCCGAATCCTGCTTTTGAAGGAGATCCCGACTTTATATAGGAAGAAGAAGAAGATTATCCACCGGAGGAGTCTTACCCTTAGATTTCCTTTGGAGACTTTGACTTAGTACATATATGGATTTAGTAGACATTGGTTATTTTTTACTATATTGTGCACCACTGTTTGTGTGACGAATGGCTGTCACCGGTGGTTTTACATTTGGATTTTATAAGTTTCATTATGGACTTTTATGCAATTGATTGAGTTAAATGGCTTGCTCTCTACTCAAATGTCAAAGAATTTTTGTAATTAGATTATGAACTATGATCTAGCGATTCGGAATTTTCATGTGTTTTGGGTTGGAAATTCGGGGTCGTTACAATTTTGAATATGAAAATGCCTTTGAAATTCAATCCTTGAATTTTGTTTTGATACTAAGATGCCCCTTTTATTATTAGTCATTGAATCTATGCATTGATGTGATAAGATGTGAATTGGCATTGAACTCTCCCTACTGAGCTTAGAATGTTAACTCACCCCGACACTATGTGTCACAGGTGCAGATTTTGATCTAGGCCCCGAGCTTGAGATGAATCCTGGTTACATTCCTGAGGAATAGTTTTAGACTTCATATATTTCGAACTTGGTACATCTTTAGGATTGGTCTTTTGTATATACTTTTTGTAGTTTATACCATTGTTTAGGTGACGGTCAGCCGTCACCGGTGATTCATTGTAATTTTGTTTTATGTTAGACGTTATAATGGAATCTTTTGTTCACTGCCATATATGATATATTTGCTTTGATTTCCGCATTTGCATGGATGTGTGAGTGATCCGACGATCCGGTTTCTTTAAAAAAAAATTGGGTCGTCATAGTTGGTATAAGTATCATTGGACGGTCTGGCTTTCCTAGAATTTCATGTGGAGAAAATCAGGCTGTCATAATCTTTCTAGTCTGAAACTATTTGCCTGGTCTGAAACTATATGTATGGTTTGGGAAATGTTAATACGAACCTGAGTTCAGTAAAGATGTCGAACTGCAAAGTACCGTGATACACAAAAGATGAAATGTTGTTGTTAGTGACTCTATTATCTGACATGAATCTGTTATCTGTTCTCTGAGTAGTCGTGCCAGTAACTATAAAGTACCCTCAATGTCAGAGATCTGTATGTTATATTTACCTGTATACAAGATTTGTTTTCAACCACTGATAGTCATGATTGCAACTGAATTATTTGATTAGTTGATTAGTTGATTAGTTGAATAAGAAAAAGAGACGTTAGACTGACAGTTTTGATAATTTGAAATTATCGACATGTTAGTGGTTTAGTCAATATGTATTAAAATGGTTACTTACGGAGCTTGTGGATTGGCTCTTACGGTAGTTTAACCACCTAAAGGTTAAGGAAAGGAGAAATATCAGTTGGAAAAGTTTCAGCAATGTTATCTGGTGCAGATATTTGTGCCTGGTACGTAGTGTTTAGTTTAATGTACTAAGGTAGTCTGACCTGTTTTATGTAAGAAAAGAAAAAGTTTCTTCTGTTTATCTGTGACGATCCGACTTTTTCAATCCCTAAGGTATAGGAAAGGCCGGTTCATCAACTTATTGATTTCTCAATAAGCCGTAACAAGCAGAAGCCGGCAGTATAACAAAGATCTAAAAACATAGGCAAAGCATAGAGTAAGCAAAGATAAAAGTTTAACAAAACAATATATCACCCTGAGAAACCAGGAAGAACACCCGGTGATGGCCAATCCAACACCTAAAATAGTGGTTCCTAATAATGGTTCCTCGAGTGATATCAAAAAGACAAAACAATGGCCTAGGGCCCAATATTCAAAGAATAATTCTAAACCAAAAGTACCAAAAAAATAAATTAGGATCAAGGGAAAAATTCCACAGTAGGCGTATCCAATTCCTCCTCAGGAATATAATCGGAGTCCTCCAGATCCTCAGATCCTAGGTCAGTCTCAGCACCTATGACGTATAGTCGAGGGTGAGCTAACAACAAAGCCCAATAGAGGAAGCATGTCTATTTCCATTTCATTATAAGTAAACGTTTTCAAAAACAGAAATCGAATCAAATATGGTTTTCAAAAGATGCCTTGCAAACTAAATCTCCAGTTGTAATCATGAGGTCAAAACTAATATAATTCATCTGATGCGTTGAAAAAACTTCTGAATTAGCATGCTTCTTGTCTTAAAATTATAACTTAATTTTATCTCCCAAATTACATATAGCATGAGAGCGGACTAAGTTACGGATGTGAAACCCTACTGACCATCGTCGTTCATGAACCCATTTTCTGAAGTGCAATAAGCCCCTACGCTATGAGGGAAACTTGCGCCAAAATAGATACCGTCAACACGGTTGGTAGAATCTAGGGTTTCGTTCGTATGTGCCTCAAATCGAATGCAAATGTTAACTTATATCAAAGCTTGTATACATAACATATTTACTGATTTTTCAGAGTTCTGATTCGAAATTCACATTCAAAGATAACTGAGGTTCTGAAGTTCAAATTTCTGAGTTCTTAGTCAATATAAAGTTTTCTAAATTCTTATTTGTGTCATAATTCAGAGTTCTTCTTCATGTTGTATTAGACAATATTTCAGAAATTATGCTCTTTATCAAACAACCTATACTTATAGTAGAATGCAAATCAGGTGTAGGGTTCCCCTACCTCAACAAAGACGGTCCAAAAACAAGCAAAAGCAGTCCTCACAAAGGACTCTCTAACTCAAAACCTATAAAGATTAACACTTTCAGTGTTAATATTAGACCAAAAGTCAAACACGAAAGTTTGCCAAGAAAAATCCGACAAAAATTTCAAAGGCCTGAAACAGGGCAAAATTTGACCCTCGACTTTCAATTGGATGGTCGAATTCCAAATTCGACCCTCGAATTTTCAAAAGTTCATCAGGTCAGAAAAATCAAATTTCGACACTCGATTTTCAATTCGATGGTCGAATTCTAAATTCGACCATCGAATTGAAATTCGACCCTCAAATTTCTCCAGGTTTGTGGCTGTTAAATTTGGATCTCTGGACCCTTTTTCTTTCTCTCAACCACAGTTTGTTTATCTAAATAAAAACACCATTTTCTACTCTAAGCAAAACATAAATTTAAATAACTCATTGAGGTTTAAAAGCCTACCTCTTGACGTTTAATCCGCTGTTTCTATTGCACCAAAAACACGCATCGGAACCAAGCATCAAGGTTTAGTTAGACCAGAGCTTCCCATTCAGTCTATTCCAACCTTGCTTCACAAGCACAGGTCAGATCTACCCAGAAATATCCTCTCCCCTATCCTTCTCTTTCAATAACTCAAACTGATCAGAAAAGATATACCAAGCTTATCAACGGTTGGGGTGGGGAGGGAATTTTCCAATCTCACAAGATCTAAGATCTAAAATCAAGTTGAGAGGCAAAAGTTTTTATCCTTAAATTCAACCGAGAGAGAGAGAAGTGTAACTTCTCTTCAAAGTCTCTCTCTTATAATACAAAAATATTTAGATTTTTCTATTTTCAATCCTATCTACTTAACTTGAACTTAAATTTGGCGTGAAACACAAATACCCAACTTATAGTGTAAGTCATCGATTACATGACTTCCACAAGTCACGAGACAAAATCCTTTGGCCATTATTCTCATCAAACCCAAAGCTAAATAAAAACTCAGAAAAATCCCAAAATAATTTCCAGGCATGCTTATCGAGGTAAACGAAAACAGGCCAAAATATCAGGGATATTACATTATCATAAATTTGGTTGCCTGGATATCTATTTTCGATTCCTGGTTATAAAATTTTGATTCAGATTTAGTAGTCTTCTAATCTGTCTGAGTCGCGACTCGAGATCCAGGTGCGTGGATTTTGGGTCGTGATAGATTGTTCTCATTTTAGCTAGTAAATAATTCTCTTCCAATACTTTCCTTGTTTGATTAAATTTTTTTTATTTTTTGTGAGAATTTCTTCTTCCAAAAACTCTTTCTAAGTATCACACATACTATAAGGACCTAACCCGATTTTGTACGGACCCGACTTGTAAGGACCCGACCTGATTTGTATGGACCCGATTTGTAAGAATCTGTCCCGACCTGATTCTACATGAGATCATTTATTTCTGTGTTTATTTAATGGCCGATAGTAAAACACATTAAACGGGTGGTTCACATGCACTGAGACGTATGATATTTGATAGGGCTCAAAAATGTGTTAAAAATTATTGACTTTGTTAGATCAAATCATGGAAATCAGTTTTGAGCATGTGTGCCACGTGACACAACGACCCATTTGATGGGCTTTGTGCCATGTGGTCAGTAATCACAAACTAACCGTATGATGGTAAGGCGATGGTCTCAGGATCCAATGTATGAAAGATCAGACTAAAATTAGGTCACCATCATGTGATTCAAGATAGTCATAATATTTTAGACCTGGGTTCCCACTAGTAGTTTGGTCGGCGCAAATAGAGGGACCTAATCTATTGACCCATTTAACGTGGAGGTGCGTTACGATATCAGATCATAGCGGCATTATTGATCATGAGCTAAGCTAATATAAGCATATAAAAGGATCTAATATAATAATATAATATCATATAAGCATATAAGAGAGAGCTAGAGACGAGAAGAAGCTTCTGGACGTGTTTAGAAGAGTTGAGACGTTCGTAGAGGGTGGGTTTGTAAAGAGAGATAAGACAAAACAAGAAAACAAAGAAAAAGAAAGAGAAAAAGAAAAGAAAAGAAAGAGAGAAGGAGAGAGAGAGAAAGTGACCGTTCACAACAACGGCGGACCCTATAGTTGGTCGTTTCTTTTAAGACAAGTATCTATTGTCACACATCTTATATAAACCCCTAATGCATGCGGTAATTTCGAGTTATTTATCTTGTAGACATTTGCATTTGTTAAGAACCTAACTTTGTGTTACCTCTAGTCTAGTTTGGATGTTTCATTGCCTCTTGTTTATTTTAAATTTTATATTAAACAAGTGAAAATATGCGTATGTGATACCGCTATATTATGAGTGTTATTTTATTATGGCTGTTATTTTATTCTTGGACTGTGTATGCATCCTTAAATTTAGCTAGGACGTGCATGAAATAACTTGATTTATTGTCTGATCTGTGACACCTTTAAACTTGAGATTTTGATACCAGTAGTAATAAATGAAACTTGAAACAAAAATAAAAGCACTTAATACAGTGTATACATCAATTGAAGTATTAAAGTTGGGTTTATGTGTTGATATTGTACCCTCTGAGATACAATCTGTTACACTAAAATGTTTAGATACCTGATTGTGTGTAAATTTGGTAATTGCATATTGTATATCGGTGACACCTGACTGTGTAAAAATTTGATACTTGAATATGTTATACCGGTGACACCTGACTGTGTAAATATTTGATACTTGAATATGTAATACTGGTTATACCTGACTGTGTAAAAATTTGGTACTTAATATGTTATACCGATTACATCTGATTGTGTATAAATGTGGTAACTGCATATTATGTACCGGTTACACCTGATTGTGTAAAAATTTGGTGATTGAATATGTGATACCGATTATATCTAACTATATAAATATTTGGTAACTAGATATATTATACCGATACACCTGATTGTGTAGACATTTGTTAACTCAATCTGTAATGTGGTAGACTTGCATGGGTAACATGAATGGGGATCTGTAATTCACGATCGTTCAATTATATTTGACAACTTGATGTGTTACGAGTGGTTAGATCCGTTATAAGACCGATGGAGTTATGAGACATATAAATTTATGTGTCCTGATATTTTCTGATATTTTTGCATTGGATTTGAATACCATAATTTCTGAAAGGCAATGAAATGATACCTCTGAGTTTGAATGGGACACTTTTGAGACCCTGGCCAGATCATAAATATGATATTTGCTCTATTATCTGCTATATAATATTAACTAATAGCTGAGTTGAGGAAAGCCCTTGGTATTCGTGCAATTAGCTATAAAATAATATATCTCCAACAGCAATAAGTCTGTTGTGAGAGTTTAAGTGTAAAGTTTTAAATTATTTACCTGATCTAGAATTATCTGTATGATTTATCTATCTAGTCTGAAACTATTTGTCTAATTTATCAGTATGGTTTGGGATACGTTAATATTTACCTGAGTTCAGTGAAAACACTGAACTGTAAAGTACCGTGATACACAAAATCCAAAATGTTGTTAGTGGTAATTCTGTTATCTGATCTGAATCTTTGATTTGTGCTCTGAGAATTTTATTATTTGTTCTGAATTTGTTATTTATTCTCTAAGAAAAGCACTATATAGTTGACGATATTGGATTCGTATCTGTGTGTGATATTGTCCTATGTATGAGATTTATTTTCAATCACAGACAGTCATGATTACAATTGAATTATTTGATAATTTAAAAATATCGGCATGTTAGTGATTTTGTCAATATGAATTAGAATGGTTACTTGTGGAGCATGTGAATTAGATCTTACGGTGGTTTAACCATCTTACAGGTGAAGGAAAGGGATTGGAAAAATATCAATCGATGAAAATTCAGTAATATTACTTAGTACAAATCTCTGTGACTGGTACGTAGTGTTTAATTAATGTACTTGTTAGTCCTTAATCTGGTTACCTTGATATCTGATTTTGGTCCCTCATTAAAAATTTTAATTCAAATTTAGTGCTTTCTTCTTATCTATCTGGATCACGACTCGAAATCCAGGTGCGTGGATTTTAGGTCATGACACATACATTCAAAAAATTTCCCCATTTCCATGGAAGAACACATAAGTATTTCGAGTTAGCGCAAGGTTTTAAACCAAGTTTGCTAAGGGAACTTGGTTTATCTCATTAGAAAATAGTGATCCAACTGCCTAAAAAATAAAAATAATTGGACCTTTTAAGGATGGGGATCTACCATGCATACTTCATCTAAATAAGAAAATCAACCAAGAGAATTAAATGTAAGTCTGAGCTGCATTATTTTCCCATAAAAGTAGCCATAAGTTTCACCAGCTCAATGTTAAGAGCCTATTATTCTTGGCTCCTCTAAAAACATAGCAACCCATCTCGTGGCTTTCCAAAATGATTGTATCAAAATCCATTACAATGCTCATCATGTTAAAGTTTTACATCCCAATATAAAAGAAATCATAGAAAGAAAGATAAAAAGGTTTCATCCACGCAAAGTCTAGAAAGTCCAAAGCATAACAATCTCCAATCACGCAACTCCTAATGAGCCCATCTCCTGCTTACTCTACTCGAGCTTGAAAACACTATCGTCAAGTTATCGAAAAGGTTGTAGCCACCAATTGAGATTTATGCAAATAGGCATAACTTGTTATGCCGTATATACTACAAAAAAATTCTAAGAGAAAACTAAGTACTGTCGTCAATTCATTTGATATTATTCTTGCATTTAGATCATGCGGCATGAATAACAACATGCCAAGGTAACTGCTAAAAAATAGCAATATTAACGTTGGCATATATATCAAAAACAAAACTAGTATATTAAAAAAAGACAATTCTAACATTAAACTTCAATAATTTATTTATTTTTTTGATGAATAAAGCTTGAGGTTATAGGGACCTCAACCTTTTATTAAAAGCAAAGAACCAAAATCAATCCCGTGGTTAGGGTTTGAACAACCGACGATCCTCTCTCTTGTTGGAATCATTAGGGTTTGCCGTCAAGCGCCGAATCCGTGGGTAGGGATCGATCAACTTTTAATCTACAGAGCATTGGAGGTCTTCACCTTTTCTTCCTAATTTTGTTGTTTTTTATAAGCATTTGTGGATTGGAGGATTGAAATCGAAGCTATTCGAAAGACGGCTCCACGGTAGTTCATTGGAAACCCTAGCTCATGGAATTTCAGAGGATGTTTTGGTAACAGCACCTGGGATGTTCAATCCGTTTCAGATCGTAAAGCACTATATTTTTTGTAACAACACATGTTAGTTTTCCAAGTATGTTTCTGATCTTCTGCTTGTTTTTTTTTTTTTTTGACAATTTTTTTTTCTAATTTTTTTGAGGTTAATATCGTTTATAAACGCTATGGCTTTGACCTGCTTTGTGGTGATCCCCTTCTAGGCTACGACTAGGGATGCTAATCGCCTTACTGACACAACTGAAACCGACAATTTCAGTTTTTGGTTCGGTTTAGCCCGAACCGAAATTGAAACGAATCAGTTCAACTTCTGTTCCTTCTTTTGTTCTTTTCTTTTTTCAATTTCCCAAATTCAAACCGGAAAATACTAATTTGATTAAGTCTCGGTCTCATTTTTTATTTTTTTATGTTAATCGGTTTTCAATTTGTCCCATCCAAAATCGAAACTGAAGCGATATTGGTTTGGTTCAGTTCAATTTTGAATCGGTTCGGTTTTAAATCAGTTCAGTTTATAAGGAAATACTTTACTCGCTAGAATCGACATTAGGCATGCTTGTTTACCTATCTGGGCCATCCAATTCACAGTGACATACATAATGGCCTATAGTCCAAAGCCCTCATTTAGTATGGTCGGAGTACCTTGGGTATAATGTACATGTCTGTTATGAAGCGCTGTAGTTGATATTCTCTGTTACAGATCTCTGATAGTATGGTCTCTCAATGACTGATAATAGGTCCTTGCCCTCTTCTCTTTGATTAGGCATCAATAAGGTCTCTATAAGAGCTCGGAATAATAATTTCATTGTGCAATTTACTATGATGAATCTGTTCATCAAGTTATTGTTCATCAGGAATAACTTGAAAATTTTACTGCTTCCCTCTAGGTCTTCAGCAGTGTCTTTGTCTTCTCTTGATATGTGAATTGCAAATTAATCAATACTTAAATTGACAAACATGAGAATTGGCCAATGTGTCTGCTTAGTTAATGGCCTTTTTTACAAATGAGATGACTTTGTGGATAATACTCATGTCACTACTTTGAATTGGTTGATTAATGAATTAGTTAGATATCCAGATAGGAAACTGAAAAAGTAATAGAAAAAAGAAAGTCAATTGGTTATCTTTTTCAAGAGTTATATCAATGACTGAGAATTTTTTTTTATTTTCCATTTTTTATATTTATTTCTCCATTTATTATATCTGAGAACATGTACTCGTATAGGACATTGGCTCTCTAGCAATCAGCAGCTGACTGAGCTGTATCTCAGTAGAAAAAGGTCCCTTGACTACTGGCTCTGCATCTTTATTATTTGATTCACTGTTCCTTCTACACAGATGGAATGTGTGATTTCAAAATTTTCAATTTCCCTCTCTTATAGGCATCAATAAGGTCTCTATACGAGTAAATGTTAATATTTGATACTAAATATTTACCATTTTTGCCAATCTCTTGTTGAGTAATGGGCACTTGAGTGCATGAAAAACCTTTTGATTGTTAATCCTTTTATTGTTAATCTCATGAAAAACCTTTTTGATAAAGGTTCAAAAAATCCTGGGTTAAGGCCCATATCGTTTATTATCTACCCAAAACAACTTATTCAAATCAGTACATAAAAAGACTCAAATATTTCCCTTACCGGGCCCCTATAAATTAAACTCTATTTTCTGTTGGATATTTACCAAATAAATATTATTATTTTAATAATATTTATTTATTATTAATTTAATAATTTTTAAATGGTTCCTTAATCTGATTGGTTCCATTTTAAAAAGATACTTTTGACAACAATTGATCATTTAACCTTCAAGTCAAAATGACTTGAATTTTGAATTAATATTGGAGGGAAACTTTTCCCACCATAAGTTTAAAAGTGTTATAAATGTTTTGTCCCACCTCACTATTTTACAAGAAATATTCATGGCTTATATATGGAAACTTACCTTCCATATTGTTTGGCTTGATAAAAGGAATATAGCTCATAGCGACGGTTCGCCGCCACGCACGCGCACGCACACGAGTGTGCGATGTGCGAATGACGCAATTGGCGCTTTTAAGGCGCACTTTACACTTCGCACGACCGCATCGTCGCGAGGAGCTTGAGAAGCCTTTCCTATTTGAACTGAGATGGTCTGATCGGTTGACTTGTTGACCGGGCACGGATTGACTTCGCACGTGTGCACCAAATGTGTGCATCAGGCAATTTCTGACCGTTCAAGGAAACGGTCGGATTTTGGATTCAAACAAGCAGTTAGGATTTTGAATTCAAACAAGTCAGTTGACCAAAAGATGTGACTATTTGGATGTGAACCGTTGGATCCTTGCAACCGTTGATCGGATCGATCAGGGCCCTCGATTGCAAGCAACCGACCGACACAACCGCCCCTAAAAAGGTACTCCGAAAGTTATAAATAAATGCCAGAGGAGGGATTCTAAATACTTGCAATTTTTGAATCCTACATCTGAGCCCTTAGAATTCGTGTGCCAACCAGAGCATTCTGCGTCTTCGTTTCGTTGGGTCGCACACTACAGTGCAACGTAGTGTGTGATAGATCGGTGCTTCACTAAGGCTTCATTATATCCTAGAGGCGAATTTGCCGATATCCCGTTGCATATAAGGGGCAAATATTGTCTTAAAGATAATGATCTAATCGCTCCTTGAAGCAATTTTCCGGTCTATTTTCCGTCAAACTTTGTGCAATCTACCAACATTTTGTCATAATAGACCCCTGATCAGAATGTGGGCTATAAATATTGGTACACTTTTAATTTGACTAGGTAAAATGAAGGAAGACTATAGAGGACTCCCAGAGCTTTCCATATATATATATATATATATATTAAAGGTATTCTGATCTAGGATCACAAGCAAGGTGAAGTCTACTGCCAGATTTTTTGACAGCAGATTTCACCCATTTTGCAAAGAACATATCATCCTACTTTCAGCTCTGTAGCACATGAGCCCACTTGGGATGGATGGTGGGGTCAGTCGACCATCCAACCCAAGCGGTACTAAGATTAGCCATCTTATTTTAGTATCTTACTATGCCTTAGTGAAAAAAAAGTGCAAGGCTTTTATGTGTGTGTGTGGATTGAGGAATAACTGTTGGTGATCTGTTGGTATTTATAGCCTTCAATTGGGTTGCTACATTTTATTTCTCCATCTAAAATTGAGCAAATTTTAATTAGTGACATATTTATTAGAGTTACTATCACTATTAACAAATAATAAAAGCTTTGTGGGAGAGTAGAAGGCGTAGAAGCTTTTGTCGGTTATTGCAGAGAAATGTGGGGAGAAAAGAGGGGAGGCTACTCTTTGATACTGGAAAAACAACACTCCTTAAAAGAGGGCTGTTTTCCTCTTTGAAAGAGCAAATTTCCCTTGTTTCTTCCTCGAATCCCTCTCTCTCTCTCTCTCTCTCTCTCTCTCTCTCTCTCTCTCTCTCTCCATACTCATTTGCAAAAACAAATAGAATAGTTGCTCTTTTCTACACTTAAAAGAGCAGTGCCAAAAACAGCCTTATAAAAATTATAACCATGGAAGTATCCAGTGGCTGCAAAACTGGTTCAACCCGAATTAAGGTTCAACCTGTTCGACCTGAGCATTGCCCTTGCTAGTATAACTGCGCTTCAGTCTTGTTGAAATATATATGGCATTTCTTATGTTTCTTACCAAAATCTAGCAAGGGAAGCTTCGGAACACCAAATTTCAATCATTATTGAGCACTATTTAATTGTACAGATTCATGCAGTGGATTCAATGCATAAAAACCAAGTTTTTATTGGTGCATGTAGAGCACCATTTTATTTGGGGGACTTTATGAAAGTGGGATAAAAAAACCAACCTGCATCATTTTATTTGGAGTTCAAATACATCCCTAAAAAACCAAACTGCATCCATTTTATTTGGGGGACATTAGGAAAGTGGGACAAAAAAACCAACCTGCATCCTTTAATGAAACAAAATAATCTATTCTTCAGGAATCTAAATTGCAACCTGGATACCCAGTCCTTATTGTAGAGAAGGAAGAACCCTGTGGCTCTTGGTGCTTGCTGTGACGTTCAGGGTGGTTTGGTTAGAATGGAATAAGCGGTTTCTTTGCCTGCAGTGTAGACAGCCGGCTTCATTCAGCCGGACATTGTTAGAAACTGGACCCTGTTTCTAGATCTTGGGTTGAGAGGTCAGGCTAGTGTGTTGGTGGACATTTAGCTATTGGCATCCTTTCCTTTTTCTGCTATTTTATTTTTCTCTTTTAGCTTGTTTTCTTTGTGTTGCTTTGGTCGGTTTCCGGCTAGTTCCTCACTAGCTGTTTATATCTTTGCTTGTAATTGTCTTTTTGGCAATAGAATCTTGTTGTCAACAAAAAAATAATTTTCGAGACCTCTAGGATGTTGGACTCTAGAGAAAGTTAATTGCCGTAAATCCCCTACAAGGTGGACTGTGTTGTGGAGGATGTTAGGGAGAAGTGAATCAGCCCGTTACTGAAGACTCATTTACTTTGCAATTTTGACTGCTTGTAATCTGCACTTTTTCCCTTTTGATGGTGCCATGACTGCACGAAAGGTCTCTAAACACGTTGCTTAAACTTTCTGCAGCCTTTGTGTGACGACCCGACTTTTCCAATCCCTAAGGTATAGGAAAGGCCGGTTCATCAACTTATTGAATTCTCAATAAGTCGTAACAAACAGAAGCCGGCAACATAACAAAGAACTAAAAACAGAGGCAAAGCATAAAGTAAGCAAAGATAAAAGCTTTAACAAAATAATATATCACCCTGAGGAACCAGGAAGAACCACTGGTGATGGCCAATCCAGCACCTAAAGTAGTGGTTTCTAATAATGGTTCCTCGAGTGATATCAAAAAGACAAAACAATGGCCTAGGGCCCAATATTCAAATAATAATTCTAAACCAAAAGTACCCAAAAAGATAATCTAGACATCAAGGGAAAAACTCCTCTGCAGGCGTATCCAATTCCTCCTCAGGAATATAATCGGAGTCCTCCAGATCCTCAGATCCTAGGTCAGTCTCAGCACCTGTGACGTATAGTCGAGGGTGAGCTAACAACAAAGCCCAATAGAGGAAACATGTCTATTTGCATTTCATTATAAGCAAAGGTTTTCAAAGACAGAAATCGGATCGAATATGGTTTTCAAAAGATGCCTTGCAACTAAATCTCCAGTTCTAATCATGAGGTCAAAACTAATATAATTCATCCGGTGTGTTCAAAAACTTCTGAATTAGCATGCTGATCGATTTAAATGTAACCCTTGCAAGTGCACAAGATCTATTGCAGTATGGCAAGAACAAGGGTGTCGAACCCACAGGGAAATGTAAATTTTAATTAATTCTTTCAGAGATTTTAAAAACGTTCCCAAGGAAGTACCAAGGGGCAAATTCGATTTACCAAAAATTTATCACTTTTTAACTGCAGAAAAATAAATTAATCTAAACAACTAATTACCGATGAATCTAAGAACAATATTTAAATAAGATCAAGAAATATGCTACCTCAGATTTGTACCCCCCTTTCATTAAAGCATCATTCACACCATCACCATCATTCATTCATAAAAATGATTTGAAATAAAGTATGATCATCAATCCGACATACCCTATCTAAAAACAATGACTCAGCCTATCATTACGGTATGAGTCATGTAAGAAGCATAGCATATCTCGTGATGTGTAGATCAAAATAATAAAAACATTAGACTATGGTATTAATCATAAATATGGGTACTTATCTGGAGATCGCATCTTTCCCGATCTACTGATTTAGCCGCTCATCTTTGGTGTATGATCTCCTTGTTCATTCAAAGCCATTCCTCTTTTTATTTCTTCCAAAAATCTTTGGTTACAATGCCTTTTCCTAAATACAATCTATGAATGTAAAAGAAAGACAGTGCAAATCCTAAATACAATCTACCCAAATCAATCCCTAGAAGAAGGAGAAAATAAGAACTTTTAAAAAGATGCCCAGAGCAGTTTAAAACCAAAAATAATAATGAATAAATAATCCTCTCCAAAAAAACTCTCTCTAAAAAAAATCTCTAATTATTTATCTCTAATTCCTCCCTCTAATTCCTATCTCTAATTCTTGCTCCTTTTTTTCGAAGTGTTTGATCCGCTTTAAATAGAGCCGAAGTTTCCCAGCCACAAAGGAGTTCCAACTCGAAAATTTAGGGTCGATTAATTGACCCAATAGGGTCGATGCATCGACCTCCCAGATTTTCGTGAATTCCCGTCGAACTTTACATCAGACACTGCTTCAGTATTTTGGCCATAACTTTCTGTCCCGAACTCGGATTGAGGTGATTCTTACGCTGTTGGAAAGATGATAGAAAGCTCTACAACTTTTATGTTTTGATAATTTCATAATCCAGCCATCTTGAATGTCCAAATTGAGATACAAGTCGCACCAAGTTCTCGATGACCCAAAGTTACAGTGTTTTGACATTATTTTCAGAATTCTTGGGCTGTTTTTTGCACTTGGCTTGTATTTACCTGAAACACTTCAAATCTAATAATTCTTATCAGATAGCCTTCATCGGATAGCTAAATATAGGTATCTAGGGGTGAAATATCATCATATTTCAGTACTCATCACATGCTTCTTGTCTTCAAATTATAACTTAATTTTATCTCTCAAATTACATATAGCATGAGAGCGGACTAAGTTACCGATGGGAAACCCTACTGACCATCATCATTCATTAACCCATTTTCTGAAGTGCAACAAGCCCCTACGCTATGAGGGAAACCTGGGCCAAAATAAATACCGTCAACACGGTTGGTAGAATCTAGGGTTTCGTTCGTATGTACCTCAAATCGAATGCAAATGCTAACTTATATCAAAGCTTGTATACATAACATATTTACTTATTTTTCGGAGTTCTGATTCGAAGTTCACATTCAAAAATAGTTGAGGTTCTGAAGTTCAAATTTCTGAGTTCTTAGTCATAACAAAGTTTTCCAAATTCTTATTTGTGTCAAAATTCAAAGTTCTTATTCATGATGTGTTAGACAAATATTTCAGAATTTATTCTCCAAATCAAACAGCCTATACTTATAATAGAATGCAAATCAGGTGTAGGGTTCCCCTACCTTAACAAAGACGGTCCCAACCTATACTTATAATAGAATGCAAATCAGGTGTAGGGTTCCCCTACCTTAACAAAGACGGTTCCAAAACAAGCAAAAGCAGTCCTCACAAAGGACTCTCTAACTCAAAACCTACAAAGATTAACACTTCCAGTGTTAATATTGGACCAAAACTCAAAGCCAAAAGCTTGCCAAGAAAAAAATCCGACAAAAATTCAAAGGTCTGAAACAGGGCAAAATTCGACCCTCGATTTTCCATTCGATGGTCGAATTCCAAATTCGACTCTCGAATTTCCAAAAGTTCATCAGGTCTGAAAAATCAGATTTTGACCCTCGATTTTCAATTCGATGGTCGAATTCCAAATTCGACCCTCGAATTTCTCCAGGTCTGTGGCTGTTAAATTTTTATCTTCAAACCCTTCTTTCTCATTTAACCATAGTCGGTTTATCTAACTTAAAATACCATTTTCTACTCTAAGCAAAACATAAATTTAAATAATACAAAGAGGTTTAAAAGCCTACCTCTTGACGTTTAATCCATTGATCCTGTTGCACCAAAATCACGCACCGGAACCAAGCATGAAGGTTTAGTTAGACCAGAGCCTCCTGATCAGTCCACTTATACCTTTCTTTAATGCACAGGTCAGATCCACACAGAAACATTCTCTCCCCTATCCTTCTCTTCCAATAGCTCAAACCGATCAAAAAAGATATGCCAAACTTATCAACAGTTGGGATGGGGAGGGAATTTTCAAATCTCACAAGATCTAAGATCTAAAATCCAGTTGAGAGGCAAAAGTTTATATCTTTAGATTCAACCGAGAGAGAGAGAGAGAGAAGTGTAATTTCTCTTCAAAATCTCTCTCTTATAATACAAAAACAAAAGAACAAAATATCAAAAATTTTCTATTTGCAATCCTATCTACTTAACTTGAACTTAAATCCGGCGTGAAACACAAACACTCAACTTATTGTGTAAGTCATCGATTACATGACTTGCACACATCACGAGATAAAAACCTTTAGTCATTATTCTCATCAAATACTTAGCTAACCAAAAATTCAGGAAAAAAACCCGTAATAATTTTCGGGCACACTTATTGAGGTAGACGAAAAATAGGTCAAAATATCAGGGATATTACATTCTCCCCTCCTTAGAAATTTTCGTCCTCGAAAATGTAACACAACACAGATCACAAAACTAAACCAAGAGTAAACATGGGTCACAATGCGCTAGTCGCACAGGCACGCAAGGCAAGGGATGAGATCCGTAGTAACATGGATGTACTACATGTGGAACCTGAAGAATCATAGTGGGTTGCATCCGTACATGGATGCCTACACCCCGAGTGTCACGTGCTGGGAACCACTCACCGTGACTCATGAAAACAAACCAAGATGAATGCAAATTTCAAAGCCGAAACAAAAGTAGAATCCAGAAGAATAACACGATCGCACCATATGAAAGCAGAACAGAATTGACAATACAAGCCCACATAACAAAATTCAAAAGTGCAAAAACAAAGCTAAAGATGATGTATGAGCTAGATGTAAAAACCAAATATATATAGTTGTGACAAGGTCCATAGCAAAATACAACACGAAACAAAACTATCAGATCGAAATCCCAAAACAAAGATATAAAAGAGATAACAAAATTAGAACCACCAGGTTCTAAGATAATCCATGGAGTAAAATAATAAGTACATGCCCCAAAATATGCAAAACAACATAACAACCCAATAGCAAAACTAAAACTCCCCCACAGCAGCTGGACCAGCCTGAACCTGGTCACCGTCCCCATTACCAGCATCATCGTCTGAACCATCCTCTCCGACATTGGAAGGCATGTTGGTACCGGCACCAGATGTGGAAGGGTGATGAACGGAGGCTCGTATGTCTGCCATGTACGTTGCATAGTCTGTGGGGAAGGCATGCTGCATCAAGTAGGTGAGAGCCCCGCCATGAACGTCCAACTTCTGACGCATGGAGCTGGCATGTTGTGTGAGCTATTAAATCTGTTGGCTCACCGCAGTCATCTGGCGCGTAAACTCCGAGAGCGTGAGTACGTCGCTCTGTGGGGGCTGATCGGGTGCAGGAACATCAGGTTCTGGGAAAACGTGCGTTGGATCCTCGTCCTCATCATCCTCATCGGGAACTACCACGCCCTTGGGAGCCTTAACAAGTCGATTGTAGGACTGACCCCAATTGACTAGTTTATACGATTTTAGACCATCCATGGACTTCGGCTCAGTAGGGGGAATCTCATAAGCTGGGCCTACTCGATAAATCTCAATCATGACCAAAATCAAACGAGTATATGGGATGCCCTTTTTCGGTTTTTTGACTTGTTTGCCCATTTTCTCCCTAGCCTTAACAATTCCCTTAAAAACTATTTCGGGGGCACTAAACCAACGCTCTTTAAAAGCTACAAATAAGATCTGCTAGATGGGACCTCGACGCTCCGATTTGTGACTAAAAGGGTACAGGGCTGCCTTGAATATCTTGTCCAAGATCCACATGGAGTCGGGCATGTGTGAACGAGCGATTGATTTACCCGACCCATGACGACCCTGGGTCATTTGGACGATGACCTCATGAAAAGGAACAAGTTTAGGGAAAGGAGGACCCAATCCCATAGTCTTGGAATGTGTGTTAGGGCAGCGCATTACCACGGCAATGTCCCCAAGGTCAAAGGTATAATCGCACCCGTCAATCGAGGTATATATTTTCTTCCCATCCTCGCGGTACATATGTTGATAAAATAAGCGCACCAATCAAGGATAGAAGTGGTCACTAAAGGATGTACAGAGCGAGGTCAAATGTGCTTTTTCCAAATAATCTGACGTCGATTGAGTGGTGGTTTGTTAATCAAACAGTTTCGGATGAAAAACCCACTCAGTAGCAAACCCTTTAATGCTCCAAAACTCATTGGGTTGCTCTCTAATAGGTGGGGACACAGGTGGCACAGGCTGAATAGGGGGTGGAGCTGGCTGTGAGGGTGGCTAATCGGACTGTGGTGGCTGTGTAGGGCGGCTTGAAGACACAGCCTTAGAAGCTGGTCTTTTAGATGTAGGGTTTCGGATGGGGGTGGATTTCTTAGGTCCCATGAAGCAAAAATAAACAAACCCTAAATGATGCAAGAAAAGGAGGAACCAAAAATAAAATAAAGAGGGTTTTACCTCATGAAAAGCCCGACAGTGATCTCCAAAGCAAGAAATCCGAGGCCCTTGTGAAAAGTCGAGTGAAATCCCCTTGAATCCAGCCAAGAATAGCAAGAAAAGCTCTAAAATCCCCAAAACCCTCGAAAACCCTAAGCCTAAACTCTGTTTGCAAAAGCCCGAAATGCCAAACCCCAAAAATAGACCCCAACTTATCGCGAGAAAATCGACCCTCTAATTCAAATTCGATGGTCGAATTTGAAATCGAGCCTCGATTTGAAAATCGACCCTCGAAAATCCCAAAAAATTGTCAGGCCCAAAATTTTGCCTGAAATGGCTGGGTACTGTGCATGGAAAATCGACCCTCGATTTTCATTTTCGACCCTCGATTTCCTCGAGTTCTGTTTTCCTTAAAAAAATTTAAAATTTTCAAATGGGTCCATTGCTCTGGGTCCAAACTAACTGCCTTCGAGCCTAATTCATTGCATTTATGGAATGTGACATTGCTGGCAACAATAAAGCCGAATTTATCGAGTAAAAACAAAAGAAGTAGCAAGAAAAATTGGCCCGATTTATTTCTCAAGTACATTAGGGAGTAACATTCCCGGGTTTTGGTCTAAGTCCCAAATTTTTCCGGTTTCCATAGACTAGGGACTTTTAAGCAGGCAAAAATTTAATATACATTGGATTGCCAAAATAATTTGATATTTATATAAACAAGTACATCACCGAAAGGCAAAAATATCATACAGTCTACACACAAAAATCCCGAAATCTAAGCGAAAAGGGTTGGAAATTGGTCTCGGAGCTCAGCTTCCCGCTCCCAGGTGGCTTCTTCTGGTGTATGATTCCGCCATCGGACGAGAACCAAAGGAATCCTCTTCGATTGCAGAATCTGCTCCTTGCGATCCAAAATCTGAACCGGGTCCTCAATCACCGTCAAACCATCTCGAAGCTCGATGGGTTGGTAATCAAGCACGTGAGTCGGGTCACGTATGTATCGACGCAACATCGACACATGGAAGACGTTGTGCATGCTGGATAAGTGCGGCGGTAACGCCACTCGGTATGCAACCTCTCCGACTCGGCCTAATATCTCAAAAGACCCAATGTATCGAGGACTCAGTTTCCCCCTTTTTTCAAATCGCATAACGCCTTTCGTAGGCAAAATTCAAAAAAAAACATTATCGCTGACCTGAAAATCCACGTGTCTCCATTTAAGATCAGTGTAGCTCTTCTGACGACTCTGAGCTACTCGTAGTCTATCACGAATCAATCGAACCGTCTCGGTCATGCGCCCGACTATCTCAGGTCCAATAATTAGCTTTTCACCCACTTCTTCCCAGTTCAATGGCGAACTGCACCGTCATCCATATAAAGCCTCGAACGGAGCCATACCGATGCTAGCTTGGAAGTATTGTTGTAAGCGAACTCGATCAGAGGTAAGTGTTGGTCCCATGACATGTGAAAATCCAACATACAAGCTCTCAACATGTCCTCTATGATCAGATTCACTCGCTCAGTCTAGCCATCCGTCTGTGGGTGAAATGTTGAACTGAAGTCAAGACGAGAACTCATTCCTTCCTGAAATCACTGCCAAAAGTTTGAAGTAAACAACGGGTCTCTATCTGACACAATACTAGCCGGTATCCCATGCAGTCGAACAATCTCCTTAAGGTATAAATCTGCAAGTCTACTGGCTGTATATGTAGTATTGTACGGTAGGAAATGAGCAGATTTTGTTAGCCGATCGATAATGACCCAGATAGCATTGTTCTTTCTCAATGTTTTCGGCAACCCCAGAATAAAGTCCATCGAAATGGCTTCCCATTTCCACCTGGTACAGGTAAAGGTTGCAATAAGCCTGCAGGATTCTGATGATCAACCTTAACCTGCTGGCAAACCAAGCATCGTGATACGTACTCAGCGACGTCGCATTTCAAACCTCACCACCAGAAGCTCTTCATCAAGTCCTGATACATCTTGGTGCTACCAGGATGTATGGCATACATGGATTTGTGAGCCTCTTCCAGAATGGTGTCCCGAAGCTCAGTACTCGTCGGTACGCATACCCGATCGTGAAACAACAAGGTCCCATCTGCTTGAATGGAGAAATCCTTCTTGCTTCCACTCTCCACATCTCATCTAATCGCCATTAGCTCATCATCAGTCATCTGAAGCTTCCTAACATTCTCAAAGAGTGTAGGGTGTATTACAAGTGTAGCCATCAATGCTCCCGAGCCTTTTACATCGAACTGTGAGCTGCCCAAAGCCATATCTTCTAAAAGCTTCCATCTCTGTATTCGACTGACAAGATGTGACAACAGCGCTGAAGACTTTCTACTAAGAGCATCAGCAACAACGTTCGCCTTTCTCGGATGGTACTGAATCGAGCAATCATAATCCTTCAAGAACTCCATCCATCGCCGCTGCCTCATATTCAAGTCCTTTTCAGTGAATAGGTACTTGAGACTCTTGTGATCGGTGAATATATCGAATATCTCACTGTAGAAGTAATGTCTCCAGACCTTCAATGTGAATATAACTGCTACTAACTCTAGGTCATGCATCGGATAGTTTCTTTCATGGTCCTTCAGCTGCCTAGAACCATATGCAATGACATGCTCGTGTTGATTAAGCACACAGCCTAATCCGCCATAAGAAGCATCACTATACACTGTGAAGCCTCCACTACCGGAAGGTATAGCAAGTACAGGTGCCGTAGTCAATCTATGCTTCAGCTCCTGAAAGCTCTGCTCACACTGCTCTGTCCAATCGAACTTTTCATTCTTTCTTGTAAGTTGTGTAAGCAGACCTGATATCTTTGAGAAACCCTCGACAAATCTCCGATAGTACCCTGCCAGACCAAGGAAACTTCGAACCTCTGTAACTGTCGTAGGCTGTTCCCAGTTCACCACATAATCGATCTTTGTAGGATCCACTGAGATACCCGCTTCAAAGATGGCGTGGCCCAAGAACTGACCTGATCAAGCCAAAACTCACACTTACTGAGTTTGGCATACAACTTATGGTCCCGGAGTGTTTGAAGAGCCATTCGTAGATGCTGCATATGCTCCTCCCTAGTTTTCGAATAGATGAGGATGTCATCTACGAAAACTACCACAGATTTATTAAGATGTGGTTTGAACACTCGGTTCATCAGGTCCATGAAAGATGTAGGCGCATTCGTCAACCCAAACGGCATCATTAAAAAATCATAGTTACCATAACGCATATGAAACGCAGTTTTGGATATATCTTCCACCTTGATCTTGAGCTGGTGATAGCCTGACCTCAGATCAATCTTCGAGAAGAACTTTACACCTTACAATTGATCAAACAAGTCATCTATCTGTGGAAGAGGATAACGATTTTTAATCATCATCTTGTTGAGCTGACGATAATCAATGCACAAACGCATCGATCCATCCTTCTTTTTCATAAAAAGAATCGGTGCACCCCAAGGAGAAACACTTGATCGAATAAATCCTTTGTCTAACAGCTCTTGAAGTTGTTCCTTGAGCTCTTTCAATTCTGCAGGCGCCATTCGATATGGAGCTTTAGTCAACGGTTCTGTACCCGACGCTAGCTCGATCGCGAACTCAATCTCTCAATAAAGTGGTAATCTAGGTAAGTCCTCTGGAAAGACATCAAGATACTCGACCGTGATATGAGCCAAGTCGTTCATCTTTTCTGTAGAATCTTGCAAGTAAGCCAGATACCCGCTGCAACCATTCCTCATCATGCGCTCAACCTTAATAGCTGAAACCAACGACACAACCTTTGATTTGACCCATAGAATCGGAAGGGGTCAGGATCTTCGGTAGACAGTCCACGCTCGCATGATAGGCTGCCAACCAATCCATTCCCAGAATAACGTCGAACCCTTCCATGCTCAACGTAATCATGTCGGTCACTGTCTCGTGCTCATCAATCATCACGATGACTGACTGACATGCTATATCCGTGCTCACCGAACTTCCCGTAGGAATCTTCACATTTAAAATGAAAGCAAGGGGTTCGGGAGTGATACCCGTCTTCTCAGAGAAAAGAGGAGTAATAAATGAGTGTGTAGACCCGAGGTCTATCAGTACTCGTGCTTCAATTTTACTCAAGTCACCTCTACGACTCATCATAAGGGTACCTTTATTTTAAAAAGTTTGTTAATTATATGCAATGATTCCAATGTTGTTTAAAATTTACTTAAATGAATTTAAACATTAAATAATAGGATCAATGCCAGAATTGACACCTCAACTTTAATGATACCTTGGATCACGTCATTCAACGTTTGGGCATCTTGTGCAGTCACCGCATAGGCTCGACCTTGAACTGTAGGTCGCGTCGATTTCTGTATAGAGACTGACGTAGTCCTTCCCTTGTCCGCCGTAGGACAATCCTTGATCATATGACCAATCTGTCCACACCTGAAGCATCCCCCAGTGTTTCGTCGGCAATCCTCCGTCTTATGTGGTTTCCCACATCTTGGACATGCTGGAATAGGAACAGGAGTAACAGCTGGTCCTCGTGATGATCCCTGAGCTACAGGAGCTCCACTCGCAGTAGTGCTCCCGTCTCTGAAAGGTCGCCTTGGTGAAGAACTCTGCGGTCTCTGATAGGAAGACGATAGTGATCCTGAAGCAACAGCCGGCCTGGAATACGATGGCTGACTAGGATAGGGAGGAGGTTTAGAGAACCTCGACTTTTTGTTCACCTGCTCAGGCGCACTCAACTGTCCCTAGCCAAACAGATTTCTATTTCCCTGCTCTTGCCTCAAGTATTATTTATGGATGTCTTCCTCTCCAATGAGAGCTTTTTCCATGATGCCCGCATACGTCTCCATTTCCCACATCGACACCCTCTCCTAAATATTCGGCCTCAAACCTCTCTGAAATTTCTGAGCCCTCATCAGCTCAGTGGCCACATGTAAGGGTGCAAATTGGGCAAGTCTATTAAACTCTGCGCCATACTCGCGCACCGACATCTCGTTCTGCTCCAGTCTTATAAACTAGACTTCCCACTGGCTATGCACGATCTTTGGATACTGATCGTTGAACGTCTCCACAAACTCTGCCCAAGTCCATGGAGTATTGGGGTAGTCCTGCTCTCGCACCCTAGAGACAAATTTCCACCACGGACTGGCCTCACCCAAAAGTTTAAAGGCTACCCAGCGTACCTTCTCAACATCTGTACACTGTAACACCTCAAAATCTTTTCCATCTCATCAAGCCATGCCTCGGCTTCCATCGGATCCGTCAGTCCTGAGAATGTAAGAGGTTTCATCCTCCTGAACTCGGCGAATCCCCCTGGCTGATATCTGGCTGCCAGTAAGTCCGTCTATCGATCTATGGCCGCAGTCTGCTGAGCCATGTTGTTGGCCAAGGCCGCCAACACCTGGTCAACATTTCCTTCTCCACCTCTACCAGTTCCCAATGGATCAGTGTTAGGACCGATAGCCACTCCGTCTCTCCCTCTCGAGGTACCTACGCCCTCATCAATCTCCTCAATAATCTCCATGCGAGGTCCTTCTCTACCTCAGCCTCTGCCTCTGAACCGCGGAGGCATGCTGATCTGTCATTGTTGAAAAATAATAACAATAGATCAGTATTGATTGTTAACACAATCTAACCCTTAGTCCTAAGACTCTGAACCTAAAGCCTCGCTCTGATACAAACTGTGACGACCTGACTTTTCCAATCCTTAAGGTATAGGAAAGGCCGGTTCATCAACTTATTGATTTCTCAATAAGCTGTAACAAACAGAAGCCGACAACGTAACAAAGAACTAAAAACAGAGGCAAAGCATAAAGTAAGCAAAGATAAAAGCTTTAACAAAATAATATATCACCCTGAGGAACCAGGAAGAACCACCGGTGATGGCCAATCCAGCACCTAAAATAGTGGTTCCTAATAATGGTTCCTCGAGTGATATCAAAAAGACAAAACAATGGCCTAGGGCCCAATATTCAAATAATAATTCTAAACCAAAAGTACCCAAAAAGATAATCTAGAAATCAAGGGAAAAACTCCTCTGCAGGCGTATCCAATTCCTCCTCAGGAATATAATCGGAGTCCTCCAGATCCTCAGATCCTAGGTCAGTCTCAGCACCTGTGACGTATAGTCGAGGGTGAGCTAACAACAAAGCCCAATAAAGGAAACATGTCTATTTGCATTTCATTATAAGCAAAGGTTTTCAAAGAGAGAAATCGGATCGAATATGGTTTTCAAAAGATGCCTTGCAACTAAATCTCCAGTTCTAATCATGAGGTCAAAACTAATATAATTCATCTGATGTGTTCAAAAACTTCTGAATTAGCATACTTCTTGTCTTATAATTATAACTTAATTTTATCTCTCAAATTACATATAGCATAAGAGCGAACTAAGTTACGGATGGGAAACCCTACTGACCATCGTCGTTCATGAACCCATTTTCTGAAGTGCAACAAGCCCCTACGCTATGAGGGAAACTTGTGCCAAAATAAATACCGTCAACACGGTTGATAGAATCTAGGGTTTCGTTCGTACGTACCTCAAATCGAATGCAAATGCTAACTTATATCAAAGCTTGTATACATAACATATTTACTAATTTTTCGGAGTTCTGATTCGAAGTTCACATTCAAAAATAGCTAAGGTTCTGAAGTTCAAATTTCTGGGTTCTTAGTCATAACAAAGTTTTCAAAATTCTTATTTGTGTAAAAATTCAAACTTCTTGTTCATGCTGTGTTAGACAAATATTTTAGAATTTATTCTCTAAATCAAACAGCCTATACTTATAATAGAATGCAAATCAGGTGTAGGGTTTCCCTACCTTAACAAAGACGATCCCAAAACAAGCAAAAGCAGTCCTCACAAAGGACTCTCTAACTCAAAACCTACAAAGATTAACACTTCCAATGTTAATATTGGACCAAAAGTCAAACCTGAAAGCTTGCCAAGAAAAAAATCCGACAAAAATTCAAAGGTCTGAAACAGGGCAAAATTCGACCCTCGATTTTCAATTCGATGGTCGAATTCCAAATTCGACCTCGAATTTTCAAAAGTTCATCAGGTCTAAAAAATCATATTTCCCCGATTTTCAATTCGATGGTCGAATTCCAAATTCGGCCCTCGAATTGAAATTCGACCCTTGATTTTCTCCAAGTCTGTGGCTGTTATATTTTTATCTTTGAACCTTCTTTCTCATTTAACCACAGTCGATTTATCTAACTAAAAACACTATTTTCTACTCTAAGCAAAACATAAATTTAAATAACACAAGGAGGTTTAAAAGCCTACCTCTTGACGTTTAATCCATTGATCCAGTTCCACCAAAATCACACATCGGAACCAAGCATGAAGGTTTAATTAGACCAAAGCCTCCTAATCAGTCCACTTAAACCTTTCTTTAATGCACAGGTCAGATCCACACAGAAACATCCTCTCCCCTATCCTTCTCTTCCAATAGCTCAAACCGATCAGAAAAGATATACCAAACTTATCAACGGTTGGGATGGGGAGGGAATTTTAAATCTCACAAGATCTAAGATCTAAAATCAAGTTGAGAGGCAAAAGTTTCTATCTATAGATTCAACCGAGAGAGAGAAGTGTAATTTCTCTTCAAAATCTCTCTCTTATAATGCAAAAACAAAAGAACAAAATATCTAGATTTTTCTATTTGCAATCCTATCTACTTGAACTTAAATCCGGCGTGAAACACAAACACTCAACTTATTGTGTAAGTCATCGATTACATGACCTGCACACGTCACGAGACAAAAACTTTTAGTCATTATTCTCATCAAACACTTAGCTAACCAAAAATTCAGAAAAAAAAAAAAATTCATAATAATTTCTAGGCACGCTTATCGAGGTAAATGAAAAATAGGCCAAAATATCAGGGATATTACACTTCGGCTGATATTTTGTTTTTTCGCTTGTACTGCTTTTTCGTTTAGTGCATCTTAGTTTTACCGAGTTTGTTTTGTTCACGACATATACTATGAATCTTTTCATTACATGCCTCTTGTGGTGAAAAAATCTGTTCTTTTTGTTATTCCTAGCATCCAGTCTCACTATATCTATTAATAAAGATCTTTCCAGAAGATGCATGCACCCTTTTAATGAATAATTTCATAGAGTGTGGTTATATTCTATTGATGTTGTTCTACATTTATATCATGACCTTAATAATCTCTCTCTTTGAATACCAGATTGAACTTGCAAAGATGTTGATAAATGAGGGACAAAGTCATCTTTTTGTGATGAAGGGAAAATAAATTTCTTTGATCAGGTTTAGTTTTGTGATGGTGTTTTTTTCATTTTTCTTTTTAATTTACTAATCTAAAAAAATTGGAACTTTCATGTTCTCAAATGATCTTGTTTGAAGTTCAATGATTTATAGATTCTCATACTATGCAACTTTTTCATGCCAAATTGATGCCCCCTTAATAGGTGAATCTTGCTGTATTCCTTGCTGAGTTGTCAACCAATGCCTTAGTCTTTCCACTGACTCAGTCCGTTTGACTAGTGTGTATCATTTCCTTCTAAGAGCTCTTTCTTAGAAGGGTGATTTCATAGGTCGTCCTCCACCCTACCTCTCGAATATTTCACAACTTCTAACAACCTCTTTAACATTTGTTCCAATATTTTCCTGCTAAAAAGATCTTCCTTGCAGTTGCATGATTGCATCTTCTGTTCAACGTGCCCTCCACCTCTTCCTTGATGGATGGGCCTCTTCTGTTCAACGTGCCCTCCACCTCTTCCTTGATGGATGGGCCTCGTCGATCACCTTACCTCCTCCGCGTGGTCGCCTAAGTAAATGCAGCTCCCAATCAGGACAGTAGTTACTCTGTTAACCAATCGATAAGATCATTGTTTTTTTTACTAAGTTTTTTCTTCTCTTTACTAAGGAACTTTTTAAATCGGTATTAAAATAGCAACCACTTCTGCACAGTGACTTCCATAATCAGAATGAGTGCTGATTCTGGCAGCCCGTCTATCTTCTATTCAGTAGTTTTATTACTTTTTACAACTGACTTCATATTAGTTTGTAGTCTCGTTGTGGTTAAAGACTAGACTCGTATGTGTAGCAAAGCCACTCCAGCCAATCGTGTCTGCCTTCCAATGATCAAAATTTTGGTTTTCATTTCAGTTTCGGAGGGGACTGAAACTGAAATTTTGCCTGATAATTTCATTCCCATATATTTGATGACCGAAATTTCAGTCCCAAATTATTGTTTTGGTGGGGACCGAAACCGATCATTTCGGCCGAAATTTCGGCCATTTCGGCCAAAATGTTGATCCTTGCTGCCTTCTCAAGGACATCACAAGAACCTAGATGGACCGGCACAAAATCCACTTTTAGACTTGACCTGGATCTGTTAAAAAAATGATATACTTATATATTGTGTAGCAAACAGATACTAGGTTGGGTTCGGGTCGGGTTTGGGTTAACTTGAATATAATTTTTTTATATAGCATGTCAATACTTTCAACCCGGCCTATTCAATAGAGACTCCTTAGATGGAAGTCATCAATATCTCTGTTTAATGATGTTCGCCTTTTGATTTCAGGAGAAACTTTTCGATTTGAAGCTCACCTCAAACGGATCACTAGGGGATGAGGACACTTGGCAAGAAAGGCGGAGCAAATTTAATTTTTTTTGTTCTTTTATTTTGAAAATAGGCCATAAGGTCCTTAGATTGTTAACTCTCTTTCTTTTATTCTTCTTTTTGTTTGAATAAAAGGATTGGGTATGTAGAGTTTAAAATATTTGGCTGATTTGAAAGGTTGGATCATAAGTTGAGATGCAACCTTTTATTTGAATTAAAGAATTAGGTATCTATTTTTTTATTAATGGTATTGAATGATTTGCATTTGAGTTAAATGGATGTGTTGAAATATGAGATTAATAACTTTTTTTCTTTATATAATTTTTTTTAAAGCATTAACAAAAAAGCATTAAAAAAAACATTTAAAAAATTGCATTAAAAAAAAGCATTAAAAAAATTATTAAAAAATATTATTTTAAAAAAATTGCATAAAAAATCGTCAATGTAATTTTATTTTTATTTTTTTTAAGTATTTTTATTTTTTTAAAAGTGCATAAAAAAATCACTGCCAAAAGTAGTGATTTTTTTTATAACTGTTAAGAGCAGTCATTGTTGAAGTTCATAAACCACTGCCTTGTATAGTGGTAAAAAAAATATACTATGTTTTTTACAACTGTTTAGGGCAGTGATTTTTTTCAAAAAAATTACTACCAAAGACAGTGATTTTTTGAAAAAACTACTGTTTAAGACTGATTTTTTTGGCTTTTTCACGTAGTGAGACAGAGAAACTATCTCTCGCCACTAGACTCAATGGCCTCCAAATTATGCATAAGATCATGAAGGGAGTATGAGTGAATTAATTTGAAGCTCTTGGCCCATTGGACGCATCGAATCTGAATGCGCTCAACTAACTTCATGTTAGAAAAATAGGTTCAGGTTGCAGAAGAAGATAAAGATCGAAATTAAAATATACGCTAATCCGATTCGAGGCACGTTAAATATCGTTGTCTTTAAACCGAGATTTGCCCCTACCACTATGATCTAGTGGTCACCAATAGGTTACCGGCAAATCGGTTCCAGGATACAACGAACCGGCAGCGTATCCGTGTGATCAGATTTGGTGAATCTGATCACGCAACCAGAACACCAAAAAACTAAAGCGGAACTCTGAGAAGGAGAAAGCTTAAAGGAATTTGCGAAAATATGCAGTGTATTAAAATGAGGGGTCTTGGGGCCCTTTTATAGATAAAATGGGTGTAACCGAACGGACATATCCGTAACCGAACGGACATATCCGTAGCATATAACTGAACGGTCGGATAAGACATATCCGTTCAAAATTCAAATGGGCGGTTAGACACTTATTCAAAAGTTTAATTAAATTACCGTATCGCCACGCTACGTACACGTGCGCGTGCTCGTGCTCGTGCTCGTGCCCGTCGCGCCCAGCGCTGCTCTGCCGCCTGCCGTCTGCCCCGTTCGATTCGACCACCCAATAGCTACGGAATTGTAATAACGTATACAACTTTTAGTGTGGTTAACAGAAAATGCAATTTCTGTTGCCACCGTTTGAAATTCGAACCATCAAAATTGTCTAACTTGTGGATGTTGTTAGGCAGCGCTGGATGAATCTTATCATTCACTAGAGCAGAAGTGGAGGACAGAATATGAGCCATAAATCTCGGTTTAATTAAATTACCGTATATGAGTAGCAGTTAATAAAGCTTCACCCCATAAATTTTTATCGGAATTAGCATTAACTAATAATGCATTAGTCATTTCTACTAATGTTCTATTTTTTCTCTCGGCAACTCCGTTTTGTTGTGGCGTATAAGGAGCCGTCACCTCATGACGAATTCCATGAATTTCACAGAAATCGGAGAATTCATTTGACATGTATTCTCCACCCCGATCAGATCTAATGACTTTTATTCTTTTATTTAATTGATTTTCTACTAAAGCTTTATAAACCTTAAATTTTTCAAAAGCCTCATTTTTAGTATTTAATAAATATATATGAG
The DNA here is from genome assembly GCA_021018995.1 of Chloranthus sessilifolius. Classification (NCBI taxonomy): domain Eukaryota; kingdom Viridiplantae; phylum Streptophyta; class Magnoliopsida; order Chloranthales; family Chloranthaceae; genus Chloranthus; species Chloranthus sessilifolius. The sequence continues at coordinate 76,410,318 of CM037587.1, forward strand.
TATATTTTGAAAAATCATCTATAAAAGTAATAAAATATCGTTTTCCTCCTCTAGTAGGAACATTATTTAAATCACAAATATCACTGTGTATTAAATCTAATAAATATGAATTTCTAATAACACTAGGAAAAGGTTTTCTAGTAATTTTAGTCTTAGCACATACACTACAAGCACTACTAGCAAAAGATTCATGTTTTGGAATTAAATCTAAGTTACCCATACATTTCATAGACCTATAATTTATATGTCCTAATCTATCATGCCATAAATTAGAAACAGAGACCAAGTAAGAAGAAGATGAGATTTTATTGAAGGGATCAATTACATTGAGTTTGAACATGCCTCCCATGGCATATCCTTTTCCAACAAATTCACCATTTTTAGATAAGATAAACTTATCTGATTCAAATACAAGTTTAAAACCATGTTTAATCAATAAACCACCCGAAACAAGATTCTTACGGATATCGGGTACATGGAGCACATCAGTGAGTGTAACGACTTTTCCGGATGTGAAATTTAATTTCACTTTTCCACGTCCTATGATCTTTGCCGTAGATGAGTTTCCCATGAAGAGATCTTGATCATCATCAGCTTTGTCATAAGTCACAAACATGTCACGATTATTACACATGTTTTGTGGCACTGTCGATCCACCATTCATTGATGTCACCAACCAGATTGACTTCCGAAAGAACGGCTACGAAGTTGTTTTTCACTTCCACTGCATTCGCTTGATTCTTCAACTTCTTGAAGAGGCGACAATCCCGTTTGAAATGTCCGGGTTTTCCACAGTGATAGCAACCACCATTCTTCGGTACCATGGTCTTATTCTCCTTGGCGAATTTCTTATTCTCCTTAGAATGAGAATATCCTCTCTTCCTCTTCTTGGACGGTCCACTAACAACCTTAGACTCAACCAAGTGTGCTTTTGATGTCATATCAATGTGATCTTCCGCTTTGTCCCTAACTCGATTCTTCCTCAATACGTAAATGAAGGAGAAGATCTTCCATAGAAATCTTCTCATTATTACGCTTAAGGATTTTTCTAATCTATCCATGATAGAGGCAACTTGGCGATTACCGCACCAACCAGAAAATCCTCATCGAAATGAGAACCATTAGCAACCATATAATTAATAATAACTTGAAAATCATGAACTTGGCTAAGAATAGGTTTATCATCAACCATCGTAAAATTAAAAAACTGACTGATAATATAAGAATTATACCATGCATCTTCAGTTTTGTATTTCTTCTCGAGTGCATCCCAGAGTTCCTTCAAGTATCGTAGAGCGGTGACGTCAAACAAAGAATCCGACGATTGCATTCAAAATGTAGCCTTTGCAAGTGTAGTCGCATCGTCCCATTTACGCTTTTACGGCCTTCACGAGGTGGATGATTCGCTAATAGTCGGACACGGAATTGTAATAACGTATACAACTTTTAGTGTGGTTAATGTAAAATGCAATTTTCATGCCACCGCTTGAAATTCGAACCATCAAAATTGTCTAACTTGTGGATGTTGTTAGGCGTCATTGGATGAATCTTATCATTCACTAGAGCGAAGTGGAGGATGAATATGAGCCATAAATCTCGGTTTAAATCATTAGAAAAATAGGTTCAGTTGCGAAGAAGATAAAGATCGAAATTAAAAATATCGCTAATCCGATTCGAGGCACGTTAAATATCGTTGTCTTTAAACCGAGATTTGCCCCTACCACTATGATCTAGTGGTCACCAATAGGTTACCGGCAAATCGGTTCCAGGATACAACGAACCGGCGTGTCCGTGTGATCGACGGTGAATCATCGATCACGCAACCAGAACACCAAAAAACTAAAGCGGAACTCTGAGAAGGAGAAAGCTTAAAGGAATTTGCGAAAATATGCAGTGTATTAAAATGAGGGGTCTTGGGGCCCTTTTATAGATAAAATGGGTGTAACCGAACGGACATATCCGTAGCATATAACTGAACGGTCGGATAAGACATATCCGTTCAAAATTCAAATGGGCGGTTAGACACTTATTCAAAAGTTTAATTAAATTACCGTATCGCCACGCTACGTGCGCGTGCCCGTCCCGACCCGGCTCGGCTCGGCGCGCGCGCGCGTGTGTGTGTGACTGATGGGTTGCATGGCGGTGGAAGCTACAAAATTCGGTGCCCCCTGGGTGAAGGCTACAAGCCTTGAGCCAAGACAAAGATATATAAGCCAAACCCAAAAAAGAGTTTACACGATGTGGGACAAATCCTAATTTCAAAAGCTTATTTTTTAAAACCTTTAAAATATCCAACACTTCATAGCGTCCACCTCCACTCTATCGAAGATACCATTATTTCTCACCTTCCAAACAACCCAAAAGAACACAAAGGGGATCAAATTCAAATTCCACAAAGGCCCTTTATATTTGCCCCGACAGGCATTCTTCCACATCCCGAAGTGAGCGTCGCAAGAATAAGGCATGACCCAAGGGATATTGAACCACTGAAGCCAAAGATTCCAAATAATAGAGGAGACAGAGCAGTGAATGAACAAATGAGCTGCGTCTTCTTCCTCGCGGTAACACAGCACACATCGATTCGCTAGCGAGAAACCTCTACTTTTCAAGTTATCAACAGTCAATATTTTATCCATCACCGATTTCCAAACAAATCCACAGCCAGGGGAACGAAGGAGTAATAGCACCTGCGAGGCTCTTATAAAATGAGTTCACCTTAAAGGTTCCACTCGGATCCGCCATCCAATAGGGCGAGTCAGGGAAGTGTTGCTTGAAACCCGCAAAAGAAGATAACAGATTGAACAAGTTAGTAACTTCCCTGATCTCCAAGTCATAGAGCCTCCTAGAGACCTCAATTTTCCACACAATGCCACCAACATTGTCGAAATCTGCCAGCTGAGCTACCACTGCTTCCTGATGACGAGAGACCAAACAAATATTAGGGAAAAGTAAGTGCAGCGGAACCTAGGCGATCCAAGCATCATGCCAGAAGGAGGTAATATGACCATCTCCAATCGTAATTCTCGCTCTCTGCCTGAAAGAGAAGGAGACTTTTTCAAACCGAGGACCAAAAGCCAGACTCGTTTCGAGGGGAAAGCAATATCCCACAAGCTTCCTCCCGAGCCATACTTGGCGACAAAGATGCTTCTCCACAAACTCTCTTTTTCCAGCTCAATGCGCCATAGCCATTTTCCCAAAAAAGCTTCGTTGAAGGATCTAAGGCTAATGATCCCCATCCCACCGTCCATTTGTTTCTACACAGTAATCTCCAATCCACCGTATGGATTCTAGACTTATCATTTTTCCCAGCCCAAAGGAAGTCCCTTTGTATTTTTTCTAATCTTAGAATAACCCACGAAGGACACCTAAATAGAAACATGAAGTAAACAGGCAGGACCAATAGAATAGACTTGATGAGAGTGATTTTACCAGCAAAAGACAGATAATTGCCCTTCTATCCTTCCAATCTTTTCTCCGCTCTTTCAATAATTTGGGACCACGAATTTTTCCTAGGGCAGCCCGGGCCAAGAGGAAGGCCAAGGTAGGAGAATGGAAGACGATCCGAATTACAGCCAAAAACTTCAGCTAATCTAGTTACCTCAGAATCAGGAATGGCCATCCCGATTAGGTTGGACTTATTCATATTGATTTTAAGCCCGGACGCAGCCTCAAAGCATATTAAGGTAGACCTCACACCTTTGATCTTGGCCTCATCTTTCCCTTCAATGAATATGATTGTGCCGTCTGCATATTGTAGATGGGTGACGTTGATGCCCCCTCTGGAAGCTTTAAAGTCGTTGAAGATACCTATATCAGCCGCCTTAGTAATCAACGCCAACAGCCCTTCCGCCACCATAAGGTAAAGAAAAAGGGAAAGAGGATCTCCTTGTCTCAGCCCTTGCTCAGTTCGAAAAAACCCTTCGATGACGCCATTGACGAGGATCGAAAGCCACACAGAAGAAATGCAGCCTTTAATCCATTTTCTCCAAGTGCAGCCGAATCCCATCCTCTCCTTGAGATGGTCTAGAAATCCCAGTTCACCTTGTTGACAATGCCTGTTCAAAATCAACTTTCAGTAGAAGACCTTGGGTTTTCTTTGTGTGAGAGGTATCAATAAGCTCGTATGCAATAAGGATCCCATCCATAATTTGTTGGTCCTTAAGGAAAGTAGACTGAGAATAAGAGATGGTTATAATCTCAAGGGGTTAGGCGAGCTGGCCAGGTACTTGCTTCCAAAAGTATGAGACATGAGTTCGAATTCCCTCCTCCCCTTGAGGCTACCCTAGGGATTTATATCTTGTGCTGACCCGGCATGTGCTGAATTTGGGGTGCACATGTGCCCCTGGGATTAGGCGGGTGCTCTAAGAGGCCTGGATACCCAGGTTAATAAAAAAAAAAAAAAAATTATTGGTTATATATTGTTGCCATCAAGTGTATACTAGTAATTGTGATAAAAAAAAATGTATACTAGTAATTTCAAACAAGTCGTCAAGAGGGTCCTATGCATGGATCAAAATATCGTCGGATACCAATACGTATCGGACGATACGTATCGGTATTGGACTAGGACGATATGGTACATTCGATGTACCATATCGTCCAATTTATATGGGAAGGCCCAGACAATACATTCAATGTATCGTCCGGTAAGTTACTATTCTGATACGTATCGTCCGATACGTATCGGTTTGAAACTCGGACGATACGTATCGGAAAGCCGGCATTTTGACCCATGGTCCTATGCCCAAAATTAAATACTTCTCAAGGAGGTATATATGTCCACTAGCACATGGGTAGACTCATAATAGCACCCGCTCAAAGGTTCAAAGACCAAAGGCCTCAACACAATAACACTGTTAAATACAAGAGCCTTTGCCAGGCAAACCCATACTAGGTTCTTTCCTGAGATGGTGCACACTCACTCAAAATATAATAAGAAAAGTATCTTCTTTCACTTTCTTTGGAGATATTGGCTGCTTATGGTGTAGCTCTTTGGTAGCCCTTGCCACAACAAAGTTTACCTGCTTTAGTTGCTTTCCATTCTCTTTTCTAACTCTCTATAAAAGAGGATTTACCTACTCTAGTAGCAACCTCCCTGCTCTCTACTAGCTCCCTACTAGAGCAAATAAAATCTGCTCTAACAAGGAATGAGTAGAGAGGAGGGTAGAACTGCTGAACAGGTAAATCTTGCATAAAATCTTGCTATGCAAGGAGTTATCAAGGTGAAGGGGTATCTGCTAATGCAAGCTGCAGGCTATTAGCAAAGAGAATGGGAATCTGCTAAAGCAGGTGAACTCTGCTATGGCGGGGGCTAACAGAGAACTATGCCATACGCAGACATTATGCCTCAAGGGTTGGATTCAAGGGAGTTCGATGTTCACAAAATGGTATTTATTGGGTTTGAATTATAGTTCACTACTTCACATACATTAAAGATTACATTATTTTATCAAAATGTCTGAAACCTTTGAATCTTTACAATGTGAAACTTCTCAATTTGATGAAAATGTTTTTGCTAATATATATATATATATATATATATATATATATATATATATATATATATATGAGAGAGAGAGAGAGAAACATGCATTAAAGGTCATCTTGCCCTAAATACAGGGGCTCACACAATTCCAGATATTTTTTTATGCGAGTTAAACATATGCCAATACATTATGCATGTGAGTGGCATTTGCAACCAATGTTTCTATAGCTAACATTTTAACAAAACATTGTCGTTCATTCATCAATAAAAAGTTGTGATACACAAGTCTACGAGAACTTTGTAATCATAGTGACAAAAGTTTGCAATATTTTTAAAAAGTAGAAAAAAAATTATATTTTTCCCGTCTGATTAATCGGCCAAGTCTTTGAATTTTGATTAATTGGTGATTTTTCGACTTTCTTCAACTTTTTTCGATTAATTATTTTAGTTAAATATTGTTGAAGTTTAGTCTCACATGGCATTAGAGCAAACTTTCTCCACTCCACGTCACTCAGTTAAATGTGATTGGACTTAGTCCGACCAATACGTGCGGGGGTGTGTCAAAGTTTAGTCCCACATCGGATATTCATAGCCTTGTCTCTCCTCTTATAAGATCCTGAGCCCCTCCAGTTATAGCCAATTGGTTTTGAGATGGATACCCAAATTTATTAAATACGGTTTGTGATATATGGTTACGATGTGCAGATGTGCAGATGACTATATAAAAATTGTTCCGAATCGCAAATCGGTTTGCCCAAAAAGAATCATGGTTCGGTTTCGTCCGCTTCGCTACTAGTGGGCAAACTTGAGAATATTATCACTCCTGGAATTTTATTTTTTTGGTTTTTTGTATAATGGTCAAAAAAGTGTGATAAGAAAAGTCGATCCTTCGACCTGCTCGTAAAACTAACAGCTCTATTTTCACGTGTTTATATATATAGTTGTATTTTTAAAATATATATAATAAATATAAGTACAACCCCTAATATAAGAGAAAACGCATCCTACCTCTACATAATGGAGTTTGTCCTAGTATGGGAATCGCGAACTCCAAACCCTAATTATAACCGAGCAAGCCAGTGAATCAAGTAACATGTTGTGGTCCGTAATAATCATTCGCGAACTCCAAACTCATTCTAAGTTGATGTTGTGGTTCGTAATAATCATTACAACTATTAGACTTTAGGCGTCAAATTCTCTTCAAGATCTATGATCACTTAAATGCCTAAGATGACAGCCCAATCTTCCAAGTGTAATAACGAGTTCCCAAATTCCCAGCTAGGGTCCTTGAAATCTGATTATATCTATCTCAATCTGAATAAAGGTATTAGATTAAATTGACTCCCTATTATTTGAGTAAGTCAAAGTCATTCAATTTCAAGAGCAGATATTGCATAAGGTAATCACAAGTCTAATTATTTATTCAATTTTATTTTCATAAATTATATTTTTTAGCCCATAGTTTTCTAACAATTTATTAAGGCTTCCATCAAGGTGCCTAGTCTGAGCTCTCTAAGATCAAATTTAGACTGCGTTTGGGTTAGCTCTTTGGGGGTAAAGAGCAGCTCTTTCACTTTTTGGGTCTGGCTAAAAACTACTTTTACATTTGGTAACACAGCTTCTCGACTTATTTGCTCTGACGGGGAGCTGTTTTAAGTGATAAAATTGCTCTATGTCTGCTTTATTTCAGAGCAGATTTTATCTGCCAATTTATCTGATCAGACAGAGAGCAGACAAAAACCTACTTCTGCTCTTATAAGAGCTAACCCGAACACAACCTTAGGTGTTAGGACTTAGGGATTCCTGATCCCTTTATTTGTTCAAAGAAATCATTTAAGGGATTTTTGATAGTTACTCAATTGAATGCAGATCTAAACTATTATCTGTAGTTGGGTTAGTGATGCTCCCACTCTTAAATTTGAAACAAGGCTATCTTGTGATCAAGGTAAAATAGGTTGCATTAGCTTAAGCTAGTTTTAAGCAAGTACATAATTCTTTTTAGATTTTATTCATATATTTTTAGTGAAATTATTAAACTATAGTCAAACATTGAATACATTATTGGACAAAAGTATTATTTGAAATATAATTTTGAGGTGGCACACTCATAGCTTCGAATTTATTTTAGATAATGTCATTGTAGTGAGCTAGTAACTAGAATTAACTACTTAACAATAAGCTTCGATAATAATAACTCTAATACAATGGATCTAAGTTCTGAATAAGGGTTGTAATGTCATTACATCCATCTAAACTCCAATCTAAATTATACATGCTGTTATACAATTGTCAAGAGGATTAATCATAGATTATTTTTGATGGGTGGGTTTGAAATCATACCTCTTATTCAAGGTGATCAGTGGTCAAATGATTGATTAATGATCTCATTTCAACCGATGAAGCATGTAACTCATGGATCTCATTAACAGCTCGCACATGATTTGAAATTCCATTAATAGAGGTCTTCCGATGAAAGCCATTAATGGAGATCATTAACAGCTCGCACATGTAATGGAGGTCTTCTGATCAAAGTCATTAATGGAGGTCACCATTAATGAAGGTCACCACCCCATATTACTTGCACCCAGAAAGTTGGCCTTAGGACCAAATTTAAAGGACTTGGAATTTAGGGGCATGTGAAAAAGCAATCTAGGCCATCTAATTTGAAGTTTATGATTTATATATCTCCAATGCATAAGATTGGACCAAAACACGATACTTAATCATATGAGCTATTGTGGTCAACCATTTGACTAACCTAATAGCCTTTGAATACATTAAATCACTTGATGAAGATTATATATTATACTATTCTTTGGCCCTCAAATCAAACGGCTTAGATGATTTTTCACATTGCAGAGATCGCGAAAACTGCAAGACTTTCTTTAAACTCGGTTCAAGGGCCAACTTTCTGAGTGTAAGCAAAAACGCATCACCAAATCAGTCAACTGCATCAGCAACACCCTAAGTCACCTGAATTTTTCAGATTTATTGAAAAAGTCGACGATTTTTGTGACTATGCTAGTATTAAGTGGTATCTCCCCTAAACAAGCATTCTTTGAACTCTACCTTCATTAAAGTTGTCCTAAAAAGAGAATGTGGCAGACAGCATTGATAAATATCGCCTGATTGCTTTGTGTAACTTCCTATACAAAGTAATTATACATTAGCCGTGAGCAGGTCCTAATTGCCACCCTGGTTAGCCAAAACCAATCTGCATTTATCAAAGGTATGAAGAAAAGTGCGAATATCCTTCTTGCTCATGAAATGAAGAAGAAAAGTGCGAATATCCTTCTTGCTCATGAAATGAACAAGGGTCCTAAAGCATTTTGCACTAAAATTGACCTCAAAAAGCCTATGACAAATTCAAATGGGACTTTATTCTCTCGATCCTTAATCAGCTCGATTTTGACAATACATGGATTGATTGGATAAAGGAGTGTATCACAACTCCTAAATTCTCAATCCTCGTTAATGGAATTCTAAAGGGTTTCTTCAATAGCCAATGTGGATTGGGCTCCATTTCACTTTGGCCATGGAGGCATTCAGTTGCTTGCTTGATGAGATGGTTGGAAGAGGGGATTTTCAGACCACTTGAGATTAAGGACGCCCCCATTGTTTCTCATTTGGTTTTTGCAGATGGTGTCTTTATCTTTGCAAATAGATGGTTGGAGCTAATAAAGAAATTGAGAAAATATGTTCTGATTTCTATGGAGAGGCCCATGTCTGAAGCAATCTATGCACCCAATAGGTTAGAAAAAGGTATGAAGACCGGTTAAAAAAAGGAGGGTTAGGGATTCAGAGATTGGTGGACTGGAATGATGCGGGTCTTGCAAACTTTTTTGGAATCTGGTATCTAATAAATCCATGGGGGTTAATTGGTGCATGAGCAGATATGTACGACCAGCTGATGTCTAGAGTTTAATCTTCCAAATAATTTTTCTTGGGCTTGGAGAGGAATCATGAGAATTCGAGATACGATTAAAAATCAGTCCAAGTTTGTTGTTGGAGACTTGGAGTTGGTTCCACAATAAAATTTTGGAAGGATTTGTAGCTTCATAATGGAATTCTCATTGATAGATATGGAAGAAGGACAATGCAGCATTCGTCGGGAATTTATGAGGATACTGTGATAGAGGTTCTGGTTGATGATGGGGAATGGAATCTTCCCAACCCAAGCACTCTCGCAATGGAAGCGTGGAAAGAAGTTTTGGAGCATGGGGCACCTTCTAACCTCATCAAGGATACCCAAGACCAGCCCTAGGGCAAGGCCCATCAGGCGGCCACTTCGGGCCCCCGAATTTTTAGGGCCTCCTATTCTTGTAAGTTTTTATGGGTTATTTGTTAATATAATTTTCAATGTACTAAAATGGTAAATCAATTTAATGGGTTAGTTGATTAAGCTACTTGTGTTGTTTTACTTTTTACCCAATAGGCTATGGGTTCAACTCTTCTTGGGCCAAATATTTTCATCTTTTTTAAGGGTCGGATTGGGTCTCTGCCAGGTCGGTGTTGGTCATGGGTCGGGTCATTTACCTCACTAGACCGGGCTGATCTTATGTATTCTCTAGCTCTATTTTGATCAGTCCAGATTTGTTTGACCAAATCCTTTATATGCATACAAATTTTTTCTTATTCAATGACCCAACTTAAAACAACAATCTCATGCTCGTTGCGGCTCAATTTCTCGCAAATGACCTACCAATTTGGATCTACTTAATGAGAGCTATCCAATGAACCATTTAATGGAACTTTTTTAGACTGTTAAAGTGCTAAAAAAAGGCAGGAAAGGTTCAATGGCAGTTAAAGTGCTAAAAAAAGGCAGGAAAGGTTCAATGGCAGTTAAAGTGCTAAGCAATGTCACAGTGTTATTAATTGTGATACTTGATTTGTGGGATACGTTCTACTATTTAGTTTTCCTCTTTTTGTGTTTTATTTTCTTTAACATATATTTTTCTTTAGATTATTAATTGCATTTTTAAATTGTAAACAGTAGAATGAAATATGCAAATATTCGTAATCCAGGAGTAATCAGGGTAACAAATTTTAATTTCGACAATATTTTAGTATTTCGAGAAAAATTCAAAAAGTTTCAGAAAAATTTCAGGGATTACAAAAAATATTATATATAAATTATATTTAATATATTTTTTTTTTTATTTAATATGCAAAAATGACTAAAATTAAAATAAATTTCATTAAATTTGATAAAATTTCATTAATTTCACCGAAATTAATGAAATTTGGCAATTTCGAGGAAACCATCGAAATTTCACTCAAAGTTGCGTCCAACTTCTGTTTCAATAAATTATAGTAAAATTTTGAAAAATATCGGAGAAATTTGTCACTATAGGAGAAATGAGTATTATTTTATTTTATTAAAAAAAATGTGGTGAATTTTTTTTTTGGATTAATAAGAAGGACGACCCCATTTTAGGAACTCGCCTTGGGCCTCCAAAATCTCAGGGCCGGCACTAAGGATACCCTTATGTGAAAGTCAGCATCGGGTGGAAGGTTTACGTTAGGTCAGCATGGGATTCCTTTAGACCCTACCATGAAATACCTTGGTGCAAATTCATTTGACATTCTTCAAAAAATCCAAAACATGCATATTGTGCATGGCTTGCGGTCCAAAAGAAATTGATGACGATGGACAATATGATGAAAAGGGGCATTATTACCTTCTCGATTGTAGACACCCAAATCGGGCCCAAGGCCTAATCAACACATACTTCGAGAAGGGTGCACCCCTGAGCTTCTTATAGCATCTCCCATACTCTCAAGAACCTTTTCAAACCCTTAGAAACTTGTCCAAATCCTTAGGAGTCAACCCTACACCCTTAAAATCCTTCCCAAACCTGTTTCAAACCCTCCTGGAGAGTGGTTGGAGAGAGGTGTGCCAAGGCTTTCTGGGACTTCTACTGGAACTGAATCTTATACCATTAAAAAGTAGAGTTCTTAGCTTTCCAATAAGCCAAGAATCACCTCGACCCGAGTCATACACCAAAAGTTATGGCGATCCGAAGTTTCGGGCAGAAATAAGCACATTTTGCCTAGAGTGTATAATATACACGCTAAGCCATTTCTGAAGAAATGTTGCATAGCGTGTGTAATATACACGCTAGGTCATTTTTTGTATGGAATTGGCCTAGCATGTATAATACACACGCTAGGCAAAATCTGCATTCTTTTCCGGAGATGTGGGCCCCATAGCGGGCTCTGAACTTCTTAAAAGTATTGTACATATGCCTAGCGTATGTAATACACACGCGAGGCTTAGCTAAAGTGACTTTGAGATTTTGCTCGAAAATTACTTTTGGGGTTTGACTTGTTGACCATCCCAATATTTAGGGTGGGTTTCTTTAGGACTGTTGCACCCCCATTAATCTTATTTGCAACCCCCTAGTCATTTGAAACCTCACTCTATCATCTACCATTAAAACCCCATTCCCATTTATCCATAGCCTTAAAAAACCAAAATCCTTAGATTTAAGATTACCTAATTGCTAATCTCATTGGCATTTAAATACCCTCCTACCATTTCTCTATAAACCCCCCCCCCCTCTTTGCAAAAGGCTTGAAAATTTTTTCCAAAGAGAGAAAGATTAAAGATTTCTTTGGTGCACCAAACTCATACAAATTTCAGAATTCAAAACCACTACAAAAAATAAAACTATTAACGGCAGTTTTTTTGTTAAAAAACATGCCGCTATTAGTCCTGTCGCTCCCAAAAATTGCCTTAACAGCAAGTGTCGCTGAAACACCTTATTTTTGTAGTGAACCCTCCCTTAGACCCCATCTTCCATCAAAAATCCCTTAACTTAGGTGAGAATTACCCCCTACCCTTCTACTCCTACCTCTTAGCTATCAAGTCTTAAAGGTTAGAACCCATCTTTCAACCCTCAAGCTATCGGAAGCTCACCGAGTGCACCAACGCGAAAGTCCTCAATTGTGCTACAAGGGCCCGAGAGCTCCGGCTCTCCCCTCTATCCCTCTACCTTATTTGCTTTTCCCCTATCCTTGAATTTGCGCCGTTACACCGCCGAAACTTCGGTGATTATGGGGGGCGTAAATAGTAGGGCTGTGCAGAAACCGACCCGAACCGACCCAAATTTTTGTTCGGATTCGATTTTGGGACATATTGGTTCGGTTTTGGTTTCGAAAAATAGAAACCGATAGTTATCGGTTCAGTTTCTGTTTTAACGTTAAAAAACTGAAACCAATAGTGGTGCATGCTTGAGATTGGGATTCTGTGAAGTTCTTGGGATCTTGATATGATTTTTCTATTATCTGCATGCATGTATTTAGATGGATCTTGTTCATGCATTGCCTTGTGAATTAGTTTGTGGAAAATATGTTGCAATCATTTAAGGTTCTCTAGTTTGATTTTTGTTTTCTCTCTTTATACAAAAAAATCTGAATATATATACAAGTTGTAATGTAATGAAAATATAAAATAGCTATGAAGGGTCATGTGTCATGAATCTGGTCGATTTGGACAATATATGTTGGCAACCCATATCATGCATTTGAAAAATGCTCGACATTTCACATATCAGAGGATTGCTAAATAGATAGTTAAAATTTTTATGATCAACTATCTAAAATTTGACATGCAATTAGATGGTTAGGCTTATTTGATGTTCTACTTTCGGGTTGTCTTTTATCGAATGACGGCCTACCTGTGGATGATTGGACTGTAATACTGTATAGATTTATGTCATCGATACCTACTAGTGTGTACTAATAATCTATGCATCTGCCCATTGATCTAGACTGTCTGATAGGTGCATTAATTTCTTAGAAATGTTCTTAGTCATCTGATCAATCACCTACTTTTGGAAGGTTAATAGTGAATTAGCGATATAGGCAACAACCAACAGAGTCTTCAGTGATCTGACTCTTATGAATTGGCAATGGCTTCCTAATAAATAAATAATAATAAATAGAAGTTTAGAAATCGAAAACCGACCGAACCAATAATTATCGATTCAATTTCGGTTTTGAACCTTATCGGTTCGGTTTCGGTTTCATAAAATAGAAACCAATACTTATCAATTCGGTTTTAGTTTTGCCCCAAAACCGACCCAAACTGACCCGATAGCACCCCTAGTAAATAGGATCGAAGTGCCTTTGGGCAAGAGGAAGTGCTTCCTTTTATTTTATTTTTTCCCTTTCATTTGGCCATAAGTAGAGACCACGTTTGAGCGAGTTCATTGGGTGCCTAACCCCTTCCCAGTCGATAACCGAAGTCCCTACCAAGAGCCTTTGGCGTTAGACCGGTGAATCAGAGTCATATTTGGCACTTCGGTGCATTTAATATTGATTTAGGTTTCTCGGGACACCAAAAGCTCCAAGTGGTGACTCAATTTTTTTTTACAAACGAGCACATCGTCGCAACGGACTTGCGAGTGCCCACAGTTGCACAAATGGCGACTCTGCTGGGGAGTAGCTAGTAGAGTTTTCCCTTGAAGTTTAGCCTCTTTTGTTATTTTTATTTCATTTTCACTAACATTTATTTGTGTTCTTTTCTTTCTTTCATACTCACCCCTACGATTCCATCAATTTTTCTCACCCCTATGATTCTGCCTATTTTTACTTATCCTTACTTTTCCGTCATTTATGTGCCTTAGCCGATTGGCAGGCCTACTTGAGCATTGTCTTTGCTTTCATTTATTTTCGATTATTTACATGCCTTAGTCGATTGGCGGGCTTACTTGGGCATTTATACGCCTTAGCCATTTGGCAGGCCTACTTGAGCTTTTACATTTCGCAATCATATACTACCAGTGGACACCGGCCCGTAGAGGTGGCACGGGATCATCACAACCCATTTTTGGACCTAAGCAAACTTTTCTTTTTTAAAAAATGGAATTTAAAATTTAACCTTAAAAGTGAACTAAAGGACTTAATTCAGTTTGCGTTGGGTAGATTTTAAAAGGGTGGGAATTTAGGCATCGATACAAACGTCTTGGTTCTTAGTATTGCGGCAGCTCCTAGTGGTAATGATCTGGAAAAGTATCATCCCATCCAGTATTTGAGAAGGCACTTGCACCGAAGGTATATAGGGTGGGTGACAGATCCAATTACAAAGCTTAAAATCCTTGGGGAGATCGTTAGTCATCCCGAAACGACCTTGTATCCATAGGTTCGGAGAGGAGGAACCCGTTATAACAAAGAAAATCAGTCCCTAGACACACCGCTTCTTGAAAATAAAAAAAATAGACTGATTTCAGGCCTGCTATTGCTGTCAAAATATAAGTTTACACTATGTTTTTGCCTAGTGTGTATAATATACACGCTAAGCCAAATATCCCCAGAATTGCTCTAGCATGTATAATATACACGCTCAACCAAAAATCCTCAAATTTTGCCTAGCTTGTATAATATACACGCTAAGCCAAAATCTTTATATTTCTGGCCTAACATCTATAATACATACGCTAAGTATATTTCTAGCTGGGCAACCCAATTCTGAGGCCTTTTCTCACTTCCCCCAAGTCCCCCGCTTAGCGGTTTAGTACCTCTGGTAGATCCCACACGTTTTGACACCTAATACGCCCTCGTCGGTCAAAAGAGGTCACCCTCTTATTGACTTTTTTCATTGGATCGAATTGTCGTGTGGATTCTCGTTCTTTCACATAGAAAAAAGGTTTTCCTTTGTTTCTTCCGAAGCACGTCGGGGTCCTACCGTGGGAAATATTTGGGGTATGGATGCCGCCCGAAACGAGAATTCCAAGGCTCTGAAACTCATCATAAAAAGGTTCATTTTCTTTATCCAAAAAACAATCAAAACAAATAAAAAATTGAAAAAATTAAAATCCAAAAAGAAAGATAGCTTGTGGTGCTGACACAACTGCATCGCCTTACCCTCCATTATCCCATAGGGGAAGGAGAAGACGGGTTTTTGGTCCTCACCTGAGGAACCCGTACCTGACCCGCCAGCAAACCATGTCGTGGGTGGTTGATCCAGCTTATGCCAATCCCGATTCATCACCACCACCTCTCCAACACATTCTCATTGGAAGGAGGCTCCTACCACCGTCCCACTCACCCAACCCCCATTTTTTGTCATCGGGTCCTTCGGTGCACCCATATTTCCATCCACATCCTCCACACTTCCTCAAAGTCCATCCCATTCTTCCCCCATAGCCATTCCGAATCCCCCCTCCATATCTAACATACCCAATTTCCCCACATTTTCCCAAAATCCTACACCTCATTCCCCACTATCTTTTCAAACCGTATCCCATTCATCCATACCTTCCCAAAATCCAAATTTCACCCAAGCCATACCCAATTTTCCTACACTTACACATACCATGCCCATTTTTTCAAATCCACCACATATCCCCCCATCTACCCAGGCCATGCTCAATTTTGCCGGGGCCATGCCCATTTTTTCAAATCCACCACATATCCCCCCATCTACCCAGGCCATGCCCAATTTTGCCGGGGCCATGCCCAATTTTTCCCATACACCCATCTCATCCATACCCCACATTCCCCTTCCGTCGGATGCACCATTTACATCCACCCCCTCACCCAATCGAATGGCCATGATGGACGAAATGATCAAGGCCTATACAATATGGAAGGCCTCACAAAGCAGCCTCCCCCATCCATCCCACACATCTCTAAACCCATCCCATGCCCTCCAAATTATTCATACCTCTTTTCCTCAAAACTCCAATCAACCCCCATTATTCATACCACCCAAGACCCCCATCAACCATTGAGACATGTGGGTAGGCCCCAAGGCCCAATGACCCAAACCCACCAAGGCCCAATGGCTCAGACCCACCAAGGCCCAGTGGCCCAGACCCCCCCCCCCTCCCAAGGCCCAATGGCCCAAGCCTAGCAAAGCTCCATACCCTATACGAAGCTCATCAGGGCCCAAACCTAGGAGTCTGTTTTCAAACCCACCACAGTATCCCATATTCACCCAACAGGCTCCCATTACTCCTCAAATGATGTACCCATCTCGGCTAATCTCCCAACCCAACATGGGCCCCATTCCTTCACATCCCTCACACCCAATCCAGTATAGGAATCCATCTCATACTCCCAACCACCCTTAATTCACCCATCCCCATACCTCTCAAACCCATCCCCAAGGATTCCCCCACGTACAGTGGTCACACCAAGCACCTATCCAGCCCACTCAGAACCAACCGGATAATCTCACCCTCCCTCCACCATATGTGGACCCACAGTATGAGGAGGATGAGATTAGGAATAGCGGGGCCTATGCGGAGGCATTCACCAGCTTCAATCCCCCACCACCCTATAGACACCCCCATTTTGCCTTCTCAGAATATATTTCCTATTCGATCAACCTTTTACCTTCTTTTTAACTATGATATGGGAACCATGCACTGAAACAATAGTACATGACTGAACACAGGCTGAAATAATAGCTTTGTGACTCAGATCCCGAAATGGGTAGGCTATATACTGAAATAATAGTATATAGTCAAAATGCAAACTGAAACAATAGTCTTCAATTTCAGTCTAAAGACCAGACCCGGACAACCCCGAATTAAGCGCTTGAAACCCTGCGCGTAATTCGATTGCACGCTACACCACAAATGCATAATCAGTCCCCCTTTCAGACCAAACTTTCTTTCTCATACCTATTGGAGACCTGATCATGTGCCTGAAATCAGACGCGTGATCGGATTGAGCGCCACAAAATCAGCGCGCAATTGGCCTACGCCCAACCTAGTCTTACTACCCTTAACCCTTAAGTTCCATTGATTAAGCGCTTATGACTAAATGCTTAATCAGATTGTGCACCTGCCATTAAGCGCATAATTAGCCCTAATCCTATTAGGACTGAGAAACTCGCTGAGCAAGTCAGCCGGTCGCTCACTAAGTCGGTGACCGACTCAAAGCGATTAAGCGTCGGTAAGTAGGCACGTAATTCAGTTAAACATCTGGAAAATTGCGCGTAATTGAAGAAAGACCTATAAAAGATTTTTTTTCTTAATTTTCCCGGGAGGTTGAACGAAAAAAGGCTAGAATTTTTTAGAGAGAGTAAGAGTTCCGAAACCATAGCACTCCGAGAATCAACCCATGGAGCATCTTAATCATGGTTTCGAGATTCAAGCTTCTAATCTTCGAGATTTCTCTCCGTAGCCTCGACCCCTAGGTAAGGATTTAATCTTTTAGTCTTCGACCATAGCTTCTAATCTCTAGATCTAAGAATTCCATTAATTTTTATTTTCAATCTTAGACCGTAGCACCCTTTTCGGACCGAAATTCTCTATATCTGGTTCTAGTTCTCTGTTTTTAAAACCAGTCCTTAATCTATCGGTCTGACATACCAATCCTAAAGTTTAATTCAGTTTTAAAATATTGATTTACAGTCCCATCGTTAATTTTTGGTTCTAATCCTTCGATTCAGAACCAGTCCTTAATCATACGGCCTGATTTCCTGATTTCGGACCCAAATTCAGTCCTAAAAATTTAATTTTAATTCTAAATTACCTATTTTAATATCTTTACAAAATCTTAAATATAGTTTCAGTTTTATAATTCTAGGTTCTTAATTTAATTCATAATTGCTATTCTGAAATCAACCCTAAAAAGCTCAAAATACTATTTTACGATCTAAAATTTAATTTATCTTCAATCTCAGCCACCCGATTTGTCCAAGGGAGCTTACGGAGGGTACTCAGGAACGAGGCCAATCCTCCTTAGCGTAGTGGGCCCAAACCCCATTTTTTTAGGAATTTTAGAATTAATTAATTGCTTTAGCTTTCTACTTTTAGTATAATTGATTAGTAGTTTTATTTTATTTCAGCATGATTAATTAATTATGCGTCTTAAATCTTAGTATGACTGATTGATCTCTTTGAATCTGAGTTTAATTGATAAATCTCTTGCTTCAATTAGAATTTAATAGGATTAATTTTGTTGCTTCAATTAGATTTCTTTAGCATAGTTAATTCATTGCTTTAATTAGAGATGTTTACAAAATTAGTTTATTTATTTTAATTAGATTTGGTAAACAGTAGTTTATTCGTTTTAATTAAATTTCAATAGCATTAATTCCTTTTCTTTAATTAAAGTTCCAGTAAAATCAGTCTTTTATCCTAATCAGGATTCCAACAGGACTGCTATAATTGCTTCAATTAGAATTTCAATAGAATTGTTATACCTTATTCAACCAGAATTCTAGTACACCTGACATGCCTGAATAAATAAATGTTTTCACCATAACTATTACACCTGCACTCCCTGTACCGATAGGAGATTGAAACTAATTAGACTTCTAATAGAATTAGGAAATGAACATTAATTGGACTCCTAATTGGATTGGAACAAACCTATATAACTAAATTCCCAATAGAGTCAAAGGAGATCTAAACCGACCAGAACCATAACCATAAAGGGAAATAAAAGGAAAACTAAACTATCTAATGTAAGAAACAAAATGCTGCTAACGTTCGCAGGCGAACGATTCAGTATAGAAGAAACCCATACCCGCTCTTAAGCATGATCATTGACGTGTTGCAGCATCGATAAATATCTGCAGCTGGCGATCGCAATAAATTAGAAACTTTCTAGAAACCCTTTCCATTATTTATTTTTACCTTAATTATTCTAAACACCGCATCACTAGAGTCCACTAGGACATAGTTGGAAGCCACTGATTCCACGGGAACCGAGAGGAACCCAAAGAAAGCACGCACCAACAGAAATGGCGATCGCGATGGGACACTTTTGCAAACTCACGGTGTCAGCCCGCGCCACCTTAATGAGACAACCTGCCCACACATTCTTCAACGATGACCCTCTGGATAAGGTTTGCTCACGAGCCATTCCAAAAGACTGCACCATTAAAATCTAAGATCTCCCTAAAATGCTCGATGAGTACATGGCCAAGAGAGAGCATCCCGGTCATTCATTCGGATTCGACAAATTTTGCCGGGATATCGAATTCAATTTACCGATAGGATTTAAGCCACCAAAGTTTACTAAATATAACGGCACCAGAAATCCGAACCATCACTTGGCCCTCTTTTATAATGATTGCCGACCCATACGTGATAATCAAGGACTTCTCATTTACTATTTCCAACGTTCGTTAGAAGGAGAAACTTTAGATTAGTTTGCGGGACTCCTGGTTTATAAGATAGAAACTTTTAACCAATTAGTCGGCCAATTCCTAGACCAGTACAAACATTTGATCCAAGAGACAGTTAGTCTCAGCGACCTAATGACAACTAAGCAAGGACCTGACGAAGAATTTACTGACTTCGTCGCTAGATGGAGAAAACTCGCTGCTAAGACTAGTACTTCAATGAAAGAGAATGACTTGATTGATATTATTATTGACAACACTAGGGAACCGTTAAAGAGCGCATTTGTCATAAGTGATTGCCCCGACTTCACTGCACTTTACTCTCGGGCATCCCGACTAGCACGGCACATTAAAGGCTGAGATCTCGTGTTATCCATAGTCACGTCAAAAATAGGCTCTTCTAGCGAATCAAAATAAAAAAATAATAAGAAAGCCTTAGGGACTGAACAAGTTAATATTGTTATTAACCAAGGGTAAAATTCTAATAACGAAAACTTCCAACCGCAAAATTTCAGACATAACTAAAATCAACAACAGTATACCAACCAAAATCAAGGTGCTAGTCAGCAAAGATACGCGAACCAAAACCAAGGCCACAATCAAAGTCAAGGCCAATATCAAAATAGAAACCAATACCCCAACACCTATCAGAACTAAAACATGACACGGAGTCAACCGGCCCACGCGCCAAATTATAATAGCGTACCCCCACCACAGAACTTTAACCCAACCAGAGGACCTTACCAACCAAGGCGGGAACACTATCCCCCTTTACCGGATATAATTCTCAATATATTTCGTCTCCTTAATACTCAGAATCTCCTCTGATTCCCACAAGAAAAACCTCGCCCATGGCCTGCAAACCTAGACTATAGCAAATATTGTGCCTTCCATCGGTATGCAGGACATGATTTAGAAGATTGTTGGGTCCTCAGGGATGTGATTTATGATATGAATGACCAAAATTAAATTGATTGGGAAGAGCTTAGAAATCCCAACCCTAATAATAACCGACCCCAACTGAATTTAGGAATCATAAACAACCCTATGCCCAACCACCACCAAGCAACACCGGCCCAAGTCACTACCGTGAATCTCCCTAGTCAACCTTCCTTCCAGTCCTCTACTCTAAGCACTCGCGTTCAACCCTCTGCCGCTTCCGCCACGCTAGCGAGAGTTCCTTCACCCCCGCACCCCTCGACCCTGATCACTCGAATCGCCCCGCCAAGCCCACCTTCATACTCAAAATTCACTCAGATACGAGTATATTCTTTTAGGGCCAGGAGACCATTCCTCTGTAGTCACCCACTAGAGCCTTCACCCCTCCAAACCCTGAACCAATGCCATTACTCCTTCCTTTGTCTGACTCTGAACCCAAGTATGGAGATCAAGTTCTCCAAACTGTAGCCCAAGTCATTGCATGGGTAGAAAGTGTCACCCGTAAGACTCCAAGCCGAGAGAGTGAAACAAAGATTGAGTGTTTACTGAACATAGGAGAAAGCGAGCAAGAAGAACATCTTGACCCATGCGAGACACTGGTCTCTACTTTCATAGAAGAGGAGGATTACACGCAGTATCTCCCACCTTGGAACGGTGTCGTGTAGGCACACACTCCGACTTCCAATTTCACTCACTTCATAAACACATCAATGCTGAGTCATACTGGATTTGGCCAACAACAGGCGTGCTCGATTCTCAAGTCAGGAACTAATTACCCACCTCTTCCTTTCCCTCGAAGTAAGGATTTCACGAGCATACAACCACCAGAGGGGAACGTGAGAGAAAGAGAAGCCAACTTGCCTCCCTTGCCTCATATCATCCCTCCACCAATCCTTGCACCACCTGCACCCAAGGCTCACCGGCTAGGCAAAGAAGTGACACTCGAGCCAACACAAGAATATGACCTTCTGCGGCATCTCCAAAAGATCCCAGCCCAGATATCCATACAATAACTCATTAAGAAATTACCTGATCATCACTGATTGTTGATAAGGATACTTGAAGACATGCAAGTCGACGAGGACACGACCCTAGACGAGGTTCATCAAATCACTTCGGTCATGGCACAACGCTTATGTTCACAGACGTAGACATGCCCAAAGAGTCACTCCGCGGAAGCACGACCCCCATATATCTCACAGTCATAATTAGAGGATTCTCTGTACCACACGCACTAGTTGACATGGGAGTAGGACTTAACATCTGCCCTCTCACTACGTTAAAAATGCTCGAATACACAGAGCAGGATGTAAGGCCCTTCGCACTGTCACTCATAGCTTACAATGGCTCGCGTCATTTCATGAAAGGAACTATTAAGCTACAGGTTTGCCTTGGACCCGTGACGAAATATGTTACCTTCCATATTTCTGATTCGGCTAGTACATACAACCTCATCTTATGAAGAAAATGGCTAGAGTCCATGAAGGCTATCGCATCCACATACCATAAATGCGTCAAATTCTCATACGAGGACTCCATCGTCCATATATATGCTGATGCACCCCTTCAGGAGATAGACACTGATTACACGGCAAGCATACCAACCGCTCATGATTACGTATTGAACACGAGCCATATTCAAAAGACTCGGACCCTTGATGACACAACCGTCGCAGAGGTCCATCCCCCTGACCATCCTGGTTCACCCCCAACGCGTCAACAAAACTTAGTGAGGAGAGAGGTCAGTCCAGACCTTGCCAAACTTTATGACATCAACCCTACCACGACAAAAGGGTGGGATCTTATGTACCAACTGGGATACGTCCCTCATACT
This sequence comes from Chloranthus sessilifolius, assembly GCA_021018995.1. Lineage (NCBI taxonomy): Eukaryota > Viridiplantae > Streptophyta > Magnoliopsida > Chloranthales > Chloranthaceae > Chloranthus > Chloranthus sessilifolius. The sequence goes on from CM037587.1 coordinate 76,432,668, forward strand.
AGACTCAGTAAGAATAAGCAAGGTCGCATAGGACCTGTCATCCCAACGAAAATATGCAAACACATAGGGTTAGGTTACCAATCGGACGGCTCACAAGCCGACTTATGTCCTACCTCACCAAAATGGTCTCTATATGACCACTTCACCTATGGGACTATTGAGTAAGCAAATATACTGAGGCAGAAGGAAGTGTCCTTCGCCAAATCCCAAGAAACAGAAATTGAACAAATGGCCAAAACATTTAACGATTTGACAAGCCTCAACGACGATATTGATGAATCGCTCGAAGGAGTCAAACCCTTGTTTGATCCTAAAGAGTTCGTAGATGAGAGGAGATAAGAACCTCCAGAAACCAAACCACAATTAAAAGATTGGGAATTTATCGATGACGAAAACTTTCATATAGCTGCCCTACAAGATGACGAAGAGCACTTACACTCAATGTGGGAAGAGAATGACGCCTCACTAGAGAATCTTAACCTGTATAGCATCCACCTCGGCCTTGGCCTCGGAGGGTGGGAATGCCCATGGGATTCCCCTTGTATTGTTTACCCTTACCGGCCCCATTGTAGGGCATGCACTAGTATATTAGAACGTTTCGTCGCGTGGACCCGACGTCCTACGACAGAGGAATCAAACCACCCCGACCTCACGACGACAGGAACCAGCAATGACCTACCAGCTCAACTACTGGAGCAAAGAGAAGAAGATCCTGATGGCTATCCATCTGATCCAGAAGGAAACACTCAATCCGCTTTTATAGCGTTTGAAGAGGAACTTGAACTAGACACTTCTACATCCCCGGATTCGCCACAGTTCCAAATATTTTAGAAATCTCTCGAAGAGGAATGGCAACCTCTCTTAAGTGATGACAAAGACTACTGGATAGATCTCCCTGCGCTCGAGTTAGCGGAGCGAGCCGATTTAGGGCTTCAACCATTACTAGATCAAGAAAGGGAGTTCAATATCGTCTTTGACTCTAACTTAGAAGGATGGGAATGCCCTTGGGAATCCCCCTGCATTCTTCACCATTATCAATCTCGCTGTCAAGCATGCGCCCTCATCCTAACATATCATGAAGATCAAGGAAAAGAACTTGCTACCCCTGAGGATCCTTTAGGGGACCCCCTTCGGTGGGAAGGATGACCATACTACGACTCAGAAGCGGATAGTTCAATCGACTATGATCTCCAAAGTTTCTTCGAAGAAGAGGCGATTAATGTGATAGAAGAAATCCGAGCACTGGTACAATTATCACCCGCGTCACTCATTCAAAAGGTCTCATTAGCTGAGGACTCCAAAAAAAAATGCCAAATTTACAAGTCCGTACTTCTCGAAGAATCGCCCGAACGGCTCCAGCAGTCGTCTCGCTCCCTCAACTAGAGGAAGCAATTCTCTCGGCACCCCTTGAGGGGACCGACCCTATACCATATTTATTATCAAAAATCGAAAAAATAAAAAAAATAAAAAACCCTAAAAATCTAGAAATACAAAATTCAAAAAAATTAGAAAACCTCACAAAAGAAAGGGAACCCTTCGTCCCTAACTAGGTTTGTAGCCAACGAGGAGACTCTTCTCCTAAGGTTTCTATCTCATTCCCCACACAAGGACATAAAGCGTCCCAGCTAAACAACAAGCCAGTGATCATACCGGACGAAGTACTTCATGACTTTGAGAGAAAAATTAATAACCTTGACCTTTACCTCACCAAAGACCTCTCGGTTATAAATTGTGTCGATGAAGGGTTACCTTTCACAAATTCAAATCCCCAGTGTAGTAACTTCGCAGTATAGGAGTTTACCGAGGATGAAGAAAGAGCACCAATTGCCGAGGAAGCACTGAACTTCCAACGGGTTATTAAGCCTTTCGATGAACAAACCCAAGCTGCCGCGAAACCCACAGAAGAACTTAACTTTGGCACTGAAGAGAAACCTAAGAAGCTGTTGATTAGCGCAACGCTCAATCCCAAGGAACGCCAACAAATTATACAAGTCTTGCAAGAACACCTCGACTCTTTTGCATGGTCCTATGAAGACATGCCCAATTTAGACCCCTAGTTTAGTAGAACATCGCCTCTCTTAGAACCTGATGTAAAGCCTGTTAAGCAAAAACTTCGTAGGATGTACCCACAAATTACCCTCCAAGTTAAAGAAGAAGTCGATCAGTTACACAAAGCCAAATTTATCAGAGTCATTATTTACCCTATGTGGGTCGCCAACATAGAAAGACGGCAGAGTACGGGTTTGCATCGACTTCCGAAATCTTAGCCAGACATGCCCAAAAGATGACTTTCCACTCTCACACATTGACACTCTAGTCGACAACACCGCGGGACATGAGATGCTATCCTTTATGGATGGTTTCTATGTGTATAATTAGATCAAATTAGCAAAGTCTGACCAAGAGAAGACTTCTTTCACCACACCATGGGGAACATACTGTTACGTCGTCATGCCTTTTGGGCTCAAGAATGCAGGAGTCACGTATCAACGCGCCATGATGGCTATCTTTCATGACATGATGCATAAGTGTGTAGAAGTCTATGTCGATGACATATTAGTAAAGTCCTAAACACGAGTAAGACATGTTGAGCCACTCCGACTAGTTTTACAAAGAGCTAAGAAATACCAGCTAAAAATGAACCCAAAGAAATGCATTTTCAGAGTCACCTCAGGAAAATTACTTGGTTTTATAGTTGGCAAGCGAGGGATTGAAGTTGACTCTGTAAAAGTCAGAGTCATCCTCGAGATACCACCTCCCAGTAATATCAAAGAATTACGAGGCCTGATAGGAAGATTATAATTCATCAGGAGATTCATTTCCCAGCATTCAGACAGATGTGATCCTTTCTACAAACTATTTAAAGGAGGAGCTGAGTACAAATGGGATGACCAGTATCAGCAAGCCTTCGATATTAAGAAATACCTCCTTAACCCACCTATACTATTGCCACCTGTCCCCGAAAAACCCCTAATTTTATACCTCTCGGCGAACGATAAAGCAATGGGAGTAATTCTGGGACAATACAAAGAAGACGGTAAGAGAGAGAAGGTTATCTACTACCTCAGTAGGACGATGGTCAAATACGAACGAAAATATACTCCAATGGAGAAGTATTGCCTCACATTGGTGTGGGCCTCAACCAAATTGCGACCCTACTTCGGAGCGCACAAAATACTAGTACTAGCTTGAATGGACCCTCTGAAGTATGTATTCGAAAAGCCCACAACATTAAGAAAGATCGCTCGCTGGCATATGTTATTGTAAGAATTCGACATCACTTACGTCATGCAAAAATCAATCAAAGGACAAGCCATCGCTGATTATCTCGCAGGCCTCCCACTCCCGAATGACAAACCCATACATGCCGATTTCCCCGACGAAGACCTATTCACAATTCATAACGAAGAGCCCGATAAGACCTCATGGACCCTCTATTTTGACGGCGCTCTAAACCACAAAGGAAAAGGCATCGGGATAGTCCTCCTAAGCCCGAAAGGAGTCGCCATACCTAAAGCTTTTCAATTAGATTTTCCTATCACTAACAATGTCGCAGAATATGAAGCTTTTATAGCTGGACTATGAGCAGCACTACAATTAGGAGTTAAAAAATTAAAAACCATCGGTGACTCTAAACTGGTAATTTCACAATTTATAGGAGAATGGAAAACTAAGGAAAGGAAACTAATGGCATACCTAGAAATTGCTTAATATTTAGTAAAGAAATTTGAAAGAATCTCTTTTACGCACATCCCTAGATTAGAAAATGAGCTCATAGATTCCTTAGCCATGCTAGCCTCGGTCATCCAAATACCTGTCGGACAAAATACCAAGACCTTCTTCATTGAAAAGCTGACAGTATCCGCCCATGAGGTAGCATGGACCATCAAGAGAGAATTATCCACCCTCCCCACAAGTACAAGACCAAAGGAAGTAACCATCCCAGAAAAGTGCGTCAAGTCAGAAACCGAAGTCGCTATGTTTAGATTTGAAAAATCAATGACTGACAATGGACAACCATGGTATTTTGACATCTGGAATTTCTTGAAACATCAACACGTCCCTCCCTATGCCATGAAGATCGAACGAAAGACTATAAGAAATCGATGCACTTGATTCTACATACTCGATGAAACTCTATACAAAGAAGCCTTCACCAAAGGAGTACTGCTACGATGCGTTACAACCACCGAAGGACAATACATCATCCAAGAAGCACATTCCAGTGCCTGCGCCGCCCACTCTGACAGACAGAGACTAGCCAATCAAGTTACATGACAAAGTTACTTCTGGCTAACAATGATTAGAGATTGCCACCTCTACGTCTAATCCTACAAGCAATGCCAAGAACACTCCTCACTCATCAAAGCTCCATTAGTTGCATTGAATATTATGACTTCTCCATGGCCATTTTCGATGTGGGCCTTCAATGTCATTGAACCTTTCACTGACACAATTGGGAACACTCACAAGCACGCATTCATACTTATTACTCGAATACTATACCAAATGGGCAGAAGCTAAATCCTATGTCAGAATCACCGCTTCAACACTCATGAGGTTTATCATTCAAAATATCATCACCAAATTTAGAGTGCCCAGGATATTTATCACTGACAATGGACCATAGTTCATCATGGAGAAGACGAAGAAATTATGCAAGAAGTACGGCATATATCTACGCCACTCATCACTGTTCTACCCTCAAGGCAATGGATAGGTAGAAGCTACGAACAAAATGTTGATTCAAATCCTAAAATGCACAGTAGAAATAAGCAATGGAGCAGACTGGCCTGAACGACTACCAGCAGCACTCTGGGCCTATATGACCTCTATTCGTACGGCAACTGGCCAAACTCCCTATCTTCTTACCTATGGGATAGAGGCAGTCTTACCATATGAAATAAAAGTACCATCCTTACGCATTCAACTCGATGATGAGTTATCCTTAGACGAGAGGAGAATTGCCCTACTCACACAGCTAGTGCAACTCGATGAAACACGCCTAAGGGCAATTGATCACACCCAGGTATATTAGAGGAGAGTGGCCAGGGCCTACGATAAGAAAGTCCTCGAATGAACTGTTAATATTGGAGAATTAATCTTAAAGAAAATCATGCCTTCCAAGCATGCCCATCCCAAAGGAAAACTGAAACCGAACTGGGAAGGCCCATATGTCATAACAGCAACCTACCTTGAAAACGCCTATAAACTGGCGAACAAAGATGGGGAAGAGCTCCCTAGCCCTTGGAACGCCATGTACCTTAGAAAATACTATCCCTAGCCCTATGATCGTCACATCCCGTGGTTAGATACTTATACTTACCACCCCAGTAGCTGTCACGACCCATTCATTGGTCGTACACCTTCAATTCTCAAAATATTCTTAAGACCTCCGATCTATCTCCTGCCTTTCCTCACTCGGGCAATTTGATTAAAGGACTAGTGACCTATCTAACCTCTTTCACAAGCATAAGTACACTTGATCCTCATTTCCCTTCCTTGCCATTGGAGGAGACATTAGAGTAAAAAGAAAATGAAGATGTTAGGTTCAATCAAAACTCATCATTCTTGCGCAAGCAGGATGCTTTCAAAAAAGATACACATTTACACATCCAAAAAATTGAGTGAGAGCATTATGACGAATGAACAAGTCCATGAGCTCAGGGAAGCATAAGCAGGCCGTGAGGACACCCCTGGTAACGTTACTAGAAGTGTACAAGCAAGCTGCGAGGGCACCCCTTATGTCCCCATACTACTAGATGTCATCGTAAGGTGACGGGAGGAGGATAAAACTCTTGCTAACTATAGAATGTGAGATTTTGATTATACCGAAACATGACGAAGAGCTCGATCATGGCATCTCGTACCCCTTTGAGAAAAAGACTGTTACCTACCCCTTTTGGAAAGCATTTGATACAAACTACTCCTTGCATCACTGAACCTTACCCCCTCCCCCCCCCCCCTCTGCTATTTTTATTTTTGGACAATAAATCAGAAGCCTTGCAGGATATTCCAAGGAATGAAACCGAAAACTGATGAATGACGACTGGCACAATCACCTACTATACATACCATACTTCTTCCTAATAATCACGGGATAGGACGACCACCACCCTAGGATGGACCTCGTATACAACTGACCTAATCATAAAGATGACCTCCCCAGTTCAGTGACAATACCGATCAACTCTTTTCTTCAACCCTAACTTACCAAATACCTATGACTACTTACAGACTGAAAGTGCTTATCTCGAAACCAGGAATAGCTCCATTGCATCTTGACGCTGGGGAATTTATTTTATTAGAAGAATCATGTCAAAAACGTCGGCTTGTCCATAAAGAAGATAAGAAATGATGAAGTTACCATCCGGAAGGCACTACCAAAGATACCATACTGTCGATTCTACCACGCTCCTACACTGGGGTATTTTTTTATTTATTTTATTTTATTTTATTTTTTATTACTTTATTATTACTTCTATTTTAGCTATTTGTTTTCCCTGTTGCATATTTTTTCATTTCAAAAAGAAAAAGAGAAAAAAGAGCACATATCCATTTTTGCTACCAAACCCCAATCTGAGATACTCACCCCCCTTGACAACTAACAAGGGGGTGAATAAAACTACTGACAACATTACTCTCACATGTGCATGTATGCAAGCAACCTTCAATCATCACCGGACTAGTTCAGCAAGCATCCAAGTCCCAATGACGATTGACGGCGCTAAAGAAACTGAAAGCAAAAGTAGATGCAGGAGGTAACTAAAAAAAAAAAGAAGGAGCCATCAAGTACATCTAAACCAAGATCTCTCTATACATATGTGTCAAAATCTTTTTTTTTTTCCATTTGTTTTTACACCTATCACTGGGGACACCCCCCTATATATACAACAATGCACATGCTATAGATACAAAAAAAACCCACACACGCACACACCTAATCCCTATCTTGCCATTTGGGACGGTGAAACACTTCTTGTCCCAGTGTCGACTCAAGGTCATGGATGATCCTCCGAAAATACAATCCCGGCACCCGGAGTCGACAGAACCTCTAAACGATGAGGCCCTACGACAAATCCCCCTCACTCGTCTGGCTGACCGACCACCTTGATCGAGAATTAGGAGGATACCTCGCAAGAACCTCACGAACAACTGCATCCTCACGAGCATCGCCCCTGACACAATCATGTGATGTGCGATGAGACTGTCTAGCCGAGGAACCCGTAGCCCTCGACTCCGACCCATCAAGCTGATGAGCTAGCCTATATATCCCTCCCTCACTCCTTAGCACATGATACTGTAGTTGATCTAGAGACGCCTGCATCTCTCCCCGCATCGCCCGGCGATCCGCCTCTAATGGCTCAGTATGAGTCATCTGAGTGGCCATCATCTCGGTAAATAAGTCAGCCTGACTCCGCGCCTCCCCAAGGACTCGTCTCGCCTCAGGAGTGGCTCATGCTCGCGCCGCCTCTAGACGCACCTCCTCGAGCTGACAAACCTTCATAATCGCACCAAGTCAAGCAAAAATTAATATATATACATGAACAAAATAAGAAACTTTTAAAAAGGAAAGAACCATACCAGATCTAGCCTCTCATTCAGGAGTCGCTCAACTGTCTCAGCGGTCACTAGGTCAACAGGAGGCAAAAGAGGGACAACAAATGTAGGCGCCTACAATAAGGAGAGATAAATACATCAAAAAAGCACTATAATGACAAATAAACTATAAACACGATAATTAAAACAACTTGAGTAGGGATAGGAATAGACTCCTGAGGGGGAGCCTCAAGAGCGAAATCCGGAACAGCCTACACGAAAAACCAAACAACCCAACACAAGATATGCCAGAACAAAATAAAGATGGAATAATCAAAAGAGAATTATCCCACATCAAAAGAAACATTACCTGGCTCTCCAGACGTAGAGAGGTAGCAGTTGCCTCCCTCGTCTAAAGATCCTCGGCAACCTGACGCTGAAGTACCACATGATATTAGTAAACTACTAAGAAAGCAAAACAATGACACCCAGTAAACTAATGCAATGACACAAACCAGGTGAAAGATTGAATTGAACTTACCCAATGATCTAGCTCAGCCCGAAGCTGAGCCATCGCTAGATCCTCCCGACTGGAGGAGGCAACTAAAGATGGATCAAATGCCGAAATGGGACCTCCGGTAGCCAGCTCAGCCCTCTACAAATAACAATAAACACATCAGTTGGCAAGCCCATAATGCTGACAATTAAACAAAACCATACTTGTGAAGATGATTACCAATCGGTCTATCTCAGAACATAGACTGGCCTCTACCTCCCGGTCAACTAGCTGCTGACGGCGGTAAACATCCAGCAAGGCTGCCTGACAAGCAACCTCACCCTCTCTCTCAGACTGTCTAAAACAAAACAAAACAAGACACCACAATCATGTCAGAATGACCAGAAGACTAGGTCCACATAATAATAATAATAATAATAATAAACCACAAATTAACTCACCAGGAGCCGTCTAGCCTCTGCTAACTGAATCCCCAACTCATCCTCCGCTCCCCTGGCCTGAGCGACTGAGGAGGCTAAAGACTGTAGCATCTCCTCGTCCGTACGAGGAGCACACCCCATCCACTCCAAGGCAGCCAATCTCTCCCTCAAGGCCGACGCTGACTCCGACCCTCCGTTCGCAAAAGAGCCACTCCCATGGAATGGACGTATGAAGAGGCGCCCGCCACCCAATGCACTAAACCACCGCACGTACTCCCGGACGTTCGCCTCATTGCGCCCCCCTCTAACTCTGGTCCCCCAGCTCTAAAATCTGCTATCTGAAGAGCCATCCGCAGCCGCACCTTCAGCTCCCTCACCCGCGGGTATCTCATCCTCAACTCTCTCACCCTCACCCTCAACAACCCCCTACTTAACCTCGAGCACCTCCTCCCCGACCACTGACTAGTCAAACTCTAATACATCCTCTCCAACTATCGCTCTAACATCTACCTCTCCGACAACATCAGTCCCAACCTCGAAAGCCGCACCTATCTCTACCCCTAACATCCTCTCTAACTCAGAAAGGGTAAGATCATGCTCACCACCACCCTCAGACTCCATCCTAGAACGAAAAGCTCAAGAAACTAAAGAGAACAGAAGAAACGACATCTAAAACGAATCACCAGATCACAAAATATCATGAAAATATGTAAACTAGAGCGCACAAAAGCAAGAAAATCAGAGAATTAGAGACCAAAATGGATTGTGCAACGAAAATGAGAGACTTTAAGCTATTTATAAGATACCCCAAAATTGTGCGCCTAAATTCAGGCCCTCAAATCAATCACGCGCCACCTTAGCTACGCATAATTTGGATTATACGACCGATATAGAGCACGCAACCCAATCGTCACCCGCTCAAACTAACCCGACCACTTGATCATGCGTCGCCTTCCAAGTGCGTAATTACATCAAGCGCCCACATCGTGGCGCGTGAATGCCAACAGTCACTTCTACAGTAACCGCTACCGCCCTAATCCAGTGCCGCTCACCATGCGCTTAATTCGATTAAACGACCGAACACTACGCTTAATAACCTTTTGACACCTTGGAATACGTGCTTCAAACATAGCTCGTAATTCATTTAAGCGCTCATAGTGAAGCACGCAATCCCCCAGAAACACAAAAAAGAAAATACAGATCCAAGACAACATTGTCACAGACCCAAACTAGGAGGTTCCTAACACCAATTACCGGTCCAAACTATACCCCTGTCAAGAATGATCCAAGAACACCCCTAATTTGGAAAATATATGCCCTAAAAAAAAAAAAAGGAAACTTGCCCCAAACTAAGACCAAAGCTAAACACAAATTTTTGCCTCAACTAATGCCGATCTAAAACTAAAAAGAATACCCCATACTACACACAACCCCAATTAATACTAAATTAAAAGAGAAAAAATGCCCCTTTTTGTCTATACACTAAGACCAAATAAAAATGTCCTCATCACTTATACACTCCAACCAAGCCCAGACTGAATCAAAAAATGCTCCTAACATGCCCTGATCTAGAATAAATTAAACAAATAAACCTCATACTCAAAATAAATAAAATAAGTTACAAAACAAACTAAAGTCGAATTTACAAATAAATAAAATCATAATTACAAAATACACCGAGGGCGTACCCTCTGAATATACAACTTGAAACAAGAAACTTAAAATCCGCGCATTCAACAATCCCTGAATTTGGATTCATTCGGGAAACTAGAAATCTCAGAGAAATTCGGAGCTAGGAGGCGCCTTAAACGAATTCTAACCGTAATAACATCTTCCCCTTGCCCCGAGCCGACAGAAAAGAAAGAGTGACTCACAGAAAGCCACCCAGGACCTGCAAGATCCGCCCTTAGCAGCTCGCCTTGGAAACACTAAAAAGGAGGAGCAACTAACGCTGAATCTGCAGAGCCTACCGAGGAAAAATAGGCTTCAGTCACGAGAATTCTGACCCTACCTTTTCCTTGACTTTCCTTTCTACCACCTTTTTCTCCTCCATCTCTTTCCTTAGCATGGCAGCAATTCGATCGCTACCTTGCATTCCCAATCCCATTCATTCTCAAGAATTCGCTCAATCAACGCAATTCTTTGGGTCCAACACTCGAGATACAAAAGAGAAGGGAAGAAAAGATATTAATTAATAAAAAAATGCCCCAAAAGAATGCCTCAAAACCTTCAATCCCTAACATAAAATAAAATTCAAAATAACAAAACTTTTAACTCACACATTTATAAACTATACTTTCCTAAACCATAGAATGACAAGTGTCACATCTTTAAACTTTTCTAATCTAAATTAAATATAAACCAAACACATACCCCTTTGAAAGACCATAATTCATGAAAACTTAGATAAACCCATGAGCATGCAACATTTGACACCCTAAGAGATACAGATCCAAAGCAAAATGGATGAACCAATAGGATTTAAACATTTAACACCCGTCTAGAATCTAAGAAAACTCACACTTGTTTAACCTCATGTTGAACACAAACAAAAGACTAAAAACTCAAGTTAAAATTAAACCTTAAACCAGACAAAAACTTTAAATAATGAAAAAAAAACAACAATAATTCTCTAGAATGAGACCTGAATGGTTTGAGAAAATGCCCCCAATTAATCTAATAAAACCAAATAAATTCTCTAAACTACGCTCAATAAGACAAATTAACCTCGGGATAGGCCCTGAATAAATTCAGAATGAATCTTAAAACTCTAAGCTAAGACCAAAACTAAGCCAAACAAATCAAATAAATCCAATTAATCCATTAATAAAACTTAAAAGAATGAATAAATGCACAAGCAAAAACAAAAAAAAAAATGCCCCTTCATTTATAATTTAAAATTTTACAAGTATCACCGGAGGCATACCTCCGAAATTTATAACCCAAAATGAAAAACTGAAACTTTAACCTACAACCCAAAACGAAGACTGGGTTCAAAACTGAGACAAAGCGAGGAGCAGATCCCGCCCGGAGTGTCCAATCAAAGACTTCAAGGAGCATTAGTTGGGAAACACATCCCTCCACATTTTACTCCTTCTCTTCCGCTATCTTTGCCTCCTCTACCGTCGTCGCCTCAACGCTGCCTTCACTGCTCCTTGGAAAGGATCGATGTGAAGAATCGCTCGATATCACTAAAATAAGAATTTCATAACATAAAATACACAAAAGTCAAAACTCGAGACTAAACCAGAATGAAAAACAAATGAAAGTTCTTTCGCTTAGATAGAGTACGAACTCAATCACGCGCCCGAAAACATGCACTTAACTAGATCATGCGCCACTCACGTGGCACACTATCCGAAACACGCGCCTTGACCCGAGCGCATAACTAAACTATCGCCCGCGCCAATGGCGCGACACTCTGGTTGCATGCATGAAATGAACTGCGCAAACCAATCAAACGACACACTTTAGACGTGCAATATGAAAGGTCACCTGTACACTGACCGTATACTGACCAGGTGACGCTTTGATCATGCGACAGGATTATAGCGCACAATCCAATTGCACACACACATACATGTGCGTAAATGACCCATGAAGCCCGAGATCGCACGCCTGAACTCAAGCGCGTAATCAAGTTGAGCACCCGAAAATAGGCGCGTAATACCTAATTTTGGACAAAATTTATTCCCTCAAGACCTTTTATCCCATCACAGTTAAGACTTTTCTGTCCCATCGTGTAGCCTCACAGGCTGCCCTGCCGAAAAGAAAAGACCCACTCACCCATCCCCACTGTGATAATGTGCACACACGCAATGTCACCTCAATACCCTGTCTCGTCGCAAAAAATTATCCATACCCTCATAACACCATCGCGAAAAGCCAAAAGTAAACTGCTCAAAAATGAAGTCAATCACAACACAACCAAAATGCAATTCCTTTTGTAAACCAAGATCCACTAAAGAAAGACAACAACGTCCCATTGAGCAATAACATCTTACCAATGTCCCATCGCTAACTACGTCTAGTTGACATCCCATCGCGAACCTCCCTACTCGAAAAAAAAAACTCATACACCACATTCCATGTTGTATAACAAAAAGAGGGAAAGCTCAGTCATGTCCCATCGCTAAGGCAGCAGACTCTCTCTCTCTCTCTCTTTCGAATCAACCCTCAAGTTCCATCGCGACATTATTTCCCCCAAGACGTCGCATCACAACCTCCAAGCCCTGCCATAGTAGGCCTGAAGAGAACAATTCTCCAAAGTCCCGTCACAACATTACACCCGGAGCACTGCATCACGACAATAGCCACAAAGTTTCATCGCGACACAACAGCACCAATCTTGCTATAAGTTGCGCGCAACCCAGGTAAGTATAACCCCTAGGTAAGTACTACCCACTTTCCTTTTTTTAATTAATTACTTGATATTGCCTATAAATGTAGTTAGCTATGATTAAATCAAATGCTTTCAAAACTCGTCTTTCTCGACTCGCGAACCATTGTAGTCCTCCCATAAGAGACAATCATTGGTATTTGTCAAGAAGGTTAGACGTAGTATCCGGCATGCCAAGTATCGTCTTAACAACCACAATAACAGTCGGATCCACAAATCCCGTACCGGTGGATCTACTCAGCGACGTCTCGGAAGTCAAGTGTTCCGCCGTTTTGCCAGTGAATTGATCTTAAGTTAAAATCCCTAAAATTTCAAATTTTCAAAACTCCCTACATTTAAAAAAAAAAAAAAAAAAAAAAAGGGAATCCCTTTGCTAAAAAAACTACCAAAAAAAAAAGAAAAAAAAAAGAAGAACAAAGACCTGACTCACCTTCCTTTAAATTAAACTTGAACCCGACCTTTAACTCCTAACATCGCCTAAACTTGCAATCAAGCGCATATCCCACTGTGCAGAATTGAATCAAGCGCATACTCCATTGCACAGAATCATTGATTCAGATACATTAGGACTGGAATATCCAACTTAGACTACCCAATTTACAGACCAACCCCTGAACTTGCAATCAAGCGCATATCCCACTGCACAGAATTGGATCGACCGTATACGCCACTGTGCAGAATCATTAGTTCAGACACATTAGCAGTAAAATTCCTAATTTACCGACCTTCGAACTCCAGATGAATCAAGTGCACATGCCACTGCGCAGAATTCAATTGACCACACCTCACAAGACATTTCAATTACAGGCCCAAATCAACTATTCCCCTGGGAAACTGAATGTTGAATATATTTAATCTAAGAACTGACAAATGCCTATTGGAAAAGGAACGCCTGACGTGCATTGGTGTGAGCAATGACGCGCCCGGTCTGGCATGACTTGCAAAAGCTTTCAATATTTCATCATATTTTAACTTCTTTTATTATATGTCCCTGGACCTTATTTTAGACATTTGATTGACGCCCCGATACCTCGATTGCATAAAATCCCTCTGTTAGCCCGCGCCATGCAACGGGATGCGCCATGCACCCACAGACTCGGAATGTGCCCTTCGACAGCTATCATTTTCCCTTCAAATGCTCTATTTTAGCTTGTGCTGATAGATAAGAAAGTCAAGCATGTCATGTCAACATCACCAATTCACATTTATGAATTCCTAAGAGAAACGAGAAGACACCTCAAATGAGGGATGTCTAGTTCTTCGATGCATTCTTACTTCGCAAGAGCGCGCCGAAGAGGGGCATCTGTAAGCACTCCCATTTTGCCTTCTCGAAATATATTTCTTATTCGATCAACCTTTGACCTTCTTTTTAACCCTGATATGAGAACCATGCACTGAAATAATAGTACATGGCTGAACACAAGCTGAAACAATAGCTTTGTGGCTCAGATCCTGAAATGGATAGGCTATACACTGAAACATTAGTATATAGTCGAAATGCAAACTAAACCAATAGTCTTGCAGTTCAGTCTAGAGACCAGACCCGGACAACCCCGAATTAAGCACTTGAAACCCTGCGCGTAAGCCGATTACGTGCTACACTACAAACGCGCAATCAATCCCCCTTTCAGACCGAACTTCCTTTCTCGGACCTATTGGAGACTAGATCACATGCCTGAAATCAAAAGCACGATCGGATAGAGTGCCAGAAAACCAGCGCGCAATTGGCCTACGCCCAACCTAGTCTTACTACCCTGAACCCTTAAGTTCCCTTGATTAAGCGCTTATGACTAAACGCTTAATCAGATTGCGCACCTGCCATTAAGTGCGTAATTAGCCCTAATCCTATTAGGACTGGGAAACTAGCTGAGCAAGTCAGTCGGTCGCTCACTGAGTCGGTGACCGACTCAAAGCGATTAAGCATCGGTAAGTAGGCACGTAATTCAGTTAAAAGTCTGGAAAAAGGCGTGTAATTGAAGAAAAACCTATAAAAGATTTTTTTTCTTATTTCGCCTGGGAGGTTGGACGAAAAAAGGCTAGAATTTTCGAGAGAGAGTAAGAGTTTCGAAACTAGAGCACTCCAAGAATCAACTCATAGAGCATCTTAATCATGGTTTCGAGATTCAAGCTTCTAATCTTCGAGATTTCTCTCCACAGCCCTGTAAGGATTTAATCTTTTAGTCTTTGACCATAACTTCTAATCTCTAGATCTAGGAATTCTATTAATTTTTATTTTCAGTCTTAGATCATATCACCCTTTTCGGACCGAAATTCTCCATATCTGGTTCTAGTTCTCTGTTTTTAGAACCAGTCCTTAATCTATCGGTCCGATATACCGATCCTAAACTTTAATTCAGTTCTAAAATCTCAATTTACAGTCCCATCGTTAATTTTTGGTTCTAATCTTTCGATTCAGAACCAGTCCCTAATCATACGGCCTGATTTCCTTATTTCGGGCCCGAATTCAGTCCTAAAAATTTAATTTTAATTCTAAATTGCCTATTTTAATATCTCTAAAAAATCGTAAATATAGTTTCAATTTTATAATTCTAGGTTCTTAATTTAATTCATAATTGCTATTCTGAAATCAACCCTGAAAAGCCCAAAATACTATTTTATGATGAAAAATTCAATTTATCTTCAATCTCAGCCACCCGATTTGCCCAAGGGAGCTTACGGAGGGTACTCAAGAACGAGGCCAATCCTCCCTAGCATAGCTGGCCCAAACCCCCTTTTTTTAGGAATTTTAGAATTAATTAATTGCTTTAGCTTTATACTTTTAGTATAATTGATTAGTAATTTTATTTTATTTCAGCATGATTAATTAATTAAACATCTTAAATCTTAGTATGACTGATTGATATCTTTGAATATGAGTTTAATTGATAAATCTCTTGCTTCAATTAGAATTTAATAGGATTAATTTCGTTGCTTCAATTAGATTTCTTTAGCATAGTTAATTCATTACTTTAATTAGAGATGTTTACAAAATTAGTTTATTTATTTTAATCAGATTTGGTAAATCATAGTTTATTCGTCTTAATTAAATTTCAGTAGCATTAATTCATTTGCTTAAATTAAAGTTCTAGTAAAATCAGTCTTTTATCCTAATCAGAATTCTAACAAGACTGCTATAATTGCTTCAATTAGAATTTCAATAGAATTGTTATACCTTATTCAACTAGAATTCTAGTACACCTAACATGCCTGAATAAATTAAAGTTTTTACCATAACTATTACACCTGCACTCCTTGTACCGATAGGAGACTGAAACTAATTAGACTTCTAATAGAATTAGGAAATCAACATTAATTGGACTCCTAATTGGATTGGAACAAACCTATATAACTAAATTCCCAATAGAATCGAAGGAGATCTAAACCAACCAGAACCATAACCATAAATGGAAATAAAAGGAAAACTAAACTATCTAACCTAAGAAATAGAATGTTGTTGACGTTTGCATGCGAACGATTCAATATAGAAGAAACCCATACCCACTCTTAAGCGTGATCATTGACGTGTTGCAGCGTCGATAAATATCTGCAGCTGGCGATCGCAATAAATTAGAAACTTTCTAAAAAAACCCTTTCCATTATTTATTTTTACCTTAATTATTCCAAACACCGCATCGCTAGAGTCCACTAGGACATAGTTGGAAGCCACTAATTCCACGGGAACCGAGAGGAACCGAGAAAAAGCGTGCACCAACACACCTGTGTTCACTAATCCACCAGCAGCCCAAAGAGAATGGAAGCAACCTGTTGAGGGTCCCCACCTTCTAAAGAATTAGGGCTATTGAAAGAACAACTATACAAGATCCAAAAACAATTAACGAAGATGGGTGGAGCTATAAACTTTTCATACTTATGCCTATTCATAGAAGTCCCTCTGCCCCCAAAATTTAAAGTGTCGGTCTTTGATAAATACAATGGCACAGGCAATCCCATTACAGAGAGGATCGGGAATGGACAAAGGGACAACCCATAATAGATAAGGGCCCATTTTGATCGAGTCTTTACACCCCTAGGGCAATCCTTGAATATCCTACTGCCTTTGCTAATTGAAAAGGGCTTGGTCAGTACGCTCTAACCACGACCTCCGCCAAATCCAATCCCGAGAAATTACGATCCCATTACTTATTGTAATTTTCACTAAGGACCAAGCCATCTAATTGATCGCTGCTTCCTCTTGAAGTACATGATACAAGACTTAATAGAGGCCAACAAGATCATTCCTCGAGCACTTCCCCAGGCCAACCAGCATGCCAATATACATTAGGTACCATTACCGCCACATCCACCGAGTGGAGCAGGTCCAAAGCCGACCGTCGACATGATAGAGGAAGATGATGAGGAGTTTGACCCTTCAAAGTATATCCACACCCGGGAAGATTTTGTAACACCGAAGTAGAGGGATCAGGAAGATAGAAACATTGGAGTAATTGAGCCTCTGAATTTGGCTGATTACTTTCCCAATCCTACACCGCTAGCGGAATCCTTAGATTTGAGGGTATATTTTCTATCACCAGCTCATGTTAGCTATGTCTAAACCAGCTCATACCAACCATATGTAGCAGCCCCCACCAATTATCAGATGGTCAATTTTTCCTCGTAACCCCCGCCAGCACCGATTAATTATCAATGGTCTACCCCCATTACACAATCTCCTACAGAGTCCTTCACAATCCCCACCATCCCCATTTGGTCCACTTTCATCACCCCTCCATCTCCTACAAAGGTTAACCAGGTGTTATCCACTCATCCCAATCCGCCAGTTCAAGCACCCTTGAGACTGGCGCCCACTCCATTCCAGATCCCAGGACTAGCCTATGATCTCCATCAGGTTTCACTCAGTTATGATCAAACAGATGTCAATGTCGACAGCAGCAAGGAGGGGGTAATAGATTTCATCACTTGGTTAGGAAGAATCTCCAAACAATCGAAAGTACTAGTGCCAACCTGGCTAGAAGTGAAGAAAGAACCTACTGCGGTAAATCCCTTCGAAAAAATGAGCAGAGAGCACATTCTAGAGACTCAGTTGAAAGAATGCTAGCACACATCATAGTCTGGGACCTGCTAATGACATCTCCACTTCATTTCCAAGCTGTGATTGGGAGTATTAAAAGACGCACATGTGTCTATTCAAGTGACCGCAGACGAAGTGGGGCAGATAATTGGACAGGTATTGGCTCCTAATGTCATCTCTTTTTCAGATGTTGATTTGCCAGAAGTGGAAAATAATCATTCTAAACCTCTTAACATTATTGTAGAAGCAGGGAACTTGGTGATTTCATTGGTATTAATAGACAATGGATCAACCTTAAATGTGTGCCCTCTGAGGACCGCTACCAAGATAGCGGCAGATCCTTCCGCTTTTAGGCAAGCAAGAACAAGCGTCAGGGAATTTGATAACACGAGAAGAGAAATAATTGGAGACGTCGATCTTGAGCTCATGATTGGGCGAATGACCTTTTCCATACCTTTCCAAGTAATGGACATCAAATGCACTTTCAATTTGTTATTAGGGCGACCATGGTTACATGAGGTAGGGGCAATACCTTCAACCCTGCACCAGAAGCTTAGATTTGTCTCAGAATAGAAAATTGTCACCATCCTGAGTGGGGGACAAGATGAAAGGGAAAAAGCCACCCACAGCATTGAGAACCCTAAAGTATTAGATGTACCGCACACTACCGAAAACACAAACTTCCATAGCTTTGAATATGATGTGTCAGCGGTAATCCTTGAGCCCCTCGAGAGGATTACTATGAAGACCGGTGGAGGAATGTTCGCAGCCATAGCCATGCTCCAAAAATGGGACTATCAGAAAGGTAAAGGACTGGGACCCCGATTGCAAGGCACAAAGGAGCCAGTCAGGGCCAAGGGCGGACAGTAGGTCAGATTTGGGTTAAGTTACAAGCCCACCGAAGAAGTCCGAGAGGCTAAGGAAAATGCCCAAACCATTGCTGCAGAAAAACTTGAGGAATTGACCTAGAGGAGGAACCCCACCCTAGACCTCACATCCGGAGTACCTTCGTGAGTGCTGGGGTTGTAAAAATTGATCATAATGGGGCAACACGGCTAACCCCGCATAAGTTGGCAGCCCGATACACCCGACCAATCCCCAAATCACCCCCCGAGTTTGAAATAGACCTAGCCTCCTTGTCCCTTTTTAAGGAGGAGTTTTCCATACCTGCACAATCCCCCCCTATGGTAAACCACCACCGAACCATGTTGAAGTTTGAGGATAAGGTCCCGGACGAGCCCAGGATCAACATGATGGAGGCTGACTCTGAAAAGTCATATCAATTGGCCTCCTCCATCCAAGTAGATAAAGGGGCAGTACTTCAGGTAAGAAATTGGGCCACTGTATCCCTAACTCTGGAAGCGGCAAATGGCCATAAATTTGGCACCCGCTTCCCAA
The DNA here is from genome assembly GCA_021018995.1 of Chloranthus sessilifolius. Classification (NCBI taxonomy): domain Eukaryota; kingdom Viridiplantae; phylum Streptophyta; class Magnoliopsida; order Chloranthales; family Chloranthaceae; genus Chloranthus; species Chloranthus sessilifolius. The sequence continues at coordinate 76,451,969 of CM037587.1, forward strand.
AAAAATAACCTATAAAAAGTGAGATTAGTCCTTGGAGGACAATACCACGTATATATAGAGACCCGCCTTGCCAAGGGCCCATCTCTGAAGAAAAAGAAAAATCCAAAAAAATAAAAGAGGTACAAAATAATCCAAAAAAATTGCCTTTTAAAATTTCTAATAAAATCAAGAAAATGATGCCTTAATTAAAAAATCCGTCCCATATGAAATCGCCCCTTTTCTGTAGAAATACAAGAAGTGGTAGGAGTCATGAGTCTGGACGAGCAAATCCCTATTGAGGAGCTCCCCAATGAGCTCCTTGAACGGTACGTCAATTTTGAGCATGGCCCTACCCCTATCGTTGAAGAAACAGAGGACATCAATCTAAGAACCAAGGAAATCCCTAGAATCACTAATATCAGAACGTCACTATCTCCCGAGGAAAGGAAAGGCATGATTGATTTCCTTCGGTCATACCAAGACGCCTTCAAATGGTCATACGAGGACATGCCTGGTTTGGATACCGATTTGGTCGAGCATGAGCTACCGTTATATTCAGATGTTAGGCAGACCAAACAGAAGTTAAGACGTCTCCAGCCATAATGGATGCTAAAAGTGAAAGATGAGGTCATCAAACAGTATGACGCGGGGTTTCTCATGGTCTCCAAGTACCCACAATGGCTAGCCAACATCGTCCTGGTACCAAAGAAGATGGAAAGGTTCGCATGTGCATCGACTTTAGAAACATGAACAAGGCGAGCCCGAAAGATGACTTCCCGTTGCCACACATTGATATCCTGGTCGATAACATTGTCAGGTATGGAATGCTCTCATTTATGGATGGATTCTCCTGAAACAATTAGATTAAGATGGCCGAAGAAGACCAAGAGAAGACAGCGTTCATTACTCTATGGGGAACTTTCTGTTACCAAGTCATGTCATTTGAGTTAAAGAATGCTAGGACGACGTACCAAAGGGAGATGTCAGCACTCTTCCATGACATGATACACCGAGAAATTGAGGTGTACGTTGATGACATGATCTCCAAGTCACCAGAGAGAAGTGACCATCTAATAAACCTCTAGAAGTTTTTTGAGAGGCTGAGAGAATACGAGCTACATCTGAACCCTCAAAAATGTGCATTCAGCACCATGTCAGGAAAGCTGTTAGGCTTCATCATCAGCAGAAGAGGCATCGAGGTTGACCCAATCAAAGTAAAAACTATCGTCAAAATGCCATCTCCATCTACTGAGAAAGAAGTTAGAGGCTTCTTGGACAGGATACAGTACATTAGTCGATTCATTACACAGCCCACTCCAATCTACACGTCGATCTTCAAGCTACTAAGAAAAGATTCGCCTGTTGAATGGAACGACGACTGTCAAGCATCATTCAATAAGATCAAGGGCTACCTCCTCAACCCGCCAGTGTTGGTACCACCCGAACCAGGGAGACCACTCTTAATGTACCTCTCCGCAATGAAAGTTTCGATGGGATGTGTCCTAGAGCAGCATGATGAAACAGGAAGAAGAGAGCAGGTCATCTATTATCTCAATAAAAAGTTTACTAACTATGAGACGTGCTATTCTCATCTAGAGAAGGCATGTCTGGCTCTAGTATGGGCTACACAGAGGCTCTACCACTACTTGCTATCTCAAGTCATTCTACTCTTAGCACGAATGGATCCGTTGAAGTACTTGTTTGAAAAGTTGGCTCTCACTGGCCGAATTGCACGCTGGCAGCTTCTGTTAACCGAATTTAACATCACATGTCACTCAAAAGTCAATCAAGGGGCAAGTACTCACCGATCATCTTGCCAAAAATCCTTTACCTGATTATGAACCTCTCAGGACAGAATTTCCCGAAGAGGGCATCTTGTTCATGACAGAGGATGATATGGCAGAGATAAAGGAATCCTAGGTATTGCACTTCGACGGGGCAGCAAATGTCGAAGGTTAAGGAGTTTGCGCTATTCTGATTTTGCCAAAAGGATCTCACGTACCAGTCTCCATCAAGCTCAATTTCATGTGCACAAACAACATGGTCTAATATAAAGCCTGCGCAACTGGCTTATAGGCAGCCTTAGACCTGAACATAACTCACCTCAGGGTATTTGGCGACTCACAGTTAATCATATGCCAGACAAATGGAAATTGAAAGATGAAGGATGAAAAGTTGATCCCATACCATGAACACCTCGAAGATCCGATAGCATACTTCGATGATGTTACCTTCTCCTACGTCCCGCGAGCGAGAAATTGATTTATCGATGCATTAGCAACATTGGCACCAATGGTAGAAATTCCATATGGTGTCGAGATAAACCCGATAATGATTGAGCAAAGGAATGAGCCTACCTTTTGCCTCCAGATTGAGGAACCCACAAATTTAGATGATGAGCCTCCATGGTTCTCGGACATTAAGAACTTCCTCAAAACATGAACTTTTCCTAAAGATACATCCAAGACGGACAGGCGGACCATCCAACATTTAGCAATCAATTACGTCATCTGTGGCGAGTGCCTCTACAAGTGATCAACATCTTACTCAGATGCCTTACTAAGGGCAAAGCAACCAACATCATGAAAGAAATCCATGAAGGAGTATGCGGGGTCCACGTCAATGGACACATGCTCCCCAAGAAGATCCTACGGCAAGGGTATTTCTGAACCACCATGAAAATTGACTATTGCAAACATGTTCAAAAGTGCTACAAATGCCAAGAACACTCCAGTCTGATACATGCTCCTGCTATAGATCTACACAGTATGACCACTCCTTGACCATTCGCCACATGGGGCCTCGACGTCATCGAGAAAGTCAATCCGAAGGCATCTAATAGGCATCAGTTCATCCTCGTCGCCATTGAATACTTCACCAAATGGGTAGAAGTAACATCATATACGAACATCACAGCCAATCATGTCGAGAAATTCATCAAAAACTATATTATTTGTAAATTCGGTGTACCAAAGGACATCATTATGGACAATGGCACCAACTTCATGAACAAGCGCATAAGAGCCTTCTGCAAGCAGTATAAAATCAAACACCATCACTCGTCACCATATTGATCACAAACTAATGGGCTCGTAGAAGCTGCTAACAAGACAGTCATCTATATTCTTGAGAAGATGGTTGTCACATACCGTGATTGGAGTGAAATATTACCATTCACATTATGGGCCTACCGAACATCGATCTGTATCGCTACAAGGGCAACACCGTTCTCCCTTGTGTATGGAATCGAGGTCGTCCTGCCAGACGAGGTTGAAGTACCTTCACTCTGTATCCTCATTGAATCTAGTCTACCAGAAGCTGAAAGATAGAGGTCCCGCTTTGAGCAACTTAACCTGCTAGACGAGAAAAGGCTCCTAGCCTTGTGTCACACCCAGGCCTATCAAGGGCGGATCGCACGTGCTTACAACAAACGTGTTAGCATCTAAGATTTGAAAGTAGGTGACACAGTACTCAAGAAAATCTTTTCTTCTCTCCACGCTGATCCGAGAGGAAAATTCAAGCCCAACTGGGAAGGACCTTACATCATCCGAGAGGTACTCTCGAGATTCACGATCCGCCTCATCACCATGGACGGAGATCACTTTCCTAAGTCTATCAATATTGGATACGTATGACGATTCTATTCCTAAGTATCCCACAATATGGTAAGTATTAATAAGATGGATACATGACTGCTTAAATACCCCATGAAAAAGGCCATCGATTCAAAGCCAAGTAGCCAAAAAGCATCCCTGAATACTTATACCCTTGCTACACCTGTTGAGCCATAGGCCTTTCTTTCATAAACCCCTCCCCGAAAAAGAGGACGGAAAAAGTGTATATACTAAAAAAAAAAGAGAGAAGAAAACAAAAGTTACCATCAAAATCCAAAAAAATCAGAAAAGCAAATGTCTAAAAAAAAAGTGGAAAGAAAAAAAAGAACAAAAAAATAGAAAAGAAAAAGGGGGGCATGTACAGTCAAAATTCCCCAAGGAAGAAGTGTATTATGGCAACAGGAACCCTATCGAGAAAACCTTTTAAACTCAAAAAACCTTTGAAATTCCTAACCTTACCCATGGACAAGATACATCCCTGAAGAAAAACCTCTTTAAGGTCTACAAGCAGTCACAGTAATCGTTGAGTCAACACGAGCCAAGCTGTAAGACAACCAAAGAATTTCATCCAATCGGCTATGACGGAATCGACATCCATGTTGTGGCCATTAAGAAAATAAAGAAAAAATAAATACAAGCTATAAGTAAAAAGGACGTGGTGAAAATTCGAAAGGGCGCCATGGGTAAAAACAACGAGCTTGTGCGTACCAGGTGAAAACCTGAAAAGGTGCCTGGGGTAAAAATGTAAAAACCCATGGACGTAGTGAAAACCCAAAAGGGCGCTACAAGTAAAAAAGAGGGCGATAACAGGCACGGCGAAAATCCGTCTTGGGCGCTATGAGTAAAATTGTTTAAAAGAAAGAAAATGTCGTCGGTTACTTCCTTGGTTACGATTCCGATTTATTTGGTAGCCATTTGGGCTGCTCATGTTCACTCAAGTCGGGACCTGATCAGGTATATCTTTGGACCACGCCGTCAGACGTATGACTCAAGGTAAGGAGAAAATATTGATTCAATCTAAAGGGATGGGTGTTCCGACCTTGGTAAAACTTCTGAACCACACTCAGATCTACCCATGTGAACAGGTTCGACTATGCTCAAAAAGGGACCCGCCACCTCATCTCATAATTAAGGCATCAAACAAAAAGAGACCAAGGAGAAGACCACTTTTGTAACAGATAATAAATTTACCTTTCCCATGTTCACGCCGACATTGTGTATGCCACATCCCAGAAGGATGATTAGTATGACTCTCAGTTTCATAGAGGAGAGAAGACCACTTTTGTAAAAAGATAATAAATTTCTCTTTCCCATGTTCATGCCGACATTGTGTATACCACATCCCGGAAGGATGATTAGTGAGACTCTAGATTTTACAGAGGGGAGAAGACCACTTCTGTAGAAGATAATAAATTTTCCTTTCCCATTTTCGTGCCTGCACTATACGCATTCCATGAGGCTTGAGGAGCAAAAAAAAAATCAATCAATCAATCAAAAAGAGGAAAAATGATACTTTTTGTAAGATAATAGATTTCCCTTTTCCATTTACAAATCTATACTGTGCTTACACCACAACTCCAAAAAATAATCAGTGTGATGTCTCGCTTCCCCTTCCTTTTTACAAAAATTGAAAAAAGCAATAAAACATTAAGAAAATATCTATACAAAAAAAATATCTAACAGGGGTTCTTATGCCCCTTTCTATAGTGTTTTGATCTATGCAAAAAGGTATGTACAGGACTGAATCAATGACCCAGCTCGTGCTTCAAGGCACGGATCTATGCACATAAAGCATCCTCCCAAACATCCCGCTTTGTCATCCAACGGCCATGAAGGCTCTTATATCATTTTCGAGAGGCATCAGTGGCACCAAGAGCATCACTCAAGGCTCCTTACAGATGAAGAACCTCACACTCAGCTACGCCGGCTCTTGCTCCTACCACATCTTCTCTAACCTGTTGTTTCTCTAAATGCTCATGCAGGACTCGCTTCTCATCTATCAGCAGCTCAATCAAGGTCTGAAGCGCAGACTCCTACCTCGATAAAGGCCCCTCTATGTCGCTGCTTTCTGCCTGATCCAAGCTACGGATAAAAAGCCTCTCAGATAGTAGCCAAGACTCATACCCAGAGGAGATCAAAGGAGAACCCCCTGGTTCCAGGTTACACATGTGCATCAACTGACGCATTTTCCAAAGGGCGGCTATCCTATCTAAATCCCCAAAGGAGCCCAGAGAGAAAATCAAAGAACATAGAGGTGGCTTCATAGCACAAGGCACCTGTTGGGTGTAACCAAACTGGCATAGCACTAGGGATGGGAAGTAATAAGTGCTGCCAATCAAACCAAGAAGGGTCACACCCTCATGATTTCTGGGTCAAATTATCAGGAAGGTTCGATCAAGCCATGAAAGCCTCCATACCAACTCAGCCTCAGGCAACCAAAGTTTCAGCTGGCATATATTCCCCTGGGGCAGCTTGTGACATCGACCCAAAAAGCAACGAGCCACCTCCCCTTAGACCACATAAAATCGAGGCACAGACCCCAAAATGGCGAGATGCTCCCCAAAATGGCAGAACAGGGCATCCCTGGAGGCACTCAACCTTTCCTAAGGAAAAAGCATCAAGACCAGTACCATGTGCATCACAGAGCGGCCCCCTTCAAGCTCCTCCAATAGGTCATAAAGTGCAAGAGAGAAGCTCTCCCCCCAGTATAAAAAAGGACCTCAGAGAGAAGGCAGAGAGTGAAAGATTTTACGTTATAAATATTTCTAACTGACAATTTTCGCAAGCTTTCGTCACCAAAAAGCTCTCTCAGGAATTTCATCGAACACTTGGTGGGTATCCACTTCCCAAAATGAAGTCGCCGCATGAATGAGATCCCAAAGCAAATGAATATCATCGGAGACAGGCCAGCCCGAGTTGATCCAAACCCGCAAGCTCGCCCTCATTCAAACTATCAAACCATTTCTTCAAAAAACTGGGCCCCACACCCAAAGAGGGAAGTGTAAAAGTCCCGAACCCCCCAAAAAAGGCAAGGTCAGAAAGCGGGTCCATGGTCATACAAAGATATTTTGAGAAATCACAAGTCAATGTAGGATAATGGACCCACCCTCGGGAAAGATAAAAGAAAGATGGCAGCAAAAATCTAAAACCCAACTAAAAATAAAGAAAAAGAAGTGCATTCTCGGGCCTTAAAGGCCCCACACTGCCTAGAAAGCACTTAACATATGTAATACACATGCTAGTTCAAAATCTCCCAGATTTTGCCTAGCGTGTATATTACACACGCTAGGCCATACTTACCCAGAAAATTGCCTAGCGTGTATATTACACACGCTAAGCCAGAAAACCCAACAAAAGGGGGAGAGAGAGAGAGAGAGAGAGAGAGAGTTAGGGAAATAATTTTTTTCACCGGCCCCTTAACCAGCCCATACACACTTTCTTTCTCATTCAGAGCACCCCAGATCACATATTGGGATACTAAAAATTTGCCATCTAACCTATCTACATGGTTTTCTTCTAGGTATCTACTGCATAAACTTGCAGGGTTTGGCCATTTTAACCAAATACACGACCCAAGGGCCATTTCCCAATTCAGGGCTCATCTTGCAGATAATCAAGCATGTCACATCCAGAGGAAAGAGATAGAACAAATAAAAGAGGAAAGCAATCACATTCATTCTAAAAACAAATCATCTAAAATGTGTTCAATCATTCATTACATTTACTTCCCAAAAATAAATATTCAAAAATCTCAAATGTTTGTCAAAAGAAAAAGAGAAAGTTGCTCCTAATCAGTCCCCTTAGTCTTCTTCCGTCGGCGCGAGGTCGACTAATAGGTCCGGATATCTCCCACCCGTGACCACACCTGGGACAGTCTGCTGAGTAATGAGTGTGGCTCCTTTTAACAAGCATGCTGCAAACATCATACCAACAATCATCAGCTAAAGTCAGTTGAAAGATAGGGCGGCAATGCCAAACCGGTCAATGGCATACCACTTCCACATCCCGCAGACCAGCAATATGGTGATAGTATTCTGCCTGATTGATAGCCGACTCGTAATCCTGCAAGGAAGAGAGAGAAGGAGAGGTCAGTTACATGGTACACAATATAAAAGCAAACATATCTATAAAGGTAACATAAAGAAAGTAAAACTCACCCCTTGAACCAACTCCGGAGGGGGGACCATAATCACCTCAACAAAGAGACAGGCCCGTTCGGTCACATCAGCACACAGGCCTGAGAGGAATGCATCGTCAAAATGCTTAAAAGTCCCCTGAGTCTCTACAGTCGAGGTCCCTGAGGCCCCCACACCAGATGGATCTGAAGGTCCTGCACCTAACGCCTCTGCAGGACTCGCATCTGCATCATCCTCGTCAAAATCCTCTCCCCCCCTCAAACTGAAGAAAAAAGGCAAAAATCCATTCAGTCAAATCAAAATCAAATCAAGACATTCTGGAACCCGCATAAAGGAGAAAGGAAGAGGAGGAATACCTGAGATCGTGGGCTGCTAAAGGCCAGAAAGTTGACACCGGGCACAAAGCGTGGGAGGATGGACCAATAGGAAAGAGACTCGTACCACATTTGATACCCTCCAAGCTCGAAGAGATCATCAACGGGAATCCCATGACGAAGGAGCCCGTTTGCAAGCTCCTCAATCGTACCCTCTGGCGATAAAATATCCTTAGGAGGACCCCGTAGCACTGTAAAGTAGTCCCGATATTGATGCACCACCCTCTCCCCAAGATAGTATGCTCGGACCCAGGAGTCGTAGAAAAAGATGATGTGGCGGTTGGTGAACAGGCAGGACTAGCCCAGGGCAGTACAATCCCAAAAGGGGAGCCCACGTAAGGTTCAAAAGTGATCTGCCCAAAAAACGAGAGCGCTATTAGTCAAGCACACCATCCCCAGGTCGAAAATGTCAATACCTGCTCCGGGATCATCAAGTCGAACTGAGACCTCAGGCCTAGTTTCAGGTGCTTCATTCCCAGGTCCTTGCGACGGTTCTTGTGCCAGCAGCTCATTAGGGGGTAAGTGAACTCGTCAGAGAAGAGGAGAGGGCGGCCCGACTGAAAATGAGATATCCCCAAACCTAAAAGAGTGAGCAAACAAGAAAATATGTCAAAAAAAAAAGTAAGGCAATGAACCATGAGGGATAAAAGGAGGTAATAGGTCACCTCAATCACGGGCCAAAAACCGAGAATGGAGGCCACATCCCCAACTACAGCCCTAGCCAAACTCACCATCAGAACGGCATACCTGGCACCGCCCCAGTCATAACGATGCACGTTCTCCTAGTTCCCCATCAGACTGAGAAGGGATAGAGAGGCCCGACCGCCACTGGCATTGGCAAAAATGGTCTTACCCAGCAGGAAGAGGAGCCTGATGCAGGCCAGCATCAGTGCACGCTCAAGCTCAACCACAATGTCCATATCTGGCTAGTTCAGATCAACCAACTCATCAGCATCAAACAGGTCTACCAGCCAGGACAGCTTGACCTCAGAGCCAGTCATGTGTTAGGCAGGAGGGTAATCCCCGATCAACTGGATCACCTTCGCGCAATCTGGTATGAGGGGAGGAACTATTGGTATCCCTCCTATCCCAATCCCGACATGGCTTATGTGAAGGCTTTGGTGGAGCGGTTTTGTCCTGAGACAATGATCTTCCACATGTCCATTGTGGAGTTGACCATACCAATAGTTCCTCATAGCAGCAGGGCATGACACAAAGTCCTCAAAGCTGGCCTAAGCCAGGAGGAACCTCACAACCTAAGGAAGATGAGTGTAGAGGCGATGGAGGTCGAACCAACGTCTGCGGAACATGATAGGGGGCAGAGACTGCATCAAAAGAATGGAAAGTGTCAGATCCAAGAGCAAAATAGGCCTAAATAGAGAAAAACAACCAAGAGATGCTGCTTTTACCTGACCGGCTATGCCGAAGTTAGAGATATGGGTGTATTGTTGATGAAGTAAAACGTTGCAGGCCGCGTCGCCCTACATCTCGTACCAAACGCTGGATGAGCACTGCACTTGAATAAGGCGCTCCCCTCTGATACCGTAGATCACGTCTGGACCGCCTTCCTTGGCCTGCTCTTCTTCACTTGACATCCTAAAAAAGGGACAGGCGACAAGTATATAAATAATCATCATCAACCAAAAAAAAAAATCAGATTCAAGTCATCAAGAGCGTCGTCAAAAGTATCAGATCAAAGGAAGGTAAGTATGCCTCATTCATACAAAAAACTTTTAAAAATCCAAAACAAAAAAAAAAAAAAAAAAAGAGAAAAAAAGAGAGGAAAAATCATCACCATTTTGTGTTCAAATCGGAAAGGTCGTCGAAGGATGACCTCAAAACAGCGCAAACATTTCAGTTTTAGGGAAAACCTTTTTCCTCTCAAAATTTTGATTAAAAATCCCCACGATACGTACACATTATGGGTGGGGATGCATTCAAAAAATCTAAATTGAATCACCTTTCCCCCTCCCCCCCATGTATTTCAAAAATCAAGATCACACTTGTATAGAGGGAAATCAAGATTTTCAAACAAAAACCCATCCATTTTCCAAAAATAATTCCATAAAAAAATAAAAATACACCCTCTCTTCGAACAAAAATTCATGCAAATGGTTGCAACTATCATATAGATCACACATGCAAAGATAATCATCTCTATCCCAAAAGCCCTAACCACATTGGAGATAAATCAAAGAAAATAGGGTTAAAAATGATTACCTTGGATGAGAAGTAAATCCTAGATCCGGCGGGAGAAAACGCGATTAATCAATAATGTTGAACACTGATGCGATGTTGGAGTTCGAATCGAATGAAGAGAGCACAAGGAGGGCCTCCCGGTTCGGTTTAGGAGAGAGGGGGGAAAGTTTTTTGAAAAATACCCTATTCTGGTCGGGCCCGGCCTATTTAAGGTACTTTTTGGCCTAGCGTGTATAATATACACGCTAGGCTTAAATTTGCCAGATTTGGCCTAGTGTGTATAATATACACACTAGGCATAAATCCACTAGTTTTGGCCTAGCGTGTATATTACACACGCTAGGCTTAAAGCCTACCCCACTCTTGAGGTTTTCCCTTTTTTTTAGGGGTATGCCTGTAGGTATGACCAAAAAGGGGTTGCACATGTTCCCGAAAAGCGTATCAGCCTTCATTTGATCAACTCGGGAAACAGTGCTAAAATAAAAGAGTTTAGAGGTTAATGAGCACACAAAAAATATTTTGAACAAACATCAAAATCAAAACAAAATAATAAATAAATAATAATAATAATATATACATAAATATATGTATATGGCTTATCGTAAAGTGGCACACACTCCCAAAAAAATGTTGCGACATCACCTCGATCTGAGTCATACACCAAAAGTTATGGCGATCTGAAGTTTCGAGCAAAAATAAGGACATTTTGCCTAGCGTGTATAATATACACGCTAAGCCATTTCTGGAGAAATGTTGCCTAGCGTGAATAATATACACGCTAGGCTATTTTTTACATGGAATTGTCCTAGTGTGTATAATACACACGCTAGGAAAAATCTACCTTCTTCTCCAGAGATGTGGGCCCCACAGCGGGCTCTGAACTTCTCAAAAGTACTGTACATATGCCTTACATATTACACACGCTAGGCTTAGCTACAGTAACTTTGAGATTTTGCCCGAAAATCACTTTTGGGGTTGGACTTATTGACCATCCCAATGTTTAGGGTGGGTTTCTTTAGGACTGTTGCACCCCCATTAACCCTATTTGCAACTCCCTAGCCATTTGAAACTCCACCCTATCATATACCATTAAAACCCCATTCCCATTTATCCATAGCCTTAAAAAACCAAAATCCTTAGATTTAGGATTACCTAATTGCTAATCTCATTAGCATTTAAGTACCCTCCTAACCTACACTTTCTCTACAAATAGAGAGCGCCCCCCCCCCCCCCCCTCCCCCCTTGCAAAAGGCTTGAAAATTTTTCCAAAGAGAGAAAGATTAGAGATTTCCTTCTCCCCTTTGGTGCACCAAACTCATACAAATTCTAGAATTCAAAACCCTCTCTTAAACCCCATCTTCCATCAAAAATCCCTTAGCTTAGGTGAAAATTACCCCGTAGCCTTCTCCTACCACTTAGCTATCAAGTCTTAGAGGTTAGAACCCATCTTTCAACCCCTCAAGCTATCGGAAGCTCACCGAGTGCACCCATGCGAAGGTCCATAGCTATGCTATAAGAGCTCGAGAGCTCCGGCTCTCTCCTCTATCCCACTACCTTCTTTGTTTTTCCTCTATCCTTGAATTCTCGTCATTACGCCGCCGAAACTTCAGTGATTGCAGGGGGCGTAAATAGGATCGAAGTGCCTTCGGGCAAGAGAAAGTGCTTCCTTTTATTTTTTATTTTTTCTTTCATTTGGCCATAAGTAGAGACCGTGTTTGAGCGGGTTGATCGGGTGCCTAACCCCTTCCCAATCGATTATTGAAGCCTTTCGCGTTAGACCCGATGAATCAGAGTCATATTTGGCACTTCGGTGCATCTAATATTGATTTAGGTTTTTCGGGACACCAAAAGCTTCAGGTGGCGACTCTATTTTTTTTTAGAAATGACCGCATCGTCACGACGGACTCGTGAGAGCCCACGGTTGCACATCGATGTGCCTTATGTTGGTCAGATTGTGAGACCCATGATCAAATTTTCTTCAAATGTGCATATTCCAATTGGCTGTGGAGATCATTATTGAGTAGAATGCTTATTTCGAAGAGACACATACGACAGATGGATGATGAAATAACTTATTGCTTTGAGAAAGCAAAGGAGAAAAGTAGGAAATCTTCGTTCATCAAAATTGCAGTAGCAACATGTATTTGGCACCTATGGAATGAAAGGAATCAAAGGGTATTTGAAGGAAAATTCACACAAAAAAGGGTCTTCTTAAATAGTATCATTCAAGATGTTACTATTAAAATGAATGGTGATGCTTTGCTAAAAGAAGTGGACGATATAGAGAATATAAGTGAAGTGTAAATTTGTTGTGACTCCAAATTTTTGCACATTTGACTTTTGACTTTCACAAGTTTTTGAATCATTGAAATCTTAGACCGGTCAAATTTTAACCGTTGATTTATTAATTTAAGACTTTTAATAAAAAAATTAATATTTTTCCCTATATTCATTTGTTCTTAGTCAATTTTAAGACTCATTGTGATGTGCTCGTCGATACGGTACCAACAATATATAAGTTGTCGAATTCCGATAAGAATATAAAAGGTTACACCCATTTTAAGAGTTGAAACAGGTTAAGGGGTTTAACTGTAATTTCAGGAGAAAAATACCATTTCCTTATTAATTGATTAAAATTTGACTAGAATAGTTGACCTTCGATCTCATGGTCAAAAAGGTCGATCTGGGTCTCGACCGAAACTGAGATGATGATTGTATCAGTGTTATAGGGTCATCCCCAAGAGAAAATGGACTGATTTTGATCAGAGGTCCCAAAATAGTCATATAATCTTGACTAGCGATTTAAACTTTGATTGCTTGTACGAGAGTCATTTTATAACCAAATTTCACGTATGAGTAGTCGAAATTGATCAGCTTGATATGATCTATAATAATGGTCCCAGAGCTAGAAGGTTTTGGTATCATTTACGAAAAATATATTTTTAACCTATGAGTTTTCGGGATTATATGCACCAACTGATACTGACCTTTAGAGTAAATCGAATATAATCTTTTATTACTATTAACTGAAATTAATTAATATCAAGATCAGTGTTTGTATCTAAAAATCAAACATGTGAAAATAATGCCTCTCAACTTGACCTCGAAAGCTATCAAACTAATCGAATAACCCTTAAATACAAATTAATGAGTATAATTGGAAAGGTCTCTTCGGTAGCCTTCCAATGACACCGTATTATTGCGAATCAAGAGGTGTTTCAAGACTTCAGATGGATATAATATATCTAAACTACTTAACATACATTAATTGATAGGATTATATTAGAATATTTAATAATTAATATATATATATATATATATATATATGATATTGCTTGAGAAACTTAGTAAAATGACCCATGCCTGTGATTGTTTAAACTAGGGGTTCATAAATGTACAAATTAAATCTCTTGTTGTTGGAACTGTATATATACAAAAATATAGATAAATATATTAGGGTCGCATAGATTCTATATAGTTATAATAGGATACTTATATGATATTTAATTGCATAGAATAACCAATTCATAGATTCTTATTAGATTGTTTGTTATCACACTTTTAATTTCAATTCACTGTTATCATAAGTCTATCCATCTGCTTTTGTCATTTTGTTGGATTCATTATGTTCATGCTATATTTCTACTTTGCATTCATGCATCATATAGAGATTGGATTAGGACATTCTTTGTTAAGTTTGATCATAGCACATTGCATTTGTGAAATGCCTTTACCTCGGTGTGGTAACTTACTATATATCATTGTATCGAAATGACTCTGATGTCGTTTTCACATGCCTCACAACAAATGGTGGTATGGGACGACATGTCGAGTGGGTGTGAGTGTGAATTCCTCATCGTGTCTATTAAGATGGGATTCATGGTCCTATATCAAACTTGGGTCCTTAAACACTGAATTGAAATACTACAATGTTCATGATTTTGAAAACTCTGTAAATTTCTTTGATATTATGAATAAAACTCTAATACTGAAAAAACGTTGTGAAGGCCAACAAAAGATTATAACATAAATACGGATAATCTACATGTGTCGTATCTTACGCCAAGTCACCTTAAGGGCACAATGCCTACAGCGAAGGCGCGGTTCCTAATTCTATGAGAACATCCTATTTTTGTTGCGCGCTTTTTACATGGGTTGCTGGGAGAATTATACAGTTATTGAGATTGATCACTAGCAATGTAATAAGCGGTGGCTGATAATCTGACACGACCCTATCGCTTGTCAGGCTCGAGCAATGACTCTGGCACATGTCAAAAATTTAAAATTGTGGAAGTTTAATAATGAAGGATAACTCTGTAAAGACAATTATGTACGATTGATATGTAGGATATCGAATTTAGGTGTAAGTACGGTAGTTGCAATTATGGCACTCTGAACATGCATGCATCCTATCATATTTCATGCTACATTGTCTGCATATTTATTTGATTATAATGATTCTTTGTTAGCCATTACTTTACTGTTTCAATATATATATGTTATCAATCACGTGACATACATAGTTCACCTGTATAGATTGGGGTGAACTATTTATGCTACCCACTAGGTGATGATTTATCGTTACTCAACCCACGTGCCCCTTATTTTTTTTTTTAATTACTATAAGGAAGACATAACTACCGATGATCTAGTTGCTACACATGATGATAGAGATAGAGTGGATGATAATATACTTCCCAGGGATGAGTTGAACCCTGAGGATTATTATGAGCCCTAGGAGCTCATAAGAGATTTCATAGTACTCATTAGTGGACATAGTTATTACTATTTCAGTTTCAGACATTTAGTTGTTTAGTTATTTTATTATATTTTATGATTTGTGATTGGTTGGGGAGTCGTTTCACCTCAAGCCCATTGATATAGTTGGATTAGTATCGTGAATGAATGATTATTTTTACTTACAATTTATTTAGATGTTAAATATGCGGATGCTAATGAAACTGAATTTAATATTTTTATTGATTGCCATATAAATGAATGTAAATAGAAAAGAAATTATTCCAATTCACAAAATTATAAACTCAACTCAAGTAGCTCTATAAGTTTTGTCTATCTGCTTATCACATTCATGCGCAAGTGGTTCATGACACGAAATTCTATGTCATCAGGATAAGGGAAGAATTTCGGGTCATGACAAAATCTCATAAAAGTGGGGGTTCCCAAGGGCAGCAAAGATAACTAGGCAGCATCACACATGTCAATGGAATCTACCACCTTGGGGCACATAAAATCAATATCGATGCTTCGTTGATGGATGAAAAGTAGGCATTGGTGGCATTCTTCAAGACGAGGATGGGATGCATGTGGGAAGCTTCCATGGCCCATGCAAAGCAACGGACATCACATATGCAAAGCTATTGGCTATACAGACTGGTGTGAAGCTTGGCATTGAAATGGGATATCTAAGGATAATTGTTGAATCTCACTCTTATGTGGCAGTCTCATTTGTCAAGGGGGAGTCCAATACTCCCTGGAAGTATCTTTTACTAATTGCTTATATTAAAAATGTCACGCCCCCAGCCCCTTGGCCTCATACATCAAGCGAATCTTGCACTCGCACATTTCGATCCACGAATCAGGTCAATGCCACATACACACCTCAAAATCAATCAGTCGATTATACGATACGATGTCTGCATAGATACCATTCAATTTAATAAATATTTTGTTTATATTGTGGAAATCCCAGTCTCGTTAACCTATCCAAATATCAATAAATCATTCCTATCTTCGAAATAATGGGTAAATTTAAAACTTTTCTAAATGCAGAATCATAAATAAATTGAAAGGCATAACTTTTTTCAAACCAAACGAAATATATACATTCAAAATGATATGGAGGTTTAGTTACAAAGATAACTTTAAAGCCGTAACTAGTCCTATTTAAAATTTTCAAGAAATCCAGTTGTAGACACCCAAATTTGGCCTAAGGCCCAATAGACCCGCACTTCGAGAAAGGCGTACCACCCAAGCATCCAAAAGTGTTTTCTAAACTCTCAATAATTATCCCAAAATCTTTAGAACCTTTCCTAAACCCTTAGGAATCAACCCTAACCTTCTTAGACCCATTAGAACCGTTCCCAAGCTCGATTCAAACCCTCCGGAGAAGTGGATGAAAAGAGGAGTGTCAAAGTTTACACAAACAGTTTCCCAACCTAAGGCCTATACCATTAGAAAGTAGATATTCCTATCCTTCCAACGAGCTAAGAATCGCCTAATTCGGAGTTGTACATCAAAAGTTATGGCGAAATGAAGATCACAAATTTGTGCAGGAAATTGCAAAACCGGGCATGACCCTTGTGGGTCTTCAACTTCCAACAGTTTAGGCCTGGTTTTCCTTCAAAAAATGGTCGAAATTGACATTGGGGGATTGACTTGTGGACCACCCCAAAGTCTGGGGTTTGTTTCTTTAGGACCCTTGTGCCCCTTTTAGCTTAAGTTATAACCCTTATGTCATTCAAGTCACTACCTTACCATCTACCATTAAACCCAAATCCCTCTTCTTCATGCTCTAGAAAACTCCAAAAACCTTAGATTGCCCATTACCTAATTTCTAACTCAATTAGTAGCCTAACCCTTCACTAATCACCCCTTCCTCTATAAATAGAGAGCCACCCCCTTTTGTTTAGGGGCAAGGGAAAGTGTCGCTCACTTTTTCTCTTTTATATATATATATATATATATATATATATATATATATATATATATATATATATATATATATATATATATAAACATAGACCCAGCAATAGTAGAGACTGCTTACGAGAGGGTTGATCGGGTGCCTAACACCTTCCCGATCGATAATCGAAGCCCCTACCCAAGAGCCTTTAGCATAGACCGGTAATCGGAGTCATATTTTTATACTTCGGTGCTCATATGTCAATTTTGAGGTATCCCAATCACCAAAAGCTCCAGGTGGCGACTCCATCTTTTTAGAGAGTGCACATCATCGCGACGGACTCGTAAAGTCCACAGTTGCACAGATGGCGACTCCACTGGGGATGAGCTTGTAGAGCTTCTCCTTGATGTTTTGGCCTTTATTTTCTTTTTGTGTTTTTCCTTGTTTTGCTAACTTTCTGTTTCTCTTGTTTACTTACCCCTACGATTCTGCATTTTTTTTTACTTACCCCTACAATTCCATCATTTACCGCCTTAGCCGTTTGGCAGGCCTACTTGATGCACTTTTTACTTACCCCTACGATTCCATTATTTACCACCCTAGCCATTTGGCGGGTTACTTGATGCACTTTTTACTTATCCCTACGATTCCGTCATTTACCACCTTAACCGTTTGGCGAGTGACTTGATGCACTTTTTACTTACCCCTATGACTCCGTCATTCACCACCTTAGCCGTTTGGCAGGTTAATTGATAATTTAAGCTTATATTTCATTAGTGGACGCCAGCCTGTAGAGGCAGCACAGGACTCTTACCACCCATTTTTGAACTTAAGCAAACTCCCTAAAATTTGAACTTAAAATTGAACCAAGAAGGGACTTAATTTCATTTTTGCACAGGTAGATTTTACAAAGGGGTGGGAAAATTAGGTAGCGATACATCCGTCCCGATTCCTAGTAGAGCAGCAACTCTAGTGGTTATGATCTCGAAAAGAACCACCTCATCCAATACCTGAGAAGGTGCTTGCGTTGAAGGTATATCGGGTGGGTGATCGAACTTGTTACTAAACCTAAAATCCTGGGGAGAGCCCTAGCGGAATCGAAAAAGCCTTGTATCATTTAGGCACGGAAAGGAGGGACCCGAAAAGTGAAGAAAAATTCCGAAGGGGCATTGCCCCGACCCCCTACTTAGTTTTTTTTTTTAGACTCCCGATAAATCCACACCCTTGACACCCAAAACATCATCACCGGTCAAGAGAGGTCACCCTCTTATTAACTCTTTCGAGGGATCGGATTGTTGCATGGATTTTCGTGCCCTTACAGAGATCAAAGGATTTCCTTTAATTTTTCAAAGGTGCATCCGGATCCCGCAGTGGGGGGCGTTGGGGGTGTGAACGCAATCCAAAAAGGAGATTATCACCATCATCATCCAAAAATTACCAAAAAAAAGCAATCAAAAATGTCAAAAAGCCAAAAAAATTTAGAAAGAGAGCTTATGGTGCCGTAACAATGACATCGCCAAACCCACCCTCATCCTGTAGGGAAAGGAAAAAGAAATCTTTCAGGCCACACTTGAGAAATACATATCCCACTTGCTATCAAGTCACGTCTTGGGCGGTTGATCTGGCCCATTTTGACTCGGATTCATCCTCACCACATTCCCGATCACATTCCCACATTGAGGAGATACCCATCTCCGATCTCCCCACCCAATCCCGATTCAATGTCACCAGACCCTACGGTGTGCCCATCTTTCCATCCACCACCACTCAAACCACCCAAAATCCATCCCATTTCCCCTCCACATCCTTACCCCATTTTCCATCAAACACATCCACCCAAAATCCATCCCATTTTCCATCTACATCCACCCAAAATCCAACCCAATTCTCCACATCAACCCAAAATTTACCCCTTTCCCTTCCACATCCGCCGTGCCCAATTTTTCCCAATCCCCTCCAAATACACCCAATTTTTCCTCCACATTAACGTAACATACACCACATTTTTCCTCATCTCCCACGCCCAATTTTCTGACATTCACCCAAACCATGCCCAATTTTCCTTCTACACCACTGTAAATCACCCCCATTTTTCCACATCCATCCAACATACACCTCAATTTCCCTCCACATCAACTCAAAGCATCCTCAATCCTTACACATCAAACCAAAATACCCCAAATTTTTCCACATCCAACCCCAATGTGTCCCATTTTCCCAAGCCATGCCCAATTCTCCCATATCCACTCCACACTTTCCTTCCAATCCAAATCCACCACAGACCCCTCCCCCCATCTACCTAGGTCATGGCCAATTTTCCCCACTCATCCACCATGCCCAATTTTCCCTCATTTACCCAAACCATGCCCAATTTTCTTCTCCCATCTAACCGGGTCATGCCTAATTTTCCCCATACCCTTCTACCATCAAGTGGGCCATCCACATCTATCCCCACACTCGATCCCATGGCCATGATGGAGGACATGGTGAGGGCTAACACCATATGGAAGGCCTCTCAAAGCCTTCCTCATCCACCCCAAATGCTCAATCCATCACAAACCCTCCAAAACCTCCATACCTCATTCCCCCAAATTTCAAATCAATCACCCATTATCCATACTATCCAAGGCCCTTCCCAACATCAACCATGGCCCCAGCCGAGTGGGCCTCAAGGGCCCAATACCTAACCACAAGTCCACTAAGGCCCAAACCGAAGGGTCACATTTTCAAACTCTCCACAATTTCCCCAATTTCCTACATTCACTTATACCCCAAAAACCCCCATTCCCCCTCAAATAAACCCAACTCATTCACTCCATCAGCTGGGAATGAGCCATTCCCATCCACACTCATCACACCCAACCCAACATGGGAACCCCCCTCAAACCATCGACCATCCCTAATTCACCTCTCATCAAAATCTCATTCATCCACACCCAACCCAATATGGGAATCCATCTCCAACCATCCAAAATCCCCAATTTACACATCCTCTCCCTCCCCAACCAAATCCCCTAAATCCCCAATGGCCTCATTAGGCACCTATCCAAAACCCTCAATTTTTCCATCCCCTCACCCGACTAATCAGACACCTAAATCATCAACCACAGTGGCCTCCCAGATTCCCATCCAGCCCACTCAGAATCTGCTTGAAAATCTTGCCACTCCCCCATACGTTGATCAATAATATGAGGAGGATGAGATCAGAAACAGTGGGGCATATGCAGGGGCATCACTCAATTTTAATCCCCCACCACCCACACTCACCATCCAACAGGCTGTCCAAAAATGAATGGAGACAGCCTAGTGGGAGACCAGCCTAAACTGTGCCATCTAGGGAGTTCGAGCTGCTAAGGAAGCAGATGGACAAAATTCAGAAACAACTGATGAAGATGGGAGGAATCGAAATCCATGCCACTGATTTTTCCGACCTATGCTTGTTTGTCGAGGTGCCACTACCACCCAAATTCAAGGTGCCTACTTTCGATAAGTACAATGGCATGGGTAATCCAATTGCCCATCTGAAATCATATTGTAGATATGCCAATACGGCGGAGATGAACGACTGCTCATAAAAGTGTTCCAAAAGAGTCTCACGGGACCCACGCTCAGATGGTTCACTTCTCTTAAGCTGTCTATGTTAAAAACTTGGAAGGACCTCACCCACCTGTTCCAAGAGCAATATGTCTATAACATTGACATAGAGCTGCACAAATCCAATCAGGCCCACCTAAGATAGAAACACGATGAAACTTTTAATGAGTACCTTGGGAGGTGGAGGGCCCTAGCAGTCCAAGTAAGGAATTGCATACCAGATGGCGAACAGATCGAGATGATCTCCAAAACTACTCTTTCAGTCATCTTAGACTTTTAAGTGTACCAGCAGCAAGTCAACTTTGCTGACCTCGTAAGAAACGCCAATCGTTGTGAAGGTGCGGTGAGAGAAGGATAGTTGACCAAGAATGTGGCTAGCGAGGCCAGTGGGACCCATAAATTTATTGAACAAAGGACTAAGAGAAGAGCAGAAGGAGAGATCCAAGCCTTAATGACCACGCAACCCAGTACTAACATAGTGCAATTTCAGTTTGGGGCAGCACCTCAAGCCCCAACACTGACAAATCAGGCTCTAAGGCCGGACAATCTCCCCTAGGAACAAATGATCCCTGAACAAAGAAGGGCCCGATATAACCGAGTGTTCACTCCCTTGGGGTAATCCCTGAATATCCTGTTGCCCCTACTGGTCAAAAAGGGTCTCGTCAGCATACTCCAGTCGCGACCCCCGCCAAATCCAATCCTGAGGGGTTATGATCCCAATGCACATTATAATTACCACCAGGAATCGGGGCACCCAGCTAATCGATGCTATCCGTTAAAGCATGAAATACAAGACCTTATTGAGGTAGGGAAGCTCATTCCTCTAGCACCTCCCCATGTGAATCAGCACACTAACATTCACCAGGCCAGGCATCGTTGCCACCACACCCGCAAGGGGGAATGGGCCCGAGGGCCACCATTAACATGTTGGTGGGGGAGATGGAAGAATTGATCCCTCGAAATACATCACCGCAGGGGAAAGCTATGAAATACCAAGGTAGTGGAATCAGGAGAGCAAAACCATAGGGGTAGTCAAACCCTAAACTTAGCTGATTGCTTTTCCAATCCCACACCTCAAGCAGCACCAGTGCAAATGGTAGCACCTCTAGATCTGAGGTTATACTTTTCCACACCAACTCCCGTTAATCAGGTCCAACCCAATGGGGCCTCCCCCCAAATATACCATCTGTTTCTGGCACCAACCCCCGTCAATTATATGGTGCCTAATTTTACCTCGCCTCCAGAGTTGGCTCCCATCAACTACAGTTGGCCCAATTTTGCCACACCATCACCAGTCTATCCATCTCCAGCACTAACCAACTATAGTTAGCCCAATATCGCCACTTTACCACCAGTGCACCCACCCTTAGCACTAGTCAACCATATCTGGCCCAATTTTGCCACACCAGCCCTACCAGTTCAATTATATCTGGCGCCACCCTCAGCACTAGTCAACCATATCTAGCCCAATTTTGCCACACCATCCGTCCCATTTCAAATCCTCAGACTATCATATGACCCCCATCAGGTCCCACTCAATTACGATCAAACTAACATCAATACTGGTAGTAGCAGTACAAGGGCAATGGAATTCATTACCCAGTCAAGCAGGATCTCTAAGCAACCTGAAGTGCCGGTACCAACCCAATCAGAAGAGAAATGGGATCCTACAGTAGTGCACCGGCTATAAAAAATAAGCTGGGAATATGTGTTGAAAACACAGCTGAAAAGAATGTCAGCTCGCATCACCATCTGGGACCTATTGATGACATCTCCACTACACTTCCAAGCTCTAATAGAGACACTGTAAGACGCACATGTATCAGGCAAGGTCTACTCGGACGAAGTAGGATAGATGATCGAGCAACTATTGGCTCCCAATGCCATCTCATTTTCGAGCATCGATCTTCTAGCGGGAGGGAACAATTCCAAACCCCTCAATATCACGGTTGAAACCAGAAACATAGTGATTTCGTTGGTGTTAATAGATAATGGATCGGCATTAAATGTGTGCCCTTTGCGAACAACAACCAAGATTGGGATCAATCCGTCTATGTTTCGACCAGCCCGAACAGAAGCCCGAGGGTTTGATAGCATGAGGAGAGAGGTGATAGGAGAAGTCAATCTTGAATTCACCGTTGGGCTAATGACCTTTTCAATCTCGTTCCAAGTCATGGACACCAAGTCCTCCTTCAACCTGTTGTTAGGACACTAAAAATCTCTTTCAACCTGCTGCTAGGGTGAGAAGAAAGAGAGAAAATGGCCCACAACATCAAAAATCTCAAGGTGTTTGATGTGCCGCATACAGTAAAGGATACTGAACTTCATAGCTTTTAGTATGAGGCATCCACATAAACATCAGAACCCCTTGAAAAGGTCACCTCGAAAATCAAAGGAGGAATGGATGCGATAGTAGCCATGCTCCAAAAGTGGGCTACCAGAAAGGAAAAGGTTTGGGTCCTCGCATGCAAGGAAGAAGGGACCTGGTCAGAGCCAAGGGCGGACAGCAGATCAGATTTGGCTTAGGCTATAAGCCTACCGAAGAAGAGGTCCAGGAGACCAAGGAAAAAGTCTGAATCATTGCCATGGCCAAATCCAGGGGCATAAACCTGGAGGATGAACCCCGACCGCGGCCTCACATCTGAAGCACAATCGTGAGCACAAAAGTCAATCAAAATTGACCAAACTAGGGAGACTCAACTGACCCCGAAGAAAAGAGCCATTGTCCATGAGACAAATCCCCACATCATTCCCCCTGATATCGAAATAGACCTGGCCTCCCTATCACTTTTTGAGGAGGTGTCCTTACCAATCCAGCCACCTGTCCTAAACAATCCCAAGCCTGTCTTAACTTTTGAGGACCAGGTCTCGGACGAGCCAATGGTAAATATGATGGAGGCCATTTGAAGCAGCCTCCTCCACAAGACTAGGTAAAGGTGCAGCACCTCAAGTGAGGAATTGGTCTTCAATATCCTTGACTCTAGAAGCATCAAATGGTCATAAATACGGCACCAACTTTCTAAAAAAAAAACCTATAAAAAGAGAGAATAGTCATTAGCAGACAATGCCAAACATGCACAGAGACCCGTGTTGCCAAGGGCCAATTTTCGAAGAAAAGGAAAATCATAAAAATAGAAAAAACTCTAAAAATATTATCTTTTAAAATTCCTGAGAAAAAGAAAAATGATGCCTTAATTAAAAAATCCATCCCACGTGAAATTGACTCCTTTTCTATAGAAATACAAGAAGAGATAGGAGTCACGAGTCTAGATGAGGAGGTCCCAGTTGAGGAGCTCCCCAATGAGCTCCTTAACCAATATGCTAATTTTGAGAATGGTCCTACGCTGATTGTTGAAGAAATAGAAGATGTCAATCTAGGCACCGATGAGGTTCCTAGAATCACTAAGATCAGAACGTCGCTATCTCCCAAAGAAAGAAAAAGTATGATTGACTTCCTTTGGTCATACCAAGACATCTTTGCATGGTCATATGAGGATATGCCTGGTTTGGACACCGATTTGGTTGAGCATGAGTTGTCATTATATCTCGATGCAAAGTCGGTTAAGTAAAAGTTAAGGCATCTCAAGCGAGAATGAATGCTAAAAGTAAAAGATGAGGTCATCAAGCAGTATGATGCGGGATTTCACATGGTCTCCAAATACCGCAGTGGTTAGCTAACATCGTCCTGATACCAAAGAAAGATGGAAAGGTTCGCATGTGCATCGATTTCTAAAACCTCAACAAGGCGAGCCCGAAAGATGACTTTCTTTTGTCACACATTGACATCTTGGTTGATAACACTGTTAGCCATGGAAATATCCCATTCATGGATAGATTCTTCGGTTACAATCAGATCAAAATGGCAGAAGCGAACAAAGAAAAGATAGCATTTATCACTCCATGGGGAACGTTTTGCTACTGAGTCATGTCATTCTGATTGAAAAATGTTGGGGTAACATATCAGAGAGCGATGATAGCATTGTTCAATGACATGATGAACCGAGAAATCAAGGTATACGTTGATGACATGATCGCCAAGAGACCGTTATTAATGCACCTCTCCACAACGGAATTCTCAATGGGATGTGTCCTAGGGCAGCATGACAAGACTAGAAAAAGAGAGCAAGCCATCTACTACCTGAGTAAGAAATTCACTGATTACGAGACATGGTATTCTCATTTGGAGAAAGCATGTCTAGCTCTCGTATGGGCTACATAGAGGCTTCGCCACTACTTGCTATCTCAGGCAGTGCTCCTTCTGACCTGAATGGATCCGTTGAAGTACTTATTTGAAAAGCATGCTCTCACTGGCCAAACTATATGTTGGCAACTCCTCTTATCAGAGTTTGACATCACATATGTCAAGCAGAAATCAATCAAGGGGCAAGCACTCGCTGATCATCTTGTCAAAAATCCTTTACCTGATTATGAGCCTCTAAGAACTAAATTCCCTGATGAAGACGTCTTATTCATGACAGAGGATGGCACAGAGGAGATAGAGGAGTCCTGGGAAATGCACTTTGATGGGGCATCAAATGCTGAAGACCAAGGAGTCGGCGCTATTCTACTCTTGCCAAAAGGGTTCCACGTATCGGTCTCCATCAAACTCAATTTCTCGTGTACCAACAACATGGTTGAGTATGAAGCCTACGTAGTCGGTCTACAGGCAGCTCTCGACCTGAACATTACTCATCTCAGGGTATTTGGTGACTCACAGCTGATCTTATGCCAAACCAAAAGAGATTGGAAAACAAAAGATGAGAAGTTGATCCCATTCCATGAGCACCTTAAAGATCTAATAGCATGCTTCGATGATGTTACCTTCTCCTATATCCCGCGAGCAAGAAATTACTTTGTCAATGCATTGGCCACCTTGGCATCAATGGTCGAAATCCCATATGGCGTCGAAACGAAGCCAATCATGATTGAGGAGAGAAATGAGTTGGCCTTCTGCCTCCAAATCGAGAGATCCACAGAGTTAGAATATGAGCTTCCATGGTTCTCAGATATCAAGAAATTTCTCGAAACTCGAGCTTTCCCTGAAGGCACATCCAAGACCAACAAGCAAACTATCCAACATTTAGATGCAAACTATGTCATTTGTGGCGAGTGCCTCTATAAACGATCATATAACAATATCCTACTCCGATGTCTAACAAAAGCAAGGCTGCTAACATCATGAAAGAGATCAACGAAGGAGTTTGTGGGGCCCCATGTCAATGGGCACATGCTCGCTAAGAAGATCCTACGACAAGGATATTTTTTGACCACCATGGAAACTGACTGTTGCAAGCACATTCAGAAGTGCTATAAATGCCAAGAATACTCTAGCTTGATACATGCTCCAGCCATAGATCTACTCAGCATGACAACTCCATGGCCATTTGCCACATGGGGCCTCGACTTCGTCAGAAAGGTCAATCTGAAAGCTTTAAATGGGCATCAGTTCATCCTCGTCGCTATTAAATACTTCTCCAAATGGGTAGAGGCAGCGTCATATACGAACATTACGATCATTCATGTCGAGAAATTTATCAAGAATAATATTATTTATCGGTTCGGCGTGCCCAAAGACATTATTGGGACAACGACACCAACTTTGCAAATAAGTGCATCAAAACCTTCTGCGAGTAGTACAAAATCAAACATCATCGCTTGTCACCTTATCGATCGCATACTAATGGAGCCGTAGAAGTGGCTAACAAGATGGTCATCCGCATCTTTGAGAAGATGG
Source organism: Chloranthus sessilifolius (assembly GCA_021018995.1). Taxonomy (NCBI): domain Eukaryota; kingdom Viridiplantae; phylum Streptophyta; class Magnoliopsida; order Chloranthales; family Chloranthaceae; genus Chloranthus; species Chloranthus sessilifolius. The sequence continues at coordinate 76,478,242 of CM037587.1, forward strand.
TCATCACTTACTGAGATTGGAGTGAAAAGTTACCTTTTGTACTATAGGCTTACCGAATGTCAATCCATACCGCTATAAGGGCAACACCGTTCTCCCTTGTGTATGGAACTAAGGTTGTGCTGTCAGTGGAGGTTGAAGTGCCTTCTCTCTGTATCCTCATCGAGTTCGACTTGTCGGAGGTTGAAAGAGAGAGGTTTCGCTTTGAACAGCTGAATTTGATCGATGAAAAAAGGCTCCTAGCCTTGTGTCATACCCAAGCCTATCAGAGGAGGATCGCACGTGCCTACAACAAGCGTGTTCGCACTCAAGATTTGAAAGTGGGTGAGACGGTACTCAAGAAAATCTTTCCTTCTCTTCATGCTGATCCAAGAGAGAAATCTAAGTCCAAATGGGAAGGACCTTATGTCATCCGAGAGGTACTGCCTGGATACGCGCTTCGCCTCGCCACCATGGACGGAGAGCATTTTCCTGAGTCCATCAACACTAGATACGTGCGACCATTCTACTCCTAGGTCTCCCACGATAATGTAAGGACTGGTAAAAATGGATATATGACTGCTTCAAGGCCCCAAAAAAAGGCTATCATTTCAAAGCCAAGTAGCCAAAAAGTGTCCCTGAATGCGTATTCCCTTTGTTGCACCCGTTGAGCCATTAGCCTTTTTTTCATTAACCTCTCCTAGAAAAAGGAAAAATGTGGGTATAATATAAACAGAAAAAAAGAATTACCATCAAAATCTAAAAAATCAGAAAAGCAAAATCCCATAAAGAGGATGTCTGAAAAAGTAAAAAAAATAAAAAATAGAAAAGAAAAGAGATAGAAAAGTCATGGGGCATGTATATGTTAATCAGTGAAAAATATCATTTTTCACCTCCTAACATGACCTTTGATGGACCTTTGAGTGACTAATAATGTGTCATGAGTATGTTTTGTAGTTAAGTAATAAATTATAGTCATAGTACAGACATCCATCTAAATATGCCAACATGTGCTGACCTTTGAGCACATGTTGCTACCTCAACATGAGCTCATGCAACCCAAAAGGCCAGCCAATCAAGTAGTCCACAAAGCCTCAGAGGACTATGGGAATGGCATGGGTCCAACTGGGCACACATGGGAGCAATAGTAGCTACATTGGATGAAGATTGAACCCCTCAAGAGGCTACTGTGTGCTGGACAGATGAAGGACAGCACCCCAAAGATGTGTGCCAGACATGGAAGCAAAGAGCAGAAGAGCTCAAGAGGTTATTTCATCCATTCGACAGGTCTAGATGTTTGAATATGAAGAGATTGACAGGTTCCAGAACCTGTCGAGGAGTTGAAACTGAATGAAGCAATCTGTTGAGAGGATCTGGAACTGAATTATAACCCATCAACAGGTTCTGAGGAAGAAAATTGAAGTTGTCGAGAGGTTGACAGAACCTGTCGAAAGGTTTAAGATGCAGCAGAAGAACCTATTAATTAGTGTGTTGCAACCTATCGAGAGGTCACCTAGAGATGCAATGGATCTCGCGAGGTTCCACCTACATGTCGAGAGGTTCTCCTAAACCTATCAAGCAGTCAAATCCAACCTAGCAAGGACTTACCTGAAGCTGCATTCATTTTCATGAGGTTGAGTTAACCTGTCGAGAACAACTTTCAACCTGTCGAACAGCAGAACAGAACCTATCGAAAGCTCAACTGGAGTTGTATAAGATGTTGAGAGGTTGAATTATAACCTATCGAGAGGATAGTTGGAGCTAGGACAACAGCTACGTATTGAGTTATCCTGTCGAGCAGTCAAAAGATCATGTCGATAGATAAAAGCAACCTGTCGAAAGCTTGATCCAACCTATCGAATGGAGCACAAATAAGTCTCAGAACCTGTTGAGAGGTTCTCTGAACCTCTCAAAGCACGATTTGGGAACTTCTCAGTTTCAGCCACATCAGCAGCTCACTCCAGAACTCTGTGCACACGTGTCCCAAGGCTATTTGGCTAGTTTGAGGGTATTTTTGGAGTGCATATGGACACGAATAGGAACCCTCTAACCACCTCACATGTACTTGTCCAATTTGGACCAATTAGTGAAGTGTTTCCAGAAGCAAAATCAGCCATATCAACAGCTCAGAATAACAGAACTATTCCCTTGAGCTCTGATTGGCTCAAACAGATCTGAGGACAGAGGGGAAGACTATAAATGGAAGAGAAATTGCACAGAAGATCCATCCAAAAATTGAGAGAGCTCAGACCAATTTTGAATTCCCCTCTTCCCTCCAAAATTCCTTCCCTCTTCCTTCTTCCCTATGCTCGCTTTAATCCAACCATGGTTAGCTAAACACTTTCAGTAGCTAGGGTGAGGTTGAGAGCTGTAAATTGAGAGGTTCAAGGCTTTGTATGGGGATTAGATGTTGCACAGATTACAGATCTGAGAATAATATACTATAAGTTTGTATTAAATCAGCAATTGTTGGTTGTAAAGTTAAATTTGATCTATAGATCTTTTGATTGCCATTTGATTTCCCTAGATTGAATATCCCTGTGGATGTGGATGCTTGAGCTTGTAGCCTTGCATCCACAGTATCTGGAATGATTTAATTGTTCTGATCAGTACCCTTGAATTGGATGAAATCCCTAGGATGATCTGTGGTTATTAAAGTGGACAGATCATAGCCTTAAGATCAATCCAATTCCCTAGTCCAGGTTGGATCCTTATACCTTGCATCTGAACTTATAGTCAGATGAAGGAGAGTTGTAAATCAATCCCTTGCATTACCTTTGAACCAATCAATTTTCAGTAAAGACCAAAATCCCTAGCTGCTATTCTCCCCCTTTTTATTTTAAATTTTCTAAATCCTTTTCTCTATTTCCTTAAATCTGTGTTTTAATCAGTTCTGGATCATTTACATTTTACATTATATTTTTATAGTTTTTAGTAAAATGACAATCCCTAAAACCACTCCTCTTCCTCTCTTGCCTTAGTTTAAATTTGGATAGGATAGAGTGCTAGATCTGTTCTAGCTCTGGAGATTTACCACATTTTGAACCATATTTCCCTGTGGACATACCCTTACTTACCCCTTTAAAGCTTACTGCAACAGTCGTGGTTCTTGCAGGCCTGATTGCTTTACCTTGATTCCATTTTATTGTGATTATTTCTCTAGTTAGTTTATTGTTTTTAACCGTTTAATAATTATAAGGTAAGCAATACAATAAGTTTTTGGCACCGTTGCCGAAGATCTATGTTTTTAGAATTGGTAGATTTAAGTTTTTCTTATTTTAGATTTTGATTTATACTTGTCTATTTTGTGTTTAACTAATTTTTGCTGTAGTTTTTTGTAGTTTAATTTTGTGTTACAGATCTGGATCTGTAGTTCTGAAAGGAGCATTGTGATAATTGGAGGAGCAAGTTGTGCTTGAGTTTGCATTTTCTAACTCTTTCATATTTTTAGATTTGTAAATTTTTGGATTTGCAACAATAGTTGTGTTTTTGTAATTATTTTGCTGAAATCTGTGTTGTAATTTGTGTACTGTACTTTGTTTCTGTTGTGTGTATGCTTGGTAGAAGATCTCTCAATCTTGAGATTTGTCCTTTAGATCTTGAAGTTGAGAGACTTCTCAAACCTAAGCAGTCCCTACACACACCCGTGGTTAACTGTGATCTTGTTGCAATGGGTGAGCAACCTAGGACATTGAAAGAATTCAATGCACTAGGGGTATACAACTCCCCCTTCTGCATTCAATTCCCTATTGTCCAAGGAAACTATGAGATTAATTCTTCCATCATACAGATGCTGCCCTCATATCATAGCCTGAGTAAGAAAGACCCATACATGCACATTGATGAATTCCTAGGACTGTGCACTACTTTCAACATTACAGGTTTGGGAGAGGAAGTAATCAGGTTGAGGCTCTTTCCTTTTTCACTAAAGGACAGAGCCAGAACTTAGTTGTCTATGCTCCCAACCAATGGTATTCAGTCATGGACTGACCTTCAATGTCAATTTCTAGCCAAATTTTTCCAAATGTCCAAAACAAGTCAGCTGAGGAAGAGCATAATTTCATTTGCTCAATCCCCAACTGAAGACTTTCACTAAGCATGGGAAAGATTTAAGGAGCTCTTGAAGCAATGTCCCCATCACCAAATTCCTAAATAGCAACTTGATCAAAGTTTCTATCAAGGAATTGATCACAAGAGCAGGGACATGGTTGATGCCTCATGTGGTGGTATGTTGTCGCCCTCAGTGTGCTTGATTTATGTGTATTTTGAAAACAAATTTATGAATGCTAAATTACAGAGGCATTGGATTATGAGAAAAGCTTAAAGAAATATCAGCACAATGAAGGAGAGAATTAGCCTGCAAGATCAGGGCCAATTGTAGCAAGTTTTAAAAGTGAGTATATTAAAGATCGTCCACAGAGAATTTGTCTAAAATATGAGATAAACCTCCAGATCTGTGCTACCAGATCTGGCTCTTTATCCTATCTAGAAAGCTGATAAGATGAGAGGTTTGAATTTTGTCACGTTTAACTATAAACAAATAAAGAAAAGACTTAAACTAAATGATCCAGATCCGAGTTGGGGGAGTGTTTAAAACAAATGGAGAAGTAATATCTTCCTTTAATTTAGCTTTTGAAATTCAATGGAGAAACTGCAACTAAACAGAGCTGATTCAATCTTCATCTGGCTACAAGCACAGATGTAAGAGAAATAAATCTAATTCCAGGAATAGGTTTAGACTTATGGCTATGGTCTGTCCACTTGAATGGTCACAAACCATCCAATAGTTGTTGACCTATCCTTAATTCAGAGCATGAAACATCACTACAAATGCTGTAAGAAGCTAGGTTACCAACACTAATTCTTACAGGCGTACTGAATCAAGGGAAATTACATGCAAAACAATGAGTCTAAAGGAGTCTAATGTACTAAGGAGATCAGCAAGAACCCTTGACATGAATCCAATGGAGAAAACATAGTTTACAGCAACCTTTTAAAATTCATTCTTACAATTACAGAGCACGGCTAGACAGCCCTCAGATTTGCAGTCTTGAATACCAATCTCCTTGGAGTTACAAATATCTCTCAGAAACTCTCAAAAGCAAATACAAAATGAGCTATTACAGGGGGTGCAGACAAGCTATCTGACCGGGAAGCGGGGAAGTAGAAATGAAACTCAAAATCTGGATGTCCCAATTGGGCAAATGCTTCACCTATTTATAGCTTTCCCCCGGTCTTGCATAGAGCTGAATTGGCCAATCAGAGGCGTTCAGATCTGGATTACCCAATGGCAGTTGAGCACGGGGATCCAGATCTGTTCTGGCCAATTAGAATTCTCTGATCTGGTTCAGCTAATCGGGTTGCAGAATGGCATTAGCTCTGTTATTCAATTTGAAAGTTTGTTGAGGTTTCTAGAAGTTCCCGCCACATTCTTCTGTCCAAAGTGCTCACGTGGGCTGGAATATTCTTTTCGTTTTATGCTTTACAAACTCTCTGGAATGTTCCTGGGCTTTAACATGCGTTGGGACGCGTGTAACAGAGTACTGAAATGCCCTTTAGAAAGCTGTAATTCCCCAGAATGCCCTTTCGTATAGTTTAGGATCCTTTTAGCAAAGTGTTTTGACTCCTGAAGCTCTTTTCGTGAAGTTTAAGTTCTGTTCGAATTGAGTTTTCTTCTTTTCGCAAAGTTCATTCTTCTATTCGAACAGTTCTGATGCTCTTCGAAAACCTTATTTGGGGTTTTATTCCTTCTTCGTAAAGTTCCAGGTTCTTTGCGAATACTGAAGATTCCTTGCGAATTGAGCTCTGTAGCGTATTCTTCTTTGCGAATTGATCCCTTTTCTTCTTTAGGTCTTTGCTTCTTCTTTTCAGTCCTTTTAACCACTGCTGAGGTCATTTCTTCACTTCCTTTCTTTAGCTTGACATGAGTTGTTAGCTTTTTGGTCTTTTTAGGCTGCTTTTCTGATTTGGACCTGTCTTTTTGGTTAGCTGTAACATGAGCACTAAAACACTTATTTAGTCTTCTCAAAGGTCTATCAAGACTCATGTTCAGGGGTAAAAAATGGTGTTTTTCACTTCTTAACACACCCCCAAACCTAAGCTTTGCTAGTCCCTGAGCAAAGAAACATAAAAAACAAAGTAGAGAGCCACTTTTGTAGGAAGCACAGTTGCATTTAGCATATGCAAGAAGCCTTTTAAACCCCTAGGTGATCCCTAGTGGAGGAGTGAAGTCTCCTGAGGGTTTTTAGTGAAGGTACCCACAAACTTCTCAATGAAAAAGTTAACATAAATGCAATATCATCAGGTGAGCAATCAAGGAGCAGGATTAGTTTACTCTTGAATCAGTGATCATACAGAAATTTTGTTCATTGGTTGCACAGGAATTTAAACAACATAAACTTCATGAATGCTCAATATTTCCAATCAGTGTACAGCCATAGAAAATTGTACAAGTGTGTGCCAGCACTGAGCTCATCACCGATTGAAAATTAGGTTATAAGTCATACCTAATGCATTCAAGTTCCAACCCAAAAACTTTCCAGGGTATACTCTCATCATGGTCTTGTTGAGGGGTTCATTTTCTCTCAAGCTGAAGAGCAGTTACATCTCCCAAATGGGTCTGTAAGCATGAGCATAGGCATAATTCTTAGGTACTGGCATCATTAACATATCCTCACCATAGATTGGGTAACTCTTTATCTCCACATGACAGCTCACTCAACTTTGGATCACAAGGGCTTTTAACTGGGCTTGTAATGTGGCTTATGGAGTGGGGTTAAAAGAATGGAGGTTTGAACAGGGGTTCAAAATTGAGAAATCAGTAAGTGAAGGAGGTGGTTCATGACTTCACCTTCTTGAATTCAGCTTCTTTCTTCTTCTTTGAGATTTTCATATTTGAAGTAATCAGTTTCTCTTCTTGATTTCGATTTTTTCACAAGAAAGTTTCTTTTTTTTTTTTTTTTTTTTATATTCTTCTCTTGCTCCTCTTTTTTATTTTTCTTTTTGCTTTTATGAAATGCCACCATGTTCTCAGTTACCATACTGCCAGCTTTGAGGTATTTCTTCTTCATTCACTTAATGTTGATCAGAAATGTTCCATCTTCAGTTCTTTCTCCTTTACCTTCTGAATTTTCAGAGTGAGGGAAGGCTGAATTGGGTTCATAGATTCAGGTACAAGTACTTTGGGTGCATATTGAAGAATTTTAGGATTTACAGCTCAAAGGGGGTATAGACAAGGGCAGGTGTTTTAGGGTTGGTCTTGTTAGGCTCAAGCTGTCCAAGAGAAGGCCTTGATCCTTTCCTAAGTTTCATGAGTGCTATCAGTTGTTTCAATTTGGAGCTGCTTAACTTCTAGTGAGCCCAGTGGCTCAGCCAGTCCTTAGAATTAGAAGAAATTGCCTTAGTCACTCCTCAAAAGATGGAAAACATTATAGGCTCAATTCTCACTGGTTATGGTTTTTCTTTGAACTTTTAAGTATGTCCTTACCCTTTTCTCTCTCTAATGATTCACTAAGTGCTGATACAAGTGGGTTTTCATGGTGCTATCATCATGGAAATGTGGAATATTAAAAGTTTATGATGTCCAAAGTTTGCAAAGAATTTTTAATTTCTTATTTGTCATGATTCTTAAGTGAAAATAGATCCATTTCCCGATTACTTAGATGACTCTGCTGCACTTAGGTTAACTATTCCATGGGCAGGGCCTGCCTGCCACACCCCCAAACCTATGAGGAGCAGTGTCCTCACTGGGTCAAAGGTGGCAGCACAGCAGATTTATTAAGGGCAAAAAATAAAAGGAAACAGCAAGAAATAAAACAACAAAATAGAGAATAACAGGAAAAGGGAATTTTATTAACAAGAGCTTTACAAAAAAGGGGAAAGAAGGGAGAAAGAAGGGAGACAGGGATCAAGGGTGAGGGAGTTGAGAAGGTGGGGGGGTGGAGGGGGCAGGGGATGGTTCTATTTTTTTCTTTTTCTGCTGGGGCTGGAGCTTTTCCTCCTCCTCCTTAGCCAGGAGCAGCTGAACCGCCTCGTACTCATCCCAGAGGGGTTGGAGGGGATCCGGCTCTTTAGGTGGTGGCGGGTCCAACCACATCGGGTAGAACTTGTTAGGCAGCGGAATGGGCTTGTCATCTGCCATTGGTAGATGTAGGGAAGGCCCACTAGGGTGATAGGAGATGTGAGGAATATGAAATGGGCTCCGTGTATTTAAAGGCGAGGATGGTGGAAGATGAAACAGTGGAATCACATTGGAATTAATTGGGAGTGAGTTGGGAAACGGCAGGTCCCAGCAATCAGCGTGGGAAATGAGAATTGCATGTGACACGTGCATCTGGGTAAGTGGAAACATTTAAGACAATGTGGGGACCGTCCCATTTGTATTTAAAGCACCTTGAAGTACCCTCAAAGTTCCAAACCTGTGAGGAGCAGTGTCCTCACTGGTCTGAGTAATGTAAAAACAAAACTAAATAGAGGAAAAAAAATAATAGAACACAAATAAACAAAAAACATAACAGAACAAAAATGAAAAGAAAAAAAAATTACAGGAATGCACAGAAATATATACAAAAAACAGGTTTATATATTGCACATTTGAAACAGTACATGCAGAGTTAATAACTGGGATCAAAGTCAGTATCATAGGTTGGTTCCCGTGGCTCTGAACTAGAGTCACTGTCAGAATCCGAACTGGAATCAGTATTTGAATCTGAACTGGATTTGGGTTTCTCGGGAATAGAGTTCTGCAGTTCAGTGTACTCTTCAGCTTTGATCTTTTTGGTGAGGCCAAGGTGTTTGATAAGGCTGGTGGTTTTCCTTTTTTCTTGATCTAACTGAGCCTGTAACATGGCCACCTTGTGCTGCTCAGCCTTTACCAATTGAAATGTTTGCCCTACCAGATCCCTCATTTTGACTCTCTCAAACTGTATGAAAGCCTCCAACATCTTGATTTTGGTTTCATAGGGGGTTCTGATGTAGGCTTCCAAATCAGCCAGCCCCTTTTGCACATCCCGACAGATATAGGGGTTCTCTGCCATGGCTTGGGTGAGGGTGGCATATCGGGGAAGGGGTATGGAGTGGTAGGGGACTAAAGGAGGCCCAGCTGGTGGAGGGGGGGGGGGGGTTAAGAGAGGGTCATTAGGGTCAGTCTGGGTGGCTAGTTCAAAGAAAGGGGGGTGGTGGAGGGGGAGTCTGTCTGAGTGGCTAGCTCAGCAAACAGGGGGAGTGGTGGGGGGGGGTCTGTCTGAGTGGCTAGCTCAGCAAACAGGGGGGGTAGTAACAGAGGTATTTCAGGCATGGTTTGTGTGGCCTGGGTGGTAGTGGAGGGGGTGAGCAATAGTACCTCTGGGTCTGTTTGGGTTGCCTGGGAGGCATAATAGAGAGCAGGGGTAATGGGGGCAGTGTGGGATGTGGAAGCTAAAGAATGGAGGAGGTCCAAGGTGGCAGACTGATTGTCTGTGTTTGTATGAAGTTGGGCTTGGATGGATTGGAGGTAGGTAAGGATTTGGGTGATGGGAGCAGGTGTGGGGGAAGTGGGCCTAGAGGGGATTGGGATTATTGAGGTGGAGGGTTGAGGTGTGATTGCTGTAAAGGGGGAGGTTGGGAAGTGGGTGAAAGGGGGGGAGCAGGGATAGGTGTAGGATCCAGCTCCATGGTTTCAAAAATGGAGGAATAGGCCTCAGTTGTGAAGGGTGGGGGTTCAGAGGTATGTGAGACCTCAGGTGTGTGTGCTGAAAGGGTGGGGGAATGTGAGGGACTTTGGAGTAGATGAGTGCATGGGGATGGAGCAATGAATTCAGTGGCTAACTCCTCTAGGACTTGGGCATTGGTGGGGGAAATGGGTGGTGTTGGAATGGTAGGAGTGGTTGGTGTGGTGGGGGTATCCATGATTGGAATGATGGAAGGTGTGGGTGATGAACCAGCTGGGATAGGTGAGAGTGGAGGGGAATAGGGTCCCAGGCCATCTTTTTCTGGTGGAGGTGCAGCTGAAGAGCTGGCTACCTCAGGAATTTGCAAAGTGGGTGCAACAAGTGGTGCAGCTAAAGAGCTGGTCACCACAGTAATTGGATCTTGCACAATGGCAGGGGCTGGCTCGGGTGCAGGGGTTGGTGGTGGCTCCATTGCAGGTTCAAATTCTGCTGCAGGGGTGTCTATAGGCATCTGTGCAGGCTCACCCACAGGTTCATTTGCAGCTGTAGGGGTGTCTATGGGTGTCTGTTCAGGTCCACCCACACTTGCAGGGCTAGGTTCCCTTTCAGGCTCAGCTGCAGGAATAGGATCTGGCTCAGGTGCCACAGCAGCAATGGGGTCATCAGCAGGGGCAAGTGTAGGAGCAGGGGCATGTGCAGGATCTCCTGCCTCCCTCATTCTTCTCAACATAGCCTGACTTGTAGTCCAGGCTTTCTTTCCAAAGTTATGGGGGGTGAGGACTTCAAATGGCTCTGCCCTATCTATGTCGAATTTAGATCTCAGGAGGGCTGTAATCAATCTTCCAAAGGGGAGGCCAGCTATCTTCTGTTCTTTCTTTATCTTAGCACTCACATCAGCCATTGCTTCAAAGATGAGCATAGGGGCATTGAAAAACTGCCCCTTAAAAAAATGAAAGAGGGCTTCTAAGATTGGAGTTCTCCTCTCTTGGCTATGCCCAGTCACATAAAAACTCCCTCTGAGTATGGAATCCATCAGTAAAAATTGAGGGGTAAGATCTCTTCTCATAATTGATTGCCCAGAGCCCACAATGCCTTGAGTTAAATGGGCAGCCATTTCTCTAAAAGAGGATGCTTCAGGAGCAGCCAGAGGACCAGAGGGATTGAATTGAAAGGGTATCCCTAGAGCATGTCCTATGTCCTCAGCTGTCACAGTTAGATCACAGTCGTCAATGAAAATGACTAGGGTTGGCACATCGGCATCTTGCTCAGTGACCTTGGTGAGGTTTTGATACCACAGCTTCACCATCCTTGGGTAAATTTTTTCTGGTAATGGGGTGAGGATGTTGCTAAGAGAAGCCTCTCTGAGGTATCTTAAGGATGGCAGGCATTCTGGTTTGGAGGCGAAAAAAGTTTCGTCCACCAACAACTCAGGTATGAGCTTCTGGGCTTCAATGAAGGGATTAGGTAAGACCAGGTGAATGGGCAAGGGAGGCAGCTCAGGCTCAGGGCTTGAGGCAGCAGGGGTAGGCTCCTCATGTCTTACTTTCTTTTCTTTTTCCACCCTGTCTGCCTTGTCCATTGAAAGCTTCCTCTTTGCAGATGTTTTCGCTTTTCCTTTGGCTTTCGGGGTTGATTTGGTTGCCTTCTTGGCAGACGATTTGGGAAACATTACAGCTAATGATTTTTCGGTTTTCTTCATGCTTAATTGATGGAGAAAAATGCCCCAAATACTGGCTAACACAGAATCAGATTTTGCTAAATGATTGAGAGAGAATGGACAGAAAAATACCGAGATCTAGGGTTTGTGTTTGAACTAAGTTGCTTGCTTGCGAAGATCCTCCAAATGACAGTCTGAACTCGTTCTCTGAAAAATGTAAATGATCAAACAATCAGGAACAAACGACTGGTATCTTTGTGGAGCTCGTGTGAGGAGAGAGTGAACTAGGGTTTTAGTGGAGCGTCGCTCTGCAGAGAGTGTTTGAAAATGCAAAGCTAACTTCGAAACGACCTATATATACTTGAAGTTAAAATCGCAAAGCACCTTTAAGTTTTCGAAAAGTTCCAAAAGAGCCCTTTTTATAATTTCGAATGGCAAAAGTGCCATTCGACAAGTAGACAGCTTCAGAAAAGTTATTTCGCAAAGGACTTAGCATCAGAACTATCTGTTCGAAAAGGAAATGTTATCAGAATCAACTATTCGAAAAGAACATTTTTGTTTTCGAGCAGTTCATTGCAGCTCCAGAGTCTATTCGAAAAGAACTTTGGACTTTGTGAAAAGCAAACTATTGCTTTGCGATTGAACTTTTAGCATATTTAAACTATGCGAAAAGAGAAAAGAAATAGAAACAAAGAATTTAAGCAAAGACTATGATATACAAACATAATATACAGTTTTCTACCATCAGATTTTTGGAGATTCGTGATGACAGATGGGCAGCACAGGCTCCTGAATGTTGTCAATGCATGGCTTGAGCCTCTGACCATTTACCTTTATGATTCTTCCATCATTGGGATCAAGGATGTCCACAGCTCCTGAGGGGGCAGCCTTAATGACAGTGTATGGCCCTTCCCATCTGGATCTCAGTTTTCCAGAGAAAAACTTGAGCTTGGAGTTAAATAACCATACCTTAGAACCTGGTATGAACTCTTTTCTCAATAAATTCCCATCATGAAATGTTTTGACTTTCTCTTTATACAATCTGGAACTTGTATATGCATCCATTCGCAGCTCTTCCAATTCAGCAAGTTGCAGTTTCCTGTAATTACCAGCAGAAGTTAGATCCATATTAAATGTTTTGATGGCCCAAAAAGCTTTGTATTCTAACTCTACTGGTAAATGACATGCTTTGCCATAGACCAATCTAAATGGGGACATTCTAATTGGGGTTTTATAGGCAATCCTATATGCCCACAATGCATCATTCAGCTTAAAGGACCAATCCTTCCTGTCCTTCTTCACAGTTTTTTCCAAAATATGCTTGATTTCTCTATTGGAAATCTCCACTTGTCCACTGGTTTGTGGATGATATGGAGTGGCTACTCTATGAGTTACAGAGTATTTTTTCAATAGAGCTTCAAAATGTCTGTTACAAAAATGGCTTCCCCCATCACTGATAATGGCTCTGGGAAAACCAAACCTGGAAAAAATGTGGTCTTTAAGGAATTTCAAAACCACTTTGTGATCATTTGATTTAGTAGTTATGGCTTCAATCCACTTGGAGACATAATCCACAGCTACTAAAATGAAGTTATTTCCATTGAAGAAGGAAAGGGACCCATGAAATCTATCCCCCATACATCAAACAGCTCAACTACCAGAATAGGCTGTAAAGGCATTGAGTTTCTCTTGGAAATGTTGCCTAGTTTTTGGCAGTTCTGGCAGGACTTACAGTGCAGCAAGGCATCCTTGAAAAGTGTGGGCTAATAAAATCCACACTGCAAAACTTTTGCAGCAGTTTTATTCCCACTAAAATGGCCTCCACAGGCCTGTTCATGACACATTGAAAGTACTCCAGAAAATTCATGGTCAGGGACACATTTTCTTATTACTTGATCTGCACAACTTTTAAATAGATAAGGATCTTCCCAGATAAAATGTTTGACCTTTGAGAAGAAAAGATCTTTATCCATTCTATTCCAATGTTGAGGAATTTTTCCAGTAGCCAAAAAGTTGACTATGTTTGCAAACCAAGGCGTGTGCACACTGATGGCAAAAAGTTGCTCATCGGGAAAGGATTCATTGATAGGTAGTCTATCAATCTCAGCAGTAAGAATTCTGGAGAGGTGATCAGCTACTACATTCTCCACTCCCTTTTTATCTTTAATCTGTAGATCAAACTCCTGTAACAGGAGGATCCACCTGATTAATCTTGGTTTAGTGTCCTTCTTAGACAGAAGGTACTTCAAAGCAGAGTGGTCAGTGAACACCACTATTTGTGATCCCAACACATATGACCTAAAATTTTCCAGAGCAAACACAATTGCCAGCAGCTCCTTCTCAATTGTTGTCTAATTGAGCTGGGCATCAATCATTGATCTACTCGCATAAGCTATGACATGAGGCAACTTATCTTTTCTCTGTCCAAGGACAGCTCCTAAAGCATAATCTGATGCATCACACATCAGTTCAAACGGCAATGAATAATCAGGAGATTGCAATATTGGGGCTGAAATCAAACATTTCTTGAGGAATTCAAAAGCTTTCATGCATTCATCAGTGAAGACAAAAGGGACATCTTGGCACAGTAGATGACAAAGAGGCTTGGATATTTTACTGAAGTCCTTGATGAACCTTCTATAAAATCCAGCATGCCCCAGAAAACTTCTGATTTGTTTCACAGTTTTGGGAGGAGGTAAATGTGCAATTAAATCAATTTTTTCTTTGTCCACCTCAATGCCTTTATGGGAGACAACATGGCCAAGGACAATGCCATGGGTGACCATGAAATGACTCTTTTCCCAGCTTAAAACCAGATTGGTTTCTTCACATCTCTGTAACACCAATTTGAGGTGGTGTAAACACTGGGAAAAACTCTCATCATATATTGAGAAATCATCCATGAAGATCTCCATAAATTGGTCAATCATATCCGAAAAAATGGCATACATGCATCTTTGAAAGGTAGCAGGAGCATTGCAAAAACCAAAAGGCATCCTCCTATAGGCAAAAGTGCCAAAGGGGCAGGTGAATGTGGTCTTTTCTTGGTCGTGTGGGTACACAGGGATCTGATTGTAACCAGAGTACCCATCGAGGAAGCAGTAGTAAGCTTTTCCTGCTAGCTTATCAAGAATTTGGTCGATGAATGGGAGAGGGAAATGGTCTTTCCTTGTCATGGTATTCAGTTTTCTGTAGTCTATACAGACCCTCCATCCCGTTGTTTGTCTGGTTGACATGGGCTCACCAGAATCTGCAGTTATAACAGTGATTCCAGATTTCTTAGGTACCACCTGTGTGGGTGCTACCCAAGCAGAATCTGAAATGGGGTAAATGACCCCTGCATCCAGCAGCTTCACAACTTCTTTCATGACCACTTCTTGCATGTGAGGGTTCAGCCTCCTTTGCATTTCTCTAGAAGGCTTTGCATCCTATTCTAGGTGGATTTTGTGCATGCAAACAGCTGGATTTATTCCTCCCAAATCGGCAATAGTCCAGCCAATTGCCTTCTTATGCTCTTTTAGAACTATCAACAGCTCTTCTTCTTGCTCCTTTGTGAGGGAGGAAGAAATAATAGCAGGTAATGATTTATGACCTCCCAAAAACACATATTTCAGATTTTTGGGCAGCTGTTTGAGTTCTAAATCAGGTGGGCTGAGAAAAGAGGGTAGCAAAGGTACCTTGGTTATTTGTGGAAGAGGGAGAGTAGCAGGTTTCCAAGAAGAGAAACTTGCTGATTGTTTAAGAGTTCCTTGCACAAAGTTTATTTCCTCCGGATTTGAGCTCCAACTTCCTTCTTTTTCAGTGCATCCCCAATCATTTTTAACATCTGTGGTGAAGTCTTCACCCTGCAGAAATTGCTGCAAAGACTCCTCCACAAGTTCATCCAAAATATCAACATGAAAACACTCTTCAGAATTAAATTGAGGTTGGGTGACAGCATTATAAACATTCAATTTTACCTTCATGTTGCCAAAAGAAACTTCCATAATACCAGACCTGCATTGAATACAAGCATTTGCTGTAGCCAGGAATGGTCTTCCCAAAACAACAGGGATGGAAGTGTTGCTTTTGGTTGGTTCCATGTCTAACACCAGAAAATCAGCAGGATAGAAAAATTTATCTACTCCTACCAATACATCTTCAATCAGTCCCACAGGTTTTCTTTCAGATCTGTCTGCTAGTTGTAACACCACATGAGTGGGTTTTAATTCTCCCAACCCTAACTTCTCATATATAGAATAAGGAAGTAGGTTGACACTAGCACCCAGATCTAGCAAAGCTTTTTCGATGGTATGCTCCCCAATAATGCAGGGGATTGTGGGGATTCCAGGATCTTGCAATTTAGGAGGTGTGGCAATGGATAACACTTGGTTAATTTTCTCCACAGCAAAGACCTTCTTGGATAACTGTATCCTAGATTGTCTTTTGTGGGTACACACATCCTTCAAGAATTTTGCATATGCAGGGACCTGTTTGATTGCTTCAAGCAGAGGTAAATTTATTTTAACTTGCTTGAAGGTTTCCATCATTTCATCAATTTGTGTGTTCCCTTTTTCAAAAGGGGAAACAGACTTCATGGCATGAGGAAATGGGAGGTGAGGAACAAATCTTTCATCCTCATCTTTTTCAGAAACTTTTTGATTTTTCTGTTTTTCATTTTTTTGATTTTTCTGAGGCAAATCAACAACCTCATTGCTATCACCATGTTGTTTTGTCTGCACAACTTTATCTTCCTCTTCCTCTCTTTCCTCTTCAATACCCACTTTGTTATTTATCACTTTTCCACTTCTCAAAGTGGTAACAGTTTTAACTTCCTCATGAGCATTGGAAGTTTCTCCAACCATGAACTGTCCCTTGGGATTGTTCAAAGGTTGGCTGGGTAATTTGCCTTCCTCTCTTTTTGCTAACGAATTCGAAAGCTGGCCCAATGTTTCTTCAATTTTTTTGATGCTCTGGCTGTGAAAATTCATAGTCTGAGATAAAGATCCTAAATTCTGAAGTGAACTTAAGACTTGTCCTTCAAAGGAAAGGGACCTAGGAGGGGCAGGGGCTGGTGCAGACTGCTGCATGGGTTGCTGTGAAATAGGCTGCTGAAAATTTTGTTTATTATAAAAATTCTGCTGATAGGGCTGAGCAGATTTGAAAGGCATCTGATTCTTGGGTTGCTGCTGTTGTTGGGACTGGTAATTCCCTTGACTCCACCTTAAATTGGGGTGTGATCTCCATGGGTACTCATTTGATTGCCTCTGTCTAAAAGATTGAGCTGCATGAGCTTGTTCCATCATTAGTTCTGGGAACTGTGATGCAGAAGGACATTGATCAATTGAATGAGTAGGGGACTGGCATATCAGACATGCCTCCTCTACTCTTGAAACATTTGGAGCTTTAAATGAGTCCATCAGTTTATCAAATTTTGTGGTCAAATTATCCATTTTTCTCTCCAACTCATTCACTTCATAGATCTTCCCTCTGGTGGATTGGTGATTGTTCATCCTAGCTGGATTCTCAATATCTCTTGACAGAGATTCCTGCTGTGTTGAGTTTTCACCAATCACTTCAAATAGGTCCCAAACCTTCTCAACTATCTTTTGCAAGTAAGTGCCTCCACAGGAGGCATCCACCATGTTTTTGCCTTTTTGATCAATTCCTTGATAGAAGCTTTGAACCAGCTATCATTTAGGAATTTGATGATGAGGGCATTGCCTTAACAGTTCCTTGAATCTTTCCCATGCTTCATGGAAAGTTTCAGTTGAGTTTTGGGAGAATGAGATGATACTTTGTCTTAGTTGGCTTGTTTTGGACATTGGAAAATATTTAGACAAAAATTGACAGTGCAAGTCATTCCAGGAAGTGATACTATTTAGTGCTAACATAGATAACCATGCTCTAGCCTTGTCCTTTAATGAAAAAGGAAAGAGCCTAAGCTTGGTTGCCTCTGGACCAAGTCCAGCTATGTTAAATGTAGTACACAGAGCTAGAAATTCATCCACATGCTTGTAAGGGTCTTCCTTACTCAATCCATGGAAGGAAGGAAGCATTTGAATGGTGGATGACTTGATCTCATAATTTCCTTCCACAGTAGGAAATTGAATGCAGAAAGGAGAATTGTAAGCACCAGGGGCAAAGTAATCCCTCAACAGTCTAGGTTCTTCACCCATAGTAGCAGAATTCTGTGTTGTCTGTCTGGTTCTTAGTAGTCTTTCAACTTCTAAATTTAATGGGAGAATCTCAGGGCTGAGAGTCCTCCTACCAAACATACAACTCAGAAAAGATTTTGTTACAGCAAACCTTTCGAATTAAGTAGTTTCCCTTCTTTCAAAAAGCTGTATATGAAATCTGCACAGAGATAAACAACAGAACAATTTAGTAAATGATAAATAAATGAAAATAAAACTTAGGTCTATCTATTTTAGAACAAATTCTCCGGCAACGGCTCCAAAAACTTGTTGTCGCCCTCAGTGTACTTGATTTATGTGTATTTTGAAAACAAATTTATGAATGCTAAATTACAGAGGCATTGGATTATGAGAAAAGCTTAAAGAAATATCAGCACAATGAAGGAGAGAATTAGCCTGCAAGATCAGGGCCAATTGTAGCAAGTTTTAAAAGTGAGTATATTAAAGATCGTCCACAGAGAATTTGTCTAAAATATGAGATAAACCTCCAGATCTGTGCTACCAGATCTGGCTCTTTATCCTATCTAGAAAGCTGATAAGATGAGAGGTTTGAATTTTGTCACGTTTAACTATAAACAAATAAAGAAAAGACTTAAACTAAATGATCCAGATCCGAGTTGGGGGAGTGTTTAAAACAAATGGAGAAGTAATATCTTCCTTTAATTTAGCTTTTGAAATTCAATGGAGAAACTGCAACTAAACAGAGCTGATTCAATCTTCATCTGGCTACAAGCACAGATGTAAGAGAAATAAATCTGATTCCAGGAATAGGTTTAGACTTATGGCTATGGTCTGTCCACTTGAATGGTCACAAACCATCCAATAGTTGTTGACCTATCCTTAATTCAGAGCATGAAACATCACTACAAATGCTGTAAGAAGCTAGGTTACCAACACTAATTCTTACAGCGCATCTTGAATCAAGGGAAATTACATGCAAAACAATGAGTCTAAAGGAGTCTAATGTACTAAGGAGATCAGCAAGAACCCTTGACATGAATCCAATGGAGAAAACATAGTTTACAGCAACCTTTTAAAATTCATTCCTAGACAAATCAGTTGCCCTTGAATACCAATCTCCTTGGAGTTACAAATATCTCTCAGAAACTCTCAAAAGCAAATACAAAATGAGCTATTACAGGGGGTGCAGACAAGCTATCTGACCGGGAAGCGGGGAAGTAGAAATGAAACTCAAAATCTGGATGTCCCAATTGGGCAAATGCTTCACGTATTTATAGCTTTCCCCCGGTCTTGCATAGAGCTGAATTGGCCAATCAGAGGCGTTCAGATCTGGATTACCCAATGGCAGTTGAGCACGGGGATCCAGATCTGTTCTGGCCAATTAGAATTCTCTGATCTGGTTCAGCCAATCGGGTTGCAGAATGGCATTAGCTCTGTTATTCAATTTAAAAGTTTGTTGAGGTTTCTAGAAGTTCCCGCCACATTCTTCTGTCCAAAGTGCTCACGTGGGTTGGAATATTCTTTTCGTTTTATGCTTTACAAACTCTCTGGAATGTTCCTGGGCTTTAACGTGCGTTGGGATGCATGTAACAGAGTACTGAAATGCCCTTTAGAAAGTTGTAATTCCCCAGAATGCCCTTTCGTATAGTTTAGGGTCCTTTTCGCAAAGTGTTTTGACTCCTGAAGCTCTTTTCGTGAAGTTTAAGTTCTGTTCGAATTGAGTTTTCTTCTTTTCGCAAAGTTCATTCTTCTATTCGAACAGTTCTGATGCTCTTTGAAAACCTTATTTGGGGTTTTATTCCTTTTTCGCAAAGTTCCAGGTTCTTTGCGAATACTGAAGATTCCTTGCGAATTGAGCTCTGTAGCGTATTCTTCTTTGCGAATTGATCCCTTTTCTTCTTCAGGTCTTTGCTTCTTCTTTTCAGTCCTTTTAACCACTGCTGAGGTCATTTCTTCACTTCCTTTCTTTAGCTTGACATGAGTTGTCAGCTTTTTGGTCTTTTTAGGCTGCTTTTCTGATTTGGACCTGTCTTTTTGGTTAGCTGTAACATGAGCATTAAAACACTTATTTAGTCTTCTCAAAGGTCTATCAAGACTCATGTTCAGGGGTAAAAAATGGTATTTTTCACTTCTTAACATGGTACTTACTTTCACAAGACAGCTAATGAGGCTTGAGAGCTGTTTGATATCATTACTGAAAACTCCATACAAAGGGAGACTTTGTCAAGGGACATTGAGACTCATGTTAGAGTGGTGAGAGAGAACACTACAAGAGGGAAAATGTATGAGGTCAGTGGATACAATGATTTGGAAAGGAAAGGAGATAGCTTGACACAGAAATTTGATAAGCTCATGGGAGCAATGCAGTCTCCAATGACTGCCAAAGTGGAAGAGACATGTGTGATATGTCAGTCTCCCACTCACTCCCTTGAAGAATGTTCCTCTTCTTCCCAATTCCTAGATCTGGTTATGGAGCATGTGAATGCTACTCAGTCCTTTAGACAATAGCCAGCTACTAGTTATCATTGGAGAAACCACCCTAACTTGAGGTGGAGGCAAGATAATTTTCCAAACCAGCAGCAGCAACAATAACAACAGTCCATGCCCTATATAAATGCTCAGCCCTACCAGCAGAATTACTTCCCAAGGCCCCAATACCAGTAGCCTATGGACCAGCCTATGGCCCAACCTGTGCATCAGAGTGCACCAGCCCCAGCACCCTCTAGATCCCTCACATTTGAAGAGCAAATTCTAGCTTCATTGCAGAATTTGGACTCTTTGTCTCAAACAGTTAACTTCCATAGCCAAAGTATTAAAAAAATAGAGGACCACCTTGGTCAGCTATCCAATACTTTGATTAGGAGAGAAGAGGGAAGACTGCCTAGTAAGCCTATGAACAACCCAAAAGGTTAGTATATAGTGGGTGAGACTTCTTTACATGAAGAAGCTAAATCTGTCACCACTTTGAGAAGTGGAAGGCTGGTTGATAACAAAGTTGGTGTTGAGTGGGAGAAGAGTGCAGGAAATGAAAGAACAACCCAGGATGATATGCAGCAGGACCAGCATATGAGAAATAAGGAGGGTGTTGATGATGAATCGCAACAGAAAAATAAAAATAAAAATAAAGAAAAAGGATGAGATTGTTGAGGCAGCAAATGGGTGATCAGTCCCTCATTTGCCATTTCCCAATGCACTTAATGCACCTTCTCCTTTTGACAAGGGAAATGTTAAAGTTGAGGAAATGATGGAAATATTTAAACAAGTGAAGATCAACTTGCATTTACTTGATGGAATCAAGCAAGTGCCAGCCTATGCAAAGTTTTTGAAAGATTTGTGCACACACAAAAGACAATCTAGGATACACCTCCAAGAAGGTCTTTTGTGTTGGGAGAGTGAACCAAGTGTTGTCCATTGCAACCCCAATAAAGCTCTAAGATCCTGGAGTTCCCACAATCCCTTGCATTATTGGGGATCACACCATTGAAAAAGCCTTATTAGATCTGAGAGCCAGTGTAAATCTACTTCTATATTCAGTTTATGAGAAGTTAGATTTAGAAGATTTGAAGCCCACACATGTGGTATTACAGCTGACTAACAAATCTGAAAGAAGAACAGTAGAAATGATAGAAGATATGTTAGTTGGGTTCGACAAGTTTTTCTATTCAGCAGATTTTCTCGTTCTTAACATGGAACCAAGTAAGTGCACTACCTCCTTTCCTGTAATTTTGGGCAGGCTTTTTTTGGCCACTGCCAATGCTTGTATATAATGTAGATCAGGTATAATGGAGGTATCTTTTGGCAATATGAAAGTAAAATTGAATATTTATAATGCAGCAAGTCAGCCTCACTTGGATAGTGAGGACTGTTTTTTGATTGATGGGTTGGATGAGCTTGTGAAAGAGACTTTGCCCAAGCTGCTGCATTGTGATGACATGTGTGATATTTTTGAAAATGTGTGGAGTGAAATTATGGAAGAAAAGGCTCCCACAACTGTGATTCAAGAGGTGAAAACTTTAAATTCTGAAGTGGGGCCAGCAACAACTTATCTTCCTTGGAAAACCAGCTATGTTGCCTCTTCCACCACCTTCTAAGGCACCTTTGTTGCCTTCACTCATAAGTCCACCTGATGTGGAATTGAAATAGCTGCCCAAGTCTTTGAAATATATATTTTTGGGAGCAAATCAGAAGTTGTCTGTGATAATTTCTTCTTCCCCCACTGATAAGCAAGAAGAAGAGTTGTTGTGTGTGTTGAAAAAGCATAAAAGAGAAATAGATTAGACTATTGCTAATCTTGGAGGAATCAATCCTGCTGTTTGTATATATAAGATTCACTTGGAAGAGGGTTCCAATCCCTCTAGAGAGATGCAGAGAAAGTTAAACACTCACATACAAGAGGTATGATGAAGGAGGTGGTCAAATTGTTATATGCAGGTGTCATCTATCCCATTTCAGATTTTGAATGGGTGGAACCTACTCAGGTGGTACCTAAGAAATCTGAAATCACTGTGATTAAATCAGATTCTGGTGAGCTAATTCCAACTAGGGAAACCACTAATTGGAGGGTGTGCATTGATTATCGAAAGCTCAATTTAAAAATCAGAAAATACCACTTTCCTTTGCCCTTCATAGACCAAATTTTGGACAAGTTGGCAGGCAAAACTTTTTATTGCTTTCTTGATGGATATTTTGGGTATAACCAAATCCCTATGTATCCACAAGACCAAGAGAAAACTACTTTCACATGTCCATTTGGCACCTTTGCTTATAGAAGGATGCCATTTAGATTGTGCAATGCCCCTACAACTTTTCAAAGGTGTATGTATGCCATCTTCTCTTATATGATTGATCAATATTTAGAGATATTCATGGATGATTTTTCTATCTTTGGGGATAGTTTTAGCCAGTGTCTACATCATCTTAGCCTAGTGCTGTAAAGATGTGAGTAGACTAACTTAGTTTTGAGTTGGAAAAAGAGTCATTTTATGGTCAATCAAGGCATTGTCCTTAGCCATGTTGTTTCCCACATAGGCTAAAATTGATGTAATTGCACATTTTCCCCCACCTAAAATTGTCAAACAGGTCAGATCCTTTTGGGGCATGCTGATTTTTATAGGAGATTCATCAAAGATTTAGCAAATCTCAAAACCCCTTTGTCACCTGTTGTGCCAAGAGGTTCCTTTTGAATTTGATGATGAATGTCTTACTGCTTTTGAGCTTTTGAAAGGATGTTTGACCTCTGCACCTATCCTTCAAGCACCTGATTATTCTTTGTCATTTGAGCTGATGTGTGATGCATCAAATTTTGCTATTGGTGCAGTTTTGGGGCAAAGGAAGGACAAGTTATCTTGTGTGATTGCTTATGTAAGCAAGACAATGATTGATTCTCAATTAAACTACACCACAACTGAGAAGGAATTGTTGACCATTATCTATGCTTTGGAAAAATTCAGGTCTTATGTGTTAGGATATAGGATTGTGGTGTTCACAGACCACTCAGCCCTTAAGTACCTTTTGTCTAAAAAGGATGCCAAGCCAAGATTAATCAGATGGATCCTCCTATTACAGGAGTTTGATCTTGAGATTAAGGACAAAAAATGGGTTGAAAATATGGTTGCAAACCACCTATCCAGGATCGTAGCTGCTAAGTTTGATAGGTTGCCTATTAATGACTCATTTCCTGATGAACTGCTATTTACTATCAGCATGACTGCACCTTGGCTTGCAAATATAGTAAATTACTTGGCAGTGGATAGGATTCTCCCACATTGGAACAAAATGGATAAGGAGTTGTTCTTTTCTCATATCAGACACTACATGTGGGAGGATTCATACCTTTTCAAGCACTGTTCAGACCAAGTTGTGAGGAGGTGTGTCCCTAAGAATGAATTCCACAGCATACTAGCCATGTGTCATGAACAGGCTTGTGGAGGCCATTTCAGTGGAAACAAGATTATTGTAAAGATTCTTCAAAGTAGATTTTATTGGCCCACTATCTTCAAAGATGCATGGCAGCATTACAAAGCCTGTGAAAGATGCCAGAAAATGAGAAGTATTTCCAAAAGAAATTTCATGCCTTTACAGCCTATACTTGTTGAATTATTTGACATTTGGGGGATTAACTTCATGGGTCCCTTCCCTCCTGCTTATGGATACAATTTTACTCTTTTGGTTGTGGACTATGTGTACAAGTGGGTTGAGGTCATAGCCACAAGAACCAATGACCACAAAGTTGTCCTCAATTTCTTGAAAGATAATATTTTCTCTAGGTTTGGTACCCCCAGAGCTATCATTAGTGATGGGGGAAGCCATTTCTGCAATAAACAATTTGATAACCTACTTAGAAAGTACTATGTGACACACAGAGTTGCCACCCCATATCACCCATAGACCAGTGGGTAGGTGAAAATTTCTAATAGAAAGATCAGACACATTTTAGAGAAAACTATGAGAGGAGATAGGAAGGATTGGTACCTGAAGTTGACTGGTGCTCTTTAGGCTTATAGAACTGCCTATAAGACCCCAATAGGGATGTCTCCCTTTAGGTTGGTGTATGGCAAGGCCTGTCATTTACCAGTGGAGTTAGAACACAAAACCTATTGGGCTATTAAGTCATTGAATGTTGATCTAACTTCTGCTGGTATGCACAGGAGGCTACAGCTGTAAGAGCTGAGATTGGAAACCTACTCTAATGCAAGGATCTACAAAGAAAAAGCCAAAGCTTTTTATGATAAGTACTTGCTGAGAAAGGAGTTTGTTGCAGGCAATAAGGTATGGCTATTCAATTCCAAATTAAAATTTTTTTTCAGGCAAGTTGAGATCTAGATAGGAGGGACCTTACATTGTAATGCATATATCCCCATTTGGAGTTGTTAAAATCATGGATCTAAAGGATAGTAGGATCATGAAAGTTAATGGTCAAAGGCTCAAACTATTTGTGGAAAATATAGTAGAGCCTATGGTGACCATTCACCTTCAAGAACCTCCAAAGTGTGACTGATTTTCAACATTGTATATTATGTATCATAACTATCAGTTTTTGTTGTTTTCAAATCTGCCTGGCATTGTATATATGTTGCCAATTTTGCTTAGTTTTTTTTCATTTAGAATAATGAGTCAACTATGATAATGGTAGGAAGGCCCTCAATGCATGAGAAATAGATGAGAACAGAGGAGGATTGATGAGTTTGGTGTGAATGGAAACTGTGAACTGCTGAGAAATAAGTTTGGAATGAAAAACAGACCTGTCAAGAGGTGCTAAAAGGATTTTGACAGGTATTGAAGGCTCTCCCTATGAATTTTGATAGGTATTGAAACCTGTCGAGAGGTTAGAAGTTGATTTTCAACAGGTACTAAAGGTGTACAAATGAATTTTGACAGGATCTATGTACCTGTCGAGAGGATGTGAGATGTTTTCGAGAGGTATTGAAGGTGTTGGCTACAATTTTTGATAGGTTCTAAGTACCTGTCGAGAGGTTGAGAGACCTCTCGGAGCTTTTAATTCTAAAAATTTTAATCCTCTCGAGAGGTTGCATGAACCTCTCGAATTGTAATTTTCTGAAGCTTTGTACCTGTCGAGAGGTTTATAAGAACCTCTCAAAACCTTCAGCCTTAGAAGTCTACATTTTCATATGGTTTTAACTGTTCGACAGGTTGATTCAACCTATCGAAATCTTCTTTCCAATCCTGTCAAAATAGCTTTTTACTTATTTTAAACCTACCGACAGGTCGATTTATCCATTTGACAGCTTGTTCTCCAATCCTGGTTCTTCCTCTACCCGATTTCCCATTTCTTCTTTCTCTTCCATCTCACTGGTTCCAATCCCAATTACCTTGCCATTGTTCCAAGTGCATTAGCTTTATAAGGTCAACATTTTGCACCTAGTTTGAGCCGGTTTGGTGTCGTGTACAACAAGTTCTGAGAAACCATAAGTTATGTGGGTAAGTTCTTCTTCAACCTCCACTTTGTGATTTTCAAGATTTGTACTTCCATATTTCTATGTGTGTGGTTCATTTTATTGAGAAAGGAAGATTGTTGTGGGTTGTTGGGAGTTGATTGTGTGGATTGTGTGACCCATGACTGACAGTGAGGATATCCTAGCTGATCTTTTCAAACCCCCTTCCAAATCCACCACAAAATCCACCAGGAAATCTAGTAGGCTAGCCACACAGCCAAAGATGAGCCACCTGTAAAAAGGAAACTCATTATGGACAAACCTAAGAAAGCTCAGAAAGCCAAGAAAGCTAAAATTACTGAAGAAATTGTTGAGGACATCCCTTTGCCTGAGCCTAACCCTGAGGCTGAAGCTGAGATGCCTGAGAACCTAACAACCCCCAATGAGTTTGCGAATGCCTTAGATTTGATCCCTGAGACAATTTTTGGCCTACCTTATATTTTTAAGGTAGAGGAGTTGTGAAACCGTGGGATTTTTTACGATCCCGTCATGGCAATGAGCTCGCTAACAAAAAATAAAGAGTTGCCACGCGGACTTTTGGTGTCCTAGGAAACCTATATCATTTTTATGAGCACCGAAGTGCCAACAATATGGCTCTGAATCCGGTCGACACCAAAGGCTCTTGGGTAGGGGCTTCAGTTATCGATCGGGAAGGTGTTAGGCACCCGATCCACCCACTTAACATGGTCTCTACTAATGGCCAAAATAAAAATAAAGTAAAAGAAAAGAAAATGACTTCCTCTTGCTCAAATGGGCCTTAAATCCTATTTGTGCCCCTTCATTCCTACCAAAAATTCGGCGGTGTAACGGCACAAATGGGAGGATGGAAAGAGCAAAAAAAGAGATAGGAGAAGAAAGGAGAGAGCTGGAGCCCTCGGGCCCTTGTAGTACCGTAGAAGAGTCTTGCGTGGCTTGCTTTGATGAGCTTTTGAAGGCTTTGTATGGTATAGAATGGGATTCTAACTCCTAAGGCTTGAAGCTAAGAGATAGAGTGAGGGGTCTAGGGGGTAGCACACACCTAGGCTAAGGGTTTTGGATGCAAGAGTAAGCTTGAAATGAGGTTGGGAGATTCTAGAATTTATGTGAAAATGGTGCACAAAAGGGAGGAAGAACTTCTCACTTGGAGCTCTTTCTCTCTTAAGCAAATTTCTCAACCTCTAATCCAAGGGGAGGGGGGCTCTATTAGGAAATGCGTGGGTTAGGAGACCACTTAAATGCTAATTGGGGTTAGCAATTAGGTAATCTCAAATCTAAGGTTTCCTAGGTTTTTTTGGAGCCTTGATATATGTGAGAAGGTCCTCTAATGGTGGATGATGGGATGGGGCCTTAAGTCACCTAAGGGGTTGTAAATAGGGTGTAAAAGGGTGCAATAGAACTATCAAAACACACCCCAAAGACCCCGATGGTTAACAAGTCAAATCCCAGACACAAAATTCGGGGCAAAACCAAAGGTCACTGTTCATAAGCCTGGCATAACTATTAGTTGCACCGGGCATATGCACAATAAAATAGTGTAGCATCGTAGCCTGGAAGTTGGCTTTCCGAGGTGGGGTCTAGTTCAATGTTGGCGCAACTATTAGTTGCGCCAGGCTTAATCTGGGGAAATGTGGCTTGGCGCAACTAATAGTTGCGCCAAGCCTCAATTGTAACTGGCGCAAGTGGCACAACTATTAGTTGCGCCAAGCCATTTCTGGGGAGAAATGGCCTGGCCAACTATTAGTTGCGCCAATTCCCTAGGGGAGCTATTTGAAATTATATTTTTGCCCTCTGAGTTTAGACTGTCATAACTTTACGTACACATCTCCGATTGGGGTGATTCTTAGACCGTTGAAAAGTTGACAACTCCTACTTTTCAATGGTATGCGATTTAATCATAGTAGAAGGCTGTAGCTAGTCCCGGTGCACCACTCCTCATCCATGGCTTCGAAAGGTTAGGTTCAGGTCTGAAACGGGTTTTAAGGGTCAGGATTAGTTTCTAAGGGTTCGGGAAGGTTCCTAAGGGATCTAAGGTAATTCCTAAGGGTTTGAAAGGGTTCCTAAGGGTTTCTAGGGTGATTCTTAAGGGTTCCATACATGTTATCAAAAGCTCGGAAACACGCCTCTCTCGAAGTGTGTTTCGATTGAGCCTTGGGCCAAATTTGGGTGTTTACAAATGCCCATCTTTGGTATCCGATCACTAATGATCGAATGCCAAAGAAAAGAGACATCCAAAGAGGCTCAAGGCATTACTGACGGGTCCGCTGCATTCAGAACAAACTTCAAACATTAGATGAGTAACATGATGAGAAAATGAAAGCCCTGGATGTCAGGCTAAACATTCGTTTCTCAAGGTAATCGGTCTCCAAGAGCTTAATGACATTACTGGGCAAAACCGAGGTGGAATGAGTTGCGAAAGCCCTGTATGTCAGGCTAAACATTCGCTTCTCAAGATGATTCGAAGGTATTTGATGTTTAAGATTCATTCTGAATACAACAGCTTCGTAAGTAAGGGGGTGATCGACCCACACTTAAAGATAGGCGCTAAGCAAAACTACGCAAGGCTCCATAGTTTACGTCCAATCCTATGAGGCATTTGATTGCCCCATTTGACTGATCGTGGGTGCCCCTGCCTGAAGCAGGGTTCAAAATCTTTGGGCGAACCCAATGATCCTGAAGTTTATTTAGCATGACTATCCGAGCTGAGCGAATAGAGGTCGCAATGCTTTTTGGGAGTACGTGTCATTTTTGAAAACGTACCCAGGATCAACATGACCTATAGCACCCAGCTTCAACTACCTTGATTAGGTCCAGCCAAATATTGGGTATCTCCCTAAAGAGACATCCAATCTTGGTCTCTGCCAACAATGATCATAAATCTCATTCAACTATACATAATCAAACACCCATCAGAGGCAATAAGTAATAACAAAAGTGATGGAAGCCCCGACCCAGACCTGCCCGAGTACAATTTATGAGAACAAATGACCATTATATGGATACCCAGACGCATGGCGTACACTTTACAGGGATATCGCTGCCCATACAGGTTTTAAGCCTGCAGAAAAATAAAAGGGAAATGAACCATTCTGAATGCATGGTTGCACATAGTTTGATTGATACGTAATCTCATTCTCAACAGGTTGGTTTCAACCAATAATTGACCTTTTCCAATGGAGAATCTGAAACTTAAGACACTTAAGTTCATATGAATCTAAAACAGAGTGCTTAGCTCGAAGATGTAGCAGTGGAGTCAACTCGATTGAAACATTGACTGTTTGACCGGGACTGACATCGTTGCTCTTACCTTGAAGTAGGATCCCGATTCCAAGGTGTGCCTTAGACTTAGGACGTTAATATGGCACAGCTGCATTGCTGATAAAACATTGGCATTTTATTGCATTATGCATGTGTGTACTCTGTGGGAAAATACAAATGGGTTATTATTTTATTTTTGTGATTTTTCTATCATTTTATGTGATTTTTTTTTGGATTTCTAAAGTTATTATTTTATGTGGCTTTTTTCAAAGTTATTATTTTTTGGTTTTTTTTTATGCGAATTACTCTAACCTTTTATGTGAGTTATCCTTTTGGCTTTTCTGTCGAAATTTTTTCATCATTTTTTAAACTTTTTATGTTTTTCTATGTAGGATCGGGGACGCCTATTGCTCTCGGTCCACTTTATTCTTAGCATGGCTTCCCGGATAGGTCGTATGAGGATCGACACACCACTAGGGAGCATGTGCATCTATCTGGAGTAAACAAAATGAAGAGACGGGGGACCGGGTTACACATCTGACCCGTACCAAGCCCAAGACCCGACCTATTAATGGCTGGCGTAACTATTAGTTGCGCTGAGCCAAAAGGGGGCCAAAATTTGTCTGGCGCAACTAATAGTTGCGCCAGGCCAAAAAGTGCTCCAAGATTGCCTAGCGCAACTAATAGTTGCGCCAAACTTGGCTGGGGGCAATTTAAACAGCCCGGGTTTGGGCTGTAGGGAATTTTTTCAAAAAATTTCTTCCCCCTTCTCTTTAAAATTGAAAAATGACCTTCTTAGGGTTCTTTTGCATTGCCTCTACGCGTGCCTCATTGCCGTTGCTTGCTTGTGCCGATCGATCGCCGACCTGCGCTAGATCAAAAACCCCATCTTCTTCACAAGGTAACCATTTTAAAACTCATCTTTCTTGATTTTCTTGCTTTTTCTTGCAAATATAATCATGATCTTGCATTCTTTGATGAGTAATGGTTTATTTTTATGGTATGCATGTTTATTGATGATGTGTGGATGAGTTCTTATGAATAATGCCCTATTCTTGTTATTTTATGAAGTTATTAGTGCCTAACATACATATTTTTGTTGTTTTTATTTGTGTATATAGAAAGGATTTTATTTTTATTTTTATTTTATTTTGTTTGTTTTTTTTGTTTTTATGTTGCATATAAAGCAATGGATTTTTGATCTTTTTTTTTTTTATTATTTTTTTTTAACACTATTTTAAGGAAAAAGGAATTTCAGTTTGAATTTTAATTAAAGAAAAATGATTTTTGACTTCTCTTAAAATTTTAAGAAAACAAGGGATTTTATTTATTTTTTTGTTTTGAAAACTAAGGCATTGATTTACTATTATTTATTATTTTTGTGTTGGTTTTTTTTGTTTTTGTTTGTTTTTTTTGCAAATTAGAAAAAATGGGTTTTTATTTTTTATTTTTATTTTTGTTTTTATATAAAGTAAAGGGATTTTTTGGTTTTGTTTTTATTTTTGAAAATAAAGTAAAGGGATCTTTTGTTTTTTTTTTTTTGTTTTTTTTTTGCAAAATAAAGTAAAGGGATTTTTTGGTTTTATAGGCATAAACTAAGTGTTTTTTTTTTAGTTTTTGTTTTTGTAAAAGAAAAGCTCTTCTCTTCTTTTTTTTTGGTGTTTTTTTGTCTATAGGGACATAAAGAAATGATTGTTCGTTTTTTTTTTAACATAACAGAAAGAGAGATTTTTTTGGGTTTTGATTTTAGAAGCATGATGATTTTTTTCTTTTAACTTTTGTTTTTCTAAACATAAAGGAATGATTTTTTTTGTTTTTCTTAATATAAAAGGGCTTTTTATTTTATTTTAGAAACATAAAGGGACGATTTTATTTGATTCTAACTGGCTTTATTTTCAAAGATAGGGAGGGGAAATTTTATTTATTATTTTTTTGAAGAAGAGATTTTTTGCATTTTCAATCTAAAAGGGATTTTTTTTGTTTGTGCATGTGTATCTTTTATTTCTGAAAATAAGTAGAAAAAAGGTGAGCATACTTACCTTCCTTTATAGCATAGTATATCATGGTTCTTTATCATTAATCTGCTCTGATGTGATTGCTTTTTGTTGCCCCAGAATGATGAGTGAACACGTTCCCGAAGGGGGTCAAGAGGAGGGGCCCGAGGTAGTATATGGTCCACGAGGGGAGCAGTTCTTTTGGGTAGAGCGGAAAGCGGGCCCTTGGCTCGAAATGCAGGGCGAGGCTGCCCAAGTCGGCGTCCTACACCAACAGTATATCCACATTTCTAAATTTGGCATAGCAGACAAGGTAAAAGAAGGTTCAGTTTCTTTCTTTTGTGCAGCTTTGCTTTATTTCCACAATCTGATGCATTTTCTTTTTGGTACACAGGACCTGCCCGCTATCGTATTCCGTGGGGGATGGCGTGATGTTCATGATTTCTACCTCTATGTCCCCCTCGTGGTGAAATTCTTGCTGGCACAATAGGCTTTGGGGAGTTTCTGTCTTGCCCCGCTATGAGGGTTGATGCCGCGTATCTGAAGGCATTGATCGAGCGGTTCCGCCCTGAGACGATGACCTTTCATATGTCGTATGCTGACATGGACTTGACGCCTGTTGATTGGGCAATGATTACTGGCATCCGAGTGGGGGGCACACCGATAGCTAGTCTCGCAATGCTGAGCAAGGAGGACATTATCTGAATGATAGGGGCGTATCCCCCTCGTGGGTAGATACATGGCACCGAGGTCAAGATGACCTGGCTATCTGCGCTCTATACAGCTGATGAGTTGGTGGATCTGGGGCAGCCAGATAGGGTGCTTTATATTACGCCCGAGCGGGCGATCATCTTGGCCCGTATCACTCTCCTGCTTTTGCTGGGTAAGACTCTTTTTACCAATGCAAGCAGTGGCCGAGTCAGCCTAGCGTTGCTAAGCGTCATGGACAATTGGGGCATCATCCATAGGTATGACTGGGCGGGGCTGGATACACCTGGTTGATGTATGGCGTAGCTCGGGTGTTAAGTAGTGAAAATACCAATTTTCACCCCTTAACCTGACCTTTGATGAACCTGTGAGCACACTAATAAACACCTGTTGAGTCTATTTTGTAGATAGCAATAAAAGACAGGAATAGTACAAAAAACCACTCAAAAATATTACACAAAGAAGTCCATCTCTCAGCATAGTGCAACACCAGCAATGGCACACAAGATGACTACACACTATTGGACCCTTGGGGCATGTGGCAACAGCAGGGCAAGGTGAAGGATGTGAAAATAGGCTGAAAATATCCTATCGAGAGGTTATCTGAAGACTTTGATAGGAGCTGAGAGCTAAAAAGGGAGGAATTCGTGCAGTTGGAGAGGTTTCGATAGGATCTGATGGAAAAGAAAGGATGGATTCGTGTGGATTGAGGAGTTCGATAAGATCCAAGAACCTATCGAGCAGCTGAAAGAAAGGAAGAAACCATCCTATCGAAAGCCTGCTTGAGGTGAAAGGGGAACCTATCGAATGGTTTCCTGAACCTGTTGGATGGTGGCCTGGATCTATCGAGATGGAGACCCTGGAACATAACCTATCGAAGGGTGCTTGAGCCTTTTGATAGGAGTGAGAGCAATCCTATCGGAATGATGGCATGTAGAGCTGGACCTATTGAAATGGTCCTCCAACCCGTCGAAAAGCTTCTCCAACCTGTCGAATGCTCCAGGCAAAGGGCTAAGAATGCTAAAGCATTAGGAGAAGGCTCATCCTATCAGAACCTGTCTAAGAGATCTGAGAACCTAGAGAAAGGACCAAAAAGCTCTATTTGAATCTGTCGGAAGCTTCCCCAACCTGTCAAAATCGTGTGAAGAACTTCTCAGAAAATAGGTTGTTTACATGCTGCGACTTGGTGACCTGCTACATGCAAACCGAGGCACATTGGTGACCGGCATGACGATCCAAAAGATGCCCTAGAAAACCCTAACCAACCCGCGTGCTCTAACAGAACTCTAATAAACTCTGAGCACCTTCTAAAAGGAAATATTAGCAGGAAAAACAAGAGAGAAAGCTATATATTGAGATCCCAAATTGCAATTGGGAGAGATCGAGATTTGGATCAAATTTTGGAGATCAGAGCTTGCAGCGAACTTCCATTTTCCCTCTTTTAGCTCAATTATGGTTGGCTAATTCCCTAGGAGCAGCGAGGAGAGAGGTTAGATCTGTAATTGGATAAGGTTGAGAGTGTTATTGTGGGTTAATTGCTGTATAGACTATAAATCTAAGAGCAATTTATTATAGAACGAGTTTTATTGTAATGTAAATATTATTTTTATTATTTTAATTGGATCTATAGTTCCTTTGGTTTCATTTGGTGCTCGATCAGATTTGTGTAGAGGAGTCTGTTGATCAGCTCACCCACTTAACTGGTAGACCTCTTGGATACCATCTGATCTTCCTAGATCTGGTATCCTTGCAATTTCTTGTGTCTAAGACCTAGAAATTGCAGCATTTGTAGTGGATTTAATGCTCTGGTTGAAACCTTTGGTTTGAAGGAATTCCCTAGGATGATCTGTGACCATTAAAGTGGACAGATCATAGCCTTAAGAGCAGCCCAATCTCTAGTTTCAATTGGATTCTTCTACCATAAACCTCTGGATCGGATGAAGTCTATAGGGTGGTTTGTGACCATTGAAGTGGACAGACCATAGCCATAAGATCAGTTAATTCCTTTGGTTTAGAGTGGAGCCTTCTATCCTACAGCTGTGCTTGTAGCCAGTTGAGGGATTTGTGTGCTTTGACCCCTGTAACATGACCAGCTCAACCTGATTGCAGTGAGACCAATCTCCAAGCTGCTCTTCTCCATTTTCTATTTTTAAACCCTTCAACTTGCAAGATCTAGATCTCTGGACTCGATCTCAGTAAATTTGCATTTCATGTGTAGTTTAGTTCAAGTGACAGCCCTTTTTAAACTCTCCCTTTTCTTTTAGCTGACTTAGCATTAGTTAGGGAGTCAGATCTCTTACACATCTGGAGATTTACCATATTTTGAACTCACCTCCCTGTGGACATTCCCTTACTCTTTTAAAACTTGCTACAAAGGACCCTGTATCTTGCAGGTCTAGGATATTTTTATTGTGCTGAATCCATCCCCTATTTTACTCTGATTTTATTTTGTATTCATCATTACATAATAAATCAGCACACTAGAATTTCCCAACAAGTTTTTGGCACCGCTGTCGGGGAGGTGTTTTTGAAATTGGTAGATCTAAGTTTGATTTAGTTTAGACCATAGATCTGCAGTAGTTTGTTTAATTTTTCACTAACTCTGTTTGTAAGTTTTGTTATTTTCCAGTATTATGTTTGTATTTCATTAGATCTGAAGCTGCTGCAAAAGAGGAGCAATGTGCTGGAGGCTGCTCTTGAGTTTGCATCCCTCTACTCCCCTTTATTTGTCAGATTTGTTAATTTTTAGATTCAGTAGTTATTTGTTTTTGTTCCTGCTTGTTGTGTTTGAAGATTTGCTCTGCATTAGATCTTGAGTGGTGTATGTTTGGGAGAAGAACTCTCCAACCTCAAATTGTCCCATTAAATCCAGAGGTCGAAAGACTTCTCAGATCTAGACAAACTCCACTCACATCTATTGCAACTGAAGTTCCCGAAATGGGTGAGCAACAGCGGCCTAGAACTCTCAAGGAATTTAATGCACCAGGGGTTTACAATCCCCCCTTCAGCATTCAGTTCCGAGCTACTCAAGGAAATTATGAAATAAAGTCTTCCATAATCCAGATGCTACCCTCATTTCATGGCCTGACCAAAGAGGATCCTTATAAGCACATTGATGAATTCTTAGGACTCTGCACCACTTTCAACATCACAGGTTTGGGGGAGGAGGCAACCAGGATGAGACTCTTTCCTTTCTCATTGAAGGATAGAGCCAGGACCTGGTTGTCAATGCTTCCAACCAACAGTATTCAATCCTGGAGTGATCTTCAATGTCAGTTTTTGGCCAAATTCTTCCCCATGTCTAAAACAAGCCAGTTGAGGAAGGGCATCATCTCATTTTCCCAAGATCCAACTGAGGATTTTCACCAAGCTTAGGAGAGATTCAAAGAACTCCTAAAGAAATGCCCCCACCATCAAATCCCTGAATGGCAATTGGTTCAAAGTTTTTATCAAGGGATTGATTCGAAAAGCAGAGACATGGTAGATATTTCTTGTGGTGGCACCTACCTCCATAAAACTGCTGAGGAGGCCTGGGAGTTGTTTGATATCATTAGTGAGAACTCCATGCAGAGGGAGACCTTGTCTAAGGACTTAGATCCTCCTAGATTGGTGAAAGAGAATTCCACCAGAGGGAAGATGTTTGAGGTAAATGTGCAAAGTGATTTGGAGAGAAAAGTGGACAGCCTAACACTGAAATTTGATAAGCTCATGGGAGCAATGCAGTCACCCATGGCTGCTAGGGTGGAGGAGGCATGTGCTATCTGCCAATCCCCTGCTCACTCCCTGAAGGAATGCTCATCAGCTATCCAGTTTCCAGATTTTGTAACGGAGCATGTGGCTGCCACTCAATCTTATGGGCAGCAGCCTGCTCCTGGGTACCAATGGAGAAACCACCCCAACTTGAGGTGGAGACAAGATGCCTACCCAAAGCAGCAGCCCATGCCCTACAATAATGCTCAACCCTACCACCAAAGTTATGTTCCCAAGCCTCATTACCAGTAGCCCATGAACCAGCCTGTGGCCCAGCCTGTACAGCAACCTGCACCCCTTCTAGCTGTGAGATCACCTTCTTTCGAGGAACAAGTTATGGCCTCATTACAAAATTTGGGTCCCTTATCTCAAACTATGCACTCTTACAGTCAAAACATTAAAAAGATAGAAGACCATCTTGGTCAGCTGTCTAATGCTTTAACTAAGAGAGAGGAAGGGAGGCTGCTTAGCCAACCATTGGATAACCCAAGGAGACAGTTTATAGTGGGTGAAGTTACCTCCACCCATGAGGAAGCTAAATCTGTTACTACATTGAGAAGTGGACGGCTGGTAGAAAATCAAGTGGGTTGTGAGCCTGTCAGAGATTTGGGAAAAGAAAAAGAAGTGGTTTTCGAAAGGACACAACAAGAGCCACCAATGGTGGACAACTAGGAACAACCCAGTTTGAATAAGAAAGAGAATAAGGATTCTCAAGAAAATAAAAAATTTAAAAAGAAAGATGACCAGTTGGCTAAGGCTGCAAATGAGAGAGTAGTCCCATATTTGCCATTTCCCAAGATATTGCAAACACCTTCCCCTTTCGACAAAGGATAAGGTAAAATAGAGGAAATGATGAAAACTTTTAAGCAAGTGAAGATCAGCTTGCCTTTACTTGATGCAATCAAGCAAATTCCAGCCTATACCAGGTTCTTGAAAGACCTGTGCACCCATAAAAGACAGTCTAGGATATATTTATCCAAGAAGGTCTTTTCAACAGAAAAGGTAAAGCAGATATTGACTATAGCCACCCCAACCAAACCCCAAGACCCTGGAGTCCCCACTATCCCCTGCATCATTGGGGATCATACCATTGAAAAGGCTTTGTTAGATCTGGGAGCTAGTGTGAACTTGCTTCCATATTCAGTATATGAGAAGCTGGGATTAGGAGAACTGAAGCCCACACCGGTGGTCTTACAACTAGCTGATAGATCTAAAAGGAAGCCTGTGGGGATCATTGAGGATGTTTTGGTTGGGTTTGATAAATTCTTTTATCTTGCTGATTTTTTTATGCTGGACATGGAACCAAGCAAGTGTGCTACTTCCATACCTATAATATAGGAAGGTCCTTTTTGGCCACAGCTAATGCTTGTATACAATGCAAGTCAAGAGTCATGGAAGCATCCTTTGGTAGCATGAAGGTCAAATTGAATGTGTACAACTCAGCCAATCAACCCCATCTCGATGAGGACTATTTTTCCATCGATGTGATAGATGAGAAATTCAACTTGGAGATTAAAGACAAGAAGGGAGTTGAGCATGTGGTTGTTAGCCATCTCTCAAGGATCCCAGAGGCTGGAACAGAGAGCTTGCCCATCAAAGATTCTTTCCCAGATGAGCAGCTTTTTACTGTACAGATAAGTATGCCCTGGTTTGCCAATATAGTAAACTACCTTGCTGTGGGAAGGATCCCTCCACATTGGAATAAGGATGACAGAAGTCTGTTCTTCTCACAGATTCGATATTACATGTGTGAGGATCCTTACCTCTTTAAGCATTGCGCAGATCAGGTGATAAGACGTTGTGTACCTGAAACCGAGTTCAAAAACATTCTAACCATGTGCCATGAATAGGCCTGTGGGGGCCACTTCAGTGATAACAAGACTACGGCAAAGGTGCTTCAAAGTGGTTTCTATTGGCCTACGCTGTTCAAAGATGCCCAGCAGCATTATAAAGCCTTACCTCGATGTCAGCAAATGGGAAGTATTATAAAGAGAAGCTCCATGCCTTTACAACCTATACTTGTTATCGAATTGTTTGACATTTAGGGAATCGATTTTATGGGACCTTTCCCACCCTCCTATGGATATAATTTCATCCTTGTAGCTGTGGACTACATGTCCAAATGGATAGAGGCCATAGCTATAAGAACAAATGACCACAAGGTTGTCATTAAATTTTTAAAAGACAACATCTTCTCAAGGTTTGGCATCACCAAAGCTATTATTAGTGATAGGGGAAGCCACTTATGTAATAAACCTTTTGATAAACTGATGGAAAAATACTCAGTGACCCACAGAGTAGCCACTCCCTACCACCCACAAACTAGTGGGCAAGTAGAGATTTTCAACAGGGAAATCAAACACATTCTAGAGAAGACTATGAGAACTGACAGGAGGGACTGGTCCATAAAATTGACAGATGCCTTATGGGCTTATAGGATTGCCTATAAAACCCCCATAGGTATGTCCCCATTTCAAACTAGTTTATGGCAAGGCATGTCACTTGCCTGTTGAGTTGGAACACAAAGCATACTGGGCTATTTAAGTAATAAATTCTTACTTAAACTCTGCTGGTATACACAGGAAACTCCAGTTATCTGAGCTGGATGAGTTTTGATTAGAAGCATATCCAAATGCCCAGATTTACAAGGAGAAGACCAAAGCCTTCCATTACAGACACTTGCTACGGAAAGAATTCAAGACAAATGACAAGGTATGGATGCTCAACTCTAGATTGAAATTCTTTCCAGGAAAGTTACAGTCCAGATGGGATGGGCCTTTCACAATTATACATGTTTCTCCATCAGGGACTGTAGAAATCATGGACCCTAGAGATGGTAGGACCATGAAAGTCAATGGTCAAAGGCTAAAAATTTGTGTTGAAAACATTCTTGAGGCTGAGGAGACCATTGATCTTCAGGGCCCTCCAGTTTAATACCTGATTTCATTGTGTATTATATGTATCATATTTCTTTTTGTCTTGATAGTTTGTTCATATACAATACAATTGCCATGCTAGAGGTAGGTTGTCATCTTGATAGTGTTTGCAGTTCAGGGATCATGGGAGTATGTTTATAAGGTCAATAAATCAAATGATAGCATAGCAGTAGGAGTTTGCTGGGTGCTAAGACTGAGCATTGCACTGAAATGCAAAGCTATTGGGCTTTTGGGACCTTTCGATCGGTTACTTGCACCTTTCGTGAGGTCAGTCGATGATTTCGATAGGTTATTTGAGGTTTTCGATAGGCACTGATACTGGTCGATAGCTAAAATCAACTCTTTGACAGGATCAAGAGGGACAAAAAGAAGGTTTCAATAGGTTCTGGATACCTATCCGGAACCTATCGAAATGACGGATCACCCACCATTTACCTATCGAAAGGATGATTCCACATATCGAAATCCCATCGAATCATTCCATTTGAAAGCTTTATTCGCTATGATTTCGACAGGATGCCTTGACATATCGGAATCACTCATCTCATCCTATCGAAATCATTTTTCATTCTCTATAACCTTTCGTTAGGACAGTCTCTTCCATTCGACACCTACTGAAAACCCTAGCTCCCTCTTCCTCATTTGCCCTTCTTACTATCAGAGCATGTCTTCATCCTTATCCACAAATCGGCGTCTCAGCATTCATTGCGCATACTTCCTTGACTTAACTACCACTCCTAAAAATAGCCCATCATGTAGTCCGTGCTCTATTTCCCACACAGCAATCACCACTCCATTTATTCCCACTTTCATTTTCAGCGTGGAAGAATGCAAAAATTTATTATATCGATTCATATTCTAACGCCCATGCACCTTAAATATCAGCCTTATCCAGCCCTTCCACATCCATTTCCCCTTGACCTGTGCAATCCTTCCATCCCACACTCATGGCCGACGACAAACCTCAAGACTTGTCGATCAAGTTCTACCCAGTCTGGCCACCACCGCCACCACCGATCGAGCCTGATCCTCCCCAATTTCTCTGGGATGAATACGAACAGGTGCAGAGAATCCTGGCCAAGGAGGAAAGGAAAAAGAACAAGAGAAAGAAGAAGCAGAAGACCAAGCCTCCAGCATCCCCACCTTCATCCTCCTGGTTCATAATTGTTTTTTTTTCTTTTTCCTTTTCTTCCTCCCATCCTAGCTTGCAATTCCTCTTCCACCATAAGCAGGGTGAGGATATCCCTACGCCAGGGGGACGACGAATTTTGAGTGACAACAGATTTTGTTATTCTGTAGAGATTATTCTCAGTTTTGTAGTGTACTTTTTTTTAATGAAATGTCTTTTTGATGTCATTTGTGCTTGTCTGCTTTCCGTTTATGTTTCTCTTTCGTTTCTAATACTATGTCTTACCTGTTTCTTTACTACCATTCTCCCAATAGTGAGGACACTGTTTAGTTTAGGTTTGGGGGTATGGCAGGTATGCCACTGAAATGAGTTAATGATAGTGCAGCTAGGCTAAAAAGGAGTGTTTGGAATTAGAGTAAATTCTCGCTTCATTTTTTTTTGGAAAAGAGGAAATTAATTTTTTTTTTTAAAGATGAAATTTAAAACTGTTTAAAACTGAAATAAGTTGTAGTCTAATAGTCTTCATGAAGCAAATGTCAATAATTTTTGAAAAAATTTTGATGTGTAGTGAACCGGAAATAAGAGAAAACTGTAAGGATACACCCCAGAAAATTTGATGGAAGGCCATACACAGTGAGATTTGGGCTTAAAAATTTCTTTGAAGAGTGTCTTGACAATTTTTCTGCTCTAAGGACTAATTGGA
Organism: Chloranthus sessilifolius; assembly: GCA_021018995.1. Taxonomy (NCBI): domain Eukaryota; kingdom Viridiplantae; phylum Streptophyta; class Magnoliopsida; order Chloranthales; family Chloranthaceae; genus Chloranthus; species Chloranthus sessilifolius. The sequence goes on from CM037587.1 coordinate 76,518,065, forward strand.
TCTAATTTCGATCACTTGAAGTTAGGCAAATCCAAGTTGAAACAACTTGACAGCATTCATGACATGGAAGACATGAGGTAAGGCCATACTTGGACAGTTTGAGCCAAAAAAATTTCCACCATTGAACTGCCCTTGATACACACCTTCTGAGCCTTAAACATCCCAGTTTTCTTTGACGAAAACCATAAAATTTGAATTCAAAACCTTTTGACCTGTTTCAGTTCACCCTCAATCTGAGAAATCAGGAAAAATAAGAAGTAAGGTTAGAGGAGAAAGGTTCGAGGATTGGTTGAAAGAGAAGGAAACTCATTTGGTGGTGTTGTGGCATTCCGACCCATAAAAATACAAAAAAAAAAAAAAACAGAGCAAAAGGATGAGAAAGAGAAGTCATTTCATTGAAAGATTGAAATAAGGATTAGAAACTGATCACTTCAAATCTGAAATTCAAGAAGTAAATGGAATTGTTCTGAAATGAAGGTGTCATAATCACCTACTTTACCTTTACTAATTTCTCAATTTTGAATCCTATTCCACCCTTTCATTCATTATAAACTGCACCCATAAGCCACATTACAACCCAATAAAAAGACCTTACTGTTGGTGTGTCAACCTTCCCTTCAAATAGGGTCTAAAATCATTCATAAAATTAGACAGAACACACTCACACAGACCTGCAAGTAATCAGGGTCTGTTGTAGCAAGTTTTAAAACGATGGTGAGTAAGGGGATGTCCACATGGAGGTTAGGTTAAAAATGTGATAAATCTCCAAATCTGTAAGAGATCTGGCACCCTAACTAATGCTAAGTTAGCTAAAAGACGGGGGAGATGTTTGAAAGGGGTTGTTACTTAAGCTATACTAAAATTAAACAAAAACTAACTTGGATCGAGTTTAGGAATCTAGATCTTGCAGGGCAAAGGAGTTAAAAATAGAAAATTGAGAAGAGTAGCTTGGAGATTAGTCTCACTGAATTCAGATTAGGTTAATCATGCCACAGAGGTTCAGGGCACACAATTCCCTCAGCTGGCTATAAGCACAGCTGTGGGGTAGAAGACTCCACTCCAAATCACAGGATCTAACTGGTCTTAAGGCTATGATCTGTTCACTTGAATGGTCACAGACCATCCTATAGACTTCATCTGATCCAGGGATTTACAGCAGACGAATCTAATTAGAGCCTGAGATTGGACTAATCTTAAGGCTATGATCTGTCCACTTTAATGGTCACAGATCATCCTAGGGATCTCCTCTAAAGCAAAAGCATCAATCAGAATAATTAAAACCACTACAGATGCTGCAATTCCAAGGTCACAGACTCAGGGAATTATAGGAGTATCAGATCCAGGGAGATCAAATGGTATCCAAGAGGTCTACCAGTTAAGTGGGTGAGCTGATCTACAGACTCCTCTACACAAATCCGATCGAGCACCAAATGAAACCAAAGGAACTTTAGATCTAATTATAGCATTAAAAACAACATTTATATTACAATCAAACTCACTCTACAATGGAAATGCTCTCAGATCTATAGTCTGTGCAGTAGTGAACCCACAATAGCACTCTCAACCTTACCCAATTACAGATCTAACCTCTCCTCGCTACTCCAGGGGAATTAGCCAACCATTGTTGCGCTAAAGGAGGGAAAATGAAATTTCTCTGCAAGCTCTAATCTCTAAAATTTTGCTCAGATCTTGATCTCCCCCAATTGCAATTGGGAGTCTCTATATATAGCTTTCTCCTTTATTTTTTCTGCCAAAACTCTTTTCTAGAAGGTCCTCAGAGTTTGTTAGGGTTCTGTTAGAGCACGTGGGTCGGTTATGGTTTTCTAGAGCATCTTCTAGAACCGTCGTGCCGGTCACCAAGTGCCTTAGGTTGCATGCAGCAGGTCACCAAGTCACAGCGTGTGCATAGCTGGGTTTCTGAGAAGTTCTGCACACGATTTCGACAGGTTGGGGGAGTAGTTCGATAGGTTGGGAGACCATTTTGTCAGGTTGTAGCTTTGCATTTTATCACTTCGATAGGATGGCTCTCACTCCAATTGAAAGGCTCAAACATCCTTCGATAGGTGCTATTCCAGCACCTCCATTTCGTTAGGTTCAGGCGGTCTTCCGATAGGTTCTGGAGATCTTTCGATAGGTTCAGGAACCCTTCGATAGGTTCCCTTTTCTCCTCAGGTAGATTTCGTCAGGATGAAATATGTCTTTCTCTCAATTGTTCGATAGGTTCTTGGATCCTATCGAATTTCACTATCCTCACGACTTCTTCTTTCTGCCTTTAGATCCGATAGAAACCTCGCCAATCTGCACGAATTCCTCTAATTTAACTCTCAGCTCCTATCGAAATCTTTAGATGTCCTCTCGGTAGGATGTTTTTGGCTTGTCTTCACTTCCTTCGCCTTGTTCTGCTGCAGCCAAGCACTCTAAGGGTCCAGTGATGTGTTACCCTCTGGTGTGCTACTGCTGGGTCTGTCTTGTGCTGAGAGATGGCCCCTTTGTGGGCATTCTTGAGTGGTTTTCTGTATTATTATCATCTTTTATTGTTGTCTACAAAATACACTCGACAGAGGCTTATTAGTGTGCTCACAGGTCTATCAATGGTCAGGTTAAAGGGTAGAAAGTGGCATTTTTCACCACTTAACACACCCCCAAACCTAAGCTTTGCTAGTCCCTGAGTGAAGGAGAATTAAAAAGAATTAAAAATGCCACTTTCGTAGAGAGCACGAGTGCATTTAGCATATGCACCAAGCCTTTTAAACCCCTAGGTGATCCCTAGTGGAGGAGTGAAGTCTCCTAAGGGTTTTCAGTGAAGGTACCCACAAACTTCTCCAATTAAATTTAGTTAATCATAGTGCAACCGGTTAAAGCAGAGTTTGAGTAGATAAAATGGATTCACACCATGCACTTTTAGAGGAATTTCAACAGGGAGAGCATCCCTTTGGATCATGAAAGTCTGTTGTAATTTCTTCATCATCACTCAGTTCATGTCAAGGCCTTTCTTTCAAAATTTTGATGCAAAGCTCACCATTCATTTAAGCTTTCTGTGCTGATACTACCCCTGTTAAATTGGATTGCAGGCCCAATTCTCACCAGGGCTGTTCACTCATTAATACAAGGAAGAGGGGTGCATCATATCACTCAGCTCAAGAACGATTCTGACCCTCAAATAGGACTGCAAGCATGAGCATAGGCATTGCTCTGATTTCTGACTTCTCCAGCTCCTTACACCATAGATTAAACAGATCCTTATCTCCACATGACAGCTCAATCTATTTCAGATCAGTAAGGACTTTTTATTGGTTTGTAATGTGGCTTAGGGATGATGTTTGCAAAAAAAATAAAAGGGGAGAATGGGATTCAAAATTGAGAAATCAACAAGGTAAGGAGGTGACATGTACACCTCCTTCATTTCAGCAAAGATCCATCTTCTTTTCGAATTTGTAGAGGCAAAGTGGCCAGCTTTTTCTCTTCTTTTTCAAAATATCCAATGAAGTGACTTCTCCTTCTCATTCTTTTTTTTTTTTTATGGGAAGGAATGCCACAATGGCCACCAAATGAGCTTCCTTCTCTTTCAACCAAAAGTCAAACCTTGCTCCTCTAACCTCACTTCTCCTTCTTTTTCCTGATTTCTCAGATCAAGGGTGAACTGAAATAGGCCAAGGGATTTTGGGTTCAAATTTCCTGGTTTTTAGTAAAGAAAATTTAGGATTTTTTTTTAAGGCTCAAATGGTGTGTATCAATGGCAGTTCAAAGGTGGAAGATTTTAAGCTCAAACTGTCCAAGGGATGGCCTTACTTCATGTCCTCAATGTCATGAATGTTGTCAAGCTGTTTCAACTTGGATGTGCCTAACTTCTAGTGGTCAAGATTATGTTCAGTCAGTCCTCAGAGCAAAAAATTTGCCACAGCACTCTTCAAAGAAAAAATTTTAAGCCCAAGTCTCACTGGGTATGGCCTTCCATCAAATTTTCTGGGGGGTATCCTTACGATTTTCTCTCCTTTCAGGTTCACTAAACATCAATTGTTATGTTCAAAATTTGTTGACATTCACTTCATGAACAATGTTAAAACTGCAGTTTATTTCAATTCCAACAAAAAGTTTTCTGAATTAGGTGAGAGTTCACTTTATTTCCTCAAACTCCTTTTTACACCTGGCTGCACTGAAATTAACTAATTTATTGGCATACATGCCACACCCCCAAACCTAAATTAAACAACGTCCTCACTATTTATAGCATAGTGGGTGTAGCCGTGCAGACATCCAGAAAAAAAAAAAAAAAAAAATTAGACAAGCAGAATAAAAAATGGAATAAACAAAGCATTTTATTAAAATAAACTAAGCAAACAGCTAGTACAATGGTCAAGCACAAGGAGACATTCATGTGGACAAAATATCCTTGGCAAACTAAAAGCCTTCCCCTTGGCTCAGGGATATCCTCAGCCTGCGTCAGGTGGAAGAGGAACTGCAATCCAAGAGGGGAGGAAGAAAAGGAAAAAGAGCAGGATCAGGGGGCAGGGGGTGGGGTGGCAGAGGAGGATGGGGGTGGAGAGGCCGGTGGCTCGATCTTCTGCCTCTTCTTCTCCCTCTTTTCTTTTTTTTTTTCCTCCTTAGCGAGGATCCGTTGTACCTTCTCATATTCATCCCAGAGGAATTGCAACGGGTCTGGTTCCTTGAGCAGTGGTGGCTCCAGGCACAAGAGGGAGAGTTGGGCCGGAGTCAAGGTGGGCTTGTCACCCGCCATGGTTATAAGAGGGATTGCTTAGGTTAGAGGAGGATGAATGGGAAGAAGTCGAGCCATCTGTATCTATTTAAGGTGGGTGCATGCGGGAATATGAAGCGGCGTATTCAATATCGCCGCCTTCCAAGACAAGGAGTGAATGATTAATTCCACCATTCATTATGGGGAACGAGGTCGTGCATTAACTGACAACCTATATTTAGCGCTGGGAGTTACGGCGTAATGCAGAAACCCAGGAGGATTAAGAGTGTAAAGATGCACCACAAGCATGTAAAGAGTGGATACGCTTTTGATAGGATGAGTTTTTAAGATTTCGACAGGTTAAGGCTTCCTATCGAAGTCTCACCAGTATGCAGTTTACAGTGGAATGCTCCGATAGGTTCAATCCATCCTATCAAAATGAATGATCATCGCTTTCGATAGGATAAAGCATTCAACTTGATAGGAAGCTGATAGGTGGAAACATTCTTTCGATAGGTTGGATAGTACATTCTTCATCCTGTCGATAGGTTCCAGATAGGAGTCCAGAACCAATCGCACAGTTCATCTCACCTATCGATAAGTCTCAGCACCTATCGAAATCCTCACCAATCCTATCGACGTCAACAACTGACCTAGCGAAAGGTCCAAATGACCTATCGAGAGGTCCTATAAGCTCAGGAACATAGCCTGTGTGTGCGGTGCTTTAGCCTTAGCACCCAGCAACGCATTTGTTGTGCTACCATTCAATTCATTTTTCTTCTGACCCCGTTCCCATGGTCCCTAAACTATATGTCATTTTATTGTAGAAAAATAACATGGGAAATAATCAAAATAGAAACCAAATATTGTACATATGATATAAATCGAAGTCAGGTATTAACCTGGAGGATCCTGAAGAGCAATGATCTCCTAAGGCTCACAAATATTGTTGATACAAAGTTTCAGCCTCTGGCCATTGACCTTCATGATTCTGCCATCTGTAGGGTCCATGACTTAGACAGCTCCAGATGGAGAAACGTGTATGTGAAAGGTTCATCCCATCTGGACTGCAACTTTCCTGGAAAGAATTTCAATCTAAAGTTGAACATCCATACCTTGTCATTTATCTTGAAATCTTTCCATAGTAAGTATCTGTCATGGAAGGCTTTGGTCTTCTCCTTGTAGATCCAAGCATTGGCATGTGCTTCTAATATCAACTCATTCAGCTCGGATAACTAGAATTTCCTGTGTATACCAGCAGAGTTCAAATCAGAATTTATTGCTCTAATAGCCCAGTATGTTTTGTGTTCCAAGTCAACAGGCAAGTGGAGTGCTTTGCCATATACTAGTCTGAATGGGGACATACCTATGGGAGTTTTATAGGCAGTCCTATAAGCCCATAAGGCATCTGTCAATTTTATATACCAGTCCCTTCTGTCAGTTCTCACAGTCTTCTCTAAAATATGTTTGATTTCCCTATTGGAAATCTCTACTTGCCCACTGGTTTGTGGGTGGTAGGGAGTGGCTACTCTGTGGGTCACAGAGTATCTTTCCATCAGCTTATCAAAAGGTTTATTACAGAAGTGGCTTCCCCCATCACTAATAATAGCCTTAGGGATGCCAAACCTCGAGAAGATGTTGTCTTTCAAAAAGTTGATGACAACCTTGTGGTCATTTGTTCTTGTAGCGATGGCCTCTACCCATTTGGACACATAGTCCATAGCTACAAGGATGAAATTATATCCATATGAAGGGGGGAAAGGTCCCATAAAATTGATTCTCCAAATATCAAATAGTTCGACAACAAGTATAGGTTGCAAAGGGATGGAATTTCTCTTTGTAATGCTACCTATTTACTGACATCGAGGACAAGCTTTACAATGCAGCCGAGCATCTTTAAACTAAGTAGGCCAATAAAAACCACTTTGAAGTACTTTTGCCGCAGTCTTGTTACCACTGAAGTGGCCCCCACAAGCCTATTCATGGCACATGGTTAGAATGTTTTGAAACTCTGTTTCAGGTACACAACGTCTTATCACCTGGTCCGCGCAATGCTTAAAGAGGTAAGGATCCTCCCACATGTAGTGTCGAATCTGTGAGAAAAATAGACTTCAATCATCCTTGTTCCAATGTGGAGGGATCCTACTCACAGCAAGGTAATTAACTATATTGGAAAATCAGGGCATACTTATCTACACAATAAAGAGCTGCTCATCTGGGAAGGAGTCATTAATGGGCAAGCTCTCTGTTTTAGCTGCTAGGATCCTTGACAGATGGTTAGCCACCACGTTCTCAACTCCCTTCTTGTCTTTAATCTCCAAATTAAATTCCTATAAGAGAAGAATCCATCTGATTAGTCTTGCTTTGGCTTCCTTTTTGGACAAGAGGTATTTCAAAGCCAAGTGGTCAGTGAATACAATGATTTTTTATCCCAGCACATAAAACCTGAATTTTTCTAAAACAAATACAATGGCTAATAGCTCTTTCTCAGTTGTAGTATAATTCAATTGAGCATCAACCATTGATTTACTAGCATATGCTACCACAGAAGGTGTCTTGTCTTTCTTTGACCCAAAACTGCCCCAATGGCAGGGAGAAGTCAGGGGCTTGCAAGATGGGAGTTGTAGTCAACAAGTCTTTAACAGTTCAAAAGCAGCTCGACATTCATCATTAAAGTCAAAAGGAACATCCTGGCATAACAGGAGACAAAGGGGTTTGGAGATGTTGCTGAAGTCCTTGATGAACCTCCTATAAAACCCAGCATGGCCCATAAATGACCTAACTTGTTTGACGGTTTTGGGAGGGGGCAAATGAGTAATTAAATCAATCTTAGCTTGATCAACCTCAATTCCTCTGTGAGAGACAACATGTCCTAAAACAGTGCCTTGAGTCACCATGAAGTGACTCTTCTCCCAACTCAGAACTAGGTTGGTCTCCTCACACCTTTGTGGCACAGAGCTGAGATGGTGCAGGCATTGGCTAAAATCATCTCCATAAATGGAGAAATCATCTATAAAGATCTCCAAAAACTTATCAATCATGTCAAAGAAGATAGCATGCATGCATCTTTGGAAAGTGGCAGGTGCATTACACAACCCAAATGGCATCCTTTTGTATGCAAAGGTTCCAAATGGGCAAGTGAATGTAGTTTTTTCTTGGTCCTGGGGGTAGACACGGATCTGATTGTACCCTGAATATCCATTAAGAAAATAGTAATAGGCCTTGCCTGCCAGCTTGTCCAAAATTTGATCTATGAAGGGCAATGGGAAGTGATCCTTGCTGGTTTTTTCATTGAGCTTTCGATAATCTATGCATACCCTCCAACCAGTGATCTGTCTAGTTGGAATCAGCTCACCTGAATCTACTTTAACAACTGTAATGCCGGATTTCTTGGGTACTACCTGGGTAGGTGCTACCCATTGAGAATCCAAGATGGGGTAAATTATCCCAGCATCTAGGAGTTTGACTACCTCCTTCATCACAACCTCCTGCATGTGTGGGTTGAGTTTTCTTTGCATCTCTCTAGAAGGTTTGGAGCCTTCCTCAAGATGAATTTTATGCATGCACACAGCAGGGTTGATTCCCCCTAGGTCTGTAATGGTCTATCCTATTGCCTTCTTATGCCTTTTTAGTACACGAAGTAGTTCTTTTTCCTTCTCAAGAGTGAGGGAAGAAGAGATTATCACAGGCAATTTGTTGTTGTCTCCTAAAAAGGCATATTTCAAATTTTTTGAGAGTTGCTTTAACTCCACCTCTGGGGGATTGATGAGGGAGGGCAATAGGGATGCCTTGGAGGGGGTGGGAGAGGCAACAAAGCAGGCCTTCATAGATGGTGCTTTGCTGGTTCTGCTTTCGAAGAGACAAGTTTCACATGCTCAATCTCAGAGGTGGGAACCTTCTCTACCTCTATTTCTTTCCATACTTCAGCTAGCTCGTTAAACCATTCCTTACCATGCAGCAGCATATTCAAATTTTCTTGCACAACCTCATCTATCACCTCAAGAAAAAAAAGTTCTCATCGAGACGAGGTTGATTTGCTGCATTATACACATTCAATTTGACCTTCATATTCTCAAATGACACTTCCATGATTTTAGACCTGCATTGAATACAAGCATTAGCTGTCGCCAAAAAGGGCCTTCCTAATATTACAGGTATGGAAGTGACACTCCTACCTGACTCCATATCTAGCACCAAAAAGTCAGCAGGGTAGAAGAATTTGCCAACTCCAACCAAAACATCTTCAATTATCCCCATAAGTTTCCTTTCAGATCTGTCAGCCAGATGTAGGACCACATGTGTGGCCTTTAATTCTCCTAGGCCCAGCTTCTCATATATTGAATATGGAAGCAAATTTACACTAGCTCCCAGATCTAATAAGGCCTTGTCAATGGTGTGATCCCCAATGATGTAGGGGATAGTGGGTAAGCCAGGGTCTTGAAGTTTGGGGGGAGTTGCAATAGACAGGACTTGCTTCACTTTTTCTGTTGCAAAGACCTGCTTGGATAGGTGTACCCTAGATTGTCTTTTATGGGTGCACAGGTCTTTCAAAAACTTGGCATAGGCTGGGACTTATTTAATTACATCAAGTAAGGGTAAATTGATCTTTACATACTTAAAAGTCTCCATCATTTCCTCTATTTTACCTTGCCCCTTATCGAAAGGGGAAGGTGCTTGTAGTGCCTTAGAAAATGGCAAATGTGGGATTGCTCCCCCATTTACAGCCTTGGCCAATTTATCATCTTTCTTTTTAATTTTTTTCTTTTCTTGAGGATCCTCACTATCCTCTTTATTCACAGCTGGTTGTTCCTTCAGGTCCACCACTAGTGGCCCTTGTTGTGTTCTTGTAGAAATCACTTCATTTTCTTCCTCCAAGCTCCTCACAGGCTCACAGCCCACTTGGTTGTCCACTAGTCTACCACTTCTCAATGTTATAACAGATTTAGCTTCCTCATAGGTGGAGAAAACTTCACCCACTACAAACTATCTTCGTGGGTTGTCCTGTGGTTGGCTAGGCAACCTTCCTCCCTCTCTCCTAGTCAGAACATCAGACAGCTAACCAAGTTAGTCCTCTATCTTTTTGATGCTCTGGTTGTGAAAGTGCATAGTTTGGGATAAGGAGTTCAAGTTCTGCAATAAAGACAGAACTTGTTCCTCAAAGGAAGATGCTCTCGCAACTAAAGGAGGAGCAGATTGCTACACAGGAGGAGCTACAGGTTGGGCCATGGGTTGCTGACACTGAGGCCTTAGGACATAACCATGGGGATAGGGCTGAGCATTTCTGTAGGGCATGGGCTGCTGGGGCTGCTGCTGCTGGCTGGGGTATGCATCTTGTCTCCACCTCAGATTGGGTGGTTTCTCCATTGATACTCAGCAGTAGGCTGTTGCCCATAAGACTGAGCTGTAGCCACATGCTCTGTTATAAAATCAGGAAACTGGCCAGCAGATGGGCATTCTTCAAGGGAGTGAGCAGGGGACTGGTATATGGCACATGCCTCCTCAACCTTAGCAGCCATAGGTGACTGCATTGCTCCCATCAGCCTATCAAATTTCAGGGCTAGACTATCCACTTTCCTTTCCAAATCACCTGGCACACTCACTTCATATAACTTCCCTCTTGAAGTATTCTCCTTCACCAACCTAGGAGGCTCTAGGTCTCTAGCCAAGGTTTCCCTTTACATAGAGTTCTCACTAATGATGTCAAATAGCTCCTATGCCTCCTCAGCATTTTTATGGAGGTAGGTGACACCACATGAAGCATTTATCATGTCTCTGCTCTTAGAATCAATTCCCTGATAAAAGCTTTGGACCAATTTCCATTCAGGGATTTGATGGTGGGGGCATTTCTTTAGGAGTTCCTTAAATCTCTCCGAGGATTGATGAAAATCTTCAGTTAGATCTTGGATAAAAGAGATGATACCCTTCCTCAACTGGCTAGTTTTTGACATAGGGAAGAACTTGGCCAAAAATTGACATTGGAGGTCACTCCAGGACTGAATGTTGTTGGGTGGAAGTATGGACAACCAGGTCCAAGCTCTGTCCTTTAATGAAAAAGGAAAGAGTCTCATCCTGGTGGCCTCCTCCCTCAAACCTGTGACGTTAAATATAGTGCACAGTCTCAAGAACTCATCAATGTGCTTGTAGGGGTCTTTTTTAGTCAGGCCATGAAATGAGGGCAGCATTTAAATTATAGAAGATTTTATCTCATAGTTTCCTTGAGCAGCTGGGAATTGAATGCAGAAGGGGGAATTATAGACCCCTGGTGCATTAAACTCCTTGAGAGTTCTCGGCTGCTCTTGCTCACCCATTTTTACAGAGTCAATTGCAACAGATGTGGGTATAGTTGGTCTGGATCTGAGAAGCTTTTCAACCTCTGGATTTAGTGGAATAATCTAAGGTTGGAGAGTTCTCCTACCAAACATACAACACTCAAAATCTGAATGCAAAATAAATCCTCAACACAACACAACTAGTAGAATCAACCAAACTTTCTAACTACTCTAACAGATCTGAAAAATAAAAGGGGAGTAGAGGGATGCAAACTACAGAGCAGCCTCCAGCACAATTCTCCTCTCACACTGCAACCTCAGATCTGATGAAATGCACACAAAATACTAAAAAATAACAAAATTCACAAATGTAGTTAGTAAAATTAATCAAACAACTATAGATCTATGATCAAAACTTAGATCTACCAATTTCTAAACACGCCTCCCCGGCAGCGGCGCCAAAAACTTGTTGGCATGTCTACCTTCCCTTCAAATAGGGTCTAAAATCATTCATAAAACTAGGCAGAACAAACTCACACAGACCTGCAAGTAATCAGGGTCTGTTGTAGCAAGTTTTAAAAAGATGGTGAGTAAGGGGATGTCCACAGGGAGATTAGATTAAAAATGTAGTAAATCTCCAGATCTGTAAGAGATCTGGCACCCTAACTAATGCTAAGTTAGCTAAAGGGGAGAGGTTTAAAAGGGGTTATCACTTAAGCTATACTAAAATTAAACAAAAACTAACTTGGATCGTGTTTAGGAATCTAGATCTTATAGGGCAAAGGAGTTAAAAATAGAAAATAGAGAAGAGTGGCTTGGAGATTGGTCTCACTGAATTCAGATTAGGTTAATCATGCCACAGAGGTTCAGGGCACACAATTCCCTCAGCTGGCTATAAGCACAGCTGCAGGGTAGAAGGCTCCACTCCAAATCACAGGATCTAACCGGTCTTAAGGCTATGATATGTCCACTTGAATGGTCACAGACCATCCTATAGACTTTATCTGATCCAGGGATTTATAGCAGATGAATCCAATTGGAGCCTGAGCTTGGACTAATCTTAAGGCTATGATCTGTCCACTTTAATGATCACAGATCATCCTAGGGATCTCCTCCAAAGCAAAAGCATCAATCAAAATAATTAAAACCACTACAGATGTTGTAATTCTAAAGTCACAGACTCAGGAAATTACAGGAGTATCAGATCCAGGGAGATCAGATAGTATCCAAGAGGTCTATCAGTTAAGTGGGTGAGCTGATCTACAGACTCCTCTACACAAATCCGATCGAGCACCAAATGAAACCAAAGGAACTTTAGATCTAATTATAACATTAAAAACAATATTTACATTGCAATCAAACTCACTCTATAATGGAAATGCTCTCAGATCTATAGTTTGTGCAGCAGTGAACCCACAATAGCACTCTCAACCTTACTCAATTACAGATCTAACCTCTCTCCTCGCTACTCCAAGGGAATTAGCCAACCATTGTTGGGCTAAAGGAGGGAAAATAAAATTTCTCTGTAAGCTCTAATCACCAAAATTTTACTCAGATCTCGATCTCCCCCAATTGCAATTGGGGGTCTCTATATATAGCTTTCTCCTTTATTTTTTCTGCCAAAACTCCTTTCTAGAAGGTCCTCAGAGTTTGTTAGGGTTCTGTTAGAGCACATGGGTCAGTTAGGGTTTCCTAGAGCATCTTCTAGAACCATCATGTCGGTCACCAAGTGCCTCGGGTTGCGTGCAATAGGTCACCAGGTCACAGCGTGTGCATAGCTGAGTTTCTGAGAAGTTCTGCACATGATTTCAATAGGTTAGGAGAGTAGTTCGCTAGGTTGGGAGACCATTTCATCAGGTTGTAGCTTTGCATTCCATCACTTCGATAGGATGGCTCTCACTCCTATCAAAAGGCTCAAACATCCTTCGATAGGTACTATTCCAGCACCTCCATTTCATTAGGTTCAAGCGGTCTTCTGATAGGTTCTGGAGACCTTTCGATAGGTTCAAGAACCCTTCGATAGGTTCCCTTTTCTCCTCAGGTAGATTTCGTCAGGATGAAATCTGTCTTTCTCTCAACTATTCGATAGGTTCTTGCATCCTATCAAATTTCACAATACTCACAACTTCTTCTTTCTGCCTTCAGATCCTATTAAAACCTCACCAATATGCACAAATTCCTCTAATTTAACTCTCAGCTCCTATTGAAATCTTCAGATGTCCTCTAGATAGGATGTTTTTGGCATGTCTTCACTTCCTTCACCTTGTTCTGCTGCAGCCAAGCACTCTAAGGGTGCAGTGATGTGCTACCCTCTGGTGTGCTACTGCTGGATCTGTCCTGTGTTGAGAGATGGCCCCTTTGTGGGCATTCTTGAGTGGTTTTCTACATTATTATCATCTTTTATTGATGTCTACAAAATACAATCGACAGAGGCTTATTAGTATGCTCACAGGTCTATCAATGGTCAGGTTAAAGGATGGAAAGTGGCATTTTTCACCACTTAACACTTACTGATCTAAAATGAATTGAGTTGTCATGTGGAGATAAGGATTTGTTTAATCTATGGTGAAAAGAGTTAGAAAATTTTAGGAACTAGAGCAATGCCTATGCTCATGCTTGCAGTCTTATTTGAGGGCTGCAACTGCTCTTAAGTTGTGTGAAATGATGCACCCTTCGATCCTTGTTATGAGTGAACAGCCCTGGTGAGACTTGGGTCTGAAATCCAATTTGATGGGGGTAGTATCAAAACAGAATTCTCAAGTGAAAGGTGAGCCATGCATTAATTTTTAAGAGAAATGCCTTGGCATGAGCTGAGTGATGGTGAAGGATTACAGCAGACTTTCAAGTTTTGAACTTATGCTTTTTCTGATGAAATTCCTCTAATCAATTGAATGGACATGGTCTGAATTTATTTTATTTACTTAAACTCTGTTTTAGCAGGATGCACTACTATTAACCAACTTTATTGGAGAAGTTTGTGGGCACCTTCACTAAAAACCCTCAGGAGACTTCACTCCTCCACTAGGGATCACGTAGGGGTTTAAAAGGCTTGATGCATATACTAAATGCATCCGTGATCCCTACGAAAGTGGCATTTTTAATTTTCTTTATTTCTCCTTTGCTTAGGGACTAGCAAAGCTTAGGTTTGGGGATGTGTTAAGCAGTGAAAAATGCCAGTTTTCACCCCTTAACCTGACCTTTGATGGACCTGTGAGCACACTAATAAACACTTGTTGAATTTGTTTTGTAGATAGCAATAAAAGACAGGAATAGTGCATAAAACCACTCAAAAATACTATACAAAGAAGTCCATCTCTCAGCACAGTGCAGAACCAACAATGGCACACAAGAGGGATGCACACCATTGGGCCCTTAGGGCACGTGGCAACAGCAGGGCAAGGCGAAGGAAGTCAAAATAGGCTGAAAACATCCTATCGAGAGGTTATCTGAAGACTTCGATAGGAGCTGAGAGCTAAAAAGGGAGGAATTAGTGCAGTTGGAAAGGTTTCGGTAGGATCGAAAGGCAGAGGAAGGATGGATTCGTGTGGATTGAGGAGTTCGATAGGATCCAAGAAGCTATCGAACAGCTGAAAGAAAGGAAAAAACCATCCTATCGAAAGCCTGCCTGAGGTGAAAGGGGACCTATCGAATGGTTTCCTGAACCTATCGGATGGTGGCCTGGACCTATCGACATGGAGACGCTAGAACAGAACCTATCGAAGGGTGCTTGAGCCTTTCGATAGGAGTGAGAGCAATCCTATCGGAATGATGGCATGCAGAGCTAGACCTATCGAAATGGTCCTCCAACCTGTCGAAAAGCTTCTCCCACCTGTCAAATGCTCCAGACAAAGAGCTGAGAATGCTGAAGCTTTAAGAGAAGGCTCATTCTATTGGAACATGTTGAAGAGATCAGAGAACCTAGCGAAAGGACCAAAAAGCTCTATTTAAACCTGTCGAAAGCTTCCCCAACCTGTCAAAATCATGTGAAGAACTTCTCATAAAATAGGTTGTTCATACGCTACGACTTGGTGACCTGCTGCACACAAACCGAGGTACATTGGTGACCAACATGACGATCTAAAAGATGCCCTAGGAAACCCTAACCAACCCACGTGCTCTAACAGAACTCTAACAAACTCTGAGGACCTTCTGAAAGGGAATATTGGCAGGAAAAATAAGAGAGAAAGCTATATATTGAGATCCCCAATTGCAATTAGGGTAGATCGAGATTTGGATCAAATTCTGGAGATCAAAGCTTGCAGCGAACTTCCATTTTCCCTCTTTTAGCTCAACTATGGTTGGCTAATTCCCTAGGAACAGCGAGGAGAGAGGTTAGATCTGTAATTGGGTAAGGTTGAGAGTGTTATTGTGGGTTAATTACAGCACAGACTACAAATCTGAGAGCATTTCATTATAGAGCGAGGTTTATTGCAATATAAATGTTGTTTTATTGTTTTAATTAGATCTATAGTTCCTTTGATTTCATTTGGTGCTCGATCGAATTTTTGTAGAGGAGTCTGTTGATCAGCTCACCCACTTAACTAGTAGACCTCTTGGATACCATCTGATCTTCCTTGATCTGATATTCCTGTAATTTCTTATGTCTGTGACCTAGAAATTGCAACATCTGTAGTAGTTTTAATGCTCTGGTTGAAACCTTTGGTTTGGAGGAATTCCCTAGGATGATCTGTAACCATTAAAGTGGACAGATCATAGCCTTAATAGCAGTCCAATCTCTGGTTTCAATTGGATTCTTCTACGATAAACCTTTGGATCGGATGAAGTCTAAAGGATGGTTTGTGACCATTGAAGTGGACAGACCATAGCCTTAAGATCAGTTAAATCCTTTGGTTTAGAGTGGAGCCTTCTACCCTACAGCTGTGCTTGTAGCCAGCTGAGGAATTTGTGTGCTTTGAACCCCTGTAATATGACCAGCTCAACCTGATTGCAGTGAGACCAATCTCCAAGCTGCTCTTCTCCATTTTCTATTTTTAAACCCTTCCACTTGCAAGATCTAGATCTCTAGACTCGATCTCAGTAAATTTGCATTTCATGTGTAGTTTAATTCAAGTGACAACCCTTTTTAAACTCTCCCTTTTCTTTTAGCTGACTTTGCATTAGTTAGGGTGCCCGATCTCTTACAGATCTAGAGATTTATCATATTTTGAACTCACCTCCCTGTGGACATTCCCTTACTTACTCTTTTAAAACTTGCTACAAAAGACCCTATATCTTGCAGGTCTAGGATAATTTTGTTGTGCTGAATCCATCCCCTATTTTACTCTGATTTTATTTTATATTTATCATTACACAATAAATCAACACACTAGAATTTCCCAACACCGGGCCACTATTGGGGAAGCCAAATCCGTTGTTAGCTTTTTCGCAGCCCTAGAGGTAATCCCCTACCTTTTGCTTTTATCAGTTCTACTTGGATGGTCTTTGTATGTTACTGACTTGTTCTCTTACGCACTGCTTTTCTTAGGTATGGGGGTATCACCACTTTCATCATGGGCGCCCGCTCTTCCACTCGGATGCATTCACCTATCCTCTTCTTAGCAACTGGAACCATGTCTGGTGTTGTGATATGGGCCTGAAGCACCTAGAGATGGGCTTGAGGTCCCAACTTGACCTGATGGTCCCTAAGCAGGTAAAGCCCTTTTCAACTCTGTTTACTTCAGCTCAGAAATTCTCCCTAATTTCTATGCTGCTTATCTAATTGATTGGTTATCTCCTGACTTGGACAGATCCTCCATGATCCGTACCTCAACTCTGCCTTCTGGGACCAGGCAGTCGTAGGTCCATCGTGCCTTCTCAACAACCGTCATGTTGTTTTCAGTTTTGGGGCGTTGGCGAGGGTTTAATATTTAGGGGAGCGGGTGGTGCACCAGTATCAGGGTTATCACGCCATACCCATGGACCCTCCCGCCGATGTCATGGGTCCTGTTGGTAGCATTAAGGAGCTCACAGCGGCCTTCCTCAATAATGGGCTTCCCAACAATGCCCTTCTTGTACCCAGAGATTATCACATATGGTACGAGTGTCTGCCGTATTTGTTCATCTTGTCGCGCTTCATCTCTAGCACTAATTTTCTTGTATTTGGCGGCCCACTTGGGCAGGTAACTCTCCTTTCTTTTTTTAGATTAGTCTCCTTTTGTTTTAATTTGGCCTTTGTTCTTTCTGAGCAGATTTATGTCTTGTTCGCAGTTTGCTCAAGGGGATGGCTCAGATAATGAAGGCGGGGCAGCGGTGGGCACCACTGGTTCCTCTGGGGCGGGTCCTTCAAGTGAGGGCCCCTCTGGTCCTGGTCCCTCGGGGGAGGGTTCCTCCGGCGTTGGTCCGTCGGGTATTTCTCAAGCCGGTTCCCCTGGGGGTGATCCGACCGTGTTCTACAAGACCTTTCGATGCCTCGATGACAGCTTTCTCTCGGGCCTATGTGCCGACGTGGATAGGCAGGCGCGTATCTCTGCTGAAGCGGCCTGTGTCCCTCCTCCTGAGGTGATCCCAGGGGTAAGTCTTCTGACGAACCATCTCTTTCTTGTTTCGACCTCCTTTTACACATGTTTTATGATTGCCCTAATAGCTGACATTGTATCCTTCTAAATGTAGAACTTTGATTCGGCTATGGAGTATGCGGCATATCATCATAACATTGCAGAGCTTTGGGATGTGGAGACAGTGAGTATTCTGTGGTTCCTCTTTCCCTGTCATTAGTTCCTTCAGTTTTCGCTCTTGTCCCTCAACTGGCCCTAACCTCTGACTTTTAGCCCTGACTTGCAGCATGCATGTGCCAAGGAGTCGCGATCTTTGCTTAGCAGGATTTCTCAGGCCTGATCCCTGGTGGGGGATATGCGGACTTACCAAGGCTCCTCTCGTCAACGGAAGAAGTTGAAGGGCGCGGACAAGGAGTAGGCCTTAGTTTCTGCATTTGAACAATTTAGATATTTTAGCACTTTTTGAGACAACTTTTATTGGGATTTTCACAAAGTTTTGTAAGAGATCTTTGTGGCATTGGCTAGATAATTTTATGTTTGGACATGTTTAGTGCTTTTCTTTTGGTTGCAATGCTATCCCTTTCTCGCATAAATCTGATTGCTCGCAGGAAGATCTTTGAAGATCACTCGTAAAAAGTGGCCCCTGATGCCGTACGTCTTGGCGTGGGCTCCTCCTGCACAAGAGTCAAATTAATTGTTACTGTTAGATGCCCCCTCTTTTTCTTCTTTTTTTTTTTCTAGGTGCAACCATTTTTATAAAGCAGGTAAAACAGGTCAGCAAGCTGTGGGGGCCAGCAATGGCTCACAAAAGTTCCCAAAAATTCAAAGGAAAAGGGATGGGGGAATTTTGTGCTGGCACAACTATTAGTTGCGCCAGGCAAATTTTTGGGAAAAAAAGCACTGGCACAACTATTACTTGCGCCAGCCTTGACCTAGGGAGTTGTGGGTCCTTATATAATCGAGCCAATCCAGAATCCTTCTCTTTTATGTTCGTCTTGGCCCTTTTGACTGATTCTTTTTGTTCTTGTTTTCCAAAGGCGAGTCCATCACCATACATCGATTTTCATATTCTTGAAAGATCTTTGTACGTCTATGGACCCGCCTCCCAACGCTCCCTTACATGGAGGGCCTGGACCCAATTTACTCATCTCCTCGGGCTTGGGGCCCAATTTTCTTAGAAGTTGGTTTGGGAGTTTAAATGAGAGCGAGCTTGTTGAGCTCGAGCGGCTTGGCTTATCACGCCTCCCCTCCTTCCTCAGTGTTCTTCCATGGTGGGACCTTCTTTATGCTTCCGCTACGTTTTGGGATGTAAATTTCCATGTATTATGTTTTGGGAAGCGAGAGCTAACTCCAACCCTCGAGGAGCTATCCAATCTGTTTGGCCTGAAGCTTCATAGGGGCCTCGCAAGAGTTACGTCGCGGTCGGGCTACTCCAAACCCATTCATCTTACTCTCAGCTTGAAGAAATTTGAGTATGAGAAAAGTCTCATTGGGGGGCCCACAAGGTGTTTGCTAAAATTCCTCAAAGAATTTTTTTGTGACGAAAGTCTTCAAAAATTGCCGGTTAGGAACATCTTCAACACAAAAACTTTTACTCTCGATCTCATTTCAGAAGCCCTTTTCTTCACTGGGGGAGAGAGCTTCTCCCTGGTTCTTTGGGATGTTTTGACTGAGTTGGTGGAGGGCTGATCAGTGATGCACCTGGTCCTTGCTGAACTATACCGATGCCTTGATGCATTTGCTCTGGGCAAGGTGGGGGGTGTCCCTTACTGCTTCAGGTCTGGTTGGGCAAGCATCTCGCCATTTTGGGGCCTGTGCCATGCTTTTATATTGCCCGAGGTGAGGCGGCTTAGTGTTTTTTGGGTAGGTGCCACTTGCTTCCGTAGGGCGATTCGTCAGCTCTGAAGCTTTGGTTGACTAGCGCTGAGCTAATCTGGAGGCTTCCCTGGTTGGACCGGACCCTCCCCATAGTTCGCTCCAGAGACCATGAGGGCATCACCCTCCTAGGATTGACAGGCAGCACCTTCTACTTCCCATTCTGGGTATTGTGTCAGTTCGGCTGTTCTCAATAGGTGCCTTGCGAGAAAAATCCCCCTCTATGTGACTTGATCATTTCTAGAGGGTCTTCTGGGGATATAGGTCCGATTGCCGCTCTTTAAGAGACGCGTTAGTCGACGTTGATGTGTGATATGGAGTAGAGAGATTTGGTTCAATCTTCTCCCAAGTATGAGGCCTGGCTATCGACTGAGCAGCCTGTTGCTGATTATTTGGATCCAGCGGAGAGTATTGACATGGGAGGCCCCTGGCCGAAGAAAGAGACGGTACTCTGAGCCCGCATCGAGCTACTCGTGGATAAGAAGAGGATCTTGCATGAGCTTTTAGCACAGGAAAAGGTTAGAGCAGAGAATGCAGAGAGTGAGGTCCTTCGTTTGAAAGGATCCTTGAGTGTTGCCCTTGGAGTCGCTGATACTTCTCGAAAGAGGTATAAGAGCTTGCACGGTCGTTGGTTAATCGAGCAGAATGTCCGGGAAGATGATTTTCATGCTGAGATTAACGCCTTGAGGCGTGAGCTGAGCCGCTAATTCCTTCCTGCACACATAACTTTTTGCACATATCAGATACACAGAAAAGGGCCGTAAGAAACTCCTTTAGAGATACACACATTTTTTTGTATACATATTTTCTTTATGTTTTTGTTTTTTGCTATTTGTAAAAGAGGAAAGAAAGAATGCTAGTCATCACACCGGCTATTTTTTGGGATGTGGTGTAAGCGGTGCAATTGTAAAAGAAGGGAAGTTTATTATATATATCTACATAGGCTTTTTTGTTCTTTTTGTTGTGTATTTTTTTGGTGTGGTGCCTTAATCACTGGCTGAGACCTTGGGTCCTCTTTTGAGCATGGTCGCACCCTCTTTCGAATGGTTGAGTCTGAGAGAGTTTCAATAGTTTACCAATATTGGAACGTCAATCCCTTCGGATTGAGTCAAACCTTTCTCCTTACCTTGAGTCATACGTTTGACTAAGTAGTTCTGAAGACACACTTGGTTGGGATCCGATTTGAACTAGCATGAGCGGCCCAGAAAAGGGGATCAGGGAGAGTAACCAAGTGGGCCCCTCAAATATTAATCTTCTCAATCAGTTCAAACCTTTCTTTTCTTTTTAATTCTTTCTTTCTTTTTATTTATCTCCTTTTTTACCCGTGGCGCCCTTTCAGTTTTTCACCACGTCCATAGGCTTAGCTCTCTTACCCCAAGCGCCCTTTCGGGTTTTCACCTGGTCCGCACGAACTTGTTGTTTTTACCCGTAGCGCCCTTTCGGGTTTTCACCACGTCCATCTTGCTTTGAGCTTGTATGTATATTTTTTTTTTTTTTTTTTTTCTTCTTTTTTTTTTCTTTCATTTTTTTCAAAGCCACAACATAGACGTCGATTCCATCATAGTCTGTTGGATGGGGTCCTAGTGTCGCCTCACAACTCGTCTTGTGTTGACTTATCAGATATTATGACTGCTTGTGAACTTAAAAAGAGGGCTTTCTTCAGGGTGCAGCTTGGCCATGGGTTAGGTTTGGATTTGAAGGTATGCTGAGCTAAAAGGGTTTCCTTGATACAGCTTCAATTTTCTCAACATACTTTCTTCCTTGGGGGCTTTTACTATACACGCCCCTATGATTCTTTTTTTTTTCTTTATCTTATTTCAGACAATCTCTTTTTGAGGTTTTGCTTTTTTGATTTTTTTTGCATTGTGATGGAAACTTTACTTCCTCTTCTTTTTTTTTTTGTATGTACACACACATTTTTTTGGGGAAGGGGTTTATTGAAAGAAAGGCCCAAGCTCAAATGGGGGTAGCAAAGGATATCATTATTTCTGGTAATAAAGTCTACGACCCCCTCCCTGTTGCTGCTGTCGGCGTTAGCATTGGTTTGCTCGTAGCTCAGCGGGACCTGATGTGGATCATAGGTTGGTCCTGAGAGCTGAAATGATATGATTGTCGACACCTAAGGTGCATGCACTGATGGCTCAAGAGGTGTGGGCAATACTTGATTTATTTTGATGGTAACTGGTTGGGTGGTAAATTTGGGTAAAATGGGGGTGGTGAAGCTTGAGAGTGGTGGTATTGGGGGAAAAGGAGTAAAAGTAGGCCACTGGTAGCTGATAGATGCGGGCGGGGGATCGAGGGTTTGATGGGCCATTAGGTAATTGACGAGGGTGGTGGAGTTTGCAGGTGGTTGAACCGGGGGTAATGGGGTGGGCGCAGGCCATTGGTAGTTTATCGGCGGTGGAGGATTGGGGGCCTGTTGGTTTATTAGGTAATTGATGGGGGTGGTGGAATATGGTTTATACGCATTTATTTGTATGTAATTTATGGGAGTTGATGGTGGAAAATAGGCCCTAAGATCTAGGGGTTCAACTGCTGGTGTAGGGGTAGGGAAATAATCTACCAAATTCAGGGGCTCAATCACCCCAATGGTTCTTTATTCTTGGTCTCGTTGCCTTGGGATCACAAAATTTTCTTTGTTACTGATGTAATCAAAGGGGTCAAATTCATACTCTTCCTCAATTTCCTCTACCATTCTTATGGTGGGACCTGCTATTCCAGTAGGGTGTGGTGGCAAAGGCACCTGGTGAATATTCGCATGCTGATTTGCTTGGGTGGGTGCAAGGGAAATGATCTTCCCAGCATCGATTAAATCTTGGATCATGTGCTTCAATGGGAAGCAGCGATAAGTCGGGTGACCCGGACCCTGGTAGAAATTACAATGAGTATTCGAGTCAAAATTATATGGAATCGGATTGGGAGGAGGTCGTGGTTGGAGCGCAGTTACTAATCCATTTTCAATTAATAAAGGTAAAAGTACACTTAAAGATTGCCCCAAGGGCGTAAAAACACGATCATAACGGGCTCTTCATTTCGGGGTCATTTGTACCCCCTGCCCGTTCCCTGCTCTCTGCACTGGCCCTGATCTGACGAGAGTTGGTTGCACCGCCTTAAACTGAAAGGGGACTATATTGTTATTAGGCCTGGTATTGATCACATTCTGCACATCTGCCCCTGCCCTCCTATCGTTTCTCTGTTCTGCCCCTGCCCTCCTGTCGTTTTCGGGCCTACTGCCGATACCTCATACTCGAAATTGTGGAGGTCGGTGTCTTCCTCAGTATGTGGCACATCCATTATTTTCAGATTTTCAATGCTATGGGTGGCCTGGTCTTTCTCATCGTGCCCTTCACCAATAATGGTGATCACCTTCTGTCCGGATATGAATTTTATTTTTTGATGGAGGGTAGAAGGTATCGCCCCAACCTCATGTAACCACAGGCGTCCTATCAGCAAATTAAAAGAAGATTTGATATCCATCACTTGAAAAGGTATAGAGAAGGTCATGGGCCCAATTACTAATTCCAGATCGACCTCCCCTATTATTTCCCTTCTTGTATTATCAAATCCCCGAGCGCTAGTCTGTGTCGGCCTTAGCATACAGGGGTCTACGCCAATCTTGGTGGCAGTCCTCAACGGGCAAACATTCAGAGCTGACCCGTTATTAATTAGAACCAAGGGAATTATCATGTTTCCTGATTCGACAGTAATATTGAGGGATTTAGCATGACTGTTTCCCTCCTCCAACAGATCTGCGTCCAAAAATGAAATGGCATTGGATGCCATTACCTGTCCAATTATTTGCCTGACCTCGTCTGAGCTCACTTGTTGGGACACATGTGCATTCCTTAACGCCCCCATTAAAGCTTGGAAATGGAGTGGGGACGTCATCAGAAGATCCCAGATAGTGATATGGGCTGGCATCCTTCTTAACTGAGTCTTAAGAATGTGCTCTCGACTCATCTTCTCAAACGGGTGGACCGCACTGTCCTTCTTCCCCTCTGACCGTGCTGGTGCTACTACTGTTGCTGTTGTCGTTGTTGCTACTATGCTTCAAGGTATTTCGATATCTTCCCCGACCTGGTAACAAAGTCTACGGCCCCCTCCCTGCTGCTGCTGCCGACGTTAGCATTGGTTTGCTCGTAGCTCAGCGAGACCTGATGTAGATCATAGGTTAGTCCTGAGAGCTGGAATGGTATGGATGCCGGCACCTGAAGTGCATGCATAGATGACTCAAGAGGCGTAGGCAATACTTGATTTATTTCGGTGGTAGCTGTTTGGGTGGCAAAATTAGGCCAAATGGGGGTGATGAAGCTTGAGGGTGGTGGTACTGGGGGAAAAGGAGCAAAAGTAGGCCACTGGTAGCTGATAGGTGAGGGCGGGGGATTGGGGGTTTGATGGGGCATTAGGTAATTGACGGGGGTGATGGAGTTTGCAGGTGGTTAAACCGGGGGTAATGGGGTGGGCGCAGGCCATTGGTAGTTTACCGGCGGTGGAGGATTGGGGGCCTGTTGGATTATTGGGTAATTGATGGGGGCGGTGGAATATGGTTGATACGCATTTATTTGTACGTAATTTATGGGAGTGGATGTTGAAAAATAGGCCCTAAGATCTAGGGGTTCAACTGTTGGTGTAGGGGTAAGAAAATAATCTGTCAGATTCAGGGGCTCAATCACCCCAATGGTCCTTTCTTCTTGGTCTCGCTACCTTGGGATCAATAAATTTTCTTTGTTACTAATGTAATCAGAGGGGTCAAATTCATACTCTTTCTCAATTTCCTCTACCATTCCTATGGTGGGTCTGGAACCTGCTATTCCTGTAGGGTGTGGTGGCAAAGGCACCTGGTGAATATTCGCATGTTGGTTTACTTGGGTGGATGCAGGGGAATGATCTTCCCAGCATCGATTAAATCTTGGATTGCGTGCTTCAATGGGAAGTAGCGATCAGTCGGGTGACTGGGACCCTGGTGGAAATTACAATGAGTATTCAGGTCAAAATTATATGAAATCAGATTGGGAAGAGGTCGTGGTTGGAGCATAGTTACTAATCTCTTTTCAATTAATAAAGGTAAAAGTACACTTAAAGATTGCCCCAAAGGTGTAAAAACTCGATCATAACAGGCTCTCCTTTCCGGGGTCATTTGTACCCCCTGTCCGTTCCCTGTTCTCTGCACTAGCCTTGGTCTGACAGGAGCTGGTTGCGCCACCTTAAACTGAAAGGAGACTACATTGTTATTGGGCCTGGTATTGATCACATTCTGCACATCTGCCCCTGCCCTCCTATCATTTCTCTATTCGGCAAACCTTCTAACCCCGCTAGGTCCCCCTAAAGCATTCTTGTTCAACCGCCCTTCTCTGATGGCGTCCTCACAACGGTTGGTGTTCCTTACCAAGTCAGCAAAACTAGACTACTGTTGGTATACAAGAAAATCGGAAATCACTGGCAGAGTGTTCTTTGAAATTATCTTTATTTGCTCATCATCTGGAATTCTATTTCTGCCTTGAGCTGTCAGTGCTCTCCAACGCCCCAAATAGTCGCCAAAGGTCTTGTTGGAATTCTATTTCAAACGGGCCAAATCAAACTTGCGCGGTTCAATATTAATATTGTAGACATACTATTCCTGGAACAAATGCATAAAATCCTTCCATGTCTTCATCATGGATGGTTCAAGAGACATGAACCACCTCAGGGCCGGATTGGTCAAACTTTTTTGAAAGACTTTTATTAGCAGTCTCTCGTCCCCCCCGTACTGGCACATGTCCCCACAAAAGGACTTAAGGTGTGCAATCGGGTTTTCCATGCCATTGTACTTGTCGAATACTGGCATTTTAAATTTGGGGGGCAGGGGAACCTCGGCAAACAGACACAAGTCCATGAAATCTGTGGCGTGGATTTCAGCACTACCCATATTTAATAATTGTTTCTGGATCTTGTCTAGTTGCTCCCTTAACTGTTCCGATTCTTTGGACATGGGGGCCATTTTTTCAACAGTCGACCGGGACTCGCTCTGTGCTATTAGGGGTGGGGTTGCTACTGGTGGAGAATTAATAGTGGTCACTGCCCCAACATAGGCACCATTGTTTCTGATCTTGTCCTCCTCATACTGCAGATCTATGTAAGGTGCAGCGAGGACAGGGTTCTCATACTGTTGTTGCATGGACTGGATGGGATTGGATTGGATGTGGGTTGGGTGAGCCCCTTGAGTGTAAGGGAGGTGTTGTGGGGTGATGGGATGAGTAGTAGTTTGGTTTAGGGGTGGGGCTTGATGGAGCCATTGGAGATGGGGGAAGGTTTGGATATGGCCTTGGGGTATGGGGCCATAGGAAAATTGGGTCTGAGGTATGGCATGGGTTTGACCCAATTGTGAAGGTTGGGGGTGGGTGAAATTTTGGGGATATTGTGGAGGGTATAGGTATGGGGCTTAGGCCATGGGCCCGTGGTAGGTTTGGGCCATAAGGCCTTGGTTGGTTTGGGCTTGGGTAAAGGATGTGGGATTCGAGGGATCTCGGCCCATTAGGCCTTTATGGGTATGGCCCATTGGGCTTTGGAGGGCTTGGGCCATGGGCCATTGGTGGGTATGGGCCTGGGCTAGATGGGTCTGGGTCGTGGGACCTTGGGGTATGTGGGCCTGGCCCACTAGGTTTTGAAGGGTATGGGCCATGGGCTCTTGGAGTGTTTGGGCTTGGGCCAAATGGGTTTGGGCCATGGGCCCTTGGGTATAGGTTTGGGCATTTGGCCCTTGGGGTATATGAATCTGGCCCACTGGGTTTTGAGGGGTATGGGCCATGGGCCATTGGTGGGTATGGGCCATGGGCCCTTGAAGGGTGTGGGCTTGGGCCATGGGCCCTTGGAGATCATGGGTAGTGGGGTTTTGGGCCAATGGGCCTTGGGGAATGGTAAGGTTTTGGGCCGATGGGCCTTGGGGCAAGTTGGAGATGGGGTTTTGGATGGTGTGAATTATGGGGGGTTGATGGGCATGGGGGAGTGAAGCATGGAGGTTGGCTAAGGTGTGGGATGGGTTCATGAATGTGTGGTGTGGATGAGGGGAGGTATTTTGGGAAGCCTTCCATAAGGAGTAGGCTTGAAATATCTCCTCCATCATGGTCATGGAAGGAAGATCGGGTGTAGATGGTAGATTTAGGAGATGATTGGGTATAGATGGGGTGGTTATGGAGGAAAAATTGGGCATGGCCATGGTAAGTGGGACATGGGATGGATTGAAGGAATGGGGTGGGGCATTAGCAAAGGGGAATGGGTTGAGGATGTTTAGGGATGATGAAGGGTAAAGTGGGAGTGTTTGGGAAAAATCGGGCATAGCCCCGGTAAAATGAACATGACCCGAGTAGATGGGGGGGCTTGTGGGGGATCGGATAGGGTGGAGGTGACATATGTAAAGGGTGGTGGATTGGGTCTATATGGGGAAGGTGGAAAATAGGGAATGGATGGATGTAAAAATTTGGGTTGGGTTTATCATAGATGGGGGTGGGAAATGTGTTGGGTTTTGAGGGGATGTGGATGGAATGGGTGGTTGGTTTAGCATGGATATGGGGGGAAATGTGGCTTAAGAAAAAGATGGGGAATGAGGGGGTTGATTTTGGATATTTTGGGAAGTGGTGGTAGGGAAAATGGGGGCTCCAAACGGGCTGGTAAAGGTAAAAGGGAATAGGGTGATGGGGATGGATGTGAAGGCTTCTCCCCAATGGGAGTGGGTTAGAGAATGTGGAGGGGATGAGTCGGGATCGGTGTAAGCCAGGTTCACTACCCACGACATCCTTCGGGAAGGGGTTGGGTATGGGTGCCATGGATAAGGCCCACAAATTTTCCTCCTTTCCCTACGGGAGGATGGAGGGCAAGATGATGCCGTTGTGCTGACACCACAAAGGTTTCTAAAAAAATTTTGGAGAAAACTTTTTTGAAAATAAAGGTTTCGAGGCCTTAGAATTCCCTTCTCGGATGGCTTTTGTACCCTAACTTGAGACTCCAGGCCACGATTTCAATGCACTTCGAAAGAATCAAAGGAGGACCTTCGATCTATTGAAGGCACAGAAACTGAGGCAAGCAATCCGATCCTCCGGAATGAGCCAAAAAGAAGTTGCCTTCTTTTAACCGGCAGGGGGCGTATTGGGTGTCGGAGATGGCGGGGCCCAAATAGAGGTGCTAAACACACTAATCGGGAGACTCGGGAGGTGAGAAAGCCTCAGATTTTGGGCTGTTGATGTCCAGGTAGGCTTGGCGCAACTAATACATGCGCCAAGTTAACATGGCCTCTTTTTTACACTGGCACAACTATTAGTTGCGCCACGGTAAAAGTGGGCGGATTTAAAGCTGGCGCAACTATTAGTTGCGCCAGTTATAAATCTGGGATTTTTACACTAGCATAACTAATACTTGCTCTAGGCAAAAATGAGGCTCCAGAACTTATGACAGTAGGGAACAACAGCCTGAAATGGGTCCCTTTTTTTGGTTTTTATGGAAGCTAGGCTTCTGAGAACTGCCTGACTTTATATGCTCGATTCTCTCCTCATCGAATCCTAAAGGTTTGAGTCCGATATAACTGGCTACCTCGCTCCCCAAGGGTTTTAAGCTTTGGAATGGGAACCCACCCGATATACCTCCGACGCAAGCGCCTTCTCAGATACTAGGTGGGCTGAGACTTTTCTGGATCATCACCACTAGGGGTTGCCGCCATACTAAGACCCGGGTGGTTGTATGTGTGCATAAACCTAACCCTTTTTAAAATCTATCCCGTAAAAACAAGTTAATTAAGCTCCCAATTCTTGGTTCAATTTTAATTTTTTTCAAAGCTTTTTTTTATGAAAGTTTTCTTTAGTTCAAAGACCAGGGGTGATGACCCCGTGCCAACACTACGGGCCGGCGTCCACTGTCCGAACATGTTTGCACAAGTAGGCCCGCCGATCAGCTAAGGCACTTTAAATGACAAAAAATTAAAGAAAATTAAAAGACGATACACAAGTAGGCCCGGCAACCGGCTAAGGCACCTAAAATGATGGAAATGTAAAAAAAATAAGGACGATGCGCAAGTAGGCCTGCCGATCAGCTAAGGCATGTAAATGATGGAAAAGTAGAGGTGAGTAAAATAAAATAAAATAAATAATAAAAAAATAGCAAAATAGTTAGTAAAATAAAAATAAAAAAGCTAAATTTCAAGGAGAAGCTCTACAAACTATCCCCAGCAGAGTCGCCATCTGTGCAACCGTGAGATTTTTGACGATCCCGTCGCGGCGATGCGCTCGCTAACAAAAAATAAAGAGTCGCCACCCGAAGCTTCTGGTTTCCCATGAAACCTATATCATTTTTATGAGAACTGAAGTGCCAAAAATATGACTCTGAATCCTGTCCACACCAAAGGCTCTTAGGTAAGGGCTTCGGTTATCAATCGGGAAGGTGTTAGGCACCCGATCCACCCGCTTAATGTGGTTTCTACTAATTGACAAAACAAAAATAAAGTAAAAGAAAAGAAAATAGATTTCTCTTGCCCAAATGGGCCTTAAATCCTATTTATAACCCTCCGTTCTTACCGAAAATTCGGCGGCGTAACGGCACAAATGGGAGGATGGGAAGAGCTAAAGAAGATATAGGAGAAGAAAGGGGAGAGCCGGAGCCCTTGGGCCCTTATAGTACTGTAGAGGAGCCTTGCGTGGCTTGCTTTGATGAGCTTTTGAAGGCTTTATATGGTATGGAATGGGATTCTAACTCCTAAGGCTTGAAGCTAAGAGGTAGAGTGAGGGGGTCTAGGGGGTAACACACACCTAGGCTAAGGGTTTTGGATGCAAGAGTAAGCTTGAAATGAGGTTGGAAGATTCTAGAATTTATGTGAAAATGGTGCACAAAAGGGAGGAAGAACTTCTCACTTTGAGCTCTTTCTCTCTTAAGCAAATTTCTCAACCTCTAATCCAAGGGGAGGGGGGCTCTATTTATAGAAAATGGGTGGGTTAGGACACCACTTAAGTGCTAATTGAGTTAGCAATTAGGTAATTTCTACTCTAAGGTTTCCTAAGTTTTTTTTTTAGCCTTGAAATATGTGAGAAGGTCCTCCAATGGTGGATGATGGGATGGGGCCTTAAGTCACTTAAGGGGTTATAAATAGGGTGTAAAAGGGTGCAACAGAACTATTAAAACATACCCCAAAGACCTCGGTGGTCAACAAGTTAAACCCCAGACACGAAATTCAGGGCAAAACTAGAGATCACTATTCATAAGCCTGGCACAACTATTAGTTGCGCCAAGCATATGCACAATAAAATAGTGCAGCACAGTAGCCTGAAAGTTGGCTTCCTGAGGTGGGGTCTACTTCAATGTTGGCGCAACTATTAGTTGCACCAGGCTTAATCTGGGGAAAAGTGGCTTGGCGCAACTAATAGTGGCACCAAGCCATTTCTGGGGAGAAATGGCCTGGCGCAACTATTAGTTGCGCCAAATCCCTAGGGGGGCCATTTGAAATATTTATGTAAGTGGACCCTAGCCATTTCTGGGGAGAAATGACCTGGACCCTAGCCTGCTTTTCATAGATTCAATCTTGAGGAAAAATATTTATGTCAGTGGACATCAGTAGGAGAGAAGAACTCCTTTAGTGGATGCCCTTTACTTTTTCTCCAAGGGCTAGTTCTTGAATGTCTCTCAGTTGATATTTGAGGCCATGGTAGATGTGAATGACAAGATAAAGAAGGGACAGATGTTGCCAGGGTTACCCTAAAGCAGACTCATCACTGCTCTGCTAAGGAAGGAGAAATATGTGATACAAAAGGATGAGCCAGTGAAAAAATTGAGCCCAAAGTGTTTGGAAGAAGAGCTTGGTCCACAAGCATGACCCTGATTGGGAAAAGTAAGAAGAAACCAGTTGAGGGTCCTGATAAAGAAGCCCCTCAGGTGACCAGCTCAGCAGCTACACCTGTGATACCCATAGCCCCATCAGTCAGCTCAGCAGCTGCACCTGGAACCTCTACATCATCTAGCTTAGAGCCTCTGCCTACATTTGCTGCTACTAGCTCTGTACCTCCACCTGTGACCTCTGCATCTATACTCCTCCCTTCCACTAATGTGCCCTTGCTTATTGTCAGCTCTGCTGTTGTCAGCATCCCCATTCCATCACCCTCCATACCATCCATTTCAATTCCCATACCTTCCAGTAACTCAGCCATCCCTTCTATCATCACCACAATCACCCCTGAGTCAGCCCCTCCTACCACGACCCCATTGTCACCTTACCTTCACTTTCCATCACAACCACCTACCAAAGAAAGTCAAAGTCAGCCACAACCCCTCCAGCTAGCCCTTCCATTTCACACCTAGAACCCATTATCCCTGAGCCAGCTCCTCCACTCACATCTACATCTCCTAACCTAGTCATTTCCTCCCTAATATCCATACCTTTTGAGACTGACCCCACTACTTCCATCTCCCCTGCACATACCCAAGAGCTGGAACCCTTGACCACTGAAGGGTATTCATCCCTGATAGAGTCCATTGTGGATGACATTGGGCATGAGTATTCCCCTTTACCTGACTCTCCACAGCCTACCCCATTCCAGCATGCTCCCACATCTCCTTTCCAGCCCATTATACCCATTCCACCTGTTTCCCAAGCCCAAACCCTACTAGAGGCCTCTGCCCAGATTCTTTCCCTTCTCACATTCATCCTAGCCCAGCTCCAAACCAACACAGCAAACCAGTATGCTATGACCACCTACCTCCATGCCATTCAATCCACTTTAATCCCAGCTTCTCCAACCTCCCAACCACTTCCACAATACCCACTCCACCTTCATCTCCTCAGTTGTCCCCTATAGTAGTGACTACCACTGCTGAGGTGGCAGACCCAATCCCACTAGCACCTGTAATTCTTACTACCAAGCTGCTATTCAGATTGACTTTGAGGATGCAGAATTTTCATCCATGCTACTACTCAGACTGACCATGTGGAAGAGCATGTACCCATTGACCTTGAGGAGGAGCTAGCACCCACTCCCTTACCATCCCTTTCTATTTCACCATCAGTACCCATGCCATACTATCTTTTTGCTGACCTTACTGAGATGGCCATGGTCCCTGCATTTTTAAACCCTGTGCCCCCATTTGCCACCCTGCACAGAGCAACGGATGAAAATCCCTACATCAGGAGGGATGTCATTAAAGGAATGGTTGTGCTAAACACCAAGGTGAAGCTGCCATTGGTGGTTGAGATTGACCAGCTAAAGCTGGAGCATAGAGTGGAGAAGCTGAAATGGGAGCAATTGTGCAGACAGGCCCTCAGTTTATATGAGGAGGAGAAGCAAAAGGCTGAGATGCTAGCCAAGCTGGCAGACACCCAGCAGTCCACCTTAGTAGGAAAGAAACTACCCTCAGCAGTTGGGGTGTCCATAAAGGAGCCCACCATGCCTCAGGGCAGCACCAAGCCTCAGAAACCATCTGTCAAAAGGACTAAGGAGGGTGCTACCAACACTGAGAAACTGAAGAGGAAGGAGAATTTCAAGAAAGAGTATGACAAAATTGCTGAGTAACAAGGATGGGAGCCACTGACCTTATCAAGCTCTGACTCAGATTCTGACTAGGTGTAGACTGTGTTC
This sequence comes from Chloranthus sessilifolius, assembly GCA_021018995.1. Taxonomy (NCBI): domain Eukaryota; kingdom Viridiplantae; phylum Streptophyta; class Magnoliopsida; order Chloranthales; family Chloranthaceae; genus Chloranthus; species Chloranthus sessilifolius. Next base: position 76,549,977 of record CM037587.1, read on the forward strand.
AGAATTTTGTAGTAGTTAGTTTGTCTGTAGGATTGTGCTGTATATATTCTTTGTCCAATATAGAATGTATTGTTTCCTTGTGCTTTGTAATTACTTGTTTTCAATAAAATTTCTATTTTGTCAGTTCCAACTGTGTTTCTTTCTTTCCTTTGTGTTTAAATTTTTTCTACTCTGTTCTTTATGCTTCATTTGCTACTATCCTTGTGCTTACCCTATTGTTTCCTTTTGTTATACTTCCAAAACAGTGAGGACACTGTTCCTCATAGGTTTAAGGGGATAGCAGGGTAATTTTGAAAATTATTGTATGGGATAATTAAGCCAAGTGCAATGATATGAATGAGATCAAAACAAATTTAGCAGAACTTCAAACTGAGCAATTTTGAAAAAGGAAGATTTAAAAATGTATGGTAAACTGTTTAATCTCTGGATCTTTTTGAAAATTCATCATTTTCATGGAAGACACCATCAAGGAATTTTTGTCATAATCAGTATATAGTGAACCATTGAGGAGAGAAAAAAGTAAGAACATGTCTTGAGAGTCCTAAGGAAGACCATACCCAGTGAGAGTTGGGCCTGTGAAAATTTCTTTTAAAGAGTGTTTTGGCAAAAAATTTCTGCTCTAAGGACTGTTTGAACCTGCTTTCTTTCACTAGAAGTTATACACTCCAAGTTGAGACAAATTGACAAAACTCATGACATCAAAGGCATGATGTAAGGCCATCTTTTGGACAGTTTGAGCTAAAAAATCCATACCCTTTGAACTGCCTTTGTATACACCATTCGAGCCTGAAAATTTTCATTCTTCTTTGACAAAAACCAAAAAAAAAAAATTCCTGAACCTCTTGACCTTTTTCAGTTCACCCTCAATCTGAGAATTCAAGAAGTAAAGGGAGAAGTGAGGTTAAAGGAGCAAGGTTTGATATTTGGTGAAAGAAAAGGGAGAAAATCTAAGAAAATCAGTGTTCAGTTGTGGAGTTGTGGTATTCCAGCCCATATAAAAAAAATGAGAAAAATACAAAATATAAAAAAATAAAAAATAATAAAAAGAAAGAGAAAAACAGAAAAGCAAAACAAAAATGGGAAAGAGAAGTCACTTCATTTGAAAATTTGAAAAAGGTGAGAAGATGGCCACTTCAAATTTGAAAATTCAAAGAAGATGAAGATGTGCTAAAATGAAGAAGGTGTGCATGCCACCTCCTTACCTTACTGATTTCTCAATTTTAAATTCCTCTTTACCCCTTTTTTCCTTATAAATCTCACCCATAAGCCACATTACAACCCAATAAAAAGATCCTGCTGATCTGAAATTGATTGAGTTGTCATGTGGAGATAAAGAGTTGTGTAACCTATGATGAAGAGAGTTAGAAGATTTCAAGAATTAAGAGCATTGCCTATGCTCATGCTTGCAGTCCTATTTGAGGGCTGTAACTGCTCTTGAGCTGTGTGAAATGACACACCTTTGAAATCATTTATGAGAGTATGCATGTGAGATAATTGGGTCTGAGATTGGACTTATTTAGGCATTGTTTAAACTTGATTCTTAAATTAATAGTGAAGTATATACTGTTATGCACATAACATTCCCTTGATGATTTCAGATTAGTTATGATAAGTTTGAAAAAGGATTTAGGAATTAAATGTGTTTACATTTTCCGATTTGAAAGTTCTAAAGTCAAAAGGGTAAGGTATGGAATAAAGATGAATTTGTTGAAACCTAACTTGTAACTGTTTGCATTTGGTTTAATTATATTCATATGGAAGTTTGTGGGTAACTTCACTGAAAACCCTCAGGAGACTTCACTCCTCCACTAGGGATCACCTAGGGGTTTTAAAGGCTTGATGCATATGCTAAATGCATCTGTGCTCCCTACAAAAGTGGCATTCTCTATTTTTAATAATTATTTTTAAATTCTCCTTTGCTCAAGGACTAGAAAAGCTTAGGTTTGGGGGTGTGTAAATCAGTGAAAAATACCATTTTTTACCTCCTAACCAGACCTTTGATGGACCTTTGAGTGCCTAACAATGTGTTTTGAGTGTGTTTTATAGTTAAGCAATAAATTGCAATCATAGTGCAGACATCCATCTAAAAATGCCAAAGAAGAAACTTACTGCCTCAGCATGTGCTCATGCAGCCCAAAAGGCCAGCCAATCATGCAGTTCACAAAGCCTCAGAGGTCTATGGGAATGACATGTGTCCAACTGGGCACACATGGGAGCAAAAGCAACTGCATTAGATGAAGATTGAACCCCTCAAGAGGCTACTGTGTGCTGGAGAGATGAAGGACAGCACCCCAAAAATGTGTGCCATGCATGGAAGCAAAGAGCAGAAGAGCTCGAGAGGTTATTTCATCCATTCGACAGGCCTGGATGTTTGAATATGAAGAGATCGACAGGTTTCCAGAACCTGTCGAGGAGTTGAAACTGAATGAAGCAACCTGTCGAGAGGATCTGGAACTGAATTATAACCCATCAACAGGTTCTGAGGAAGAAAATTGAAGTTGTCGAGACGTTGAAAGAACCTGTCGAAAGGTTTAAGTTGCAGCAGAAGAACCTATCGATTAGTGTGTTGCAACCTGTCAAGAGGTCACCTGGAGATGCAGTGGATCTCGCGAGGTTCCACCTACATGTCGAGAGGTTCTCCTGAACCTATCAAGCAATCAAAGTCAACCTAGCAACGAGTTACCTGAAGCTACATTCATTTTCGCGAGGCTGAGTCAACCTGTCAAGAACAACTTTCAACCTGCCGAACAGCAGAATAGAACCTATCGAAAGCTCAACTGAAGCTGTGTAAGATGTCGAGAAGTTGAATTATAACCTATTAAGAGGATAGCTGGAGGTAGGATAGCAGTTAGGTATTGAGTTATCCTGTCGAGCAGTCAAAAGATCATGTCGATAGCTAAAAGCAACCTGTCAAAAGCTTGATCCAACCTGTCGAATGGAGCACAAATAACTCTCAGAACTTGTCAAGAGGTTCTCTGAACCTCTCGAAGCACGATCTGAGAACTTCTCAGTTCCAGCCACATCAGTAGCTCACTTCAGTACTCTGTGCACATGTGTCCCAAGGTTGTTTGGCCAGTTTGAGGGTATTTTTGAAATGCATATGGGCACGAATGGGAACCCTCTAACCACCTCACATGTACTTGTCCAGTTTGGACCAATTAGTGGAGAGTTTCTAGAAGCAAAATAAGCCATATTAGCAGCTCAAAATAACAGAATTATTTCCTTGAGCTCTAATTGGCTGAAACAGATCTGAGGACAGAGGGAAGACTATAAATGAAAAAGGAAATTGCACAGAAGATCCATCCGGAAATTGAGAGAGCTCAGACCAAATTCGAATTCCCCTCTTTCCTCCAAAATTTCTTCCCTCTTCCTTCTTCCCCATTCTCTCTTTAGTCCAACCATGGTTGGCTAAATACTTTCAGTAGCTAGGATGAGGTTGAGAGCTGTAAATTGAGAGGTTCAAGGCTTTTTATGGGGATTAGATGTTGCACAGATTGCAGATCTGAGAATAATATACTGTAAGTTTGTATTGAATCAGTAATTATTTGTTGTAAAGTTAAATTTGATCTATAGATCTTTTGATTGCCATTTGATTTCCCTAGATTGAATATTCCTGTGGATGCCTGAGCTTGTAGCCTTACATCCACAGCATCTGCAATGATTTAATTATTTTGATTAGCACCCTTGAATTAGATGAAATCCTTAGGATGATTTGTGGCCATTAAAGTGGATAAATCATAGCCTTAAGATCAATCCAATTCTCTGGTCTAAGTTAGATTCTTATACCTTGCATCTGAGCTTGTAGCCAAATGGAGAGTTGTAAATCAATCCCTTACATTACCTTTGAACCAATCAATTTTTAGTAATACAAGCCATCTAGTCTTCAATTTTGGCCGCTCATGTTAATTCAAATTAGGTCTTAATCTGGTAGGTATTCATAACCACACCGTCAAACACATGACCCGAGGTAAGGATAAAGGGTTAATTCGACCCAAAGGGATGGATGTTTCAACGTTGGTAAAGATTTTGAACCTCGCTCAAGTCCGACCGCATGAATGGATTCGACTTTTCTCAAAATGAGACCCATTACTTTGTCTCATTGTTAAGGCATCAAAATAAAATAAGAAAGAGAAAAGAAAGAAAATAAGAAAAAGAGAAAGAAAAATCCAGAAAATACACAAAAATATGTATATATTTCTACTCTTTTCCATTACATATTTACAGCATCGTACTTTCATCTCAAAATTAAGAAAAAGAACAAAAAATTTTAAAAATAAAAATTTAAAAATATATATAAATCCTTGAAAAATAAAAAAATATAGGTAAAAAGTTTGTTTCTCCTTCTGTTATTTAGGATGCATATTTGTTACCTATATAAACAAAAAAATGAACTAACGTTTTTTGAGAATGTGCAGGAACATCAAATGGCCTGAAGCCTCTAAGCCGACAACCTCTCGGCAATGTGCAGAGCAAAGGCAGCATCATACCACTCATGTCGGTCTATTCAAAAAAAAATGGAAAGACAATCATTTGAAAAGAAAAAAAGAAAACTGTGTTTTCGTTGCACTTCTTGCCATGCACAGCTACACACATGCGTACTTCAATGAGATAAAATGTCAATTTTTTTTTGTAAAATAGTTGTGCTAAATTAATGTCCTAAGTCTAAGATTCGCCTTAGACCTTGGGATCCTACTTCAACGTAGGAGCAACGGCATCAATCCCAGTCAGACAGTCAATGTTCAATCGGATTGATTCCACCGCTAAATCTTTCCGTTGATCGCTCCTTTTTTAGTTTCAAGTGAACTTGAGTGTCTTAAACTTTAAGTTCATCACATGATTTTTCGGAGAAGTAGACTCTTGGTCTACACTGTCCGGGCGTGTACCCTACGGGGTTTGAGGTCCATATAACTCCGTTGTCGAAAAGGTCAATTATTGATTAAACACCAACCTATCAGATATGAAATTACGTATCAAACAACTATGTTCAAATATGCATACAAAAGAGCTCATTCTCGGTTGCGGGCTTAAAACTTGCATTTGTACCGTATCCCTGTAAAGTGTACGTCATGCGTGTGGGTATCCATGGATGATCGTTGTTCCTGTAAATGGTCCCCGGATGGATTATGGGTTAGGACTTTCATCGCCTTATTATTTATCGCCCCTGATGGATGCATGTTTATGCATAGTCGTTCGTTTGTAATATCATTGTCGACAGAGACCAGGATTAGATGTCTCCTTCTGTGGAAACCCGATTCTGACCCGATCCTTTCGATATCATATGAACTTAAGTGTCTTAGCTTCAATTTCGCCGTGAACTATTTCGGAGGAGTAGACTTTTGGTCTGTGCTATCTGGGCGTGCGCCCTCCGGGGTTTGAGGTTCGAATAGCTCCAAGAAAAGACAAAACAGAAAAAGTATGGCACACACTCCCAAAAAGTATTGCGACATCAATATTCGCTCCGCTCGGATAGTTGTGTTAAATTATCTTCGAGATTGATGGTTTGCCAAAAAATCTCGAACCCTACCTCGCGTAGGGGCACCCATGACTGATAAAATAGGGCAATCAATGCCTCATGAGATTGAATAAAAATTGTTGAATCTTTGCGTCATTGCTTCATGCTAATCTTTAAATGTGGGTCGAGCACCCTCCCGCTCGCGGGGCAATCTTGTTCGAAATTAATCTCAAACATCTTGCATCTTCAATTTTATCATGTCGGTTATGTCCAATAATGTCACTAAGTGCATGGGGACTGATAGTCTCGTGGAACGGAGGCTTTCCTAATGTTGGGGCTTCTGCTACTCTCCATCTCGAGTGACGGACGTTTTCCCAAGTGTTGGGCTTACAATCACTCTCCATATTTTTTGTTTTTCTTTACTTTTTGATGTTTGAGGTTCTCTTTGAATACAACGGACCTGCTAGCGTTTGCCTTGGGCCTCTTCAGATGTCTCTTTCTTTGGCATACGATTATTAGTAATCGGATACCAAAGAGGGGCATCTGTAGATACCCAAATTTGGCCCAAGGTCCAATCAACCTGCACTTTGAGAAAGGCATACCCCTGAGCTTTCGAAAGCATTTCCCAAACCCCTTAGAAATCATCTCAAAACCTTTAGAACTCTTCCCAAACCCTTAGGAATCAACCCTAACCTTCTTAGACCCATTAGAAACCTTCACCCATTAGAAACCTTCCAAGGCCCGATTCAAACCCTCTGGAGCAGTGGGTGAAAAGAGGAGTGTCAAAGTTTATACAGATAGTTTCCCAACTTGAGGCTTATACCATTAGAAAGTAGAGGTTCCCAGCCTTCTAACGAGCTAAGAATCGCCTAATTCGGAGTTGTACATCCAAAGTTATGGCGAAATAAAGATCGTGAATTTGGACAGGAAATTGTAAAACAAGGTCAGGCCCCTGCGAGATTTCAACTTCCAACAATTTTGGCCTGATTTTTCTTCAAAAAATGGCCGAAATTGACATTGGGGGTTTGACTTGTATATCACCCCAAAGTCTGGGGTTTGTTTCTTTAGGACCCTAGTGCCTCTTTTAGCTACAATTATAACCCTTATGTCATTCAAGTCACCAACCTATCATATACCATTAAACCCAAATCCCTCTTCTTCAAGCTCTAAAAAATCTCAAAAATATTAGATTGCCTATTACCTAATTTCTAACCCAATTAGTGACCTAATCCTTCACTAATCACCCCTTCTTCTATAGATAGAGAGCCACCTCCTCTTATTTAGGGATCTTTTGAAATTTTCAAGAGAAAAAACTCTATTAATGTCCTCTCTCATTTGTCTATATCTAAAATTTTTCTAAAGCTTAAAGCCTTAGCCCTCAAAACCACCATTCCTAACCATCAATCCTTCAAAGCCTTAGAAGTTAGTACCCTTCTCTAACCCAAAGTGCTATCGGAAGCTCACCGATGCCGCTCTCGCACCAAGATCCGACCACAGTGCTACAAAGGCCTGAGAGCTCCAGCTCTCCCCTTTATTCCTCTACCTTCTTTGCTTTCTCTCTATCCTAGAATTGAGCCGTTACCCCGCCAAAATTTTGGAGGGTGCGAAGGACCGAAAAGGATCGAAGTGCCTTCAGACAAGGGGAAGTGTCACTCACTTTTTCTCTTATATATATAGACTCGGCTATAGTAGAGATCGCTTAAGAGCGGATTGATTAGATGTCTAACACCATCCCAATCGATAACCGAAGCCCCTACCTAAGTGCCTTAGGCATAGACCGGTAATCGGAGTCATATTTTTGCATTTCAGTACTCATATATCGATTTTGAGATATCTCGGATCACCAAAAGCTCCGGGTGGCGACTCCATCTCTTTAGAGAGTGCACATCGTCGCGACAGACTCGCAAAGTCCACGGTTACACACCAGTGTAAAGTTTTCATGTGATTAATCTCGTGAGTAGGCTGGTAGCTCGTAGGCAAAATGAGCTATAACTATTAGCTTGGTAGAATGCTCTTGGATTCCCCCTCCTCTCTGCTCCTAACCTCGGTTGGGCGGCTGTTGTCCTGGATCTGAAATTTTTGGGTCATAAAAGGACATAAGCTATGAAGCTTAATAAAGTCATGGATATGATGATTCATGTTGTAGTAATTGCCAGATTTCATTTCTTCTATAATAATTTCAATGAATCAATCCCTTAAGTAGCAATTAATCTCTATTATTCTACTATAGTAGACAATAGTTATGATCAAGGATTGTAATGGTGATCAAAAGTAGCTAAGATTACTGTGAAGGGTTGAAAGGAGCTAATATTATTGTGAAGGGCTACGTTATTGTGAAGGGGCTAAATTATTGTGAAGGTTTGGCGAAGGTTCAATTTTTACCTCGGACAAAACATCAAGGGAACAAAAACAAGTAACAAAACAACTAACAAGCCAACTACATTACTTCTACAACAATCAAATCTAAAAATTTACAATCAACTTTTAACTAAGCAATTATCGGCATTCAACATTTGAGTAATAATTGAGAAGAATTATTAAATAGGATGAGTAAGTTTACTAATTTATCAGATAATAACTAACTTTTAAGAGAAGAAGTTTTATTATTATTAGAATTAAATAAGGTTTTTATTAAAGATTTTTATTATTAATACGGTGTGATACTAATAGCAACTATGGTCCGATATCGATATCAATTCCCAAGCCTACGCTGCAAGGGCCGACACTCTACGTCGTTTAGTTATCAAGACAAAGATCCAAAGACCCTATTACTCTAATTAGACCCAATCCTCTGCTATTATGCAAACTCTTTTAAATATGAGTTGCTCTTGCGAGCCTATTCGTAGAACAATGGTTAGCGTGTGAGGTTCAATAATCAGTATCAAATTTTTACTTTCAATGTCAGTTGTTTAATAATCAATGCTCGGTATTCAATCTTCGATATTCAAATTTCAATATTCAATATTCAAATTTCAATATTCAATACCAACATTTGATATTCAGCATTCTATATTCGGTATTCAATTTCAATATTCAATATTCGATATTCGATATTCAATAGTTCAGTTTTCAATATTCAATAGTTCAATATTCCAAATTCGATAATTCAATTTCAAGTCAAATCATTAAATAGTTCAGTTGGGCAGTCTATACCAATTTTCAACAGTATATTCTAATATCATTTTCATTATTCTAATATCAATTTCAATGTCATTTTCAATATTCTAATATCAATTTAAATATCATTTTCAATATTCTAATATCAATCTCAATCATTTTTAATATTCTAATATCAATTTCAATATCATTTAATCAATTTTAGTTTCATTATCAATCTCAATTTCCTTATCAATATCCTTATCAATTTCAAGTTCATTATCAGTTTCAATTTCAATAACTTATCAGATTCTATTCTTTTATTAGTATCCTTATCAATTTCAGTTTTCTTATCAATTTTCAGGTTCATTATCAGTTTCAATTTCAATAACTTTTATCAATTTCCATTTCAATATCAATACTGGTTTCAGTTTTAATATCAGTATCAATTTCAATATCAATATCAGTTTCAGTTTCAATATCAGTTTCAATTTCAATATCAATATCAGTTTCAATCTCATTATTAGTATCAATTATGATCCTATTTGAATACCTCTCCAGTTAAATTCTGTATAGAAGGGTTGACATACTGCCCATTTCGAGTCAGTTTACACAATACATGTTGGGCTACCATTGAGAGTCAAACAGAGACTCTAGAGTTCATATGCTCCAGATTATTTCAATCTGCAGGATCTTCCCATTAGTTCAAATTCAATTTCCAAGGGATATCTTCACGTTTTCTAACAGTTTATTTTCTGGCAGTCTTTCCCAAATTTTCAAGAGTTTGTTTCTTTTTAATTAATTGGGTGCCATTAGCAGCATCCCATGTTAAAATTTCTCCATGTATGGGTACTGTAGCCATCACCTTGATTTAGTTCACTTCTCTGACCACTCAGAGTTTTATTTTCCAATTTGGCATAATTCCATAAATTCTCAGTTTTTATTGTTTTATGAGTTTTTCTGCTTTTTAACTCAAGGTGTCATCAGTAACATGACTCAAATCTAATCTTGGTCATTTGTCAGGTAACCTAGATTCCTTTCACAGGTTCCAGTATCCAGGGTCAGACTTACTGGGCTTCCTTACAAAGCCTAGATTTTCCATAATTCCCTCATTTCAGGGGTTCAGGGGTTTTCAGGTCAAAGTTTGATTGGGCCAAACAAGTCAATCAACATTTTTATTTAACCAATTTATTTTTAATGATTTACCGATCATACCTTGATCTGGTCTTGATCTCAGATACCATGGATCTCAAGAATCAAGTCAAATTTTGACTTAATCAATGGCTTATGCAGATTTTTAAGCTAAGGTTACGAACCTTTACCAGTAAATCGGCTGCCATTTTCGCTCCTGATTGAATTTTCGGATGATTCCAAAACTAAGTGAAAGAGAAATGTAACTTCATCTACCACAAGTGATGCCACTCAAATCTTCCATCTGATATGATCACAACCACATATTTACTATTCACAAATTTATGAAATCTGTTCATTAGGCCAGATTTCAAGGTTATGATAATCGGGTCGTACTTTTCGCTCCGATATCGAAATCCGGTAATTTATATCTCATTGGAAAGATTTTCAAGGTTATGATATTCTCTAGACATGTATCTAGCCCAAGCTCTCTCAAACTCCCACATAACAACCCCCCCTCCTCATCTTGTGTCACCTTTGGTGGTTTCCTCACCACAAGATGAGGTCTCATCTTGACCTCCCTAGTCCTCTTAGCCCTTGATTTAAGTGAAAAGTCCCATATTTCTAAAATCTTGTAGTGCGTGGGTTAGGCCTCATCTCACACCATCCATTTAGTTTAATGGATCCAATGGTGAGAGATGTGGTCAACCTTATCAATCGTTGATATTTGTTAGGATTTGATAATCATAAATTTTCTTAATTTCTAAAGAAATTAAATCCTTGTGTTTAAAGGTCATTTACTACATGCCCATGCCATTAAGTAAGGCATTAACCCGTGCTTTCATGTGTTAGCCAATGTGGGTCATTGGATTTCGAGGTCCAACTTTACCTTGTTTTCTAGATCATTGCACAAGGCGGAGACTTATGGGCTATGTTTGGCAATACTTTTCTAGAATGCACTTTGCAAGTGCTATAGAGAGGTGAGGTGTGTCACATACTGCTTCTCAAAAAGTCCATCATATGATGAAAATGGTGGTATAAAAAGCAGCATGAGGAAGCTTCTCAACACAACATTTCTAACTACAGGTGGTCAGTTACTTGGTGAAATGTGCTTTTCACCCACCATTTTCTTCTTTGAAAAAGTGCTTTTTTGAGAATGGTTGCCAAATAGGGCAGTCACTATGGTTACTAATGCCCTATGAGACAAATAAATCAGTTTGAGAAAAATTTGGCAAAAATCAGCAAATTCCTGGAAAGGGACAAAAATCGAGAAATATTTATTTACAAAGTTTTATTTTTTAACATAGCAATTTAATTTAAGTTTTCGGTCCTCCATAAAAGATCCCAATGTTGGATGGAGGAGAATTGTTAAATATTGCATAATGTTGCAAAGTGTAGTGTACACCGAGTGATAATGCCCAGAATTATTACCCAAAACAGCATCTTTTCATGTGCAAAGTTACAAAATAGTGATAAAAAAAAGGACGGTGGATTCTTGCTACCCATTTAGTGATTATAACGGGATATTTTGCAATTGTACACACTTCCATTAAACTCAATTGTCTCATTGTTGAGTGGAATTCATCTGGATATGCTCATCAAAGATTTGTTTTGTTTTGTTTTGATTTGAGCAATGCATTATAAGAATAATGGTCATTTTTGTTTAATCTAGTTTATTATTATTGATTTTTATTTTTGAAAACTGTAATGCGTTTTAATTAGGTAACAATCAGAAATACTATTGCTGATCATTCCTGCCATTAAACATACCGTAAGTAAAAGTTCCAACCCTTTTAGGAAGATCTGCCTTAATCACAATGATTAAGCTCTTTAGATAAACTGGAGGTTAGAGAGAGGAGTTGTCTACAATTTGTAGCATTGATGGCCCAAAGATAATCGTTGGGCTATCAATGGATCGGGTCAGGTCAAAATTGTGGATGCCCAATAAAAAAATCGCAAATGCCTCACCCGACCTGACCCTACACCTGACCAACCCCGGTAAAAAAAAACCCTATTTTTATGCTTTTTACATATAAAGGTGTCAACGGTGGGTCAACCCAATATTCGACCCACCCCACCATAATTTTTAACGAGTCGATACGATTGGGTCGACTAAGAGGTTGGGTCAAGCAAAAATCAGGTCGACCCATCAGGTTTTCGGGTTAGGTATATACCCTTGACCTGTCAAGTCAAATCGCATGCATCTGTCATTTTTTTATTGGGCAGCCAATATTACGGCCTGATATTTTGTACTGGGCTACCCTCCAACTGCAACCACTAGAGAACCCATAAGTTGAGTGTTAAAAGGGACAAGAGCCTACCCTTTGATTGATTATGAGAAAGGGTTAACATAAAATAGTCTCGTAACAACAAGATAAACTTATTTCGAATTGGATTAACATTGACTTTACTCCAAGCATTCTTCTCATGATGTGTGGATATCAATTCAAAAGCATTATACTTAACACTCCCAGGCCATATTTTTGCAATTAGTTGAAGATTAAGCTTCAAGTCGAGTAGATATCATAATCACTAAATGGATTAAAACATTTCAACCACACTACTAAAACTAGAAATTACTTGTTCACGGTGTCACAAACTTTGCATAAAATTATACCTTCCGCCGGGGCATTCCCTGGGTTCAACCGTGGGAGTGTGAATGGTTGAAATGAATAAATTTGTCTCTCCCGAAACCTCATAGAATATGTGATCATCAACTACAACAAAATTGTCGTTAGCACAGAAATTAAAACGCTGAGTAAAAATTGCTTGTACCTCTGTCAGGGAGAGGCCGTGTAAACTGCAAAAAAATGTCTAATTATTTTCAATGAATCTTATGAAGTATGTTACTCAACTAAAATTTTATATTACTTATTACTTACTTTCTCTCCCGTGTTTCGATGAGGACAACATTAGTTCTATATCTCTCTATATAATGATTAAAGGCCGGATTATGTACGTCGATGTGCATCTCGAAATCTAATGATGAATTATCTTTAAAATAAAAATAAAACAAAAGGTTATCGTAATAAAATAAAAGGTATTATATTCAAAGAATTACGTCTTATTATATATATAGATATATAGATATAGATAGATGTTACCAGCTTCTCGTGTAAATCTTATTCGTCGTGCAACTCTACAGCGGCATCGTAAATTCCAATTAAGGTCCCTTTTAAGGTCTGCCATTTTTCTTACTCGGAAAAAAGAGAAGAAATAAGAACATTACCAAAATAGATAAAAAAGTTAATAAATTTTTAATCAGAAAGGGCATATGATTATAAATAATATAACCTTATATATATATATATATATATATATATATATATATATATATATATATAAAAGGAATGCTAAAGAGTGATAAAAATAACGCAATTTAAAGGGTAAAGGAGAAGCCATGGTTGATGACAGTGAAGACGAAGTAGGGAATAGAAGAAAATACTAAATTGTTGAGCATGTATCAGGATATGTAATAAAAGAAATTACTAACTAGCATTCAATACAATTGATTTGTATGAAGGTCTAGGATCTTGAAAGGCTAGGACATCAGCATTATTAATGTTTTAAACATTAGACTTAGAAAATGAAGCTAACATTACTAAAAGCAAGAATTTAAACTAAATTCCTAAGAATGCATAAAAACCTACTAAGTGTAAATAATAAAAAAGTATTAAGGCTTATCTATCTGCACTTGGAAAATATTAGAGTCCCGAGCACTTCGCTTCAAATAAAAGACTCATTAAATAGAGGTGAAAGTAGAGTAGGAAAAATTGAAGGTTATAGAATAGGTGCAGTACAAAAGTAAAATTGTGAACTTAGCTTTTCGGAATCCGTGTTGGGGAAATCAAACACATTAAAATTAAAATGGTGTGAACTTAGCTTTTCCGAATCCCTTACCAAAACCACCCCACTTGTTTAACCGAACCCGCCTTTCACAAAACCACATATAAAGTAGAATGGTTTTCTGGTAGCTGCGGGAGACCAGAGGCGGCCGCCTCGGGCCCCCAAATCCTGAAAGCCATACTATCTAGTTGTTTAATATAATTTTTAATGTACAAAAATATTCAATCATCATAATTGTTTAGTTGGTTAAATGACTTTTGTTGTTTTACTTTTTACCAACAAGTTGTGGGTTCAACTCTTCCTAGGTCTTATTTGCATTTTTTTTTTAATGGGTCTCGGCCGAATCGGTGCTGGCCTTTGGTCGGGTCACTGGCTTCACTGGGCCAGGTCGGCCATCTGTATTGACCCAGTCTCTGGCCTAATTTTGATTGGACCAGATTTGTTTGAACAAATCCTTTATATATAGGGCACCTCTAAACGCACCCATGTGTTCTTCAAAAGCGCCAACGTCCTAAACCCCCTTTTAAACCATTGATTCCTTCAAATGAGATGATGGAGATCGCTTTTCATACCGATCTTTCATAAAACAGAGCTTCAAATCATGGCCCACCTATCAGACAGTCAATTTTTTATTCCATGTGTCACAAGTCCTCAAAAAATGCCCCTACGTCATATGCTCAAATGTGATTTTATGACCATTTTCTTGGGATCTATGACATGTTGAATCACAAACCGACAGTTTGATAGGCGCAGTGTGATCTCGAGATCCATTGAGTGAAAGATATGGGTGAAAAGTGATATGTATCATATTATTCGAAGGATTCAATGGTTTTCAAGGGGTCTGAGATGGGGGCAAGTTTAGAGGTACCCTTTTATATATATATATATATATATATATATATATATCTTATTAAATGACTAACTTAAAATAGAGATTTTAGGGTCGATATAGTTCCCATTTTTGCAAATAACCTGTCAATTTTGATCTACTCGATGAGACTTATCCAATGAACCTATTTTTGAAACTTTCTGAGACTGTTAAAGTACTAAAAAATGACTGAAAGATTCAATGGCGGTGAAAGAGTAAAAAATGTTAAAATGGTATTGGTTGGGTTACTCGATCTGTCGGGTACATTTTACTATTTAGCTTTTCTCTTTTTGTGTTGCATTTTTTTTTAATATATACTTTCGTTAATTTGTTAGTTGCATTTTTTAATTTTAAACAATAAAATGGAATACAGAGATATTTGTAATCTAAAAATAATGAGTATCATTTTATTTGTCAAAAAAGAAAAAAAAATTGTGGCATTTTTTTTAAAAGGTTAATAAGAAAGAGGGGCCCCATTTTACGAAATTGCCTTGGGCCCCCAAAATCTCAGGACCGGCCCTACCAGTGAGTATCGGCAAAGTTCGATGAAGCAATGAAAATGACAAATTTGCCCTTTTGATCTCATCGGAATTTACACTTTTGGGTCATCGTCTTGCCCTTCGGATCTCATCGGAATTTAAACTTCTCCATTAATTAAAAAGCGTATGGTGAGATCCTTTAACTCTTATTGCCTTAATCCCTAAAGTTAAAATTGCTACTTCGTTTGATAAATTTAAGCCAATTTCTTTATGAAATTTTTTGTATACAGTTACTGCTAAAAATCCTCTATGATAGATTGGCAAAGGTCCTACTGATTTATTAGCCCCAACCAATCGGCATTTGTCAAATGTCGCATAATCTATGAAAATATCCTATTGGCCCACGAAGTAATCCGCAAGTTTCATTTGCCCAATGGCCATAAAGGATTTTGTGCCAAAATCAACATTCAGAAAGCTTATGACAAGGTGAAATGGGACTTCATCCTTTGTAACAACAGCCCCTCAAATTTTGGGTCAGTCAATCAATTGATTGAGGCCTGATTAGACCTGACTGTGTCAGGTGACTGCCTGAGGTCAGGTCCATCCAAAAATGTTAAGTACTCACCTATAGATTGATGGGATAGTACCATTCCTAAGAGCACCCCTTATTAAATTGGGTGTATTAGTAATTAAGTAAAATACACATCTCACATCGCATGAGAAGCTCGAAATTGCTACTGATTGACCATGACCCGAGAATTGGCCCGAATTAGGACTGAATCTTAGTGACAATGTGCATCATCAATGGTTTAGATTTTGATGATCATCCCAATGATAATGGATATTTTAAGGCAAACATAGACCCCTAAATTCAAGAAGACTAGATGCACTAACATTTTAAACATCACGTGCGTGCCTCATATAGAATAGTGGCAATTCTTGTAAATACTTATAAAGTCCAAGGGCTATTCTAATTAATTTTCCTAATTTCTTTAATTAAAAATAAGAATTTTACAAAGTTCTAGCACATCCTAGCCACCCATCTAGTTGACCTAAATTGACCCCATCTTAGACCATTGAAAAACTTTAGGAAAATCTAAGGTGAAAGATGGGCTTTCACACATGCCCCACAAGATGGGTTGGAAAGTTATAAGTTCACATAAGTTGAGGGCTTTGAGATAGAGAAAAGGCAAGATGAGACAAATTGGGTGGTGAAAAATGGAACCCAAGTGGGCCCCATTTATTATATGCGCATGTGATTTGGAGGAGAGAGAGATGGTTGGAAGAAAAAAGGGGACACTTGGCAAGATTCTAGAAAGCCTCGTCTCCCCACTCCTTGAAAAAATTGAATTCCATAGACTCCCTCCTCATTCCATCTTCTCCTTCCTCCATAGTCTTCATTAGAGCTCCTACTTCTCTTGAATTTGCCCTCCCAATCATGGATCAAAATGCCGGAAAATCGGTACGTATCGTCCGAGCCCAAAACCGGTACGTATCGAACGATACGTTCCGGAACAGTAAAATATCGGATGATACATTGAATGTATCGTCCGGTATCAGCCATACAAAAGGGCGATACGGTACATTTAATGTACCGTATCGTCCACCTCCGATACCGATACGTATCGGTATCGGACGAAATTTTGATCCATGCTCCCAATCCAACCATTAAACTTGAGATCTAAAACCACTAAAAGAATCCTCATCACCTCTATAACCACATATGTTAGATTGAACCTCATCCCAACCCTTTCCACCACAGAAATTTGATCAAACCAGCAAGAGACAGCTTAGAGATCAATGTAAAGCATTAGTTTAATTATTTTTGCAAATCCTAGTGAATTTTTGGCAAATAACTCTTTTCTTTGATTTCTTTTCAAGATTCTTTTAAAATAATATGAGTAAATCTTTTGCATGAATTAGATATTATTTAAAATATGTAAATCATAGTGCTTTTGATGTTCTTTTTATGATTGATTTGAATAGTGATAGATATCACATGATGATATATATATATATATATATATATATATATATATATATATATATATATATATATATCTTGGTTTACTAACCCTATTAAGTTGATTTATTTGATCTTAATAGTTAGAATGTTTTGGTAAATAATAATAATATATCGTACTTGTGCATTTCATATAAATCAAGTATTTAATGTTTTGATGATCAAAAAAATGAATGGTGTGTGATTTATAAGCAATTTTTTATGAATATAGTAATTATTTTAAATATACAAAAAATGGGATTTTGATTGATCTAATGGTCACGATTTGACCACTGTCTGGGCTTAGAAAAAGTCTAAAAATTCATGGGCATGCATACATGAGTATAGATCAACTTTGTAAAATGAGTCATTGATTCACTATGGTTTGATCGCTACAAATTCCGAGGTGGAACCGTAGAGATTTGCCGGTACGAGAAATCTGGCTGAGATTGAGCCTGTGAATCTCTTGATATAAATTATCCTTAAAAATCTGAAAAAAAAAATGAGGATGGGTATTTATCAGTGTATCAACACTGTATAAATTTTCAGATCTTGATTCAATTTCATTTGACCGATAGAAAATCCGGAATTCAAGGATGCATAAATATGTTCTATGTGGCACATCTAGTAACTACTATCGGACAGTCGATCAAATGGCTATGTTTCTATCGTGAACCAAATATTTTTAGTGTGTATATATATATATATATATATATATATATAAACATCGTAGAGGACTTCGATAGCTTCCAACAAGCTCTCATCCCTCCGATTTTGATTTCGGTAATAAAAGTTGTGGCTAGATTATTAGAAGCCTTAAAATCTGCTATGATGACCAATTGGAATAATAACACGTTCTGTAAATTAATGACCCTGATCAATCATGATCTAAATTTTTAGTTCCATTACTTGTGAAAGATGAGGCTATCCACTGAGTTTTGGAATCACTCCGAAATTCAATCAGGATTGAAAATGGCAACCCGCTTACCGGCAAAGGTCGGATACCCTTACCTGAAATTTATAAAATGAACGGATTAAGCCAAAATATTGGCTTCCTCCTTAAATCCCGTGATATTGTGGCTATTAAATATCACAAATAAGGTTTTAATGGTCACTGATGACCTGTAATCAAAATAGTTGACCAAGTCAAAGATTGACTCTTAGAAGGCCCAAAGGTCGACATGGCCAAAAAATGACCTAATTTAGAACTATAATCTCCTGGGGCAAAGTGACCGCAAATATTACATAAAAATTTGAAAAAAATGAAATTATAAATATATTATCCTCATCTAGAAGATCATCCTCTGACTCGATCGATTTTAACGGTTAGAAAATCCTGAAAACGAGGGTACAAAACTATGTCAAGTGGCACACACTATGACTATTGTTGGACATCCAATCAGATGACCCCGATTCCATCGTGATCCCGACATTTCTAATATTATAAATATATAAAGTTATCATAGATAACTTGAAGAGCTTTCCAACAAGCTCTAATTCGCCTCATTTCGATATCGGAAATGAAAGTTACGACCGGATTACCTGAGACCTGAAAATCTGGCATGATATACGAATTGATTAAAAACCTGTTCTGTAAATCAATGGCTATGATCACGTCTGATCATATTTTTTAGTGTCGTTACTTGTGAAAGATGAGACTCTTAGTCCTCTTTCACTGAGTTTTTGAATTACCGTAAAACTCGATCGGAGTTGAAAATGGTGACCCGATTACCGACCAAGGGTTCGAAACTCTTGGTGAAATAACTAGTATTGAAGGGGTAGGGTCAAAATCTTGACTTTCCCTCGAGTCCCGTGGCACAGAGATCACTGATGGTCATTGTTGTGGTCTCAGTAAACACTGATGACGCTTGGTTAATATACCAGATAGTTGACCACAAGTTTGACCAATCGAGATGGGGCCCTTAGAGGCCCAAAAACCCAGCCTCTTCAAATTAGACCAATTAAGGTCTAGAAACCCGATACGGCCCGAACTCGATGTCAATAATAAGTCGAGGGATGAGCGTTTTGCAACAGTGCTCGGTAGGGGGTAACCACTGAGCTCAAAAGCTTAAGCTTAATCATAACATGGTCGGGTCTTAGAGATTTCAACTTATCATACATAGTCATAGCATATTTTTATCGTTTCATAAATGTGATTTACATATTTCTTAAATAAAATCTATGGCTGAGCTTTAGAAGCTGCCTACGTACCCTAATTGGGATCAAGTCGACCGTAGTTCTAAAACTTACATATTCATAACATAATAGATGCATAAATGGAGCCTACAATGCAATAAGGGTCACAAGCATCACTCAACCCAATAGCGACATCTTTTCACATGAAAGCAATTGTTTACAATCCATTCCGCATAGAAGAAACTTTCGAATCGGATGACTCAATCAAGTCTTGTGAAATCCCGTGATGGTAACTACACCATGAGTAGAACGTGACATAACTTAATCTTCTTATTGAATTCTTAATATATCTCATAACGTGTTAGGATTTATCCTTTCTATAGCTAGTCTCATATCATATCTTAGCTTATCTTGCCTACGGCTTAATTCCCATGGCTTAACTTATCTTATCTCGCCTACAGCCTAAGTCCTACGACTTATCTTGATTTATCTTATATACGGCTTAGGTCCCGCGATTATACTTTTAGGTTCACAACTTAGGTCCCGTTCACCTTCTTATTCTTATAGGCTTAGGTCCTGCGATTATACTTTTAAGTTCACAACTTAGGTTCTATTCACCTTATTATTATTATAGGCTCGCAGCTTCGGTCTCGTTCACATTTTCTTAACTTGACTTAACTTATCACCCTTATTCTTAACAAGGAACATATTCATCATATCATTATCGATGAGAATACCTACTGTTGATAGTTGGCAAACTCACATCACCAAATGTGAACATCCTACTATATCACCGAAGGCAACAAACCCTCTATTTCGAAGAATATTTTTTTATAATAACTAAATGTTTCCTGGCAGATTCTTATTTTATTTTTATTTTTTTCAAAGGTGAGAGGGAGAAGAGCACCACCTTTGGTGCTCTCCTTAGCACCCCATAATTGCTCAATAGATCTGCTAAGCACATATATGTGGAATAAAGGCCTCAGACTTTAATTGAATTGTTTTTAGCACATATCTATGGAGTAAAGGTCTCGAACTTTAATTGAATTATTTAAAAACGGCAAGTCTTATAAATAACTAAAAGGGCCATGGGGCGCCTATGCAACTAAATAGATGGTCATGAGCTTATAAAAATATATAATAGGCCATTTGGGTGCTGATAAAAAAAGCTATGGTTCATGTACATTTGAATTAAAGGGCCTCCAGCCCATGCATGCAAAACAAGTCTCATGCCCATGTAGCGAATAAAATTCTCCCTTCATTTTACAAAGAAACTAGTCGTAGCTATGTAAATCAAAATACATGTGAAAGGCAGGCGCACCAAGAGCATTTATGTATTCGTAATGATTTTAGATGTCCTTTATTATACGCAAAATTTGTTGCTTGTGAGAGATATAAGAAGGTAGTGTTCTTAAAATAATATATTCCATGTTGCTTGCATGATATATTTTTATATGAGCATTGGCCACGGCTCCTAAAATTTCAACTTAATCAACCTGTACATGAATCCTATCATGAAAACTTAATCTTACCAAGTTAATTTTATCAACCCAATGGATATTAAATATAAAATATTAAAGATCAGATTTTGTCTTGCACAAAGATATTATATAAAATAGATTGAGTACCAATTTAATTCGATGCATAGCAAATATAATTCAATAACCGTCTAGGATCTGACTTGATTTTGCTTCTATTTCAAAGTTTAGTATATATATCTAAACTATGACATCTTAATTTCGAGTGGGGTCTAACAACGGTGAGAATACCGACCCATAATAATAGCATTTTAAGCATCGTATCAGCCATATGAGATTCAAATAATCTCTAATTTTCATTATCGATGTGTTAAAAGCAGTCTAGAAGAGAACATTTAGTTTCCTATATATTTTTTTTAAGAAACAACAATAATATGAAAACTTAATTATTTTGCTAACAGAATTTCCCCTACCTGTGGTTCTAGCGTCACAAGCAGGTGTGCCGGGTTGCGAAGAAGGAGACGGGAATGTGAATCAACTTCGTTAGTGGCTCCCGTCTCGTTACTTTGATGCCACACTCAAGGAGGGAAAGGTCGATAAAGAGGGGCAGTAGCAGTTGTTGTAAAGAGAACCAGGAGACGAGAGTGTCGTTGTGCCAAAGAGAGAAAAACGAATCTTGCGTCATTAGGGTTTCGTGAGTTTCCAAATCAATGGGCTTTTGTTTTAAAGAGGAAGAAAGAGAGACATGCAGGTAAGGGTGACTGGTTTGGTGATTGCAGCAAGAAGATGGACGGTGGTCCATTTCGGTGGTCGTTGAAGGAAGAAGTGAGGACGATTGGTGGATCTTGAGAGAAGGAAGAGAGGATTCTCTTTCTCTTGCTCTCGGTTACAAATAAAGGAAATGTCAAGAGGGAGTCCGATTGGGTAAGAGTCCATTGGGACCCTCTTACTTACCATGGAGATGGGGTTGCCTATGAGGCGTTGCGAATGCCTTGGATAGAATTGGGGACTCTCACTCCTTAATTTGAGGCTATAATATGTAGGGCCATATATATTCTATATATACATATAGAGCTAGAGAGAGGGGTTGGGTTAGGTCGTGTGTTGTATGTCAACACCAAGCACCATTGTTCTCGCATTTAATGTCGTTCACCGATAAATATATAGTACTAATTAAAAATATTTTATTCATTTGATGTGAACTAATTCAAAAAGAGGTTCGGGCTTGGGTCCACTAACATCGTAGTTAGATCGGGAGCAAAAGAATGGGATCCAGAGCTCGAGTGGATTTTGTGCTCGGGATTTGGGTCGTGTGATTTGGTGTGCCTGTGTGGATGCACCCAACTACAATAGGTGGGGTAGGAGGCCATGTCACAGACGTCAAAGGTTTGACCAAAGTCAAACTAGTCAAAACAGTCGTATTATCATCAAAGGTCAACGATTCAATGTTAGTAAAAGTTAGGGTCGTTACAAGGTCCATGTCATATATGTGTTATCGATGGATCCCTTGTTCCCGCTATGGGCTAAGAAGCACAGATATAGATGCGGGACATGGCTACGATATGAAAGGGGTACGACGATACAAAAATTTTCAAAAAATCAGGATACCATACATAGGGGATACGTATATATGAGAATTATGTTTACATATTTTTAGGTATATTTTAGGTTAGTAAACGTAAGAAGAAGAAAACGAAAAAGAAACAAAAGAAATTAGAGACTACTTTCGAATGGGTAGGTTACACGTTGGTAGGCGCCCAGGTAGGTTCCTTCGATTTCTTTTTCTTCTTCTTTTCAGAAAAACCTTAAATCCCAAACTCGCAATTTGTACTTATTCCTCTTTTTATTTATTTATTTCGGAATCGCCTAAGATATGCATGCAGCCTATCTAGATATGGGGAAAAACATAGGAATACTTGGATTCAAATTCAATTTTCCATAGTTTTCCACTGTTTGGAAGCGACTTAAGGGTCGGAATACAAAATAGAATTTTTTCGCTCATTTCCGAGTGAAGAGTTCGAGGGTACCCCTCGGCGTTTCAATTTGTCGAGACCCCGGAAAGATAAGAGTAGAGAAGAAAAAACTAAGGGTACAGCTCTTCTCACCTGTTTATTAGTAATACTACACAATTTTTTCACGGACGAAAATCATTGAGGGATTTGAATCAAATGGAGACTTTTTTTGTTCCAGTCTTCCTTATGATAGATCTTAAGATCATGGTGCCCCTATCAGACGGTAAGATGTTGATTCTATATGGCACACATCCCCAAAAATGACCTAGATCAAGGGAAAAGGAGTTGACCTTTGCTTTTAGGGACGTCCACCATTGGAATCAACATCTGCCCGTCTGATATGCACAACATGGTCTTAAGATTTATCGTGAGAAAGATTGGGGCAAAAAATGATATCTATCGTCTGATTTAAACTAGTCAACAATTTAATCACGTGAAATCCGAGTTCAGAAGGAAGAATCTTAGGTTGTAAATGAAGATACTTTTTTATATATCTTTTTATATATTTGACATTATCACATCTCACTCCTCTCGGCAAGAGGGATACCTATATTTACAACTCAAGATTCTTTCTTTGAAACCTAGGTTTTATGTGTCTAAACTATTGACTTCTTTAAATTAGACAATAGACTTTTTCGCCCAATCTTCGACACACTAGATCTCTAGATGGGGGGCTTACCATCATACAGTCAAATTTTGATCCAAACACACAATATTCTGTTAATCCTGCATTTTCTCGGATATGTATCGAAACACTGGATTTTCCTACAATTTCTTGCATATGTATCCAAACACGGGATTGATTAATCCTGCATTTTCTCGGCTAGCAATGTGGGTTATTGAAACAACAAAAAACAAAGGGAAACAAAGGAATCCCATGGTTTTCTATAACTTACGTATCCATGAGAAACTGTAGGAATATTATTTTACTTTCCCACGTTTCCCATGTTTTTATCCAAAGACGACCTTATTGAAGACTACACCCGCTACACCATGTTATTCTCAACGAAGTCGAAAAATGAAGTTGCCACTTTATTTCCTACCTTTCATAAGTTGGTTCACACTCAATTTCATGTGAGTAAAAGTTCTACGATCGGATAATAGTTGTGAATACTCTTCCCAACAACTCCAATCGTACCTTTGCACTCATGGGATTGAGTGACAAAAACAAAATAAAAATGATAAAATGGGGTGTCTAAAAAAAAATCGTCATCTTTCAAAGGTGGCACGTTCTCTTTTGATTGGAATGAATGTTCCTAGGTTTCTATGGGGAGATATTGTCCTTGTTGGTGCTTACTTGGTAAGTCATATACCTACACTCCCACCTTAGGGGGAAGTCTCATTTCCAATTATTTTGTCCTACTACACATCTCTTTCTTATGTCACCTCCTGTGTTTGGGTGCTTGTGTTTTATTCACATCCCTACCATTTGTCGTGACCAATGGGAACCCGGAACTAAGAGGAGTTTGTCCATTGGATACCCTGCCACTCACGACACAAGTATTTCGATCCAGTGACTCGGCGTGTGACTCTCTCCATGAATGTAAATCTCTTTGACGATACCCCCTTCACCAGACTTCATGGGGACAGGTCCCAATGCCCTTGCTAGGGGGAGCTAGTAGTAAGGGAAGACAGCCTTGATGTGCTTCTCATCCTAGGTGAACTAGGAAAACATGCTAAAGAGAAAGAGGGGGATGTTGTACGACAACCACAATTTAATCGATATGGTAAAGAACAAGTTTATGTGAACAAAGGATGTAAGAAGACCCAAATTGAAGAAGAGCCTCCCTCTCATACCTCAGATGAGTATCAAGAAGTGCCTCAAGCCATCGATCATGATCCTACTCCACAAACAAATTCTCTGAGCAAACTTGATCTTCCCATTGCCCAACACGAAAGTATCAGACATCCGGTTCAAAAGTTTGTTTCCTATAAATGTTTGACGACTCTCTATTATTCATTTATCTCATCCTTGATGTTATTACTATTCCTACCAATGTTTCGAGTGCTTTGTCTTAGCCACAGTGGAAAGAGACTATGATTAAGGAGATTAATGCCTTGGAGCATAACCAGACATGGGAAGTTGTTGACTTGCCTGAAGGGAAGGAAATTGTTGGCTGCTGCAATGGGGGTAAACTATAAAGTACGGACCAGATGGCATTACAGAAAGATATAAGACAAGATTGGTTGCAAATGGGTTGACCAAACTCAAGAGGTGGATTAACAGGAGACATTTGCCCTCGTGGCAAAGTCTAATATGATTCATGTTCTCCAATCCTTGGTTGCTTATAAAGGATGATCTTTGTATTAGTTGGATGTGAAGAATGCTTTCAAAGAAGGAAAGTGCATTGTCGCATTGAAAGTATAAACTTGGTCTCTCACATGAGTTGGGAATGTTAGGGTGCAAGCTTGCAGTAAACCGTATTGAGCAAAATCATAAACTAAATGGAGAAGAGGGTAAACTTCTCAAAGACCCCAGAGCTTAACAAAGATTAGCTGGAAAACTATTCCATCTCACCATGACAAGTCAAGATATAGTTGACGTGAGTTTAGTGAGCCAGTAGACACACTCACCAAGGAATACCCATCTTGATGCAGTATACAAGATCCTCACGTATTTGATAGGGAATCATGGGAGAGAACTCTAGTACAACAACCAAGGTTATTTGGATATTAAGATCTTCACAAATGCAGATTGGAGTGGATATGTAGATGATAGGAGACGTACCACCATACCCGTAGCTCTCCAGAATGCCCTCTTAAATGCAAAGAACGCAATAATCGTAGGAGGGTATGAAATCCCATAAGTCTTAGGGATACCCACCACCATAGTCACAATGTCGGGAGTCGGCAATAAATCGACAAACGTTTAATCGGTAACAATCGGTCAAAGTTGGAAAATTTTGGGGGAAATAAAAAATATTAAAATATCATAATATTTTTTGAGTTAAAAATAATAGTTTTAGTGATGAAAATAGTAAACAAAAGGAAAAACCTAAAGATTTATTATGAGCAAACTGAACATAATAGTACAAAACCTAAATGTTTTTCTCTCTTCGTATAAGTTGAAAAAAGAAAGAACAAAAAAATGAGACCACATCACAAACATCGCCGATTAATCGTCTGAGTCAAAACTTGGCCGATTAATCGGCGATAAAATCGGGAGGACTGCAAGTCGCAGAATTTTTTTGATTCTTTGCAAAAGTAGGAGACTTCTACAACTATGCCCACCACAGTCCAAATGTCCTTAGGACCATACTCCATATTTCCTCGCAAATCAAAAGTGTATAGACAAGGGATCTGCAAACTCAGGCTCATAGACGCATATAAAACACCTATTAAGCAAACTCCTCCCCCCGTCTAAACAACTGATCAAAAGTAAGGATTCTACTCATGCCAAGTCCATCCAATAAAACGAACTCTAGGAGGAGCACACCCATTCCAAACCGAGACCCAGTGGTGAATCACCAAGGGCTGACAGACTATATGCTTCAGAACATCTCTTTACTCTCTGGGGACCAAATCCTTAAATCTTTGCTTTTTTTATTAAATTTGCATTTTCCAATGAACCAAAAATCTCAATTTACATGATGGTCTCATCATCTTGAAGATTCCTACATATCCAAATATTCAGAATCTCATAACCCAAACGGCAGTACGAAATAGTAATCAAACTATCTAAAAATTTGCAATACTATACATTGGATCAAACATGTCCCTCATAGCCTCATTACCCAAGCAAATGATCTACCAAAACCAAGTGGTTAATAGCACCATGTGGCAAATTAATAACAGTAAATAATAAAATGAAACCAAAGTTTTTAAAACCAGACGAGCCCACAATCCTGGTCCAACATAAATCAAATTCAGGGTACAGAACAATCCTGGATTGTTGAACCATACGGTTTATCCATTGAAGCATTTGTAATGGAGGGTCTTAGTGAATCCAGATCGTTCTATGCAATCTATAATTAAGAGATAAACATTGAAGCCAAAATTATTTTCTAGCGAGCTTCATGTAAGAATATATTAAATAATAAAATTTAGGGGAAGCTGAAGGGGATGCCGATGGGGACATCCAAGCTGCATCTCCCTCAGGCGAATTCCAAATCACTCAAGCGATCCGAGAATACTTTGATGGAGCATCAATGTCGCCCGAGCAACCGGTAAGAGTTATTGAGAGGAGTTATGGGACAAACTCTTCACCCAAGCGAGTTTCATGGCGTGATTATGTTGGAGTTGCGTTTTTTTTTTATTTCCCGAATTTTCTAGGATTTCTGATCTTAGAATAGAAGTCTTTCTATTTTCTTTAGTTAAGGTTTCTTAGCTTATATAAAGGCATTGCAAACATAATTATGGGAGTGGATTGATTAATGAATTGAGAACTTTGCTTTGTGCAAGCCCTAGAGAACTTATGAAGAGTTTTCACCCGAAAGAGAGATTCCTTCAACTCGGGGAGCAAATCTTCGTTTTATCGTGCGGGTTATTGTGAAGCCGACGTACTTCCTTGGTGTGAAGCCCTGCAACTCTTATCTTTCTTATTCTATTTTCTTAATTATTGTCAGGCAAATTGTTCCTATAATTTTTTTTAATCCACAAATTCAAAATCCCAAGTTGGTTGGTTGTTGGAATCTTTGCTCATATCTTCTTATTTGATACATCCTATGATTTTCCCTCGGTTGCAAGCCCTTAATTCTTCAAACCCTAGAGGAGTCGAGAGACAATCCTGAAATTGTCGATTGAGGCCCTAAACTAGATAGAAACTCGATTTCCCTCATCGGAGCCGTTTTTCTAGATCGGGAAACTTCAAGTGCAAACGAACGCTAGAATTGAATTAATCTAATTGCTTTAATTAAATCTATTTGACAATTTTATGTGGTTCGATAATTTCGAAAATTTTCGCTATTCAATTTAATCCCAAATTCGAATAATTAGCGTTTGTCCTACATCATATTGGTATCAGAGTACAATCGTGTTTAGGGTGTTGCATTAGGATTTTATTTTAATTTTTCTTGCATTATAGATTGACTTTTCATATTGAGTGCCCAGTTTGTGTCGATCGCCAATGGCTTCTTATGATCTTGTCGAATCTATCCTTCTTACAAACGGATTTAAAACACTATTGCAATAGTTAAATTCCTTTACTTTTCATTGTTAATATGTTTAGAACTTGGGTAATGATTATTATTCATGTTAATTGAAATAATAATCTCAACCGCATCATCTTAGTTCCTCATAATGTTGAAACCTTGGAAGATTGTTATGCCATAATGCAGGAGTTGGAAAAGTGCATCGAAACTCTGACCAGTGGGTGATCTAGTTCCTTCAATTCCGAATTTCGGACTATCCCTACAGAGAAAGTGAGCAGTTCCTACAGTCAATCTTCAAAACTTGTGCCCAGATTGACAAGGGTAAAGGAAAATTAATCAAGAGTTACTAAGAGTATATTGGACAATTTTATGTGGTTGGATAATTTTGAATATTTTCGCTGTCCAATTTAATCCTAAATTCACATAATTAGGTCTTAGCGTTTGTCCTGCATCAGATGCTATAGTGGAGTTTCTTGACGACTTGAATGAGACCCCTCGATGTAAAAGTATGGATACCAGATTAGGGGAGCATCACAAGAAACGGGTCTTTCTTTAGTGAGATCCTTCTACAGTCATTTGAGCAGAAAACTTTAATAGGCAAGTCATGGAACTTGGAAAATAAAAGCCCATCTCAAGTTCACTTCTTTTTTGGGTGTGTTGCTTGGAACATAATCAAAAAATAATGTGGATACCCTAAACACAAGGGAAATCCCCATGGGTAAAAATATCGTCTGATACCGATACGAATCGGACGATACGTATCAGTTTGGGACCTCAGCGGTACGATACATAGGGTATGTATCGTACCCTATCAAAAATACCCAAATTATCGTCTGATACGGGCAAAGTATCGCCCGTATCGTCCGTATCGGACGATAATATGAAATTATTAAAAATCTAAAAATTAAAAAAAAAAATAACTTAAATTATCATCCGATACGAACGATAATTTGAAAATATCGTCCGTGGGCCCAAACATTGACTCAGCCGACTATAGGGTCGGTTTTGGGTTTTTTTTTTTACTTTTTTGCTCCTCTCTTCTTCTTCCTCATTTGCACTCTTCTTTTTTGCTTATTTGCACCCTAAATCGCCGCCGAATCGCACAAAAAAGCTCGGGATCAACGCCGAAGGTACGTGTTTTATCATTTTTCCATCATTTTATTTCGTTTTAAATGTTACAATAAGGTAAATCTACTTTATTTAAGGGTAGATCTACCTTATATAGGGGTAGATCTACCTATAAATATGATAGATCTACCCTTAAATATAGTAGATCTAGCCATAAATTTAATAGATCTACCATATTTAATGGTAGATCTACCCATAAATATGGAAGATCTACCATATTTAATGGTAGATATTAAAATAATTAAAATAATTAAAATTATGGGTCAAAAATAATTTAAATAATTAAAATTATGGGTCACATGTAATTAAAATTATTGATCACAAAATAATTTAAATAATTAAAATTATGGGTCACATATAATTAAAATTATGGGTCACAAAATAATTAATATAATTAATGATACGGGTCAATATGGGTCACATATACCCTTAAAATTATAGGTCACAAAATTATAGGTTACAAAATAATTAATATAATTAATAATATGGGTCAATATGGGTCACATATACCGTTAAAATTATGGGTCACAAAATAATTTAAATAATTAAAATTATGGGTCACATGTAATTAAAATTATGGGTCACAAAATAATTAATATAATTAATAATATGGGTCAATATGGGTCACATATACCCTTAAAATCATGGGTCACAAAATAATTGACATAATTAAAATTATTGGTCACAAAATAATTAATATAATTAATAATATGGGTCAATATGGGTCACATGTATCCTAAAAATTATAAAATAATTTAAATAATTTAAATTATGGGTTAATATGAGTCAATATCGGTCACATGTACCCTTAAAATTATGGGTCACATACAATTAAAATAATTAATATTATGGGTCACATGTAATTAAAATAATTAAAATAATGGGGTATGTCCCATAATTATGGATTGTCTCATAAAACTTAGAATAATATGAAATAAATTTCAAATAAATTTTTAAAAATTAGAATAATAGCAAATAAATTTTTTAAAAATAGAATAATATCAAATAAATATTCAAAAATTAGAATAATATCAAATAAATATTCAAAAATTAGAATAATATCAAATAAATTTAGTAAAATATAATCTAATCTTTTAAAAATTAGAATAATATCAAATAAAATTTCAAATGTAATCTAAATTTTATAAAAATTAGAATAATATCAAATAAATTTAATAAAATATAATATAATATTTTTTAAATAGCAATAATTAAAAAATAAATTTTATTTTCAAGTGTAAATTAGATGTTTAATTTAATCTAATCGTTTGCTCATTCATGCAGGTAAAATAAATAAATATGGTATGATCGTCAGATCCATCATGGCAATATGGTACAGCAATAGATGGTGATAGACTCCGAATAGAATGTAAGCTTTGTGAAAAAAAACTACTGGGAGGAGCTATCACACGGTTAAAGGAGCATCTGGCTCATGTAAAGGGAGAGACAAAAGGGTGTCCCAATGTACCCAGAGAAGTAAAAGAAAATGTCAGAGCTAGTTTACAAGCGGCAAAAGAAAAGAAAAAAGCTGAAGTCGATCGTGATAGAGAAATATATGAGAGAATCAGGATGGCAGATTCAGAGTTTACATCACCTGGACTTGAGGATGATGAGGATGAGGATGAGGATGAGGATGAGGAGATAGCGAGAACTATGAGAGAGTGTCAGAAAAGCACAACAGCGGCGAGATCAGGAAGAAGCCGATTATCGGTTTCAGTCCAGGTTGAGAGGCCCATCCATGCCTATTGCTGGTGATGGATCTACTCGTAAGCCAAATGTTGTTGATGTTGATGAGGATGTTGAGCAGACTGCCGGATTGCGTAGGTCAGCATCCGGGAGGGATTATAGGCCATCTACTAGAGGCCGTACTACAGGCCTCATGGATCCATTCATGTATCGCACTGAAAGCTCCAAACAAGCCAAATTAAGTGCAATCTCACTTTAAAAAATGGGGAAGAAGCTTGAAAAATTCATTGCCAAGTTTTTTATATACAACCACATTCCGACCCAAGTAGCAGAGTTGCCGTACTTCAAAAGCATAATTGATACAAGTGCAGAAGTTGATCCAGAAGTTAAAAAGCCTTCTGCATACAAGATATCTGGGCCCTTACTAAAAGATGAGTACGATGAGATAACTGCCTATGTACAAAGCTTTAAGGATGTATGGGATGAGAGACGTTGCACAATTATGTGCGATGGATGGACTGGTCCCACAAAGAAGAGTTCGATCAACTTTTTGGTTTACAGCGATGCCGGGACAGTATTTTTGAAATCAGTTAATGCTTCTAAACACGCAAAGACTGCTGATTACCTCTTTCAACTAATGGATAAGGTAGTTCAAGAGGTTGGAGAGCGGCGGGTTATGCAGGTGGTAACAGACAATGCGGCAAATTACAAAGCCGCTAGATTAAAACTAATGATGAAGAGACGTCACCTGTACTGGACCCCATGTGCCGCTCATTGCGTGGACCTCATTCTTAAGAATTTAGGAAAGAGAAGCAAGGCACAGGCAACTATTCAGAAGGAAAGAACGATTACTTCCTACCTGTACAACAGTGACAAGCTGGTCAATTTAATGAGACTTCACGAACAATGAGTTACTCCGACCTGCGATTACACGTTTTGCAACACAGTTTTTAGCCCTACAGAGTTTGGCTAGATATAGGCGTGAGCTGAAAAGCATGGTGTCGTCGGAAGAATGAAATAAACATGAAATAGAACTCCCACGAGCAAAGAGGACTAGCTTGCACTGAAGTTGCCGACCTGACCTACAACACGCAGTTTTGGGCAGATGTTGACCACCTGATCGCCGTCACTACCCCGTTGGTGCAAGTGGTGAGATTGGTTGATGGTGATGAGAAACTTACGATAGGGTACGTTTATGAGTCAATAGATAAGGCAAAATTGGCTATCAAAACCAAATGCCCTATAAAATATAAACGATACTGGGCGATTATCGACAAGAGGTGGGATGCACAATTTCACCAGTACTTGCATGCAGCAGGTATAACATGTTAAATTGCTTATGTAGTGATTTTTATTTATTTTTTTATTATTTTCATATACTATGAAATTGCTCATATTTGATGTGTAGCACACTACTTGAATCCAGCCTTCCAATATAAGCGACGCTTCGAGTTGAGTGACACTGATGAAGTGTATACCGGTTTGCTCAATGTAATCCAACGGATGCTCCCTGAGTTGACGGACCAAGGTCAAGCCATCAGAGATGTGAGTAATCATAATATCATACCTTATAACTAATAAGTCAAATGTCATGTGATATTATGATATGTTTATTGGTATGTGGCTTACTGTATTTCATCTTTATAGATTGACATGTTTCGCAAGAGACATGAGTCATTTGGGACCCCGTTGGCGCAATCCTAAATTAAACACGACAACCCCGCTGATTGGTGGATGCATTATGGAGGTGACGGTCCGATATTGAGGCCGGTAGCAATGAGGGTATTGTCGCAAACATGTTCCTCGTCCAACTGTAAGCGGAATTGGAGCACTCTCTCTCATTCATACTAAGACAAGGAATAGACTAACTATAGAACGATTGGAAAAGTTACTCTACTGCCACTACAACATGCGATTAAGGGTCAGGAATATACAGAAGACCAACCGTGGTAAGCAATTATATGAAGTCTTAGTTCCTCAATTATATAGTCTTACTTACATATTATACTAATTCATCTATCATATTCTACCTTGCAGACAGTGAATATTTTGATCTCATCCAGTTGGATTATATATTCAAGGAGGATGACCCTTTGAATCAATGGATCAAAGAGAGAGAAGAGCCAGTCTTGGATACTGAGAGCACTAAATGGTTGGACAATGCTGAAAGAGTAGCGGAGCAGCAGGCTTCCCAACCACCGAGGCGGAAAAGAAGATTGAATCGTCATTCAGTGGTTGGATCTGATGACGAAACGCAGCCCGGTAGTGATGATGGGAGTAGTGAGGATGATGGCGGAGGGGACGTTGGCATTAGTGGTGGAGAAGATGTTGGTACCTCTGATCCTTATAGAGATATTGCGGCATGGGACGATGACTCGACACCGTTAACATTGTTCGACACTCCGACATTTAGAATGGGAGGGGTTGAAGGAAGAGGAGCGTCGGAATCATATCAAACACCACCACCACAAGGTCCACAAGATGATACGGATATGGGTTATATGACTTCTAGCTCCGGGGGATTCAGTTTGCAAAATACCGAAGATTCAGCAACTAGTAACCCATACTACCAGCCACAACAAACCTACCCGGTGCCATATGACTTCGTTGGTCAGATTTTTGGAGGACCGGCCTTTACGTACTACACTGAGCCATATTCATTGCTAACAGCCTCAGTTTCAAGGGGGCGCATATGATCATGGGTATCAATATGGCCAACATTATAGGCAAAGGCCGAAAAGCTCACGCACCGATGATGATGATGATCATGAGGGCCAAGAACCACCACGAAATTCAATATGGCTCTAAAGTAAGTCTTTCATGTACAATTAAATTTATTTTTATCAACATAGCTATTAATTTTGACAATATATAATTTATTTTTGTCAATATACATTGTAATTTAGTTTATGCGTGACAGCGTCGATCAAATTATGAAATATTGTTAATAAATAATCTATATATATAAACAAACCCATATGTCAGGGTAAAACATTTAGTTAAGAGGATTTAATGACAGTTAGAGCATATTCCTTCTAAATTTGTATAAGTTCTAAGAATATATATGAAAGTGAAGCAATTTTACATCAATCCTAATTTCTTCATTTCAGAGAATTCTAGAAGGGAAAGGGGAAACAAAATAGACATGTGATCAGCTGGTCAAAAATAATGTTAGAAGATCTATTACATTAAGTCAAAAATGTGATCTTAAGTCAAAAATAAGTCACAAAATAGACATATGACTTGGGTTAAGTCACAAAATAGGTATGTTACTTATATATTCATCTAAATAATGCATTAAATAAGTCAAAAATATAAACAAAAATAGTTGAAATAAATATAAAATAAATAAATATAATTTTTCATATTTTATTGAGATTTTTTAATATTTTTTTGGGATTTTTTTTTTTTTTGAATGTATCAAACCGATACATTGAATGTATCGGACGATACCCGATACGTATCATCCTGAGGGTCAGGACGATACGTATCGAAAATCCGATATTTTGACCCATGGAAATCCCTACACAAATAGGTGCTTGTGCTACCTTAATCACGAACTAGTGGAGCACTTTCTAATCCATTGCCCAGCTACCCAATCCACATGGGGAAAATCTTCTCACAGTGTTCTCAGGCAACTTTTTGGGGTGCATGTTGCCATCCTACATAGATATCCTAGCTGTTTCCTTTCCATTGAATATCGGACATGTGGTTTTTATTTCTTACGAGAATTTGGTGTGAAAGAAATCATAGCATTTGAGGGCCTCAAACTTCATTTCGGGAGATTATCGAGTTTATAATCGGGTCCGTTTGGTCTTGTTTTCATTTACTCTAATAACTCAGAATAAGATCATGGAAACAGTCCTAAAGAGGGCAGGCTGCCTTTATGCCAATGAACAAAACAGGAATGTTTTGAGTGAAGAGTCAGAAATGCAGGTCATACGAATCATGGACACTAGAAATCTGAAAGAGAAATAAACAGTAGTCTGGAATCACTACAAGTTTAGTGCTCAGATTTTTTCAGCAGAAACACAGTTTCAATGGCCTACGATAAAAATATTGAGATGGAGAAAAGCAGAGGAGAATAAAAGTGTATTCTTCTATATTCCAATCAGACTTCTAGAAGAAATTACACAAAATATGAAGTCTTGCCTACTTCTAATCCTAATTAGATACACAATAAACCTCTAACATAGTTTCTAAACTTATTTGGACTCTACGCACTAGTTACCTAACATTTTTTTATAGCATGGGTGTCCGGGCCTCTTAGAGCACCCGCCTAATCCTAGGGGCACATGTGCACCCCAAGTTAGCACTGCTGGGTAAGCACATGATATAAATCCCTAGGGTGGCCTCATGAGGGGATTCAAACTCAGGTCTCCTGCTTCTGAGGAGGGTACCAGCTCACCTAACCCCTTAAGGTTAGTAGTTTCCTAACTCACTTGGACTCTAAGCACAAGTAAAAAAAAAAGTAAGTGAAGTTTATTTTGACTAATGTATTTATCCCTGTAATATAGCTTCACATAAGGAAAATACTAGAGTTGAGATCACACACCCGAACAAGTCCACGTGCCACCCCACCCCCCAACACACACACACACAAGTTGACCATGTGAAGAACAGGTGTCAAGATACATGTCTTGCAGCCTATTGGCCTCAAGTGGGTCTCCTAATATGATCATGTGAAGTCCAATGCCTCTTTCTAAATTTCTTTTGAAAAGACTGCTCTCCGCTTTGTTCCAAAATCTGAAACTGCCCAGTTTAACTCTATTTCTGAACCTCCAACAGATCAGCAACAGCCTTTTTATGATTGTTCGGCATGGATATCCCTCGTTCTGATCCTCCAGTTAGCCACGGTTTTGTCCCCCTTATGACGCATTGCATCATTCTCCCCAAGTTGTAGAAGACTCGATTACGGCGAGTCGTCTTTCATGTAATGGGATGGGACTTTATGCTGCATCTTCCATTTATTTTTTAATGCATCCTTTTCTTCACACTCGTCATTCTTTTCCATGCCTTCTCTTTAGCCTTTCTTCTTTGCTTCCTTCTTGTCTTTGGCCTTTCCTCGAATATTTCACGCTCCTATGGAAGATAATAATCCTAATCTGGTGAAGTAGTCCCTGCAAACCATGCACATCCAACAATGTAACTTTGATTGGTTCTGTCCACCTGATACGAATTGTTATCTGATCGTTGATGGTCGATGGTCACTTAATCTAACAAAGCGTTGTGACCTAGATACTCATCGAACTGCTGGATTTAGTTGGAATGGGAATCCATCACATTTTCACCATCGTAATCATCATCAGATCGTTGATCTTCCTTTCGATGAAGATCAATCGCCTTTTCATGCTAGATATCTCTTTGATCAATTGACCGTCCATCATAGCTTGAACTACCCCTTTTCCACCGTCAAAATCTTCATAGGACATTTGATCATCAATTGAATTGCAATCTGACACCCCACCCCCACGATTTTTGAATCTTTCATCGAGCTCTTGATCATTTATCTGAGACTTTAATAACTACCTTATCTTCTGGATTAAAATCAGACAGTTGATTTTCAATCGAAACAAAATTCAACGGCTGATCTTCACTCGGGTCACAATCCAAGTGTTGATCTTCTTGAATAACTTGATTTGATGCCGTTTCTTGAATCGAATTTTTGTCTTCAAACTCAGCCACAGAATGGACATCACTTTGACGTGTTGCCTCTTCGTGGATCAAGGATTATCCGCTTTCATCGGTGTCTTTGGCGAGCATCTACGCTACAAGATCATTCACTCCAATTTCAAAACACCCTTGGAGATTCGTGATCCGGTTGGTCTAAATGAGATCGACATCTTGTCACTTCCAATGGCATTAGCGCTTATTTTCCCTATAGAAAATACCCGCTTTGATACCAAGAGGACCCCAACCCTCAACAACTACTCTAATACCTCAGTATTAGATCGATGGCAACAGTCCTAAAGAGGGATGCCTTTATGTCGGTAAATAAAACAACGAATATTCTGAATGAAGAATCTGAAATATAGGGTATAAAAATCCTCGACAATAGCAAATTTGATTGAGAATTAAGCACTAGTCTTCAGAGAAACACACCAACATAGAACACAACGCACACATACACACCACTCGCAACACACCAACACCCCCCTCTCAAGCTGGAGCATAAATATGATGCATGCCCCGCTTGAGAGAAATGTCTTGATGAACTGCAGGCCCAACCACCTTAGGTTAGCGACCAGTTGCTGGAGGAGGATACATCGATAACCTCAACTTCCGATCCCTGACCATTTTTCTAACAAAGTGAATGGTACCTTCAATATGTTTTGTACGTCGTGTAACACTAGTCGCATAGTAAGACGTGACCTTTACAGTTGCTTCATTCTCATAATTATGGGCAAGGAGTTATTAATCAGAAAATCAAGCTCTGAAATTAGAGAACGGTGCCAAAGGAACTCACGTGCTCCATGAGCAATTGCACAAAGCCAAGCATCTGCACTAGATTTAGAGACAACTGGTTGTTTTTCACTCTTCAATGAACAATGTTGCCACCAAGAAAAAATTAGTACCTAGATGTAAATCGATGCTGGTATCTGAGCTAGCCCAAACAGCATCCAAATATCCAGATGTGAGAAGATGACTAGGAGAGTGATAAACAGTTTTGCGACCATGGTTGGCCTTAATACTCACGGAGGTGAGATAAAAACTCCCCCCTCACTCTAATGAAGAGAGAGTGCATAGAATCCATCGGAAAGGAAGCAAGCTTGCAACTAAGCATGCCTCTATCACTTAGCAGAGACACTTCCTCTGAGAAAGAAATATCTCCTCTAGATCTAGCTACCTCCAAACAAGAAATATTTGGGGTTCCCTAAGTCCTTTATTCAAAAATACGTCCTGGCTCATTCTTTGCATAAGATATGAAAGAAAAATCATCTCCTATAAGTATAATCACTATATCATCCACATATACCAGAAACATAGTATGGCTTGTGAGACCAGAATGATAAAACAGTATGATCTGAGTGATCTATCTAAAATCCAATACAAATAATTACTTTTGAAAAAATAGTTATAATTAAGCACAAGGCGACTGCTTCAAGCCATATATAGACTTCCTAAACCTACAGAGTTTTCTAGTCTCCCCCGGAAGCAGCCAGGTGGAGGATCCATATAAATCTCCTTATTGAGATCACCATTAAGGAAGGCATTTTCACATCCAATTGACCACACAGTTTGAAATCCAATCTCTTTAATAGTGTGTGTTAAACCACGTGGTTTGACATAATTTAAACGCTTTTTTCAACAGCAACAACATTAATCTCAAAGAGCAATAGATAAGATCTGAACTGTCAGGGGGTTTAAGAAAAGAGGAAGACTCCACACAAGAATCGGTCGGAGGATGCAAGAATAGAACTCTCAACAATATCTACCTGCACAAAGGTATGAGGATGAGACTGATAGCGAATCTCTCATGCTCATGTCTACAAACGTAATTGTGAAATTGCTTTTGCCACTATACAGCAGAACGAATATATGAAAGAGTACCAACAGGCTGCGACAATGGAGGTTGAATAGCAGCAATAGAAGGAGATGAAGAAACAGGGACTAGCAAGTTGAGGACTAAAGAGGCATTAATGATAGGCACGGGCCTAAGAGTAGGCTCCTAGTCATGAGGAGAAAAAAAAAAACACATGCTAAAAATGCTCACAACCATTGAGTAAAGAATTGACGTGATTTGGGATCATAGCAACAATATCCCTTAGATACACCCGAGTAGCCAACCAAAATATATTTAATCACACCATCATCAAAATTTTATCGATTAGGACAAAGGTCCTAAACAAAGTGCACCCAAAAATTCAATTAGAAACATGGGATCATTTGGACGAAAGATAGAAACAGGAGTACGATCTCAAGAATCCGTGAAAGAGTACGAATAATAAAAAAACAGGTAGTGAGTAATGCCATTGACCAGTAAGTCTTAGGCACAGGCATACCCCTAAATAAAGAACGAAAAAACCCCAATAAGGTGTTTATGTTTGCGCCTAACACTCCAATTTGTTGAAGAGTATAGAGACACCAATATGGATATATAATCCTATGATCTTTAAGATATTGATCAAGTGAATAAGAGGTATACTCTTCCCAACTACGAAAAGGAAATGATTTAATAGAGGCACCAATATGGAATTCCTGAAACTTAGAGAATATCTCATCCCCAGATTTCATGAGAGGAACCCAAGTAACAAGAATGTAATCATCAATAAAAGAAACATAATGGCAAAATCCTACCAGAGAGACAGCAGGAGAGAAACCCACACATATGAATGAATCAACTCAAAATGATAACTACACCTGCATTCGCGAGGCGTAAACAATCTAACTTGTTCAGAAAGGGTGTAAATCTCCCATTGAAACTCCAAAATCATGCAAAACGGTTTTAAGAGATGGAATAAAAAAAGCATAGAGTTTTAAATTCGACAGATACTAATTTTGCATGTTAGAGAGAGTATTTGGGCTAAGTAATAGGAGAAATGCAGCTAGATGACAGATCAAGAGAGAAATTGGCATCAACAATAGCTGCAAAGAGCACAAATAATCTACATTCAAATAGTGTGTCATCGCTCTCAATGCCTTTACCAACACTTTGTTAGTGGCAAGATTCTAGACAACACAATAGAACAAATAAAACATAATAGAATAATTTAAATTTTTAGTAACACTATTAACTGAACTAAAATGGTCAGGTCCAACAAGTTGAATCTAATATGGTATTCAAGTGGATTTAGAACCATTGAATATAACAAAATTTTGGCTTCCAGAGTGTCAATTTTCATTAGATGACGTTTAATCAAGATTCCCTTCTATCAAGAGGTTCTCAATCGGTTGGACAGGATATCTAGTAAAACCAATTGGACTTGACCATTGCCCAGTAAATCAAAGCAAATTTGTAGATAAAGGGAGAACATCAAGCACATGAGACAGAGAGAAGGAAGAAGACACTGGAATGGTACCTACTCATGCGATCGTGGTTGATGAACCATCAGTCAACCGAACTTGAGAGGATGATGGTGCAGTAGAATACAACAACTCAAAGAATCTCTAGTCATGAGATTAGTAGCTCCAGAATTGAGCACACAATGTGTAGAAGCATAGGAAGAATTGGTTGCTAAAACAGAAGTAACATGTTGAGAAGTGGATCAAGACTAGGACTCTCAATGGGCTGGACCAAGGCGGATTTTGGCCCGCACCCAGCCCGGAAAATAGAGGCTTTTTTTAGGTGTAAACCTGGCATGGGACCGGACCGGGTCAAACATGCTCCGACCTTATTAATCAAGGTCCGATTTGGATCCAAAACATAAAATCCGGCTCGAATATATGGGAGCCGAGAAGGCACTCCAAGTGGAGTACCCTCACTGTACTCTAGCATCCATATGAAGGTCCACGTGGCAGTCAAAGCATATTTTGGGTGCCACGTGGAGCAAGGCAGCATTGTTTAGATCATTTTTGAAAAGGAAAAATCTAAAACAACATCCCCACCATGTATTTTTGGGCCGTGAAATCTAGATCCTTGAATCCTAGTCAAAATTTGACTTAATTTTAAAATTCAGTTTTGAATTTTTTTTTTTAAATTGATCTATACAGGTTGCTAAAGCTCCATGTGGCACCAAAACAGTATTTAGGTGGCCACGTGGACCTCTATGTGGAAGTTGGAGTACGGTGAGGGTACTGAGGCTTCACCTTTCCCTATATATATATAAGAGATAAATATACACAGAAAAACATAGGATACTGAGGCTTTAGGACCATTTTACTAAAATGGCCTAAGATTAAACTGTTCACTCAGTTTAATACTTGGGGCATTTTAGTCAACTGACCCAACTATCCCTATTAAATCCCCCCCATTCACTCGTTATTTGCAAAAATTCATCCCTAAACACTCTCCCTATAGTATATCTGAAAGAAGTTAAATTTCTACGCCTCTGTATAATATAAATTATACAATACAAATGTAACTAAAGCACACTTTATATCACGTTCTTGAACATACATATTAATTATAAAGTCCCTACCCGGGCCAAAATATATTTGGAGGGCCGTGCCGGACGTGGGTCGGTCACAGGCCAATTTTTTTTCAACCAAGAAAATAAATTTATAGTTTAATTTGCTGGCGCCGGGCCAGGACTATGCTTCAAGGCCCCAGTAGGGCCGGGCCATTTTAGACCTCAACCCTGCTTCGATCCGGCCCGTTGACAGCCCAAATCAAGACAAATTAGACATATAAGTCATGGTAGCCCTCACCAATAACCAATGACAAGACAGTGCAAAACAGCAGTCCCCCAGAAAATACCATAAGCACCTTCACGCCACAAGGAACAATCCCCAAAAAACAATTTCAGCAGTAACAATAAACTGTTGCAAAACTTTATACCATAGAAATTCAAACAGCTAGCACACTTCGTACAACGCTATTGATGTGTTGCTACAACCGACATCGAGCATAAGATCAATTGTAACTGCCTCAAAACCTCACTACAAACCAGCTCCTAGAATAAAATTAAAATTTAGAAGAAACAATATCCTATCATTTAGGAAAAGACATCACAACACCTTCAACTCCAACAAGCTACCACATCTGGATGAGAGGCAATAGAAAACTGATGCCATAGTTGTTAAATGCACGAAGTGAGGCCAAGAATAGACCACCAGCACCACCACCCCTTCCCCCCGGTTGGAGCTAAGTAGGGTAGGTGAGGCTTGGGCGACGGCTAGGCATTGAGGCCTAGTAAATTATTCTTTTACTATTTATATCAATCAACGGAGGATTAAATGATTAAGATGTGACAATGACAAATATTGATAAAAGCATGATTATTTACTCATTAACCATCAATCATCATACAAAATCATATGTTGAAAGCATAAATTAACAATTCATAACTACCAAGCAATAATTAATAAATTAAACGGACAAAAATAATAAGTAAACATCGATTTGAAAACATAATAGTTTCGTAGTTTTTGGATTTTAAAGGCAGTTATAATCAATAATGACCAAATCTAATGTTAAGGAATAAATACATCTCAACCTCATATTTTGAGATCACCGAAGAGATGTATAAAGGATAGTAATTAATGTAAGAAATAGTGTAGACAGAGGCGGAAGAATTATGTGTCAGAGTTGGACTCCACCAAGGGTTTGGCTTGAATCCTTATTTGTTTCGCCCTAATCATGGATGCATTAATAATATAACTACACGAAGAGATTCCACAATGAATAATGTAGTGCTAACCGCTCAAACAAGTAACTAATATACTCGACTTATAATAAGGAAAGACATCAAGAGGCTGGAAAATCAGCAAGTCATAATATTGAGTGAAACTTTAGAGAGAGAGAGAGAGAGAGATTTGGTTAAAATAGAGAGCCATGTAGTGCCATATTACAATAGATTTTGACATTTAGGCTCTACTTTATAATCAAATGCTTGATTTGGGAACATCTCAAATAAGGTTACTGTAAGCTATAGACGAAATGGAAACAAGTGAGCAGTATTTTTTGCGATCCAAGAATTCCATTTCGATTGAAGAGACATTTTTTTAAACCTAAGAGTACAAAGAGAAAAGAAAATCTAGAATAGGGGATACCCATAAGATGAATCATAGACACAAAATTACAAAAAATAAAAATAAAAGCTAGAGAGAGAGAGAGAGAAAGAAACAATACCTGGCAGCTAGATCACCGGCCAGGCGAGGCGAGGCCGACGGTGATTGTCCGGTAGTGATACAGATGAGATACAGGAAAATTAGAGCTGAGAGACGGGTAGGGTTTTTAGCCTTTTCAGTTTTATCGGCCTGGCTACCTCTATTAGCGCCCACGCGAACTCTGAAAGCGCCCACTGGGAAACACCTTCAAAATCATTGATTACTTCAGATCAGATAACGGAGATTGCACCTCAATCTTCTTTATAATAGATATTGAGATCATGTTGCACCTATGAGACTAGTAGTTTTTTATTCCATGAGTTACAAATCCCCCAAAAATTGACCTTGAAAACTTGTGTTTGAGTGTGATGTGTGTCATACGATTCAAGGCCATTTTTGAGAGTTATGTGAGACATTGAATAAAAAACTAATCGTCTAGTAGCTGCGACATGATCTCAAGATCTAATGTATGGAAGATCGGAGTGAAATACGATCTCCATCATCTGATTTGAAGTAATCAATAAATTTGTTTTTTTAGTGCAAACAGAGCTACCCAAAAATAAAGCCAAATCTCGAAAAAGCAGATCATTTGAATTCGGTTCACCCTAGTATACTAACTCAAAAAGTTTTAGAAAAATAGGAATCACCATGGGTTAAAATTTTGGGTATCAGATATGTATCGTCCGAGCTCAAAACTGATACATATCGGACAATATGTATCGGAATAATAAAATAGCGGACGATAACATTGAACGTATCGTCCGGGCATCTATATACAAAATGGCAATACGATACACTGAATGTACCATATCGTCCAAGTCTAATACCGATATATATCATCCGATACGTATCGGTATCGAACGATATTTTGATCCATGGGAATCACACAATTTTTTAGGTTCTCGAAAACATATTAAGTCTACCTATAAGAAATGGGACACTTGAAATGACCATATTACCCTTTCAATTGGGTTTATTTTGGAAGAGGAGCGTGAGAGAGAGCCCTATCGTACCAGATGATTATGGTTTCCAAAATTTCTAAAGGAGTACATTTTGGTGTTTTTATAAGGAGAGAAGACGATTCCAGAGTTTTTTGTGAACGTTCTCTATCCCTAACTCCCAAAAAATATGAAATAAATGAGATGAAACCCCATAAACGCCATTAATGGAGGTCATTAACCGCTGGCACATGATTTGAAATGTCATTAATAAGTGTCTCGCAATGAAAGCCATTAATGGAGGTCATTAACAGCTCACACATGATTTGAAATGTCATTAATAGAGGTCTTCTGATCAAAGTCATTAATGGAGGTCACCATTAATGAAGGTCACCACCATATTACTTGCACCCAGAAAGTTGGCCTTAGGACCAAATTTAAAGGACTTGGAATTTAGGGGCATGTGAAAAAGCAATCTAGGCCATCTAATTTGAAGTTTATGATTTATATATCTCCAATGCATAAGATTGGACCAAAACACGATACTTAATCATATGAGCTATTGTGGTCAACCATTTGACTAACCTAATAGCCTTTGAATACATTAAATCACTTGATGAAGATTATATATTATACTATTCTTTGGCCCTCAAATCAAACGGCTTAGATGATTTTTCACATTGCAGAGATCGCGAAAACTGCAAGACTTTCTTTAAACTCGGTTCAAGGGCCAACTTTCTGAGTGTAAGCAAAAACGCATCACCAAATCAGTCAACTGCATCAGCAACACCCTAAGTCACCTGAATTTTTCAGATTTATTGAAAAAGTCGACGATTTTTGTGACTATGCTAGTATTAAGTGGTATCTCCCCTAAACAAGCATTCTTTGAACTCTACCTTCATTAAAGTTGTCCTAAAAAGAGAATGTGGCAGACAGCATTGATAAATATCGCCTGATTGCTTTGTGTAACTTCCTATACAAAGTAATTATACATTAGCCGTGAGCAGGTCCTAATTGCCACCCTGGTTAGCCAAAACCAATCTGCATTTATCAAAGGTATGAAGAAAAGTGCGAATATCCTTCTTGCTCATGAAATGAAGAAGAAAAGTGCGAATATCCTTCTTGCTCATGAAATGAACAAGGGTCCTAAAGCATTTTGCACTAAAATTGACCTCAAAAAGCCTATGACAAATTCAAATGGGACTTTATTCTCTCGATCCTTAATCAGCTCGATTTTGACAATACATGGATTGATTGGATAAAGGAGTGTATCACAACTCCTAAATTCTCAATCCTCGTTAATGGAATTCTAAAGGGTTTCTTCAATAGCCAATGTGGATTGGGCTCCATTTCACTTTGGCCATGGAGGCATTCAGTTGCTTGCTTGATGAGATGGTTGGAAGAGGGGATTTTCAGACCACTTGAGATTAAGGACGCCCCCATTGTTTCTCATTTGGTTTTTGCAGATGGTGTCTTTATCTTTGCAAATAGATGGTTGGAGCTAATAAAGAAATTGAGAAAATATGTTCTGATTTCTATGGAGAGGCCCATGTCTGAAGCAATCTATGCACCCAATAGGTTAGAAAAAGGTATGAAGACCGGTTAAAAAAAGGAGGGTTAGGGATTCAGAGATTGGTGGACTGGAATGATGCGGGTCTTGCAAACTTTTTTGGAATCTGGTATCTAATAAATCCATGGGGGTTAATTGGTGCATGAGCAGATATGTACGACCAGCTGATGTCTAGAGTTTAATCTTCCAAATAATTTTTCTTGGGCTTGGAGAGGAATCATGAGAATTCGAGATACGATTAAAAATCAGTCC
Source organism: Chloranthus sessilifolius (assembly GCA_021018995.1). Lineage (NCBI taxonomy): Eukaryota > Viridiplantae > Streptophyta > Magnoliopsida > Chloranthales > Chloranthaceae > Chloranthus > Chloranthus sessilifolius. The sequence continues at coordinate 76,594,850 of CM037587.1, forward strand.
AAGTTTGTTGTTGGAGACTTGGAGTTGGTTCCACAATAAAATTTTGGAAGGATTTGTAGCTTCATAATGGAATTCTCATTGATAGATATGGAAGAAGGACAATGCAGCATTCGTCGGGAATTTATGAGGATACTGTGATAGAGGTTCTGGTTGATGATGGGGAATGGAATCTTCCCAACCCAAGCACTCTCGCAATGGAAGCGTGGAAAGAAGTTTTGGAGCATGGGGCACCTTCTAACCTCATCAAGGATACCCAAGACCAGCCCTAGGGCAAGGCCCATCAGGCGGCCACTTCGGGCCCCCGAATTTTTAGGGCCTCCTATTCTTGTAAGTTTTTATGGGTTATTTGTTAATATAATTTTCAATGTACTAAAATGGTAAATCAATTTAATGGGTTAGTTGATTAAGCTACTTGTGTTGTTTTACTTTTTACCCAATAGGCTATGGGTTCAACTCTTCTTGGGCCAAATATTTTCATCTTTTTTAAGGGTCGGATTGGGTCTCTGCCAGGTCGGTGTTGGTCATGGGTCGGGTCATTTACCTCACTAGACCGGGCTGATCTTATGTATTCTCTAGCTCTATTTTGATCAGTCCAGATTTGTTTGACCAAATCCTTTATATGCATACAAATTTTTTCTTATTCAATGACCCAACTTAAAACAACAATCTCATGCTCGTTGCGGCTCAATTTCTCGCAAATGACCTACCAATTTGGATCTACTTAATGAGAGCTATCCAATGAACCATTTAATGGAACTTTTTTAGACGGTTAAAGTGCTAAAAAAAGGCAGGAAAGGTTCAATGGCAGTTAAAGTGCTAAAAAAAGGCAGGAAAGGTTCAATGGCAGTTAAAGTGCTAAGCAATGTCACAGTGTTATTAATTGTGATACTTGATTTGTGGGATACGTTCTACTATTTAGTTTTCCTCTTTTTGTGTTTTATTTTCTTTAACATATATTTTTCTTTAGATTATTAATTGCATTTTTAAATTGTAAACAGTAGAATGAAATATGCAAATATTCGTAATCCAGGAGTAATCAGGGTAACAAATTTTAATTTCGACAATATTTTAGTATTTCGAGAAAAATTCAAAAAGTTTCAGAAAAATTTCAGGGATTACAAAAAATATTATATATAAATTATATTTAATATTTTTTTTTTTTTATTTAATATGCAAAAATGACTAAAATTAAAATAAATTTCATTAAATTTGATAAAATTTCATTAATTTCACCGAAATTAATGAAATTTGGCAATTTCGAGGAAACCATCGAAATTTCACTCAAAGTTGCGTCCAACTTCTGTTTCAATAAATTATAGTAAAATTTTGAAAAATATCGGAGAAATTTGTCACTATAGGAGAAATGAGTATTATTTTATTTTATTAAAAAAAATGTGGTGAATTTTTTTTTTGGATTAATAAGAAGGACGACCCCATTTTAGGAACTCGCCTTGGGCCTCCAAAATCTCAGGGCCGGCACTAAGGATACCCTTATGTGGAAGTCAGCATCGGGTGGAAGGTTTACGTTAGGTCAGCATGGGATTCCTTTAGACCCTACCATGAAATACCTTGGTGCAAATTCATTTGACATTCTTCAAAAAATCCAAAACATGCATATTGTGCATGGCTTGCGGTCCAAAAGAAATTGATGACGATGGACAATATGATGAAAAGGGGCATTATTACCTTCTCTGCGTGCTTTATGTTGATCGGATTGTGCGACCCATGATCACATTTTCTTCAAAAGTGCATATTCCAATTGGGTGTGGAGATCATTATTGAGTAGAATGCTTATTTCGAAGAGACACATACGACAGATGGATGATGAAATAACTTATTGCTTTGAGAAAGCAAAGGAGAAAAGTTGAAAATCTTCGCTCATCAAAATTGTGGTAGCAACTTGTATTTGGCACCTATGGAATGAAAGGAATCAAAGGATATTTGAAGGAAAATTCACACATAAAAGGGTCGTCTTAAATAGTATCATTCAAGATGTTACTATTAAAATGAATGGTGATGTTTTGCTAAAAGAAGTGGACGATATAGAGAATATAAGTGCAAATCTTTAGTGACTCCAAATTTTTGCACATTTGACTTTTGATTTTCACGAGTTTTTGAACCATTGAAATCTTAGATCGGTCAACTTTTAACCATAGCCTTTTTTAATTTAAGACTTTTAATGAAAATAAATTAATATTTTTCCCTATGTTCATTTATTCTTAGTCAAATTTTGGACTCATGGCGATGTACTCGTCGATACGATTTCAACAATATATAATTTATCTATTTCTGAAAAGAATATAAAAAGTTACACCCGTTTTAAGAGTTGAAATAGGTCAAGGGGTATAACTACAGTTTCGGGAGAAAAAATATCATTTCCTTATTTATTGATTAAAATTTAACTGGAATAGTTTACCTTCGATCTCATGGTCAAAAAGGTCGATCTGGGTCTCGATCCAAACTGAGAAGATGATTGTATCAGTATTATAGTGACATCCACGAGATAAATTGATCTGATTTCGATCAGAGGTCCCGAAATAGTCATATGATCTTGACTAGCGGTCTAAACTTTGATTGCTTGTACGAGAGTCATTTTATAACCAAATTTCACAAATGAGTAGTCGAAATTGATCAACTCAGCGTGATCTACGTATTGGTCCCAGAGCTGAAAGTTTTTGGTATCAATTACGAAAAATATATTTTTAACCCGTGAGTTTTTGGGATTATGTGCACAACTGATAAGGACCTTTAGAGTAAACCGAATATATTTTATTATTACTATTAACTTAAACTAATTATTATTAAGACCAATGTTTGTACCTGAAAATCAATCATGTGAAAATAATACCTCTCAACTTGACCTCGAAAGCTATCAAACTAATCGAATACAAATTAATGAGGATTATTGGAAAAGTCTCTTCGATAACCTTCCAATGACACAGTATTATTGAGAATCAAGAGGTGTTTGAAGACTTCGGATGGATATAATATATCTAAACTACTTAACATACATTAATTGATAGGATTATATTAGAATATTTAATAATTAATACATATATGATATTACTTGAGAGACTTAGTAAAATGACCCTTGCGCATGATTGTTTAAACTAGGGGTTCATATATGTACAAATAAAATCTCTTGTTGTTGGAACTATATATATGTAAAAACATAGATAAATATATTAGGGTCACCAAGATTCTATATAGTTATATATAATAGGATATTTATGTGATATTTAATTGCGTAAAATAACCAATGCATAGATTCTTATTAGATTGTTTGTTATCACACTTTTAATTTTAGTTCACAGTTATCATAAGCCTATCCGTCAGCTTCTGTCATTTTGTTAGATTCATTATGTTCACGCTATATTCTTGCTTTGCATTCATGCATCATATAGAGATTGGATTAGGACATTCTTTGTTAAGTTTGACAGTAGCACACTGCATCTGTGAAATGCCTTTACCTCGATGTTGTAACTTACGATATAGCATCATATCGAAATGACTCTGATGTCGTATTCACATGCCTCACAATACATGGCGGTATGGAACGCCATGTCAAGTGGGTGTGAGTGTGAATTCCTCATCGTGTCTATTAAGATGGGATTCATGGTCTTATATCACACTTGAGTCCTTAAACACTGAATTGAAGTACTACTATGCTCATGATTTTGAAAAATCTGTAAATTTCTTTGATATTATGAATAAAACTTTAATACTGAAAAAATACTGTGAAGGCCAACAAAAGATTATAACGTAAATACTGATAATCTACACGTGTCGTATCTTACGCCAAGTCGCCGGAAGGGCACAATGCCTACAACCAAGGCACAGTTCCCAATTTTGTGGGAACGTTTGGTTTCCGTTGCACGCATTTTCAATGGGTTGCTTGGAGAATTATATTGTTATTGAGATAGGTCACTAGCAGCGTAATAAGCGGTGGCTGATAATCTGACACGACTCTATCACGTGTCGGGCTCGAGAAACGACTCTGACACAAGTCAAAATTTTAAAATTGTGAAAGTTTAATAATGAAGGATAACTCTGTAAAAGACAATTCTATATGACTGATATGTAAGATATAGAATTTAGGTTCAAGTACGTTAGTTGCAATTATGACACTCTGAACATGCATGCATCATATCATATTTCATGCTACCCTGTTACATATCTATTTGCTTATAATGGTTCTTTGTTAGCCATTACTTTACTGTTTCGATATATATATGTTATCACTCATGTGGCATACACAATTCACCCGTGTAGATTGGAGTGAATTGGTTGTGCTACCCACTGGGTGATGATTTATCGTTACTCAACCCACGTGCCCCCTTTTTTTTTTTAGATTACTAGGGAGACATAACTACTTATGATCCAGTTGCTACACATGATAATGGAGATAGAGTGGATGATTGTATACTTTCCGAGGATGACCTAAACCCAGAAGATTATTATGAGCCCTGGGAGCTCATAAGAGATTTCATAGTACTCATTAGTGGACATAGTTATTATTATTTTAGTTTCAGACATTTATTTAATTATTTAGTTATTTTATTATATTTTATGATTTGTGATTGGCTTTGGAGTCGTTTCAGATATAGTTGGATTAGTATCGTGAATGAATGGTTATTTTAACTTACGATTTATTTAGATGTTAACTATGTGGATGCCAATGAAACTGAATTTAATATGTTTACTGATAGTCATATAAATGAATGTAAATAGAAAAGAAATTATTCCGGCTCACAAAATTATAAACTCAACTCAAGTAGTTGTATAAGTTTTGTCTGTCCGCTTATCCCATTGATGTGCATGCGGTTCATGACACGAAATTCTATGTCATTAAGATAAGGGTAGAATTTCGGGTCGTGAAAAAATCTCAGAAATGTGGGGGTTCCCAAGGGCAGCAAAGATAACCAGGTAGCATCGCACATGTCAATAGAATCTGCCACCTTGGGGCACATAAAAATCAATACTGATGCTTCGTTGATGGATGGAAAGTATGACATTGGTGGCATTCTTCAAGACGAGGATGGGATGCATGTGAGAAGCTTCCATGGCCCATGCAAAGCAATGGACATCACATATGCAAAGCTATTGGCTATACAGACTGGTGTGAAGCTTGGCATTGAAATGGGATATCTGAGGATAATTGTTGAATCTCACTCTTATGTGGCGGTCTCATTTGTCAAGGGGGAGTGTAGTACTCTGTGGAAGTATCTTTTACTAATTGCTCATATTAAAAATGCCACGCCCCTAGCCCTTGGACTTGTACGTCAGGAGACTCTCGCACTTGCACAGTCCGATCCACGAACCAAGTCGACGCGACATACATGCCTTAAAATCAATCGGTCGATTATACAATACGATGTCTACTTAGATACCATTCAATTTATTTTGTTTATATTACGGAAATCCCAGTCTCATTAACCTATCTAATTATTAATAAATCATTCCTATCTTCGGAATAACAGGTAAATTTAAAACTTTTCTAAATGCAGAATCATAAATAAACTGAAAGGCATAACTTTTTTCAAACCAAAGGAAATATTTATATTCAAAATGACACGGAGGTTCAGTTACAAAGATAACTTTAAAGAAGTAACTGGTCCTATTCAAAAGTTTTCAAGAAATCCAGTGTAAAGCTTTCATGTGATTTAATCTCATGAGCTATAACTGTTAGCTTGGTAGAATGCTCTTGGATTCCCCCTCCTCTCCGCTCCTAACCTCGATTGGGCGGCTGCTGGTCTCGCTCTAGAATTTTTGGGTCATAAAAGGACCATAAGCTATGAAGCTTAATAAAGTCATGGTTATGATGATTTATGTTGTAGAAATTGAAAGATTTCATTTCTTAGTAATAATTTAAATGAATCAATTATTTAAGCAGCAATCAATCTCTGTTATTCTCCTATAGTAGACAATAGTTCTGATCATGTATTGTAATAGCGATCAAAAGTAGCTAAGATTATTGTGAAGGGTTGAAAGGAGCTAATATTATTGTGAAGGGCTACTTTATTGTGAAGGGGCTAAATTATTGTGAAGGTTTGGCAAAGATTCAACTTTTACCTCAGACAAAACATCAAGGCAACAAAAACAAGTAACAAAACAACTAACAAGCCAACTAAGTTACTTCTACAACAATCAAATCTAAAAATTTACAATTAACTTTTAACTAAGCAATTATCAAAATTCAACATTTGAATAATAATTAAGAAGAATCATTAAATAGCATGAGTAAATTTACTGATTTATAAGATAATTACTAACTTTTAAGGTAAGAATTTTTTTTATTATTATTAGAATTAAATAAGGTTTTTACTATAGATTTTTATTATTAATACAGTGTGATACTAATAGCAACCACGGTTTGATATCGATATCAATTCCCAAGCCTGCGCTGCAAGGGCTGACACTCTATATCGTTTGGTTATCAAGACAAAGATTCGAAGACCCTATTAGTCTAATTATACTCAATCCTCTGCTAATATGCAAACTCTTTTGAATATGAGTTGCTCTTGCGAGCAAGTTCGTAAGAACAATGGTTAGCGTGTGAGGTTCAATAATCAGTATCACATTTTCACTTTCAATATTCAATGTCAGTTGGTTAATAATCAATGCTCGGTATTTGATCTTCGATATCCGAATTTCAATATTCAATATCAACATTTGATATTTAGTATTCTATATTCGGTATTCAACATTCAATTTCAATATTTGATATTCGATATTCAATAGTTCAGCTTTCAATATTCAATATTCAATAGTTCAGTATTCCAAATTCGATAATTCGATAATTCGATTTCAAGTCCAATCATTGAATAGTTCAGTTTGGCAGTCTATACCAGTTTTCAACAGTATTTTGACTTTTTTGTTCGCCAATAATTTTTCAACGTGCAATTTCATAAATAAGAATCATATCAGATGTTCAATATTCTATCAGTACAAGGTATTAATTAAAATGTTCAATATTCATTCCTACAAGTTCAATGTTCAATCAATATTAGTATTCAATCACTATCAATGTTCAATCACTATCAATATTCAATCAATATCATTTTCAATATTACTTAATCAATTTCAATATCATTTTCAATATTACTTAATCAATTTCAATATCCTCTTCAATATTCTTAATCAATTTCAATATCATTTTTAATATTCTTAATCCATTTAAATATCAATTTCAATATCATTTAATCAATTCTAGTTTCATTATCAATTTCAGTTTCCTTATCAATTTCATGTTCATTATCAGTTTCAATTTCCTTATCATTATCAGTTTCAATTTCAATAACTTATCAGTTTCTATTCTTTTATTAGTATCCTTATCAATTTCCGTTTCATTATCAATTTCAGTCTCCTTATCAATTTCAGTTTTCTTATCAATTTTCAGATTCATCAGTTTCGATTTCAATAACCTTATCAATTTCCATTTCAATATCAATACTAGTTTCAGTTTTAATATCAGTATCAATTTCAATACCAGTATCAGTTTCAGTTTCAATATTAGTTTCCATTCCAATATCAATTTCAATATCAGTATCAGTTTCAATGTCAGTATTAGTATCAGTTATGATCCTATTTGAATACCTCTCCAGTTAATTTCTAGATAGAAGCGTTGACATACTACCCATTTGGAGTCAGTTTACACAATACATGTGCTGCCATTCAAGGCGGAGCCACATTATGACTTGGGTGGTCAATTGACCACCCAAAATTTCTAGAAATTTGTTATTAAGCTTTAGGTGTCCTAATTTATATTAGTGGATTCTCATCCATCCAAAATTATGTTCACCACCCAAAATTATTTAAAATCTTCAAACAAACTTTTTTACGGTATTTTTTTTCATAACAAATATTTCTTCTTTGATTTTTTTAACTAAATCCCACAATTTTAGCCTATTTTTTAGCTCCCCTCCATATATTTAGATGCTCAGGCTTATTTTCGGAGAGATTTCTCTCAGAAGGGCTCCACTATGTTGTAGAGTTGCATACTCACATTTATGGTGTATAAGCTTTATAATTATATTAAAAATTAAGTAATTTATTACACATAACAAGGTTTGAACCTAGAGCTTAACCTCCACAAAACACTAAGTCTACCACTAGAGCAATTCACTAAGACATGTAAAAAGCAAAAAAAACTTAATACATATATAATTTTGAAAATGCATCAAAATTATTCAATAAAAAAATGTCAAGTCTTCCCGTTCATCATCGAGATATGTTCAACAGCTTCAATGGTCTCACGGACTCCCTACCACGTATTCCCACGTCATCCTACTCTTTGGAGGATGACGACGAGGATGATATTATCTCGTAGTCATTCTTCGAGGGAATTTTGAATTAGACCAATTTTGTTGGAATAGGCCTAATCGATATGTATATGATTTTCTTTTATTTCGTATATAATTTTGTTTGTAGATAGTTTCTTTTTTTTAGTGTTTGCTTAGAAAATAAATTGTACAATTTTTCAATATTAATTGATTAGATGACCACCCTATGAAAAAATTCTCACTCCGCCCCTGCTGCCATTGAGAGTCAAACAGAGACTCTAGAGTTCATATGCTCCAGATTATTTCAATCTGCAGGATCTTCCCATTAGTTCAAATTCAATTTCCAAGGGATATCTTCACGTTTTCTAACAGTTTATTTTCTGGCAGTCTTTCCCAAATTTTCAAGAGTTTGTTTCTTTTTAATTAATTGGGTGCCATTAGCAGCATCCCATGTTAAAATTTCTCCATGTATGGGTACTGTAGCCATCACCTTGATTTAGTTCACTTCTCTGACCACTCAGAGTTTTATTTTCCAATTTGGCATAATTCCATAAATTCTCAGTTTTTATTGTTTTATGAGTTTTTCTGCTTTTTAACTCAAGGTGTCATCAGTAACATGACTCAAATCTAATCTTGGTCATTTGTCAGGTAACCTAGATTCCTTTCACAGGTTCCAGTATCCAGGGTCAGACTTACTGGGCTTCCTTACAAAGCCTAGATTTTCCATAATTCCCTCATTTCAGGGGTTCAGGGGTTTTCAGGTCAAAGTTTGATTGGGCCAAACAAGTCAATCAACATTTTTATTTAACCAATTTATTTTTAATGATTTACCGATCATACCTTGATCTGGTCTTGATCTCAGATACCATGGATCTCAAGAATCAAGTCAAATTTTGACTTAATCAATGGCTTATGCAGATTTTTAAGCTAAGGTTACGAACCTTTACCAGTAAATCGGCTGCCATTTTCGCTCCTGATTGAATTTTCGGATGATTCCAAAACTAAGTGAAAGAGAAATGTAACTTCATCTACCACAAGTGATGCCACTCAAATCTTCCATCTGATATGATCACAACCACATATTTACTATTCACAAATTTATGAAATCTGTTCATTAGGCCAGATTTCAAGGTTATGATAATCGGGTCGTACTTTTCGCTCCGATATCGAAATCCGGTAATTTATATCTCATTGGAAAGATTTTCAAGGTTATGATATTCTCTAGACATGTATCTAGCCCAAGCTCTCTCAAACTCCCACATAACAACCCCCCCTCCTCATCTTGTGTCACCTTTGGTGGTTTCCTCACCACAAGATGAGGTCTCATCTTGACCTCCCTAGTCCTCTTAGCCCTTGATTTAAGTGAAAAGTCCCATATTTCTAAAATCTTGTAGTGCGTGGGTTAGGCCTCATCTCACACCATCCATTTAGTTTAATGGATCCAATGGTGAGAGATGTGGTCAACCTTATCAATCGTTGATATTTGTTAGGATTTGATAATCATAAATTTTCTTAATTTCTAAAGAAATTAAATCCTTGTGTTTAAAGGTCATTTACTACATGCCCATGCCATTAAGTAAGGCATTAACCCGTGCTTTCATGTGTTAGCCAATGTGGGTCATTGGATTTCGAGGTCCAACTTTACCTTGTTTTCTAGGTCACTGCACAAGTAGCCTCTCAAATCTCACATTTAAAGTTATACTTAATTTAGAAAAATTAAGGGTATATAAGGTATTTTAGGGTTAAATATGATATAGAAGGGTATTTTCTACCTAAAGTATGAAAATGCAAAATTGACAGGAATAAGGCGGCGTTCGTGCTTTTATAATAGTAGCAGAGCCGGCCCTAGACCAAAGCCAGTAAGGCGAGAGCCATGGGCCCCCGATTTTTAGGGACCCCCAAATGCTATTTGCCCATTAAAAAATAGGGTTTTGAAAAAAATAAAAATAAAATTTCTATAATGCTAAATGGCACCTAATTTGGTTACCTTATCCTCTCTCTCTCTCTCTCTCTCTCTCTCTCTCTCTCTCTCCACAGCTCCACTATTCAACACTTCTCTAACTCTCTCTAGACGTGAGATTTGAGAAGTTGATGGGAGTGGGTTACCTTGTTGGACATACACCCATATCCATAGTTAGTAATACATTTATATATTTTTATATAATTGTATTTATTTTTTAAATCAATTTCTGTAATCAGGGCCCCTGGGCCAAGGCCCAAGAGGCAGCCTCTCGGGTCTCCAAAATAGGTACAGTTGTTTAATATAATTTATAATTTGTAATATACAATAACATTATATTTATCTAATTGTGTTCAAGTGGTTTGTGGATTCAACTCTTCTGAGGTCCCATATTTACATTTTTTTTTAATGAGCCATGGATTGGGTCTCGGCCGGGTCGGTACAAGTCATTGGTCGAGTCACTGGCCTCAATGGGTAGGCCAACCATATATATTGACCCAGTAGATTCTTTGACCCATTTTTGACCGAATCAGATTTGTTTGATCAAATCCTTTATATATAGGGAACCTCTAAATGCTCCTATGCGTTCTCCAAAAGTGTCCACCTCCCAGACCCTTTGAAAACCATTGATTCCTTTGAATGAGATGATCGAAATGGTGTTTCATACCTATCTCTCACAAAATAGATCTTCAGATCATGGCCCACCTATCAAATGGTCAATTTTTTATTTCATGTGTCACAAATCTTCAAAAAATGCCCTTGAATCATATGGCCAACTTCATGCTCAAATGTGATTTTATAACCATTTTTTGGGATCTATGACAAGTTGAATCACAAACCGACAGTTTGATAGGTGCACCGTGATCTCAAGATCTATTGAGTGAAAGATATGGGTGAAAAATGTTCTCCATCATATGATTAGAAGGATTCAAGACGGAACCGGCTCCCATATATATATACACACACACACACACACATTTTTATTATTAAATGATCATAATTTAAAATAGCGATTTCAGGCTCGTTAGAGTTTCATTTTTTACAAATGACCTATCAATTTTGATCTATTCGACGAGACTTATCCAATGAATTTATTTTTAAAACTTCTTGAGATTGTTAAAATGTTAAAAAATGGCAGTGAAAGATTCAATGGTAATTAAAATAATAAAAATTATTAAAATATTATTGGTTGGGTTACTCAAACCGTCGGGTACGTTCTACCATATATATTTTTTTTCTCGTTTTGGTGTTGCATTTTCTGTAATATATACTTTCGTTAATCTGTTAGTTGCATTTTCAAATTATAAACAATAGAATGTAAAATTGAGATATTTGTAATCTAAAAGCACTATCTAAAAACATTGAGTATTATTTTATTTGTCAAAAAAAAAATTGTGACAATTTAACTATCACAAGAAAAATCTGCGATCGAAAGGACAAAAAATGGAACGGCTATAATAGATTTGGACAAGGCATGATAGCCGTTGGTTTTGGTGGCACTCATAGGCTCTTGATAGGATGATGGAAATAGTTTTTGAGTGAAAAATCCAATCTAAATGATCACCTTATGAACTATATGATACCACATGGGACGAAAATAATGCCACGTGTATAAAAGTGATGATTCATTCACTCTGAACTATCAACTAACTACTATAATACCACATAGAAACTCAACTACATATTTTAAAAAAGGTTAAAAAATTTCTGACATATCAGGCCGAGAGGTGGCTTGTTTATTCTTTCGCTCAGCCGCGATACGGGAGATGTATCGTCTGGGACGATATTTAAAAACATGCTTCAAAGTCATCATGTTTATATACTAATTTATATCGGATATGTAGAATATTAGGCTGCGTTTAGGTTAGCTCTTTTATGGCAAAGAGCAGCTCTTTTGCTTTTTGGCTCCGACAGAGAACTGCTTTCATGTTTGGTAATAACAGCCCCTCGCCCCATTTGCTTTGACGGGAAGCTATTTTAAGCGATAAAACTGCTCTCTGCTTGCTCTCTGTCAAAACAGATTTTATATGCTCTGACAGAGAGCAGGCAGAGAGCTGCTTCTGTTCTAACAGAGAGCAGACATGTGATATGTGTTTTTTTTTTGCTGTGGTGCAGCATTGTTTTTACTGTGTTTTCTGTTCATTTTAGAGGAAGAGTTTCTAAAGTTTTCTATGCTTAGTGTGGTAGACATTCTTTAATAGTGTCGAATGACGGGCAGTAGGTGAATATTGGCCCTTGAGTAATGCTGATCCCCTATGGAAGCAGCCAGGTGGAGGATCCATATAAATCTCCTTATTGAGATCACCATTAAGGAAGGCATTTTCACATCCAATTGACCACACAGTTTGAAATCCAATCTCTTTAATAGTGTGTGTTAAACCACGTAGTTTGACATAATTTAAACGCTTTTTTCAACGGTAACAACATTAATCTCAAAGAGCAATAGATAAGTTAAGATCTGAACTGTCAGGGGGTTTAAGAAAAGAGGAAGACTCCACACAAGAATCGGTCGGAGGATGCAAGAATAGAACTCTCAACAATATCTACCTGCACAAAGGGATGAGGATGAGACTGATAGCGGATCTCTCATGCTCATGTCTACAAAGGTAATTGTGAAATTGGTTTTGCCACTATACAGCAGAACGATTATATGAAAGAGTACCAACAGGCTGCGACAATGGAGGTTGAATAGCAACAATAGAAGGAGATTAAGAAACAGGGACTAGCAAGTTGAGTACTAAAGAGGCATTAATGATAGGTGCGGGCCTAAGAGTAGGCTCCTAGTCATGAGGAGAAAACAAAGTAAGTGCACCAAAAATTCAATTAGAAACATGGTATCATTTGGACGAAAGATAGAAACAGGAGTATGATCTCAAGAATCCGTGAAAGAGTAGGAATAATAAAAAAACAGGTAGTGAGTAATGCCATTGACCAGTAAGTCTTAGGAAGATGCATACGCTTAAATAAAGACCGACTCCAATAAGGTGTTTATGTTTGCGCCCAACACTCCAATTTGTTGAAAGAGTATAGGGACACCAATATGGATATATAATCCTATGATCTGTAAGATATTGATCAAGTGAATGAGAGGCATACTCTTCCCCACTACGAAAAGGACATGATTTAAAAGAGGCACCAATATGGAATTCCTGAAACTCAGAGAATATCTAAACCCCAGATTTCATGAAAGGAAGCCAAGTAACAAGAATGTAAATATGTAATCATCACTAAAAGAAACATAACGGCAAAATCCTACAAGAGACAGCAGGAGAGAAACCCACGCATATGAATGAATCAACTCAAAATGAGGCGTAAACAATCTAACTTGTTCAGAAAGGGTGTAAATCTCCCATTGAAACTCCAAAATCATGCAAAACGGTCTTAAGAGATGGAATAAAAAAAAAAGCATAGAGTTTTAAATTCGACACATACTAATTTTGCATGTTAGACAGAGAGTATTTGGGCTAAGTAATAGGAGAAATGCAGCTAGATGGCAGATCAAGAGAGAAATTGGCATCAACAATAGCTGCAAAGAGCACAAATAATCTACATTCAAATAGTGTGTCATCGCTCTCAGTGCCTTTGCCAACACTTTATTAGTGGCAAGATTCTAGACAACACAATAGGACAGATAAAATGTAATAGAATAATTTAAATTTCTAGTAACACTATTAATTGAACTGAAATGGTCAGGTCCAACAAGTTGAATCTAATATGGTATTCAAGTGGCTTTAGAACCATTGAATATAACAAAATTTTGGCTTCCACAGTGTCCATTTTCATTAGATGATGTTTAATTAAGATTCCCTTCTATCAAGAGGCCCTCAAATCGGTTGGACAGGATATCTAGTAAAACTAATTGTACTTGACCATTGCCCAGTAAGTCAAAGCAAATTTGTAGATAAAGGGAGAACATCAAGCACATGAGACAGAGAGAAGGAAGAAGACACTGGAATGGTACCCACTCATGCCATCGTGATTGATGAACCATCAGTCAACCGAACCTGAGAGGATGATGGTGCAGTAAAATACAACAACTCAAAGAATCTCTAGTCATGAGATTAGTAGCTCCAGAATTGAGCACTCAATGTGTAGAAGCATAGGAAGAATTGGTTGCTAAAACAGAAGTAACATGTTGAGAAGTGGATCAAAACTAGGACTCTCAATGGGCTGGACCAGGGCTGATTTTGGCCCGCACCCAACCCGAAAAATAAAGGCTTTTTTTTTGTTACAATCAGAAAAACTATTGTTGATCATTCCTGCAATGAAACAGTAAGTAAAAATCCCATCCCTTTAGGAAGATCTGCCTTAATCACAATGATTAAGCTCTTAGAGAAAACTAGAGGTTGGAGAGAGGTGTTCTTTACTATATCTACAATTTATAGCATTGGTGACCCAAAGATAATCGTTGGGCTATCAATGGTTCGGGTCAGGTCAAAATTGCGGATGTCCAATAAGAAAATCGCAAATGCCCGACCCGACCCTACACTTGACCAACCCTCGGTAAAAAAATCCCTATTTTTATGCTTTTTATATATAAAGGTGTCAACGGTGGGTCGACCCACCCCACCATAATTTTTAACGAGTTGACCTGATTGGATCGACTAAGAGGTTGGGTCAGGCAAAATTCGGATCGATTGGGTCCACTAAGAGGTTGGGTCAGGTAAAAATCGGGTCGATTGGGTCGGCCCAACCAAAGCCAATATTTTCATCAATGTAGTCATAGAAAATATGAGAGATTTTTACTAGGACGGATCAAGTTTTCGGGTCAGGTATATACCCTTGACCTGTCAAGTAGGGTCGGGTCATGCATCTGTCATTTTTTTATTGGGCAGCCAAAATTACGACCTGACGGCCTGATATTTTGTATTGGGCTACTCTTCAACTGCAACCACTAGAGAACCCACAAGATGAGAAGGTTAACAAGCCAAGAGTGATTCTGAGAACGAGATAACATGATATAGTCTCTCCTGTGGAGATCTCTTGAAAAGAATTCGTAGCACTCCCTAGCCCATATTGTTGCGAGATCTCTTGAAAAGAATTCGTAGCACTCCCTAGCCCATATTTTTGCAATTAATCAAAGATTAAGATTCAAGTCCATCGGGTAAAATAATTATAATCACTTTAATTGGATTCAAACATTTCAATCACACTACTAAAAATAGAAATGGCTTCTTCACGATTATATTGCCTTTAAAGTAAAATAATTATAATCACTTTAATTGGATTCAAACATTTCAATCACACTACTATAAATAGAAATTGCTTCTTCACGGTTACATTAGACCGGGGCATGGGAGTCTGATCCGGAAAGTACATTAGACCGGGGCATTCCCTGTGGGAGTCTCAACTGCTGCAATGAACAAATTTATCCCTCCGAAAACCTCATAAAAAATATGGTTTTCAATTACAACAAAATTTTCGTTAGCGCATAAATGGAAATGTTGATCAAAAATTGCTTGTACCTCTAGCAAGTGGAGGCCCTCCAAACTGCAAAAAATATGTATAATTATTTTTAATCAATCTTATGAACTATGTTGCTCAACTAACTTTTATATTACTTACTTTCTTTTACGTGTTTCGACGAGGACAACGTTAGTTGTCAATCTCTCTACGTAGTGAGTAAATGCCAGATTATTCTCATGAATGTGCATCTCGAAATCTAATTGCGAATTATCTTAAAAATAAAAATAAAACAAAAGGTTGTTATCATATGTCAAATTATCTTTAAAATAAAATAAAAGGTATTATATTCAAAGAATGCTACCATCTTCTCGAGTAAATCTTATTCGCCGTACAACTCTGCATCGACATCGTAAATTCACATTGAGGTCCGCCATTTTTCTGGGAAAAAAGAGAAAAGAAATTAGAAACATTACCAAAATAGATAAAAAAGTTAATGAATTTTTAATCAGAAAGGGCATATGATTATAAATAATCTAATTGCATATGATTATATATATATATATATATATATATATATATATATATATATATATATATATATATATATATATATATATATATATATATATAAAAGGAATGCTAAAGGGGTGGCATGATAAAAATAAAAATAACACTAATAGCCAAGATTCAGTCCTTGTCTTAGGAAAAGAGAAAATAAATGAATAGGATGGATTGAATCGATTAAAAAAAAAGAGTAAATCAGTAACATTATTAATGTTTTAAACATTGGAATTAGAAAAAGAAGCTAACATCAAGAAAGATTGCATTAAAATCTACTAACTGTAAATAATAAAAAAAATCTTAAGGCTATCTTTACTGGGAAAGTATTAGAGAGTCTGGAGCACTTGGATTTCAAATAGAAGAAACTCCTTAAATAGAGGTGAAAGTAAGAGAGGAAAAAATTGAAGGTCATAGATGTGTGTGGGTGTATGGTATGGATTTAGAAGAGTAGATGAGAGTAGTTGCCGTGGTAAAGATAGGTGACATGGAAATAGAAAAGGTGGGGGCGCAATAGCATAGGTGCGGTATAAAATTAAATTTGTGAACTTAGCTTTTCCAAATTCATGTGGGGGAAATCGAACACGTTAAACTTGTGTGAACATTAAAATTGTGTGAACATTATAATGACCAATTTGCCCTTCTGATCTAGATCCTTTAATTATTATTATTTTAATCCCTAAAGTTAAAAATGCTACTTCATTTGATAAGGGGCACTTTAGAAAAACATGCCTAAAAATCAAACTTTTTAGCAAAAAATCCAAAACTCAAACATTTAAAAAAAAATGGTGCTTTCACAGTTTTTGGAAGTTCAGAGATCCATGAAATTTCAAATTTTCATTAAAAAACAATGCTTCTACAGATCTCTGAACTTCTAAAACCCGTGAAAGTACACTTTTTTTTAAACGTTTGAGTTCTAGACTTTTTTGCTAAAAAGTTTGTTTTTGGAGGTTGTTTTTCTAATTATCCTTTTGATAAATTTAGGCCAATTTCTTTATGAAATTTTTTGTATATAGTTATTGCTAAAATCCTCTCTAATAGATTGGCAAAGGTCTTACTATTTATTAGCCCCAACCAATCGGCGTTTGTCAAAGGTTGCATAATCTGCGAAAATATCCTATTGGCCCATGAAATAATCTGCAAGTTTCATTTGTCTAGTGGCCCTAAAGGATTTTGTGCCAAAATCAACATTCAAAAAGCTTATGACAAGGTGAGATGGGACTCCATCCTTTGTAACAACAGCTCCTCAAATTTTGTGCCAGTCAACCAGTTGACTGAGGCCTGATTAGACCTGACTATGTCAGGTGACTGCTTGAGGCCAAGTCCATCCAAAAATATTAAGTACTCACCTATAGATTGATGGGATAATATCATTCCTAAGGGCACCCCTTTTATTCAATTGGGTACACACTATATTTCACATCACATGAAAAGCTCGAAATTGCTACCTGATTAACTTTGACCCGAGAATTGGCCCGGATTAGAACTGAGCCTTGGTGATGATGTGCAAATATAGATCCCTAAATTCTAGAAAACTAGATGCACTAATATTTTAAACATTACATGTATGCCTCATATGGAATAGTGGCAATTATTGTAAATAGTTATAAAGCCCAAGGATTATTCTAATTAAAATATTTAATTTCTTTAATTCGAAATAAGAATTTTACAAAGTTCTAGCACATCCTAGCCACCCATCTAGTTGACCTAAATTGACCTCATCTTAACTATTGAAAAACTTTAGAAAAATCTAAGGTAAAGATGAACTTTCACACATGCACAACAAGATGGGTTGGAAAGTTATAAGTTCACACAAATTGAGGGCTTTGAGATAGAGAAAGACTAGATGAGACAAATTGGGTGGTGAAAAATGGAACCTAAGTGGGTCCCATTTATTCTATGCGCATGTGATTTGGAGAGAAAGATGCTTGGAAGAAAAAAGGGAACACTTGGCAAGATTATAGAAAGCCTTGTCTCCCCACTCCTTGCAAAAATTGAATTCCATAGACTCCCTCCTCATTCCATCTTCTTCTTCCTCCATATTCTCCATTAGAGCTCCTACTTCTCTTGAATTTGCCCCCCCAATTCAACCATTAAACTTAAGATCTAAGACCACTAAAAGATAGAACCACATATGTTAAATTGAACCTCATCCCAACCCTTTCTAGTACAGAAATTTCATCAAACCAGCAAGAGATAACTTGGAGATCAATATAAAGTATTAGTTTAGAATTGTTTTTGCAAATCTTAGTGAATGTTTGACAAATAACCCTATTCTTTGATTTCTTTTTCAAGATTCTTTTGAAATAATATGAGTAAATCTTTTGCATGGGTTAAATATTATTTAAAATATGTAAATCATAGTGCATTTGATATTCTTTTTATGATTAATTTGAATGGTGATAGATGTCATATATATATATATATATATATATATATATATATATATATATATATATATATATATATATATATATATATCCTTACTACTATTATAAAATCACCAATATTTATGTCAATTTTGTGTTTCCACACATTAGGAACAAAATACCCTTCTTAACCAACCCAATTTCCCCCTATATACTCCTAAGCAGTGACAATAAAATTAAAATGGGTATCATTATTTACTATTCATAAAATTGTGACCTCATCCCACCTCCTGCAATCCGAATGTATTGATCGCTTTGAATCATACGATGGAGATTATTTTTCGTCTCAATCTTCTATATAATTGATCTTGACATCCTGATTGTATCATCAAACGGTAAAAAAATTATTTCACTTGGCACATAACCCAAAAAGTGACTCTAAAATCATATGGCCTACATAACTCTCAAACATGATTTTAGTATCATTTTTTAGACATGCGCCATGTAAAATAAAAAATCGATTGTTTAATGATACTCTCATGATCCCAAGATCATTTGGATAAAAGATGGGGATAAACAATGATCTTCATCTACTGATTCAAAGCGGTCATTTCATACCTACTAGACGATATAGGTGAGAGGTCACAATTTTAAGGATAGTACCCAAATAGAATCTATTTTTCAATGAGAATACATAAACAATGATACCCAAATAAGTTCTCCTTTCTTCCTTATTTTTAGCACCTTCAAAGAAACCCACAAAGTTAAGAGAATTAACAATTTTACCACAAAAGTTCTCTTTCCTTCCTTATTTTTAGCACCTTCAAAAAAACCCACAAAGTTAAAAGAATCAACAATTTTGCCATATAATATTTGAATTGCTTTGATTTCAAGTTCCCTTTTGTGGAAAATTGGCCGAAAACCGATCTCCATCAACTAATACAAAGAGTCGATGGTTTTTGGCATAGGTACCCGCTAAGATTTCGAGGGTGTTAAGCTACCCAAATAATAGTTCACTGAAAAGTTAAAACCCTTTGAGTCAAGATTAATGTACTCCTGATCAAATTTTCTCATCCTACCTAATCAGTTTTCGACTTTTCCCACCTAAAATCGAAATCATACCGTACTAGAAATGGTTCGGTCTGAACCGATTTTTGGGTCAATTGGGGCTAGTTCAATTTGTTAGGTTTTCGGGCCGAGTTCGGATTTCATTTCAAAACTTGCACCCATACGTATGGTTGATCGTAGGACTTAGTCGAGCACTTAATTTTATTTGACTTTGACAAGCATATGATACTTCTACTTAGGGATCTCAACAAATCGGGTAGACTTAATACTCGACCTGCTCGGGACGGCTTTTTTATTGTGCTAGGGACTAAACTTGACTATTGGGCTAAGTTTGGCATAAAGTGTCAGACACAATCTATAAGTATGGTTGGGTCGGGTTAAGAAAAATTTTGGTCAACTCGAGTTATACGATATCCATAAATTGATCGTCTGGTGGTACACCATTGATCTCAAGCTCCATTATGTGAAAGATTGAAAAGAAAATCGATCTCCATCATTTGGTTCACATCAGTTAATAATTTTTTGAATGTAGTGCACTTAGAGATCTGGTTGGTATAATTAGAGTTATCCTTTAAAGGAAAGACTTGATATTTGAAACACTTAGGCCAAGTGAAAACTTCATCTTAGCTATCAGAATTGAAGGTCATGATCTAAAGATGTTTAATGCAAAAGATTGGTATAAAATAAAATCTCTATTATATGATTCAAAGCAGTCAAATATGAATGAGATAATAGTCATTTATTGTGTTAAGTCATATAATAGAGATCGAAGATCTTTAGAATGTCACATTTAAATCAGACGAATTCGATGGTGTCTCCACATTTATATTAACATGTGCAACACACGCGTACTTTTACTAGTATATATATATATATATATATATATATATATATATATATATATCGTAGAGAACTTCGATAGCTTTCTGCAAGCTCTCATCCGTCCGATTTCGATATCGGTAATAAAAGTTGTGGCCCGATTATCAGGGGCCTTAAAATCTGGTATGATGATTAGTTAGATTAATAACACGTTCTGTAAATCAATGGCCCTGATCAGTCATGATCTAAATTTTTAGTTCTATTACTTGTGAAAGATGAGGCTATCTGTCATCTTTTACTAGGTTTTGGAATCACTCCGAAATTCAATCAGGATTGAAAATGACAGCCCGATTACCGTCAAGGGTCCGGTATCCTTTCCTGAAATTTATAAAATGAACGGATTAAGTCAAAATCTTGACTTTCTTCTTAAATCCCGTGATATTATGGCTATTAAAGATCACAAATAAGGTTTTAATGGTCACTGATAACTAATAATCAAGATGGTTGACCTTAGTTGACTTAGTCAAAGATTGACTCTTAGAAGGCCCAAACGTCGACATGGCCGGAAAATGACCCAGTTTAGAACTATCATCTCATGAGCCAAAGTGACCCCAAAAATTATATAAAAATTTAAAAAAAATGAAATTATAAATATATTATCCTCATCTAGAAGATCAACCTCTAACTCAATCGGTTTTGATGGATAGAAAATCCAAAAAACGAGGGTGTGAAACTATGTCAAGTGGCACACACAATGACTATTGTTGGACATCCGATCAGATGACCTTGATTCCATCGTAATCCTAACATTTTTAATATTAGAAATATATAAAGATATCATAGATAATTTGAAGATATTTCCAACAAGCTCTAATTCGCCTCATTTCGATATCGAAAATGAAAGTTACAATCGGAGACCTGGAAATCTAGCATGATATATGAATTGATGAAAAACCTATTCTGTAAATCGATGATCATGATCACGTCTGATCATATTTTTGAGTATCGTTACTTGTGAAAGAAGAAGCTCCCAGTTCTCTTTCACTGAGTTTTTGAATCACCGTAAAACTCGATCGGAGTTGAAAATGGTGACCCGATTATCGACCAAGGGTCCGAAACTCTTAGTGAAATAACTAGTATTGAAGGGATAGTGTCAAAATCTTGACTTTCCCTCGAGTTCCGTGGCACAGAGATCATTGGTGATTACTGTTGTGGTCTCAGTAAACATTGATGACCCTTGGTTAATATACCAGATGGTTGACCACAAGTTTGACCAATGAAGATGGGACCCTTAGAGGCCCAAAAACTTGATCTCTTGAAATTAGACCAATTAGGGTCTAGAAACCCGATACTACCCGACCCATGGACCTAAGCAAATAGTTCAAGATAACTTATAGGACTTGATGCCCTTGTTTAGAAATTGAGTGGGCCTTTGCTATTGGCACCGCTCAAAATTAGGAAGCACCTACACTGAAAAATATGAAATTTCCTAGGAAATCGGATCCCTTCCGAAGTCAAGGATCAAAATTCCGGATTTCATTTTTGTTTCAATGGGGACCAAAATCGAAATTTTGGCCGCAAATTACAAAAGGGACCAAATTGGCCGAAAATTTAGGTTTCGTTTCGGTTTCGGTGGGGATCGAAACCAAAATTTCAATCAATTCGGCCGAAATTTTGAACCTTGCCCGGAGTAACCCAACATATGAGGTCTAAAGCAATTAATGAAATTGTTGGGACATGATGTCCCTATTTTGAAGCCTGGTGAGCCATTTCTAATGGCATCTACTGAAAACTAAAAAACCACATCGAGAATGTAGAGACATCTTAAAGACCTAAACTGATTAAGATCCTATTTGGCCTAACTTATGAGGCCCAAATGGACGATGATGAACCTAGCTAATAATAATACGATATCCTCGTTAATCAGGTGGTTCATTTGTTATGAACATCTGTAAAAATATTGGAGAGTGTTATACCATACTCCCTTGAAATCTTAGTATTAATTGGACTTAAGATCCAAAATTGACCTAACCAATGGACCCAACAAGGGGCCCGACATAAGTAATGAACTATTGGGACTTACTACCCATGATTATTAAACTAGTATTCCCCAACTAATGACACCCAGTCAAAATTAAATAGGCACCCACCTGAATTAGTACCTTAATTTGAGAAATTAAGGAAAATTACTAAATATGAGATAAGAGAATGAAATTTATAATATCATAGTCCTAATGAAAGCTCGACTAACTCTAAAATAGATGACCCTAAATGGACCACCAATTAATCCATTTTGGTGGAAAACATAGTTACACACTATCTGTGTGCAACCAGTGACTGACATCGACTCCGCCTTGATGATTTTGTTTGAAACAATTGGGGAGATAGACCTCTTCTATAACTCTACTGAAATAATTATGAAATATAAGTCCCCGAAGGACTCTGATTTATGACAATACTAAGTATAGAGTAAGTTGATTTAGGAAATCAGTATGCCTAGTAATCCCATTATATTTATGGGATTAAAATATTAACAATGATCAATCGAGTACTAACTCTAGGATTCAGTCAGACTGATTAAATTGGACCTAGAACTTTACTGAATTGTTGAATTATAGTATTTGAATCCGAACCCGATATTGATTGAAACTTGTATTTGATTTGAAACCGATATTTGATGAAACCCGTATTTGAATCCGAACCCGATATTTATTGAAGCTCGTATTTAATTTGAAACCGATAATTGATGAAACTTGTATTTAAATTTGAACCCGATATTGATTGAAGCCCGTATTTGATTTGAAATCGATATTTGATGAAACTCGTATTTGAATCCGAACCCGATATTAATTGAAGCCCATATTTGATTTGAAACCGACATTTGATGGAACTCGTATTTGAACCTGAACATCGATTGAATTATTGATTTTTGATATAGATTGAGATTGAATCCGAAGATTGCTTGAATTGTTAAATGTTTGATGTACTTTGAATATTGAATATTGAACATTGAATACTGATTATTGAATCAGGTATTGAATATTGAACATTAAATAACGAATATCGGTTTGATTATCGAACATTGAACATGAAATTATTGAATATTGGACCTTGAATCTTGAAAACGAACTATTGAACCCTGAATATTGATTTATTGATAATAAATATTGAAAACTCGAAAATGGAAAGATGATACTGAATTGATTATTGAACTTCGTAAATCTCACCATTGTTCTTATGAACGTGCAATATGAACGACTCATATTCAGATGAGTTTGAAATGCCAGCTAGGGATTGGGTCTCATTAGACTAACAGGGTCATTGATCCTTGTCTTGATTGACTAAATGGTGAAAAGTGTCAGCCTTTGTTTGCGCAACATTGGCAATTGATATTGATATCGGACCATGATTGGTGTTTAGTATCGCACCGAAATATATAAAATACATTAATAAATCATTAAACCTACTGCATTAAATTAATTATCTAATATTGCTAATTTTGTGATAACATATCTGAATAATTAGTTAAATGAATAAACTATGATTAAATTGCAATGAAGCAATCTGATACTTCTTGATGATATTATTTGAATGGTAGATTGATAATTAAATTTAATATATTACTGTTGATATTCGTAGAATTTGTACTGATAGAATAAATGATTGAAAATTGAACTTGACATTGCTTTATTGATATTGAATTAGAATTTATGATTGATCATGTCTTGAAAATGAGAAATTGAATAATCATTGATATCGAATGGATCCTTGAACCTCCTCGTCATTGTCTCATTAGTGCTTAATGAGTCACTATTTGATAGATTGACAGGTTTAGAACTGTGATATAAGGATATTACACTATTGATTAGATAGACTACCAATGAAACTTGACAGAAAGCACTGGCTGAATTATGAGAATTTATTAGAAATGTATTGATAAATTTAGCTAATACTTTATTAAGCTTCACCGCTTACGTCATTTCATGACAAAAAATTTCAGAGACAGGATAGACATCGCCCAATCAAAGCTAGGCGAAGCGGTCGGGTAGAAATTTAGAGAGGCTCATCAAGCTGAAAGCGTATAATTCAATTTATCTAAGGAGTTACCAACACATACGTGAACGGACCACGTGACACTTACACTGGATTTTGACTTTGTACAGTTTCTTTACTTTTGTTTAAGACTAGTTTGATTTATTATTTTATAAAATCATTGGTCTCATTGTAAGCATCGGACTTTAAAATTATTTTGATCGGAACAGTGTCTACTTTTGTTTTAACTAGTCTTTCCGCAACAAGTAAAAATTTGAAGGGACTCACGTTTTTCTAATAAATCAATAATCGAATTTGGAAACTGAGCAGGTAAAAAAATGGGATTTTTAGTAATAAATAAACTTTGTATTTTCTTCTGATTTGGGAGAAAATTTTTTATATTGAACGCCGATAATCATGGTGTGACGCGTCGACTCGGCTTGTGGATCGAAACGTGTGGGGCGCGAGAGTTACCCGACATGTGAGGCCAGGAGCTGGGGGCGTGGCGTGATCGATTTAGAATGTAACCCTTGCAAGTGCACAAGATCTATTGCAGTATGGCAAGAACAGGGGTGTCGAACCCACAGGGAAACGTGAATTTTTAATTAATTCTTTTAGAGATTTTAAAAACGTCCCTAAGGAAGTACCAAAGGGCAGATTCAATTTTACCAAAAACTTAACACACTTTTCCTAAATGCAGAAAAATAAATTAATCTAAACAATTAATTACTGATAAATCTACGAACAATATTAAAATGAGATCAAGGAATATGCTACCCCAGATTCGTACCCCTTTTCTATCATTAAAACCCACAGTTTCATTAAATCATCATTCACACCATCATTCATCTAGAAAAATGACTTGAAATAAAATATGATCATCAATCCGGCATACCCTATCTAAAAACAATGACTCAGCCTAACATTGCGGTATGAGTCATGTTAAAAGCATAGCGTATCTCATGATATTTAGATCACGACAATCAGCACATAATCGCTCTACAGCCTAGATCAGCCTGCAGGTCCAGATCTAGCGATTACGGCCGTTGATACGCGCAATCAACGGTCATAACAAAGCATTCAAAATATTTTCAATCACACAAACTTTGAGCAAAACGATTCCATGATAACAATAATAGACTGCGGTATTAATCATAAATATGGGTACTTATCTGGGGATCGCATCTTCCCCGATCTCATCGATTTAGCGCTCATCTTTGGTGTTTGATCTCCTTTTCTTTCAAAGTCATTCCTCTTTATTTCTTCCAAAAGATATTTGCAATTGTTTTCCTAAATACAATCTATGAATTTCTCGAGAGAAAATAATGCAAATCCTAGGTACAATCTACCTGAATAAACCCTAGAAGAAGGAGAGAAGAAGACTTGAAAAGATGAAGAAAATATTCCCCAAAGTGAAGAGCCCTAAAACTAAAAAGAAAGAATGAATATTCTAATTGCAAAAAATAATAATGATCCTAAGAAACTCGTGGCTTCCTTTTATAATAGCTAACCCTAATACCTCTCTCGATTGACATCTAAGAGTAATTTTCGTGAATTCCGCCTAGCTTTGCATCGATACTGCCTCGGTATTTTGCTCATAACTTTCTGTACCGAACTCGGATTGAGGTGATTCTTGAGGCGTTGGAAAGCTGACGACGAGCTCTACAACTTTTATGTTTTAGCAATTTCCTGAATCTGACGTCTTGAAGGTCCAAATTGAGCTGCAAGTCGCACTAAGTTCTCAATGACCCAAAATAGCGATGTTTTGACATTATTTTCGGGATTCTTGGGCTGTTTTAGAAACTTGACCAGATTTACGAAACACTTCAAATCTAGCAAATCTCATCGATAGCCTTCATCGGACGACTAAATATAGGTATTTAGGGTGAAATATCATCATATTTCACTACTCATCACACCAAACCTACACTTTGCTAGTCCTCGAGCAAAGAGAATGATAGAAATATAAAGCAAATCAAACTAACATCCTAAAATTTAAATGCCACTTTCAGTAGGGAACACGATTGCACTTAGCATGTGCAACAAGCCTTTAAACCCTAGGTGATCCCTAGTGGAGGAGTTGTGTCTCGAGGGTTTGCAGGTGAAGTTACCCACAAACTTCCAAAAATTTCAAACCATCGGTAAAATTGAGTTTTCAAAATCTGATTTTATAACATATATTTAACTTCAAAGCTCAAAATCAATAATCAATTCAACATGCAAATTCTCAATTTTAAATAACAATGTTATACTAATCATACCAATATCCATTCAAATTAGTCTAATGCTCCAAATCGTTAGATAACTCATCCATTCATGCTTAAACGCGTGTAGTGTGCATACCAAAACCAAGATTCATCCATCTCGTAACTAGTCCAACGGGAAATCATCGGATCCGTTGTCTTGACTCAATCCTCACTTTAGGTATACTCTCAAAATAAAATCACTCCGATGATTGGTAAGTTTTCGCACACATGTGAGAGATCAATACAAAGCAAATAAAAGGTCTCACATGATAAATGAAACATGCCAATCAATGAACAAAATAAATCTCATAAGAACAGATACTTGTATATCCTAAGCATGTCATATCAAGTGTCATAAGTATTATATATTGACTCTCCACAAGACAGCTTACCAATGCAAGATCGGATCATGAAGGTCTTTTGTAGGGTTGTAATGGGGCCTGGTAAGGGTAAGAAAGAAAGGAATTGTGATTCAAAATTTACGAGAAATTGGAAAAGGAACTAACTTCGATTTTTTTTTATTTTTATTTCTCTTCTTTTCTTTTTTTCTTTTCTAATTTCTCACCATTTTTTTTCTTTTCAATATTTTTCTTTTCTCATTCTTTCTTCTCTTTGAATTTCCTTTTCTTGAAGCACCTCATTTTTCATTCCTTTTTTTTTTTCTTTTCTCTCCTTTTTTCTTTTTATATTTGCCATACACTCTCAAGAAACACCATAACTCATTATCTCTCCACTTACTCTCTTTTCGCCATTTTCATCCTCGCTCCTAATTTCTCGTAAATAAGAAGGGTAAAGCTAAATTTTCGTAAATTGTGAAGGGTTAAAGTTAACGGCTTATCAAAGAATGTATAAGGGTAAATTTTTCTATAGGCTCAAAGGTACTAGAAGGATAAATTTATATGAGGTGGGGCATTTTAAGCACAACGAGCCAAAGATGGCCTTCAATCATTTCCTTAAAAGATGGTAACCTTGCCTATTTGTCTTGAGTAGATATACGATGACGCTTCTAACACAATAATATGAATTTGATATCATGCAAAGTCACAAGCCAAAATAAAATGTATGAGATTATGCAAAATAATTCAGTATTCAAAGAAAACTCCGAGTTTATATATTCACTCATCAATGACGGAAATTAGCTCTAAAGCTCGGGTTTAGTCTCCACTAAGAACCTAAGATTCAACGCTCAAAATAGTTCATCGATTTCTAAGTCTTAGCTTTGGTATAAGTGCAAAAATTCTAAGCATGAATTTCAGTCATCCACAAATTATCACATTAAGCTTCATCATGCTAGATACAAGTATTCAAAATATGACATCAATATTCTCAAAATTAAATTCACATGCATCATCAACTAAAGTTTGAAAACTATTGCAAAGTAAATCATGTATGATGGTTCCAAAAAATAACATTATTTTTTTTTTTTTTTCAAAGGAAAACAAAAATAAGTGGTGAAAGATAAATAATCATACATACCCCAAACCTAAAAATGACAATGTCCTCATTGTTTGAAATAAGTAGGTACCCCAAACCTGTGGAGAAGTACCTCAACACAAAGATCAGGTGCAGAGAATATGGGCATCAAATTAGAACATGACCAAAAATAGATTGAAGGTAATGTGGCTACACTAATTTGGAAATTAAAAATAACCTAAACTAAACTAAAACTAATATTCTAGAACTAAACATACGAAAGAAATAAATCCTAAATCCTAAACTAAACCTCATGTCCAACTCCTAATAAAACACACCGGTTGCCTCCCGAGAAGCTACCGAGTTTAAGTGTCGATACTCCTCTTCATTGATCAAGAATCTGGATCACTAAGGTGCATCGCCTCAATCTTAACGGGTCATCGGCTCAAACATTGGTTTGAGTCTTTGCCCATTCACTTTGAAAACTCGATTGTCTCGAAGGCTTTGAATTTCAATTGCACCGTGCTCACTAATGGAAACAACACAAACGGGCCTTCCCATCTAGATTTCAATTTCCCAGATGAAGCTTAAGTCGGAATTGAATAACCAAACTTTTTGGCCAACATGAAACTCCTTAGAAATTAATTGATCGTGCAACTTTTTGTACCTTTCCTTGTACATCTTTGAATTTTCATACGCATCGTAGCGTAACTCTTCTAATTCACTCAATCAGTAACCTTCGATTCGATTCGACCGCGCATATCGAAATTAAATCGTTTGATCGCCGTAATGCCTTATGCTCCAATTCGGACGGAAGATGACATGCCTTCCGTAGACAATTAAGGGAGACATTCGATCGGTGTCTTGAATGCGATACGATAGGCCCACAAAGCATCAGATAGCCGGTTTGACCAATCTCTTCTATCCGGTCGTACCGTCTTTTCTAGAATTCGCTTGATTTCCCGGTTAGACACTTCCACCTGACCACTAGTCTGTGGATGGTACGGCGTAGCGACTTTGTGAGTGACGCTGCATTTTGGCAAAATGGCTATTGCAAAATGCGAACCGCCATCACCGATGATTGCTCTTGGGATCCCGAATCGGTTAAACACATGTTCTCTCAGAAATTTGACCACAACCTTGTGATCATTTGATCGGGTTGCCACAGCTTCAATCCATTTGGAGACATAGTCAACAGCCACCAGAATATATGAATACCCAAAGGATGGTGGAAAAGGACCCATAAAGTCAATCCCCCAAACATCGAAAAATTTCAACAATCGAATTGGATTAAGGGCATCATATTTCGTCAGTGAAATATTGCCAAGTCGCTGACACCGCTGGCATTCCTTGCGATTGAGCGTCACGAAGATTGAGGGCCAAGAGAATCCGCTTTGAAGGATTTTTTGGCGTCTTCGTCTCAAATGGCCTCCACAGCCCCAAAGATGGCAAAAATTTAGGGCGCTTAGTTCGCCTTCCGCACGCATCTCCTAATGATCCGATCCGAGCGAATTTAAACAAATATGGTTCATCCGAAATAGTATTTTATTTGGGAGAAAAAGATTCTTATCATTCTTACCCCACTCGGGGAATTACGCGATGACGATAATTCACGATGTTAGCAAACCACGGAACTTTTGCACCAGCTACATCAATTGCCATCAAATGTTCATCCGGAAATGTGTCACGGATGGTCTCAGGTATAGATGATTCTTCAGGTAATTCTGTAGATGATCACCACAACGTTCTCAACCCCTTTTATCTTTAATCTCAAAGTTGAATTCACGGAAGCGGGATCCAACGGATCGACCTTGGTTTCGCATCCTTCTTTGCTAAAGATATTTCAAAGCGAGTGGTGCGAAAAGACCACTATTTTCGATCCAAGCAAATAGGAACGAATTTGTCCGAGCATACACCATGCCTAATAATTCCTTCTCGGTGGTGGTGTAATTCATTGGGCATCAATTAATGTCTTCTAGCATAATAAATTACGTGAGGTAATTTATTCACCCTTTGCCCTAAGACAAATTCGATCGCATAATCGATGCATCACATGAGTTCGAATGGTAATGAATAATCCCCTGGCTCGATTATTGGTGCATTTGATAAGAGTTCACGCAATTTTAGGAATGCCTTTATGCAATCCTCATCAAAATCAAAAGGAACATCTTTGCCAAGCAAAGTGCACAATGGTTTAGCCACCTTGCTAAAATCCTTAATGAATCTTCTATAAAATCCAGCATGCCCCAAAAATGATCGAATTTGTCGAACACTTTTAGGAGGTGGTAAATTTGCAATTAAGTCGACCTTCGCCTTATCAACTTCAATTCCTTTCGTTGAAACAATATGCCCCAACACAATTCCTTGTTGAACCATAAAATGGCTCTTTTCCCAGCTGAGAACAAGTTTGGAATCTACACAACGTTGCAACACCGTGAAAGATGATTCAAACAAGAATTAAATGTTTTCCAAAAACCGAGTCGTCCATGAAGACTTGATGAATTTGTCGATCATGTCCGAGAATATGGCCAACATACATCGTTGAAACGTGGCCGGAGCATTACATAAGCCGAATGGCATCCTTCGATATGCAAACGTACCATATGGACACGTGAATGTTGTCTTCTCTTGATCAGCTGGAAAACGCATTGTATCCCGAATAACCATCAAGAAAGCAATAAAACTCTTGCCCATTAACTTCTCAAGAATTTGATCAATGAGCGGAAGGAAAATGATCTTTTTACGGTGGTACGTGTTCAATTTTCGATAATCAATGCACACGCCATCCAGTAGTTTCACGAGTGGGCACCAATTCTCCCTCCGTAGTTTCTTTCACTGTAATTCCAGACTTTTTCGGAACGATTTGTACTGGACTAACCCATTCACTATCAGAGATCGGATAGATGATTCCAGCATCGAGGAGTTTAATGATTTCCTTTAAAGCGACTTCTTGCATGTTCGGATTAAGTCGCCTCTGTGGTTCCCTCGATGGTTTACTCTCATCCTCCAGATGTATTTTATGCATACATACTGATGGGTCAATCCCCTTGAGATCAGCTAAGGCCCATCCGATGGCCTCCTTGTGCTCTTTCAGCACCTTCAACAAATCATTCTCTTGTTCTTCCGATAATGTGGATGAAATTATCACTGGAAGTGTTTCTCGAGGTCCCAGAAAAGCATATTTGAGGGACTCAGGCAATTGTTTCAATTCCACAGTTGGTCAGCTCAATTGATGGAGTCGGACATCCTTTACCTCGAGGTAGTGGTTCTACCTTAGTCACAACTTCACATAAGTTATCATCTTGACATGATGAATTTGACTTTTCTCTTACGCTTCCTTTCAAGCCCTTTGTCCTCATAGATGGCTAACAAAGCGGTTTCAAATTCCTCTTTGGTGAGCATTGATGGTAATGCTTCATCCACCACTTCGTCCATCGATCGATGTAAAAACATTGACCTCATCCTCATTAGGGAAATGGTTCATCGCATGGAATATGTTAAGCGACTTTCATGTTTCCAAAAGAAACGTCCATGACTCCGTCGACAATTAATGCAAGCGTTGGCGATGGCGAAAGCGGACGTCCAAGAATAATTGGGACTTGATTGATTGATTTAGTGGTTCCATGTCTAAGACAACGAAGTCCACCGGAAAGACAAACTTGTCTATTCAACCAAAACATCCTCGATAACACCCCTCGGTCTTCTTTCTGATCTATCTGCCAGTTGGAGTGTGACCGTCGTGGGTTTCAATTCACCCAATCCGAGTTTCTTGTACATTGAGTATGGGATCAGATTAACACTTGCTCCCAAATCCAATAACGCCTTTCCAATTGGTTGCCCACCAATGACACATGGAAATGTTGGGACTCGTGGTCTTTTCGGGGTTTCCAATCGCAATATCGAATCGACTTGATTTGTTAGAACACTTTCTTTGAAACGTGAGTACGTGCCTTTCTCTTCCGAAAGTGCACAAATCTTTGAAAACTTGGCGATCAGAACTTGTTTGATTGTTTCAAGTAATGGAAGATTTATCTTTACTTGCTTGAATGTTTCAAAATTTCTTCCATTTTTGTCGGTCCCTTTCCCATTCTAGATGGAGGAGTTAGGCATTGAGGGAATGGTGCCTTTGGGACATAAGGTGCAGATTCCATTTCCGATTCTTTTTCACGTCCTTGTTGGACGGTTGAAGGAAACTCTTCCTCTAATACTTTTTCTTTTCCTTTCTCTCTTCCTTGCTCTTGCACTTTTCTTATCTCTGGCTCTTTGTCTCTTTCTTTCTCTTTTCCTTTTCCTTTCTCTTTTCCTTTTCCTTTCTCCTTTCTTTTCTCTGATTCTTTTTCCTCTACTGCTTCTCTTTCTTCATCAGCTTCTACAGGCTTTTCCACTTGATTATCAACCTCTCGTCACTTCTCAAAGACCGTAATGTGACTTTCAACCGTTGACTATTCGATGGTCTGCTTGAGATGGTGCTAGGCCTCGAGGATTATTGATGGGTTGGCTGGGGAGCCTTCCTTCCTCTCGCTGACCCAGTTGATTGGCCAATAGACTGACTTGGTTCATTATCATCTGTGAAAGATTGCATGCTTCGATAAGCTTTTCTTCGGATCGTAATCTTTCAAGTCTTGCATGAGATTGATTAAGATTCTGATTGAAATTCTGATTTTTTCGGTAGTCAGAATTTGGATGATAATACGGAGCATTCTGTTGAAAATTGGAATTCTGTTGGAAATTAGAATTTGGAAATTTAATTTTGTTGAAAATTTGGTTGAAAAGGTTGTTGTCCACCCATTGTGTTGGCTCTATGTTCTTTGGTTTACTCGCCAATTTGTTCGATTCACCCCATCCTAAGTTGGGGTGATTTTCCATTCCGGATTGTAGGTATTGGAGTACATGTTTCTACCACGTGATAAGATTGAGTCACATTTACACCGCTCTTGAGGATTAGGTTCATCAGGGAAGAATGACAAGGTAGTAGGGCACTCATTAGCCATATGACACAGGTGGTCACAAATTGAACACCGTGGGGGGTGTGAGAGCTTTAGCTTGCTTGGTAGCGACTAACAACATGTTCATCTGTTTGACAAATGACATGTCAACCTTTGTTGAGAGATCTGAGGCATTATTGTTGACATCGCAATCAACTTTTGTCAACACATGAGATTTAGGTGCCAGTTCAAGTTGGTTCGCCCGTGTCTCACTTTGTATCAAGTTTGATATAACTTTTCAAACAATGCCCACAATTAAATCGACTTCTTTCGTGGCACAAGATCCACCACAAGATGCATCAACCATGCGTCTCTTCGAGAATCACCATTGTAAAACTTTGGACTTGTTGCCACCTTGGAACTTGATGATTTGGGCAACTTCGATCAATTCCTTAAAAGCGTTCCCAACATTCATGGAATGTTTACGTAGGTTGTTGGGAAAAGAACCTGGATCTTCCGACGCAATTCAATGGCCTTAGTCATGGGAAAATATTTTTAAGGCTGGCGATGCATTCGCCCAACTCGAATAGATTGTGGTTCTAAGGAATAGAACCATGTTTTTGCCTTATCTCTTAAAGAGAACGGAAGAGCCTGAGCTTAGCTATCTCATCGTGACATTGTGGACTCGAACATTTTGCATACCCAGTGAATTCATTTAAGTGAACGCGGATTTTCATTTGCTAACCCATGGAAAATTGGTAGCATTTGAATCATTCGATTTGAATTCATAGTGGTTCCACGGAATGGGAGCATGCATAATACATTCACGATCCTCGTAAAACCAGGATCGTTATAATACTCCAGGTTCTAGGCCCTCATCAAAATTATTGTTCCTATTATTTCCATTATTGACATTCCCATTGTTGTTATTCTCATCTCTCTCTTGCCTTTGGTCCGCCATGGTCTCGGTTGTTGATATTGATTCTTGACTCTTGATTCTCTCTACAAGCTCTTTCGATCTCAAGATTAAACAGAGCGGATGTGGGTGATGAGAACGAGTAAAGCTCATACACCAACACTCACAAAGTTGAAGAATCCACAACAAACCCACAAAATTTCGCTTCAAACGATTTAAACAAAGATGATAAACATGAGCCAATATCGAGGAAAGATTTCTTCTTTTTTTTCTTTTTTTTTTTTTTTTTTAATTAAAATTCAATTTAAATTAATTAATTTTTTTTTTATATTCAAATTAAAATTCAAATTCAAATTAAAATTAATTAATTAATTAATTAAATTTTTTTTAAATTCAAATTAAAATTAAAATTCAATTTAAATTAATTAAATATTTTTTTTTTTTTTAAATTCAAATTAAAATTAAAATTCGAATTTAAATTAATTAAATTTTTTTTTTTTTTAAATTCAAATTAAATTTTTAAATTTTTTTTTTAATTTTATTTTTTTTTTTTTTTTTTTTTTTAAATTCGAAAATTAAAAAATAAAAATGAAAACCTTATAAAATGTTTCCTATAAGAGAAATATAAGGAGAAGAATGAAAGAATCCTAAAAATCCTAAAAGAAAAGTCCCAATAAAAGTTAATGACTAAATTTAGAAAATCCTAAAATATCTAAAAGGAAAATAAGGAAAAGAGTCCTACCAAATCTAAAATAAAGTCTAAAATCTCTACTTCCTAAATTTCCTAAGGAAGGTATCCTAAAAATCTAAACTTCCTAAAAAGACTCCACAAAATCTTATCAAAGAGAGAAAAATAAGGGAAATAATTTTTTTTTTTTTTTTTTTTTTTTTTTTTTTTTTTTTTTTTTTAAATTCGAATTAAATTTTTAAATTTTTTTTTTAATTTTAATTTTTTTTTTTTTTTTTATTAAATTCGAAAATTAAAAATTAAAATTGAAAATCCTATAAAATCTTTCCTAAAAGAGAAAAATAAGGAGAAGAATGAAAGATTCCTAAAAATCCTAAAACAAAAGTCCCACAAAAGTTAATGACTAAATTTAGAAAATCCTAAAAATATCTAAAAGAGGAAAATAAGGAAAAAGAGTCCTACCAAATCTAAAATAAGAAGTCCTAAAAATCTCTACTTCCTAAATTTCCTAAGGAAGGTATCCTAAAAATCTAAACTTCCTAAAAAGACTCCACAAAATCTTATCAAAGAGAGAAAAATAAGGGAAATAAATTTTAATAATTATTATTTTTTTTTATTTTTATTTTTTTTAAACACTCAAAACAGAAAAATCCCTATCCGAATTAATCAAAATTTCACCGATATCACCGATGGCCAAAACTTGATCGATTTAGAATGTAACCTTGCAAGTGCAAAGATCTATCAAGTAGTACGGGTAAAAGAATGGGGTGTTTAACCCATTGTGGAAACGTGAATTTTTAATTAATTTTTTTAGAGATTTTAAAAACGTCCCTAAGGAAGTACCAAAGGGCAGATTCAATTTTACCAAAAACTTAACACACTTTTCCTAAATGCAGAAAAATAAATTAATCTAAACAATTAATTACTGATAAATCTACGAACAATATTAAATGAGATCAAGGAATATGCTACCCTGCATTCGCACTCTTTTCTATCATTAAAACCCATAGCCATTAAATCATCATTCACACCATCATTCATCTAGAAAATGACTTGAAATAAAATATGATCATCAATCCCAAGATACCTATCTAAAACAATGACTCAAATTTAACATTGCGGTATGAGTCATGTAAAAGCATAGCGATCTCATGATATTTAGATCACGCATAATCAAGACATAATCGCTTTTACAAATTTAGATCACGCAGTGTCCAGATCTAGCGATTACGGCCGCTGATACGCCAAGAATCAATCTCATAACAAAGCATTCAAAATATTTTCAATCACACAAACTTTGAGCAAAACGATTCCATGATAACAATAATAGATCGCGGTATTAATCATAAACATGGGTACTTATCCGGGATCGATCTTCCCGATCCATCGATTTAGCCATCTTTGGTGTTTGATCTCCTTTTTCTTTCAAAGTCATTCCTCTTTATTTCTTCCAAAAGATATTTGCAATTGTTTTTCCTAAATACAATCTATGAATTTCTCGTAGAAAATAATGCAAATCCTAGTACAATCTACCCCTAATAAACCCTAGAAGAAGGAGAGAAGAAGACTTGAAAAGATGAAGAAAATATTCCCCAAAGTGAAGAGCCCTAAAACTAAAAAAGAAAGAATGAATAATATTCTAATTGCAAAAACTAATAATCGCCCTAAGAAACGCGTGGCTTCCCGTGTTAGAATAGCCTAACGCTAATACCTCTCTCGATTGACATCTAAGAGTAATTTTCGTGAATTCCCGCCTAGCTTTGCATCAGATACTGCCTCGGTATTTTGCTCATAACTTTCTGTACCGAACTCGGATTGAGGTGATTCTTGAGGCGTTGGAAAGCTGACGACGAGCTCTACAACTTTTATGTTTTAGCAATTTCCTGAATCTGACGTCTTGAAGGTCCAAATTGAGCTGCAAGTCGCACTAAGTTCTCAATGACCCAAAATAGCAGTGTTTTGACATTATTTTCGGGATTCTTGGGCTGTTTTAGAAACTTGGACTGTATTTACCTGAAACACTTCAAATCTAGCAAATCTCATCAGATAGCCTTCATCGGACGGCTAAATATAGGTATTTAGGGGTGAAATATCATCATATTTCACTACTCATCATGGCGTCCTTTGTATATTACAGCAGTTGGGCTTCGATTCAATTTGGGTGGATTGGATCAAGGAGTGCATCACAACTCCAAGATTCTCTATCAATATTAATGAAACTCCTAGATGTGTTATTTCAGTAGTACATGTGGTATGAGACACGGTGACCCTATCTCTCCTCTCCTATTTACTTTGGTTATGGAAGTATTCTCATGTTTATTAGAAGACAATTGGTAGTGGGAAAATAAAGATCTCTACTTATCCTAATCTGGCTATGGTATCTCATTTGATTTTTATTGATGATTTGCTTATTTTTTCTGATGAGGATATGGATTCGGTGGGAGAGATTTAGGTTGTGTATGGCATAGCTCTCTCATAGCCTCTGCCACAGCAGAATTCACATGCTTTAGTTGGTTCTCATTCTCATTTCTAACTCCTAGCAAAGGAGGATTTACCTGCTCTAGTAGCAACCTCTCTGCTCTCTACTAACTCCCTATCAGAGCAAATAAAATCTGCTCTGGCAAGGAGTGAGTAGAGAGGAGGGTCGAACTACTGAACATGCAAATCTTGCATAAAATCTTATTATGTAAGGAGTTATAAAGGAGAAGGGATACCTGCTTTAGCAGGTAGCAGGATTTTAGCAAAGAGGATGGAAACCTGCTAAAGCAAGTGAACTCTGCTATGGCACGGGCTAAGAGAGAGCTATGCCACACACAACCTAAGAGAACCTTGGATGATTCTCATTCTTATTCTGGTCCAAAAATGAATGAAAAGAAAAGCGGGTGCCTTTTTTTAGTAGTTCTTGCAGGAGTATGGAGATCACTCAGGCTCTTGAGTGCTCTGAAGGTGCTCTGCCCATTCGATACCTCATATTACCCCTTTTCTCTTCTAGAATGTCTGCTGTCTTGTGTGGCCCGCTAATTGAAAAGATTAGGACAAGATTAGAAAGTTAGAAAGGCTACTTCTGGTCTTATGGTGGAAGATTGGAGCATATTAACTTGGTACTTAATAGTTTTCTGGAGCGTTCTACATTCTTTAGGAAAGTCCTTGATAGTGAGAAGATTATATGTAATTTCCTTTGGCTTGGTCCTAATCTTAATCAGAGATTCCATCCAATTAGTTGGGATATGGTGTGCAAGTCAAAGGAAAAGAAGGTGGGCCCGGAATTCGGAGGGAGAACTAAGGGTTTGGTTAAATTATTAATTTTGTGGGTGAAGGGAAAATACCTTCTGCCAAACGATATTTGGAATTGTAATCCCCCAAATGATCTTTCGTGGTCATGGAGAGGAATCACATAAAGGAGAAGGTTAGAATTGTTGTTGGTGATGGGACCAGCACTAATGATTGGTAATTAGACAATCTTGGATTCCAAGTATCGGAGAAGAATAATAAATGAAAAAACTATTGTTGCTGAAGTCGGTATGAATGGAAACTCTGAGAGTGGAATTGGAGGTATCCTCGGATATAGCGGAGGGAAAATTGTGGGTAGATTGCAAGCCCTGCGTAGAGCGCTGATCGATTAGCTAGTTTGGGTACCGAGTCCAGCGTAGATTTGCAATCAAGAGGGTAGTGAAGACCCCAAACATTATAAAATTTATTTATAATCACGAGTTAGTTCTAAGCTAGATCCCGAGAAAAAGGAAATTTATTAAGTCAGGCATATGCTTTGCAAAAAGGGAAAATTAGAAAAAAGAGATGGATTTCAAAAGATTTTACAGCATTACACTGCAACTAAAGCTTTTAGAAAAGAGGGAATTCACGGAATTTTAGGGGTATGTCGAATCGTGAAAATACATTTCCACTTTGGTCAACAAAATGGGATATGTCCAAAACACCCTTTATCTTTTCCCCTCTTTGCACGAGCTCTCCGAAGGTGGTACCGACAACGCCATCCGACAACGACGCCAGTGACGCCATTTCTAAACCCTATCGGAAGCCAACTTCCGAGGGGTTTTCAAATGTGCGAGTCTTCGTCTTCTTCCTCTTCTTCTTCTTTGAATCCTTCGAAGCCGACATATTTCCAACGCCGGCTGCTGGAAAATCTATGCTCGTCTTCTTCCTCTTCTTCTTCTCTGAATCCATCGACGCCGACATATTTTCACTGCCGACTACCGAAAAATCGGTCTTCGTCTCTTTTCTCTTCTTCTTCACCAAATTCGTCGAAGTCGACATAGTTTCAGCGCCGTGTCACGGGGTCACTCTTCTAGCAGTGTCAGCCCGTGCGGCACTTAACGCCCGTTGCGCTAAGTCAGCCTATTTATCTCAAATGAGGCACGCGATGCGGATTCCCAGATGCTACGAAGGGTGGAAGGTTTGTCCTACTCAAGCTCCACCTCAACCTCTACGTTCGGACTTCGCCCTGCGAAGCAACGCAGCAGGTTAGAGCCGGCAACGACGATTGTCAAAACAACAGGCAACGATGAACGTAAGGCAATATGCAACGACGATAGATATAGCGATAGGCAGCGACGAGCATACATCAAGCCCCCTTTGGGCTAGAACCCGCACCTCGAAGGTGATTAGGAACCACCAACGCGATGACCCTAATACACGATGTAGCTAAAACGACCACGCCCTAAGCGTGGCACAGATGCACGCACATAAGCCCACGAGGCTAGTGCACGTGTAGGGTCGGGGGACCCCAACTCATGTCCCCCTATATAAAGGTAAAACAGTAATTTAAGCGAAATGGCGGGAGGACCTCTAACCCCTTGGTTTGTCATACTTTACTATTCACCCCGCAACGCCAGCCCAACTAACCAAGTAGCGTCCATGTCGCGACCAAGTCTTCACCCTCCACCCCAACATGTCGCGACGCCATCGTGGCTCAGCCCAGTACATACGGTGCCGCCCTCATGGCCTTGACGCACCAGTCATACTCAACACTTAGAGAGGAAAAGTGGCCCTACGGCTTACCCGAATGACCACGCCGCATGCCCCTGTCACATCCTCCTCCACTCAAAATCGTCAACGTCCTCGTTGACGCGAAGGCACCCATTCTGAAGTTCAGTCCTGAGTGTCACCTGCCACGGTCCCTCAACAGCACCCTGCCTTCACTCTATGTAGCAAAACTGTATATGCCCAAAACTGCACACTTCAAAATCTGTACATAGTTGGTGTCTGAGTCTTCCAACGGCCCACACCAACAAGACCGCGGTGTATGATATCTCAGCAGTCAATTAGTCGGAGCGCCCCTATTCTGGCAACGAGCTCCTCATCATCAACCTTTTTCTTACCTTTCTCTGCAACCATCGCGTTCAAGGCGGCCTTCTCTGGACAATCTCGCACCAGATGTGGCCATTACACAGGAAGCAAAACTTCTTGCTCGGCCTTTAGTCTTTCTTCTTTTCATACCTACTGCCTTTGTCCTGACCAAATCGCACATGTCCTGTATCATTCTACTTCCTTCCCTGCTTGTCAGCATCGTCAGTGGATGCTTGGACTGTCTTCTCTTTCTCAAAGCGGTGTTCGATTAGCCGATCCGCAGCAGCCAAATTCACATCTAGGGTCTTCAACTCTCTATAAGTCAACTCTCACTGTGCCCACGGCGCCAGGCCTGGGTCCAGTTACGTTTCATCTAAAACTGGGTTCTTTGTTTTCATTGGAGATAACTTAGTCTCGTGGAGAAGCAAAAAGCAATCAGTTGTGTCAAGGTCCAGTGCAGAGGCAGAGTATCGAGCCATGGCCACTACTGCATGTGAGCTCACGTGGCTCAAGCTTCTACTCAAGGAGATGGATGTTTATCAGGGAGATCCAATGATCATGCACTGTGACAATGAAAGTGCAATTCATATTGCCGCAAATCCTGTGTTTCACGAGCGTACCAAACATATAGAGGTAGATTGTAATTTTTTACGAGACAAGGTGACTAGCGGAGAGATTCCAAATAGGTACAGGATTAACTCCACGAACGGGTCTAGCGCGAAATGAATCTGCTCTCTCTATCTTGGTTTTAGAAGGATCATAATGGATTGCCCGTTCAACAGGGCCCATATTGATTGATGCAAGTGGATTCGATCCTTCTCACTCATGTTGTTAATGTCCAACATCAGGCTCGTGAAAGTCTTAATGTACTCGTGCAACGGTCCCGTATGCTTCAACGTCGATAATGCCTTTCATGCTGACCATCCGACGTTGGTAGGTAGAAATTGAGTCCGCAGCTCTTTCTTCAGATCGGCCCAAGAATCGACTGCGCCATTCTCCATGCGCACCTCTGACACTCGGTGCCTCCACCATAACTTGGCATCACCGACCAAGTATCTCGATGCAATTCTTAGCTTAACTTTAGCATCGAGGTCCCCCAGTGTTTCAAGGTACTCCTCCACGTCCCATATGAAGTTCTCGAGGTCTTTCGCCTCGCGAGAGCTCTTGAACGTCTCTGGCTCGGGGAACTTAAATCGAGGTGTCAGCGTCCCTGCTGGCACCCCAAGTGGCATAGCAAGGATGAATTTTTTCAGCACGCACATCTCGTCACGTACCTCCTCCAACGTGACCTTAATTTCTCGTACCTTTGCTGCCAATTGCTCTACGGTTTCAGCCACATCGGCATTGATCCTTTCATGCCTATTCAGTCGTTCCCCATGTAGTGTCATTACTGATACCATCGACTCGAGCTGGTCCGATTGAGCTTCCAAACTATCTAGTCGTTCCCTTGTTGATCGTTTTCTTGTCTGTCATCTTGCATCCTCGCTGGTCCCTTCCATCTTAGCCATCATTGTTGCTTTGATACCAAATGTCATGGGGTCACTCTTCTAGCAATGTCAGCCCGTGCAGCACTTAATACCCGTTGCGCTAAGTCAGCCTATTTCTCTCAAATGAGGCACATGATGCGGATTCACAGATGCTATGAAGGGTAGAAGGCTTGTCCTACTCAAGCTTCACCTCAACCTCTACGTTCGGACTTCGCCCTGCGAAGCAACGCAGCAGGTTAGAGCCGACAACGACGATTGTCAAGACAACAGGCAACGATGAACGTAAGGCAACATGCAACGACAATAGATATAGCGATAGGCAGCGACGAGCATACATCAAGCCCCCTTTGGGCTAGAACCCGCACCTCGAAGGTGGTTGAGAACCACCAACGCGATGGCCCTAGTACACGACGTAGCTAGGACGACCACGCCCTAAGCGTGGCCCGGATGCACGCACATAAGCCCATGAGGCTAGTGCACGTGTAGGGTCGGGGGACTCCAACTCATGTCCCCCTATATAAGGGTAAAACGGTAATTCAGGCGAAATGACGGGAGGACCTCAAACCCCTTGGTTTGTCATACTTTACTATTCACCCCGCAACGCCCCACAACGCCAGCCCAACTGACCAAGTCGCGTCCATGTCGCGACCGTGTCGCGACCAAGTCTTCACCCTCCACCCCAACATGTCGCGACGCCATCGTGGCTCAGCCCAGTACATACGGTGCCGCCCTCATGGCCTTGACACACCAGTCATACTCAACACTTGGAGAGGAAAAGTGGCCCTGCGGCTGACCCGGATGACCACGCCACATGCCCCCGTCACATCCGGCTGTCGGAAAATTTTCTAAAAGCTTTCGAATTCGTCGAAGCCGGCATAGTTTCAGCACCGACGCCTGTGTAGCTTCAAAACTAAGGGCTTAACGAGGGGTTTTTTCACCTTAAACTACCCTATATAGAAGGGTACTTTGATAAACTCCCAAATGCTA
This sequence comes from Chloranthus sessilifolius, assembly GCA_021018995.1. Lineage (NCBI taxonomy): Eukaryota > Viridiplantae > Streptophyta > Magnoliopsida > Chloranthales > Chloranthaceae > Chloranthus > Chloranthus sessilifolius. The sequence continues at coordinate 76,637,310 of CM037587.1, forward strand.
GGTTAATTTGCACATGTGAAGAGATTTGTATCTCACAACCCTTAAAACTTTTGGAAACTGTGAAAACCTTTTTTTGCTAAAAACTTACGTTTTGGTATAATACCCTCAAACGTTCCGAAACCAAGCATGTTTTTCTAACGTGCCCTCGCAAAAACTAGTATAAGTCAAAGCTTGACAAAAAATACTTTGAATAATATTTTGTAATCCACCACAAAATTGGTGTTGATTGGAACTTTGGCGAGAATTCTACGATTAGTTATTGCTACGGAAATATCGGCAATGGGCTACATTTATAACTCTTATAATAAGATAAAAATAACAACTAAGTGTACTTCTAAAATTATAAAAAATAGATTACCAGCCTAAATTATAGACTCACATTGAGGTAATCAGCTCAAGAGGTTCTTAGATGTATAAATTATTCTTTTAAAGAGAATCAAATTCGGCTCTTTCATTCTCCCATAAGAGCTAAGAGCACTTACAACCAAACATAGTCTCATACTAAAGTGTTCTACGTCAGAGTAAAGAGCTGCTCTTTGCCTCCAAAGAGTAATCCAAAACACAGCCTTAACCTAACCAATTTGGACAATCTCTATGGTACCTTATAGGATCAATGTTTGACCTAATTTACTGGAATTAACTAATTAAATAGACAGTGCTGGATGCACTTGTTTTCTAGCACTTGTTTTGTAATGGCGAACTTAAGTGAAAGTTAATTTAGCAGAATAAAATTTTTATCGGTGGTGCGAGATGTACCATTGTCAGGAAGAAACTGGTGTTGTCGACAGGTTGGGTCGATATCCCATACTCGGACCCGGATTTTTTACTTGGTCGGGCACATAATTGGTTGGGCATGAAATATTCAAACCCACCTTCAGGTCGGGTTGCTAAGACAACAGGTCAGATCATGGTGCGTTGAGGGTTTCACTAGATGGATCGGGTCAGACTTGGGTTGATGGTTTAAATAATCTCGCTGACCCCAATCAAACGCAACCCAACCCCAACCCGACCCATTCGGAACCCTACTCGGGGTTAGCTTTTGGTGCTTCTAACATGGCATTAATTTACGTTATGGAAATTAGACTTTTGTAAAAGTTGAAATCTTGAACATGTATCAAATTGCCATGAACTTGATCTACAATAGATTTAACGTGTATCAAATTGCCATGAACTTGATCTACAATAGATTTAACGAGTGCTCTAACACATGAATTCTTTTTAGTAAACCCAATAAATAAATAAAAAAGAAAGATGAATTTCAAACTATTATATAAAGAAATTTGGACAATTTAGGGTGTACTGATCTGTGTCCAAAGAGGTTCAGTTACTTTTCAAACAGTCATTATGATTGCACACTTCTGTTTTTTATCATGAAATGTTTATTGCAACGGTCAACATCTCCGTGGTGGTTTTCTCATTCCAATGAAAGGTTGAGGTGTGCACAGTTTGAGGTTGAAGATGCTTCTCCACAGCCGGCCCCTGAATTTGGCAGTTCCACATTGAAGCGGACGATTAGGAGGCCCTTCCGAATTTGAGAACCTTCATGCGGCATACCTTCATTATAGATTATTTTTTCGTGACCTAATTTAAAGAAAACAGAGGGGAGATGAATTATTTTCAAAGATTTAATAAACCTATCAGTGATATATCAATTCCATTGTATAAATGTTATAAACACAATGCCATAGCTCCTCTTAACGGATAGAACCCCATACCATTCTTGATTATTTCGCTTAGATCCGACTTGATCAATATCTGTCGTCCATCCAGGTGGGTTAAGAAACGTTGAAAGCCGCAACGGGTCTCTGCCAATTCAACTTTGTACTCCACATATAGATTGGTAAGCTTCCGTTTGAAAATGGGGTGCTCCTCCTCTTGCACCACAAAAATAACATCCCCAGTTACTGTATCAGGCTGCAGATATTAATCGCAGATTTGCCGATGTCAAGACTATTGAACCATATAGAAGTAGCATCCAACATATATCAATTTCAGTGACTGATTTTTAAAAACGGAAGTTAAAACATTGACTGATTTCTACGGCCCAAATTTTCAAGCCCAAAAGAAAACACAGTAGAGACGAACTTTCTTTTTTTTTTTCTTTTTAAAATAAATAATCTTTGTAATGTAAGCTTCCTATGTGTGACACCGAAAACATGTTGTCGATGCCACAACCTTGGCGCAGGTAACCTTTTCTCATATATATATTGTTGGTGTGTGTTACTGTGTCTATAGAAATTATCACTAAGTTGATGTGAGCAAGGGTCAAAATCTCGGGTAACGGATACGTATCGTCCGAGCTCAAAACCGATACGTATCGGACGATACGTATCGGAATAGTAAAATACCGGACGATACATTCAATGTATCGTCCGGGTATCTACATACAAAATAGCGATACGGTACATTGAATGTACCGTATCGTCCAAGTCTGATACCGATACGTATCGGTATCGGACGATATTTTGATCCATGGATGTGAGTGAGTTTCTTTGGTTCGATGATTTACATTTCACATGTAAATGGGTGTTAGTATTAATTGTGTGATCAATATTTTGTGCGTGATATACAAATACCAATAAGAGGGATCTCAGTATACTGGAATTCAACCCTTCTTCTTCCTTACCTAACTCTAATCTACTAATTTAATTGGTATCTGAGCAAAGATCCAAATCCTCAAACTGTCTCCTACTGGTGATATCACTATTTTCTGTTGATGTCAGCATGGTCAACATTTGACCTCTGATCAAGGATTGACGGTTTGGGTTTTGATCTGTTTTACCACCCCTTTAATTCTTGAGTTTGAGGGTTTTCACTGCTGGATTAAGAGATTCAATCAAATCTCTTCTCAAAACCCTTGTTTTCACCTTTTCACGGATCTCAAGGTTCGGGTTATTATCTGCTCTCGAGATGGTGAACTCCAACCAAATTCCTTGTTGATGATCAAGGATATGAGGTCAGTTTTTTATTTGGTATGGTTTGTTTTTTAAGGCTCTTCACAGTTTCTTTGGGTTTATAACCCCGTGTTGTTGATTAAGAAAGAAGAATCTGTTTAGTTTGATGTGATTTCTCTTTCCACATCTCTTGAATGTAACTGAGTAAGATTTGGATGTCTATGACGGAGTTATGATTTTTTCGTTGGTGGAAATATAGTATTGATGTGTTGTAAAAAAGGGCATAGATTCCTATACTTGTTGGAAAGTAGTTGTAGAACTTAAATTCTGTGGGTTTCGTGGCCCAGTATTGTGCATAGAGTCTGGTCTTTCAGCTGCAGTTTGGTTGTCTTGAGGTTGTGGAACCTGGCAGTGGGTTGTTGAACCCAGTTTTGTGGGCACAATCTGTTTTTGCACAGGCAGTGAGTAGTAGTATGCAATTTCTGGGCAGAATCTGTTTTGCAGTTGTGTGAAGTTTCTTTGAGGTTGTGGAACATGGTTGTGGGTTGTGTAACCCAGGTCTGTGCCCAGAATTTGCTTTTGTGCCCCTGTTGTGGGTGTGTTGAGGCTGTGGCACCTATTTTTAGGTTGTGTGACACAGGTTTGTGATTAGAACAATTTTTTGTAACTGTGTTGTATGGAATATAGCATCTCAACTTTGAATCATCGACTCTGGAGTTCCTGAGCATATAATAGGAATGTCGTCATTGTTTCAGTCCTTCTCTCAATGCTAGCTCCTGAGCATATAATAGGGATGTCGTCATTGTTTCAGTCCTTGTCTCAATGCTAGTCCTTCGTCGATTTCTGGCGGATAAGGCTTACGGTATATCTGAGAACTGTCAGACATTTTTCGATAACCTTTGAGGTTCTCGGGGATCAGACTCTGAACTTTGTTCAGGGATACATTTTCCTCAGTCTCACTTCGGTTATTCTCTCTCTCTCTCTCTCGTTAAGCACAGCTATCTGTGCATCACGAGCAGCGATTGTTTGACGCATCTACTCCACTTGCTCAATGATGTTGGCGCTTTCTTCCGTCGTCAACACACCATTACTGGGAGTATTGAAGGAGTGGTTGGAGTTATTGTTCCGACGGATGATTCGTCGAAGTTGGATTGAAAGGAGTTCGGAGAACAAGGGCTGACGGGCAATGAAACAATCATTCGACCAGGTGAGATAGTCAAACTGGCCATGATTGGTGATTTCGGGGGACTCATCAGGTAAGGGCAATCGGACCTCAGGGTCTCTGGCGGGCTCACAGAGGCTGCTCGCGATTGGAACTTACAGAAAATCGTCCTCAGAGAAGATGGAGTTCGAGTTCCCGTCAAGCAGGTTATCAGTAGTAGTGAAGGACCTAGGAGAAACAATCGTCCTCAGAGAAGATGGAGTTCGAGTCCCTGTCAAGCGGGTTATCAGTAGTAGTGAAGGACCTAGGAGAAACATATTCCTCCTATTGAGCGTGATTCTCTTCCAGATTAGCTCGAGCTATGAGAGGGGTTGACCGACGGAGGTAGAAGAAGAATAATTTCCCGCTTTTCAGAATTCTAAAATTCCGAGGCAACAATGACATTTCGAAAAAACCTAGACGAAATTACATGGAATGTAAGAGGTATCATTTATAATACCTCTTTGATGGTAAGTAATGAGCAATTTCTTTTATCTAAAGCTTCATATTTCTTTGTTTCTGTTAAAACTGTTATTGTTAGAAGTGTGTTATGTGGAGAGAAGAACAATATTACGGAAGGTGGGACAGAGAGCATTAAACACCGTAGTCTTTATCTTTGTCACTTCTCATGCACATTTTACACACCATTCACTAGCGTTGCATATGTATGTGCATTATAGAGAGATGGAATACAACATCCACTAAAGGAACTATCCAAGACAAAGTTCTTGTGGGCTGAGTGGAGTAAAGTTTACTACACCACACCACTCAATGTAAACAGTAAGAAGTAGTTATATTCCATTCAGTCAGCAAACACACACACATCAGAAGATGGTACATATAGAAAAATCTAGTGGAACTATATAAATTTATGTTAATAAATTCAGTGAAACTATATAAACTTATGGTAATTTCCTAAATTTTTAACTTATCTTAGAGTCTTCTGTCTATTTAACATTGTTTGACCTTCTCGAGAATACAAAACTATTACTACTATTTTTCTCCTTATGTAGAATAAATTCAACACTGAGCGATAACCAAGTTGATAAATCTAGTGATAATTTACGAATGATATTGATGATGTGAACCCAGCACGTTGTTTTCCACATGCAAATGAAGCAAAGCATGTTGGAGATAATTACAAAGAGTAATTGATGCATATTCTATAGCCCAAGAGATAAAACAATGAAAAAAAAGGATTCACTATAAGATTGTAAATATGGAATGCAAAGCCGAAATCCAGTAGAAAAGGTAGCTTGCTTACAGCTTCATCAGCTTGTCCCGGGAATACAATTTCGTCTCCATGCCACATTCCTTTCTTGATATGAAATTTGAATGCCTTCTTCTCTTCTATAACTTTGTTCCCCTTGCATTGAGGACATTCAATCATGGCACTGATCTCTCCTGCATTAATAGCTTGTTTCAGAAATTAAACAAAAGAAAACAGTAGCAAATGGTTTATGGACCCAGGATCTAGTAGAAAATCAAAGACTACGAAACCTGAATGCTCGCATTCAAGACAGAAAAGCTGAAGTTGTTTAATTCCAGTTGGTCCACTTGGAACAGAAACCACCGTATCCGAACATTTGCAAGAAAATATTCCAGATGAACCACAAATTGACCCTTTCCTGAATATTTAAAAATCCAACTTAGAAGCAGTTCTAAAATATATGAACTTCCTGTTGGATATATTGTAATACCTATGAGAGAAAAGTAGTTGTAGTGTGTGTGGAATAGTCCCACTTCGGTTAGGGAGTTCTCTTTACGTTGCTTTATATAAAGAGCATGTAATCCTCTTATTATTAAGAAATATGAATGCAATGTAGTCCTATAAGGTATACCGTATCTTCTTCTCACTCTCCTTCCCTTAATAATCACTATTATTAATAATGATTATTAAGGGAAGAAGAAGGAGAGTGAGAAGAAGACACAGTATACCTTGTAGGACTACAATGCATTCATAGTTCATAATGATAAGAGGATTACATGTTTATATAAAGCAACATAAAGACAAAAGAGAACTCCCTAACCGATGTGAGACTCTTCCACATACACTACAACTACTTTTGTCTCATAAATATACAATATATCCACCACTCCCCCTCAAGTTGAGCATCAAAGACAATGATGCCCAACTGCCAATTAAAAGAAAAGCTCTTGAACCATCTCCCCTTGACATTGATAGGGAACCAAGACTAAGGTCATAACAGCGCCATAAGGCTAATAAAAGGCTACATATAATAGTAGCAAAGAGGGCCATCAGGCCAAAGAAAGGCTGCCTATAATAGCAGCAAAATCCGCTCATCACCAATGTCAGGAAGGACAGCAAGCAGCAATAGTGTATATGCCACCCCACATTCGCACATAAATATAAATTGGCAAATAACAGAAATGGAGGGGGAAAGAGACACAGGCCTCAGAACAATGAGATAGTAACATCCCATCGCTTAAGTGTCGGTTGGAAGCAGTAGACATGAATTTTGAAGCAATAAACACAAATTTTCAGGCAGCAATACCACAAAATCCAGCTCGAATTTTAAGGCTTCAGCTTCATGGAGTAGTCAGCATTACATATTTTGATGCATCATCAAAAGAGCCGTAGCAGCACAGATTTCAAGGAAGCAGCCTCACTAAGCTCCAGGTGGCAGCAACAGTGATCTTCACAAATATCAAGGTAGCACCCTCAGTTTTCTTCACAGATCTCCAAGCATTTTTTTTATGCCAGTACATTATATGAGGCTGTATAAGCCGTCACCAAGGAATATCTTAGGAGCAACCTCTTTTAAAGACCAACTAAACACAACCTCAGGCACGAAGGATGGTGAAACATAATCACATAATTTTATATTTGTCAAGTCTTCCTAGCTTGTCTTTCTCACCCTTGAGAGGTATAGGGATCAGCACTATGACAAAAAACAACCTGCACCTTTGAACCATGAATCCAAATTGTAGGTTCCCCATCTTCATGCTATCTATGTCAGGAAGGGTGGTGATAGTAGAGATTCCAAAAGATAACATCAATATTGATGAGTGAGCTAGAATTATTCATAAATGGTCTATGCTTGAAGAATCGTGCCACCACAATGCCTCAATGATACAAACACTAAGATCTCACAAAATGTTCAGGGATCTAATATAGCTGCTCTATAAAACAAAACCATAAAAGCCCAAAACACTAGAGAAGCAAAACAAAAGATTAAAAAAAAACAAAGAGACCTAGGGACTGCGGAAACAACCCCGAAAGATTGGGAAACCCCTCAGCTGAGAGCCAAGCGATCACATAGACCTCAACTCGACACCAACACTAGCAAATCTCTATCACTAGCCACAGCTGCACCCTATCCAGTATAACCCGCCTCAACCCCAATCTCTAGCGCTCCAAATAACAAAATAAATGAACTTTCTACTTTTCAGGAAAACCCTATTGTTTCTTTCATGCCAAATTACCAAGAGCACCACCATACCCGTAGCTCTCCAGAATGCCCTCTTAAATGCAAAGAGATGCAATAATCACAGGAGGGTATGAAATCCCATAAGACTTGGGGATAGCCACCACCATAGTCACAAAGTCGGGAGTCGGAAATAAATCGACAAAGGTCTAATCGGCAAAAAACAGAAAAAATTGGGGGAAATAAAAAATATCATAATATTTTTTGAGTTAAAAATTAGTAGTTTTAGTGAAGAAAATAGTACACAATAGGCAAAACCTAAAGATTTATTATGAGCAAACTGAACATAATAGTACAAAACCTAAATATTTTTTCCCTTAGTATAAGTTGAAAAAAGAAAGAACAAAAAAATGGGACCACATCACAAACATCGCCAATTAATTGTCTAAGTCAAAATTTGGCTGATTAATCGGCGATAAAGTCAAGATGACTAGGAGACTTCTGCAACTACGCCCACCACACTCCAAATGTCCTTAGGACCATACTCTATATTTCCTCGCAAATCAAAAGTGTATAAACAAGGGATCTGCAGACTTGGGCTCTTGGATGCATATAAAACACCTATTAAGCAAACTCCTCCCCAATCTGAACAACTGATAAAAAGTAAGGATTCTACTCATGCAAGGTCCATCCAATAAAACGAACTCTAGAAGGAGCACACCCATTCCAAACCGAGACCCAGTGGTAAATCACCAAGGGCTGACAGACTATATGCTTCAGAACATCTCTTTACTCCCTGGGGACCAGATCCTCAAATCTTCGCTTGTTTTATTAAATTTGCATTTTCCAATGAACCAAAAATCTCAACTTACATGATGGTCTCACCATCTTAAAGATTCCTACATATCCAAATATTCGGAATCACATAACCCAAACGGCTGTCCGAAATAGTAATCAAACTATCTAAAAATTTGCAATACTGTACATTGAATCAAACATGTCCCTCATAGCCTCAGTACCCAAGCAAATGATCTGCCAAATCCAAGTGGTTAATAGCACCATGTGGCAAATTAATAACAGTTAATAATAAAAGGAAACCAAAGTTTTTAAAACCAGACGAGCCGGAAGTCCTGGTCCAACATAAATCAGATTCAAGGCATAGAACAATCCTGGATTGCTGAATCATATGGTTTATCCATTGAAGCATTTGTAATGGAGGGTCTTAGTGAATCCAGACCATTTTGTGCAATCTATAATTAAGAAATAAACGTTGAAGCCAAAATTATTTTCCAGCGAGCTTCATGTAAGAATATATTAAATAATTAAATTTAAGGGAGGCTGAAGGGGATGCAGAAGGGGACATCCAAGCTGCATCTCGCTCAGGTGAACCCCGAATCACCCAAGCGATCCGAGAATACTTTGATGGAGCATCAATGTCGCCCGAGCGACCGGTAAGAGTTATTGAGAGGAGTTCTGAGACAAAAACTCTTCGCTCGAGCGAGTTTCGTGGCGTGATTATGTTGGAGTTGCGGTTTTTTTTTTTTCCCGAATTTTCAAGGACATCTATTCTTAGAATAGAAGTCTTTCTATTTTGTTAAGTTAGGGTTACTTAGCTTATATAAAGGAATTGTAAACACAATTATGGGAGTGGATTGATTAATGAATTGAGAACTTTGCTTTGTGCGAACCCTAGAAAACTTGTGAAGAGTTTTCACCCGAAAGAGAGATTCTTTCAAACTCGGGGTGCGAATCTTCGTTTTATCGTGCGGGTTGTTGTGACACCGACGTACTTCCTTGGTGTCAAGCCTTGCAACTTTTATCGTTCTTATTCTATTTTTCTTAATTATTGTCAGGTAAATTATTCCTATAATTTTTTTAATCCACATATTCAAAATCCCTAGTTGGTTGGTTGTTAGAATCTTTGCTCATATTTTCTGATTTGATACATCCTATGATTTTCCCTCGGTTAATTTAAACCCTTCAGGCCTTTAAGTCTTCAAACCCTAGAGGAGTCGAGAGACGATCCTAAAATTGTTGATTGAGGCCCTAAACTAGATTGAAACTCGAATTCTCTCATCGGAGCCGTTATTCTAGATCAGGAAACTTCAAGTGCAAACGAAAGCTAGAATTGAATTAATCTAATTGCTTTAATTAAATCTATTTGACAATTTTATGTGGTTTGATAATTTTGAATATTTCCGCTATTCAATTTAATCTCAAATTAATCCCAATTTCGAAAATAATTAGTGTTTGTCCTGCATCATATTGGTATCAAAGCATAGTCTAGTTTAGGGTGTTGCATTAGGATTTTATTTTAATTTTCTTTTGCATTATAGATTGACCTTTCATATAGAGTGTTCAGTTAGTGTCGATCACAAATGACTTCTGATGATCTTGCCACATCTATCCTTCTTACAGAACGCCTTGCACAAATGGAAACCCATGTGGAAGCTCGTATGGGACAATTCCAAGATATCATGAATGAGGTATCAAATAGAACACAACCTAGGAGAAAAATGGATGGGCGATTTAACACTGGGCATGTAGAAGGTAGGACACCCCCGAGAAGAAGGTTTGAGAGTCGTGAACGGAGTTAGGTGATCCGAACGAAATGTTTCTCAAAACCGTTTGGATCGAGGCACCAACTTATGACAGGAAGATGGACCCCAAAGTCTTCCTCGATTGGTCGTCGATATGGAGCATTATTTCGATTGGTACGATATGACGGTTGAACAAAAAGTTCGATTGACCAAGATGAAACTTGTCGGACAAGCGTCGCTTTTCTAGACTAATTTGGAACATCGTCGAGAGATGATTGACCGTGACCCCAGTGATATATGGGAGGACCTGAAAGATAAACTCTATGAGAAATATGTCCCTGCATCATACACACGACGTTTCCTAGACCAATGGCAAAAACTTCACCAAGGAAATATGCCAATCATGGAATACATAGCCAAAATTTGAAGAGTTTATCATGAGGGCCAATGTAAGTGAGGATCATCAAATCACACTTCTAGGTTTAGTTTCCTTCTTTAGATAGGAGTCTTTAGCTTTAGGGTTTTATAGCTATATATAGTCATGTAAACAACAAAATTAATTAATGAATTATTGAATGCTTTGAACCTGTTCAACTTGGGGAGAGTGATTCTTCCTTTAGAGGACTGATTCTTCCTCCCGCTTGTGGTTTGGTGTGAGGCCAATTAACTCTTCAATCTATCTTCTTTGTTCTCTTAATCAAGTTACGTTTATAAATCCTTTTACTGCCGAATTTGCATTACAATTCTACTTGTGCAATCGTCTTGAACATACCCAAAAATCGTATTATGCTCTAATTGTGAAGCCAATTCATTTTGAGCCAATCAATATCGTTCTTTGGTTTAGTATGGAATCAAAAGAACCTACTTTGAATTTGCTCGATGCCCTAAACTAGCGGAGATCTAGCCGTTTGTTTGAGCCCTAGTCTTCTAGATCCGAAAGGAACGTGCTATGAATTTAAAACACTAATTAGATTCATTATGAGGTTGCAATACTTAAATTCCTTTAGTTTTCATTGTTAATATGCATAGAACTCGGGTAATGATTATTATTCATGTTAATTGAAATTAATCTCAGCCACATCATCTTAATTCCTCATAATGTTGAAGCCTTGGAAGATTCTTATGCCATAATGCAAGAGTTAGGACAATTCCAAGATATCATGAATGAGGTATCAAACAGAACACCACCTAGGAGAAAAATGGATAGGCGGTTTAACACTGGGCATGTAGAAGGTCGGACACCCCCGAGAAGAAGGTTTGAGAGTCATGAACAGAGTTAGGTGATCCAAACGAAAAGTTTCTCAAAACTGTTTGGATCGAGGGACCAACTTATGACGGGAAGATGGACCCCAAAGTCTTCCTCGATTGGTTGTCGGATATGGAGCATTATTTCAATTGGTACGATATGACGGTTGAACGAAAAGTTCGATTGACCAAGATGAAACTTAGGGACAAGCATGGCTTTTCTAGACTAATTTGGAACATTGTCGAGAGATGATTGACCGTGACCCCATTGATATATGGGAGGACATGAAAGATAAACTCTAGGAAAAATATGTCCCTGCACCGTACACACGACGTTTCCTAGACCAATGGCAAAATCCTCGCTAAGGAATATGCCAATCACGGAATACATTGCCAAAATTTAAAGAGTTTTTCATGAGGGCCAATGTAAGTGGGGATCATCAAATCACACTTTCTAGGTTTAGACTCCTTTAGATAGGAGTCTTTAGTTTTAGGGTTTTATAGCTATATATATAGTCATGTAAACAACATAATTAATTAATGAATTATTGAATGCTTTGAACCTGTTCAGCTTGGTGAAAGTGATTCTTCCTTTAGAGGATCGATTCTTCATCCCGCTTGTGGTTTGGTGTGAGACCAATTTACTCTTCAATCTATCTTCTTTGTTCTCTTAATCCTGTAAGTTACGTTTATAAATCCTTTTTTTTACTGCCGAATTTGCGTTACAATTCTGCTTGTGCGATCTTCCCGAACATACCCAATAATCGTATTATGTTCTAATTGTGAAGCCAATTCAATTTGTGCCAATCAATATCACTCTTTGGATTAGTATGGAATCAAAAGAACCTGCTTTGAATTCGCTCGATGCCCAAAACTAGCGGAGATCTAGCCGTTTGTTTGAGCCCTAGTCTTCTAGATTCGAAAGGAACATGCTACGAATTTAAAACACTAATTTTTATTTTTATTTTTTTTATCAGTAATAAGCAATTTATATTGAAAAGCAGCAAGAAGCTAACGAAAGACCAATACAAAAGGACACGACCAAAAAGCAGAAAAACAAAATTACAAACAACTACCTCCACTCTCACACCTCCCAAACTTAACCTGGATCCCACACGAAAACATCCCCCCTCGACCCACATCCCCTTTAGCAGCCCAAAACCACATCAGGTTACGAACCTGCTTCAAGATCATCCCCACCGAGTAACTTTTATTCTCAAAAATCCTGCGAGTTCTTTCACCCCACAAGGTCCAGAACACAGCGAAAGGGGCAGCCCTCCAGTAATCAGACATAGAACCTTCGACACGAATGGATTCCCACATCAAGAATTGGCAAAGGGGTGTCGCCGGCTTCACCCACAACATGCCAAAGGACTTAACGACAATACCCCATATCTCATAAGCCACCGTACAATGCAGCAGAAGATGAGCAGCGGACTCCGCCTCCTTATTACACATAACGCAGCAGTTCTGGATTTCTTTCCCCCAACGAATGAGCTGATCCAAAGTTAGAATCCTTTCTTTGAACATGGTCCACATAAAGAACTTGAATTTAGCCGGAATGACCGCCTTCCACAACCCGACGCCGTCAAACTTGATCAAGGGCCGAGAGGGCCTTGATCAGATTCATTATAAGGTTGCAATAGTTAAATTCCTATAGTTTTCATTGTTAATCTGTATAGAACTCGGGTAATGATTATTATTCATGTTAATTGAAATTAATCTCAGCCGCATCATCTTAATTCCTCATAATGTTGAAACCTTGGAAGATTGTTATGTCATAATGCAAGAGTTGAAAAAGTACATCGAAACTCCGACCGGTGGGCGATCTAGTTCCTCCAATTTCGAATTTCGGACTATCCCTACTGAGAAAGTGAGCAATTCCTACAGTCAATCTTAAAACCTTGTGCCCAGATTGACAAGGGTAAAGGAAAATTAATCAAGAGTTACTGAGAGTATATTGGACAATTTTATGTGGCTGGATAATTTTGAATATTTTTACTATCCAATTTAATCCTAAATTCGCATAATTAGGGCCTTAGCGTTTGCACTGCATCAGATGTTATGGTCAGTGGCGGAACCGGGATTTTCATCTAGCCGGGGCGCAAGTCATAGAGACAAATTTTAACGAAATTCTCCGGAATTCATTGAAACAGGGGTCGGACGAAACTTTTAATGAAATTTCTGTGATTTCTCCGAAATTGCAAAATTTTCATTAATTTTAACGAATTTAACAAAATTTCACCAAAATTGTGGGACCACGATCTTAAGATTTGTGGTGTCAAAATTTGGGACAAAAAATAATTTCCATTATTTGATTAACAATGTCAATAGTATTAGCACTTAAATGCATGTCTGAAGCGATCTATTTTTAGAGATGAGAGATGGGTACCTCTATCTGCCCCCACACATTCTTTGAAAGCGACCACGTTTCAGACCTCTTGAAAACCATTGATTGCTTCGGATTAGGTGATGAAAACCATTTTTCTCCCCGATCTTCCACACAATTGATCCGGAGATTATGTCTCACTTATCAGATGATCCATTTTTTATTCCACGTTTTAAAGATCTCAATGACTCTAATTCACGTTTGAGTATGATGTGTCCATATGATGCCAAAAATATATCATATGATTCATGAGTTTTTTAGGAATTTGTGACACGGAATGAAAACGGACCGTCTGATGGTGAGATATGATCTCAATATCTATTTTGTGCAAGATCAGGGTGAAAAACGATCTCCATCATCTGATCTGAAGAAATCAATGACTTTCAAGGGATCTGAGATGCAAGAGCTATTAGAGAATGCGTGGGCGCAAGCGGAGATACCCATACGAGATTTAGGGAGCAAAAATAGGTGCTTAGTTGAGTAATGATGTGCTTTATTTGCAACTTTAGATTTACTCTTTACAAATAGATGTAGACACCCTTTTGGGGATGTGTACCATGCGGAATCAACATGTGGTCGTAAGATAGGTGTGCCATGATCTCAAGATCTATTGTGTGGAAGATCGGAAAAAAAAACAATCTCCATCACCTGATTCAAGGCACTCAACTTTTTTTATTGGGAGGGGGGATCGTGTGTTCTTCACAAGTTTAATTCAGTGCAAATAACAACACCCTCTAAAAATGATGGATCTAATATTAAATCTCATGTGTTAAGTCATGTGTAGATAGAGATGTTATTCTATAAAAAAAAAAATAGAAATTTATAGAGATCCAAGATTTAATGAGGAAAGAAGGGGCGAAATTATATAAGATAGGTACCAGTATTTGTAGCCTTAAATTTTTTATTCTTAACTGTAATTGCAAACAGGAATACTCGTATATTTCAAAATACACTAAGAGATAGAAAAGATACATATATGATAAGTACAAAAAAAATTATTTTAAAATCCAGTGCAGGCGAACGCCCTCACTCGCCCCTTAGTGCGTCCGCCACTGGCTATGGTGGAGTTTCTTAACGTCTTGAATGAGGCCCCTCAATGTAAAAGTATGGATAGCAGATTAGGGAGCATATCAACAAATGAGTTTTATTTTAGTGAGATCCTTCTACAATCATTTGAGCAGAAAGCTTTAGTAGGCAAACCATGGAACTTACGGAAAATAAAAGCCCATCCTCAAGTTCACTTCTTTGTTAGGTGTGTTGCCTGGAACATAATCAAAAAATAATGTCGATACCCTAAACATGAGGGAAATCCCTACACAAATAGGTGCTTGTGCTACCTTAATCACGAGATAGTGGAGAACTTTCTAATCCATTGCCCAGCCACCCAATCTATATGGGGAAAATCTTTTCGTAGTGTTCTCAGGCAGCCTTCTGGGGATGCATGTTGCCATCCTGCATAGATATCCTAGCTGATCCTTTCTACTTAATATCGAACATGTGGTGTTTTATTTCTTACGAGGATTTGGTGTGAAAGAAATCATAGCATTCGAGGGGCCCCAACCTTCATTTCAGGAGATTATCGAGCTTATAATCAGGTCTGTTTGTTCTTGGTTTCGTTTACTCTAAATCTCTAATACCTCAGTATAAGATCATGGAAACAGTCCTAAAGAGGGCAGGCTGCCTTTATGCCGATGAACAAAACAGGAATGTTTTGAGTGAAGAGTTAGAAATGCAGATTATATGAATCATGGACACTAGAAATCTGAAAGAGAAATAAACAGTAGTCTTGAATCACTACAAGTTTAGTGCTCAGATTTTTTCTGCAGAAACACAGTTTCAATGGCCTAAGATCAAAATATTGAGATGGTGAAAAGCAGAAAAGAATAAAAGTGTATTCTTCTATATTCCAATCAGACTTCTAGAACAGATTACACAAAATATGAAGTCTTGCCTACTTCTAATCCTAATAGATACACAATAAACTTCTAGCATGGTTTCCTAACTTACTTGGACTCTATGCAATAGTTACCTAACATTTTTTGATAACCTGGGTGTCCAGGCATCATAGAGCACCCGCCTAATCCTAGGGGCACACGTGCACCCCAAGTTAGCACATGCCAGGTAAGCACAGGATATAAATCCCTAGGGTGGCCTCATGGGGGGATTCAAACTCAGGTCTCCCGCTTTTTGAGGAGGGTACCTGGCCAGCTCACCTAATCCCTTAAGGGTAGTAGTTACCTAACTCACTTGGACTCTAAGCGCAAGTAAAAAAAAAGAAGTTAAAGTGAAGTTTATTTTGACTAATGTATTTATCCCTGTAATAGAGCTTCACATAAGGAAAATACTAGAGTTGAGATCACACACCCGAACAAGTCCATGTGCCACCCCACCCCCCAACACACACACACAAGTTGAAGATGTGAAGATCAGGCATCAAGATACATGTCTTGCAGCCTATTGGCCTGTAGGGGCTCCTAATATGATCATGTGAAGTCCAATGCCTCTTCTAACGTTCTTTTGAAAGGACTGCTCTCTGCTTTGTTCCAAAATCTGAACCTGCCCAGTTTGACTCTATTTCTGAACCTCCAACAGATCAGTAACAGCCTTTTTATGATTGTTCGGCATGGATATCCCTCGTTCTGACCCTCCAGTTAGCCTCGGTTTTGTCCCCCTTACGACGCATTGCATCATTCTCCCCAAGTTGCAGAAAACTCAACTACGGTGAGTTGTCTTTCATGAAATGGGATGGGACTTTAAGATGCATCTTCCATTTATTTTTTGATGCATCACTCGTCATTCTTTTCCATGCTTTCTCTTTAGCCTTTCTTTTTTGCTTCCTTCTTGTCTTTGGCCTTTCCTCGAATATTTCACGCTCCTATGGTAGAGAATAATCCAAATCTGGTAAAATAGTCCCTGCAACCCATGCACATCCAACAATGTAACTTGGATTGGTTCCGTCCACCTGATAGTTTGATACGAATTGTTATCTGATCGTTGATGGTTAATGGTCACTTAATCTAACAAAGTGTTGTGACCAAGATATCCATCGAACTGCTGGATTTAGTTGGGATGGGAATCCATCACATTTTCACCATTGTAATCATCATCAGATCGTTGATCTTCCTTTCGATGAAGATCGAACGCCTTTTCACGTTAGATATCTCTTCGATCACTTGATCGTTCATAATAGCTTGAACTGCCCCTTTTCCACCATCAAAATCTTCATAGGACATTTGATCATCAATTGAATTGCAATTTGACACCCCACCCCACCCCTACCCCTACCCCCACGATTGTTGAATAGTTCATCGAGCTCTTGATTGTTGATCACGACTTGATCTGAGACTTTAATAACTACCTTATCTTCTGATTAATATCAGACTATTGATTTTCAATCGAAACAAAATTCAACGGTTGATTTTCACTTGGGCCACAATCTAAGTGTCGATCCTCTTGAATATCTTGATTTAATACCCATTCTTGAATCGAATTTTCGTCTTCAAACTCTGCCACAAAGAACGATACTGTCAACAGCATGGACGTCACTTTGACATGTTGCCTCTTCGTGGATCAAGGATTATCCGCTTTGATCGGTGTCTTTGGTGAGCATCTACGCTACATGTTCAATCCAATTTCGAAACACCCTTTGAGCTTCGCGATCCAGTTGGTCTTTATGCGATCGACATCTCGTCACTTCCAATGGCATTAGCGCTTTTTTTCCCTATAGAAAATACCCGCTTTGATACCAAAGAGGACCCCAACCCTCAATAATCAAAGAGGTAAGAAGTTATATTAAAATACAGCCACCAATTACTCTAATACCTTAGTATCAGATCGATGGCAACTGCCCTAAAGAGGGTTGCCTTTATGCCGGTAAATAAACCAAGGAAGAATCTGGAATATAGGGTATAAAAATCCTAGACAATAGAAAATTTGATTGAGAATTAAGCACTAGTCTTGAGAGAAACACATCAACATAGAACACAATGCCCACATACACATCACTCGCAAACACACCAACGCCCCCCTCTCAAGCTGGAGCATAAATATGATGCATACCCTGCTTGAGAGAAATGTCTTGATGAACTGCAGGCCCGACCACCTTAGGTTAACGACCAGCTTCTGGAGGAGGATACATCAATAACCTCAGCATACGATCCCTAACCTTTTTTCTAACAAAGTGAATGGTACCTTCAATATGTTTTGTACGTCGTGTAACACTAGTCTCACAGTAAGACATGACCTTTTCAGTTGCTTCGTTCTCATAATTATGGGCAAGGAATTACTAATCAGAAAACCAAGCTCTGAAATAAGAGAACCACGCCAAAGGAACTCACATGATCCATGAGCAATCGCACGATGCCAAGCATCTGCACTAGATTTAGAGACAACTGGTTGTTTTTCACTCTTCAATGAACAATGTTGCCACCAAGAAAAACTTAGTACCTAGATGTAAATCGATGCTGGTTTCTGAGCTAGCCCAAACAGCAGCCAAATATCCAGATGTGAGAACATGATTAGAAGAGTGATAAACAATTTTGCGACCATGGTTGGCCTTAATACTCACAAGCAGTGGAGGAACCAGGATTTTCATACAGCTGGGGCGTAAGTTGAATTAGATTTAATTTTTTTTATAAATTATATATATATAATCATTTATAATTATTTATTTATAAAATAAATATGAAATTAAAAATAAAACAAACTACCTCCGATCTAGTGCGATCCGATGATTCCGCTTCCAACGAATCTTAACTCAAACGATCCCGATTTCAACAATCCAACGAATCTAATTGCAATACAATCTACATAATGTAATTAATTGTAAATACTGTTGTAGAAAAAAATTTATAAACCGGAAAAAATAGACTATTGAGACAAAGGCAATAGAACACACAAGTCGCGCCCACAAATTTTGGCACTCGTAGTGGACTACGCTTAGAGTGGGAAACAATCAAACAAATAAAGGGGTGTTGGAGTGGGCTAGGCTTAGAGAGAGAAACAATCAAATAAATAAAGGGGTGTTGGGCTAGGCCTAGAGAGAGAAACAAAGAGAGAGAGAAAGGGCTGGCTAGGGAGAGCATCAGATAAATAGAGGGGGAGAAAGGAGTGGCTATAGAGAGAGTCAGAGAAGGAGAAAGGGAGAGGGCCGTTGCTACGCTGGAGCCTGGAGTAGTAGAGTGGGCTTAGTGACGCGGGACGATAACCCTAAAATGCGTGAATATGATTTTGATGCGGATTTGCTGAAATTAAATAGATTAAAACAAACTTAATCTCAAAATTAATTCAATACCTTTGAGTTCGTAGAATTCCGATAGATAAATCACACGAGGTCCGAATAGGGTGTCTAATCCGATGCGCAAGCACTTTCAGATTTGAGGCGAGATCGGCCTAGAGATAGAACTCTGGCTTTTCTACACTTCGGCGTTCGTCTTCGATCTGATGTAGGTTCACGAGCTCAAACTCGGGTTGTGGAAATAGGTTTTGTAATAGGCTTATGGTTTGGTTTTAGGTTATGGTTTCGAAAAGGCTTTTGGATCTGATTGATTTAGGGTTTCAGGAATGGTTTAGGGTTTTGGGATCGAAATCAATAGATTAAGATTTTGAAAACAAGCAGTGATCAATAAGGTAAAAGATTCAAAGAAAACAGAGCTAGATAATAGAAAAAATAAAATAGCTTTTGGGAATCACTCCCTTGGCCTCACACCAAACTCATCCCATGCAGAAGAATATTCAAGCATAGAAGCATTCAAATATTTAATAATCTAATTAAATTGTCTTTACAAGCCTCTATATATAGGCTACAAAAATAAAATTCGAAAAAAATTCTTATTACTAATAAAACACAAAAAGGTAAATTTTCGCAAAATTTAGAAGTTCCTTCACGACACCCACGGACGTCCGTGATCTACGGACAGTGGGGGTCAAAATCACGGACGTCCGTCACTGTTCACAATCAATATTCATCATTTTTTTTTCTCCCTTGAAGCTGAAAATTCTGTTGCGGCCCAACTCCAGTGCTCTCGATCTTGATGTCTCCCATCATTCTCCCCAACTCAAAATGTTTCATCACCGATAAAACACGCATGTTGTACTGATCAAGTATATCGGAGCCTAATCGGTGGAAGTCTTTGCAACTAGCCCAAACAATCTCAGCTCTTGGTGACGTATGATCCTCATCTTGGTTGATTGTAGTGGGACGCACACGGTAAACCTCTCCTTGATGAACCTGATAACCCGACTCGCCAACCCACTCTACCAAATATTTTTGAAGCTTCTCATCAACTCTCCCGGACCCAAAGGAATTCATCCTTGATGAAATGTAATTGCGATATCGGTCGGGAATATAGGAACTCCAATGGCGAACTCTCTCATGATTGGCCCATGCACCCTCGGTAGTCGACTTACTAACACTTTGCACCTCATAAACCAGAATCACTCTGCCCCAGGTGAATGCCACAAGATCATCTAAAATTTCCTCAATTACCTCTTTTCTCTGCCTACTGGGGAAGGGAAGGGTATCGGCTGAAAATTTGGGAGGGGATTGGGGCTATGAGATGGCTGGAAAGGATTTTCAGGAGGTGGGGTTGAACCCAGGTAAGGTACTAGGTCCTCCACATTGAATCTAGAACTAACCCTTATACCTGGAGGAAGCTCAAGCACGTATGCATTAGGACCACTCCTTGCCAAAATTCTAAAAGGTCCAACACCTGTGGATTGGAGCTTATTTGCAGATCCCGATGGGAACCGCTCGGGCCTAATTCGAATCATCACTTGATCACCAACTTGATATTCCTTAAAACGCCTGTGAGTATTAGCAGATAATGTATATTGATTGTTACTTGAATTAATCTCTTGCTTAATTTCGGCAAGCAATGCGCAATGAGACTCAAAACTTGACTCACAACAAGACTCGGAATGTGAAGCGGTATGCAACTCAAGACTATGATATGTATATGTATCTATGGACTCGATACTCTCATGTGCATGCGACACTAGCGACTCACATGTAGTGGGCTCTATTGACACTAGTGACTCAAGTGTGATCGAATCAAGTGACACTATTGGCTCATGTGGCCTTGACTCAACGAATTCCAATGACTCATTGGTAGGTGAATTGATTGGCTCGTGTGTACTCAGTTCGACCAAAACCAGAGACTCTGGGATATTCGATTCAATTGACACTAATGGTTCTTGTGTACCCAGTTCGATGGACTCATGTGCACTCGACCCAACATCACTATTCACAAGGGAAATAGAAGTCTTTTCAACACAAACTAGACTTTCGTCAGCTTCTTCCATCTCCTCTTCACTTATCACGGTTCTAGGGTCATACACTTCCTCTTCTACTTTCATATTTTTTGGCTCCTTAGAACTTTCGCTTTCAGTCAATAAATTCGGAGTGAGAAATTTAATGGAACACTGGTAAGCAAAGTGTATGAACCCTTGACACTTAAGGTAATCAGGACACTTATCTGTCTTGGTTTTCAAACCCCGTAGGAGGTGATGGTGTGAAAGGAACATACTGTTCAATAAGTTCCACCTTCATGTCCTCCCATGTGGAGATGAATTTATTCCGAAGAGACTCAGTGCGACGTTCTAAGCGAATCCAAAAATATTTGGCATTATCCTCCAACTTTGTTTTCACTAACCTAGTTTTGTACTCGTTTGGTACGCCATACCAATCAAAATAGTTCTCTATACCAGACAGTCATTCCACAAAGGTTTGAGGATTCATCCATCCCTCAAAGTTTGGAACTTCATCCCGAATAGATGTTAAAAACTTCTCAGCGGGATCGTACTTGGGTTCGCGATGACGGGGGTATCCCCTGACTCTAGTCCCATCATGATTTTTAGGACTTTGCCAAGAATTTGGAGCGTAACTGCTCCCACTCTTAATTGCACACATTTCGGCTTTGATGTCCCTAATGACACCAGCAATCTCGCTCATACTCATGGTGAACACGGTTTACTAACACGGGTGGGGTGCTAAATGACACGCAAACATGAACCACAATGGAAGAAATTTTTTATCAAACACTAGATGAGCACAAACAAAACTGAAATAAAATGCAATAAATTAAAATGTCACACAATATGCCCTAACCTAGAAAACTAGGGCTTTGATGCCAAAACTGACGCGGGACGGTAACCCTAAAATGCGTGAATATGATTTTGATGCGGATTTGTCGAAATTAAATAGATTAAAACAAACTTAATCTCAAAATTAACTCAATACCTTCGGGTTCGTAGAATTCCGATAGGTAAATCACGCGAGGTCCGAATAGGGTGTCCAATCCGATGCTCAAGTACTTTCAGATTTGAGGCAAGATCGGCCTAGAGATAGAACTCTGGCTTTTCTAGGCTTGGGCGTTTGTCTTCGATCTGATGTAGGTTCACAGGCTTAAATTAGGTCTATGGAAATAAGTTTTGTAATTGGCTTATGGTTTGGTTTTAGGTTATGGTTTCGAAAAGGCTTTTGGCTCTGATTGATTTAGGGTTTCAGGAATGGTTTAGGGTTTTGGGATCGAAATCAATAGATTAAGATTTTGAAAACAAGCAGAGATCAATAAGGTAAAAGATTCAAAGAAAACAGTGATAGATAATAGAAAAGATAAAATAGCTTTTGGGAATCACTCCCTTGGCCTCACACCAAACCCATCTCAGGCAGAAGAATATTCAAGCATAGAAACATTCAAAGATTTAATAATCTAATTAAATTGTCTTTACAAGCCTCTATATATAGGCTACCAAAATAAAATTCGAAAAAAAAAGTCCTATTACTAATAAAACGCAAAAAGGCAAATTTTCGCAAAATTTAGAAGTTCCGTCACGACAGCCACTGATGTCCCTGACCTACAGACAGTGGAGGGTCAAAGTCACAAACGTTCGTCACTATTCACGGGCGTCCGATATTGTTCATCATGGACGTCCGTCACTGTTCACGGACGTCCGTCACTGTTCACAATCATTGTTCATCATTTTTTTTTCCTCCCTTGAGGCTGAAAATTCTGTTGCGGCCCAACTTCAATGCTCTCGATCTTGACGTCTCCCGTCACTTAGGCTTAGATTTAGAAACAGAGAGGGAGGTGGAGAGGGAGGTGGAGAAGAAGAAAAAGAAGAGGGTTTCTCACCTGAAAATTTGGGCGGCGGGCGACATTTGCAAGCGGATGGATCGTCCGGCTGCCGGGCGGGAGAGGGTTAATCGAGCAACGGAGAGAGAGAGAGAGAGAGAGGGCATCACGGCATCAAGCTAGAGAGGGCAACGAAGAAGAGGGAGGAGAGTAGTTGGGTTTTGCCTTTTTAGACTTAAAAGGTGTTTTCTAAAATTAAAAAAATATTTGGTTGAGTGTGGGCGCTCGCCCGCCCTCGCCCATGAATGGGTCTGCCACTGCTCACAGGGACTCCCCTCTTACTCTCATGAAGAGAGTGCTCCATTGGAAAGGAAGCAGGCTTGCAACTAAGCATGCCTCTATCACTTAGGAGAGCATACTTCCTCTGAGAAAGAAATATCTCCTCTAAATCTAGCAACCTCCAAACAAGAAATATTTGAGGTTCCCTAAGTCCTTTATTTCAAAAATATGTCCTGGCTCATTCTTTGCATAAGATATGAAAGAAAAATCATCTCCTATAATCACTATATCAACCACATATACCAGTGACATAATATGGCTTGTGAGACCAAAATGATAAAACAATATGCTCCGAGTGATCTATCTATACAAATACAAATACAAATAATCACTTTTGAAAAAATAGTTATAATTAAGCACATGGGCGACCGCTTCATGCCGTATAATAGACTTCCTAAGCCTGCAGACTTTTCTAGTCTCCTCAGGAAGCAGGAATCCAGGTGGAGGATCCATATAAATTTCCTTATTGAGATCACCATTAAGGAAGGCATTTTCACATCCAATTGACCACATAGTTTGAAATTCAATCTCCTTAATAGTGTGTTAAACCACATGGTTTGACATAATTTAAACGCTTTTTTCAACAGTAACAACATTAATCTCAAAGAGCAATAGATAAGTTAAGATCTCAACTATCATGGGGTTTAAGAAAAGAGGAAGACTCCACAAGAGAATCGGTCCGAGGATGCAAGAATAGAACTCTCAACAATATCTACCTGCACAAAGGGATGAGGATGAGATCTGATAGTGGATCTCTCATGCTCATCTCTACAAACGTAATTGTGAAATTGCTTTTGTCGCTCTACAGCAGAACGAATATATGAAAGAGTACCAACAGGCTGCGACAATGGAGGTTGAATAGCAACAATAGAAGGAGATGAAGAAACAGGGACTAGCAAGTTGAGGACTAAAGAGGCATTAATGATAGGTGCGGGCCTAAGAGTAGGCTCCTAGTGATGAGGAGAAAAAACAAACACATGCTAAAAATGCTCACAAGCCATTGAGTAAAGAATTGACGTGATTTGGGATCATAGCAGCAATATCCCTTAGATACACCCGAGTAGCCAACCAAAATATATGTAATCAAACCATCATCAAATTTTTATCGATTAGAACAAAGGTCCTAAACAAAGTAAGTGCACCCAAAAATTCAATTAGAAACATGGGATTATTTGGACGAAAGATAGATACAGGAGTATGATCTCAAGAATCCGTGAAAGAGTACAAATAATAAAAAAAAACAGGTAGTGAGCAATGCCATTGACCAGTAAGTCTTAGGCACATGCATACCCCTAAATAAAGAACGAAAAAACCCCAATAAGGTGTTTATGTTTGCACCCAACACTCCAATTTGTTGAAGAGTATAGGGACACCAATTTGGATACATAATCCTATGATCTTTAAGATATTGATCAAGGGAATGAAAGGTATACTCTTCCCCACTACGAAAAGGAAATGATTTAATAGAGGCACCAATATGGAATTCCTGAAACTTAGAGAATATCTCATCCCCAGATTTCATGACAGGAAGCCAGGTAACGAGAATGTAATCATCAATAAAAGAAACATAATGGCAAAATCCTACAAGAGAGACAGCAGGAGAGAAAACCACACATATGAATGAATCAACTCAAAATGATAACTACACCTGCATTCGTGAGGCTTAAACAATCTAACTTGTTCAGAAAGGGTGTAAATCTTCGACTGAAACTCCAAAATCATGCAAAACGGTTTTAAGGGATGGAATAAAAAAAGCATAAGAGTTTTTAATTCGACACGTACTGATTTTGCATGTTAGACAGAGAGTATTTGGGCTAAGTAATAAGAGAAATGCAGCTAGATGACAGATCAATAGAGAAATTGGCATCAACAATAGCAGCATAGAGCACAAATAATCTACATTCAAATAGTATTTGGACTAGTAATAAGAGAAATGCAGCTAGATGACAGATCAAGAGAGAAATTGGCACCAACAATAGCAGCAAAGAGCACAAATAATCTACATTCAAATAGTGTGTCATCGCTCTCAATGCCTTCACCAACACTTTGTTAGTGGCAAGATTCTAGACAACACAATAGGACAGATAAAACGTAATAGAATAATTTAAATTTTTAGTAACACTATTAACTGAACTGAAATGGTCAGTTCCAACCAGTTGAATCTAATATGGTATTCAAGTGGGTTTAGAACCATTGAATGGAACAAAATTTTGACTTCCATAGTGTCCATTTTCATTAGATGACGTTTAATCAAGATTCCCTTCTATCAAGAGGCTCTCAAATCGGTTGGACAGGATATCTATTAAAACCAATTGGACTTGACCATTGCCCAGTAAGTCAAAGCAAATTTGTAGATAAAGGGAGAACATCAAGCACATGAGACAGAGAGAAGGAAGACACTAGAATGGTACCTACTCATGTGAACGGGGTTGATGTTCCATCATTCAACCGAACTTGAGAGGATGATGGTGCAGTAGAATACGATAACTCAAAGAATCTCTAGTCATGAGATTAGTAGTTCCGGAATTGAGCACTCAATGTGTAGAAGTAGAGGAAGAATTGGCTGCTAAAACTGAAGTAACATGTTGAGAAGTGGATCAAGACTTGGGCCAGGCAGGATTTTCGCCCTCACCCAGCTTGGAAAATAGAGGCTTTTTTTAGGTGTAAACATGGCATGGGACCGGACCGAGTCAAACATGCTCCGACCTATATTAATCCGGGTCAGGTTTGGATCCAAAACAGAAAATCCGGCCCGAATATATGGGAGCCAAGAAGGTACTTCAGGTGGAGTACCCTCACTGTACTCCAGCATCCATATGGAGGTCCACATGGCAGTCAAAGCATATTTTGGGTGCCACGTGGAGCAAGGTAGCGTAGTTTAGATCATTTCTGAAAAAGAAAAATCCAAAACAACATTTCCACCATGTAATTTTTGGGTCGGGAAATCTAGATCCTTGAATCCTAGTCAAATTTTAATTTAATTTTGAATTCATTCTTTTTTAAATTGATCTATACAGGAAGCTCCATGTGGATGTTGGAATACGGTGAGGGTACTCAATATATATATATATATATATATATATATATATATATATAAGAGATAAATATACGTATATAGAAAAACATAGGATACTTAGGCTTTAGGGCCATTTTACTAAAATGCCCTAAGATTAAACCATTCACTTAGTTTAATACTTGGGGCATTTTAGTCAACTGACCCAAGTATCCCTATTAAATCCCCCCCCCCCCCAATTCACTCACTATTTGCAAAAATTCATCCCTAAACGCTCTCCCTATAATGTATTTGAAAGAAGTCAAATTTCTAAGCCTCTATACAATATAAATTATACAATACAAATGTAACAAAACACTAAGGCACAATTTTAAATCCCGTTCTTGAACATACATATTAATTATTAAGTCCCTTTTTCAATAGTTGTAAAACAAATAGAATTTAAAGCGAATTAAACTATAAGTTATTTATTTTTGTTGAAAAAAAATTGGCTCGTGAACGACCCGCGCCCGGTCCGGTCCTCCAAATACATTTTGGCCCAGGTAGCGGCCCGGGCCAGGACTATATGCTTCAAGGCCCTGGTAGGACCGGGCCATTTTCGACCTCAACCCGGCTTCGATCCGGCCCGTTGACAGCCCTAATCAAAACAAATTAGACATATAAGTCATCGTAGCCCTCACCAATAACCGATGACAAGCCAATGGAAAACAGCAATTCCACAGAAAATATCATAAACACCTTCACCTCACAAGGAACAATCCCCAAAAAACAATTTGAGCAGTTACAATAAATTGTTGCAAAATTCAAAACTTTGATGAAACCGTACATAGAAATTCAAACAGCTAGCACACTTCGTACAACGCTAGTGATGTGTTGCTATAATCCACATCGAGCATAAAATCAATCGTAACTGCCTCAAAACCCACTACAAACCAGCTGCTAGAATAAAATTAAAATTTAGAAGAAACAATATCCTATCATGTAGGAAAAGACATCACAACACCTTCAACACCATGAAAAAGGAATCATCGAAAAACAAGCCAAATAGATCCAAATCACAAATCAAACATTAACAACATATCCTAAAAGTAATTTAACCACATCCACATAAGCCACGTCATGATTCATCACGTCACAGGGTTAGCAGCCAGAAACTCGACTTTAGTGCTAGGGATTTTAGGAGAGAGGAAGAAGACAAAAGGGAGTTAGAGACTAAAATGGTCTAATTACGATTAGAGAGAACCCCAACTAGCCTTTAAACTAATATAAGTAATATACACCATAAGTGGCACACACATAAAGATACCTACTCACACACCCAAGGATCAAAATTTCGGCCGAAATGACCGAAATTTCGACCGAAACCAATAATTTGGACCAAAATTTCGGTCATATTTTGTATGGGACTCAAATTTTCGGCCAAATTATAGGTTTTCGGCCGAAATTTTGACTGAAATTTTGATCCTTGTGCACACCTATAACTAACACACACCCAAAATACACGCCAATACACCCCCTCAAGCTGCTGCATAGATATTGATCATGCCCAGCTTCACAACAATATCCTAAAGAAAAGAAGGACCAAGGGCCTTCATAAAAACATCTGCTAGTTAGTTGTTAAGAAGATGCGACTTTGCCACCTTTTAAGTCCTTTGCCTGTTCTTTAGACACCATCGGCTGCCCTTGAGGTGCAATGTTGTCAAATGCATTAAATTTACAGAATTCTTGATCGTCCTACACGTGCCCAGTGAGCCTGAAAACTTTGGCAATGGCAAACCAGCCATATCTTTTGAAGTTTAAAATCCCACATCGATTGCAGATAGTCCCTAGATCTAATAATGATCGGTTTGCGAAGTTGACTAGTTGTCAGCGAGCCTGACCTCCAGTGTTGTGGATACAGTTGCCACTGTGATGGAAACCTCTCGTCGGTCAAGCTTTAGAGTCTCCTTTTTCGTATATGGCGGTCAATTCTCTGTTCAGTAAGGCCTTTTTTTATATGTAAGTAGGGAACAAACCTGCTACCTTGAGGTTGCCATATTGTCAACCTTCCGTTCAACAAGGCATACTTTGTTTGTAAGCAAAAGTTCTATTTTGGTCCCATTGCAACGGACGGAATTTACCAATATGAAGCCCATGCACAAAATCTCCTTCTACTCTTTGTCGTCATGTTTTTTCTGAAAAAAGCTCCCACTCCTCTAAAGCTCTTTCCTGCTATTTCCCAATCATTTTTTAAGTCCTTCACCTGTTGCTTAGACACCACTGACCGCCCACGACGTGCAATGTTGTCAAACACGTTAAAATTTACACAGTTCTTGATTGTCATACCCGTGCAGCCGTGCTCCAGTGAACCTCACAACTTCGGCAATGGCAAACCATTCATCTTTTGAAGTTTAAATTCCCACAATGATTGCAGACCCACTCCGTAGCTTTAAGAAGGACCGGTTTGCAAAGTTGGCTAGCCGTATGTCCCTCTTGCCGGTGAGCCTAACCTCCATCGTCGTGGATACGGTTGCCACTGCGATGGAAACCTCCCGTCGGTCTAGCTTCGAGTCTCCATTTTTGTTTGTAGCACTACATTCTCCGTTCAACTAGTTCCTCGATTTCCCGTTGAAAGATTTTTTTCAGGGGATACATAGAATTTTGGTGGAGGCAGGAACTAAGTTGGCTGATATTTGTCGGATAAATGGGGTTTTTGTGAGCTGGTATATTTGTACGAGACATAATTTAATGGATACGGAATGCAATAATTAGAATTAGGATTTCAAGGTAGGAGGAAGAAGAAAAAGAAGAGAGACAGAGGAAAATGGGGTTGAGTCATTGTATCTCATATCCCTTCTATCATTAGTATTTATATCACTAGCTTACAAAGTATTGTTTACACACTAATACACCAATTTACATAAACTTATATCACTCATACACCAACTCAATGCTAAATCCTACAGCCACACCAACACGGACAGCTCAAGGTCCACACAGCATGTTGTTTACATACATTCAACTCCTTATCTAGCCATTGTTTAATCTTTACCTACATGAGTTGTCTACTCATTGTAGACAAGTTCAAAGATGAAAAAGGAATGAGCTGGAAAAAACTGTGGTTTAACCAGAGGACTGTGACAAATCAGTTCAGATATTAGCATGAGAAATGAACCTTTTGACTATATTAAATTGGACCCAAAAAAACTAGATGATACAAAATTTAGTCATGCTAAACCCTTCCAGTAAAGTGCCAAAAGAACCAAAACCAATGATATAAGATATAACATAATAATTGTCAAAAGGTGCAGTTTCAACATGCTGAACCAATTGGCAAGGAAAAAAGAATTCCATTAATTACAAGGCAATGATATAACAAATATGTATAAGCCAAAACCAAAATAGCATCCAAATAACTAAGCATTTTACCAGAATAACTAGCCTAACTGAAAATAAAGGCAAGTCTGCGACAACAATATAAAAATAATAAACTTAAAAGAGCCTACAAACCAAACAAACTTAGAACTCCTATCAAACTAAGCCACTATGAGCCCCAGTTTATCAACCACATCTAGCAGTGACCACTCAAGCCCATCTTAGCATAGATGATATACCTCTTCTCTCAAAAACAACACCAACTTAACTTCTGAGTTCAGGATAAAGACCCATCCCTGACAAAGATGGAGGAATTGCTAGCTTCACCGAAATGGACAGTTAACATAGCAGATTTCACCAGCTTTCACAATTACACTTTGTCATCATCATAGATTTATCACATCTATTTGCAAGTCTGATTTTTCCACTTGTTTATATTCATAGCTAAGCTCTTTGTGACTCAGCAATACATGTCTCCATTGACCTTCCTCTTCTCCTACTTGTGATTATAACATATCAATCCTGCAGTGCCTATTTCTAACCTTTGATGGAAATGTACAAACCATCTCAAATATTATTTTGTTACAACATTCATCCATCTTAACATATGCAATTAATGAGTAAAAAATGATAGCCTCTCGTTTAGAAAATCCAAATCATAAATGCGTAAAAAAAATATAATCAAGCTTTCTATTAAGCAGCACATGCAACATAAGACATTTGCAGCAGCTGCTAGCCACACTTAAAAATATTAAAATTTAAAAAATAAATAAAAAGATGGAAGTTAAACATGAGAGACCCCAATTAATTTACGAAAAACAATGTAATAGCACTACCAATCATCGACTTTCTTTGACGTATTTACACAAAGTATGAAGAGAAATTAGAATCCCAACTCCAATAAAAACTTCTCCCAATCTTCTGTTTTTTGTTATCGAGTCAATAACCTAATAGCTTTTATATGCTTCACCGGATATAAATCAGCATGCAACTTATGTAAGTAACAAGGATGAGGATCAACGGGCTGACATACAAATGAATCCAAGTTAACACTTAGTAGAAGAGAAGGGATACGGAAAAAAGTTAAGAAGGCAGTGGGGCTTCACATGTACTCAATTACAAGATAATCTACCTCTTAATACTGAATAAATCATCCATACATGCCGAAAATGATGCATCCTCGCACTTCACAATGACTTATCAAATGAATCCAAATGAGGGGGAAAGAGAGAGAGAGGGACAAAATCATACCCTTTACACGTAGTACACGATACCCTTCTGGACAAGGATATCTCCTTAGTCACTCCCTTGTATAAGTCCTCTAAAGAAACCTCGACATAATAAAATGCATCACTTTGTTTTGCTCCTTCTCCACTTAAACGGCCTTAAAATATTAATATAAAAAAAAGTATGAGAATAGGTTTTTTTTATGAGAACGGGAGATTTTTTTTTAATATAAAACATGAAAAGTATCAATACAAGCATGGAAACAGAGAAAAGAATTCGAGAATCTCTCACCGACTAATCGATGACGTCTATAAAGACGATAGTCAGAGGAATCACTTGGCATTTCAAATCTAAAAGTGTCTTCGTGATTCACACTTACTTTTCTTTTCTTCAAGTCGCTACATGCATATGTATAAGCTCGATCCATCTCCTTCACAAATCCAAAGAAAACAAATAAAATATTAATCAAGGGGCCGATATACAAGACAAAAGAGGAACATTAACTAAACTCCAACATGAATCCAAGTTAACAATTGATAGAAGAGAAGGGATACGAAAAAATTTTAAATGGCGGTGGGGCATCACATGTACTCAATTACTAGTAAATTTTCCTAGAATAACAGTTAAAATTGGCATATGAGCATTTGAATGCATACTAATCAACCTCAATTCACTTATTCACTTATTCAGTTAACAAATTACGAATGGCTACAATGAATCAATGCACAACTTAATTTATAATTCGATTGGCATGATAAGCAAATTGTGGCTAACATTAAGTATTTTATACTAAATTAAAATTTTAAGGTTGTGTTTAGTATTGCTTTTTGGGAGAGTAAAAAAGAGCAGCGACTTCTCTTTGTTATTGCAAAGAAATGTGGGGAGAGAGAAGGAATGGAAGATAAAAGGGAGGCTGCACTTTAAAATAGGAAAAACAGCCCTCTTTAAAAGAGCATGATTTTTCACGCTCCTTTAAAGAGAGATGTTTTTCATGTTCCAAAGAGCAGCCTCCCCTTTTTTCTTCCTCCAATCCTTCTAAACGGTGGGGACCCTTTACTTTTATAAACCTTTATAACAGTCGTTATAAAGGCTATTATGAAAATGATGGGTTTAGGTAATGGGCAATGATAAGCCTATTTGATTGGGCTGGATATCGAGTTCAACCAGTTTTACAACCATTGGATAAAGGAGAATCTTGACTTACATGTAGTCAAGATTTTCTTCTATCATCTGACGGACACAAAATCGGGTTCACCAAATTGGACCTGGCCATTGCTCCCAAGGAAATTACGAAAAGGACTCATCTCTCACCGACTTACTTTTTTCTCCCCAATTTTAGAAACTAGTATTTTTTTTCATCCAATTATCAAATCAGAAATAAACTTTCTAACATTTAAATGATAAAATTTTGCCACTTTTTCCCCTTAAATAAAGTATGCATGTTGACCAATATCATTTTTCCAAAAAATAAAAAATAGATGGCTGTACCATAGAGTCGCTAGACCGCTCGCCATAAAATCAATTCCAGACTGGCCGAGATAAAAATAAGTAAAGTATTTTTTTAACTTTCAATGGAATAATGGGCATTTTGGTCCTTTTGTGGACTATAAAGTGTCCCAACTTCAATCGACAATTCATTTCTGCTTTAAATCTATAAAGTTACTGCTTTTTTTATCATTTTGCATTAAAAAAGGATAGCTTATTTCAAATTCTATAGTTGGACAAGGACAATACTATTTTCAAAAAGTTGGTGAGGGATCTTACGAAAAGTGCTTAAGAAAAGAAAATATAGAATAGGGGAGCTTCAGCATAGCCATCACCCCACCCTACCGACACTAAGTTTGACCTATGATTTGAAGGACAAAAAACCTTCAAAAACAAATTCTTAAACCCTAGAGGACTGGCTTCACCCTTAGAGGATCTAGTGTACCAGCACTAATGTGCCACAAGGTACGTGATCTAGCAATGCAATGCAGTCCGTGCGAGCTACAAAGCAGTGGTCTGTGCCTTTCTCCATATATAACTCTTAAGAAGAGAATAATAGAACGACTAATACAAGACTACAATAATACAAGAATCAAATGTATCAGATAATCAGCTTGAAAATATGTTGAGACGATTAATAAATAAAGTTGTTTTCCTATTGAGGTAACTTATAGAATAAGTTTAGGCAAACAAGGAAAAATTCACATATACTTTATCAATTTCGAAAATGATTAAAGTGTGGAGAGAAATAATATGATAATGTTAAGGAATAAATACATCTCAACCTCATATTTTGAGATCACCGAAGAGATGTATAAAGGATAGTAATTAATGTAAGAAATAGTGTAGACAGAGGCGGAAGAATTCTGTGTCAGAGTTGGACTCCACCAAGGGTTTGGATTGAAACCTTATTTGTTTCGCCCTAGTCACGGATGCATTAATAATATAACTACAAGAAGAGATTCCACAATGAATAATGCAATACTAATTGCTCAAACAAGTAACTAATAAGCTCGATTTATAATAAGAAAAGAAATCAAGAGGCTTGAAAATTAGCAAGACATAATATAGAGTGAAACTTGAGAGAGAGAGAGAGAGAGAGAGATATGGTTAAAATAGAGACCCATGTAGTGTCATATTACAATAGACTTTGACATTTAGGCTCTCCTTTATAATCAAATGCTTGATTTGGGAACATCTCAAATAAGATTACTGTAAGCTATAGACGAAATGGAAACAAGTGAGCAGTATTTTTTGCGATCCAAGAATTCCATTTCGATTGAAGAGACATTTTTTTAAACCTAAGAGTACAAAGAGAAAAGAAAATCTAGAATAGGGGATACCCATAAGATGACCATAGACCCAAAATTACAAAATAATAAAAGCTAGAGAGAGAGAGAGAGAAACAATACCTGGCAGCTAGATGACGGGCGAGGCGAGGCGAGGCTGACGGTGATCGTCTGAGAGTGATAGAGATGAGATAGAGAAAAATTAGAGCCAAGAGATGGATAGGTTTTTAGACTTTCCAGTTTTATAGGTTTGGCTACCACTATTAGTGCCGCCGCAATCTCTGAAAGCGCCCACTTGGGAAACCCCTTCAAAATCATTGATTGCTTCCGATCAGATAACGGAGAATTGGAGATTGTGTTTCACAGCAATCTTCCACATAATAGATCTTGAGATCATGTCGCACCTATCAGACCGTTAGTTTTTTATTCCATGGGTCACAAATCCCCCAAAAATTGACCCTAAAAATTCACGTTTGAGCATAATGTGTGTCATACGATTCAAGGCCATTTTTGGGAGTTATCGGAGACATGGAATAAAAAACTAATCATCTGGTAGCTGCGACATGATCCCAAGATCTAATGTGTGGAAGATCGGAGTAAAATACGATCTCCATCATTTGATTTGAAGTAATCAATGATTTTCAAGGGGTCGAAAACGTGGGAAAGAGGTACCCAAAAAAAAAAGCCAAATTTGGAAAAAGAGGACTCATTTGAATTTGTTTCAGCCTAACTCAAAAAGTTTTAGAAAAATAGGATTCACACAAATTTTTAGGTTCCCGAAAACCAATTAAGTCTACCTATAGTAAGTCAGTCTTGAATAGTTTTTAGATATCTCGGTATGGGGCCTTTCCCTCGAAGGGTCATTAAAGAAATTGAGAAAAAATGGGCTGATTTTCTATGGAGAGGCCCATGTCTGAAGCAATCTATGCACCCCAGAGGTTAAAAAAAGGTATGAAGACCGGTTAAAAAAGGAGGGTTAGGGATTCGGAGATTGGTGGATTGAAATGATGCATGAGCAGATAGATATGTATGACCAGCTGATGTTAGAGTTTAATCTTCCAAATAATTTTTCATGGGCCTGGAGAGGAACTATGAGAAATCTGAGATACGATTAAAACTCAGTCCAAGTTTGTGGTTGGAGCTGGTTCAATAAGAAAATTTGGAAGGATCCATAGCTTCAGAACGGAATTCTCATTGATAGATATGGAAGAAGGACAATGCTGCATTCGGGAATTGATAAGGATACCACAATAGCAGTTATGGTTGATGATGGGGAATGAAATCTTCCCCACCCAAGCACTCTCGCAATGGAAGAAGCATGGAAAGAAGTTTTGGTGCATGAGGCACGTTCTAACCTCATCAAGGATACCCAGGACCGGCCCTGGGGCAAGGCCCATTAGGCGACCAAATTTTTGCGGCCCCCTATTCTTGTAAGTTTTTATGGGTTAGTTGTTAAGATAATTTTCAATGTATTAAAATGGTAAATCAATTTAATGGGTTAGTTGGTTAAGCTACTTGTGTTGTTTTACTTTTTACCCAATAAGTTATGGGCTCAACTCTTCCTATGCCTAATATTTGCATCTTTTTTATGGGTTGGATTGGTCTCTACCAGGTCGCTGCTGGTCATGGGTCGGGCCATTTGCCTCACTGGACTAGGCCAGTCTTATGTATTCTCTAATCCCATTTTGTCCAGTCCAGATTTGTTTGACCAAATCTTTTACAGATATACAATTTTTTTCTTATTCAATGACCCAACTTAAAATAACGATCTCATGTTCCTTGCAGCTCAATTTCTCGCAAATGACCTATCAATTTGGATCCACTTGATAAGAGTTATCCAATGAACCATTAATGTAACTTTTTTAGATTGTTAATATGCTAAAAAAAGCATGAAACATTCAATGACAGTTACAGTGCTAAAAAATGTCACAGTGTTATTAATTGTATTATTTATAGTTTAATTTGCTGGGGCCGGGCCAGGACTATGCTTCAAGGCCCCAGTAGGACAGGGCCATTTTAGACCTCAACCCTGCTTCGATCCGGCCCGTTGACAGCCCAAATCAAGACAAATTAGACATATAAGTCATGGTAGCCCT
This sequence comes from Chloranthus sessilifolius, assembly GCA_021018995.1. NCBI lineage: Eukaryota > Viridiplantae > Streptophyta > Magnoliopsida > Chloranthales > Chloranthaceae > Chloranthus > Chloranthus sessilifolius. The sequence continues at coordinate 76,672,845 of CM037587.1, forward strand.
CACCAATAACCAATGACAAGACAGTGCAAAACAGCAGTCCCCCAGAAAATACCATAAGCACCTTCACGCCACAAGGAACAATCCCCAAAAAACAATTTCAGCAGTAACAATAAACTGTTGCAAAACTTTATACCATAGAAATTCAAACAGCTAGCACACTTCGTACAACGCTATTGATGTGTTGCTACAACCGACATCGAGCATAAAATCAATTGTAACTGCCTCAAAACCTCACTACAAACCAGCTCCTAGAATAAAATTAAAATTTAGAAGAAACAATATCCTATCATTTAGGAAAAGACATCACAACACCTTCAACTCCAACAAGCTACCACATCTGGATGAGAGGCAATAGAAAACTGATGCCATAGTTGTTAACTGCACGAAGTGAGGCCAAGAATAGACCACCACCACCCCTTCCCCCCGGTTGGAGCTAAGTAGGGTAGGTGAGGCTTGGGCGACGGCTAGGCATTGAGGCCTAGTAAATTATTCTTTTACTATTTATATCAATCAACGGAGGATTAAATGATTAAGATGTGACAATGACAAATATTGATAAAAGCATGATTATTTACTCATTAACCATCAATCATCATACAAAATCATATGTTGAAAGCATAAATTAACAATTCATAACTACCAAGCAATAATTAATAAATTAAACGGACAAAAATAATAAGTAAACATCGTTTTGAAAACATAATAGTTTCGTAGTTTTTGGATTTTAAAGGCAGTTATAATCAATAATGACCAAATCTAATATTAAGGAATAAATACATCTCACCCTCATATTTTGAGATCACCGAAGAGATGTATAAAGGATAGTAATTAATGTAAGAAATAGTGTAGACAGAGGCGGAAGAATTATGTGTCAGAGTTGGACTCCACCAAGGGTTTGGCTTGAATCCTTATTTGTTTCGCCCTAATCATGGATGCATTAATAATATAACTACACGAAGAGATTCCACAATGAATAATGTAGTGCTAACCGCTCAAACAAGTAACTAATATGCTCGACTTATAATAAGGAAAGACATCAAGAGGCTGGAAAATCAGCAAGTCATAATATTGAGTGAAACTTTAGAGAGAGAGAGAGAGAGAGAGATTTGGTTAAAATAGAGAGCCATGTAGTGCTATATTACAATAGATTTTGACATTTAGGCTCTACTTTATAATCAAATGCTTGATTAGGGAACATCTCAAATAAGGTTTCCGTAAGCTATAGACGAAATGAAAACAAGTGAGCAGTATTTTTTGCGATCCAAGAATTTCATTTCGATTGAAGAGACATTTTTTTAAACCTAAGAGTACAAAGAGAAAAGAAAATCTAGAATAGGGGATACCCATGAGATGAATCATAGACACAAAATTACAAAAAATAAAAATAAAAGCTAGAGAGAGAGAGTGAGAGAAAGAAACAATACCTGGCAGCGAGATGACCCTAGGTTTTATTATTTTATTAGTTTTTATTATTTTATTAGTTTTTCTGCTTTTTAACTCAAGGTGTCGTCAGTAGCATGATTCAAGTCTAATCTTGGTCATTTTCCAGGTAACCTAGGTTCCTTCACAGGTTCCAGTATCTAGGGTCAAACTTGGGCTTCCTTACAAAGCCTAGATTTTTCATAATTCCCTCGTTTAAGGGGTTTAGGGGCTTACAGGTCAAAGTTTAATTGGGTCAAACAAGTCAATCAACATTTTTATTTAACTAATTTATTTTTAATGATTTACCAATCATACCTCGATCTGGTCCTGATCTCGGACACCACGGATCTCAAGATTCAAGTCAATTTTTTACTTAATCAATGCCTTACGCAGATTTTTAAGCTAAGGTTACGAACCTTTACCAGTAAATCGTAAATCGTCTTCCATTTTCGCTCCTGATTGAATTTTTGGATGATTCCAAAACTAAGTGAAAGAGAAATGGTAACTTCATCTATTATAAGTGATGCCGCTCAAGTTGTCCATCTGATATGATCACAACCACATATTTAGTCCTCTTAGCCCTTGATTTAAGTGAAAAGTCCCATGATTTTTAAGATCTTCTAATGCATGGGTTAGGCCTCATCTCACACAATCCATTTAGTTTAATGGATCCAATGGTGAGAGATGTGGTCAAACTTATCAATGGTTGATATTTGTTAGGATTTGATAATCATGAATTTTCTTAATTTCTAAAGAAATTAAAATCCAAACAAATATCCTTGGGTTTAAGGGTTATTTACTACACGGCCATGCCAATAAGTAAGGCGTTAACCCATGCTTTCATGTGTTAGCCAATGTTAGCCATTGGATTTCGAGGTCCAACTTTGACCTTGTTTTCCAGGTGGCACATGACCCCCCCCCCCCCCCCCCCCGCCCCCCAAAAAAAACATAAAATTAATTGTTCTAGGGTTTAAGAGTGCCACTAGTAAGTACCCCTAAATAACCCTAAATAGGTGACCTGATGTGGGTGTTTCACATTTTTGGAAAGCCCTTGAGTCACGTTGCCTTTGGGTGTAGTCAACACCTGTCAGGTCTCAATCAATGTTTAACTGGTCCTTAGAAGCTGAGTATTACAAAAAAAACTCTTTGAGCAATTGTTGGATGTCAAAATTGAGCATGTATGGAGGGAAGTGAATTGGTGCACTAATTTTCGAGCGAAAGCGGCGTTGGATAAGTGATGGGGACATCCGATTTAAGCAACCGCTCATAACATATCAGAGGCGAAAGAAGAATATCAAAGTGATCAGAAAAAAGAAAAGTAACTTATCGAAAGAAGAGTAACTTTTAATCCCGTCACTTTTATGTTTGCCCTATTTTGAAGTGTCAAATGAAATCAGATTTATACAAAATTGGTCATATTTGAAAGCTTATCGAAGTGGCTTTCCAACGAGCTAAAATTTGAGCAATTCCGACAAGTATCAGAGAAGTTATGATCAGTTTTCGAAAATTACACATAAAGTGACGAATTTCAAGAATCCTAATTGAATTAGGATTAGTCTATTTTATTATTTTATTTTAGAAAGTAAGAGTTGTTTCTTTTATTAAAAATATGATTAGTTTCCTTATTGTTTTAAGACTTTATTGTTTTAGAAGAATTAAAATATTTCTTTTATTAGAAATTAGAGTTATACTAGGATTTTTAATTTTATGTATTGGTTAGCCTATTTAAAAGCTTGTAAATACTTTTATTATTAGTTTTTGGTTAATGAAAATTACTTATGCAAATTGAGAGTTCTAAACTTTCGTGAGGGTGTGATTCTCTCAAAACGGAGAGCGACTCTTTGATTCCTGCTTGCGGTTTGATGCGAGGTCAGCTCTTCTTCCATCTCTATCTTCTTTAGATTTATGGTTTGCGTAAGTAGTGTAATCCTAATTATTTTATTGATCTCATAAAAGCCCAAAATTAATATTTTGTTCATCATTAATTTTATTAGCCTTTTATTTTCGTTAGGTATCGAGAGAACTCGCTTGTAAGTTTGCTCGACGCCCTAAAACTATCAGAGATCTAGCCGTTAATAAGAACCCTAGTCTTCTAGATCCGCGATAGGGAACGTACACTAAAGTAACTCTATTTTGAGCCGGAATTAAATCACCCAATTAAATTTCTAGAATTTTCCGTGATAATTTGTTATGCATCGTCACAAAGGACTTGCAATTTTTTTTGGGTATTTCGGGACACCAAAAGCTCTGGGTGGCGACTCCAATTTTTTTTGTAAGTGCATCGTCACAAAGGACTTGCAAAGTCCATGGTTGCACACTAATATATTTTTCATTGAATGAAGGGTGAATGCCAACTCAAAAGACTGTATTGAACCTAATAGGCCATATGTTTCGTACTTTTGCTCCAATTTTGAGCTCTCTTTCACAATAATCTCAAGTACTTTCATCGCAAAAAAAAATATATCAATCAAGCTTAGTAGTGTATCGAAGTGTGAGCCCCAACGTGTCTCACCTGCACGTTTAAGGCTAGTCTCCTTATTTAAGCTATGCCCACTCGCAATTTCTTCGTTCTTAAGCGCTTTAATAACTTTAGCAACTTGCATATCTCGAAGATTCTCTTTACGTTTACACAATGCTCCAACAATATTCGCTACACTGGAAACCGAGCTGAAGAGCGATATAATTTGATTTTGATTTCTTGCAACATCTACAAGGGCTAACTAAAGTTGATGTGCAAAACAAAGAATATAAATTGCACATTTATTGTCCTTCATGATGTGTGCTTTGAGGCCACCAAATTCACCCTGCATATACTAGCACCATCATAACCTTGCCCACATAAACTCATTATACTCAATTCATGCTTAGAGAATAATGATTTGATTGCCTTTTTTAGTGATATAGCGGTAGCTTCACTTATATGTACTATTCCTAGAAAACGTTCAATTATACATCCTCGTTTATCCACATAACGTAAAGCAACTGCCATTTATTTTTTTATAGATATATCACGTGACTCATCAACCAAAATAGAAAATAAAGATTCTCAATATCTTTAATAATAATTTTAGTGGTTTAAGTTGCAGCTACACTTGCAATATCTTTTTGAATATCCGGTGAAATCAATTATATATTTTTCAGAGCATTTTTTATCACCCTTTTAATATCTTCATTAAGATCAACACTCTAATGCAAAAGCTCAAGAAAGTTTCCTTGATTGCTCGAACTCTCTGATTCATCATGACCACGAAAAGGTAGTCTTTGACATAGAAGAAATCGAATGCTATTAATTGATGCTTTTAAAGAGATATTATAATATTTACAAGTTTGGTCAGAATGCTTATACAATAATGTCCGAATATGTTGATTTTGGTTCATTAAATCATGACACTTCTTGACGGCTTGTCAGTATGCACTCTTGGGCCCTCAAACATGAATATCAAATATTTCTTTCTTTTTCCAATTTTAAAATCCTTTAACCCAAAAGGGTCACAACTCCCTTTCATTTCTTTATCTTCCCTAACAAGATATCAATTCAAGCAAAATGTTGCATCCTTTTCAATGTTATATTCTAAGAAGCTACCATACTTTTCAAACCAATCAGGATTGAATCATTGTGACTGGTTTCCACTTTTCGTCAGAGGAAAAATGTATTTACGAGGTTGACAAGAACCCTTTTGCAGATATGCTTTTCATATCAAATCTCGATCATTAGGATGATAATCTAAAATTTGAATACATAATTCAGGATCTGCTGAAATATCTGTTAAGTTAACCTCCGTATGACTTCTCTTTGAACTAGATTGTACTTGATCAAAATTATTATTTTGTATGACAGGAGGTAGTTGGTCAGACTTTCTTTTGAGAAACGTATCCATAACTCCTCAACAGTGAAGAATGGGGAAATAGGGACCTATCAAGTGTAAAATGACAAGCATATTAGGATACAACAAGCTAGCATATAATATATCAATTAAAATCCCTAAATACATAAATACATCAAATAGATAACATCACTCGGGTCAGATTGACCTACTCTGGCCCATTTTTTATCAATTGGAACAGCTAGTCTCGACCCAAAGCCTGATAATGTGTTGAGCCAATTGGATAGCGAGTTGGGCTAACTCGTTGGCAGCCCCTAAATTACTCACGTGGCTATTCATCATTAAATGACTATTTAAACCCTAAATTTGTCACTTTAATCTAAGGAAGGGGCTTTACATTTTCTTGTGTGTTCTAAAATTCAAACATCTGCCAAAGAGATTTACTAGAGTTTAGCGAAGAATCTCGGAGATTAGGGGGAGTGGTCGGAGGTTGCGGTAGTCAAACGTATTCGATGTCGTCGACTCGCCGAAATGTGCTTGAAATTGGAATTTAATAATAAACCCTTAGGGCTCGTTCGGGAGTGTTTTCTGGCCAGAATCTGCCCAGATTCTAAGATAAATATGCAAAATCTGAGTGAGGCCCACGTTCGGGAGGATTCGTTGGGAAATGGGAATATGAGCATTTTCCGAATGAAAACGACATTTGAACGTCCAAGCAAATTGCTCGGATTAGCTCAGATTTTGAGCTCAGATTTCGGTTGTAAAGTATACTTCACTTTAGCATATACATGTGATCTGAACTCACCCGTCAACGGTCAAAAACTGAAACAGCTATGCATTGTCTTCGGTATGTCTTCTTCCCCAAATTGCTTATCTCCTGGTCTTTGAAGCTAAAGTCCAATGTAGTTCAGGTAGGGGCCAGATTTGGGGTTTTCGGTTTTTATCAGAGAAGTTAGAGAGAGAGAGAGAGAGAGAGCAAGAGATTGGGGTTTTTTCATTTTTATCAAAGAAGTTAGAAAGAGAGAGAGAGAGAGCTTGAGAGATTGCAGACTCTACATACAAATTCTTGGAGCGTTCTAAGGCAAAAAAAACAAGAGTGGATGGGGAATATGACCGTATGGGTTTTAAGAGATTAGTGACCGGATGAATTGGTATCCGATAGAGTAACCAGCTGAGGCAGTTGCTTGCAAGCCTTGGTGTACAACTGGAGAGAATTAAACTCATTTGGGCAACTCTATTTGCGCCCACCTATTAAGTGACAGTGTCCATGTCCCAGACCTCTTGAAAACTATTGATTGTGTCAAATCAGAAGAAGGTTGTATTTCGCGCCGATCTTCCACGTAATAGATCTTAAGATCATGACTCACATATCATGCGGCCAGTTTTTTATTCCATATTTTACAGCTCCCCAAAATATGTCCGTAAATCATGACATACATCACGTTGAAACGTGACTTTTATAGCCATTTTTTGAGAATATGTGATATATGTTATTAAAAACTAACCGTCTGATTTATGCTTCATTGTATCAAGATCTATTTTGTGAAAATAGAAAGGGATTAACTCTCCTACCCGTCATTTAAATGGTGTGAGTGATCAGAACAGTCAAAGGGATAAATCATTGATTTAAGTGCAACATGCCCAAAAAAATTATTTTAGGGAGATTTAAACCATCCGCTTGTTGACTATAATATCAACCATTGTTTTCTAATTAATGGCTGATATTAAAGTTCGTCAATCAGATGGTTTATTTGAACCATGTCTACCCTAATTACTGTGTATACAAGGGACCGACTCTCTTCACCGCCATTTAAATGATGTTTAAATGATCTTACATCATCAATGGTTTAAGATTTGAGTGATCAAAATAGTCAAAGAGATAATAAATTTTAGTGCAACCGGCCTAAAAATAGTATTTTAAAAATATTTAAACAATCCGCTTATTGACTATTATATCAACCATTATTTTTTAATTTTAATGGCTAATAAAAAAGTTCGTCAGTCGGATGGTTCACATCCACTTATCAGCATGTTTCATCGAGTTGAGACACTTAGCAACCTACCATTAGTGCATTTAATGGATAAAAAAATACAACTATCAGATGGGCAGAATAACTATTTTTTAAATATCACTAGTACATTCGTTGGTGCCTTGCAAAACGCCTAAGACTAATCTATTAGCCTCACTAGTATAAATATGTGTTATAATAATGCTAAAAAGTTAAAAAAAAAATCAAATAAATAAAATAGTTGTACAACAAAGTTCAGAGTATATTTTAAAAATAATCTGAAATTTATCAAAATTTACCGATAATTTGACCAAAATTTGACTAAATTACAGTTCGGGTCGTGAATGAAAACGAAACCGAGATTTTAGTGGCTCATTTAAAAAGTAATGGCTATTAAATCAAATTTGAAAAACGACTCCGACAAATATGTTCAGTCCCATCTTGATTGGTTGTTCGTAAATTTTGAAAGAAACGGCATATAAATTGATGATTAAATAACATTTTTACGATCATAACATAATTATTGATTGAATCGATTCTGAAAATTTTATAATAATAACTTGAAAACAAAATATTCTAATTTTATAAGAAACTCTGAGGAATTTGAGTAACTTAAGAATATATATATAAGAAAAATCATGCTAGTGTCCAAAAATATGAGCTTTTATGGGGAAAATATGAAAACACATGACCGAGCCCTTAGAGAGAGGGGTTTGACAATATTTGTAATTGGCCAGTGGAGAGTTGTTAAGATGTGACGCGTGGAGTGCAATTATAATGAAAAATATAACTTAAATAATAAGGGAAGTGATATTGTGTTTTCTATTATACTAAAACTAATATATAATATAATTAAAGCTTAATAATTATAGATCTGAGCTTTAAAAGAGTTATACCAAAAAAGCAACATTTATTTATATGATATAAAATAGTGTTAAAAGTTGATATGGGGGCTGTGGGGGCTGGGCTTGAGCTACGCCAGTGCTTGGATGAACAGTTAAATGATGAATACTTATGTTACAATTTATTTGTCGTATTGTCCATAATATCCCCACCGACATCACAAAATCTATCTACTCATCGATTATATTCCAAGTGTCGATGATTTTTCTGTTACAAGAGTATAATTCACATGCCACGTGTCACACTTTCTCACGTGATTCGTTAATTTATTATGCCCAGGATCACAAGGGCTCTCTGCTCTCGCAAATCTTTTCTTTTGAATTGCTCCTTTTCTTCCGTCACAAGAAAATGTAAAATTCTCTATCTCTCTCTCTAAGAACTCTCTGTCTCTGGGCTCTGCAACTCTTCCTCCTACAACCCATTCCAATGGCGGCGCATTTTAGCGCTTGCACACGCGGTAACTTATGCATCTCCCTCATTGCTCCTCAAAAAACCCTTTTCATAGAACCAAACAAAGAAATAAAATTAGTTAGCCGAAGAAGAAGATATGTGATTAGGGTTTCTCATGACGATTCTTATCTTGGCATGTGGAAAAATGCTGTGGAACGGGAAAAGAAAGAGCAGGAGTTTCAGAAGATCGCCGAGAACATTGGGAAAATCGATAATCAGAATGAGGGTAATGTGGACTCGCTAGAGAGGAAGAGCGATGAGTTTAAGAAGATTTTGGAAGTTCCCAAAGAAGAGAGGGATCGCGTCCAGCGGCTACAGGTAATTGATCGGGCGGCTGCAGCGATCGCCGCTGCTCGCGCGATTCTTAAGGAGAAACCTAACTCAGAAACCCCAGTTGTTGGTGTTGGTTCAGATTCTTCTAAGTCTGGTTTTTCGAAAACCCAGAGCGATGGAGTACTTCCAGAAGGTGATCATAATTATCTGTTACTTGGGTTTTATTTTTATTTTTTTTAGTCAATAAGTAGACTGATGATCTTAATTCTTGTTTGAACTTTTCAACGTTGTTTATGCAATTTGTGTCTACACTTAAAATTAATGCTAATTGAGTGTCTCTGCTACCTTAATTATACTTCTTTTATACTCCGTAATATGTAATTTCTTTTAGACATTGAATCCGGTTACAATCTAGTTCCATAATTTCTTTTATTTTCTGCTCAAATCAGTGCCGAGTCATCGGACATGAGTACACTGGATCCAAAAAGCAGACATCACCCTCGGCTGGAGATCAATTCGACTCAGATGTCAATTGGTCTAACTTCCTTTCCAAGTGACCATGATGTATTAATTGCTTTTATTCCAAGAATCGAATACGCTATTATTTCGGAAATGTGCACAAAGAATTCTTCAATTATTTTCCTCCATTGGACAGGGTTAAATAATATTTTACTCTTTCAAATAATAATTATTGTGAAACTTTCCATTCAGGCCCTCACTAATTCTTATCTTTCTCACTATCAATTTCCCAATTAGTATTTTAACATTGCAAAATTAGACATTTCTGTATCATTTCTTGCATTAATTTCTCAGTCTGCAACTGTGTCTTAACTCTTAACTCTCATGTAGTAGTATTAGAGCTGCCCGTATAGTGTTCTTGTTAATGCCTCTTGGTGTGATCTTTTTTGAAGTTCATCTTTGTTACCCCATATTTTACCCTAGAAAGTAGAACTCTAATGTGAAGAACATTGAGTTCAATTGATCCAGCAAAATCAAGAGAGAAGGTCTTTAATCAGTTTGCTAAATGTATAGTTTGCAGTTCTGATGGAAGTTAAAGTAAACAATTCCTCTTGTTCTAAATAAAGCAGTTTAGTAAAGAAAAAATATTGTAGCCTTGCTCTTTGGACACTATATACTTGCTAGTACCCTGTCTTGATGTTGTAACTTGTATATCTATATGCCCACCTTATATCAAGTTGGTAGTAGAGATCTACCAAACACGGATTTCCTTTGAGATCATAGTCACAAAATTCAGCAACTTGCAGCCATCCAGACTTTAACCCCGATTAATCGGCCAAATCGCGACTCGGCCAATTAATCGGCAATGTTTTATATATATATATATATATATATATATATATATATATATATATATATATATATATATATATATATTTTGAATTTGTTTATTTTTTTCGAATTTTTCGACTTTGACCGATTTTTCCCGACTTAGACCCTTGACGATTTATTGCCGACTCCTGACTTTGTGACTATGGTTGAAGTATCTTCCAAAGTTCTCTTATGAGTGCATAATCAAGTTTTTTCTTCTTTCTAATTATGGATTGTAGATGAATCCATAATTTTCTTTAATCTCAGTAAGTGAATCTAAGTAAACTTACAATTGTCGTGATCCTAAACTTCTACACTCAATGCACTTATCTTTATTATTTCTGTTAATAGTAAACTGGTATATATCTTTCTTCACTTCTGCTTGATTCTTTTCAAAGTTTCAGCGAAATAAGCCATACATCTATTCTACTCACAGGAAATTAGATTAGTTTTATTCGTCTTCTCATATTCAGATAAGTTAGTGGATCTCCATCATCATTTAGTAATATCTGATATGCAAAAATTTTGCGCTTAGATGTTAGCATATTTCTCTGATAGGATCTAATTTTTATGTGCATTCAGAGAACGGCTCCTTTAGTAGATATTGATTTTTTTATCATTATTTTTTTATGGGATTCCTCAAATTTTAGCATCTCAAATTTTTTCTTAATTAAGGGAGGCTCATGTTCATTTGTTCCAATATTGTCCCACATCACTATTTTCATCCTATAGAAGAGACATTGGAACATTATTGAAATTCCTCATTTAGCATTTTAAAAAACTTCTTAAGGGGGCTTGTGTACATTGCTTCGAATAATTTTTTGTACTTATCAATAACAAAGAAATTCATTAAACAAGCGCAAAAGTGAGAAGATACATTGCTTTCGATATTGTTGTCCCACATAACGATATTTATCCATGCATAGAATATTGTTTCTCCCATCGCTCTTTTGGTTTGCTAGCTGCTCTGGCCAGCTTCTCCAGCACCCTTCCCGTAATTATTTTCCCATTGTTTCTAATTACAATCATCTCGATTATCATAAAAAACATCGTATGTGGCTTTTTGAGAAAATGAGCAATGTTAAATGAAATTTCATTAGTAGCATTCTTACCTGATTCACTCGCAATCTTTTCTATCGATAAAAATGCATTGCTGAATAAATATATTTCTTATCCATTTCAAACAATTATAGTCTTTCTTATCTTCTGCTGATTGAATCTTTTGACAATCTCAGTCCCAACCTGTACATATGGCCTTCTCTTTTTTTCTTTTAATTTTTTCCGACTACATATTTCTTACGATTTGTAGACTAAATTCCCTATTATCCTTCTTTACATGTTATAATAATTTAGTGGATGTCTGTGCTGTCCGGGAGGTTCCGATGTCTAATGTTTTTGCGCCTTGTATGTTAGCTTACCGTTCGCATATAATATGTATACACAGCGATAGAACTCTTTTAATAGATATTTGAAATATTATATTTAATTGGCATCATCCAAATTTAGCATCCCAAAACTTTTTCTTGAAAGGAGAGTAGTGTTCATTAATTTCAATATCATTAATCCGCCTCACTAGCATACATTTATGTTCAGAATAGAGTATAAACTCCCCCATGTTCTTTTGATATAATCAGTATTCCTTGTATGATGGATTTTTACTCACTCCATCCTTTCAAATTATAGCATTAAGATTTGTGAGCCATGGGTAATACTTTTTTCAGCTGCAATCATTATGTGGTGGCCCGATAAATCCAGTCGATGGTAACTGTTCATTCCGTGCTCTGCTCTTAAGCAATGCGTATATCACAGTTACTTGATACAGAGATTACTTTTTTCATTGAAGTTACTTATATGTGACATATGTGATCTTTGATGTCACTAATGGTAGCCACAAAACATTTATGCAGCATAAACAATATTATTTCACATTCGTTGCGGTTAATCAACTGATCATAAATCATTTTAAATAATTAAATCAAACAAAAATATTAATAATGCATGATTATGTTCTTTTGTGGGAAATATTATAACACAAACTAGAGAATACTCCTGCGAGCACCCCAGAAAAAGTGTAGCACAGTACAGCTCACTTTTCAATTCTTATATATGTTTTCAGGTTGATTAGGGATTTATAAAGAATCCTTGTATGATCAAATTACTGCCATACTTTTACACAAATGATAAAATGTGCATGTTCCCTATCCTTCGCATTGTATGTATGCTTTTCCTATCGAATGATGGCTTAGATAATTTCTTCTCGCTTCAGTTTCCTTAAAAAGCCAATTGTCCAGCCTCATGCCTTCATAAATTTAATGATTTTAGAAACTATAAAATCTTTTTAAGATTGTAATTTTGTAATGTTTTTATTTTAAATTTTAAATGATTGGCCTTTATGGCGTCATAAATTACCTACATTAACTTCTACATGATCTAGTGTTTGTGCAATTTTCTTTAGCTTTAGTATCTCATGTTTGTTGGAGAAATCACTTTGATCTTTATACAGGTTTTTCTGAAACATTTAAGAACTATTAATGATAATTTATTATAGTTTAGAGTCGACTGATTCATTTCTTCTCTTAATAGTTTGTTTATCTTAATGGTGTTTTGCATGTGAATTTTGGATCGTGAACTTAATAGTTATTGCCGAGTTTTATGGCATCATTCTTATGTGATACATGAACTTAAGCTTGGTTTGAGGTAATTCTAAAGAACTATTTGAGTTATTGCTGAATGCAATTTGTCCTTGTTTCTCTCCTATTGGTATAATGAATTGAAAAATGCTACTAGGAAAACTTGTAAAATTTATAGTTATGTTTACTAGTTTCTCTTTTGGCTATTGCTTTAATTATGTGTTACACTTGTACCTATTCTTTAGCTAAAAATAATTTTATTTCCAGGATGCATACCTATATTCGTTCACTCGATTTATTGTTTATTTTATTGTGAGGATGATAAATTTTGCTTACATTTAAAGCCTTGAATTTGATTATGTGAACAGAAGCGGGGAAGTCATTAATTCCTCAGTCGGATGTTTCAGGAAATGCAACTCCTGGTCCAGATTTTTGGTCATGGTCTCCTCCTGTGGACAGCAAAAATTTAGAGGGTGCCAGTAACTTACAGACTGCAAGGACACCATATCTAAACCCCATGAACCCAGTAATGGAAAAGGAACAATCGGTAGATTATTTATCAATTCCTTTTGAGAGTGCCTTATTTGAAAGCAACCACAGTGCTCCTCTTCCACCTCTTCAATCTCTCCTGGAGGTTGAACAAGTGGATGCTCTAAATCCCAGTTTAGAGACTTCTCTCCTAGAAGAAGATAAGCTTGATGCCCTATTTTCAAAACATGCTGCAGAAGCTGTAGATGCCCTTGATAATAGTAGTGAACTATCTTTACATGGAGTGTATCCAGATGGTTCCAAGTGGTGGAAAGAAACAGGTACTGAACGGAGACCTGATGGGGTAATCTGCAAGTGGACTTTGACTAGGGGAGTTAGTGCCGATGAAGGCGTTGAATGGGAAGAGAAGTTTTGGGAAGCGTATGATCAGTTTGACCATAAAGAGCTTGGTTCTGAGAAATCTGGGCGTGATGCAGAAGGAAATGTGTGGCGTGAATATTGGAAGGAATCTATGTGGCAGGTTAGTAAAGCTATGCTCTGGCATTGAAATTTTGAGTAGTGATTTTTTTGCTTGATTTTATCATTTTGTTTCTTTTCTCTTACTGTTTATTGTGCTTGAGATCAAATTTTGCTTGCTTTGCTATTTCTGTGCATGAGATGATGTGTGCCAAACTGACATGGTTATGTATAGACGGCTAGACGCACTGGGAATGGTAGAATACAATGTAAGTTTAGTAACTAAAAAAATAAAAAGCTTGGGTCCTTGAAAAAGATTCATATAATATAGTATACCTTTAGTTAGGTTCATGACATATATTATGTATCTTTTCTTTTCTTTTTTTAGAGAGTACTTTTCTTAAGGTCATGCCGCTGTATTGGAATCTTTAGAAATTGGCATTCCAAACGTCTGACACCTTGACACTTCGCGGTCGTGCCACGCTCTAGGTAACACTGGTTGTTTTTACACCACTATTTTTAGTTTATGCATAAAAACAAATGGCATGTGCGGTGCTATTCGAAGAGTTTCTAGAGTGATTTTGACATATTCTGCCAACTCGGAATTCCTTGGTGATGTACTTGTAGTTATCTTGTGCAGGACCTCAGGAGTGGGCTTGTACACATGGAGAAAACTGCAGACAAGTGGGGGAAGAGTGGAAAGGGCGATGAATGGAGAGAGAAGTGGTGGGAACATTATGATGCTGCAGGCCAAGCTGAGAAGTGGGCCGACAAGTGGTGCTCCATAGATCCCAACACTCCCCTAGAGGCTGGCCATGCTCATGTTTGGCATGAGAGGTACCAAACGATTCCTTAGTCTCCAAATTATGTAAAGATATGTTTCCCTTCATTTTCTATATGTTCCTTTTCGGGATTTGATTCCAATGCTGATAAAAAAATAAAATAAATAAATAAATATATAAACCATAATTTTTCATGAAATCAAGTCAAACTAACATGCTACCAAAGATAACCAGAGAAACTTATTTCTCTACAGTTACATGCATGTTTTTCGGAAGTATGGTTGGAAGCCATGAGGGAAATTGGGTGATTTATTTGTTTCATTATCATGCCAGATCATATGTGAGGTTGGGCAAAATGACTGAAATCACTCTGAGGTTCAAAAGATTTCAAAGAAAGCTAGAAATACAAATCACTATCTAAATTTTGTAATTCCATAGTATTGTGAATTGAATGTTTGGGTATTTTTTTTGTTTAAATTTATACCCTTTTTTTAGCTACCCCTTAATATTAAAAATAAATATAATACTAGCTGTCCAGTTATTTAATTTATGTGATCAAATCCATAAATGCCATGCCCCCACTTATTAGATTACCAATCTTATTTGTCCCAAATGCCTGCACCAATTAGAACACAAATTTCACCCCGTAGCTTCCCTTAGATTCTCCCCCTCCATTTTTTCATTATAGAAGCCTCTTTTGGCAGATTTGATATTTTGTGGTTATGTGGCTTAAGCTCCAAACAACATATACAGGACCACAATATCTGTATTATGCTTTTTAAGTTTCTCTAATGACACCTCTACTCTCTTCAAGTTCTAGAACTGGTCCTTTTCAAGTTCTACTTTAATGGGAGAGAACTGGTCGACTGGCCGAAGCACCCTAACGAGGGTACCTGCGGGCATGATCTAAAATATTGGCCATATTTGATACATATCAGCCGATATTTATCGGGTTAGGCTCCATCCGATACAGATATACACCACAATTTTGTATGAGGTCAAATATTGGGTCAAACAAATCAAATATTGGACCATATCAGCTGATATGTGTATCGGATATGACTCGGACAAAATACCGAAATGCCCTTTTGTAAAATTTTAATATTTTAATATTTTTTCATTATTTTAGAAATAAAAAAGGTGTTTGAATATTGCGCGGTTTGGCCAATACTTATCCGTGATATACTGATATCAGATATGTATCGGCCTAGGACCCAGCTGATTTGCTGATATGTATCAGACTTTAAATCCCTGCCAGCAGGACTCCTATATGAACAACATATTATTTTTCTTCTTGTTAGTGCCTACGTCCTCTGTGAATGCCCACTTCATGTACTTATTGTAGGACTCACCAATATTTATAAATGACCAAACTTGTACTCCACATTCTCTATCTTTTTCGTGTTTTTTTTTCTTATTTTCTTGTTGCAGGTGGGGCGAGAAGTATGATGGACTGGGTGCAAGCATGAAATATACTGATAAATGGGCTGAACGCTTGGTTGGTGATGCATGGACAAAATGGGGTGACAAGTGGGATGAGAACTTTGATCAGAGTGGACATGGGGTGAAGCAGGGAGAGACATGGTGGGAAGGGAAGTATGGGGAGCGGTGGAACCGCACATGGGGAGAGCACCACAATGGCTCTGGATGGGTCCACAAATACGGAAAGAGCAGCTGTGGAGAGCATTGGGACACCCATGTGGAGCAAGAAACATGGTATGAGAGGTACCCTCATTTCGGGTTCAACCACTGCTTTGAAAACTCCGTGCAGCTCCGGGAGGTCCGTAAACCCCATAAAATATCATGAACCCTATGAACCATTTCACCTCTTCATTCTCTTTTTCTGAAAATTTTGGTTGTTATAATTTCTTCCTAGCCATTACTTGCACACGACAAGTAGGCCCTTGCATTTAGTTTAAAAGAACGACATGGTAATTTGGGGACCTGTTTCATGTGGAAACACCGTTTAAGTCGTCTAATTTGAAGGCCATAACTTAAAGATGTTAGGTGCAAAAGATTGGCACCAAACTCTTTTCTTTATCATATGGTTAAATGAAGCCATTATCTGATTCAATAGTTGACTTCGTCAAAACATATGATAAGAGATATGATTTTATACCAATCTTTTGAACTAAAGATCCTTAGAAAATAAAATTGCCTTCAAATCATCAGAAGACTTAGATTGTGTTTTCACATGACACATGTCCCCAGTATGAAGTCATTATTTTAAACCGTGCGCAAGGGAGATTTATCGTGTGCAAGTAATGACTCCCGACTATCTTTTGGCATTTGCCTCCTTGTTTTTATTTTATTGGTGTCATGTTGGCGAGTACAATAGAGACTAAGATGGTGGTAGTACATTTCAATTCAATAATATTCGTTTATATGAATGATTTCTCCCTTATGAGTTGGAAACATAGTCACTAACTTATTTATTTATTTATTTATTTATGAGTTTAACAATGGGTTAATATATTGATGTGATTTACAAATTGTTGAATTTCCTCAAAAAAGAAATAAAAAATTTGGGATAATATGTTGGTTCTCAACGTCGTTATCCCTGTATTTTCCTTTTTTCCTTAGTTAGATTTCTCTTACCTATAAAATAATAATAATAATAATAATAACATAAAATTGAAAGGATAAAAATTAAATTATAATCTTCTTACAAGGGTTTCATAACACCTAAATCAGTTTAAATTTTGGGGGCATATGCCTTATATTTTTTGCTGTCCTATAGGAAATTTCTTCATAATCAGCACTCAACATATCCTGATCGTTTTATTTTTAATATTACTTGGGTATTTTTTTAATATTACTTTTTTATTTTTAAACGTTTTAAAAGGCGTTCTAGTTTTAAACGTTAATCATTTGATTGTGATCCTTAATATCAGCCACTAAAAACTAACAACAATAATTAGTATTAGAGGGCGCAAATTTGATGGTTTAAATTTCCCAAAAAGTGTGATTTTTGGCTGATTATGGTTCAATATTTGATATGGTATGAATTACCAACATCCTAAACCATTAATAGGGTAAGATCATTTAAACACCGCTTTGTTGCCTAATAGAGGTTAGGATAGCCAAGCTCTTTCATAAAATCTTTTGTAAAATGGCTAAAACATGGTTTTTGTTTTTAATAAATAATTACTTTCTTTACGAAAAAATTACAAAATTTTTCTTAGTTTTGTCCAAAAATATTTGTATTCAAATATTGTTAATTATTTTTATTATCTTTTCTTCAATTTTTCCTGATTTCTTCTTGGATTTTCTTGAATAATTTCTTTTTATTTTTTATTTTTTTTATTTTCAATATTTTTGCCATTATGATTATTTCCAAAATTATGATTTGGTATCTAATATTGTCTACTCACACTTGTACGTACAACCTTGAACCATGTCTACAAGGCTTAATGACATATTTCTTTTTTGACTATTTGACTATTTCGCTAGCGGTTGTTTCAGTTCACTTCGCCTAAATTTGGGAAAAAGCTTTTAAAATATTGGAAAAATTTTTGGGGAGTTTAAAACAATATATGAAAATTATGTTTAATATTTATAAAAATATTATTTATTATTTAAAAACTGAACAAAATATTTTAAAAAAATTAATTAATTAATTTTAGTAAAATTTTATTAATTTTGATGAAATTAACCAAACTTTATCGTCGAAAGCTTTCTCTTGTTTCGTTCAAATTTGGAAAAATTTCAGCTGAAGCTTGTCAAAATTTGTCACTATACAGTAAAGCTGTCTAGTCGGCCTGAACCAATTACTGCCCTAGTTTTGATGAACTTGTGTATAATGCTCTCTTCTGTAACTTCTTCTATAGGAACTTGGCACACATTCTAAAAATTAAATATGACAATGAGTTCAAAATCTGGCTGTGTGCTATGTGAAATTAAAATATGATCGTCTGATGGTAGGACGACGATCTCAAAATTTATTGTGTCGAAGGTTGGGACAAAAAGTGATCTTATTCGTCTGATTCAAAGCAGACATTGGTGTAAGCACGTTATAATTAAGTTGAGGAGGATTCCTGGATTGTAAACAAAGGTCCATAACCATGTTCGAGCGGTGTCCCATCCACTTTGATATCACCCTTTTTTAGGGGAAATTGTAAGTTTTTATTTAATTATTTTATTGATTGGTGTTACGGCCACACCAATAAATGTTACAACCACCCCACTTAAGTAAGAAAAAAAAAACAAATAAAAAAATAAAAAAATTCTGATGACGGCTTTGAATCAAATGATCACAATCTTCTTTTTTTGTCCTAATATCCCACACAATAATTCGAGATAGATGTTAATTTCACGTGATTTCATGTAAAACATCTCAAAAAGTGAATGTGGATAATGTTTGATGATTTGTCATAATAGCGTACACTTTTTGAGTTCTTTGCCATATAATCAACGATAGGCTCACGATTTTAAGACATTTTGTGGAACGTCCGGACGGAGTGATGTCCATTATCTTCAAGTTTTCTTTACTTTAACTGAGGTAGTTGTTAGCCATTTTATTTAAAACCTAACTCTCTCTACCGTCATTTAAACACTAAAATGATTTTTAAATGATCTTACGCCATTAATAGTTTATAATGTGAGTGATCTACCATCAAAGTGATAGATCGTAGATTGAAGTGCAATAGGCCCATAAATGATGTTCTAGGAGGATGTAACTTATCATATTGACCCACATGGTAATTTGGACTATAATATCATCTTTTAATTTTAGTTTTAATGGCCGATATTAAAGTTTATCAATCGAATGATTCAAATCCACTTATAGGCATGATTCTTTTGTTTAAGATAAGTTCTAATGATAGATTGCCAATTGGATAATATAAATTGATCATAAATGTGTGTCACATGGCATAATGAGAAATCATACTTTAATAGTGTTAGATAAGAAGGCTAATTTTATTGGTATAAGATCATCGAGAGGCCATTTTTGTGTTTAAATGTCGGACGGGATTGACTCAAGACTCTGGAGTCATTATCTGATTTCCATAATATTTTCCGTTGACAAAGGTAGCTGCAACATTTAGTGGCGTAGCAGTAGATGTGTAAATCACACTTTAATGGTATTGGATGAAGAGTCTAATTTTAATAGTATTTTATGCGAAGAAAGTGAAAGTGGCTGACGTGAGGCGATGCAATTAATGTAGGGCGGTATAATCAGTTACAACTCATTATATGAGCTGTCCTCAGCAAATCTGTCCATTTATAATTTTTCTTTAGATATCATTTTGTTGTTTAAATGTGTGAGTCGGGAGCCATCCATCATCAGATTGTCATTATCTTTTATTTTATTTTGTGACTTGTCTCGTGTTCCTCTAATTACAAAAGTTTGGTGGTGTATCCACATCCACATCTACATCTATTTGGCTGGTTTATTTGCAGCCTTCAAAACTGTAGATGCAGCCACACAGGAGTTGCATCGACATGTTAGTGGGTTGGGAAAAATAATCATTAGGAAATAATTGAAATAGAGTATCTTAAAATTCAGTTACCTAAAAAATCTAATCAAACTGTGGAATTACAATTTGGGGATGGCTATTCTCACCGGTTTAATTGCAAGTATCACAATTTTTTCACCAAAAAAAATCATCGACTGATTTGAATTAGACGGTGGAGATTGTTTTCTGTTTCATTCTTCCTCACGATAGATCTTAAGATCATAGCGTACCTATGTGTCCTGTGGAATCAACTTTTGAGTATGTGATAGGCACGCCATGGTCTTAAGATATATTCTAAGGAAGAGTAGAACAAAGAAACAATATCCTTCATTTGAACCACATCAGTAATGATTTTCGTCCAGTGAAAAATCTGTTCCATACTTACTATTAAGCGGGTGAGAATAACCAGTGATATGCAAGCAAAATTTCCAAAGATATGAAGACTACAACCATGATGTTGAAATTCGCCTTAATATAAGATATTGGTTTCGGACAAAGAAATTAACCCGTGATATGAAACCAGGTTTATTTCACCAGTTGGTTAGCAGTTAGCTCAGAATCTCGTCCATTTTCACAGGGACGGAGCCAGGGGCGGAGCCAGGATTTTTTCATAGGGTGGTCAGCTAATCAATCAATTATTGTTGGATAATTGTATAATTTTTTTTCTAAGCAAACGTTAAAGAAGAAATATCTACAAATGAAATTAGATGCGAAATAAAAGAAAATCACATACATATCGATTAAGTCGTTTCAATAAAATTGACCTAATTCAAAATTTCCTCGAAGAATGACTACGAAGTAGTATCATCCTCGTCTTCTAAATAGTAGGATGGTGTGGTAGTACATTTCAGGGAGCCTGTGAGACCATCAAAGCTGTTGAACATATCCCGATGATGAACGGGAAGACCAACATTTTTTTATTTAATAATTTTGATGCCTTTATAAAATTATATATGTATTACATTTTTTTTTACTCTTTACATATCTTAGTGAATTGCTCTAGTGGTAGACTTGGTGCTTGATGAAGGTTAGATTCTAGGTTCAAACCTTGTTATCTATAATAAATTTCTTAATTTTTTAAATTAATTATAATAGAGCCTATACACCATATATGTGAGTATGTAATTAGATAATTTTGGGTGGTCAATATAATTTTGGATGGATGAGAATCCACTAATATAAATTAGGACAGCTAAAGTTTAGTAAAAATTTTTAGAAAGTTTGGGTGGTCAATTGACCACCCAAGTCATAACGTGGCTCCGCCATTGGACGGAGCCCCTACTACACTTAATTGTTCTTTGAGAGCCATTAGTTGTACATGTTTTTAAGTGATTGCAACGAATTTAAAGAAAGACAATATTTTAGGGACATGTCATATGTAAAAATGTAATATGGGCAGTCTGATTTGAAGTTCATGATCAATAGATCTTTGGTACATAAAATTGGAGCAAAACATGATCCTTGTCATATGATCTATTGTAGTCAACTGTTGAATTATATAATAGCTTTTGACTCCATTTAATCAAATGATGAAAATTATATTTTGTTCTAATCTTATGCAATTGATATCTTTAAATCATGGCCTTCAATTCAAATAGCTTAAATTGTATTTTCACATAGTAGAGGGCGTCAAACTTGCAAGCTTTTCTTTTAAATTCGAGGTACAATCCGGTGCAATCACTTGAAAAGCATGTGAAGTAATGGCTCCCTTGTTCTTTTCTTCTTAAAAGTTAGGATGCGCCACAATTTTAGGAACCTGACCCACAGTTTTCTTCTTTTACAACTCCATAAAATATGGGATTGGCTTATCCATTTCTATTCCCATTTTATAAAGGCACAACATTTCTTATACCAAAGAGGCATTAGCCCAGTTGATAACCTTACGCCATTATGAGGGAGGAGGTCGTGGGTTCGATACTTGTCCTCCACGTTGTTTCCCACTCTTGTCTTTATAAGGTGTGGGTTGGGTTAGGTTAGTTAACCCTCACCATTGTAGTTGGTGCTCCTTCACGCTGCTCCTCAACTGTCATATGTGTATGCATGCCTGCTCCTCGGTTCTCAAGGCTGTCTTGGCCTAAATGGCTGTATTAAATTTTTTTTTTTTTTTCTTATCCTATGCTATTATTTTGATTTACAAATCCATCCCTGATGTTTATAATTATTTCAAAAGTTACCCTTTCTGCGTTTGCCCATCACTTCAATCTCGAAAGACGTCATGATCATAGTCACAAAAATCACCGAATTTTTTTAAAGCTCACGAATAATTCATGAATTTAAGGTCTCCCGAAATAATCCCGAATTATTTGCAATTTTTTTGAAAATTCTCCCGATCACAAAATTCGTGAATAATTCGCAAATTATTCCCGAATAATTCCCAAATTTTTCAAAAAAGTTGTGACTCACTATATGTTTTTAAATCACCTAACTTCATGTACTGTTGGTGACCCACTAGATCTTGAGATCATGGACCTACCATCAGACAGTCAGATGTTGATTCCTATCCATTGTTGTCATATGTGATCGCATATGCAATTATGCGATCACATATGCGATCCTAGAAGTGATTTTCGCATATGCTATGATTTTCGTATATGCCACTACAAAAAACAAGACTATTAGCGGCAGCAAAAAACTGTCGCTATTAACAAAAAATTTCCGCTAATGCCCTTGTCGCTAATAGTCATTAATAGTTTTTTGTTAATAACTGCCGCTAATAATCCATTTTTTTGTAGTGTGCTATAATTGCATATGGGACCATGACTGTATGCGCTCCCATACATATGTATGCGATCACATATTGTCGCATATACGATAGTATATGATTGCATACATCTCCAACGGTCATATTTATAATCGTTGGAGTTTTTTATTTTATTTTTTTAGTTTTTTAGGCCTCCCCAATTTCTATAAATGGGGGGTTCCTCTTCCTAATCCTTATTACATCCATTCAAAGTATGATTTGTGTCTTTTTCGTCTCTTTTTAAAAATTTTAGTGCTATTTTTCTCTCTCTTTTTTTTTTTTTTTCTCAAAGCTTTGTGGATAATTATTTTTGCTCTATTTTATAGTTAACTAAATAAAAGGCTTCAATCTACATCCATGCAAGTAATGACTCTCCCAACTATCTTTTGGCATTTACCTTGTTGTAGTTTTTATTTTATTAGTGTTATGTTCACGAGTACAATAGACACTAATATAGTAATAGTACATTTCAGTTTAATATATAGTATTCGTTAATATGATTGATTTCTCCCTAATGAGTTGGAAACATAGTCATAACTTTTATTTATTTATTATTATTATTTTTTAATTGTGAGTTTCATAGTGAGTTAATATATTGATGTGATTTACAAATTGTTGAATTTCATCAAAAAAACAAAAAAAAATTGGGATAACATGTTGGCAACATCGATATCCTTGTGCTTTCCTTTTATCCTTAATTTAATTTCTCTTACCTATATAAAAAATAATAATAAAATAAAATTGAAAGCATAAAAATTAAATTATAATTTTCTTACAAGGGTTTCAAAACTCCTAAATCAATTTAAATTTTGAGGGCACATGCCTCATATTTTTTGCTGTCCTATAAGAAATTTCTTCATAACAGCATTCAACATATCCTGATTGTTCTTCATAGTTACCAAAATTGGGTTTTATTTATTTATTATTATTTTTATTTTAAAATGTTTTTTAAAGGCAAGTTTTGATTTTAAGTTTTGATAAAGGAAAACAGCTCCAACTGACATTTGAACACCAAAATGCATGATGTTTAAATGATCTTTAGCTACTAAATTAAACTCTTAATCTTACACCATTAAAGTATGGTTACTATTATGTCACATGGCGCAGCTTATATCTTTCATTAGTCTAAATCGTCAAAGGGGCAATCCATCATTAGAAGATGTATGTGCCAAAGAATCATACCTATAAGTTGGTGTGAATATGTTTTTTATTATAATTTATAAGCATACGTTAATCATACGATTGTGATCCTTAATATAAGCCACTAAAAACTAACAACAATAATTAGAATTAGAGAGCGCAGATTTGATGGTTTAAAATTTCCAAAAAGTGTGATTTTTGGTTGACTATGATTCAATGTTTGATATGGTATGAATTACCAACATCCTAAACCATTAATAGGGTAAGATCATTTAAACACCACTTTGTTGCCTAATAACGGCTAGGATAGCCAAGCTCTTGCATAAAATCTTTTGTAAAATGGCTAAAACATGGTTTTTATTTTTAATAAATAATTGCTTACTTTACAAAAAAATTACAAAATTTTTCTTATTTTTGTCAAAAAATATTTGTATTCAAATATTGTTAATTATTTTATTATCTTTTCTTCAATTTTTCTTGATTTCTTCTTGGATTTTCTTGAATAATTTTTATTTTTATTTTCAATATTTTTGCCATTCTGATTGTTTCCAAAATTATGATTTGGTACCTAATATTGTCTGCTCACACTTGTACTTACAACCTTGAACCATGTCTAGAAGGCTTAATGGCAAATTTCGTTTTCGACAATATTTCGGTAGGGATCGCTCCAGTTCATAAATTTCGGGAAAAGCTTTAAAAAAAATTAGAAAAATTTTTAGGGAGTAAAAAAGAATATATAAAAATTATATTTGATATTTACATTTAATATTTATAAAAATATTATTTATTATTTAAAAAGTGAACAAATTTATTTTTTTAAATTAACTAATTAATTTTAGAGAAATTTTATTAATTTTGATGAAATTAACCAAACTTTCTCGTCGAAAGTTTCGTTCGACTCTTGTTTCGATGAATTTTGGAAAAATTTGTCACTGTATAGTAACGTTATCTAGTTGGCCTGAACAAATTACTGCCCTAGTTTTGATGAACTTGTGTATAATACTTTCTTGTGTATCTCTTTCTATAGGAACTTGGCACACATTCCAAAAATTAAATATGATAATGGGTTCAAATTTTGGATGTATGTTATATGAAATCAAAATCTGACCGTCTGATGGTAGGACGATGATCTCAAGATCTATTGTGTTGAAGGTTGAGATAAAAAGTGATCTTGTTTGTCTGATTCAAAGTAGCCAATGGTGTAAGTACATTAAAATTGAGTTAAGGAGGAATCTTGGGTTGTAAACAAAGGTCCATAACTATGTTCCAACGGGCTGTGTTCCAGCCTGAGGCCACCTTTATATCACCCTTTTTTAGGGGAAATTGTAAGTTTTTACTTAATTATTTTATTGACTGGTGTTTCGGTCTCGCCAATAAATGTTACAAATTATAATAACATCTATTTCTCCTTTCTCTTACGATTCTTATTTTTTTAAGAATCTTTTTGTGTATCAAACAATCTGTGTGACGAGTTCTTTCTCTACAAAGTGCAATCTAGAAAAGAACATACGGTTCTAGGCAAGACCAGACTCTGTTGTATTTTGAAGGTAGATTCGTTAGGAGCCCTATTGCATCTTCGTTTATTCGACGGAGTGGGAACGTCTATTGTCTTTAAAACAACGTAGTGAACTATGGGTCTCAGAGCTATTATCAATACCATTTTTTTTCAATAATTTAATGACAATAGATCGTTCTAATGGCTCAAGGCATAAAGTTCATGAATCAAGATCTCATCAAACTTGACCAATTTG
Organism: Chloranthus sessilifolius; assembly: GCA_021018995.1. Lineage (NCBI taxonomy): Eukaryota > Viridiplantae > Streptophyta > Magnoliopsida > Chloranthales > Chloranthaceae > Chloranthus > Chloranthus sessilifolius. Next base: position 76,698,502 of record CM037587.1, read on the forward strand.
ACGGGTCAAATTTCAAAAGAGGATAATAGTAAACACATTCTCGAGATACAACTAAACCCAGCCCTCTGTAATTTTTTTTTGTGTTTGCACTCACAAAAGAGAACACAAAAAAGAATTCTGAACACTACGTAATATGTCTAAAAAAGAATGAAATAAATTCTTATTTTCTCGTGTCTTTCAAACGGAGATCTTATCTCTATTTATAGAGAAAATTTCGAATCATTGTGTCTTTAGATTAGGTGAAGAGATTTTAGATCTGTGTGTTTTGACATATAGTAAAAAGATAAATTGATTTCATTTGTGTCTTTTCAGAGAATTGTGTCTTTTCAGATAACGGTAAAGAGATTATCGTAATACAAAATAAGTGTATTTAAGATAAAGTTACATAACTTTATCACTAAAATTGTAATGCTTATTTTTACCACAAAAAAAATGTATCTTGAAATAAATCAAAATAAAAAGTTATTTAAAACTCTTTAAAATATAAAACGATAACCACCCCACTTGTAAGAAAAAAATATTTGTTGACTGCTTCGAATCAGATGATTACGATCTTTTTTGATCCTAATATCCCACACAACAGCTCTTGAGACAAATGTTGATTTCATATAGAACACATCTCAAAACGTGAATGTGAATCATGTTTGATGATTTGTCATAATCACATACACTTTTTGAGTTCTTTGCCATACATAATCAACGATGGGCTCATGATTTGAAGGCATATTTTGTGGAACATAAGGACAAAGTGATTTCCATTATCTTCAAGTTTTCTTTACTTTGACTAAGCAAGGTAGTTGTAAGCCATTTTATTTAGGACCTTACTCTCCTTACCATCATTTAAGCACTCAAATGGTGTTTAAATGATTTTACACCATGAATGGTTTATGATGTGAGTGATCCACTGTCAAAGTGATAGATCGTAGATTGAAGTGCAATAGGCCCATAAATGATGTTTTATGAAGATGTAACTTATTTTATTGACCCATATGATAAGTGGACTATAATATCATCCTTTATTTTTAGTTTTAGTGGCTGATATTAAAGTTCATCAATCGAATGATTCACATCCACTTATAGGCATGATTCTTTGGTCTAAGATTAGTTCCAATGATAGATTGCTAATTAGACAATTTAAATTAACCATAAATGTGCACCACGTGGCATATTGAGAAATCATACTTTAATAGTGTTAGGTAAGAAGTCTAATTTTAATGGTATAAGATCATCCATACATCATTTTTGTGTTTAAATGTCGGTTAGTACTAACTGATGAGTCATTATCTAATTTGCATTATTTTTTCCCTTGACTAAGGTAGTTGCAACATTTAGTGGTGTAGCAGTAGATGTGCAAACTCATGGGAAGGTTTTGTTTTTTTTACTTCCCATGAGATGGTGAAGAAAAAAAGTCATGGAAAGTTTTTTTAAAAATAAAATTATGGGTGTGTAAAACTTTTTTTGCCAATCGTTTGGTTAATAAGCCGTAAAATTTGATGTGCCATCGTTTCTCTCTTATCCAACCGTTTCCCTCTTGGATACTATTGCCGACGGCGAACGTATTTTTTTCCGGCAGCTATGATCCACCCATAATGGTATTTTTAACAGTCACTAACCATCACAATTACCGACGACAAATATATTTTTCCCTGCAGATCAAGCTATGATCTGCCGACAATGTTTTCTTAACGGTCTCTAACCATTCTAATCACAGGCGGCCATATTTTCTTAGTCAGCCGTCTCTTGCCACCACGGATGCTTTTGAAACTTATGAAAAGAATCTTTTGCCGACGATTATTCCATTTGGGACCACCGACATTGACTATATTTTTGGTGGATTAGGCTGTTAAGAATAATATTATTGCCTGCAGATATGACTGCATGTAATAGTCTTTAATACTTTTCTATAGGTAGGTTAGGGATACTGACAATAATCTGCATTTTTTTTGTGGAGCTACAACTTGCACCCGAGATTAGTACAGTGGCACGCATTAGAAGAAAGACTTGGCATTTTCGAGATCTGTGCCACGTAAGACACCATCTAAGTCGTTTAATTTGAAGGCCATGATATAAAGATCTTTCTTGCCTAAGTTCGGCACGAAATGTGATCTCGGTCATTTGATTTAACACAGTCAAAGACAATCAGCAGATTCATTGGTTGATTGTGTTAAACCGGTGATAGAGATCTTGTTTCCTACGTATCTTTGGAAGCAAAGATCTATACATCATGGCCTTCAAATCGTATGGTTTAGACGGGGTGGTTACACGTGGCACAAATCCAAAAAAAAAAGGGCTGTTATGTAGGATAGATATCTAAAAAATCTAGAAAAAAATCCAAAAGAGAATCTAAAATTAATCCCCAGCCTACAAGTTCCCTATTGCCAAAGGTGTCTACAAAATTTTTATAACAAATTATGTCGGTTTTCTAAAATAAATCTTCAACTACAAGTTCATCTGCATCCATGCTTGAGTCCAGTCCTCCAGGCGGAAATCAGAGGTGTCCATCTCGAACAACATATACTTCACAAATTTATTTTTTTGCTTGGCATGATCCACAGCTATACTTGATCCACAGCCATGCCTGACAAGGCACTAGAATTAATGCAAGGAATTTAAGGCTCTTAAACTGGACTCATATCCCATACACCATACATGGTGCGAAGAATGTATGACTTTGCAATTTAATGATTTGTGACTAATTTGTAAATAAAATTTGCAGATCATGAAAAAATTGAATAAATTAAACTTGATTTTTGAATCAAACTATCATATATAAACAGCTACTAGCATTTTTCATTGCACAATTGGCGCACAATTGGCATAATCTTCTATCTTAATCAAGGCCACTATATCACACCTAGATAACTCCTTTCCATGGTACCAAGGCTCTAGTTTATGGTGAAAACCATCTAATTGCTAATTCTAAAAACTAGGAAGACCGAATGCGACTTGCAGAAAGCACAACCATGTAAGTCGGCCAATTGAATAAGGTATCGATCGCCTCAGTGAAGTGTCGGATAGAAGATCCTATGATTTATGTTCAATTTTTAAATCAATCCCAGAAAGAAAGCGGATTGTGCAACTCAACAGTAAGAATAGCACTAAATTTTAACAGTTCTGAAAAAATATAGGAATTCACGGATCCAGACCAAACGATCTTTTAGGCTGGAAGCCAGACCTGTCAAAGAGTCTCAGTGAGCTCAATATGTACTCATTTTAGTTCGTATTGTAGTGCTTTAAACTAGATAAATTGAAACCAGCATTAAGTTTCAGAGTGGCATAATTTCCACTTTTTCAAGCATTTCAAAATAATTCAAATCGACTCAATATCCAAAATAATCCATGGATGGCCATGGACCATATAGGATTCCTCTGCATCCAAGGGTTGTAAAACGGTTGGACTGACCATTTCTCATTGTCTGAAAAATGGCAAGGGGAACTTGTTGAACCTGTTCATTTGGGATTCAGGTAGACGACTCACAAAAACTATGACCTCCCACCTAATAAAATATTACTTAGCTAGTTAGTATGGGGTAACCACTAACCAACCCTTCCCCAATTTACATTTGAACAGATCATTGATTGTGTATATCTGGCACTATTGTCATCACAGTGTGCCACTAGATGCTAAGGGTCCCAAGTAAACGCCTTTAAAAGGAACTAAGAATAAATCTTTCAATTTGTCATCATTGTTCTGCAGCAAATAAAACATTCAATTGAGGACATTCTAAGTGCATCCATTGTCATATTTGTTATTCAAGTTTTGAATATCATGGAGCCATTAAATCTCAGTTTCCAAATCAGTCTTGTGATCATAAATATCTATATCAGAAATATCTTGAAACTGATGTAATGCAGGAAATGAGTGAAAGGTCAAAAGTCAAATGAGTGATTCATCTGATTCACAGTCAACCAATTCATCTGTGTGATTCTCCAAGATCTGATCACCGAATATATGGGTTTTTATCAGATTTGGACCATAAGAAATTATACAAGTGTAGAGCAGTTGCAGACAGCAGATCACCCTTTGCTTTGATCTTTATGAATTGGTACACTACTCTTCCTCAGCATTATGACATACCTCCACCCACCCCAAAAACCAGAAGTCTTCTGCATTAATAGAGAAAAAAAAAATCCATTAATCTAAAACCCCTTCATAAAGAGCTACATGAACTAAAATTAAAAAACGCAATAATAAGAAGGAAGACCCATGAAGAGTTCATAGATCCATTAGAGATATAAAAATAAATAAATAAATTCAATGATGCTCATACATCTAGAAACAAAGATGAGAAATAGCATGAACTATGACCAAATAAATTTAGAAACAACAATACTTACGAATTAAATAAAAATAACCAGATAAGAACCTTCATGAATGAATCAAAAGCTTTGAAAACCACTGAAAACATACATGAATGGATGAAACCAGAGATTCGGAAAAAGGATCCTAGATGAGAATAAGTAATAACAGAAATACCATATAGCTTAAGATTTTGGAATACATATCACAACAGCATGAAGATGCGAGATGATTGCAACACAAAAGTTTAAGGTGGCTGCTAACCTTGAAAAGGGCAAGAACTCTCTCAAGAATCAATAAAAGGCCTGAAGAGGTTCTACGTCATATAATTGGATGGCTTTGGAAAGTTTTATACACCAACTCAGCTGCATCCGAACTCTCATTTCCCTTGTCACCTTTATACTTGATCACAAATGACAGTGAATAAGGTTAGAGAACAAGGCTCAACCAATCAAGATCAGTGATTAAAATATACAAAAAACTCATAAAACAGCATATGATTAGGGTCAACTGTGTTGTAATCGAATGGTGAAGCCTTATTTGATTTTACTATCATGCTCTTTTCACCACAGTTGAACCTAGTTGACCACACCATTACCTAAGCATGAGTGGAGAACCATGAGATGGCACATACACAATCTTGAGTGTACAGCCTACACTCTAAATCAAGACCCAAAGTTATAAAACCAAGATTGCACGCATAAGGCTATGCATGGTTTGTTTGAAACTAGCTAGAGTGAGAGAGAGGAAAGAACATCCCTTCTCAGCCCATGTTGAACCCAAACACAGAACTCATCCCTTCTCAACCCATGTTGAACCCAAACACTTGAACCTGTGTCAAACCTCATCGCCTGTGAAAGAGCCTCGACTACATCTACCTGAATGACGCCGTAGGATCGTTGATCGAAGTATCGTGCAGAAACGAAGCTTAAAAGCCTATCTTCTTTGACACCAATCGTCGAATCCGGGCGCGAGAAGGTGTGTATTGCTAACAAAATCGTAAGAACATTAAATACTAAGAAATTGAGACTCCATGCATGAATAGGTTGATGCATGCAAAAGGTTCAGCGATCTGACGCATGTAGAATGCAGAGATCGATAATCCCGATAAACCATCGCTGAAAAGGTTGCATGCATGGAAAATGAGGGCGAGATTACAGTTCTTAGAAGCTGAAATAAGCATAAAACTTGAATGTGAGGTGATTGGTAGTAGCATGTAAGGAAATTTGGGGATTTTTCGAGTTGAAGACAATGGGGGATCGAACTAAGGTATCAGAGTCACTCAGGCTAATTGGAACTTAGCCAGGGCGACATGGATCCAAAGTGTAAAGAATGCTTGTTTGGAGAAACTCGCCCGGGCGAGTTTTCCAAGCAAACTATTTCGATTGAACATCACCCGAGCGCCCTGTGTGCCTAGTGATATCTGAATAGGGCAACCCGGGCGACATTCTAAACTCGTCAGGGCGAATTGGCGTAGGGACGTGGGGCTTAAGTGACTTAGTGAACTTGCCCGGGCGAGTTCCTCAAGCCAAAATGCTCGGTTAAAAGTCACCCGGGCTAATTTTGGTGCCACATGAAATCTGAAGGGGTATGCCCGGGGGACCTTCTAACTTCGCCGAGGCAAGTTTGCTTGCAACCGTGCCTTCAGGCCTTGATCTAGGGAAAGTAAGGGGACTTTGTGTGCATGGTGACTTCGCCATTGACACCTAATGACGAGTCTTCCATGACTTAGGTTGAGCGAGGGAGACCGTTGGCAAAGGTTCTGTGGCACTTCTTGCACTTAGTTAAGCGGGTTACCGGCATTGAGGTAGGGGAAAGTCAATGCCACACGTACTTTGATCTTTAACTATGAATTCTATGGTGAAATCCAACGCACATGCGATGAATTGTTTAATGCATGATTCCTTGTTTAAAACCTTGAATTTGAATCGATTTATGTATTTCGAGCATATGTGTGCATGCTAATCATTAATTCTAAATTTTTATCACGAATTATGTATTTCAAGCATATGTGCGCATGCTAATCATTAATTCTAAATTTTTATCACGAATATAATCTCCTCGTTTATGAATGTGAATTTGTGAATACGAAGATATGACTTTGAAATTGGGACCCTTCGGGAATCTATTCTAAGTAATGCACTCTTACAATGATTTAGTGTTAATATCTGTGATGTTTTAAGGTTCATACGAAGGAATCCCCCACCGACGCAAAGGATTATCCGCGACCGACATGACGGTATATCCATGCATCTGCCTGTGAACTAACATGGTTCTATTTATTTTCGGTCCGCCACGGACACCTCGAAAAATGTTCACTGAACGAAGGTGGTTAGGTGGGGATTCCCACTGATAAATGCTTCGGCTCCTAATGCTATAGTTGCTTAGGAGATTATTTAAGTTAAATTTTAATGTCATACATTAAGATAAAGAATTTCATTTAAACCACTGATTTTTATTGCACGATATTGAATCTCATTAAAAGTTTTGGTTTTGATCTCGTTGAATTATTGCACTTCCGTTTGAAATATCATTCTTAACTGAACCATACCTTTATGCGCAATGCTTTTGAATCTTGCTTTTGAATCCATGTCCCGTAGAATCAATGTACGTTAGCAATGATATTTTCCCAATTGAGCTTGGACTGTAGCTCATCCCTTTTTGACTTTACATCACAGGTACCGGCGTTGACTCAAGTTTAGACCACGAGATTGATCCTGAATTAGGAGCAGACCCTGACTATAACTCGGAGGAGGACGAGGAGTTGCCTCTTGAAAAGTTCTACTAGTGAAAATCTTTTTGAGATAGTGCGAGTATTTTGGAAGACTTGGTATAGTTCCTTTTTGTGGATTAAAATCCTGTAGATATATATGTTTTGTGTAATTTTGACCACTGTTTAGGTGACGGTTGGCTGTCACCGGTGGTTGTATAAATTTTGTTTGGGGTCAAATGATAGAAAGCTCCTTAGACTCTATGGCATGTGTGTTATTCCACTTTGTTTCCGTGCTTACCTGGAATTATCGAACACCGATGGCCCGACCTTCTCACTTGCTGAAGTTGGAGAAGATCAAGCTGTTGCACTGATTGTAAAATACCCTGATATCAAGTTGACACTAGAAATTAGATTGTGCCCTACGATCTGACGGCACGGATTTTGGGTAGGGAAATCCAAGCTGTCATAGTTGATATCAAAGCCTAGGCTATAGTTCTCATAGGGAGCTCGAGTTGTGGCTTAAGTGCGAAACGATGACAAATTATATCTATCATTGCGTAGGCTAGATTCTTAGGAGCTATTTGATTGAACGATTACGTGGTCATGACAGGTCAGGATGCCTCCACGATGGGGAAGACCAAGGACCATAAATACTAGAGATACCATAAATGGTGAGGGTATAGCCATGACATCAAATGCGATCCCAATGGGCAACAATAACAATACATCTGGAGCAGGAAATAGCACTGGAAATGCTCCTGGAGGCGAGAACAACCAACAATTATTTGAACCCATGATAAATGTTGTGGCGATGCTTACTGAAAGACATCAACCGTTGGGCTTTTAGGAGTTTAGGAGGATGAGGCCTCCTAGCTTCTATGGGCAGACTGATTCGATGGAGGCGAAACAATGGTTAAATCATATCGAAAAAGTCTTACAGAGAATCAGGTGCACCGAGGAGGAAAAGGTGAGTTGGGCATCATTCCAACTTGAAGGGGAGGCAGACCTATGGTGGAAATCCATTGAGAGAACACGAGCATCGGGGACACTGTGGACGTGGGCAGAATTTACCGAGGTGTTCAACGAAAAGTACTTTCCTGCAACTTAACAACGTCGAATGGAGATAAAGTTTTCCACCTTGAAACAAGAAGAAATGACCTTGCGCGAATATGATGCCGAGTTCACCAGGTTCTCTAGATTCACACCAACGCTAGTGGACATCGAGCTGATGAAGACACAAAAGTTTGAATATGGTCTAAAACCGGTCATTAAGGAGAGGATATCCTTGTTCGAGTCAACGCCATACGAGAGAGTAGTCAGGTTAGCCCTCATTGCGAAGAGGGATGTGGAAGATATGTACAAAAGGAGGGAAGAACAGAACCAAAGCAGAAGAAGTAGAACCCAAACACATCAATCGGAGCAGACCAGTAAAAGGCCAAGATTTCTGATGCCACCAACCTCCCACACTACCCAAATGGTATCTTCGAAGCCACCTACTCCTACTCCTACGAGATCATTCTGCACCCCAAACACTACAACCACAGGAGTGCCAAAAGTTCACCAAACCTCTCACGTCGCTTCTTCAGCACCGAAAGAAGTGTGTTCGACATGTGGGAAGGGGCATAAAACCGAAGAGTGTAGAAGAAACACGGGTGCATGCTTTAGATGCGGGAAAATGGGGCATCGGATTAAAGAAAGTCCAGATATGAAGGTGGATGCAAGGGTGAAGGCACCTCCGCAAAGGTCCTTGCAGCCTACAGTGCCAAGCCGGGCATATGCTGTTACGAAACAGGGTGCCGAAACTAGCAATGATGTAATTCAAGGCATAATTCTTATAAATTAGTAGTATAAATTTTTGTTTTAGATGAATAAGGTGCATAAATAAAAATAGTCTTTGAAATTTCTACTCTTGAACGTCATGATATTGTTGTGTGTGCATCTAATGTAATCAATACATAACACCTAGGTACTATACCCATGTACATGAAAAGCAATTCTACCATGGATATCTATTCTCACAAGGCACGAGTGTTGATAGACCCAGGGTCAACCCACTCTTTCATAACACCTCAATTTGCGACGAAACTGAGCATCACTCCCGAACGGTTAGAATTCATTTTGTCAGTGTCAGTTCCAACTGGGAGCATAGTAAGCATAGATACGGTGTGTCAATCAGTTGTCATAGCCATCGAAGAGCATGAGACAAGAGCTGGCCTAATTTTGCTCGATATATAGGGATTTGACGTAATCCTAGGCATGAATTGGATGTCCGTCCAACAGGCTAATGTAGATTGCCTTAGGAAAGTAGTCACACTCCGACCTAAGAAGGGTAAGTCAATCAAATTCTACGGCATCCAACCAAGGGTTGCACCGTTAATATCTGCTATTCATGCCGAAAGACTACTAATCAAGGGATGTAGTGGTTATATGGCATTCTTACAAGAAGGGAAGGAAGAAAGAGGAAACCTCATTGATATACCTATCATGAGAGACTTTCCAGATGTATTCCCAAAGGAATTACTTGGTCTACCACCAGACAGAGAAGTCGAGTTTGCAGTGGACTTAGCTCCAGGCACAGAACCCGTGTCCAAAGCTCCATACCGTATGGCACCGGCCGAGTTGAAGAAACTCAAAGATTAGTTGCAAGAACTTCTCGACAAAGGATTTATAAGGTAGAGTGAGGAGCACCAATGCTATTCGTTAAGAAGAAGGATGGATCTATGCGACTCTGTATAGACTACCGGCAATTGAGCAAGCGAACTATAAAGAATCGTTACTCGCTTCCAAGAATCGACGATCTCTTTGATCAGTTATAAGGGGTGAGGTTCTTCTCTAAAATAGACTTAAGGTTTAGTTACCATCAGCTAAGGGTGAAAACTGAAGACATACCCAAAACAGTTTTCCGCACAAGGTATGGCCACTATGAATTCCTAGGGATGTCATTTGGACTGACAAATGCTCCAACATCTTTTATGAACTTGATGAACTGGGTTTTTAAACCTTATTTGGATCAGTGGGTAGTGGTCTTTGTGGATGATATTCTGATCTGCTCAAAGACGAAAGAAGAACACGAGCATCACTTACGCTTAGCTCTCCAAACACCCCGAGATCACCAGCTCTATGCGAAACTAAGTAAGTGTGAGTTTTGGCTGAAGCAAGTGAGTTTTCTAGGGCATGCCGCTTCACAATCAGGCATAGCAGTGGACCCAGCCAAGATAGAGGCCGTAGTTAAGTGGGAGCAGCCAAAAATCGTGATCAAAATTCGTAGCTTTTTGGGATTAGAAGGATACTACCGGAGGTTTGTGGAAGGGTTTTCCAAAATTGCCAAACCACTCGTGCAACTCACTAGGAAGAATGCCAAATTTGAGTGGATCGAGGCATGTGAGCAGAACTTTCATGAGCTCAAGAAAAGATTAACCACTGCACCGATACTCTCCATACCATCAGGTGGCAGAGGATTTGTAGTATTCAGCAATGCATCACACAGCGGATTGGGCTGGGTGTTGAATCAGAATGATAAGGTCATTGCTTATGGGTCGTGACAGTTGAAAGACCATGAAAAGAACTACCCCACTCATTATCTCAACCTGACAATGATTATATTTGCCTTGAAGATATGGAGGCATTATCTCTACGGTGAAACCTTTGAAATATTCACTGACCATAAGACCCTTAAATATTTGTTCACTAAAAAAGACCTAAATCTGAGACAGAGGAGATAATTGGAGTTTCTTAAAGATTATGACTGCTCCATTCAGTATCATTCGGGCAAGGCCAACATGGTGGCAGATGCCCTTAGCCAAAAGTCATTCGCTCTCTTATCACACCTTGTCACAAGGATTCAAAGATGGCATCTACTCGAGGACTTAGCACTAATTGACATAAGCTTCGATGTGAAGGAATCTGGAGGTTTAATGGGCAACATTTTCATTCGGTCAACACTCTTCAACAAGATCCGTGAAATGCAATTGACTGATGTAGAGCTCATGGCCATCAGACAAGAAATGATTGAGGGTAAACGACTCGACTTCTCCATCAGAGAAGATAGATCGTTAGTGTTCAAGGGCAGACTGTGAATACCAGCCAACACCGATCTGCGACATGAGATCTTGGATGAAGCTCACAAGTCAAAGTATGTCATCCACCCAGGGAGTACTAAAATGTATCAAGACCTCAAGAAAAGTTACTGGTGGAAAGGGTTAAAGAGAGAAGTAGTTGAATATGTAGCGAAATGTTTAGTTTGCCAGCAAGTGCAGGTTGGCCATCGTCATCTTTCAGGTCTATTGCATTGCCAATCCCAGAGTGAAAATGGGAGAACATCTCCATGGACTTCATACTTGGGCTGTCGAGAATGCAGAAACGTTACAACGTCATTTGGGTCATCGTGGACCGATTAACCAAATCCGCACATTTCCTACCCTACAGTACATGATACACAAGAGACAAGCTCGCAGAATTATACCTTAAAGAGATCATTCAATTACATGGTATACCCACAAGCATCGTGTCTGACAGGGACCCGCTATACACATCACAATTTTGGCAACGTTTCCAAGAAGGAATGGGTTCAAGACTGAAATTCAGTTCGGCTTTCCACCCGTAAATTGACGGACAAATCGAGAGGGTAAATAAGGTGATTGAAGACATGTTGAGGGCATGTATGCTAGACTTTCAAGGATCATGGGATAAACACTTTCCCTTAATCGAATTCGCATACAATAACAGTTACCAGACAAGCATCGAAATGGCCCCTTTCTAGGCACCTTACGGACGTCAGTGCAAGTCCCCTAGCAACTGGGAAGAAATTGGAGAGCATGTATTGTTGGGCCCATAACTGATTCAGAACACCAATGAGGCAGTTTGACTCATTTGTGAGAGACTAAAGGTAGCTCAGACCCGGCATAAAAGTTATGCCGATCTAAAAAGAACCAATGTCGGATTCCAGGTGAACTCGGTTGAAATTAATTATGTTATTTTGGTCACCTTCATATGATACTAACACTCATTTCCTTTCAGTGTGGGAACCACGTCTTCATCAAAATCTCGCCAACTAAGGGCGTCATGCGATTCGGAGGGCGTGAAAAGCTTAACCCACGTTACATTGGACCTTTTGAAATTTTGGGCCGGATTGGCAAAGTAGCGTATAAAATCGCCTTACCGTCGCAGCTGTCAAGCATCCACAATGTATTCCACGTATCAATATTGCGGAAGTATGTGCGAGATCTGACACACATCTTGGATTATCAGCCAGTCGAAATCCAAGAGAACCTCACCTTACCAGAAGAACCAATTCACATTTTATATCGAAAAGAGCAAATGTTACGGACAGGGAAGATTCCACTGGTACTGATCATGTGGCAGAATCATTCGATAGCAGAAGCCACATGGGAGCGCGAAGTAAAGATTTACGATCAGTACCCACACCATTTTGAGTGAATTTTCTAATGTATAAATATACATAATCAAGAATGAATCATTGGAGCGAATGCTAAAGTGTTGTGTCCTAAATAAAAGAGTTCACTAAAATTCTCGTCTATCATCATGCATGAATGGAACCGAGGGTTACACATTTTTTTCAAATTTTGAAACACAACTAGGGGCATCAAATGGTCATTGGCATAACATTATAAAAATGTTTTATGAACTCCTGTCAATGGTTGATAATATGTGAACTAGGGTAATGGTCAGAACAAATTAGGCCACTATACAGGTTTCCCAAATGCAAGAATGTGTACACACACTAGTGCAGGTAACATACCCTACAGGTTAGACCTATAGATTGGTGGAGGGAGACAGAATAAACTCAGCGGGTGAGCTCCAAAACTCACCCGGCGAGACCTTTAGAGCCACTCAGAAGGCAAAAATTTCCCCAAAACTAGCCTGGGCGACTTTTAAAGCGCCACTGTGTAAATGAAACTAGCCCGGGTGACTTTTAGATATCGCAGGGGCGACCCTGAGGAGCAAAAAAACACCATTGGTGTGGTCAATTTTTTCACGCGAGCTCGCTTCTTCTTCAAGGGTCGTCCTTTCCTTAGTTAAGATGCGACAACAGTAACTTTCATCTCCTTTCTCGTAATTTTTTGATTATTTTTTTTAATATACCACACCTATTGCATGGCTTCGAAAAAGCAATCCGCCCAAAGACTGCCTCGAGTACGGGTGCCGACCTCCAAGGCCAAGGCCTCGGCATCAAAATGCCCTATGGACGATCTTCCACCACCACCACCACTGAAAGAGCAACCCTCAGAGTGGTGGGCTGCCAAATCCTTTAAGCTCGAATGGTCATTCGAGGGAAGTCTTTTCAATGACCAACCAACAAGCATGTGGGCAGCCAATTATATCAAGAAAACTCGCCTGCAGACCCTCCTCAGACCATTTCACGACCACTCCTACCCTAGACTTGTGAGATTGTTTTATAAGAATTTCCACGTTAGTGCCAACACATTCGCACTTTGTACTGAGATAGACGGCCTACCATTTCAATTTGACGTACACCACATTGCCGAGGCAATGCGTGTCTCCACAGAGTTTGTTCAAATGGGAGGTTTAGCACCACCCATCAGTAAGGTACTATTCCATGATATTGTGGACAATATGACCCAGGGTGAACACGGAACGAGTCAATCGATCAGAAGGGCTCACCTGCCTCCTAAACTGTGGGTTTTAGATGTGATTTTTCGAGGAAATCTTTATCCATTCGGGCATGACCGTGAACGAAGGGGGATGATTCAACAAGCATTGTATGCTGCTTTTGGAGGCCACTGGTTTAGCGCACCAAAAGTCGTGTACGAGAGATTTCAAAATGCACGCAAGCAGATGCTCCTGACAAAGGAAAAGCCATCAAAAGTTATACCCTACGTTCGCCTCATATCCCGAATGATAGAACAAGACGATGTTATAGATAACGAGTTTGAGATACCACCTGATAAGCTGCAATTGACGGATAATCTGAAGAGATATAATTTGGATGATTGGAGCCTAAGTTACAAGAGCTTGAAGAAGAGTTTGATCGCACGATACCACCAGCAAGTGGCACAGGGTGTCCATGAACAACAACAACAGCCACCCCCAACTCGGCAAGCACCCGACTAGCCTCAGCAGCCACCTGTACAACCCGAAGACTTCCTCACGCTGTCAGAGTTCGTTCGACTGGTGGAAATCCAACACCAATGACCCTTAGCTAGTTGGGAGCTCTGCATCAAGATAACCTTGTGATACACCAACGGCTTGATTTCCAAGATGAAGTCCTCACGCGATTGATGGAGAAAGCCTATCCAACCAGCTACCCTCCATATGTGGCCCAGGCACGAGAGTTTACCTCGGAGTACACGAGGAAGGCAGCCGGTTCCGGGGCTGGACCATCTACCTTGGTGCCTAGACGCAGTGAGGAGCGAACTGCTGATCCGTCATGTGAGCAGCCGGATCTGTGATAGTACGAAAAAGGGGTAAATCGTCTATTCTTTTTGTTATAATTGCTTCACAAGTTATAGTTGGTGATGTTTTGTGTTACTTTCAGCTGTCGTTAGTTATAAAAAAATTTAAGACTATATCTCCCTTTCGATCGTAGAACAGCTTTGCATCTTATGATCTTAAGTTTGGGTTGAGATGTATATGCATGAGTGGTGGTTAGCATAAAAGTTAGTTTTGTAACCATGAATGGGTAGTTATATACCTTGAGAGTTAAGCCGGGTTCTACCTTCCTCGGAAAGCCTTAAGTTCCGATAAGGAAAGGTTAGGTGAATTAAGATTTCTGAACAACATATGGTTATATATAATCATTTTGTGTAGTTATGAGTACTACCCAATCGCATTATAAACAATAATCATCCCAGATTTAGGTAATCGTGAGACGCCCTTAGAATCGGGCAAATTTTAAATGGTCCAATGTGATGTAGATATGGAACCCCCATCTTAGAAAGATTGCATTAGAGTATGACCTCTAGGAGGGTGCCGATGGCACACACTAACAGACAAGTGGTAAAATTTTCTAAGGACAAAAATCGTTGAAGGGGGGAGGATGTAATATATGCCATGTGAACAGTGTGCCGCATGCCGCGCAGGGTTCTATTAGTCGGCATCAAAAGGAGTAAAATGTACCTTGGTAATAGTGTGTACATAAACTGAGTGACCAACGTGAATTGGACCCGGACACTAACATTAATTTGCCGACTGTACACTAGGATAGACTGGACCTGAGTTAGAAATCTGCAGCATATAGGATTCGAGTTAGATTGGACCTTACAAGGAACTAATCTTAGACCTCACAAGCCACGAGCCAATACCGAATGCCATGTTGCAGCCCAATACTGAGTCATCACCTAATGCCTATACACCACTCTCGAGTGTATAGGCCCCACTTTGAAGCAACCACATTAGAATAAAGGCCATTTTTGTATTTGGGCCTAACCCACTTAAGACCCATTGGGGACCAAATCACCTAAGACCCATGAGTGGAGAGCCATGAGATGGCCCGTACACAATCTTGAGTGTACAGCCTACACTCCAAATCAAGACCCAAAGTTATAAAACCAAGATTGCACGCATAAGGCTATGCATGGTTCGTTTGAAACTAGCTAGAGTGAGAGAGAGGAAAGAACTCATCCCTTCATTCTCAACCCCTGTTGAACCCAAACACAGAACTCATCCCTTCTCAACCCCTGTTGAACCCAAACACTTGAACCCATGTCAAACCTCATTGCCTCTGAAAGAACCTCGACTACATCTACCTGTACGACGTCGTAGGATCGTTGATCTAAGCATCGTGTGGAAACAAAGCTTACAAGCCTATCTTCTTTGACACTGATCGTCGAATCTGGGCACGAGAAGGTGTGTATTGCTAATGAAATTGTAAGAACATTAAATACTAAGAAATTGAGACTCCATGCATGAATAGGTTGATTGCATTTAAAAGGTTCGGCGATTAGACGCATGTAGAATGCAGAAATCGATAATTCCAATAAACCATCACCGAAAAGGTTGCATGCATGGAAAATGAGGGCGATACTACAGTTCTTAGAAGCTGAAATAGGCATAACACTTGAATGTGAGGTGATTGGTAGTAGCATGCAAGGAACTTTGGGGATTTTTCGAGGTGAAGACGATTGCAGATCGAACTGAGGTATCAGAGTCGCCCGGGCTAATTGGAACTTAGCCAGGGCGACATGGATCCAAAGTGTAAAGAATGCGTGTTTGGAGAAACTCGCTCGGGCGAGTTTTCCAAGCAAAATATTTCGGTTGAAAATCGCTTGGGCAACCTTGTGTGCCTAGTGAAATCTGAAAGGGCAGCCTGGGCGACATTCTAAACTCGCCCAGGCAAGTTGGCGTAGGGACATGGAACTTAAGTGACTTAGTGAACTCACTCGGGTGAGTTCCTCAAGCCAAAATGCTCAGTTAAAAGTCATCCGGGCAAATTTTGGTGCCACATGAAATCTGAAGGGGTATGCCCGGGCGACTTTCTAACTTCGCCATGGTGAGTTTGCTTGCAACCATGCCTTCAGGCCTTGACCTAGGGGGAAGTAAGGGGACTTTGTGTGCATGGTGACTTCACCAATGACACCTAACCACGAGTCTTCCATGACTTAGGTTGAGCGCCGGAGACCGTTGGCAAAGGTTCCGCGAGACTTCTTGCACTTAGTTAAGCGGGTTACCAGCATTGAGGTCTGGAAAATTCTTCGCCACTTGTACTTTGATCTTGAACTATGAATTCTATGGTGAAATCCAATGCACATGCAATGATTTGTTTAATGCGTGATTCCTTGTTTAAAACCTTGAGTTTGAATCGATTTATGTATTTCAAGCATATGTGTGCATGCTAATCATGAATTCTAAATTTTATCGCGAATATAATCTCCTCGTTTATGAATGTGAATTTTTCAATACGAAGATATGACTTTGAAATTGGGACCCTTTGAAAATCTGTCATAAGCAATGCACTTTGACAATGATTTAGTGTAATATCTGTGGTGTTTTAAGGTTCATACGAATGAATCCTCCACCGATGCGGCAGGTTATCTGCGACCGACACGATGGGATATCCATGCATCTGCCTGTAAACCAACATGGTTCTATTTATTTTCGGTCCGCCACGGACACCTCGAAAAATATTCATTGAACAATGGTGGTTAGGTGGGGATTCCTACTGGTAAATGCTTCGGCTCCTAATGCTATAGTTGCCTAGGAGATTATTTAAGTTAAATTTTAATGTCATACATTAAGATGAAAATTTTCATTTAGACCACTGATTTTTATTCACTACGTGAAAATTGACAAAAAACAACGGCCTAAAACCGTTGTAAATTTTATAAGCAACGGTTATGAGCCGTGGTAAACACCATTGTTTATAGAGCAGTGATTTTCAGAAACTACGGCGAAAAATCGTTGTTTATTTATCAAATAAATAACAGCCCATGTCTGTTGCAAAATAACAACAGTTTCTAACTGTTGTTCATAACAAAAAAAGAGTTATAATTTTTTCTTCAAAAACCACGGCCTAAGTCAATGGCATATATAAACAACGCCAATGAACCGTTGTTAATTTACTACAAAAACAACAGTTATGGGCCATTGTTTATTATTATTATTATTTTTTTAAATGCACAACTTTCAAGGACCATATTGCCTAACAATACACATCTATAACCTGCATTTTTTTAATTTATTTTTATGAAAATCCATAACCTGCATTTACATACTCACATTTTCATTTACATTAGTATAAACACATTAACATACTCAAAGCTCATTCAGAAAAGTAAATTTTAATTCACAACACCGCAATTTCATTCACAACAAATTTATGTGTACAAATAACAACTCCCATTTTTTCTTGCTACAGTGTTACAAAAGAAACATGCATAACATACAAAAGAAATATGGCGGCAAGTATGGCCTCCTATATGGATAGCCCATGTATGGATTGTAACGCCCCCCAGGCCACGGTGCACCTTCAATCCGGGAACATTAATTTGTTTAGGCGACGCCTGCACATAGAAAAATTCAATTAAGCGTCGAATTTTTGAGCTAAAAAAAAGGGGTGTAATTTGTATCGATCACCCCCTTTCAATTGGCGACCATGTAATTCTTAATCATTTAGAATGAGTGCCTCCTGAACAGCCTCTACTTCAAGAAATTCCACATAGGCAAAACCCCTTGGTAACTCTGTTCAATGTTCCACATGATTGGAAACGGGGGTGCATGAATAATCCACCTGTTTTAATTCATAATTTCAAAATTACAACTAGCACTATAGATCCTGTCACTAACAACCATAAAATATTAGAGTCTACATAGTCAGCAAATGGATTATTTCCATTAGATTTAGTCTATCGCAACGAAAACTGTGATCCATGGACTATTCCTCTTCCTTAAAAGCTAAGCTAACAGAAGCCCTGATCTCAACGTCACACACACACAACAGCAGACACATTCGAGATTCTACTCAATTGAAAATGCTCCAGCTCCAATTGTACATGAGAAAAGGTTTTAGAGTGAGAAGGCACAGACGCTTATGAATGCTAATCATAAACTCACTTTACATGGATAAAAGCTTTGCCAATCATAAGCCATCAAACTTGCCATTATAAAAAATATGTAGTAAAAAATGAAAGAATTGCTAAATAAGTATGTGAATCTTATAGTTAACAAACATGTGTAAGGTGCAAGATTCTAGACAATATGTTAGGTGCAAAATATCGCAAAGTCCAGAGAATAGTCAAGAGAAAGTATTAACACACACACACACACACACATATATATATATATAACACGACAAAAAAAACATAGCTCATAAACTATCAGGCATATTTCCAAGTGAACTCAACGAAGTTTTTCACTAGGTATCAAGTCTGGTGCAAAACCAAGTAATAGGCTGAGGTTTAATCCAAAAGCCTAAGGAAATTTTAATTTTTTGAATGCAGATGTGTGCATGGACATTAACCATGGAATCAAACCTGTGACGCTTCACAATTACAATCTAGATGTGATGCAGAGGAATCCTTGTGAATTGCTGAGAACTGCTGAGAACAATCTAGAATTTGCTGAGAACTTACATCAATTCTATGTTAATTGGAAACATTGGCCCATGGATTCACCTTTATAAGGAGCACCTGTAGTCCATATTATAGAATATTTCTTTAACTATTTGACCAAAGTTTTTTGTTTTCAATGGACCAATTCACAGGGGGGCATAATAGACATACCTCACCCACAATCATTTTGTCACCTTCCTTTACTCCTTGCTTAATGAGAGATTTGTTCACGCCACATGCCTCTAAAACATGTTGAAACCTTCTTAGAGATTTTATATTCCTGCTCCACAAAGTTTTCAGTTATTAACTACAGAAAATAAAACATGTGTGCATGTTTCCAATAACTGATATGAGCATGTAGCTCGAATCTAGCTACAAGTTACTTGAGAGAGAGAGAGAGAGACTCAAACTAAGACTCATTGCTTGACCACTCTGTTTAGCAACAGAGTCATAGTCATGGACATACTAAAGTTCATCCTATAGCTGTCAATATCATTGATGTTACACCAAATGGCTTTCCCATAATCTGCATATTAGCACCCTCTAATCAAGAGGCATTTAATTTGATGTATATGATGGCAAGATTCCTTGTCAATATATAGTAGGTACTGGTCCAAAACATGTTAATTTGATAAATATGACAGTAAAAATCCTTGTCAACATCAATATTTATTAATTATCATAACAACAAAATTACTGTAATATCCCAAAAAATCACGTTAAACAGTGACCTCGGGATCCGTGCCCGATTGGTAATAGGTTTGACCAATTAGGAGTTCAATAGTTAGCATAGAGTGTGATAAACGGATGAGATGTGATAAATTAATTGACTGTGTGGTGTGTGATGTAAATGTAAAGTCACATACACCTATCGCGGTGCTTGTGCTCAACACACAAGTTAGAGGAGAGATAAAAGGGTTTAATAACCCTAAATTTGTGTTTTTGGGTTGTTGAGAGAGAAGTAAAGAAGAGAGAGAGAGGAGTAAAGAAAGGTTGAGCAAGGAGTTATTGTGGGTGATTGGAAGGGGGATTCAAGCATTAAAGAGACCGACTCAACGCGAAGGATCCGTTCAAGCCAAAGCTGGAACGCTAGCCTTTCTAACCACTTGATTTAAATCAATTTGAGATTGATTGAAGGTAAAATTCTTGTAGTTTAAATGCATAGATTGAAAGGTTAGATTGTAGTTAGAAATGAGTTAAAGTGTAGGATAAAGGCTTAGAAAGATGGAGGAAAAAGTAAGAGAAGAGATTGGGAAGAACAGCCAAAAGGGGGCTGAATATGGCAATTTCGATTAATCGAAATTGGATTTCGATTAATCGAAATTGGCCAAGAAGTTGAAAAGCCAGAGGACCCCGATCTCGATTAATCGAATTGAGTTTTGATTAATCGACTTTAGATTTCGATTAATCAAATTGGAAATCGATTGATCGACTGGGAACCTACAGTGAACTCCAGTGGAGGAAAGAAAACAGCTTGGAGAAATCGACTAATCGAAATGGGAATTCGATTAATCGATTTAGAATTTCGATTAATCGATTTGGGATCGATTAATCGATTTTGGAGATTCGATTACTCGAATTGAGAATCGACAGGATAGAGTAGAGAATTTCGATTAATCGAATTGGGTTTCGATTAATCGAATGGGAATCTTGATTAATCGATTTGAGAATCGATTAATCGATATTGACTTTCGATTAATCGATTTTGGAAATCGATTAATCGATTTTGGAGTTCGATTAATCGACTGGGCTAGTTTATGTTGACTTTTGAGTTTGACTTTAAGCTTCATGGAGGGTCTTGGACCTCCTTTATTGCATCTTTAGTGATGTGTTTCACATGTTATGTGGTACCATAGGTGGTACGTGTGAGCTAGTGCACAAGGAGCCACGTGGGACCTTGATGCATTGATCGAACGAAGACTTGAGGTAGGGAACACCTTGATCATGTACCTTATTTTGCATGAGCATGTATGTAGTGATATAGAATTCAATTCAAACTTTTTTTACTGCTTAAGAGTTTGTAAAAAGTGTGTGTGTGTGTGACATTAATAAGAGTAGTTGTAATGAGCCATCCCCAGGGGATGAGGAAGTAAAGAGATAAGAGCATCAGGTGTGATGCAAGTGAATGGATACATCCCAGGGATGTATCTAAGATTGAATCATGTTTGATAGGGCCTAACTGATATAAGATAGCACAAATTACACGGTGAATAACTATATGTAAAGCACCTGATACTTTTGTTATTTGAGGTTTGATAGGGTACCCCACCGACGTGGCGGGATATCCACGACTGACACGGCAGGATACTCGTGACCGATACGACGACGAAACCGTAGGCCAGTGCGGAGGCTTATCCGTACACAGTAAGCACACCCCAGGGGTGTTGATTGAGACTAGTGAAACCCCGCCACCAATCTCCAGGGGAAAGGGGCTTGGGTACTATTTGTATTCCCAGGGAATACGTTAAAAGTGTCTATATAGATGACGATGATGGGTATCTCATCGGGGCTCGATGCTATATTGCTCGGGGATTACTTAAGTTGAAAGTTTAAGTTTTTCTTTAGGCCTTTTCAGCATCATTCATGAATAAATAAAGACATAAGTAAACTACCAGTAAAATGTAATGCTTTTAATTGTTTTCATCAGTAACTGCATAGACACATCATGCATGGCATATCATGGAATATATGTGAGTGATAATTTATATGTTCAACTGTGTTTTGTTCCCTATTGAGCTAGGATGTAGCTCACCCTATCGACTATACGTCCACTACTATTGTCGAGGCTTGAGGCGGCCACGGTGAGTCGGACCTTGAGGCCAGAGACGAGTTGGAGCCACCTCCTGAGGACTTCTTCTAGAGGACTCCGTTGTGCCGCTTTGAGGGCTTTTGGATAGAGATTTGTATGGCTTGGTATGTCAAGCCTTATTTTGGCTAAACAATGTACATGTATAAATTGAGATTATTCTTTTGGGGCGAACCATCCGTGATGATTTGCTATCATCGATGGTTCGGATCGGTTCTCCATTCATGCAGAGGCATGAGGGTAGAACTGTCTTTTGAGAAATGCTTTTATATAGATTTAAATTCCGTAGTTTCAATTACTATTTTATTTTTGCTTGATATGCCAATGTTCCGTGCTTAGCTAAGGGGCACGGTCAAGATGATCGTGCTGATGGCACGGGTTTCGGGGAGCCGAAATCCGGGCTGTCATAATTACCCAGTTCACTATACAAAGTACTGCAGATGCCATTAATACAAGAAAGCAGAATTTGAAGCAAACTCAAGTCAACTGTTCCATGACAGTCACTAGAAGCTGCAGAACAACTCAATGCAGTTGCACCATTAACATCTTCTTTGCAAACTGGCTAAACAATTTCCAACTATTGT
Source organism: Chloranthus sessilifolius (assembly GCA_021018995.1). Classification (NCBI taxonomy): domain Eukaryota; kingdom Viridiplantae; phylum Streptophyta; class Magnoliopsida; order Chloranthales; family Chloranthaceae; genus Chloranthus; species Chloranthus sessilifolius. Next base: position 76,720,931 of record CM037587.1, read on the forward strand.
GTGGCCTCACCAATGACACATGGCCCAAATTACCTAAGTTGCATTTTAATTCAATGCTTTAATTTGCATAGGGCATAGAAAATTGCTAGATTGGGAGGTTCTTGGATGTGTGATTTATGGATAAACTTCTTAAAAGGTGATGCAATCAGCAGCTAGATAGCCCACTGGATTCTAACGTAAAATTTAGCCTATTGAGCTGATGAGCTACTCTGCGGAAATCTGTAAAATTTAGCCTATTGAATTCTGAGCTTCTTGATTTTGTAAATAAAATCATCAACCAAGTTTATCTTGTCCGTAGACATCCTTTAGTTTTTTTCATTTTAGATCCTCCATTTGAATGGCTCGACTTCTTGAACGAGTTGGGGTCCACAAATCCTAGTTCAAAGTGATAGCCCACTGGATTCTAACATCAGCCACTCAGCCTATTGGAAAAACATGAAAATGAGCTCTAACTTGAGGAGGAAACCCAACCTATATAGCAAGCATTCAATAGATTGTGCTTTTTCAACTTGAGAAGGATATGAGACCAGAATCACTTGCAAGGAGGGGTTCCAAGAGATAGTTTTAATTTGGAAAATCATAACTTTTCATTTAGGGCCAGTTTGGACAAAAAATCTAGCTAGATTTTTAGTCAAGGTGCAGCCCCAAGTTTAAAAAAAATAAAAAAATAAAAAACAAAAAATCAGAGGCAAGGCTATCTTATTTTAGTTATCGTGAACAATTTCCCCACATCATGATAACAGTCGCTTCAAGTCCTACTTTAAACAACTATGAGTCTGTGAACAATAGTTTAAAACAATTTTTTCACCATGAAAATATAGGATAGCCTACTTTTGATATCTTACTAAAGGGACCACAATTAATCAAATATACTTTAGATTTTCGCCCCAAGCTGGCCCTTAGCTATGCTCAGTTTTTTTGTGATGCTCTACTTTAGCCCGACTTGTATTTTTCTGTTTTTTAATAAAATTTATAGTTACCAATCGAAAAAAAAAAAAACACAAATTTATGTGCTGATATAGAAACTAAGAGCATCATGCACAAATCAAAATTTCCAAATCAACTGAACTATTGAATTTGGCTCTTTGAATCAATTCATCAAACAGTTATCATGCACATGTAAGCAACTTGATCTTCATAGAGTGCCAATCATAAGACCTACACAAGAATACAAATAGCTAAAAATATAATTGCACTTTATGGTTTGAATGAAGAAATTTATTTATTTTTTTAAACCATAAAAAGGTAGTGGCTTTATTCAAGTTATCAGGGCAGTTGGATCATGGCCACCAAATCCGCAAACAAAGAAACAACATATAATATCAGACTCCATTACATAATAGTAGTACAAGGTCCATGGATATTTTTAAACATACATTAATGTGGAGGAAAATCTTAACCGTGGAGAGAAGTTTTCAACAAAAAATACCATCCAAAATCCTTTTATACATTTTAAATATTGGGGAGATGAGTGGATCTAGATGCAACCTGCAAAATGCAATTAAACGACAGTTCATAAGCTTTATGAGAAGCATTCTTTATGCATTCTATAATTTACAAAGAGATGGGCTTCAGAGATGAGCTTACATAGATGCCTTATATGAAAATATGTGCTACTAGACTGATACTTAAGAATGCAAAGAATTTATTTTTTTAAATGGAACCTGCTGATATTGAAGAAGAGGACCGTGCACTAGAACTTGAACTTCTTGGCAGGGATCGCTTCTCAGCTCTGGCAGACAGGTAACGGGGCGAAGTCGATTGATCGAACGGCAGGGAATAAGCTATTGCTCGTCAACTTCAGCTTGCCGATCACAATATCTAGCACTCATTTGTTAGATGATGGATGAAGAAGAGAGATCTATGGATGGAAGAACTATGGTTTTTTTGGGGGGGTCTTAGACAAACTAGGGTTTAGTTACAAAGAAAATGAAGAGAAAAGAGATAAATTAAGGCTTCAAATTGTGCAAAATGATAATGATTGACAAAGCTAGGGTTTCGTTGGGACCGAATTTACAGTGAGGGAGGGAAAGAAAAAATGAAGAGGGAAGGGGAAAATGAAGAGAGGGAAAAAATGAAAAGAGGTTCAAGATCTATCTATCTCTTCAGAAAATAAGGTCAGAGGTTCGAACCCGCTTACTTGCGATAATTGCATTTAAGTGCACCGTTGTCTTTAATATCCCTTTGATTTGGACCGTTGTATCGGTTGACTTTTATAAAATGGCTAAAGACCGTGGTTTTTTTTAAGGACGTGATGTTGTTTATTCTTCATTTTCACATAGTGTATTGCACAGTATTGAATCTCATTAAAAGTTTCGGTTTTGATCTCGTTGAATTATTGCACTTCCGTTTGAAATGTCATTCTTAATTGAACCATACCTTTATGCACAATGCTTTTGGATCTTGCTATTGAATCCATGTCCCGTAGAATCAATGTACGTTAGCAGTGATATTTTTCGTATTGAGCTTGGACTGTAACTCATCCCTTTTTGACTTTACGTCACAGGTATCAGCGTTGACTCGAGTTTAGACCCCAAGATTGATCCTGAATTAGTAGCAAACCCTGACTATAACCCGGAGGAGGATGAGGAGTTTCCTCCTGAAAAGAAGATCTTCTTTTTGAGATAATGCGAGTATTTTGGAAGACTTGGTATAGTTCCTTTTTTCTGGAGAAAATTCTTGTAGATATATATATTTTATGTAATTTTGACCACTGTTTAGGTGACGGTCGGCTGTCACCAGTGGTTGTATAGTTTTCGTCTGGGGTCAAATGATAGAAAGTTCCTTAGACTCTATGATCATGTGTGTTATTCCACTTTGTTTCCATGCTTGCTTGGAATTATCGAACACTGATGGCCCGACCTTCTCACTTACCGAAGTTGGAGAAGATCAAGCTGTTGCACTGATTGTAAAGTACCCTGATATCAAGTTGACACTGTAAATCAGATTGTGTCCTACAATCTGATGGCACGAATTTTGGGCAAGGAAATCCGGACTGTCATATTATGCTTTAAGGGATAGTTTCGTTATCAACTACGGAGGCCGAGTATATAGCGGCTACAGAAGGAAGCCTTATGGCTTAAGGGTTGGTTAGTGAATTTGGTAAGGTTGATAAGAGCATCGATATTTTTTGCGACAGTCAGAGTGTCATTCACTTAGCAAAGAATCAAGTTTTTCATGCTAAAACAAAACATATAGATGTACAGTATCATTTAATTAGAGATATGATAGAAGATAGAGAAGTATTGGTTGAGAAGATTGATACGAAAGAAAATGCAACGGATATGTTGACTGAACCGATTACACATAAAAAGTTCAAGCACTGCTTGGACTTTATCAATCTCACTAAGTGTTGAAAATTGTGTTGCAATCTTAACCTTACATTCTAAGTGAAAGAATGCGAAAGGATAGAATGATGGAAGTACATCGAGAAGCACTACGTTGGTATCTTTAAAGTGACTTGTGAGGATTCAAGTCAAGGTAGAGATTATTGGTATGTAACTTGAAGCTCGTGGCCCCGACCTTGAGTTCGTGGCCACGAGTCCACCACCTTAATGTTTTGGGTTCAAACTCGTAGCCGCGAACTTGAGCTCGTGGCCACGACTTCGGGCCTCTTCCTACTTCGGATTCGAACTATAGAGGGTTATATTCGTCATATGTGATTAGGGTGTTTATACTTGTATTACATTAACCTAATTAGAGTTATTAGGTGTGATGAAATGAGTGAGTTTTCAAAAGAGGGAAAACATGTGAATACTTTTGGTATTGGAGAATAGTTTGTTGATTGAAGCATTCGATTGAAGTCATTCTTGTGTTGAAATTATTTTTATATTCTAGCAGATCTCTTCTCTATATCAAAGGATTAAGTCTTTGTTTATTCAGTGTGTTGGTTGTTGAAGATCGTGTGAGATCTTGTTTGAAAGTGCATTGGAGAGAAGAGAGTGTGCGCACTGTAAACGTTTTGAAATATAGTGCATACTCTGTGGTTGTAGTCCTAGATTGGGTGAATCACATAAACTCTTTGTTTTGTGTGTAATTGCTTCTGCTTCTTCTTCTTTTGCCATATCCATCGTGATAGAGTTCAGTGTCTTTCGAATTTCTAAAAGGTACTTGGGGCACATTTTGGGATGTGGGCCATGTAGAATCATTATGTTTCCCGCCTATTAGGTGCACCATAATCTAATGATCTTTGGTGCAAAAGATTAGGACAAAAAATTATATCAATCATCGGAGTCAAACAATCAAATATTATTTAAAATTGACGGCTATCAAGTAAATTTAAGATTCCATTTATTTTAGATGACATTTTACCGACTTAAAACAAACTATGGGGAGTGTCTTTTTGTGTACCATAGATCTTGATTATGACCATTAAATCGTATTAAACGCTTGGTAGTTCAACATGAGCACCCAGAGCGCTAATGCTCAAGTCAAGGTACCTAATACCAAGTCGCATCATTTTTTCGTTAATCAAAATGGTAAACCAGTAAAAAAATTGAGGAAAAAATCAAGGGTGAACCATGTGGAATCACCATGGTTGATTTTTATATAAAAAATCATAGGCATGTAATGCAATGCAAAATCAGTAGAGGGGTCTTTATAAAAAAAAAAAAAAAGAAATTAGTGGAGGGGTAGGTGATATAGAAATGCATATCCCCACTCCCTTTACCTAACAAGGGCATTTCATAGTCGGCATATGTACGCTGTAACATTGCATTTACAGTCTTTCAAAAAACACATTGCCTCTATAGGCTGAGTTTTGAGTCCCTGTAATATCCCAGATATTTTGGACCTGTTTGTCGTTTACCTTGGTAAGCGTGCCCAGAGAATTTACTGGATGAGTTCGGTTTATTTAGGTTAGTTAGAATACGAGATGGTTTGTGGTCAAAGGATTTTGGATTTAGATTTGTGGAAGTTTTATTTTTGGTAACTTATACGCTAAGTCTTGTGTATGCGCTTAACGCCGAAAATAGTTGCAAGTTAAGTGGAAAGAATTGTAATCACAAAGATCTAGATATTATGTGGTCTGCTAATTAGTATTATAAAGAGGGAGGTGTGAAGGAGAAGTTCTAATCTTTCCTCCTTCACGTGAGATTTAGAACTTTGAGCTCTTGCAAAACTTTGCTCTTGTGATTAGATCCTTGAGAGTATAATCCCTCTCCCCATCGCAACCTTTGATAAGCCTTGTGTCTTGCTTCTGATTTGATTAAGATATTGGGAAGGAATACTAGGGGAGAGTGGACGGTTTGGTGAATGATCTAGGCTAGCCTTTGCTCTAACTGCAAGGTTTGGGATGGACTGATCTTTGGGGTCCAATTGAATTTTTGTTGTTTGTTCCAGCGCTTGAATTTTGTGCAACGGGAGCCAAGGGATCTAACTTCAAGAGGTAGGCTTTTAAATCCCTTTGAGTTTTTTAATAGTGCCTTTCTTAGAGTAGAAAAAAATGGTGAAAGTAGAGTAGATAACAGTTTTGTTTTCGAATGGGAAGAAAAATAGTAAAGAGACAAATTTTGCACAGCACAGACCTGGAGAAATTCAAGGGTCGAATTTGAGCTTTTAAGCCTAATGCAAATTTTGGGGAATTCGAGGGTCGAATTTTAATTGGACCATCGAATATGAATTTGAGGGTCGAATTTTGTCCTATTTTTTTGGTTTTTGGAAACTCTTGGAAGATGTTTTGGGGAGTCTTTGACTTGACTTTTTGGGCTTCATTAACACCTTTAGTGTTAATCATTGTAGGTTTGGTGTTAAAGAGTTCATTGTGGGGACTTCTTTGCATGTTTTTAGACCTAATTGAGTCGAGGTAGGGGAACCCTAAACCTAATTTATATTCTATTATAAGTTTAGGTGATTTTGTTAGCAAGTTTGAAATCCGAATTTTGATAAATATTGGATGATTAAAAATTCTGAAACTTTGATATAAGAACTCATAAATTTAAACTTCCGAACCTCATCTTCGAATGTGAACTTTGAATCAGAACTCCGAAAATCTGAAAATGTATTAATTACATAAAATATGATATGTTTAGCATTTGTATTTGATTTGAGGCACATACGAACGAAACCCTAGATCCTACCAATCGTGTTGACGGTAATTTCAGCTTTGCGCAAGTTTCCCTCATTACGTAGGGGCTTGTTGCTCTTTCCAAAAAATGGTTCATGAACGACGATGGTCAGTAGGATTTCTCATCGGTGATACTCGTGCTCTCATGCTAGTATGTAATTTGAGAGATTATGCTTAAGTGTTATAAATTTAAGATAAGAAGCATGCTTAATTCAGAATTTGAAAACATCAGAACATCAGATTTATTGAATCATCTTTTGGCTTTCTATTGTAAAACTGAAATTTAGACATCAATGCATCTTTTGAAAACCATATCTGATCTGATTTTATCTTTGAAAAACCTTTACTTATGATGAAAATGCAAATGGATAAGTTTCCTCTATTGAGCTTCGATGTTAGCTCACTCCGACTATACGTCACAGGTGCTGAGACTAACTTAGGATCGGACGATCTTGATCTGGAGGACTCCAACTATATTCCTGAGGAGGAATTAGAGACCCCAGCAGAGGAATTATTTCCTTGATTTGAATTCGTTCTTTTGGTACTTTTGGATTTTGAATTATTTTGAATTATGGGCCCAAGGCCATTGTTTTGTCTTCTTTATATCATTTGAGGAACCATTATTTTACGTGTTTGGATTGGCCATCACCGGTAGTTCTTCCTGGTTCCTCAGGATGATATATTATTAGATTGAGCTTTTGATCTTACTTTTATTAGCTATGCCTCTGATTTGACCTATGCTTATGCTGCCGGCTTTTATTTGTTTTTCGGCTTATTAAGAAATCAATAAGTTGATGAACCGGCCTTTCCTATACCTTAAGGATTGGAAAAGTCGGGTCGTCACAGTTGGTATCAGAGCATGGCTCTAGGTTCAGAGAGTCTTAGGACTAAGGGCATGATTGTTTTTTACAATCAATACTGATCTATTGTTATTATTCTTCAACAATGACAGATCAGCATGGCTGCTCGGTTCAGAGGCAAAGGCAGAGGAGGTCGAGACGGACCTAGAACAGTTCGTATGGATGAGGTGCATAAGGACGTATGTACCTCACGAGTGAGAGATGGAGTGGCTACGAGTCCTAATGCAGATCTGTTGGGAACTGGTAGAGGAGGAGGAAATGTTGACCAAGTATTAGCGGCTTTGGCCACCAATATGGCTCAGCAGACTACAACAATGGATCGACAGACAGAGTTACTGGCAGCCAGAAATTAGCCAGGGGTTTTGCAGAATTTAGGAGGATGAGACCTCCCACCTTCTCTGGTCAGACAGATCCCATAGAGGCCGAGGGATGGATTGATGAGATGGAGCAAATCTTTGCGGTGTTGCAGTGCACTGATATTGAGAAGGTGCGCTGGGCAACCTTCAAACTATTGGGCGAGGCCAGTCCTTGGTGGAAATCTGTGTCCAGGACGCGAGAGCAGGACTACCCCAACACTCCATGGACTTGGGCAGCGTTTGTGGACACATTCAACGATTAGTATTTTCCAAAGATCGTACGAAACCAGTGGGAAATCCAGTTCATCAAGCTAGAACAGAATGAGATGTCGGTGCACGAATACTGCGTAGAATTTGATAGGCTTGCACGATTTGCACCCCTCCATGTGGCCACTGAGTTGATGAGGGCTCAAAAATTTTAGAGGGCCTTGAGGCCAAACATTCAAGAGAGGGTGTTGATGTGAGAAATGGAGACTTTTGCGGGTGTTATGTCAAAAGCCCTCATTGGAGAGGAAGACATTCAGAAATAGTATTTGAGGCGAGAACAGGGAAATAGAAACCGATTCGGCCAGGGACAGTTCAGTTCATTTGAGCAGGCGAACAAAAAGCCGAGGTTCTCGAAACCTCCTCACTATCCTATTCAACCACGTATTTCAAGTCAGCTGTTACGTCGGGACCTGTATCTTCTTCCTATCAGCGACCGTAGAGTTCTTCACCACTGCGACCTTTCAGAGCTGCGAGCATGATCATGAGGGCTTCTGTAGCTTCGAGGATCATCCATGGACCAAATTACTCCTGTTCCTACTCCGATATACGATGGGAAACCACATAAGGCGGAGGATTGTCAAGGAACATTTGGAGGATGCTTGTCTGAGCAGGTTGGTCATATGATTAGAGATTGTCCTGAGGCAGACAACGGAAAGACTACGTCAGTCTCTACGCAGAAATCGTCGCGACAAACAGTTCAGGGTCGAGCCTACGCGGTGACTGCACAGAATGCCCAAACGTCGAATGACGTGATCCAAGGTATCATTAAAGATCAGATTATCAATTCTTGCATTAGTTTATATTGATGGCAATTGTGAATTCATTAAATAAACTTTTGAAAACTAAAATCATTGTATTTAATTAATGATAAAATTCTTGATAAAAGGTACCCTGATTATGAGTCATGAAGGCGACTCGAGTAAAACAGAAGCATGAGTATTGATAGACCCCGGGTCTAGTCACTCGTTCATTACTCCTCTTTTCTCCGAGAATTTAGGTATCATTCCCAAACCCTTTGCTTTCATCTTGGAAGTGAAAGTTCCTATGAGAAGCTCAGTGAGCACGGATACAGTGTGCCAGTCAGTGATCGTGATAGTTGATGATCACGAGACAATGACCGACATGATTATGCTGAGCATGGAAGGGTTTGACGTGATTATCGGGATGGATTGGTTGTCCGCATACCATGCGAGTGTGGACTATCTACGAAAGATCGTGACCTTCAGACCTCCAAAGCGGAAATCCTTTCGATTTTACAGAGTTAAATCGAACGTCACGCCTCTTATCTTAGCTATACGAGCTGAGCGTATGATGAGGAATGGTTGCTGTGGATATCTTACTTACCTGCAAGATCATAGGGAGAAAAAAAAAGACATCTCGCTTATCATGGTTGTTAGTGAGTTTCTCGATGTCTTTCCTGAAGATCTGCCTGGATTGCCACCGGACCGAGAGATTGAGTTCGCGATCGACTTAGCTCCGGGTACAGAACCATTGTCCAAGGCTCCATATCGGATGGCACCTGCAAGGTTAAAAGAGCTCAAGGAACACCTACAGGAGCTGTTGGACAAAGGTTTCATTAGACCGAGTGTTTCTCCTTGGGGAGCGCCGATACTCTTTGTGAACAAAAAAGATGGATCGATGTGCTTGTGCGTCGATTATCAACAGCTCAATAAGATGACAATTAAGAATCGTTATCCTCTTCCATGGATAAATGACTTGTTTGATCAATTATAAGGTGCAAAGTTCTTCTCAAAGATTGATCTGAGGTCAGGCTATCACCGGCTCAGGATCAAGACGGAAGATATATCTAAGACTGCATTTCGTACGCGATATGACCACTATGAGTTCTTAATGATGCCATTTGGGTTGACGAATGTGCTAGCATCGTTCATGGATCTGATGAACCGCTTGTTTAAGCCACATCTTGATAAATCTATGATAGTTTTTGTAGATGACATCCTCATCTATTCATAAACCAGAGAGGAGCACATCCAGCATCTACGAGTGGCTCTTCAAACACTCAAGGACCATCAGTTGTATGCCAAACTCAGCAAGTGTGAATTTTAGCTTGATTTGGTCAGTTTCTTAGGCCACGTTGTCTCTTAGACTGGTATATCTGTTAATCCTACGAAGATCGACGCTGTGGTGAATTGGGAACAGCCTATGACAGTTACATAGGTTCGTAGTTTCCTTGGTCTGGCAGGATACTATCAGAGATTTGTTGAGGGCTTCTCGAAGATATCTGGTCTACTTACATAGCTTACTAAAAAGAATGCGAAGTTTGATTGAACAGACCAGTGTGAGCAAAGCTTTAAGGAGCTTAAGCGGCTATTGACTACAGTGCCGGTACTTGCTATACCTTCAGGCAGTGGAGGCTTCGTAGTGTACAGTGATGCTTCTTATGACGGATTAGGTTGTGTGCTTAATCAACACGAGCGGGTCATTGCATATGGTTCTAGGCAATTGAAGGACCATGAAAGAAATTATCTGACGCATGATCTCGAGTTAGTAGTAGTTATCTTCGCACTAAAAATCTGGAGACATTACCTCTACGGTGAGATATTTGATATATTCACCGATCACAAGAGTCTCAAGTACCTATTTACTCAGAAGGACTTGAATATGCGGCAGCGACGATGGATGGAGTTCTTGAAGGACTAGGATTTCCCTATCCAGTATCATCCGAGAAAGGCGAATGTCATTGTTGATGCTCTTAGTAGGAGGTCTTCAGCACAGTTAGCACATCTTGTTAGTTGGATACATAGATGGAAGCTACTGGAAGATATGGCCTTAGGCAGCTCACAGTTTGATGTGAAAGGCACAGGAGCACTAATGGCTATGCTTGTACTGCACCCTACGCTCTTCGAGAATATCAGGAAGCTTAAATTGATAGACGATGAGCTTATGGCGATTAGGCGAGATGTGCTTAGTGGAAGCAAAAAGGATTTCTCCATTCAGACAGATGAGACCTTATTGTTTAGAGACCGAGTTTGTGTATCGACGAGTATCGAGCTTCGGGGCACCATTTTGGAAGAGGCTCACAGATCGATGTATGCCATACATCCTGGTAGCACCAAAATGTATCAGGATTTGATGAAGAGCTTCTGGTGACGAGGTTTGAAATGCGACATTGCCGAGTATGTATCGCGATGCTTGGTTTGTCAGCAGATTAAGGTTGACCATCAGAATCCAACAGGGTTGTTGCAACCTTTACCTGTACCCGAGTAGAAATGGGAAGCCATTTCGATGGACTTTATTCTGGGTTTGCCGAAAACACTGAGGAAGAACAATGCCATCTGGGTCATTGTCGATCGGTTAACCAATTCCACTCATTTCCTATCCTACAATACGACATATACCGCCAGCAAACTCGCAGAGTTATACCTCAAGGAGATCGTTCGACTATACGGTATACCGGCCAATATTGTATCAGACAGGGATCCGTTGTTTACTTCACAGTTTTGGCAGCGGTTTCAAGAAGGGATGGGTTCTCGTCTCGACTTCAACTCGACATTTCACCCACAGACCGATGGCTATGAGCTTGCATGTTAGATTTTCACGGGTCATGAGACCAACACTTACCTCTGATCGAGTTCTCTTACAACAATAGCTTCCAAGCTAGCATCGAATGACACCGTTCGAGGCTTTATATGGACGATGGTACAAATCGCCACTGAATTGGGAAGAAGTGGGTGAGAAGCTCATTATCGAACCTGAGATTGTAGAGCGTACGACCGAGACAGTTCGGTTGATTCGCGAGAGACTACATGTAGCTCAGAGTCGTCAGAAGAGCTACGCTGATCTCAAGTGGAGACATGTGAATTTTCAGGTAAGCTTACATCAGCTTACGTGCCTTTCTTCAATTAATACGTCTTTATACATTAAACTTGTCGCTAACACATACCTTTCAGGTTGGCGATAATGTGTTTGTTCGAATCTCACCTACGAAAGGCGTTATGCAATTCGGCAAACGAGGGAAGCTGAGTCCTCGGTATGTTGGGCCTTTTGAGATATTAGGCCGAGTCGGAGAGGTTGCATACCAAGTGGTGCTACCGTCGCAATTGTCCAACATGCACAACATCTTCCATGTATCCATGCTGCGGAGATACATATGCGACCCGACTCACGTGCTTAATTACCAACCCATCTAGCTTCAGGATGGTTTGACGGTGATCAAGGATCAGGTACAGATTTTGGATCGCAAGGAGCAGATCCTACGCACTAAGAGGATTCCTTTGGTCCTCGTACGATGGCGAAATCATACAGCGGAGGAAGCCACTTGGGAGCGAGAAGCTGAACTTTGAGAGCAATTTCCGACCTTGTTTGATTAAATCTTTTAGAAATTGTACTTTTGGCAGTATAATCGATGTATGAAAAATTGGGGATTTTGATGTACTTATCCTAGGCTATACATAATTTTGGGGTGCATATAATTGTCAATGTCCATACCAATTTCTGTGTTGCAATGAATAGAATTTCAAGTTCATACTAATATCTCATTTTCGGAAATTTATACATGCTTGTGGGTGTTACTCTCACTAATGAGCATGAGACTAAACCGGGCCAAATTTTAATTGCTTTAATTAAATTCATATGCAAAAAATATGGTTTTGTACTTGCGTAATAGCTGGGTTTGATGTTTAACATGAAAAGGCTCAAGGGAAGTCAATTCGGACCCAAGGCGATGGACCACCATATAAAAAAAATTTGAATTTTGACAGGAAAACAGGTTTCGAGAAAATCGGGGGTCGAAATTCCAAATGGAGGGTCAAATTTCAGTGAACAGTGCATAGGCATTTTGGGCCAAAAATACAGCTTGACAAACTTTTGGGAAATTCGAGGGTCGAATTTGTCGGGTTTAAGTGGGGTTCTGTTTTGGGGTTTTGGCATTTCGAGCATTTGAAAACAAAGGTCTGAGCTTGGGGTTTTTTAGGGTTTTGGGGCTTTCTTGGAGTTTTCTTCCAAATTTTGGTTGCAACCAAGGAGGATTCAACTCGGTTTGTCTTGGAGTTTTGATTTCCTTGGCAGGGACCAACTCGTGGGCATTTTTTTTTTCTCCAAGAGGAAACCCTCTTCATTTTGGGTTTTTTGTTGATTCTTTTTATGCATCTTAGATTGTTCTTGCATTTTAATCTCATGGGACCAAAGAAACAAACCCCTGTTAGGGTCCCCACATCAAAGAGACCAGCTTCTAAGGCTGGGTCTTCAAGCCAACCTTCACAGCTGATTTAGTCACCCCCACAGCTGGTTCAGTCACCCATACCCCCACAAATCCTTGAGCAGCCCAATGAGTATTGGAGCACTAAGGGTTTTGCTGACGAATGGTTCTTCGATCCCAAACTTTTCGATCAGCAGGCCTCTACACAATGGGCTTCCGATTATCTCGAAAAAGCCCAATTAACCTCACTGTTGAGCCTTTTTCACACCCATTTCTATCCTCAGTTAGTGCGCTTATTTTACCAACGCATGCGATGCGAGGACAGAAAGAAGATTTATACCACAATTGATGGGCGTGATTATGCCTTCGATCTCGACGACATTGCCTCGGCAATGCACTGTCCAACGAAACATGTTACGACCATGGGACTAGCCCCCCCTAAACCTAAACTTGTTCCGGTTCATGAGGTCATCACCCAGATGACCCAGGGTCACCATGGATCTGGCAAAGCTATTGCCCGTTCACAAATGCTGGATACTATGTGGATGCTTGACGTCATTTTTAAAGCATCCCTCTACCCGTTTGGCCATCGATCGAAGCGATGGGGCCCCATCCAACAGATTTTGTTTGCTACTTTTAAAGAACGTTGGTTAAGTGCCTCGGAGGTGATTTTTAAGGGGATTATAAAGGCTCGCGAAAAAATGAGTAAACGGATCAAGAAATCGGCCAAAGGCATTCCCTATACTCGTTTGATTTCTTTGATGATTGAGGAGTACAGGGAGGGACTGGCATATGATATTCCCCCTACTGAGCCTCAGTCCACAGCGAGTCTCAAACATTATAGATTGGTCAATTGGGGTCACACTTACAGTAAATTGGTAAAGGCTCCTAAGGGCACGGTAGTTCCTGATGAGGATGATGAAGATGGTTATCGGCCTGCTCCAGAGCCTGTCGCACCTACTACAGATCAGTCCCCATGTACTAATGTCCTCACCCTGTCAGAGTTTACTCGTCAGATGACTTCTATGAGTCAGCAGATTTAGGCGCTGACTCAGCATACGAGCTCAATGAGTTAGGAGTTGGAGGTTCATGGCGGGGCTTTGATGTACTTGATGCAACATGCGTTTCCCACCGACTATGCGACTTACATGGTAGATATCCGAGCGTCGGTTCACCACCCTTCTACATCGAGAGCAGGCCCCAATGTCCCTACAGATGCAGGTGATGAAGGCACGGATGATGATACTGATGGTGGAGACGATGACCAAGCTGCTGTGGGAGAGGATTAGATCAGCTAGTGTGCTGTTATGGTTACTTTTTGTCATTTCTTATGGATTATACTTATCCTATGGATTATCTAGAACATGGTGGTTCTATCTTTTTTCCACTCTTTATATACTTTCGTTTCGTTTCTTGGATATTTCGTTCCGTTTTCTTTTGTTTATGCATCATATAATCTATGAATGTTACCATTGGATATATAGTTGCCTTGCATATGTGGTGGAATCTTTTGTCAATATTATTGGCTTATGTATTAATGCTTATGGCTGTTTTCACTTTGGATTATGGGTTATGTGTCCATTTCGTATGGATTGCCTTCCGTTTTGTTTTGTCTTTGTTTTAGCGATTGATTTTGCATTTTATTCGATTTCACCTTATCTGTTACCTATTCCGTGTTATGTACCTTTGCTTTTCGCCTTGCTTTCGCTCTGGTAACTTTCCCATGAGTCACGGTGAGGTTGTTTCCCGGCACGTGACACTCGGGGTGTCGGCATCCATGTACAGATGCAATCAATTATGGCCATTCAGGTCCACATGCAGTACATCCAGGTTACTACGAATCTCATCCCTTGACTTGCGTGCCCTATACGGCCATCGCACTGTGACCCATGTACTTTTTGCTTTGGTCTTATGATTTTCGTTTCATTTTCGGCTTTTTGCTTCGGGTGAGTTTTCTGGTAGCTTTGTTATGCGTCTTTTATATTTTCAAGGACGAAAATTTCTGAGGGGAGAATATAATATCCCAGATATTTTGAACATGTTTCTCATTTACCTCAATAAGCGTACCTAGAGAATTTATTGGATGAGTCCAATTTATTTAGATAAGTTAGAATACGAGATGGTTCGTGGTCAAAGGATTTCGGGTTTAGATTTGTGAAAGTTTTATTTTTGGTAACTTATACGCTAAGTCTTGTGTATGCGCTTAACGCCGGAAATAGTTGCAAGTTAAATGGATAGAATTATAATCACAAAGATCTAGATATTATGTGGTTTGCTAATTAGTATTATAAAGGAGGTGTGAAGGAGAAGTCCTAATCTTTCCTCCTTCACGTGAGATTTAGAACTTTGAGCTCTTGCAAAACTTTGCTCTTGTGATTAGATCCTTGAGAGTATAATCCCTCTCCTCATCTCAACCTTTGATAAGCCTTGTGTCTTGCTTCTAATTTGATTAAGATATTGGGAAGGAAGACTAGGGGAGAGTGGACGGTTTGGTGAATGATCTGGGCTAGCCTTTGCTCTAACTGCAAGGTTTGGGATGGACTGGTCTTTGGGGTCTAATTGAATTTTTGTTGTTTGTTCCGGTGCTTGAATTTGGTGCAACGGCAGCCAAGGGATCTGACTTCAAGAGGTAGACTTTTAAACCCTTTTAAGTTATTTAATTGTGCCTTGCTTAGAGTAGAAAAAAATGGTGAAAGTAGAGTAGATAACAGCTTTGTTTTCGAATGGGAAGAAAAATAGTAAGGAGACAAATTTTGCACAGCACAGACCTGGAGAAATTCGAGGGTCGAATTTTGTCCTGTTTTTTTTATTTTTGGAAACTCTTGGAAAATATTTTGGGGAGTCTTTGAGTTGACTTTTTGGGCTTCATTAACACCTTTAGTATTAATCCTTATAGGTTTGGTGTTAAAGAGTTTATTGTGGGGACTTCTTTGCATGCTTTTGGACCGAATTGAGTCGAGGTAGGGGAACCATAAACCTAATTTGCATTCTATTATAAATTTAGGTGATTTTGTTAGCAAGCTTGAAATCCGAATTTTGATAAACATTGCATGATTAAGAATTCCGAAACTTTGATATAAGAACTCAGAAATTTGAACTTCCGAACCTCATCTTCGAATGTGAACTTTGGATCGAAAATACGAAAATGTATTAATTACATAAAATATGATATGTTTTATCATTTGCATTTGATTTGAGGCACATACGAACGAAATCCTAGATTCTACCAACCATGTTGACGATAATTTCAGCTTTGCACAAGTTTCCCTCATTACGTAGAGGCTTGTTGCTCTTTTCGAAAAAGGGTTCATGAACGACGATGGTCAGTAGGGTTTTCCATCGGTGATACTCGTGCTCTCATGCTAGTATGTAATTTGAGAGATTATGCTTAAGTTATAAATTTAAGACAAGAAGCATGCTTAATTCAGAATTTAAAAATATCAGAATATCAGATTTATTGAATCATATTTTAGCTTTCTATTGTAGAATTGGAATTTAAACATCAATGCATCTTTTGAAAACCATATCTGATCTGATTTTGTCTTTGAAAAACCTTTACTTATGATGAAAATACAAATGGATAAGTTTCCTCTATTGAGCTTCGATGTTAGCTCACCCCGACTATACGTTACAGGTGCTGAGACTAACTTAGGATCGGACGATCTTGATCTAGAGGACTCCGACTACATTCCTGAGGAGGAATTAGAGACCCCAACAGAGAAATTCTTTCCTTGATCTGGATTCGTTCTTTTGGTACTTTTGGATTTTGAATTATGGGCCCAAGGCCATTGTTTTGTCTTTTTGATATTATTTGAGGAACCATTATTTTACATGTTTGGATTGGCTATCTCCGGTGGTTCTTCCTGGTTTCTCAGGATGATATATTATTTAGTTTGAGCTTTTGATCTTACTTTTATTAGCTATGCCTCTGATTTGACCTATGCTTATGCTGCCGGCTTTTGTTTGTTTTATGGCATATTGAGAAATCAATAGTTGATGAACCAGCCTTTCCTATACCTTAAGGATTGGAAAAGTCGGGTCATCACTGTCCCCAATCTGACCTCGAGTTGAGCATTTAGCGCTTGACCTGATTTGGTCTGACGGTTTCGGCGGATCTTTAGGTAGACAGGTTGGGCCTTCAATCAATTCTTTGGTTTCGTAGGTTGGGGGGCGCACCGGGTCAACAAATCAAGTCAAGTTAGGTCATGGATCTAAACCTGACCCTACCCTACTCAGCCCAATATTTCTCTTAGGTCGAACCAACCCGACCCAACCTTAATTATAGTCATTTTTTTGTGCCCAACCTGATTAAAAACCCAGGTCGAGCGGTACATATCGGTTGCCTGCCCAACCTGAACTTAGATATAAATAGTATTATATATATTTTTATGTTATTACACAATTTCATGCCCTAATTCGACCGTCATTTGATATGGCTTAGAAATTGAGCTTTACCTCAGCCGTGGTTCTTTAGGACATGGCTAGAATAGACCTCTGGCAGTTTCAACGTGGATAATTGAGATTTGAGAGCATACCTCGACTTAGAAAAAAATTCATAAAAATCCAGCTACATTCGAAAAAAAGTTGTTTAATTCGTGAATTAAAAAATAAAAATTTGTGGCCAAAATCAGAAATAATTAGGGAAAAAGTCATTTAATTCGTGAATTATTCTGAAAATTCAGATTTTATTCGGAAATTCTGAATAATTCAGATTTTATTTGTGTTTTTATAAATTGGTCTGAAAAAAATTCGAAAAGGGTATAAATTTGGAAAAAAATAAATATAAAAGTTAGAGAATTTTCCTATAACATGTGTTTTATTCCCTTGGAGGACCTCAAATTTGAAGATTAGGGTGGAGTGTTTAGTAGCTTTAATAGTTTTAGAAGTACCAAAGTTACCCATCTATTTATTGTTGCACCGCACCGCACTCCATTACGTTATTGTTGCAGTGCATAATACGGTAGTGCATGGTAAAGTAGTGAATTCACTGCATACTAAAGCAGTGGATTAAAGACGCGAGTTTTGGCGTTGCAACGTCAATTTTTCGCACTGCAAGTTCATGGAGTCATTACTACAAAAATAAATTGCTTATTAACAAAAAATATCGCTACTAAAATAATTTATTTATTTATTATTTTTTTTTTTTCTGTTAATAGCACTAATTTTAGGTTCCCAAAAATGATCGCTAATGCCTTGTTTGTTAACAAGAGTTTTGACATAAATAAGCTGGAAATTTGAAATTCCCCACAAAACTACAATTTACAAGTGTTTAACAATATGGTGGGACCCACAAACTAGAGTTTTTTTGAAAAAAAAATCACATAAAATTTCCAGCCAAAATTTGGCTGGCACTTTTTTCTGCCCATGATATGGGTTAAAAGTTCGGAGAAATTTTGGTGGCCACCCTCGCAACCCGAAATTCGTTCTTTTCAACTAGGATATTTTATGCTTAAAATCGTTTGATTGCTTTAGATTAATCTATCAAGGTTTTTTTTTCACCATAATTTTTCATATAATAGATCTTGAGACTATGAGCTTATCATCAAACGCTCAATTTTTTTGTTGATATGGCACGCATGTCAATACCTCTTTCTTCACGCCCACGTATTCTTTGAAAGCGCCTACATCTCAGACCCTTGAAAAAAACATTGATTTCTTCGGATCAGATGATGAAGATCATTTTTAACAAATATCTTCCACAAAATAGATCTTAGGTTCATGGTGCATTAATCTAACGATCAATTTTTAATTTCTTGTATCACCGATACCCAAAATATGACTCTTCAATCATATAACACACATCATGCTCAAACGTAACTTTAGGTCCATATTTTGGGGACTGGGGACACATGGAATCACAAACTGGCCATCCGATAGGTGTTACACAATCTTAAGATCCATTTTATGAACGACCGGGGTGAAAAACAATCACCTTCATCTAATCCGAATAAATCAATAGTCTTCAAGGGGTCTGGGACGTGGGCGCTTTCAAAGAACGCATGGACGCGAACAAAGGTACCGATAAACAACGACGCCAATAAATATAACCCGACCATCTAACCTAGTTAATTTGAAGGCCATGATCTAAATATCATAAGTGAAAGATTGGCACCAAGCATAATCTTTATCATATGACTCAATGCACTTCAAAGCCATTATCCGATTAAACAGTTGATTGTATTGAATTATATGATAGAGATTGAGTTTTGCACTACTCTTTTGCATCGTAGATCTGTAGATCATGGCCTTTATATCATATGGTTTAGATGCAACCTCACCTCATAATCGTACTATTTATTTGAACTGTAAAATCGTAACCTCACCCCATCTCCTCCGGCCAAAATGCATTGACTGCTTTGAATTTTAAAAAGGAGATTGTTTTTATCCCAATCTTTCAAATGATGCATCTTGAGACCATGGGTATATCAATTTTTTTATTTCATGTTACACCCATTCCAAAAAATGACTCGTGATTTGTATTTGAGCTTGATGTATGTCTCACGAGTTTAGAGTTACTGTTTGAAATTTGTACTAGGCGGAATAAAAAATCATCTGAGTGTATGCCTATGATCTCAAGACCCATCTTGTAAAAAGTTGGGACAAAAAAATAAATTTATGTTCTAATTTAAAGCGACTAATGCATTTTAGCCTGACGAAATGAGGTGAGGTTACATGTTCACACGAAGTGAAAAAATTGTGCCTTCAAAAAATAATTTTACACAATATAGCCAAACAGCTGAAAAAAAATAAAATCAAACCATGATAAAATTTAAAAATAAAACTTCCCATAAACTCTTTTTCTTCACCAATCCATGGGAAGTAATAAAAAAAAAAAACTTTCCATGAATTTTGTCAAACAAGGCATAATAGTCTTACTTTTTATATTAAGTGCACAATAACGCATCACATTTTATCACAAACTAAGGAGGTTCTGGCTACTTGCATAGTGTGTGTGGTGGCAATGCATTAAGAAACGCCTCATAAGATTTTTTGTAATGCAATAAATTATACTACATTTGTTACCAAAAAGTTACATCCCATTAAAATGGGCTACAAATCTACAACATACAAAAGGCATCCCAATCATAGCAAATCATTTGCACTAGAAGATAAATTAGCGATTTTTCATTGAAAGATCTGTTTTGCATTTCAAAGTCTACTTTGCGCCGAAAAACAAACACTTAGTATCAGCTGGAAAAGGGTTGGAGAGGAGAAAAGCTTGAGAAGATGAATACTAGAGAATGGGCTTTCGGGAATCGCTAGGGAAGGGGCTTTCAGAGAATCGGCTTTCAGAGAATCGGCTTTCCGGAATCGCTTTCATGAGTCACCCAAAAACCAACACCAATACCGGCCAAACCTACAACAGCTTTAGCGATGCGTCAGAAACCGCGGCTTTGTCTGAATCTGAAGGGGATTTAAGAACGTCGGTGAGAGGTTCGAGGGTGTCGAACTAAATACAATTAGGATCCATAAACGAGGCTACCGACCCAAATCCGATTGGGATGGACGAACGAGGGTGACGACCTAAATCTGAAAATCCATTGAAGAATGCTTGAGCCGCAACAAAATTAGTTGTAGAGAAGAAGAAGGTTGCAACTGCAATCGCAAGAACAAATTTCTGGGCAAGAAGATCGATCGTGTAAGGAGATGACACCGACAAGGATTTTTTTGTAGAGAAGAGTGAGATTGAGGAAATCACAGAAGAGGGAGAGCTCTCGATTCGGTTGAAGAAACCCACGAGAGGTGAAAATTTCAGAGAGGCTGAGGAAACCTGAGAGGGTTTTTTTGTAGAGAAGGTGGTTGAGGAGGATATCATAGATTATACGGAAAACCGACAAGGGTTTCATGATTTATTCGGAAAATATGTGATAATTTCAATCATTTGCGAATAATTCAAAAAAAATTTCATTTTTTAATAAATTCGTGAATTTTTGGATTGGTCGCAATTGTTGAGAGCACTTCTTCGCTTACCCTTCCTTTCATGGATTGGTCACAATTGTTGAGAGCACTTCGCTTACCCTTCCTTTCAGGAAAAAAAATAAATTACATATTATTTATTAGGTCATAAATAAGTCTAACCGGTTAAACCTTTTATAGCATTCTACTGGTTTTAAAACCCTCAGATAAAAGAGGAATTTCGACTTTCACTTACTACTTCCACAGCTTATAGGTTAACATAATATCCTTTGATACATGGATCGGAAGGTGTTAGCGTGTTTTGGGTCAAGTCATGTAGGGCATCCATTCACCCATTGGGCAACCAAAACACGACTTGATCCATTGACAAACCTAGGACCCAGGTGGGGCGCAAGATGAATTAGATTTAATTTCAATTCATTTTGAAATAACTTTCAAAAAAATTGTTGGCATTGAAAAAAATATAAATATATATATTTATAATTTTTAAAAATATTAAAATATATATTATCATCAAAATCATATTTCGTGCCCATTTTTTCAGCATAGGATTTTTTTTATCATGGTTTTCAAATCTGACGGCTTAGATGGTCTTTCTTACATATGACCTTTTGATCATTGTGTTTAATCTTTTTCATACGATCTTTTGATCATCAACAATTGATTGATTTGACTTAGACGATGGAGTTCATTTTTCACTTCAATCTTTCACACAAAGGATCTCGAGACTATGGGCGTACCATCTGACTGTCAATTTTTTTTATTTTAAGTGGCACAAATCTTAATAAAGTGACTAAAAAGCAATGAGACACATCACACTAAATTAGCGCTACGTTTTAAGAAGTGTGCCACATAGAGAAAACTAACGTTTGATGATAAGTCTATGGTTTCAAGATCTTTTGTGTGAAAAATTAGGCTTAAAACCTATTTTCATCATCAAATTCAAAATAGTCAAATGGTTGTTGCTTGCAAAACTTGAGTTGAGAAGAAAGAATTTTGAATTTTAAGGATTGCAAATACATTAATTCCTTTAGATTTTAGCTCCAATCGTGGGTGAAAATAAAGTCAGCTAAATTTTATTCAATTTTATCTTTAGAAAAGATCCAGAAAGTGAACCCCACATTATTGCAAAATAGAAATATTTTATTCTATAAGAAAAGTAAAATGGGTACCATTGTTTGCGCCCACATCCTAGACCCCTTGATAAACATTAATTGAACCGGATTAGATGATAGAGGTCATGTTTCATCCTGAAATTCCACACAAGAGATCTTAAGATCATGGTGCATATATTAGACGATTAGTTTTTATTCCAGGCATCACAAATTTCCCCAAGAAATGGTCTTCGAATCATTTGTCAGACATCACGCCCACATGTCAATTTAAGGCCATTTTTTGGAAATCAGTGACACATGGAATAAACAATTTACCGTATGGTAGGTGAGCCATGATCTTAAGATCTATTCTGTAGAATGTTGGCCTAAAACATTATTTCCATCATTGATCTGAAACAATCAATAGTCTTCAAAGGGTTTAGGACGTGGGTAATTTTAGAGGTGACATGGGTGCAAATAGAGGTACCCAAGGCAAAATTCATGAGGCTTTTTTAGGACTCTTCTCACGCAAACAAAACAAATTTTATTTTTTTAAGTCAATGCAGGCGGGCGCTTGCCCTCGCCCATACATGCATCCGCCCCTGCTAAGACTCAAACCCCTATGGCATGGTTTTAAATATTCTCTATATCGACCATATCAGGTTAGGGTTCTAAGCATGATTTTAAATATATACCATATCAGGTTAAACCGGATCTATAGATCTGATCATGGATGAAAATCTCGGCCGAAATTTCAAATTTTCGACCGAGACGTCTCGGTTTCGGTTTGCACCAAGACAGAAAATACCATATTATTGGCCCCCCTCCGAAAATATTATACTATTGGCTAAAATTTCTAATTATTGGCCGATAAATTAAAATTTAAAACTAAAAAATAACAAAAAGTAAAACTTAGACTTTGCAAAAAATTATTTTTCTTCTTCCTCATTCTCTCCATCTTCCGGATTTAGCCATTTTTTCGTCAGGACAACCATTTTTTTGTCGGAACAACCATAGTCTTCTTCTTTCTCTTCGCCGGAACCGCCAGTCTTCTTCTTCTTCTCCTTCTTCTTTCTCTTCTTCTTCTTCTTTCTTTCCTCTCTCTCTCTCTCTCTCTCTCTTATGTTTTTGCGCTTTAGAAGTAGGAACAAGAGGTGACCTCTCTTATATTTATTTTATTTGTTTTTTGTCTTGGGACTTGGAAGATGGGACGGCCCGTGCCAGCTGGTTTACAAAACCAAAATAAGGTAGGTTTTTAAATTAAAAGGGAGCCATTATTTGCAAACGAAAAATTAGCCCTTACACCAAAGTTAAAGAAAAACTTGGTATTTTAGCGACACCATATCGTGAAAACGCAATCTAGACTATCTGATTTAAAGTTTATGATCTATAGATCTCTATTACATAAGATTGGAGCAAAATAAGATACCTTATTATATGATCTATTGTGGTCAACTGTTGAATGAGAAATAACCTTTGACTATATTAAATCACATGACGAAAAATATATTTCATACTAATATTTTGCGATTAATATCTTTAAGGCATGACTTTCAAATCAAACAACTTAGATGATATTTTCACATAACATAGGTCGCCAAATTTACAAGTCTTTCTTTTGAGTTCGGTACAAGCGCTAACTTTTCGACTGTAAGTAATGTCTCCCTTTTTAAAATTATACCCTCCTTTAAGTGCACCTAAGATTATTTACGAAACTCAAACTTTTCCACCATTAGATACATTGACATTCTTAAATCAGAAATAGAGATCGCGTTACCTTTGAATCTTTCACACGTTAGATCTCAAGATCATGGTCCACTTATCTTCATGGATCAAAATCTCGGTTATAGATTAAACCGATATTTTGATCCATGGTATATATCTGTTCTAATAATGTTAAATAACTTTAAAAAAACTAAGAAAATAAAGTTCGATAAAATTCGGAGTATATTTAAAA
Source organism: Chloranthus sessilifolius (assembly GCA_021018995.1). Taxonomy (NCBI): domain Eukaryota; kingdom Viridiplantae; phylum Streptophyta; class Magnoliopsida; order Chloranthales; family Chloranthaceae; genus Chloranthus; species Chloranthus sessilifolius. The sequence continues at coordinate 76,744,604 of CM037587.1, forward strand.
AATACCCGAAATTTACCAAAATTTTAACCGAAATTTCTGAAATTTTCACCAATTTACGATTCGGGGCCTAACCGAAATCGAAACCGAAACCGAGATTTTGATCTATGGATCTGATTCCATGCATATTTAATAAAGACATTATATAGTTATGAATATCCATGTATATTGGTCAATATTAATATTTAATACCATATCGGCACCTGATATGGTCATTAATATCAATTTATATGTATACTGGCCAATATTAATACATATCAGCACATGATATTATCAATTTTAGGAGACATTTAAACAACAAAAGATGTTTAAATGATCTTCCACCACTAAAATGTCACTTTTTATCTCACACCATTAAAGTATGATTTGTCATTATGTTATGTGGCACACATCTTTAATCAATCTAAATTGTCCAAGTAGCAATCCATTGTTGGAATGTCCTTGCCAAAGGATCATACTTCTAAGTGGATGTAAACCATCCCATTGGTAAACTTTAATATCAGTCATCAAAATTAAGAACAACCGTTGATATTAGAGTTTTAAAAAGTGTGATTTTTTAACCCATAACCCACTACAAAAAATAAGATTATTAGCGGCAGTTTTTTTTAATAAAAAACTGCCGCTATTAGTTCTGTCGCTACAAATAGCGGCAGTTTTTTGTAGTGTAGCGGCAGTTTTTTATAGCGACAGTACTAATAGCGGCAGTTTTTTATTAAAAAAAACTGCCGCTAATAGTCTCATTTTTTGTAGTGACCCTTCAATTGATGATAAATCACTTTCATTGTATGAATTTTCATGATCATAAACTAATAAATGGTGCAAGATCATTTAAAAACCATTTGATGTTTAAAAGACGAGATAAAAGTTCGTATATAAAAAAAAAAAAAACAGAAGACGTCAGTGAATCGGTCCCATCTAATATATATCGGCCTCACAGCTGGATGATTGAAAACGATTTTAAAACCATGGTGCTACATTTAAGTAACCACTTCTTCCGCACCGTTACAGTTTTTATTTTAATGGGAAAATTTTCAAATCGACCCTGTCAGATTCACTTTTTCCGTCAGAGACCCTTATATTTTTACCTTTCACCTGCCACCAAATTTAAGTCAAGTTAGCTTAGTTAGCAAAAAGTTAGAATATTCTTCTTACTTTTTTCGTTCTATATAGTTTAAAATTTTAAATATTTACACTTTTTATATTTAGGCGATGCGAAACAGAATCTATGGCGTCTGATTTGAAGGCCACAATATAAAATTGATGGTGTGAAAGATTGACACGAAAAAAAGGCGATATCGCCTCTTTCAAAAAATAAAAATAAATTAAACAGTCGATGGTGACTCTTTAAACAGTTGGTACCGACTACTTAAAAAGGCGATGACGACTCTTTAAACAATCGATCTCCATTGCTTATATAATTGCCATCGACTGTTTAAATTATTATTTTTAAATAGTCAATGGCATCGTTAAATGGTCCCTCAATTAAACAAATGCTATTAACCTGCTTAAAAAATTAAACAGTCGCCATTGACTGTTTAATATATATATATAATCGACTGCTTAGACAGTCGTCATCGACTGTTTTAAAAAAATTAAAATTAAAAAAAATAATATATATATATATATATATATATATATATATATATATATATATATATATATATATATTTTTTTTTTTTTTTTAATTTTAATTTTTTTTAAACAGTCGATGGCGACTGTTTAAAGAGTCGGTACCGAGTGTTTAATTAATTAATTTATTTATTTATTTTTTTTTAAAGAGGCGGTATCGCCTTTTTTTTCGTGTCTATCTTTCGCACCATCAATTTTATATTGTAGCTTTCAAATAAGATGGCATAGATTCTGTTTCACATCGCGTAAATATAAAAAAGTGCAAACATTTAAAATTTTAAACTATGTAGAACGAAAAGTAGTGTAAGAAGGGGTATTTCTAACTTTTTGTGCTAGCTCAGCTTGGAGTTGGTCGGTTTGGTTAAAGGTAAAAATATAGGGTCTCTGGCGCAAAAGGTGTATTTGATAGGGTCGATCCGATAAATTTCCCTATTTTAATTGCAACCAAAACTTTAAAAGTAGTTACCTAACCTCCCGTATTGTTGGTGCTTTGACAATTGGTAGGTTGGTACTTTTAGAGTTTTTTAGGTGCAAATAGAGCTCCCCTAATGTAATTTAGGGTAGATGACTCAAGAGGGTTCATAACTTTACTTTTTTAATGACTCAGCAAGGTTCATAACTTTACTTTTTTACTTGATAGGGTTTAACGTTTCGCTTATTACCTAATAGGGTCCCAATTCCACAAACTTTTTTTTTAAAAACCAAATTAAACAAGGTCTAATGTTTGACTTTGTGATAAAATTCAGATTAAGTGAATAAATAGGTTAAATGAAATTCCTAAGGTCCCATATGAGACCGATCGATTGCTCTCAATTAATGCTGATTAATCTTAAAGTGTATTGATCGGTCTCATATGAGACTAATCTATCTTATATGAATTGATCGGTATATGGGACCGATCAGTCCCACACGAGATCAATTGGTCTCACATGAGACCGACTGATCAATTTCATAGTGGATTGATTGATCTCATATGCGAGTGGTCGAGATGTATGAAACCTAAGGGCATTTTTATATAACCTATTTTTTCACTTAGAATTAAGTTTCAGCGCATATAAAATATTTGGGCCCTACTTAGATTTTAAGAAAGATAAAAAGTAGACGGTCTGAGACACTATTAGGTAATAAGTGAAACCTTAGACCATGTTAGGTAAATATGGAGTAGTTGGAGCCCCTCTCATGCTAAAAACCTCTTTAAACTAACTTTAGGTACTGCCAAAGATTCTCTCTGCAACTTGGGTTTTCATTGTTAAATCTGTTCACTGCCTTAGAATCGGAAGGAGATAGCGTCTTGTTCCAATCTTTCACGTAATAAATCTTAAAATCGTAGCCCATCTATCTTTGACCTTTAGATTTGTTAGCGCCCAAACGATCTGGCTAGAATTTGTGTAAATAAGGCATCTTGCCATATTAGATAGGATAACAAAATTAGTAATTTTATTATTTGGGACTCATGAACTTTACTTAATACGATTGAACAATTAATAAAAATAGAGAAAAAAATAATATTATTGATATCGTCCCTCTTCAATTGTGAGAGGTTAAATATTAATTGCAAAAGTGATTATGATCATTGCATACCATGAGATGAGTTCTCGAGTAACTTTTGGGGACATGTTCCATAACATGTGACCATTGGATAGGTAGGGCATGATCTCAAACTCTGCTGTGTGAAAAATTATCTCCACAGTTTGACTTAAGGAAGTCAATAGTGGAAACCTCATGCTATCGAGGCTAGATCTTCGACTTCAAATCTATTTGGGAAATTTACCTGATCGACCCTGTTAAATGTACCTTTTACTACAGAGACCCTATAGTTTCACCTTTACCCAAATCGACCCACTGCACGCCGAGCCATCTTCCGCCTGTAGGAAATACCGGATCTACCCCGAATGTAATAAATAGCCGGCTTCACCAAACCCTTCACTATGTACCTTTTTACTTTTTTACTTTTTCGTTCGAAGTCGGTGGAGAGGCGGTCGCAAGTCGCTAGGGTCTTTGTTATTCAATCTTCAAGCTACCAACCTATAAGTAGCTAATAAATTTTCATTAATTGCTGTTGAGTTTTTTCTTCTTCATTTGTTGGTGTCCATTTTGTCAAAATTTTTAATGTTCCTATAAATACAATCGATATCGATTGTATATATAATCGATATCTATTGTATTATATATAATCGATATGGATTGTATTTATAGGAACATTAAAAAACTGACAAAATTAGAAGAATAAATTGGTAACGAATTGAAGCGAGACCTAGTGACCACCGATAATAAAAACTGAAGGTTTGGTGAAGCAATATGGATCATCGAGTGCTTCGGTATGTCGATGAAATAGATTTGAAGTCTAAGATCGTAAAGCATGAGGTTTCCAATCGACTTCGAAGTCAAACTGTGGTGATAATTTTTCATTCCAATTTTTCACACAGCAGAGTTTGAGATCATGCCCTACCTATCCAATGGGCAGAGTAGGGTGGTCAATTTCTCAGATATCTGTTGGCGCTTTTGAAAATGATCGGCGACTTTCTCTCTAGTAGTTCTGATTAGGTCGATAATTGGTTTTTCTCGAGCTATCTTTAGTACGCTGTTTAAGCTTTCGGTATTATTCGTAGTCAGGGAATCATATTGCCTTCCTTTCATATGTGCGCGTACCCAATGCTTTGGGTCTATTTTCAAAATATACTCTACGGCCCGAGGATCAGCAGGATCTTCTTTTATTTTGTTAATAAAATAATCAAATTTCTCTACTGAATATGCACGCGCGGCACACCACCATAAACCCTTCACATTGTTCTTGGGATACTTGTGTTACAAATTTTGTGTCATATGTCGTGTGCAATAGTTGTGGTATGCGTTAAGGAAGATATGTTTGATCGCCTTAATTAAACCCTTTGACATATCCGTGATAAAAACGAAATCTTCGATAAACTCACTGATCACAAATGCACCTGCCCGTTCAAGAAACCACATCAACGTATCATCTTCTTCTAATTCGACGACAGCAAATGCTAACGATAATATATGGCCATTACCGTCTTGTCCCGAGGCAATAAGTAGGATCCCTTTCGAAACGTCCCCGTAGGTGTGTGTCATCTATAAGCAGTGTGTGACGAAGTGTATTGCGGTAGCTTTCAATGCAAGGGCCGAAACTCCAAAAAAATCTTTGAAATTTACCGTCAAGCGTTTGTTGAAAGGATGTTTGTACATTAGGATCTATCCTCTCCATCTCCTTCACGTAGGTTGGTAGATCCACAAATTGTCCTTTCCAACTGCCTTAATATCATTAAGGGCAAGTTCTTTCCCCCTCCAAGCCTTAGCATATGAGATTTGCACATTATAAGCTTTTGCAATATCAAATATTATTGACGCCGGGGTATAGTCGAATCCTTCCATAAGTTTCTCCCGTACATAGTTGGCTACGAACGAGATTGTTGTATTATGGTGACTGTGCGGTCCGATCTTTGCGGCCCCGTATGTGTGAGTACTATTGAACGTCTTGATTTGGAAAGTGTCAAGCCCAGTTAATTTAGACGCATGTATTCGCCATGAACAACTGGGTTCGTAGCATGCGACTGTCACTCGGTAATTAGCGATTTTCAAAGGCCGAATTTGAAAATTTTTCTCCACCGCGTGCTCTTTCAATGCTCTTTGAAATGTTTGTTTATCTCTGAAGATCTCTCCAACTTCTAACGTCTAATTCCGATATTCGGTTTCCACCTCTTGATCGGAAGACTCGTCCGATGTCTCTGACACTTTGTAAGCTCCATCTACTAATGGATTATCAATGCCTCTTGTAAAACATTTCGGATCCTCTTTTATAAACCCATCCAGTTCATCATCATAATCTTCGACGTTCTCTTCACTAGCAGCGTTTTGAGGTGGTTCACTAGATCCTTCTTCACCGAAGGGGTTTTGATTGGTTGACTAGGCCCTTCACGGAACGAGTCATGACATGGTTGACTAAGCCTTTCACCGAACGAGTTCTGACATGGTTGACTAGTCCCTTCACCGAAAGGGTGATTATATGTATGGAAATAGGGTTGAGCTCATTCGTTAATCCCCATTAATGGTATAGTAGAACATAATTTGTGAGTCATCCAAGTTGTGAATCCACCGGGAAAGATATGATAAAAATCGTCTTCATCCCCCACTCTTAGAGACGTGTAGTCTAACTCTTGACTACAATGTGCCCTATGCATATTTTGTAGTTGGTCATCATATGATTCAATTGGGGCATGGTTTAGATCAATAGTTATCTTCATGGTGGATATGTTTGCCGCAAAATCGCCGTCATCACCTAACTAAACAGTATCATATGTAAGTCTTTCCTCTTCAAACTTACATGGCTGGAAGGAATGGTTACTCACAAAATCACTCCCACCTAGAGGTACTAGAGGTACTTGTTCAGCTTCGAATCGGAAGGAGGATGATTTTTTAATGATGAATACCTTTATAATGTCCGACCCGGATTTATAAAACGAAAATAGGGTGGCCAAATCATCCGAATCCAAAACGCCGGCAAGCACTGGGGTATTCACTATCTTCATAGAGAACTTTATGGAAATTTTTTTCATCTGCTCTCGCAAAACTGACAGCATAAATTCGTCTTCTGAACCATTCATAAGATATACCCATTGAAATTGTAATAACCCTTTGGCGGCCACCTTGATACAAACCATCATCGTTTACAATATGGTCATCAAAATGATAGAGAAGAGGAATTTTCACACCAGACATCGCTTGTTTAAGAAGGAGAAGGGAGAAGGAAGTAGTCATAATACGGATGAACAAAATGAATGACAAATTGATAGCAAAATCACTGATACACAATTGATATCGATTGCTTATCCAATCGGTAACGACTTCATAAACAATCGATATCGATTTTATACGCAATCGTTATCGAGTGAATAAGCAATCGGTAACGATTTGATACTCAATCAGTTTCGATTGTTTATGAAGTCGATAACGATTGTATAAGCAATCGATATCGATTGTGATTTACTCGATCAATATAGATTTTATGCAATCGATATCGACTATTTGCATTTATTTAACCAGTAAAATCAATTTTTCAAAATAACTTTCGATTATACACTTGATTTGAACATATCTCGCGTCGGAATGGGAAACTGCAGAATCTTCAACTCCCAAACCTCTGTTTTCTTCTTCTAGGTAGCAGATCTGAGGCAGAAGACGTCGTCACCTTCATCACCTTTAACTTCTTAGTAACTCTAGCGCAGATTAAAATGAGGAACAAAAAAATATATTCGTGAGTTAAAAAAAGGTCAGAGAAGCGAGCAATATGGATTTTCCAACCTATTTTTCAATCTAATTTGTACCATAGCTACCTAATTTAATATAGGAATGGAGCGCACACACAATTTATACGGATCGTGAAGATTGGAACATAAACAAATCTCTAATTATATGATTCAAATAAGCGGATACCCAATTAATAGGGATACCCAATTAGTAGATCTTTTTGGTGGGACCCCTTTTTATTCGTTCTTCGGATTTTTCGCTAGTTCTAGTATAAAAATCTTAAAAGATGGGGTTGTGGGCCACACTGCCACAGAGGACCACCATCCACTTGTATTCGTACTATCTACGTTTAAAGCCACACTGTCAGTGGAACGGAGAAATATGCTGCTCAGTGCTCCGCTCAACCTGTCTATAAATTTTTTAAAATCGATTAGCTGGTGAGTCGTAAGTGGTAACCAATTTCCTCAGGCTGTGGTCTGAAAAGAAAGAAAATTCTCTCAGGCTCTGTCAGCGTCTGTATATATCGATATCCTTTTTGTTTTTGATAATATATATATATATATATCGATATCCTCTAGAAATCAAAAACCACGTTTTTTTTTTTTTTGAGTTTTTTACAGAAAAACAAAGACCTTTTTATTACATAACAAGAAGAAGGTCTTTTTTCGTCCTCATGTCTTCTTTAATATCAAAAGAAAAAAAAAAACCCTATCAAAAGAACCTAAATCTAGATAGAATCTAAACCTTCTATCAAAAGAAAAAAAAGATATAACCTATACCTATATTTTGCCAATTTCTACAAAGAAACTAGATTTCTTGGCTGATTTGCTCAAAATAAATTGACCCCAAAATCGTAATCTCCATCTAATGGCTTCTTACATGCTGCTGAATGGAGCTGAAAACATGTTACTGATCAAAACAACACCTCCAAATGGGTTAGCTTTTGCAAGATCAAGTGTCCATGGAAAGGGTTTTTTTACTCAAATGGGTTTTGTGTCAAAGGGCAGGGACTACAAGTTTGGAAGCAGTCAAACTGTAAGATGCACCAATAATATCTCATCTTCAAGGCCAATTTCTCAGCCTAGGTTCATACAGCACAAACAAGAGGCTTTTTGGTTCTACAGGTTTCTTTCAATTGTTTATGACCATGTAATAAACCCTGGGCATTGGACTGAAGACATGAGGGATGAGGCCCTTGAGCCTGCTGATCTCTCTGATAGGAACATGATTGTGGTGGATGTTGGTGGTGGAACTGGTTTCACTACTTTGGGCATAATTAAGAAAGTCGACGCCAAGAACGTTACGATTCTCGATCAATCGCCGCACCAACTTGCGAAAGCCAGGGAGAAGGAGGCCTTGAAGGAATGCAAGATTATCCAAGGCGATGCCGAGGATCTCCCTTTCCCTACTGATTACGCTGATAGATATGTTTCCGCAGGAAGGTAATTTGCTAGTTCAATGACAATGTAATTATACAAATTTCCCTTTAACCCTGGTGTCATAGTGATAAGAATCAACCTCACAAATCCAGCTTGTAAGCTGAGGATTGCCCATGTTATATATAGCCCAAGGCTTCCAGCCAAGGATCAAAAATTTGGATTTCGTTTCGGTTTCGGGCTGGATCGAAACCGAATTTTCGGCTGCCGAAAACTTTAATACCATACATTAATAACTGAAATTTTGAGTTTTTGGTTTCGTTTCAGTGGGGGCCCAAACCGAAACATTTCGGCCGAAAATTTTGAACTATGCTTCAGCTCACAGGCGATATGGGACTATCATTCACGCTCCATGTGTCTCACAGGACATAAATAGTTTGGTTGCTATCAGCTTTGTGTTTTTCCATGGTACATGTATGTAATTTGCTAGTTCAATAAACTAGGTTGCGTTCAATTGTAGCATATAATATGTAATTTGCATAGTAAACTGAGTACAATTACCAGTTTTGACATATTACATAATAATATGTAATTTGCTAGTTAACCAAGGGGGGTTGGCCCAGTGGCCAAGGCCGTGCCTCAAGAAACGGAGGTTATGAGTTCAAATCCCACCCCTTATCGGCCACTCCTAGGGATTTATCCATACTGACTGGTATGTGTGGTGTGCGGGTGTTGCACATACCCCGGGATTTGGTTGGGGTGCTCTGAGAGGTCACATTCTCCTTTATAAAAATAATAAAAAATGAAATTAAAAAAATTTAATTCTTTTTTCAAAAAAAAATGCTAGTTCGATGATCAGGTTTCTTTCAATTGTGTATGGCCATGTAATTATACCTAGTTTGATTGCTAGGTGGAGTTAATAAATACAAGTGTTTAATTGGAACACATGTTTTTGTCTATATCTATATTAAGCATCATTGATTTGAGGTTGTTCTTGAACTTTATTATTATTAGATGAAAGCAGAATTAATTTAGTTGGAGAGAATTAATTTTTCTAATTTTTTGGGTATATAATCCCCAGATCATGGTTCAAAATTTCGGCCGAAATGTTTCGGTTTCGGTCCCCACCAAAAGGAAACCGAAAACTCAAAATTTCGGCTATTAATGTATGGTATTGAAGTTTTCGGCCTTGAAATTCAAAATTTAGGCCGAAAATTCGGTTCAAAATTTCGGTTTCAGTCCAGCCCGAAACCGAAACGGAATCCAAATTTTTGATCCTTGTCCCAGATAAGCAGTAAAAGTAATTTTGAGAGTAAGGCAAACCTATATGACATGGTTCTTGGTATAATCCTAAGTTGTGTTTAATATTAATCTGTGCAATAGGACTCAATTTTTATTTTTTCTTGGAGTTAAGAAGCATTTATACCTAAAAGAATATCCTAGACATGGATTTGGGTTGTTTCATATAGGCCAGTTTGGACGAAAAAAAGTATTTAGATTAGATTAATGGTGCTGCCCCTAAGTTAAAATAGTCACAGGCAGGGGTATCCTATGGTAATTATCATGTTCACTTTGCCCCTCGCAGTCGATTAAAGTCCTACTTGGAACAAATTGTACACCATGAATAGTATAGAGCAGCTTACTTCTGATACTTTTACTTAAGGGGAAGCACCATTAATCTAATCTAATTAGATTTTCTGGCCAAACTGCCCCTAATAATTGGTTTCTGATGAAGTTTCTATGGCCCTCTTTATTCAGCATTGAGTACTGGCCAGATCCTCAGCGCGGCATCAAAGAAGCATACAGGGTGTTGAAGCTAGGCGGCAAAGCCTGTTTGATAGGTCCTGTGTATCCGACCTTTTGGTTGTCTCGCTTCTTTTCGGACATGTGGATGCTATTTCCAAAGGAGGAAGAGTACTTGGAGTGGTTTGAAAAGGCTGGATTTCGAGATGTTCAACTAAAACGGATTGGACCCAAGTGGTACCGCGGGGTGCGTCGGCATGGCCTCATCATGGGATGCTCTGTGACTGGTGTGAAAAAAGCATCTGGGGATTCACCTCTGCAGGTAATTTTTCTAACATATTTTATCATCCATTGCCTTTCCTTGGTTATATGTAAAGCATCAATGAGTATGGTCCTCTTTCAGTAATATTATTCAGCATAAAATTGTATTGCTCTTTTTCATGATGTTTTAATATGCACCTTTTAGGCAATCGTGCACCTTGTAGATCATCAAATACGGAAATGCAGACAAGATCAGAAAATAGAAAATGAATCGTCTGAACTTTATAACACAGTTTGGAAAACAGTTCCAATTTATTATACTTCATTTTTCATATTTGTTTTCTAGTTAGATATCATTTTATCATTAAATTAAACAGAGAACACACTAGAACAGTAAGAACATAAAAATCACAGCACTCAAGACTACAGGAAGGCTCATTCAAGCTTTTTGTATAAGGTAGGGGATTTCTACATAAATATGTACGACAGTTGAATTGCTGAGGCATCAGCCATACGGCTTGTGTTCCTATGAATTAGAAAACGCTTTTGTGTTTTTTAATTAGTTGACATTTATGAAGTTGCTCCCAAGTCCCAACTGCTACTTTTCTCTGAAACAAGGCAGTAAGAAATATCAACCCACTAGATTGTTGCTTCCATTTCTCCAGATGGGCCAACGTGGTATTAATCAACTCAATTGCTTTTTTTTTTTCAATAAGAGACTATGATGGAGCTTGATTGATCGTATCTGCACTGATATCAGTGAAAGATAGCCAATAGGCTGGATGATCCGAATCATAACATGTGCACATGGATTGTTAGATATGGAGCGTAACGCCATTGTAGATATGAATTAGGTACTTTTTTAGTAATATCACCATAGTTGGGTAGAATTGTAATATCAACCTGTCTGATGCATGCTCGTTAATGCTGTTTGCTGTGGTCCACTTCCCTTCAGTCCCAGCTTACCTATCAAAAAAGAAAAAGTTTGACCAAGTTTCGTCTCTGCATTATTATAAAAAATGACATTTAGTAGTGTCCTGGAGGTCAGTTATTGCATCTGTTTTTTATCCTTGTAGAGCTTACATCAACCTAATAAATGCTTAGTTAAAGGGATCCCAAAGCAGAGACAGAAAACTGCTCCCTGTCTGCCCCCTATTAAATTCCTGTGCCACATCTTGGAGGTCAAATATCAGCTGAAAATAAGGATCAAAATTTTGGCCGAAATGACCGAAATTTCGGTTTCAGTCCCCACCGAAACGAAATTTTGGACTGAAATTTCAGTCATTTTTGTATGGGGATCAAAATTTCGGCCGAAATTTCGGCCAAATTTTCGGATTTCAGACAAATTTTCGGATTTTGGTTTCGGTCATGTCCGAAACTGAAATTTTGGCCATGCCCCAAACCGAAATTTCGGCCAAAATTTTGATCCTTGGCTGAAAATATAGTTGTTAAGCAAATCCTGAGCAGTATGAGGAATCCATCAAAGACATTAATAAGATTCTTCTTCTCTCGCTAACACTTGGCTGGAACCTTAATGTATTCCGTCGAAGGAGCAATAAGGAAACCTCCCGCACGTTCTATGGTGAAAACTACCGTGAGAGTTCTGCAGATCGTTGGGTACAATCCCGGGAACCAAGTGATTTGGCGAACGGGTGATCGTCTTCGATCGATCAGATATTCCTGCTGGTTCTTCTAACTATTGCTTTGCTATGGTGGGGAAATTTTGAGACCATGTGCTGGATTCAAAGGGTCCGCCCTGACATATCAGAGACCGGAAAATTTATCTCTACGACCAAGGTACTGTCTCTGCATCTATCCTTGATAAGCATAATAATTATGTTTAAATTTGATAATGAGCATGATATGGTATCGATTTGACTTCAAGACAGTTTTTCAATGCATGGGTATTTCATGAAAATATTCAAGTGGTCACCTTTCTTTTGGCCCTTTGAGGAAGATCCTTGTGCAGTTCCAATTTGCGTTTGTTTGCCGTTATTTTGTTTCGAGTATATAAAACTCCAATTGATCGCCTCCTTGATTGGGAAGTCATTTCTATTCACCCTCATACTATGTCAAGGAGTAAGCTCGATTCTGCAAAGGTATGTGTTTTGATAGATCTCTTTAATTCGTATCCAAAGCGAATCTGGTTGGGAACAGCAGAGGACATAATAATGGGTTTTTGCAGCGAGTGGAGCTGGGTCAGCTTCCTCTGTATTATATTAGCTATAGAAAATAGGGACATGATGTTGATTATTGTAGAAAGAAGAAATAACCGAATGATCAAGTTAATAAATTGGATAAAGATCATAATTCTGAGCCTAATCACGCTGGTTTACAAGGTTCAGATGGTGGTCGTGTTCAATGAGATCCAATCTGCACACTGATCTGGTATCCCCTTCTGCTGATCATGACTTCTTGAGAGATGAATCTGATCCTGTGTTGCTGCAAGTTGATACTAACTGTGAAGGTTTGAATAAAATTGTTAATATTAGTGATTATCGAGAAGGTGATCTGTTTTGGTAAATTGATAAGGATTGAGCGAAGAAATACACTGATCTGGTTCGACGCACGAACAATATCGTTGGTTTTAAACCAATATTTACCCCTACCACTACAATCAAGAGGTCACCAACAGGTTATCGGCAAATTGGTTCCGGGATACAATGAACCGGTTGTGTATTCTTGTGAGAGATTTGGCAAATCTGATCATGCTACCAAAACACCAAATAATTGCGAGAGACTCTGAAACGATCTTCAAAAATAGGAAGAAAAGATATAAAATGCAGTGGTAAAAACTGCGGTCTCGGGTTCCTTTTATAGAAATCAAGAGGTGCGATAGCACTGATTCATGAAAAGACACATCCGTTTAAAGTAACCGAATGGATACAACGATTACAAATGAATGGTTTAAAAAAGTTAAACGGTAATAAACCAAATGGTAAAATATTTAAAACTTGGGTTAAAAACGGTTACACTTTTGCCCAAAAAATTAATAACTAAATGCACCGCACCGCCACGCCACGTACACGTGCTCGGCCCGTCTTGACCCGACCCGACCGGGCCCAGCTTTGCTCGACGTGTGTGTGTGTGTGACTGACGAGGTGAATGGCGGCGGAAACCACAAAATTCGGTGCCCCGTGGGTGAAGGCTACAAGCCTTGAGCCAAGGCTTCACCATATAACTAAAACCCAAAATTTGGGTTACACGATGTGGTACTATCCACAAAGTAAAAAACAAAGCTGAAATTCATAAAACTTTTAAAATATCCAACAATCCCCCACTATTTTAAAGATTTAAAGTAGAGCAAAGCAAGAAATATGTGCATAAATGAAAATGTCTTACAGACTTTAATTTTCACTTTATTTAATTTTCACTTTAGTGAAAATAATTTAAGGTTTGCCAAGGTCTTTAGTGAAACTAAGTCTTGAACTAACGATTTTATACGACAAACCGGAATCATTCCACTCACACATTTCACATATTTGGTGTTTAATAAATAGGCTAGCACATTTAGGCCCTATACTAGTACCCTGGTTTTCATAAGTGTTTATGAGATAAAGCCATGTCTCATTGAAACCTGCCCCACCCTCACACTTATATAGGTAGACCTATAGGAGATGTCCCTGTAACTTTAATATCTCAACACATAGTGTTACAAGACTATTAAGAGCAACGCTCAACCTCCCTTTATCCATTATAGATGAAACACTAACCTTCCTGGGATGCATATAAGATTTATTTCTCATTAATGTAATTCCCTTTAGTCGCCATGTATTTACGACTTGTTTTTCCCTTTGAACCTAAACATTGATTAAACAAATATTAGGTAGGGTTCCCATTAGTGGCTGCTTAGGTTTAATGGCTTTAAACTCATCCCAATTGATGTCTTGTGAATTCTACCTCTTCCAAGGCTTTTAGTAAACGGATCCGCAAGGTTTCCGCAAACCTAATCCTAATTATTGAGATTATTCCATCTCTAAGTAATTGTTTTACCATGTCTTCAACAAATGTGTCTATTTTTTTCATTATAGTTTGACTATAAACCTTTGATAGTGTTGCTTCACTATCACAATATATAGAGATTGGTGGTAATGGTTTAATCATAAGTGGAATTTTTATTAGTAAATTCCTTAACCATTTCGCTTCTTTTCCACTTGCCGCTAAGGCAAGAATTCTGATTCCATAGTGGAATGTGAAATGCAAGTTTGCTTCTTTGATCCCTATAAACAACAAATTTGCGTAGGATATAAATCTAACACAAATCAATCATAACAAATTTCCCCTCGCTAGGAAAGGGTTTTATTAAAATGGTGGACCTTACACTTCCAGGTATCGCAGTCGATTCCCCGTTAATTATATCAAAATTGAATACCTCTGATTAAAAGCTACTAAATAAAATAATAACGTAATTACATCTCTGAAATAAACAAGACCAAAATTCTAATTCTAAGTCTTCATCGACATCTTCAATCCGTCATGAGATAAATACATAGCAGACTATCTTCATCGAAGATTTGCGAAATTTGAAATAGGGGATGACGGATGGGAGAACCCCTCCTTCAAAAGTCGGTTTCATTTGATCGAAAAGCACGAGTCATCACTGGAGCAAGAAACTCGTGGACGAGTCTTAAAACGAATTCTTGTTCTCTGGTCTCAAAAATGAGTTCGAATATCAAATCCATTCTTCGGGCAACTGATTATCAAAAGAGTTCACTTTCAGTGATAGTGTTTAATTATGAGTTAGATATCGTCAAATTTCTTAAAATTTGATGATCATGGATAATTTTATAATGATTTCACCATTGAATTTGACCAAATCCATAAGATCTGGTCAATACGTAATAAATCTACCGTTGGATCTTATTACGATTTTGTATTATGACCATTTGACCAAAAGTCAACGATTCTGTCGTTAGATTTGACCAGATTCATAAGATCTGGTCAATACGTAATAAATCTACCGTTGGATCTCGTTACGATCTCACATTATGATTGTTTGACCAAAAGTCAAGGATTTCATTGTTAGATTTGACCAAATTTATAAGATCTGGTCAATACGTAATAAATCCACCATTAGATCTCGTTACGATCTCACACTATGATTGTTTGAACAAAAGTCAATGATTCCACCGTTATATTTGACCAGATTCATAAGATCTGGTAAATACGTAATAAATCCACCGTTGGATTTTGTTACGATCTCACATTATGATCGTTTGACCAAAAGTCAACAATTCTACCGTTAAATTTGACCACATTAATAAAATATGATCAATATGTGATAAATTCACCGTTAGATCTCATTATGATCTCACATTATGATCGTTTGACCAAAAGTCAACAAGTACACCGTGAAAGAATTTCCAATCTCGAGGTTGAGGTCCAAACCCTCATTTGAGGGAGTGATGATCCGAACCGCGAGGGAAACTCTAATTATCATAGATGAATATTTTGGGTATTATAGTCCGAAATTATTCTTCGGGTTTGTGATTGCAACCCGTATGAGTATCGAATTCGTGGTTTGCAATCCGAGTGTACTAGGAGTTATGCCCAGGGTCATATCCACGTGGCTTAACTATTTCTAAGTACGCAAGAGATTGGGTATGAGTCGTAACGCGTAATCCCAAATTGCAACCATAAATCCTACTTAGGAGGAGCCGTAACACTTATCCTAAGCGTACAAATTACAACCATGAATCCTACTTAGGAGGAGCCGTAGCTCTTATCCTAAGCGTATCTCTTTTAAGTAAGGGTCGTAACCCTTACCCTAAAAGTCTTAATCCTAACCTATTCCTCCCGTCCACTTTTAAAAAAATAAAAAAAATAAATAAAAAGTAGAAGAAGAAGAAAATAATAGCCAGAATCTCGGAGATATCCTAAAGTCTTTTTTAGAAGAGTCGGAGATATTTTCGGCAGAGCTCTCGTGTCAAAATTTTCGAATCCTTTACAATGAGGACGGGTCTGCTATTTATAGATTTATGGTAGCGGTTATAAAAGTTACGATCCTACGGTTCCCGTAAGGTTTTCATTAAATGAACGGTCGAGAGAGCTGCATAAGTTTTCATCTTCACGCGGATTGAGAAAGATTCTTCTCACGCATATCATTCTTTTCTCATAACCGCCTAGGTGGCTAAGTATGTTTCTAGCCACCTAGGTGGATAAGTGTTTTTTCTATCCACCTAGGTGAATAAGTATTTTTCTATCCACCTAGGTGGATAAGTATTTTTCTAGCCAGCTAGGTGGCTAGGTATATTTTCTATCCACCTAGGTAGATAAGTATTTTTCTAGCCATCTAGGTGGATAAGTATTTTTCTAGCCAGCTAGGTGGCTAGGTATATTTTCTATCTACCTAGGTGGATAAATATTTTTTTAAGCCAGCTAGGTGGCTAGGTATATTTTCTATCCACCTAGGTGGATAAGTATTTTTCTATAAACCTAGGTGGATGAGTATTTTTCTAGACAGCTAGGTGGCTAAGCATATTTTTCTAGCCACCTAGGTGGATAAGTATTTTCGTAGCCACCCAGGTGGATAAGTATATTTTTCTAGCCAGCAAGGTGGATAAGTATTTTTCTATCTACCTAGGTAGATAAGTATTTTTCTAGCCAGCTAGGTGGCTAGGTATATTTTCTATCCACCTAGGTGGATAAATATTTTTCTAGCCACCTAGGTGGATAAGTATTTTTCTAGCCAGCTAGGTGGCTAGGTATATTTTCTATCCACCTATGCGGATAAGTATTTTTCTATCTACCTAGGCGGATGAGTATTTTTCTAGCCAACTAGGTGGCTAAGCATATTTTTCTAGCCACCTAGGTGGATAAGTATTTTTCTAGCCACCTAGGTGGCTAGGTATATTTTCTATCCACCTAGGTGGATAAGTATTTTTCTATCGACCTAGGTGGATAAGTATTTTTCTAGCCAGCTAGGTGGCTAGGTATATTTTCTATCCACCTAGGAGGATAAATATTTTTCTAGCCACGTAGGTGGATAAGTATTTTTCTAGCCAGCTAGGTGGCTAGGTATATTTTCTATCCACCTAGGTGGATAAGTATTTTTCTAGCCAGCTAGGTGGCTAAACATATTTTTCTAGCCATCGAGGTGTCTGATATAGCTTAGGACTTTAAATCTTATTTAGAGTAGGATTTGTTAAAAAAGAAACTATAGTCTTTTTTCTTAATTCCTTCTATTAATTTATTGTATTTGATTTTTTTAAGGCTAAGCGGAAGAAGAAAGAGTTCCCAATTCCAAAATTTTCGAGTCAACAGGTGCCTCCTCAATTTATTATTATTATTAATATTTTTTATAAAAAAAAAACGAAAATAATAATAATAATAATAAAAATTGATAAAAATCGATATAAATTTTATTTCTTATTAGAATTTTATTACTGATTAATGATCGTATTCTCTACGGAGATTCGATTCATTGAAATCTGACTAGTGATCCTATTCTCTATGGAGATTTGATCATTGAATTTTTTGAAATTTTTTTGGGTTCATCAGATGATCTGAGAGATTTTTCAGGAGATGAATTTTTTTATTTCGAGATTATTCGGACTGTAATTCCTACGGGAATACTGTATACTGATTTATGGTTATAGGATTTGCGATTTTTACGAGGACGCTCTTCGATTATCAAGATGAATCTCTTAGATTGGATTTGCGATTCTTACGAGAACACTCTCCATCTACTAAAATGAATCTCCTAAATCTCTTAGACGATCCGGTTAAAATTTATGAACCTTAATAAATTGATAACAACAATTATGAAATTGATTCTCTATTGACCATTGATTTCGATGTAGATTGGGCAGTCGAAATTAGATCCAAAAGATCTACTTTGGCTACCCGGGCAGATATAACTGATTTCAGGTTGTTTACAGAGATCGAAACATTCCTAAAAATATTTTCTAAAAATCAACAAAAATTATGAGGTTGATTTTATATTGACCATCGATCTCGATGTAGATCGGGTGGTCGAAATTAAATCTGAAAGATCTACTTTGGCTACCCAGGCAGATCTGACTGATTTCAGGTTGTTTACAGAGATCGAAACGTTCCTGAAATATTTTCTAAAAATCAATAAAAATTATGAGGTTGATTTTATATTGACCATCGATCTTGATGTAGATTGGGTGATCGAAATTAAATCCGAAAGATCTACTTTGGCTACCCGGGCAGATCTGACTAATTTCAGGTTGTTTACAGAGATCAAAACGTTCCTAAAAATATTTTCTAAAAATCAACAAAAATTATAAGGTTGATTTTATATTGACCATCGATCTCGATGTAGATTGGGTGATCGAAATTAAATCCGAAAGATCTACTTTGGCTACCCGGGCAGATCTGACTGATTTCAGGTTGTTTACAGAGATCGAAACGTTCCTAAAAGTATTTTCTAAAAATCAACAAAAATTATGAGGTTAATTTTATATTAACCATCGATCTCGATGTAGATCGGGTGGTCGAAATTAAATCCGAAAGATCTACTTTGGCTACCCAGGCATATCTGACTGATTTTGGGATGTTTACAGAGATCAAAACGTCCTTAAAAATATTTTCTAAAAATCAACAAAAATTATAAGGTTGATTTTATATTGACCATCGATCTCAATGTAGATTGGATGGTCAAAATTAAATCCGAAAGATCTACTTTGGCTACCTGGGCAGATCTGACTGATTTCAGGGTGTTTACAGAGATCGAAATGTCCCTAAAAATATTTCTAAAAAATAACAAAAATTATGAGGTTGATTTTATATTGACCATCGATCTCGATGTAGATCGGGTGGTCGAAATTAAATCCGAAAGATCTACTTTGGCTACCCGGGCAGATCTGACTGATTTTGGAACGTTTACAGAGATTGAAATGTCCCTAAATTTTTTTTTTTATAAAATCAACAAAAATTATGAGGTTGATTTTATATTGACCATCGACCTCAATGCAGATCAGGTGGTCGAAATTAAATCCGAAAGATCTACTTTGGCTACCCAGGCAGATCTGACTGATTTCAGGTTGTTTACAGAGATCGAAACGTTCCTAAAAATATTTTCTAAAAATCAACGAAAATTATGAGGTTGATTTTATATTGACCATCGATCTTGATGTCAATAAAACAACATAATTCAAATGGATTTTGAAATGTAATCTAACTCCCCTTTTTATTTATTTATTCATTTTCACAGATTTCCTCTTATTAATTATGTCAAATGAGAAATCTTCTGATTGTAAAGCTGATCGAATTAGAAGATCGGGTGATATCGGGAATGATTTCTCTGGGGTATCCTTGCGAAGACAACTTCCTTGTTTTAGCCCTGACGTAGCTCACAGAAGACATCATGCATCACCAACCGACGAGTGGTGGACGAGTCTAAGCAGATCGTTGAAGTTTGGGAGTTTGGGGTCGCATCTTTCTAAACCCCGGCAAGAGGATGGTATTGATTTAATGTTTTTGAAACCAGGTCGTGTTTTTTTATCGAATGAAGAATTCCATAGCCCACAATCCTTTCATACCTTTGCTCAGAGGTTCATAGATAAAGAGTCAGGTGTCAAATGGCGTGACAGTTTTCGTTTAAGAGGAGCAACTTCGACTAACTTAAGTTTTCACCTCTGGGTTGTACAAGTGTTATCAGAGTTTCGCAGCGAATTGAAAAGATGTAAGTTGCTGACAACAGTTGCGTGTGCATGGGGGCGATATGACAGTAGTAAAAATATGATGCACGCTCTAATTGAAGCCTTTTGTCCACTTACTAACTCTTGGATCTTTCCTTGGGGGGAAGCTGGTATAACACTGGAGGAATTATTCCATATTAGTGGTCTACCGCTTACAGGCTTTATGTACGATGAGTGCATTCCTGAGAATAATCTTCTATATGGAATACAGGAGGATGGAGAGACACCTTTCTATAAGCCTGAAAAACTTGTTTGAAAATTTCGACCAAATTGTAAGGGAAATCGTAAAGAATGATCCTGATGTGAAAAAGAGAAATGTAAATCATGGACAATGGATGCCTTACTTTCTAGATTTTTATGATCAGAGCGGCAACATTATCCACCCTTTTACTTCAAAAAGGGATGTTCTTCAAGTAGTCCGAATTGAAAAGAAGTCTTCGCTAATGATTAGTCGCGGGACTTATTTCTCGGCTTTTTTAGCACTTTTCTTAAGCAGGTTCACACTTCCGACTCAGAAAAAAAGTGTCCGTGCCGAAACGTTCATAATAGCAGGGGAGATGGCAAATGGAGCTACTTATGCTGTCGGTCCAACCGTCCTTGCTAGCATATTTTACGGCTTTGACCAATTAAAGAAGTGTAGCGATCCAGGGAATTCGGGAGCTCATTTCCCTATTCATTATTTCTTTCGATGGGTGGGAGCCCATTTTCCTTCCACTTATAATTGGAGGGAGTTTGAACTTAGGCCAGGAATCCCCTTCTTACTGAGTATTTTGGAGCGGGCAACCTGTGCTCATAGTTTGAAAGGAGCTCGAGATTTAATGAGGAATCCCCGATCGTTCAAGTTTCAACCATTTGGGCATTTCTGACCAGACAATGACCAACTTTCATGGGAAGATCAAGCTAATCCAGGCAGAGATACCTCTGTGTTTTCCATCGAAATCCTTCACTATTTTTTGAGCTTACGATAAAATTTATTGCCATTATGTCTTGGCAACTATAAATTGCTCGTACCATATTATCCAGTCCGATATGCTCGACAATTAGGTTATGATCAAATTATTCCCCCGGCCCCTCTTTCTTTGGATGCACGCAAAGATGTTACTGTTGTGGATTTAGTGACGACATTCAATACATATAGTGCACGAGGAACTAAGTCGTGCTTTACGACTCGCCCTGCTTATGTTTCTGGTCGTACTTCCTTAATGTGGTGCTATTGGTGGCATGCGAATACCAATGTTTATTTTTCCAAGAGATTATTAGAGCTAGCTCCTAATAAACAAGATGGTGACGTTGCGAAACTGAATGCACTTATGCATATTCCCTCTGAATTTTTTACTGATATTTTTCGAGAGGCGTGGCCTATGAAGACGTCTTTTGCGAGAAGTCCTGAGAATATTAGTGTCTTCAACTGTTCTTCATGTGTTGGTTTTGACAAGCCATATACGATTTTCGAAGATAAGCGTAATGAGGTAGAAAAGTCCTCTTCCAATGTATCTGGGAAATGGGTCCTGTCACCAAAAAGAGGGGAGAACAACAAAAAGCCAAAATCGGTGGTACATAACGGTAGGAGAGTTGAGGGTATCTTATTATCTTATGTAATTTCAAAAGCTCAAGGGGCCTCTGTAAGTCCTTCAAGGGGATATTATGTTCCGCTCCTACCCAATCAGAATCAAGAGCATATGGCTGAAAGTTCAATTGTTCCTTCTCCTGATGCTTTTCTTACGGAGTAAGAAAGCGTTCCCACGACCTCACATTTTTCTAACATGGGTAAATTTATCTTCTTTTTTTTTTTTATTTAAAAAGAACTTTGTTGATGTTAATAAACGATATTTTGTATCAGGAAATCTTCCAACGCCAGATGGGTGTATCGAAGAAGAAATCACTGCTACAAATATGCATGAACAACAAGAGTTGATGGACGATTTACTCAGAACTGAAGATATGGCCGATGATTTGTTTCTTACAAATATTGGGGTTGGAAAATACCTCAATGATCAGGAATTTGAGTTTGGGATTCCTCCTCACATCACTGGAACCAGCGAGACTACGGGGTTAGAAAAACCACATAGTGATCGGGGTAATTGTTCCATTTCTGGTAATAAGACTATGAAGGTATTCAGCAAAGAGAATAGTAACGATGATGGGTCAGACGCTAGCCATTTGTGTTCTTCTGAGGAGTATTCCTCTTCTGAAGAAGATGCACAAATTTTAGAGATACCTTTGACAGTTACCTTTGCTGAATCTCAATTAAAGATCCCATCAACCATTGAGGTTATTCCGCCGGAGAAAGTTAATTTTATCTTGCCCCCAAGACTTGACTCACAGGCCTCGACCATTTCTCCTACACCCATTATAGCAGAGTCACCTAACGAGCAATTTTCAAGGGAAGACCCATTATCTGAACCAAAACCTTCTTTAGTGACAATGAATATGGACGTTATTCCCTTCAATCCTTCGGATCTATCCGTGTCAACTATCCTCGCCTCATCTAGCGGAGTTTCTTCAAAGAGTGAGTTTTCATCTTATTATTTACAATTATACATCTATTATTATTTTATTATATATATATATATATATATATATGTTTTTATATTTATATATATATATATATATATATATATATATATATATATATATAAAAAGGAATCGAATAAGGAGTCATCTGAAGAATATTGTCGAACTTTTGAAGGGAGTCCTCCCTTATGCGGAGAATGAAGATGATTTTACGCTAATGGAGCAAGATTTATATATGGCATGTGATGAGATCTCCAAAATTGGCGGTGATGATCTGTCATCTGAAGTTAAATATATTCTGGATTTATCTCAAAAAATAAAGAAAAGCGAGTTGTGGGCTTCTGAAGAGGCTATCAAGAGTGAGATTGCGAAGGAACTGCAAAAAATTGAAGATCATAATACAATTAGTTTTGCTATGACAAACAAATTGTGTGATATCTCAACTCTTGAAGAAACCATGAAGGTTCGAATTGAGAAGACAAACATTTTGAGGCTTGAACTTGAGGAGCTTGAAAAGGGTATTGCCAATTTAAGACAAACTTTGGTGGCCAATTCTGAATTGGTTACGAAGGATCGACGATTCTTAGGAGATCTGGAGGAAAAGAAGAATCATCTGCTGGTTAGACAAGAAGGAATAGGAGCTGAGAAAGAGAAACGATTTTCAATTTTGCGTCAATTCATGACTGATAAGGATGCCGCGATAGATTCATTAGGCAAATTTGGCAAATAAGAGTCATGTTTATTTCACAAATTCTTTTGATTGGTTGAATTTCATATTTGTTATACATTTTCCCATTCCTTGAATAATTAATACATATATATATATATATATATATAAAATTTTGAAGAAGTCAACTTTTATTGCTTCATTCCTTACGCAGTTTATCCTCATGCGAGTAGGAGATAACATATAAACATACCTATATTGTTTACATTACCAATGTACCTAAGTACAAACCTTACGCAGTTTATCCTCGTGCGAGTAGGAGATAATATATAAACATACCTATGCTGTTTACATTAACAATGTACCTAAGTACAAACCTTACGCAGTTTATCCTTATGCGAGTAGGAGATAACATATAAACACACCTATGGGTAGTATCGCTTTAGAAAGCGACCATTAATAGGAGGAGATTCATTTCTTTCTGCATCAACCAATATATAAGCGCCATTTGAATAGACAGTTTCTATTACAAAAGGTCCTTCCCATTTAGGCTCAAATTTCCCTGGAGTTTTCCGGGTAACAATCATAGGAGACGAACAGTAAGGACCAGGTCCCCTTTCTTAAAGGATCGTCACTTCACATTTTTTTCGAATGAATTTGACATGCGAGCACGATATGCCTCCAAGCTTTGCTGGGCTTTGAGCCTACGCTCATCCAAGGCTTCAAGTTCTGAGAACCTGAGTGCGACATTTTGCTCTTTGGTGAGATTGTGACTTAATGCTACTCTTAAAGAAGGAATCTAGACCTCTAAGGGTAATAATGCTTCACTTCCAAATACTAATGCATATGGAGTGGCCTGTGTAGGAATACAATGAGTCGTTCTGTAAGCCCATAAGGCTTCTTGTAATCTTTCATGCTAGTCACGTTTATTTTTAGCAACTGTCTTTTTCAATAATTTAACCAATGTCTTGTTAAAAGCTTCCGCCAAGCCATTTACAGATGGGTTGTATATCGTAGAGCAACATTGTTTTATTTGATACTTAGCGCAAAACTTGTTTATCACTTTATTCTTGAATGGTGTGCCGTTATCATTAACGATACGAGAAGGAATCCCGTACCGGTAAATGATGTGTATGTATGAAGTCTGCAACTGTGTTGGCTTTAACCTCTTTGAGTGCTACTGCTTTTGCCCATTTCGAAAAATAATCGGTTGCAGCTAATATAACTTATGTCCAACAGATGATGGGGGGTGTATTGGACCTATGATGTCCATACCCCATTCTTCAAACGGCCATGACGTGACCGTAGGGTGTAAGGGTTCTGGTGGACGGTGAATGAAATCAGCGTGGATCTGGCAAACCCGACATCTTTTAGCAAAATCTATACAATCATTCACCATAGTCGACCAATAGTAGCCTAAATGTTTCAATCGGGTATGTAGCTTAGGGCCTGATTGATGTGCTCCACAAATACCGGCATGTACTTCTTCCATGGCTTGTTGAGCTTCTTCAGTTGAAAGACAACTTAATAGGATATTATCAAACGATCTCTTATATAGAGTATCATTGAAATATACAAATCGACTCGCCCTTCGACGAATTTCAGCTTTGTGGCGTGCCTCGTAAGGCAGTCTTCCATGTTAAAGATATTCTATAAGTTCTTGCCTCCAATCTAGTTTCTCAACTTCAAAAGCGGATATAATATTAACCGAATTTGCCTGTTCGATTTGGCATCTCCTCATGATGAAAGGTAAGACCCTTTTCCCTGCGACTCTTATTTCGACAACTTCATCATTTTTACAAGCCAGAGATGCTGCAAGTTTTGCGAGAGCATTAGCTTGATTATTTTGACTTCGTGGGATATGCATAATCCGTATATTCTCGAACTGTGGAAGGAGTTCTTGGATCTTCTGATGATATGGTATTAATTCTGTTTTTCTAACTGCGTAAGATCCTTCTGTCTTATGACAAGCTGAGAATCCCCAAATACATCAAGGGTGTAAATGGCCATGTCTAAAGCTAATTCTAAACCAATGACTAATGCCTCATATTCGGCAGCATTATTAGATAGGGATTCTGTTAATGTGAAGGAATATGGAAGCAACCCATTACTTGATGTAACAAATACAATTCTAGCGCCTGCTCCTGCCGCTTGAGAAACTCCATCAAAATATAATTTCCATCTTTGCGTTATTTCAGCATAATATACTTCTTCATCTGATAGGTCTTCGGATAACGGTAAATTCCCCGGAATCGGATGAGCGGCTAAAAAATCGGCTAGGGCTTGCCCTTTTACAGCTTTCTGATGTACAAAAGTTATGTCAAACTCTGACAAGAGTAAGGACCATTTAGCAAGTCTCCCTTACAAAACTGGTTTTGTCATGAGAAATTTTAACGAATCCGCTCTACTTATCAAGCGGATTGGATGATCTAGCAAATAATGTCGTAGCTTTTGCGAGGCAAAGACAAGAGCTAAGCAATTCTTTTCGATAAATGAGTAATTTCCTTCGGCCCCTACGAGTGTTCGGCTGAGGTAATATAGGGCGTTTTCCTTACCGTCTTCGTTCTCCTAAGCTAACAAAACCCCAAGCAAGTTATCCATGACTGCTATATATAGGATTAAATGTTTCCCTTTAATTGGAGTAGTCAAGACTGGCGGATGCAATAAATATTTTTTCAAACTATCAAAAGCCCTTTGACAATCTTCATTCCATTCGAATGAGATTCCTTTCTTCATCAGACGAGAGAATGGTTGACATCGTCCTGAAAGATTTGATATGAAGCGTCGGATATACGCGAGTCTTCCTTGTAGTCCTTTTAATTCATGAATGTTCTTTGGAGGTGGCATTTCTATGATGGCCTTGGTTTTCGCTGGATCAACTTGTATACCTCTATGTTGAACAACAAATCCGAGAAACTTTCCTGAAGTGACTCCGAAAGCGCATTTTAGTGGATTCATTTTCAAGTTGTACTTTCGGAGTTTACAAAATACTTGATATAGGTGGGCCAAGTGATCACCTCTATTCTTTGATTTTACTATGAGGTCATCTACATAGCATTCGATTTTGCTTTGTAGCAATTCCTTAAATATCTTCGTCATTGCACGTTGATAAGTAGCTCCAACATTTTTTAATCCAAATGGCATGACTTTATAGCAAAAGATCCCCCTTGGGGTTCGGAAAGCTGTTAGTTCTTCATCTCCAGGTGCCATTCGTATTTGGTTGTATCCGGAGTATCCATCCATGAAGGACATGGCTTCACAACCGACAATGGAATTAATCAAAAGTTCTGAAATAGGCAAGGGGAATTCATCCTTGGGACATGCTGTATTGAGATCTCTGAAATCAACACATACCCTAATTTGACCATTCTTCTTCTTGACCGGGACTACGTTAGCAACCCATGTCGGATATTTGACTTCACGGATAAAGCCGGCATTGACTAACTTGTCGATTTCTGCTTCTACCTTTACGGTTATATCTGGATGAAGTCGCCTTTGAGCTTGTTTAACGGGTCTGATGTCAGGATTGACAGCTAATTTGTGAGCGGCAATTTTGACATCTAACCCTGACATATCATGATATGTCTATGCAAACACATCTTGATTCTTCTTTAAAAAAATCGGCATAAGTTGTTAATTCCTCTGCAGAGAGTGCGACACTCACATAAGTAATATGAGGATCTTCAAGAGTTCCTAAGTTGACCTCTTGTACGGTGGTTTGTATTCCTTCTTCAAATTGATGAGGAGCGTGAATAGGCTCTTCCAAGGCTGGGATAGAGATCATATAGAATCCGAGATATTTTGTGGGAATCACTGTAGGCCTGTGCCCGAGACCACCTTTTAATGGATGTAAATACCCATCGTTATAGGCTGCTTGTTTCTGTGCACGAGATGGTATCGCATCAAAAGGTGCAACTTCCTATTCCATCTTTTAGACCTCCTCCTTTCGAGAGATCATATCCCATTTTTTTCATCATATTCGCAGCCTTTTTGCTATATCGTGTAAATTGAAGAGGTTCTTTCGAATCCTTATAATCTGACTAGATGGGTACCGAATCAACTTGGGTGAGTGGTTTGGTGAAAGAGTTTAGTAGAGGGGAACTAGGTTTCAAGTTTTGGGATAAGTTTTTAACAATTTTGATACAAGAGTTGGCTTTTGGAGGGATTGTTTTCTTATTTAGAATGATTTTTCTCCGAGGTTGGGAGTAAGGAGCTGAGATGAAGGGTATATAGGTTTCTTTCGGGGTTTTAAAGGAAACAAATTTCTTTTTAGATCGATTTCTTTTAAAAGGGATAGTTTCCTTAACAGGAGTTTTAGAAGTTGCCTCCTGTGAGTTTTGTCTAGGTGGCGAGGACTCTGATAATGGTGAGTACTCATCTAATAACTCGAAGTCACTAGTATGTGTAGATGAAGTAGATATTTCATATAATTTTGCATCAGCAAAATGAGCTTCATCTGGGTGGAAGGGTTGGGGATCAACTGCTACCCGTTTTTGCTCCCCATTATGAAAATATTTAAAACATTGATGGAGTGTGGATGGAACAACTCCACATTGATGTAACCAGGGTCTTGCCAACAACGCATTATATGATGTATTAGCATCGATCACATGGAACTGGATCTTAGAGGAAAGTTCTTCGATATCTAATCGTAAGTGAATAGATCCTAAGGTTCCTTGTTTATTTTGATTGAAACCTTGAATCATGAGGATACTGGGTGAGAGGTCTTTAACTGTTCGTCCCACTTTATGTGACACATGTAGTGGTAATAAATTTACAGCAGACCCCCCATCTATCATAAGTCTCGCAAGGCGAACGTTTTCAAGTAGACCCGATATAAAGAGGGGTCTATTGTGTGACTTAAGTTTGGTTTCGAGATCATCATCAGAAAATGTGATCGTACAGATTAAGTCTTCCAAACTAGTCTCTACTTGACAAACTTCCTCGATGGACTTGTCTAGGTTAGAGAGAGTTTTTATCAGCGTTTTCCTTAAACTACTAGATAAACAAAGCGCATCATACACCGAAAGCAAATCAAACACTTTCTTTAAATGAGAGAGTACATCATAATTTACATAAGAATTTTCTTTTTCTTTGCCTTTATTGGTATTCTTGGAGTTTTTGTCGAATAACGACGTTTCTCCTTGCTTAGTTGTTTTATCGGCACCTTCTGCATCCTTGGGTGGTGATACAGTTTCTGTAGACGAAACATGATGATTCTTTGACTTACGTCGATAAGGTATAACTGGGCGATCGGTACGTTGCTCTATAACATCTACCTCTTCAATCTGAATCATGTTGCAAAGAGCAACATTATTAGATTCAATTGGCTCTTTTTTTCGTGGAATAACCAGTATGCCAACCTTCATTATCAGACAAGTTGCCTTCAGAAGCATCCGGTGAAGATGTGCTGTTAATGACATCCTCCATGCGAATATCTTTAATCTGACTCTTGTTAATATCGATTCTTTCTGTTGGGCTTTGTTATCGCTATCAACAACGTCTGGTTCTTGTTGGTTCCTGAACGTTTTAGAACATTCGAGAGGTATGTAATCTCCTAACGTGAGTGGCTGTAATTCTTCCATTTCCACTTCGGATGATGACGATGAAAAGGAAATTATCATCGGTTCAAGTTTCATCTTCTGTACTTTCTCCGACGATTTCATAAATTCCAGTTGAATCTTCTTTCCTTTCTCCCGTTCTCTATGATCCTTCAGCATTTGGAGTGTAGTATAATTCGAAGGAGTCTTTTTTATTTCTCATTTTACCCTCTCCACAGATTTCTTTAAATTTGCAGATGTTTCTAATGGAACTTCGACTTTGGGCGTTCTCTTCTTCTTGGGAATCACATGCCAATTCCCTTCCTCAGAATCAGGCGATTCTGCCATATATGACTCTTGCTAATTAAACTCGCGTCGCTTACCTTGAGCTTCTTCTATAAAGGACTTGGTATCACAACCCCAGTTCCATTATGGGGGAGAAGTTTTCTTTTTCCATAAGTCTTTGATTCCTGCTTGTTGTATCTGTGCTTGCCACCTATTGTATGCTAACGCCTTTTCCCATGGATCATCTTGCAAAGGAATTATACCTGACGGACAAGGTGTCGGTGCATCTTGTAAAGGGACTGAACCTAACGGACGAGGTGGTGGTGGTGTTTTCCTCCATTCTTGGGTATTATCGTCAATCTATCCTGATGTGCCTCCAGTAACAAGATGTTGATAATCGGGTAAGCCATTTTTCTGCATTAGTTCTTTCAAGAAACAAATTGCTTCACTTTCTATCAGTACTTTCTTATTTTGGGCAGTATCCCTCTGTTTCCATTCTCTCTTCCTATGCCGGCTAATATAGTGGGCAGGGCCTACTTCATCCTCGGATAACGACGAATCAGAGTCCTTGCAGGTTGGAATGAACTCATGAAGTTCCGGAAGTGCAGAGTTTGGATTTTTTTCAAGGATAGGAACTGGTGGAAAACCCCTGAAGGTGATCATATTTGTCGTGGCAATGCTATCATTGTCTTGTTTAGGAGATTCTGGAGTAAAAGTAATATCTCCAGAATCAAGAAGACTCCGGACCTTATCTTTAAATATGAAACAATCTTTCAACGTGTGTCCTAACACACGATGATATTTACAGTATAGTGGATCATCTGTTTTATTTTGCTCTTCAGGTCTGCGGGATTTTGGTAGCTGTATAATCCCACCGTCAATGACGTCATCGAAGATGCCCTCGACGTCTTCATTTTTAAATGAATACTTTTTATCTTTCCTTTCTTTCAGAGATTGGCCCTTAGACCAGCTTGATCTCTGAGGGGGTGCAAAACTACTATTGGCTCCACCTGCTTTGTTTGATCGATTGTTTTTGGATTCTTCTTTTCGCTTGGTTATAGTGAATGGATTACGATCTCTGGTGCCAATTGCTATTGTTGCCGGATAAGATGTAGATGTTTCTGTCCTTCGTTCTGTTCCTCTGGGAGAATCCTTTCGGTTTCCCCTTGAGTTTAAGCCGATGAAACTTTCTAGTTCTGAAGTTTGTGTAGCGAGATCTTCGAAACTCATGGAATGTCCATAGTAAGGGACTGCTAATTCTTGTCTCATACCAGCCAGGCACGTTTGTACTGCTTCTTCTTCAAACTTGTGCTTGCAATGGATGCTAAGGTTTCTCCAACGCGTAATGTAATCGACGACCCTTTCATTTGGTCTTTGCTTCAATTGTGATAACTCGGCGACCCCTACGGATCTCTGAGTACTAAAGAATCTCTTCAGGAATGCCTCTTCCATCTCTTTCCAAGTCGATATTGACTCGGGTGGAAGCTTCATGTACTATGTGAATGCAGCTCCCTTAAGAGTTTGCACAAATTGTCGCAAAAGCAAAGCGACGCATTTTGAAGTGTCACCACAAGCTGAGAGGAAGTGGGCCAAATGCTCAAGTGGGGCACCACTGCCGCTATACTGGGAGAACTTTGGTTGTCTGTACTCAGGTGGAAACGGGACTTCATCAATTTCTGGCGGATATGGCTTGCGATATGTCTAGGAGCTATCCGACACTTTCCGATAACCTTTAAGATTCTCGGAAATTAGGCTCTGTACTTTGTTAAGGGATATATTTTCTTCAGTCTCTTTTCGATTATTCTCTCTCAATCAGCACAACTATCTGTGCATCACGAGCTGCGATTGTTTGCTGCATCTGTTCTTGTTGTTCAAGGATGTTGGCACTTTCTTCTGTTGTCAAAACCATCACTGGAAGTACCGTAGGGATGTCTGAAGTCACTAATCCGACGGATGATCCGTCGAGATAGGATTGAAGGGAGCTCGAGGAACGAGAGGTGATGGGTGATGAAGAAATAATCCGGACATGTGATTTAGTCAGGTTGGCTATCTCAAGTGATTGCGGGGAATTCATCGGATATGACTGGTTAGACCTCGGAGTTCCTGGTGGACTCACCGACGCTGATTGCGATCGGGCCTCAGGGAATTCATCTTCGGAAAAGATAGAGTCTGAATCCCGATAAAGTGGGTTGTCAGTACTGGTGAAGGACTTGGGAGAATCCAGTTCTTCTTGTTGAGCGTATTTCTCCTCCAGATTGGCTTGTGCCATAAGACGGGTTGATCGGCGGAGTATGGCTTCCTCAGTCTGAGGTCGAGCCCGCATCACACGACGAACTCCTGATGAAGAGGAGTGAGCAACATTCTTTCCAAATGCCATTGAATTGTTTGATGGAGTAAATTCGGTGAATATCTGCATGGAAGAACCAACCTATTAAAATGAAAAATCATGGAATAACCAAAGCTTTATAGTTTATTATACCCACATTTTATTTCAGAGAATTTGTTTTATTAAGTAGCTTAAAGATGAGAGGAGAAGTGAGTCCCACCGGGCGTGCAAGAAATTTGTAAACAACAAATTTGCGTAGGATATAAATCTAACACAAATCAATCATAACAAATTTCCCCTCGCTAGGAGAGGGTTTTATTAAAATGGTGGACCTTACACTTCCGGGTATCGCAGTCGATTCCCCGTTAATTACATCAAAATTGAATACCTTTGATTAAAAGCTACTAAATAAAATAATAACGTAATTACATTGCTGAAATAAACAAGACCAAAATTCTAATTCTAAGTCTTCATCGACATCTTCAATCCGTCATGAGATAAATGCATAACAGACTATCTTCATCAGAGATTTGCGAAATATGAAATAGGGGACGATGGATGGGAGAACCTCTCCTCCAAAAGTCGGTTCCATTTGATCGAAAAGCACGAGTCATCACTGGAGCAAGAAACTCGTGGACGAGTCTTAGAACGAATTCTAGTTCTCTGGTCTCAAAAATGAGTTCGAATATCAAATCCATTCTTCGGGCAACTGATTATCAAAAGAGTTATCACTTTCAGTGATAATATCTAATTATGAGTTAGATATCATCAAATTACTTAAAATTTGATGATCATGGATAATTTTATAATGATTTCACCATTAGATTTGACCAAATCCATCAGATCTGGTCAATACGTAATAAATCTACCGTTGGATCTTATTACGATTTTGTATTATGACCATTTGACCAAAAGTCAACGATTCTGTCGTTAGATTTGACCAGATTCATAAGATCTGGTCAATACGTAATAAATCTACCGTTGGATCTCGTTACGATCTCATATTATGATTGTTTGACCAAAAGTCAACGATTTCATTGTTAGATTTGACCAAATTTATAAGATCTGGTCAATACGTAATAAATCCACCATTAGATCTCGTTACGATCTCACACTATGATTGTTTGACCAAAAGTCAATGATTCCACTGTTAGATTTGACCAGATTCATAAGATCTGGTCAATATGTAATAAATCCACCGTTGGATTTTGTTACGATCTCACATTATGATCGTTTGACCAAAAGTCAACGATTCTACCGTTGGATTTGACCACATTAATAAAATATGATCAATATGTGATAAATTCACCGTTAGATCTCATTATGATCTCACATTATGATCATTTGACCAAAAGTCAACAAGTACACCGTGAAAGAATTTCGAATCTCGAGGTTAAGGTCCAAACCCTCATTTGAGGGAGTGATGATTCGAACCGCGAGAGAAACTCTAATTATCATAGATGAATATTTTGGGTATTATAGTCCGGAATTATTCTTCGGGTTTATGATTGCAACCTGTATGAGTATCGAACTCGTGGTTTGCAATCCGAGTGTACTAGGAGTTATGCCCAGGGTCATACCCACGTGGCTTAACTATTTCTAAGTACGCAAGAGATTGGGTACGGGTCGTAACGCGTAATCTCAAATTGCAATCATAAATCCTACTTAGGAGGATCCATAACTCTTATCCTAAGCGTACAAATTGCAACCATGAATCCTACTTAGGAGGAGCCGTAGCTCTTATCCTAAGCGTATCTCTTTTAAGTAAGGGTTGTAACCCTTATCCTAAAAGTCTTAATCCTAACCTATTCCTCTCGTCCACTTTTAAAAAAATAAAAAAAATAAATAAAAAGTAGAAGAAGAAAATAATAGCCAGAATCTCGGAGATACCCTAAAGTCTTTTTTAGAAGAGTCGGAGATATTTTCGGCAGAGCTCTCGTGTCAGAATTTTCGGATCCTTTGCAATGAGGACGGGTCTGCTATTTATAGATTTATGGTAGCGGTTATAGAAGTTACGATCCTACGGTTCCTTAAGGTTTTTATGAAATGAACGGTCGAGAGAGCTGCGTAAGTTTTCGTCTTCACGCGAATTGAGAAAAATTCTTCTCACGTACGTCATTCTTTTCTCATAACCGCCTAGGTGGCTAAGTATATTTCTAGCCAGCTAGGTGGCTAGGTATATTTTCTATCTACTGAGGTGGATAAATATTTTTCTATCCACCTAGGTGGATAAGTATTTTTTCCAGCTAGCTAGGTGGCTAGGTATATTTTCTATCCACCTAGGTGGATGAGTATTTTTTTAGCCAGCTAGGTGGCTAAGTATATTTTTCTAGCCACCTAGGTGGATAAGTATTTTCCTAGCCACCTAGGTGGATAAGTATATATTTCTAGCCACCTAGGTGGATAAGTATTTTTCTATCCACTTAGGTGGATAAGCATTTTTCTAGCCAGCTAGGTGGCTAGGTATATTTTCTATCCACCTAGGTGGATAAGTATTTTTCTATCCACCTAGGCGGATGAGTATTTTTCTAGCCAACTAGGTAGCTAAGCATATTTTTCTAGCCACCTAGGTAGATAAGTATTTTTATATCCACCTAGGTGGATAAGTATTTTTCTAGCCACCTAGGTGGCTAGGTATATTTTCTATCCACCTAGGTGGATAAGTATTTTTCTAGCTAGCTAGGTGGCTAGGTATATTTTCTATCCACCTAGGTGGATAAGTATTTTTCTATCCACCTAGGTGGATGAGTATTTTTCTAGCCAGCTAGGTGGCTAAGCATATTTTTCTAGCCACCTAGGTGTCTGACATAGCTTAGGACTTTAAATCCTAGGATTTGTTAAAAAAGAAACTATAAATAGTCTCTTTTCCTAATTCCTTCTATTAATTTATTGTATCTGATTTTTTTAAGGTTAAGTAGGAGAAGAAAGAGTTCCCAATTCCAAAATTTTCGAGTAAACAATCCCCATAATATCGCAACTCCTCCAAAATTGAATATCCATCCACTTGTGAATTTTGATTCTTTCGAATCAGATATCCAACTTGCATCGCTATATCCTTCTAATACATGAGGATATCCAGTAAAATGCAAACCATAATCAATAGTACCTTTTAAATATATAAAAACATGAGAAATGATATTCCAATGAAGTGAGCTAGGGTTACTTGTAAATCTACTTAACTTACCGCAAATGCAATGTCCGACCTTGTATAATGTATTGCACACATTAAGCTACCAACAACCCTTGCATATTCTAACTGTTGCACACATGTCCCATTATTTGTAGTTAATTTAATATTAAAATCCAAGGGTGTTTTGACAGGTTTCAAGTTAAAGTAATTAAATCTTTTCAACATAATGAGATTGAGTTAGAGTTAGTTTATTCTTATTTCTCACAATTTTGATTTCCAAAATTACATCTGCATTTCCCATAGCTTTCATGTTGAAAGATGAACTTAAGAAGTTTTTCGTTTCCAAAATAACTTCTAAATTAGTTCCAAAAATAAGTAAATTATCTACATAAAGACATTAAATCATGATTATTAGAAAATTTATATTACATACATTTGTCGGCTTCATTAGTTTTGAATCCAAATTTAGTAATGGTATTATCAAGCTTTTCATGCCACTTTTTTGGTGGTTGCTTTAACTCATATAAAAATTTAATAAGTTCACATATTTTCTTTTCTTGTCCAGATAGAGCAAACCCTTCTAGTTGTTCCATATAGACCTCTTCTTTTAAATCACTATTTAAGAAAGCGATTTTAACATCTATTTGATGAATTTCTAACTTGTCTATAGAAGCTAAGGCTATTAGAAGTCTTATAGTGAAAATTTTAGCAACGGATGCGTACATGTCAAAATAGTCAACACCTTTTTGCCTATATCCTTTGGCAACCAATCTTGCCCTACATGACTCTATAGTTCCATCCATTCTAATTTTTCTTTTAAATATCCATCTTCACCCTATGGGTTAGATCCTCGGGTAAGTTTACTAATTTCCACGTTTTGTTTCCCATTATGGAATCCATTCCATCATTTATAGCTTTCTTCCAAACGACATTATCCCAAGATTTCATGGCATTGTCAAAAGTTATAGGATCATCTTCTACATTTAGACATAAATGTTTCTTAGTATTTTTCTTCCTATTCCCTTCAATAAGATAGATATAATAGTCTTTTAAAAGACTAGTTTAAAATCTTGACATTTACTTCTTTTAGGTTTAATGATGACTTCTTCTGACTTCTTCATCACTCGAAGATTCAATAACATCTTTAGATTTAGAAGATTCTTCATCTTCATAAGTTTGACTTTCATCATTTAATTTATTAGACAAAGTAGTAAACTTAGATTAATAGAATATAATATCTCTAGATTCTATGATAGCATTTTTATCTATATTGTCATTATATTCCATAACTAGAAATTTGTAAGCCGTATTATTTTGTACATAACCAATAAATGCACACTCAATAGTCCTGAGACCAATCTTAGGTCTCTTAGGATTTACTAATTTAACAAGTGCCCTACACCCCCACACTTTAAAATATGTTAGAATAGGTTTTCTATTCTTCCAATGTTCATAAGGTGTAGTTAGAGTTTTCTTATGTGGAATTTTATTCAAAATATGAATAGCGGTTAACAACGCTTCACCCCATAAATTTTTATTTAAATTGGCGTTGACCAACATTGCATTAGTCATTTTTACTAATGTCTTATTTTTTTCTTCGGCAACTTTGTTTTCTTGTGGCATATAAGAGGCTGTCACTTCATGACGAATTCCATGTACTTAAAAGAATTTGGATAACTAATTTGATATGT
Source organism: Chloranthus sessilifolius (assembly GCA_021018995.1). Classification (NCBI taxonomy): domain Eukaryota; kingdom Viridiplantae; phylum Streptophyta; class Magnoliopsida; order Chloranthales; family Chloranthaceae; genus Chloranthus; species Chloranthus sessilifolius. Next base: position 76,780,693 of record CM037587.1, read on the forward strand.
ATTCTTCACCTCTATCAGATCTAATGACTTTTATTCTTTTATTTAATTGATTTTCTACTAAAGGATTGTATATCTTAAAATTTTCAAAAGCCTCATGTTTAGTATTTAATAACTATATATGAGCATATCTTGAAAAATCGTCTATAAAAGTAATAAAATACTGTTTTTCTCCTCTAATAAACACGAGTTTCTCATAACACTAGGAAAGAGCTTCCTAGTAATTTTGGTCTTAGCACATACACTACGGGCACTACCATAAAAAAATTCATGTTTGGGAATTAGATCTAAATTAGTCATTCATTTCATAGATCTACAATTAACATGTCCTAATTTATCATGTCATAAGAGACCAAGTAAGAATGATAGATTTAATTGATTTGATCAGTTACATTCAGTTTGAACATGCCTCCCATGGCATATCCTGTTCCAACAAATTCATCATTCTTAGATAAGATAAACTTATCCGACTCAAATACAAGTTTGAAACCATGCTTGATTAGTAAACCACCCGATACAAAATTCTTAAGAATTTCGGGTACATGCAGCATATCAATAAGCGTCACGACTTTTTCGGACGTGAAGTTTAATTTCACTTTCCCATGCCCTATGATTTTTGCTGTAGATGAGTTCCCCATGAAGAGATCTTGATTATCGTTAATTTTTACATACGTCACAAACATGTCACGATTATTACACACATGTTTTGTGGCACCCGTGTCGATCCACTATTCATTAATGTCACTAACTATATTGACTTCCAAGAGAACGACTACAAAGTTGTTTTTCTCTTCCACTGCATTCACTTGATTCTTTAATTTCTTGAAGAGGCGACAATCCCATTTGAAATGTTCGGGTTTCTCATAGTTGTAGCATCCACCATTCTTCGGTATCATAGTCTTCGCGAATTTCTTATTCTCCTTGTAGTGAGAATATCCTCTTTCTTTTCTTTAATGGTCCACTAACAACCTTAGACTCAGCCAAGTGTGCCTTTGATGTCATATTAATGTGATCTTCGGTTTTATCCCTAACTTGAGATTCTTCCTCAATCAATAACTGAATGAGATCGTTCATAGAAATCTTCTCATTATTACGCTTAAAGATTTTTCAGTTAATCCCTCAATGATGGAGGCAACTTGGCGATTACCGCACCAACCAGAAAATCCTCATCGAAATGAGAACCATTAGCAATCATATATTTAATAACAACTTGAAATTCATGCACTTGGCTAAGAATGGGTTTATCATCGACCATCTTAAAATTGAAAAATTGACTTATAATGTAATAATTATACCCTGCATATTCAGTTTTGTATTTATTTTCAAGTGCATCCCAGAGTTCCTGCGAAGTGTTGTAGGCGCGGTAGACGTCGAACAGTGAATCCGACAATGCATTTCGAATGTAGCCCTTGTAAGTGTAGTCATCTTCTTCTAATTTCTGTTTTTACGACCCTCATTGAGAGTTGATGATTAGGTAATAGTCGGGCACGAATTTGTGAGGACGAACACAACTTCAATGCAGTCAACAGAAAATGTAATTTTTGTTGCCACCTTTTGAAATTTGAACCATCTAAATTGTCCAATTTATGGGATGTTGTTGGGCAACGTGGGAATAGTCGAGGCTGTGATTTGGGTCATAATATTGGTTTAAAATTGTTGGTAAATTGATAAAGATTAAATGAATAAATACACTGATCCGGTTCGAGGCACGAAGAATATCGTTGTCTTTAAACCAATAGTTGCCCCTACCACTACAATCAAGTGGTCACCAATATGTTATCGGCAAATTGGTTCCTTGATACAACGAACCGGCTGTGTATTCTTGTGAGAGATTTGGCGAATCTGATCACGCTACCAAAACACCAAATATAGCGAGAGACACTGAAACGATCTTCAAAAACAGGAAGAAAAGATATAAAATGCAGTGGTAAAAACTATGGTCTCGGGTGGTTCCTTTTATAGAAATCAAGAGGTGTGATCGCACCGATTCGCGAAAAGACACATCCGTTTAAAGTAATCGAATGGACACAACGGTTACAAACGAATGGTTTGAACAAGTTAAACGGTAATAAACTAAATGGTAAAACATTTAAACTTGGGTTAAAAATGGCTACACTTTTGCCCAAAAAATTAATAACTACATGCAACGCCACGCCACGTACACGTGCCCGTCCCGACCCAACCCGGCCCTGCTCGACGCGCGTGCGCGTGTGACTGACGAGGTGCCTGGTGGTGGAAACCACACAATTCGGTGCCCCCTGGGTGAAGTCTATAAACGTTGAGCCAAGGCTTCACCATATAACCCAAACCCAAAATTTGGGTTACACGATGTGGGACTATCCACAAAGTAAAAAACAATGCTGAAATTCATAAAACTTTTAAAATATCCAACAATGTGAAACTCCAGCAGTTGTTTGTCAAAAGAGTGGTATTTTTCCGAGTCAAGTACGTCTGCTCCAGCCCCTTTGATCAGTGGTTCTCATCCCCCTTTAGAGCGGTACCAAAAGAATCCATGAACATTGGTATTGTTCATGATATACAATTCCCTAACCCTATTGGGAGTTTTGTGTTAAGGTCCTAACCAATACTCCAAAAATTCCTATGCGCTTGTGGAGCGGGAAGTTAATTCCTTATTACTTTGGGGTCGTAACACACCACCACACTTCGCAACCGATGTCTGCGGCAGGCCACTCTTTGGCGACTCGCTCTCCGGTACCCCTTTGGGGCCCCGGGTACCGTTTGCTTAGGTCGCCCCTTCTCGGACTCCACGGCAGCCCACTTTGTTGCAGCTTTCACTCCGGTACCTTTAGGGCCCCCAGGTATCCCTTCCCCAAATCGCCCCTCCCGTGGCTTGAACTCGGTATGTGGTGCTCAAGGATCAAAATATCAACTTCGTTTTCGGTTTTCAGTTTCGGGCATGATCGAAACCGAAAATTTGAACCGAAATTTCGGCCAAAAATTTCCCCTCCATGCGTATTTTGACCGAAATTTCAGTTCAGATTTTCGTTTCTGTTGGGACCGAAAGCGATACATTTCGGCCGATAATTTGAATTTATCGGCCGAAATTTTGAACCATGGTGGTGCTGGCTCTAATACCATTTGTTAAAGTCCTATCAATACTGCAAAAATGCCTAGGCATTAGTGGAGCGGGAAGTTAATTCCTTACTACTTTGGGGTTGTAACATTCTGACTTAGGAAAGAATGATGTTGATGATGGATATTTTAATGAAGGAATTACTATTGATTTGGTTCAGAGGTTTCCTATTTGGTCAGAAATCCATTTGAAATTGATGATGAGATGATTAAGGTGAGAAATTCAGTGATTATAAAGTACAGGCTTCTCAGATAGCCGAAGTGCGAACTCCTTGAAGGTAGGATAGTCCGTTATGGATAATCAGAAAGAATCTATTATCGCTTCGAATCCTATAGTTGCAAATAGCTCTAGCTTTATTAAGTTGGTAGATTATGGAGATGATTATTCCTTGAAATCTGACTTATGACTTTGATTTTTGAGAGTCTAGTTTCTCGGAGGAAGATGACTGCGAGGCACATTCCAAACCAATCATGCAAAGTAGATCAGGAAAAAAATCTCGAAGGAAAAAATCCAAGAGAACGTGGAAGCATCTAGGGGCACCTATTTCTACTCGCTCCAAAACTCCATCTGTTCAATCAGAGCAAGGTAGCCCTATTTTTTTATTAGTGGTGGCTCATGTTTCCCTTAGATACTTTTAGACATAGATAGTTTTCCTTTCTTAGTTAGGACTTTGAGGCTGATGCAAGTTTCTCTCTACTGTTTTTTGTAGGGGGTATGCACCTGAAATTTGTAACTTAAAAAAAAAAAAAAGAAATTTAGACCTTGCTTAACTTTCAATATATATATATATATATGGGGTAACACGAGTCTTATGCCATTTTCCCATATATATATATATATATATATATATATATATATATATATATATATATATATATATATGGTTAAGGAATCCCTGCACTTGAGTTGTAGAGTTCTAACTCTACACTCGAGTGTATATCATGTGCCACATGGCATGTGATTTCGAGTTGCCTCACATCCTCTAAGAGTCCACCACAATGGCTCAAGTGTAGAGTTCAACTCTCTAACTCAAGTGCAGGGTCCCGCTCTCCTATTTTATTACGGAGGGGGGGGGGGGTGCCTCCCTGCACTAGTGTTTGGAACTCTACACTCATATAGATCATATGGCCCATGCTCTCGAGTTGCACCACATCCTCAAATGATTCACCTGTCCCCTCTCTCTCTCTCTTTTATATCTATATATATTGCAATCTTTTAGAAAAATATTACTCTTAATTCTACCTTCCCTACATTTGTTCACTATTAGCTTTCAAGAATGGTTATCTTTAAAGCCGTGCTCTGTATCAAAAACAGAGTAGACACCTAATTGTGAAAGGATACCATGAAGAAATGACTTACAAATCTCAAAGCTGTATAAGTTATATATTTAACTTCTAAATCCATTAAGTCAAAATCATGGGTTAAAATATCGGGTTACCGATACGTATCGTCCGAGCTCCAAAACGATACGTATCGGACGATACGTATCGGTATCCGGTCTGTATTGAATGTATCGAACGATACATTCAATGTATCGTTGGAGTCCAATACCGATACGTATCGTCCGATACGTATCGGTATCGGACGATATTTTGATCCATGGTCAAAATATCACAGAAATTTATAGAAATATTTAATGAGAGCACATGGGCTGCTTTCCCTTACTAACCCCATTTGGAGTAACTCGCCAACTTGCTGTTGGATCTCCTCATGTTCCTTAGGACCTATGCGGTAGTATGGTAAATTGGGTAGGTCGGAAAGAAATACCATTAGAAAAAGTTTGATAGAGAGATTCGACCAAAACGGGATGAGGGGAGAACTGCCTTTGCTGTTGACATCCTCTATCGACCACTCCTCTGTAGGGTCAGGTACTAATCTAAAACCTCCTTGATTTTCTTAAGAGCGATGTAGGGATTGATGAGAAACCGTCCAAATGCAAGTGAAGGATAGGGCAAGAATGAACTATCCCTAATTCTTTGGAAACAGGTTTTGAGCCCATTTCTAAGTGTTTTGGATAATGGCAAAGAATGCATGTTAACTTGAGTCCAAATTGTGGAAAAGAATACACGTTAGCTGATCGTCACAGTTAAATTTGAATATTATTAAACAGTAAGATTCTCTGGATCATGACAAAGAATTAATGTTAACTTGACTATAAAATAGTTAGATATAAATGATGGTAACACCGTGTTATATATATTAGTGTAGAAATATTTATTGTTTCAAAATTAAATCTATAATTATCATTATACATTGATAATAATTCAATGACACCTCTTCGGTACGAAAAGACAACAAATTCTGAAAAAGACACAATGGTTCGGAATTTTCTCTATAAATAGAGATCAGATCCTTGTTAGAAAGACAAAGCAAAAATTATAATCTCTCTCCCACTCTCTTACGTTCTTATTTTCTTTATTTAAGAATTCTTTTGTCTATCAGAAAATCTGTGTGGTAGGTTCTTTTTCTAGAAAGTGCAATCTAGAAAAGAACATACAGTTATTGGCAAAACCGGGCTCTCTTGTATCCTGAAGGCACATTCGTTGGGAACCTGATTGCATCTTTGTTTATTCAATGGAATGGGGTCGTCTATTGTCTTTAAGACAACGTAGCGAATTACGTGCCTTAGAGCTATTTTAATACCATTTATTTCAACACACCATCCATCTATGAGCGAACAGTTGTTGAAGCATGTCAAATCCCACCCCTTGTTGGCCATGCACAGTGATTTATCCCTACTGACCGGTAGGTGCATGGTTTAAATACCGGTTTTCCGATACATATCGTCCAGAGCGGTATGTATTGTCTGGAATGTACTGGTTCTAGATGGTATCGTTGGTATGTATCGTCCAGTATGTTACCAATATATATGTAATACACTGGTACGATACCTTCAAAGTATCGTACCAGTAACCTCTAAAACCGGTACGTACCAGTTTCGGACGAGATTTTGAACCATGGGTAGGTGTGATGTGTGGGTGTTACACGTACCTGGGGACTTAGCCGAGTGCTCTAAGAAGCCGGATATCACATTATCAAAAATAAAATAAAATGATAGAACCATAAACAGATACCCATATCCATACCCATGTCATGGAAGTTTTCAAATTGTTTTTTTTTTTAATTATGGGTAAGCTGGGATTTAACCTGAGACGTCAATGTTGCAATATTGTTAACTTAACCTACAGGCCCAGCCCCAGTTTTGAAATTGAGTTAAACATGGCCAAAGTGTGTAGTTAATCAAATGAGTACAATTGACTGACTTGTAGTCAAGGGTATGAAAATAGAATGATTAAAATATTCTAGATGATGCTAAATTAGTCTGTTGGTTGGAAGCTACAGTGTTCTTTTGATGCATTTATAGGTATGAAGAAGTTAAAAAGTTCTTTGATTGCATTGGTGAGTATAAATATGAACTCTTTTCCAATATGTTTTCTAGATTTTGTGGTAAAAAACTTCTAAATACCCATATTGATTAAAATTTTGTCATGCTATTAATTTGAATATCAAAATGATAATTTTGTCTTGTCGATTTAATTTTTTGTGTGGTTCTCATCTGGGGTGTTCATGCAGCTTGGTCCGAAGACTGAGGATGTGAGGAAACCTGTCAACCCCTTCATCTTCCTTATGCGCTTGATTCTAGGTGCCATGGCAGGGGCATATTTTGTTTTAGTTCCCGTATACATGTGGCTCAAAGATCAAATAGTACCCAAAGGTATGCCAATATGAGAGGAGAATAGAGAGCCTTTGGAAAAAAACCAACTTGGTTTTCATTTAGTCAGGTTTAGCTGCAAGACACTGCATGTCATTTTTTTTTTTTTTTTTGGATCAGTAGACACTGCATGTCATAATAACGTCAGTATGCATTTCTCTTTATATTTGTATCTCTTTAGTCCTTGGCCATTATAGGCTTCAATTATATGAGGATTCTTCCTTTAAATCACAGCTTTTTTAGATATCCTGATTAGATATTTCTTTTCTGGTGCTTATTTGGAGTGAGAATCTGTTTTATGGTGTTTCATGGCTTCATTTTATGGCAGTTAACTGGAAAATAAACTGATTCTTTCCACTGGTTCCTGGCAAGGCTGCAACTGATGCAAAATATGCCAATGGAAGTTGTGTTTCATGATAGATGGGAACATTGTTGTTTTGTACCAGATATTCATCCGACACATTGTACAATGGGTCACCTTTAGAATTTTAGTGGTGGCATATTTTCATCCAACGGTGGCCAGGACCACGCCTCAAGAAGTGGAGGTTCTGAGTTCGAACCCCCCACCTCTTGTTCGCTACTGTCAGGGATTTATCCCTACTTACTGGTACGTGTGATGTGAGGGTGTTGCACGTACAGGGCATTCAGTCAGGTTCTCTAAGAGGCCAGATACCCCATCTTGAAAAAAAAAATCATTATAGAGTCACACCACCATTCTAGAAGGCAAGGATACGCTTAAAACTTCTGTTGGTTCCAGTTTTAAACTCAAGTCTGTGAAACATTAATCATATGAGTATTATATGCCATCCTAAACTTTTAATGGTTAATAAATCAGTGATTGAAGATACCAAAGCATCAGATTTAGCCCCGTCTACAGAATTAACAAGCTGCATGATGATATTTAATTTCATTCTGATTGATAATATAGGTGAAACTACATTAGTTTTAGCATGTATGCAAAGAAAACATGTGAAGATGTGAATTGGGATCTTAATGACAAAGGAGGGTTAGCATCAAGGTAGATAGTTGGCTGTAAATAACCTTGTCAAATTTTATACTTAGTAATATTGGCCTCTGACAGATGGAAAAATAAATATAGCAGGCTATATTCAAGAATAAAGAGCTTTGTTCCCCTGAAAATACCAAATTTGACTCCCTTTAAATCTACAAGCAGATACGCAAACCATCTGATTTGATTGCAGAGAGCATGTGCTAAGGCGAAATGGGAGCAAGAGAAACATTCAATTTTACCAAGTCTTGCCAAATCCAAAGCATTAAATGGATAAAGGCTATATATTCTATCAAATCAATTTATAGTTAGTATTCAAACTTAAGGAGACTTTAATACATCCCAAGATCCTCTACATTACACAAGAGCAACTGCTACGTAATCTTATAATGTCTGCTCTGTGGGGAAGCCCACATTTTTTGCTTGTAAGCATATCAGTTTTGGGCAACATAACACTTTGATTTATAGTTTACTTCTCCAACCACCCCACAGTCATATCTAAGTAATAGTTTCATTCCCTAGAATCTTGTACGTCAAAAGGCTGGTAGAAGAAGATATTCTCATATATCTTATCTCTTGATCCTTGAAGTGTTTTTTTACTGGTCTGAAAACGCCCACTGCGACAACTGCTATGTTGAACTTTTCAGACCACGCTTCAGGCAAGTTAAATAATATGTTACTCTGATTAACTAGGAGTTACTCAATTCAGAGAACTTGTAGGTGTCTGTGTATGCTAGTGTTATGACCCGGACTTTTTAAAAACCCAATTCTTATAGCCTTAGATGAGGTGGGTCACCAAAAATGGTGTGCAAGCTCCACACCCTATCACAAAGCAACCAATCTATATTAAAGTGGAGTCCAAATAGGACTCTTGCTACTAATAATCAGCTAACATTGCCCTTTCGGGCCTCACCTAGTTGCCTCAAACCAGATCTCTCTCTCTCTAGTAAGTAGCAGAGTCCTGTTGGACTCTTTCTTTTCTCATCACTTGATTTGCCCACCTCAACTTTGACCCTCCATTAAATTAAGTAACCCCCAAAATCTTACTCTTTTTATATTCATGACAGCCCACGATTTGTGCAAGTTTCCTCTCTTGCACCATCTACACTCCTTGCAACATTGGTATGCTACCATGCCACTTGCCAATTTGACTAAAAGAAGATATCGTAGGTGGCCCATAAAAAAAACCAGCCATGGAGACCAAATTTCAATATAATTAGTCTCTAATAAAATAAGGACTCTTGCCTTCTTAGTAGAAGCGTTGCCCAATTGGGCTCCTTCCTCAATTCCGCCTATTTACCCACAATAGCAAGTGAGGACCCTTACCTATTTAATAGTAATACTTGCTCTTCTTGCCTCTGTTTCTCTCTCCCCCTTAATCTGACAACCCAACCATTCCCTTTTACTGCTATTAATAATCTCTCTTTCTCTTTCTTTCTCTCTCTCACCCAATGAAACCCCCACGCATGTACCAACCCAACCATTCCTCCATGTCTGTCTCTTTTCTTTCTCTCTCTCACCAACCTCCTCTCCCAATTAATGGTCCTTCCCATCTTCCTCTCTCTCACTCTATATAATATTCCCCGTCCCCTCCTTTGTTGAAGCCCTCTTCAGCCACACAATTACTACACGCAACCATATCACCTTCAAGCCTTCAACCCCTCCCGCTCTATGTGCAAATTACGGGAGCCCCAAGAGATCTCTCTTTATCTATCTCCTTTAAACTCTATGAGTACACATAATAACATGACCTCTTCTTGATGTGGAGATTTCAATATGGTGTAGGCCGTGAAGGCTCTCATGTATGTGATTCCGCAATCGTACACTATGTTCAAATTAGTTCATTCAAGCAAGTCAAAAGTTAAAGAAATCGAACACTAAAAATTGGACCATGTCGATCTAAGTCGATTTTTATGCTGAAATGTTCAGACTTGCTCATTGCGATGAAACCACTCCGACCCTAAGCCGAAGCGATGCATCAAATCTGATTTGCGTCAACGCGAGCCCATCGACTCGAATCAACTGAATCTTCGCGAAATCGACACGATCACGCTACAACGGTAGGTGCCTTTCTATCTATCCAAATCTACGCTTTTACACTATGTGATGAACATATGATGAATTTAGAAAAACTAAAATTTCTTAGATTTTGTGTGGATTCACAAAACGGTTATGATCAAAGGGTTGACCCTATGGTTGAACCCATCGGCCGAGAACTATAATGCACTATTTTCCTTCCACATGACACCCAAGCGTGCCGGCAAAATAGATCCCACATCAAGAATGGGTTGTTGCCTTGCTTTGTTTTGTTGGGCACTCGATTGGAGGTCATTGTTTGACCGTTTCAATCTCGATGATCCAATCAGTTATTGGTCTTGGTCAAATCATGGGCTCCCTATAAAATCACATTTTTTATACATCTAACGGTTCACATTGATCCACATGTCTTTATTTTTATAAATTTTAGTACCCCAAATATGTGAATATATTTATTTACGCTTATAATACTTTATGCGTTTATTTATTTAAATCTGCTTATACATTGGCTAAAGGGTCTAGTATGACTCATTAAATTTAGCGGACCACAGACCTATGGGCCAAAGGCCGTAGATCGAAATAAAGATCATAGGTTCGTCTGTTGAATAGATGATCAGATTTGATTTAAATAGAAACATCGCGGTCTTTGCACCACTTAAAGTCGTGCACATAATCCCCAAAATTCCTGCACTCTATGCTTGTGGCACCTTAGTCTAGGGTTTGAATTGACCTCTTTAGATCTCAGGTTTTGGATCGAATTAGGCCAGTGGTCAAAATCTATTTTTTCTATAACACCATATGGTTATCAAACCCGATTTCTCATAACCGATTTATTCAAATTCTTAAAATGCACCTTAAATATTATTAAGTCTGGATGGAAATTGAATCATTCGAGACCCTCCAAACATCGGAAAGGTCCATGGGCCTTGTAGGCCCGTTTAGTCTACGGACCCTTAATGGGCTCGTATACCTAATGTAGTCAAACGCACATTTTGTAAAATTGCGGACCCAAATCTTTTGAATAGGCCCAACTCACTTTCTAAACTTAGGACAATTATTTAGGTACATCTTCTATCCACGTTATGTGTACATATCCCGAAAATTGTACAATAAGGATTCGACGGTCGAAACTTATTTGAGTCATATGGGAGTTAATACTTAGCCAAATATCATAAACGATCAGTCCGTTTTCATTAGATCGATAAGATCTATCTGATGAGACTAGTCTAACATCACCTTATGATACACTTTCTGGTACTCACGTACTTTCATTGTAGGTTGCTTTCTTCTCTTTCTTAATGATGAGCAAGACATCCGAATTACGAGTATTTTGGTTAGATATTTTTTTATTATATGCTTCATTTATTTGGTGTGACATTTATCAGTTAGAAGTACGTTAGGGTATATGTATGCTAAGAAAAAAAAGAAAATAAGATACAACACATGACTTTTAAGCCTTCGTCACAGTGGGATTTCTTTCACAGTCACGTGGAACTTGAAATGTAGGCGTCCATGTATGGATGCAACCCCTCTATGGTAGTATGGAATACCATACGAAGTATATCCAGGTTACTACGGAACCCGTCCCTTGGAAAATATGATTTGTGAATCCTATCGCATCGTGGCCCATTCTAATTAAGTTTAAGAAAAGATAGAATATGAATATATTAAGCTACGAGATATTAAGAAAGTGAGGACTTAAGCCCACGTAAATATGAAATCGGGGCGGAGACTGATCGGTGCCAAAATGTGACTATATTTCGCACCTTAATCCCTATACTTAGCTGTCTGATGAAAGCATCTGATGGTTGTTGTGAGATTTTAATGATTACAGGTGTTTCTGACCGTTGGATCGTAAAAGAACATAAAAGAGGGTAATTAAAGGATACATAAGGGCTATGGATAAAAAGGTCAAAAGAAGCATCGAAATTCATGAAACAGCTCAACATCCACCAAGAGAGGGAGAATCTACCATTGAATGTCAATCGATTGAGGAATAAGTGTCAATTGATTGACAAGAGAAGACAAGTCCACTCCACTTACTCCAAATAAAAATTCAATCAATTGAGATTTAACTCTCAATCGATTGAGGCTATTAGGGATAGGGTTTACTCGACCGTATATAAAGAAAGCCACGACTCATTGAAAGGCATCTTCTTTAATTGTTATTTTATTGGGGGTTCTTCTTGGTTCTTCTTCCACTCGGTAGATTGTATTAGGGTTTATTTTTTTATTCTCTTTTATAATCGTGAAAGCATAGATTGTACCTAGGAACAAGAGCATTGTAAGGAGATTTTGAGAAATAAAAGAGTATTGTTAATATGATATCTTCGGATCTACAACGGGTTTGTATACCGAGGATGAGCGGCTAAAGTAATTTGCTCAAGGGGGAAGCGAACTGGAGATAAGTAACTATTTTATTATTGTCTCTATAATTTCATGGTTTTGTCATTGAATCATTCTGTTATAAGTGTGTGCTTGGTTGAATATTATCGAGTCTTCGTTTACAGTCATTGATCGTGGTTATCAAAAATCGTAAAAGAAGCGCTCCATCTAGATCTGTTCCTGCAGGCTGATTTAGGCTGCAGAATGATTGATTTATCATTGTCGTGACTTAGGATTTTGAGATATGCTATCCTTTTCACATGACTCATACCGCAATGATAGGCTGAGTCATAGTTTTTAGATAGGGTATGCCGGATCCACAATTGCGTTCTTCTCGATTCATTTGTTTTCCTAATAAATGATGGTATTTTGACTTAAATTGAATTTGTGAGATTGAATGGTAGAAAAGTTACGAATCGATGGTTAGCTTACTCCTTGATCAATTCATAAACTGTCATTTTTCTCTTTTATCATAAATTGTTCCGTCCTATTTTGATTAGTTTTCTTTTATTGCATTGAAAATCGTTTGGTACTTGTGTGGTAAATCAAATTTCTCCCTTGGTAATTCCTTGGGTGTGTTAAAGTCTTTGAAATAATTAGATAAATTTTACGTTTTCCTGTGGGTTCGACATCTCTGTTTTTACCGTGTTACAATAGATCTTGCGCACTTGTAAGGGTTAAACTTAAAAATCGATCAAGTTTTTGGCGCCGCTGCCGGGGAGTCGGCAAAATTTTGATTAATTCGGAAAGAGACTTGTGCATTTATTTGACAGTCAATCGATTGAGATCTGTTCCTCAATCAATCGACTGTGTTCTGTGAGATTTCAGTATTGAATTATCAATCGATTGAGCTGAAAGCATCAATCGATCGACTATTTTGTGTGAAATCTGAATTGTTAATTTCGAATATTGAATTGTAAGGTTTAAATTTTGACTTTTGAAATTTGGAATTAACATTTTTAATCTATAAATTACAAAATCTGATTTCTTTTATTTTGTTATCGTTGGATAAGATTTTGTGGAGTTCTTTTAGGAAGTTGAGATTTTTAGGATTACCTATTTTAGATTTTGTAGGAGACTCTTTTATTATCTTTCTCTTTTAGAAAATATTTTAGAATTTTCTAAATTCTAGTTAGTAACTTTTGTTGGACTCTTTTATTCTTTTCCTTATTTTTCTCTTTTAGGTAAGATTTTGTAAGATTGTGTGAATTGCTTTAAGTTTTAAAATTTTAATTTTCGAATTTAATTTTTAATTGTTAAAAAAAAAAAAAAAACTTTTTCTTTTCTTCTAATACTGGCTACTGTTCATCATAGAACTCAATCGATTGAAAATTCTTTGTCAGTCGATTGAGACTGGAATATTATCTGCTGTGAAAATTGTTGAAACTCTTTCAATCGATTGACATATCTCTGTCAATCGATTGACCCGAACACAACTACTTGCCTTCGAAGCTGAAAAATCTGTGCTAACTCCATTTGACTTTTGAATATCAATCGATTGAGACCACTGTATCAATCGATTGATTGATAAAGTCTTTGTTGGGAAATTTTGTTGTGTGCATTACTTCAATCGATTGAAGTTGATACTTGTGGTTTGTTGTGGAATCATCAACCCTTTTTGTGAGTGTTGGTGTATGAGCTTTACTCGTTCTCATCACCCTCACCCTCATCTGCAACTGTTTAATCTTGAGATTGAACGATCTTATAGAGAGAATCGCAGAATCCAAAGGAATCAGTATCATTATATTGAGACTATGGCAGATCAAAGGAATGGAAATAATCAGAACATTAATAATGGAAATAATGGGAACAATAATCATGATGAGGGCCCACGAACATTGAAATATTACAATGGTCCTAGTTTTTACAAGGATCAAGATAGTATCATGCATGCCCCCATCCCAGGGAACCGTTATGAATTCAAATCTGCAATGTTTCAAATGTTACCGATTTATCATGGATTCTCAAACGAAAATTCACATGTTCATTTGAATGAGTTCACTGCAGTGTGTAAAATGTTCCGTGTGCATAATGTCACTGACGAGATAGCTAAGCTACGACTCTTTCCTTTCTCTTTAAGAGATAAGGCTAAAACTTGGTTCTACTCCTTAGAATCACAATCTATTCAGAGTTGGGCAGAGTTACATTGTCAGTTCTTAAAAAAATATTTTCCCATGACCAAAACCATCAAGTTGCGTAAGAAGATACAGTTCTATTCCCAACAACCTACAGAAACATTTCATGAATGTTGGGAACGCTTTAAGGAATTGATTAAGAGTTGTCCAAATCATCAACTGCCAAGGTGGCAACAGGTTCAAAGTTTTTATAATGGACTAATTCCCGAAGAGAGACGCATGGTTGATGCATCTTGTGGAGGATCGTGTGCCACGAAAGAAGCTGATGAACTATGGGCATTGTTTGAGAAGTTATATCAAACTTCAATCCAAAATGCGACAATGGAGCGAACTAATTTGGATGTGGCAAATAAATCTCATGTGTTAACCAGAGGTGGTCTTGTTGATGTCAATAACAACACCTCCGATCTTTCAACAAAGGTTGACATGTTTTCCAAGCAAATGAACATGCTGTTAGCTGCAACTAAGCAAGCTAAAAGTTCCAGCAACCCCACCGCTTGTTCAATTTGTGACCACCCAGGTCACATGGCTAACGATTGCCCAACTACCTTGTCATTCTTTCCTGATGAACCTACTCCTCAAGAGCAGGTGAATCTGGCTCAATCATATCAGCGACATGGTAGGAATATGTACTCAAACACCTACAATCTGGAATGAAAAAATCACCCCAATTTAGGATGGGGAGGATCAAACCAAACTGGACAGGTGAACCAGCAGTACCGATCTAACGTAGTGAGTGGACAACAGAACTTTCGTCCACAACAGAATTCTAATTTCCAGCAGAATTCTAATTTTCAACAGAACCCTCCTTATTATCATCCAAATTCTGAATACCGAAAAAATCAGAATTTTAATCAATCTCAAACCACCGCTTCGAAAGATTCTGATTTGGAGGAAAAGATTATGCGAAATATGCAAGCTTTTCAGCAGATGATGATAGATCAATTTAGCCAATTGACAAATCAGTTGAGTCAACGAGAGGAAGGTAGGCTTCCTAGCCAACCTATCAACAATCCTTGAGGCCAAGCATCATCTGATGAAGGACCATCAAACAGTCAACAGTTGAAAGCTGTTACGGTGCTGAGAAGTGGGAGAGCTGTTGATAATCAAGTGGAGATGCCAATGGAACCTCACAAGGAAGGAGAAGAAGAAGCGAGAAAAGGCAAAGAACTAGATAAAGGAAAAGAGAAGGAAGATCCTCAAATTGTCCAACCAGTACCTACAGAAGCATCAGAGAATGAACCTCGTCCCTATACCCCAAAGGCACCATTCCCAGAGTGCTTAACACCTCCATCTAGAATGGGGAAGGGAGCGCCAAAAATGGAAGAAATCTTTGAAACATTCAAACAAGTGAAGATAAACTTTCCATTACTTGAGACAATCAAGCAAGTCCCCGAGTACGTAAATTTTTTTAAAGATCTATGCACTCAAAAAAGAAAAACGCGTACTCATGTTTCAAAGAAAGTATTCCTGACAAATCAAGTCAGCTCGATACTGTAATTGGATACCCCACGAAAACTTAAGGACCCTGGAGTCTCAACTGTTTCATGTGTCATTGGTGGGCAACCAATTCGAAAGGCGTTATTGGATTTGGGAGCCAGTGTCAATCTGATTCCCTACTCAGTATACGAGAAATTAGGTCTGGGCGAATTGAAACCCACGACCGTTACACTGCAACTTGCTGATAGGTCCGAAAGAAGACCTAGGGGTATTATTGAGGACGTTTTGGTTGGAATAGACAAATTATTTTTCCCAGTGGACTTTGTTGTGTTGGACATGGAACCTCCAGTTAAATCCAACAATCAAGTCCCAATCATTCTTGGGCGTCCGTTTCTCGCGACCGCAAATGCCTGCATCAATTGTCGAACAGGAGTCATGGATGTTTCTTTTGGAAACATAAAAGTTAGACTCAATATCTTTCATGCAATAAACCATTTTCCCAATGAGAATGAGGTTGATTGTTTCTACATCGATCAGGTGAACGACGTAGTGGATGAAGCTTTACCGTCAAGGCTTACCAAAGAAGAATTTGAAACTGCTTTGTTAGCCATCTACGAGGAAACAGGATCTGAAAGGAAACAACCAGAAGAAGAAAGGATGAGTTCATCATGTCAAGAGGATAACTTATGCGAAATTGTGACTAAGGTAGAACCGTTACCTCTCTAGGTAAAAGGTGAGCTGACTCCATTGATTGAGTAGCCATCAACTGTGGAATTAAAGCAACTGCCTGAGTTACTCAAGTATGCATTTCTGGGACTTCGAGAAACGTTGTCAGTAATAATTTCATTGACATTGTCGGAAGAACAAGAGTATGAGTTGCTGAAAGTACTGAAAGAAAATAAAAAAGCCATCGAATGAACCTTAACCGATCTAAAAGGGATTGACCCATCGGTATGTATGCACAAAATACATATGGAAGATGATAGTAAACCATCGAGGGAACCGTAAAGGCGACTTAATCCAAACATGCAAGAAGTCGTTTTAAAGGAAATCATAAAACTACTCGATGCTGGAATCATCTATCCAATCTCTGATAGTGCATGGGTAAGTTCAGTTCAAATTGTTCCGAAAAAGTCTGGAATCACTGTGAAAGAAACTACTAAAGGAGAATTGGTGCCCACTTGCGAAACTACTAGTTGGCGTGTGTGCATTGACTATCAAAAATTGAACACGGCTACCAGAAAAGATCATTTTCCTCTGCCATTCATTGACCAAATTCTTGAGAAGTTAGCAGGGCAGGAGTTTTATTGTTTTCTCGATGGATATTCGGGCTACAATCAAGTACCGGTGTTTCCTGCAGATCAAGAGAAGACAACGTTCACATGTCCATACGGAACGTTTGCATATCGAAGAATGCCTTTTGGCTTGTGTAATACACCTGCCACTTTTCAAAGATGTATCTTGGCCATATTCTCGGATATGATTGACAAATTCATCGAAGTCTTCATGGATGACTTTTCTGTTTTCGGAAAGACCTTTGAACTGTGTTTGCAACACCTTACATAGGTATTGCAACGATGTGTCGAATCCAAACTTGTTCTTAGCTGGGAGAAAAGCTATTTCATGGTGCAACAAGGAATTGTGTTGGGACATGTTGTTTCAAAGAAATGAATCGAAGTTGACAAGGCAAAAGTCGATTTAATTGCTAATTTGCCACCACCGAAGAGCGTTCGACAAATTCGATCATTTCTTGGCCATGCAGGATTTTACCGAAGATTCATCAAAGATTTTAGCAAGGTCGCCAAGCCATTGTGCAACTTGCTTGGAAAAGACTTTGATGAAGATTGCATGAAAACATTTCTGAAATTGCGTGAGTTGTTATCTAATGCGCTAATAATCCAACCCCCGGATTATTCTACACCATTTGAACTCATGTGTGATGCATCTGATTATGCTATTGGAGCAGTCTTAAGGCAAAGGGTAAACAAAGTGCCTCATGTGATCTACTATGCCAGTAAGACATTGATTGATGCCCAGCTAAGTTACACCACCACTGAGAAGGAATTATTAGCCGTGGTGTATGCTTTGGATAAATTCCACTCCTATCTGCTTGAATAAAAAATAGTGGTCTTTTTAGACTACTCTGCGTTGAAGTACCTGCTAGTGAAAAAGGACACCAAACCAAGGTTGATCCGATGGATCTTACTTCTTCAAGAATTCAATTTTGAGATCAAAAATAAAAAGGGAGTCGAAAATGTAGTGGTTGATCATCTGTCAAGAATTCTGCCTGAAGAATCATCGGTCTCAGAGACTATCCGTGACACCTTTCTGGATGAACAATTGATGGCAATAGGTGCACCCGCTACAAAAGTTTCTTGGTTCTCTAATATTATGAATTATCTGGTAACTGGCAGAATCCCTACCCAATGGGGTAAAAATGATAAAAATCTGTTCTTCTCGCAAATAAAATACTATTTTTGGGATGAGCCACATTTGTTTAAATTCTATTTAGATCAGGTTATCAGGAGATGTGTGCCTGAAGAAGAACAATTGAGTGTTATTAACTTTTGCCATGCTGGGGCCTGTGGAGGCCATTTTGGAGGACAAAAGATCGCACACAAGATTCTTCAAAGCTGATTCTATTGGCCCTCCATCTTTCAGGACATTGTCAAATTTTGTAAAGAATGCCAAAGATGCCAACAGCTTGGAAATATTTCAAGACGAAATATGATGCCACTGAACCCAATTATGATTGTTGAAATTTTTGATGTATGGGGGATCGATTTCATGGGTCATTTTCCCTCGTCGTTCGGGTATTCATATATTCTAGTAGCTGTTGACTATGTGTCAAAATGGATAGAAGCTGTGACAACCCGCTCGAATGACCACAAGGTTGTAGTCAAATTTCTGAAAGAAAATGTCTTTAACAGATTCGGGATTCTACGGGCAATCATTAGTGATGGCGGTTCGCACTTCTGCAACAGCCATTTTGCCACTTTAATGAAGAAATACAGCGTTACCCACAAGGTGGCAACGCCGTATTACTCGTAAATAAGTGGTCAGGTGGAAGTGTCCAATCAAAAAATCAAAAGAGTTTTAGAGAAGACGGTGTGACCAGACATACGAGATTGGTCGAATCGCCTATCTGATGCTCTTTGGGCATATCGCACGACATTCAAGACCCCGATTGGAATGTCACCGTTTCGGATTGTCTATGGGAAGGCTTGTCACCTTCCAGTGGAATTGGAGCATAAGGCATTCTGGGCCATGAAACGATTCAATTTCGATATGAAAGAGGCAGGGTTCAATTGACTCCTTCAACTGAATGAATTAGAAGAGCTATGCTACGATGCGTATGAGAACTCGAAGATGTATAAGGAAAGATACAAAAAGTTGCACGATCAGTCAATTTTGCGGAAAGATTTTTACATTGGGCAAAAAGCTTGGCTGTTTAACTCCAGACTTAAGCTTCATCCGGGGAAATTGAAATCGCGATGGGAAGGACCATTTCAGGTCGTCTCCACTTCCGTGCATGGGGCGATTGAAATTAGAAGCCTTACGGACAATCGAATTCTCAAAGTCAATGGGCAACGACTCAAGCCGATGATCGGGCCAATGACCCAGATGAGAATTGAGGCAATGTACCTCAGTGACCCGAGCTATTAAACGATAATGTGGTCGAGCTGTCGACATTTAAACTCGGCGCTTCCTGGGAGGCAACCTAGTGTGTTTTCTTATTTGATTGTGTTTTTATTGAGAAGAGTCTTTTTCAATCGATTGAATGCCAACCAGTCAATCGATTGACCTTCTGTACTCAATCGATTGACACTTTGTCAATCGATTGATGTCCATCATCATCATCATTCACTTCCCTCTTTTGTCAATCGATTGAGAGTCCATTCTCAATCGATTGACATCACTTTGAAGTTATGGCCAGTTTTCGAAAATCGGAGTGTCAATCGACACATCTTGTCGTAGCAGCTAATTTTTGGGGCACGTCTATGTCAATCGATTGAGACCAACCTCTCAATCGATCTACTTGATTGCCTATTTATTTCGCCGGTTCCCGAGGCACTAACCATCACGACTTTTCGCAAAAAGGTCATTCTCAATCGATTGACATCACTGTGTCAATCGATTGACATTAAGCATGGATGAGTGGATTGCACTACGTCGCATCAGCATGCCTGGTGTCTTTTCAAATACCCGCAACGTGTGGAGACCAACAGTTTTCAATCGATTGAGAATCCATCCTCAATCGATTGACATCTAGATTATATAATGGGGACACCCGTAGTCCCCTTCATCTAAATTCTCCTCCAATCCGAGCCGCACTTCCACGTTCTCATTCTCTTCGTCCGATCGAAATGGCAGCGCTTGGCCCACCGATCTACCGGCCACCTCGTCCCGCTAACAACCCTATGCACATTCCCACGACCATTACAATGCTTCTTACCATGTTCAACCCTAGCGAATTGAAACCCACGACCGTTACACTGCAACTAGCTGATAGGTCCGAAAGAAGACCTAGGGGTATTATTGAGGACGTTTTGGTTGGAATAGACAAATTTGTTTTCCTAGTGGACTTTGTTGTGTTGGACATGGAACCTCCAGTTAAATCCAACAATCAAGTCTTAATCATTCTTGGGCGTCCGTTTCTCGCGACCGCAAATGCCTACATCAACTATCGAACAGGAGTCATGGATGTTTCTTTTGGAAACATGAAAGTTAGACTCAATATCTTTCATGCAATAAACCATTTTCCCAATGAGAATGAGGTTGATTGTTTCTACATCGATCAGGTGGACGACATAGTGGATGAAGCTTTACCGTCAATGCTTACCAAAGAAGAATTTGAAACTGCTTTGTTAGATTTTAATAAATTGAACATGGTAAGAAGCAGTCTAAAGGATTTTCTATAAGCATTTAACTACTTAAGGGCATGACTAAGAAATTCTAAAATTCATAAGCTTTGAAATTTGTAGGTATCTTCTCTGAAAACCTTCAGGAGACACAACTCTTCCACTAGGGATCACCTAGGGGTTTAAAGGCTTGTTGCATAGGCTAAATGCAATCGTGTTCCCTACGAAAGTAGCATTTAATTTTTAGGATGTTAGTCTTATTTGCTTTAACATATTTTTCATTCTCTTTGCTTGAGTACTAGCAAAGTATAGGTTTGAGGGTGTGATCGGTGCCGAAATGTGACTATATTTCACACCTTAATCCCTACACTTAGCTGTCTGATGAAAGCATCTGATGGTTGTTGTGAAATTTTAATGATTACAGGTATTTCTTATCGTTGGATCGTAAAAGAGCATAAAAGAGGATAATTAAAGGACACAAAGGGCTATGGACAAAAAGGTCAAAAGAAGCATCGAAATTCGTGAAACAACTCAACATCCATCAAGAGAGGGAGAATCTACCCCTGTATGTCAATTGATTGAGGAATAAATGTCAATCGATTGACAAGAGAAGACAAGTCCACTCCACTTACTCCGAATAAAAATTCAATTGATTGAGATTTAACTCTCAATCGATTGAGGCTATTAGGGATAGGGTTTACTCGACCCTATATAAAGAAAGCCACGACTCATTGAAAGGCATCTTCTTTAATTGTTATTTTATTGGGGGTTCTTCTTGGTTCTTCCGCTGGGTAGATTGTATTAGGGTTTATTTTTTTATTCTCTTTTATAATCGTGAGAGCACCTAGAAACAAGAGCATAAGGAGATTTTGAGAAATAAAAAAGTATTGTTAATATGATATCTTCGGATCTGCAACGGGTTTGTATACCGAGGATGAGCGGCTAAAGTAATTTGCTCAAGGGGGAAGCGAACCGGAGATAAGTAACTGTTTTATTATTGTCTCTACAATTTCATGGTTTTGTCATTGAATCATTCTATTATTAGTGTGTGCTTGGTTGAATATTATCGAGTCTTCGTTTACAGTCATTGATCGTGGTTATCAACGACCGTAAAAGAAGCACTCCATCTAGGTCTGTTCCTGCAGGCTGATCTAGGCTGCGGAATAATTGATTTATCATTGTCGTGACATAGGATTTTGAGATATGCTATCCTTTTCACATGACTCAAACCGCAATGATAGGCTGAGTCATAGTTTTTAAATAGGGTATATCGGATCCACAGTTGCATTCTTCTCGATTCATTTATTTTCCTAATAAATGATGATATTTTGACTTAAATTGAGTTTGTGAGATTGAATGGTAGAAAAGTTACGAATCGATGGTTAGCTAACTCCTTGATCAATTCATAAACTGTCATTTTTCTCTTTTATCATAAGTTGTTCCGTCCTATTTTGATTAGTTTTCTTTTATTGCATTGAAAATCGTTTGGTACTTGTGTGGTAAATCGAATTTCTCCCTTGATAATTCTTTGGGTGTGTTAAAGTCTCTAAAAGAATTAGATAAATTTCAAGTTTCCCTGTGGGTTCGATACCTCTGTTTTTACTGTGCTACAATAGAACTTGTGCACTTGCAAGGGTTAAACTTAAAAATCGATCAGGGACCTAAGCCAAGAACTGAATAATGTTACGATATGCTAAGATACGCTGTGAAGGTCAGCTAAACATGAATTAAGTTTTTATACGTGCCATGTCTTGTGTGTCACCGCAAGACTCAACATCTGCAGCCAAGACGGGTCTTAAGGACACTATGATAGCTTTGTCTTGAACTAAGGGGACATTGTGGTTACTATGCATGCAACCTCATCGGGCTGGATGGTGGTTTATGTTATGATATAGAGGTTTGGTGGTTATCTACACGTGGACCTCGCGTGATAGGCTCGAGCAGCGACTCTGGCACAGATCGTTTAAATAAAATAAGTAAGATACGAAGTACGCTGTATAGGCGTATGGAGTAATAATAAAACTTTCGATATGCCACGTAAGTTAAGTTGACAAGACAAGTAAGAAAAATATAAGCATTAGAAGCATCATATGCATTGAAACCTGTTACGTTATTTCAACTTATTTGATATGAAAAGTTTATGAGATTTTTCTGTATGTTGGTTATATGTATAATTGTAAGGGTTTCACTTTCACTCATAAGATTGCACCCACGATCACCCAGATAGATTGTGGTGGATCGATTGTACAATCCACTGAGTTTACATGACTGAGTAAACTCATCCCACCAAAAACTAACAGCTCCAGGTGAAGATATGGACTACACTGTCGGTAGACTTGATGCGGTGGTAGACTATGAGGTTTATAAGGGTGATGACATGGAGGACCAATTAGACGACATCAGGTATAAATTAAATATTCGGAAAGACTTTCTAGTAGTTGATCGAACTTGTATTTCCGGTCATTTAATATTGTGGACTCAATGTAAGTTTAATGAAGAAAATTTTGATATGAGAAAAAGATTTGATTCACAAATTTGGAAGCCCTGTTTTTGTAAGATTTAGTAAGATATGTATGTCCGCTTATCGCCTTGACAAGTATGCGGTGTCATAACACGGAATTCTAGGCCTTTGAGATTGGCTAGGATTATGGGTCGTGACAGCTAGTCTCTATGGACAAAAGCTACATTTTTTAAGTCTGATGGTAGAATTGAAAATATTTTACTGCCACAATGCAGATGGTATTTCTGATTATCATCTTTCTTCTTTTGTGATTTGCAATTGGAATTTATTAAAAAGAAGCTAATATACTTACAAGAGTAGAGAGCAGCTGATCGATTCCTAAGCCTCACTCACCTGAGCCTGAAGTAAGCCCGAAACAGCCCTGGATCCCTCCTCTAGCGGAAGAAAGATTGTGTTAAAGGCAGGTTGTCCCACTCATCACTGAAATTTAATCCCCAGCCGTCTTCTTCTTGAAAGGCTAATCTGACCCAACTAACCACAAAATCTCTTACAACTTTCATTAAAAACTAAACTGGCTTTCTTATTCTTCTGAAAATCTTTTGATTTCTCTCCAGCCAAATACGCCACATCACCGCTTATACAGATATCCTCCAAAACTCCCCTTTAACCCCTCAAAGGATAGGGAAACAGCTGACTGCAATCGTTCGAAAACACCCAAGAAACAGAGTCTCATTCTGTTGCAAACACATAGAACCTCTTATCAAAATCCATCCATGGGATATCGAGGGCCATCGACGATACTGAGAGGCACCACCATTAATCCATTGATGCACTTCACTAGTTAGGGTTCATCGTTAATCTTTTTATGCACATCACTTATGAGATGAAGGGAGCATTGTGTCATGAACCGTGCTTAACATGGGACATATTTGTACGTTAGTGTATATATGTAAATACAGGGTTACGTACATATCAATCTAGAATCCTTGACTACTGTAGAATTTTTTTTTATAATTAATTAATTTTTTATTTTTTTATAACTTAGGGTAAGGAACCTAAAAAGAACTGAAACAAAGGAAGTATGGACAAGTTTCTACATAGTATTCTAGAACTTTCTCAATCGTTAGATGTGAGACACATGTCCCAATCTCACACCGTCCATTTTACACTTTGTAGCTTATAAATAGGGTGGAGGCGCCGATGTAACCCTCTCTTCGCCGCCGACGTAACCCTCCAAAACGACAAACTCATCGCTAAACTCCTCCCCAAAAATGAATCCGATGAATCAAAACCTCTTATTCTCAATCTATTTATTTACTAGACCGACATTCTGCGGCTCAAGATTGATGAGGAACCCTCCCAAAAAGAGATTCCAAGTCCCCGATGTCGTCGTGCCCGATTTCGACGACAAGAAGTTGTGGTTGCAGAGGGTTTCTGTTGAGGTGGTGGATGGTGATGTGTCTCCGTCTTCTGTGGTTTATGTATCTGATGGTCATGAGGCTATTCTCCGAAACGATTTGTTCAAGGTTTACGTTTGACACGGCCTCGATCGGCTCGTTTCGATTTACTCCAACAGTCTTTTTAATTTTGAGCAGTTGGGGGAGAGGAAAGAGGGGGTGGATTGTGTGTAGTAAAATATAATAAAATAAGAATGAAAAATAATATTTTAAAGAAAGGAGTAGCTAAAATAGAGTGTCTGCTGGATTGATTTTTATTGTAGCAGTAGCTAAAATACTATAGTAGTAGCTAAAGTGGTGTTTAGCTATCCAAATTTAGTTCTCCTTGCTGGAGATGCTTTAAGAAGCCAGCTCCTAAGGGCAACTATGGCAAAGGTGGGGAGACAAACCCTCACATCCTATGGAGGATGCCGACAAGTCAGCACATGGAAAGTCCTCAAGGAATGACAAGCCAAAGCACGACAACACGAGGACCCATAAACTCAAATGCTTCTTGTGCGATGGACCGCACATAGCAAGGGAGTGCCTGAAGAGAAAAGCCCTCACAACCCTTGCCTCCCAGCTGAACGAAAAGGGTGACGCATTAGACACGACGATGGGGTCTTTATGACTCTTGAACACGGTTAAGAAGCAATCTCAGGCTCCAAAGCAACGCGAGACCCCAAAGCCTATGAACAAAGGACTTATGTACATAGAGGTGCTGATCAACGGAAAGTACACCCAAACTATGGTGGACACAGGTACCACACATAACTTTGTCTTAGTGAAAGATGCAAATCGGTTGGGCGTAAGGACGACCAAAAAGCAAGGGTGGCTCAAGGCCGGCAACTCGGAGGCAAGGCCCATCCATGGCACAGCTTGAGAGGTGGCACTAAACCGTTAGAGATTGGAGAAGGACCGTAGACTTGTTGGTAGTCTCGAATGGACGATTTTCAAGTAGTGTTGGGAATGAAATTCCTAAACAAAGTAAAGGTGGTGCCCATGTCTTTCGTGAATACCGTCTGCATCATGGAGGAGAGTGCTCTATGCATGGTTCCAGTGGTAAGAGGAACCAAGGTGACTGCAAAGATTCTATCAACCCTACAGTTAGCAAAAGGCGTAAAAAAAAGGTGAGGTAATGTTTCTAGCAACGCTCTCACAAAGAAAGGAGAGCACCATGGACCTAGTGCCCAAGGAGATTGAGAAGGTGCTAAGCCAATACCAAGACATGATGCCCTCGGAGCTACCTAAGAAACTACCACCTAGGAGAGAGGTGGACCACAAGATTGAGTTAGAAATTGGGGCAAAGCCACCTGCCAAAGCACCTTATCGCATGGCACCACCAGAGTTGGAAGAGTTGCGAAAGCAACTCAAAGACTTGTTGGATGCAGGCTACATCCAACCGTCCAAGGCCCCTTACGGAGCACCGATGTTATTTAAGAAGAAACACGATGGTTCCCTATGATTATGCATTGGCTATAGGGCACTCAACAAGGTCACGATAAAAAACAAGTATCCCATACTGCTCATAACTAACCTCTTCGATCAATTGGGAGGAGCTCGTTACTTCTCGGAGCTTGACTTGAGATCGGGGTACTATCAAGTCCACATTGTTGAAGGAAACAAATCGAAGATTATATGTGTGACCAGATATGGCTCATATGAGTTTCTTGTCATGCCTTTTGGTCTCACCAATGCCC
This sequence comes from Chloranthus sessilifolius, assembly GCA_021018995.1. Classification (NCBI taxonomy): domain Eukaryota; kingdom Viridiplantae; phylum Streptophyta; class Magnoliopsida; order Chloranthales; family Chloranthaceae; genus Chloranthus; species Chloranthus sessilifolius. The sequence continues at coordinate 76,806,961 of CM037587.1, forward strand.
CAACAATATTTTACACCCTCATGAACAAAATATTTCACCCCTACCTCGATCATTTGATTGTGGTATACCTCGATGACATCGTCATCAATAGTGCAACACATTGGAAGAACACATCGAACACTTGAGGAATGTGTTCCAGCTGCTTTGGAAGAACGAGTTGTAATGTAAAGAAAGAAAAGTGCTCCTTTGCACAGCCGGAAGTGATGTTCTTGGGGCATAAGATTTGTGATGGCAAGCTAAGCATGGATAGTAACAAGGTGAGAGCCATCCAAGAATGGGAGCCGCCTACGAAGGTAACCGAACTTAGATCATTCATAGGCTTGGTGAATTATTATCGGAGGTTCATCAAGGGGAAGGCAACACCCCCCTCATCGATCTACTAAAGGAGAACAAATCGTGGGCGTGGACGGACAAATGTTAGCATGCCTTTGAGGGGCTGGAGAAGGGGATCATGGAAGAGCTCGTTTTGAGCTTATTAGACCTTAACAAGCCTTATGAAGTTCAAACTGATGCATCCGACTTTGCTATAGTGGAATATTGGTGCAAGATGGCCACCACATAGCGTACAAGAGTTGAAAGCTTAATGAGATGGAGAAGCGCTACACCACCTAAGAAAAAGAGATGACTACGGTGGTGCATTATTTGAGGACTTGGAGACATTACCTACATGGATCCAAGTTCATGGTGAAAACTGATAACGTTGTCACTAGCTACTTCCAGTCCCAGAAAAACCTGAGTCCCAAGCAAGCTACATGGCAAGACCTCTTAGCAGATTTAACTTTGTATTTGAATACAAGCCAAGAATAACTAATCTGGTGGTCGACGTACTAAGTAGAAAATGCGAGTTGGCAGTGTTGAAGAGAGAAGAGCTGGCTATGATTAGTCGACTCTAAGGCACACTCCCATATCGCATAAAGGAATGGTTGATAGAAGATCCTCTAACAAAGGGATTGCTAGAGATGGCACGCCTGGGCAACACCAAGCGATTTTAGGAGGATGATAGGTTACTCTATGCTAAAGGAGGAAGACTACGTACCTAAGTGGGGTAACTTAAGGAAAAAACCTATTAAAGAGTCCCATGATACTATGTGGGTTGGCCACCCGACCAACATCGCACAATGGAACTCCTTGAGTCAACTTATTATTGGCCTCAAATGAAAAGTGATGTTAAGGCCTATGTAAAAACTTGTATTCTGTGTCAACAAGACAAGATAGAACAACGACAACCAGGGGGATTACTGGAGCCCCTACCCATCCCTATGAAACCATGGGAGAGCATCAACGCCTTACCCAAATCGGAGCGATGCTGATCTATCATGGTGGTGGTAGACACTATGTGAAAATGCAAAAAAAATAACAGCCCCATGTTTTTGACAGTCGAGTGAGCCGTCCTTAAAAAAGCAGTAGTATTTATCGTTTATTTCATCAAAATAACGACTGTCTTCGACTGTCAATCACAAACAACGATTTTGAGCTGTTATTTTTTATGTCATTTTAAAAAAAAAAAAAATACTCACCTCATTTTTTTACCACCCATTATGACTGTCATTTTTCTCTCATACAATGACGGCCATAGATGAGAAGAAGAACGACGATTTTTTACCGTCGTTTTTATATATATTTTTCAAAAAAAATAATACACTAATTTAAAAAGTAATAATAATATAAATCAAGTTCAGAACAAAATTAGCACAGAATCTTTCACCTGCTTATAAAAAATTAATGCTTCCGATCAATGATCGGATTCTGATGTCTGAATAAACATCCAAAGGAGGCCCAGTAACCATTACACAAGTAGTAAAAATACAAAAAGAAACAAGATAAATCTTCTTTTAAGTGAGAAATAAAGTTCCATAACTGAAATATCATTGTCAAATTATCATTTACAAATTGGTCTACAGAGAATGGAGAAAGAAACCTATTTTCAGCTTCTAAAGTAGAAAGATCTGATTCTTCGACTCTAGGAATCAAATCACTAGAAGGAAAAAGAAAGTAGAATAAAAAAAAATAGGTTAACCTAATTTCAAACTATTAGTGCGGCTGCCTCTTTTATTAGCATTTGAGCTTGATGAATCGATGAAGACGAAGTGATCATTAGGCACAATACTAGTCCCACTGCCAAAGAAGAGCATGCAATAGTTGTATATATGTTTTACACAAAGAATGGAGTCATTAGATTATATTAACTATTTTTCTCAATCACTAGTTGTTTCCAATATAGGATATTTTTAAAAAAAATGAGAGGAAAGGGAGATAACAGATAAAATGGTAAGCATTCTGATAGATAAATTACTTTCTTAGGCTTTTGAAATTGAACCATACTGAACCATACTCTGCTTCAAGTTTTTGGAGGCCCTTCTACTAAGCACTCGTGTTCCTAATGAGATAGGTATCAAATTCAGCAACCATTATTGAGATCTTATATCTTTGCCAGGGTAGAGGCCCTATCAAGATTGAATAGTGGAAAAGGTGGGTAATGCCAGACTGTTATTGACGCTGACTTCCCTGACCTTATCAATCGAGAGCCCCAAATGAGTTCAAAGGTTAATGGGTTTGGAACAGGTTAGCTCCCCGAACAGTCATAAAAAATTATTTGAACCAAACAATAACCATAAAGGAAATAAAATAGTTCCACATTCAATTTTAGGCATTTAAGCAATCATGTGATATGCACCTTTAGAGCTCCACAAATTCAAATGCTGAATGCAAGTCCTAACTTTATTAAATTGCAATTTTTGATATGGCATGCAGAACATTGTGGTACCAACAAAACATAGTTATATCACTAGCAACAATATAAAGCTACCAACGAAACAAAGCCTATCAAAGACATGATGTAAGAAATGATGAACACTGTGGTATGAAATTTGATATGGCATGCTTACATTTGATCAGTTAGCACCCATAGTTGTCCGATGGATATCAAGATCCATTGTGTGGAAGATAAGGACCAAAAACTTTCTCCATTATCTGATCCAAAGCAATTAGTGGATGTGGGTTGGAAGAGATGGGCTGAGTATACAATTTCCAGGGTGTAAATAATGGTACCCAACTTAGTATTGATACTAAAATGGGTATTGATTATAAATAAAATGAATACATGGTAGTTAGGTCTAAACATCACAAATGAATATATGGGGGACCATGTGTTTATAATCGTAAAATAATTCAAAAAAATTAAAACCATAAGAGAAAACAGAGACAAACCTTGAAAAAACATAGTCGTGCGAAATTGGTCGAGCAAAATAGCCCATTTGATACGAAAATAACAAAAAATGGACAATTATCATAATCAGGTCTTGCTTATAAGTATTAAAAAATAATATAAAAAAAAATCCTTAAGAGAAAAATAAAACAAACCTGATAAAGCAGATGGTGAACGGTTGTGCAAAAAATATAGCAAATAGCCTAAAAAAATTCATGCAAACGTTGGGGAGAGCTCATTCGAAACTCCCAAGCAGAGATGGCCACGTGATCGAGAACCCAAGGTCTGCCTAAATGGTCGACACGACAAGGGCTGCCTTCTAGAAGGTAAGAAATCGGGGGATTGGGTGCCGACATTACTCGAGAGAGTGTGGCGTAAGAGGTGAAATCAGGGATGAAGTTTATGATGCACAGAGAAAATCTTGCCATCGTCTTTTTCTTCTTTGCAACAAGATCGTCGCAAGGGTTTAACAATAGGAGAAGAAGAAATACGGAAGATAGGACCTAGGTTTTGAATTAGGTTTCCTTTTTTTTTTTTTTTTTTTAGCATTTATAGGATATATTTATTAAAATGACAAGTTTACCCTTTTAAAAATAGATTAATTGCCCGCCTATCTTTTTCTTAAAAAGCACTGCTACCAGATACTAAACAACTACTTTAGGCCGTCAAAATGTTTACCACAGCTTTTAGCAGTAGTGCTTTTCATACCACTACTGTTGTTGTTTTCTCATTTTCACGTAGTGAGACACGTTCTCCAAATATGGTACATTCATTGCTACTCCAACAAGTTGCACTGCCGAAGGAGGCGCACGCCTATTCCTAAGGAACGTGGTGAAATATTGGAGAGTACCACTAACCATCATAAGTGATCGGGATCCCTGATTCATTGGAAGGTTTTGGACCGAGTTGTTCAAGTTGTTGGGGCCGGACTTACACTTCTCTACAAGCTTCCACCCCCAATCTGATGGACAAACAGAGTGTGTCAAAGCTGCTGGATGTTGTCCAATTCTCTTACAACCTGTAAAGGAGTGAGTCAAGACATCATATTCCATTCAAGCTTGTCACGGGACAACAACCACTCACTCCATATACAGTTGTAACAGGCTATGCGGGAAAAAGCCCAGCAGCCCTACCAATTTATCAAGGGTAGCACGAGAAAGTAGACATGACAAAAACACATCTTGAGAAAGCTACCTAAAGGATGAAGAAGCGAGCATATACGAAAAGACGACATGTCGATTTTCAAGTAGGTGACTTGGTGATAATGAAACTCATATCCCAACAATTCAAGATCTCCAGGAAGGTGCACAAGGGGTTGATCCGAAAATACGAGGACCCCTTCCCCATCACTAAGAAGGTGGGAATGGTGTCCTACAAAGTCCAACTACCTGAAAACTAAAGATCCACCAGGTCTTCCATGTTAGCAATTTGAAGCCATACCACAAAGATGACTGATGAACCAAGTCAGGGCATCTCGAAGAGAGCCCTAACCGCCATAATGACTTCGTTCGACAAGGAAGTCGAGAATATCCTTGCAGATAGAGTAATAAGGCGTCGAGGCGTTTGTCCCTACAAGGAATACCTCGTAAAATGGAAAGGGCTATTAGACAACTAGGCTAGTTGGGAGCATTCCGACACCCTATGAAAATTCGAGGAGCAGATACGACACTTCGAAGAAGGAGACGTGACAATGACGTCGCCAACATAGGTGGGGGAGCGTCACGAACTGTGCTTAACATGGGATCTTTCCCTCCGTATTTGTAGGTTAATGTATATACGGGATTATGTACATATCAGGAAGAGACTAGCTGAAGGAAGAATCTAGAATCTTAGACTAGTGTAGAAACTTAGGGAAGGAACCTAAGAAGAGTGTGGAACAAAGGAAGTACGGAGAAGTTTCTACAACTTTTCCAACCGTTGGATGTAAGACACATGTCCCAATCTCACACCGTCAGTTTTACACTTTGTAGCTTATAAATAGCGTGGAGGGCCTCATTTGCAAGACATCTCAGAATTTGTAAGCCTTCTTGATTCCAATACAAGTGTTATTTGATTCTCTCTCTTGAGTTCTCTTTTACTCTCTCTTAGTCTCTTTGTTGGCTTTTGGGAGTTAGGCTGATTTGCATCACTAGGGAGTAACTATGCGCAAGATGCGCATAAATAGTCGAGGGCAAAGTAGTTAAGGCGGTGTGGCGAGTTTATGGCGAAGAAGCTCGCTAGGCCATGGTGAGGCCATAGTGAGGCTATTTGCTATTTTTATTTATTTTTTTTATATTTATTAACCATTATTATTTCTTATTTCTAATTTTTTTTTTTTACTATTTTCTAATTTTTATATTTTTTAATATTCATATTAATATTAATATGGGAGCTACAAGCGTACACCATGGCATGCCAAAAGACACAGGACAAAAAAACAGAAAAAACTAATCGTAGTAATTTTTCTGAATGTCAAAAATAGAAAAAAAAATTAATACCAGGAATTTTACTTTACAAAATGAATAATAATTCATTTTAATATCCTAAACAACCTCATTCATAAAAAAAAACAGACAACAAAAAAACTGAAAAAAAAACAGACAACAAAAAGCTGAGAAAAAATTTGGAAAAAAATCAGAAAATAAAAAATTAGACAACAAAAAAACTGAAAAAAAGAACAAAAAAACTGAAAAAAAGAGAATAAAAAAACAAAAAAAAGGAAGAAAAAACAGAGAAAAAATAGATAACAAAAGAACAGAAAAAAAAAATTGACAACAAAAAAACTGAAAACAAAAAAACAGAAACAAAAAAACAGAAAAAAAATTAGAAACGAAAAAACAGAAAAAAATATAAAAGAAAAACAGAAACAGAAAAATAAAATAAAATGGCGTACCTTGTCGAACTGTCGAAGGAGTTGCTGAAGGTGTCGATGGAGCTGTTGAAGCCGTGCCGTGCCGTGCCGAGCTATGCCGTTAAGTGAAGGAGCTGCCGAAGCAAAACAGAAAAAGAAAAGTAGAGAAAAAAAAAACTAATAGCCTTAAATCAGAACAGAAAATAAAACAAAATAGATAAAAAAAATGGCGTACCTGGTTGTAATCGAAGGAGCTGCTGGAGATCGAGAGAGGGAGAGTTGTTGGTTCTCTAATAGGGAGTAGTCCTAAATCCCAACTCTAAACCCTTTAGAAAAACAGAGAAAAAAAAATAGCCCTAAATCAGAACAAAAAATAAAATAAAATAGAAAAAATAAATAAATGGTGTACCTGATTTTCGTCGAAGGAGCTGCTGGAGATTGAGAGAGGGAGAGCGAGAGGGGGAGAGCTGCTGGTTTTCTAATAGGGAATAGCTGTAAATCCCAGCGTCATTTGGTTAAAGTTAAATAACATATAACTTTTACAAGTTAAATAACTTAATAAGTTATATTTTATAACTTATCTTATAATATAATGATAGAGTACATACGTTATTATGAATAGCGTATATGGCGACGCTGTGGCACTATACCGCCATAGCAATGCTATATGTAAATCCCTCGTCATTTGGTCATGTATGGCAATCTACGAAGCTATTCATCATGGCGACGCCTTGACTATCATGGTCGAGGGACGACGCTAAGTTCGTGACAATTGGCTACCTTAAGAGATGGGTAAGCACAACTTTTTCCCAATTGAAGTAAGTGATAGCTATCTTGTGAACTACCTTGGCTTTAAAATTTTATTGATTGCATGGATGATGTGAACCATCTAATTTTGACGCTCTAATATGGATGATTGTGCATATTTTTAATGATTAATATCAAAGTAATGCAGGATGAAACACAGAAACTCTAAATGCAACGGCTGAAATTAATTTGATAATTTATAAGCAACAAAAGTAATAAATTTTAAACTAAAATCAATAAACTTATTAATGAATTTCACTCTAGCGGTTAGATTTTATTGTAACTAGAGTTCAATTAGGCATGCAGGTCTTTTAAAACTGGAATTAAAGGGTATCAAACTGCAATTAAGTATGATGTCTTTTAAATCCATTCTAGGATTTGAAGAATATAAGGATCCTAAGGGTTGAATGGAAACAAGTGTTTCAAAATAAAAGGCTATTATTGATTTAAGAGAATTCCATCAATTAAAAGACTCAAACTCAGCTTTAAATTAAGGACCATGAACCAAAAGAACATAAATAAATTACCTTGCACCAAGTACGAAATACTTGAGAAGTAAATCCACGAAGAACAATTGGCCTCGCACTGAAACCATCAATGAAACCATCACCCTTGCTTGTTGTTTCAATATCAAGTTCTATTTCCATTCATCAACCATAATTAAAAGAGTGGCTTGGGATATGGGATAGAAGCATGGTGGATCCATGTATTTGAATCAGGTGGAGTCCATCTGACACCAACCTAGTAGATTGGGTGCCACGACAACTTGCCAGAGGATGATTAGGTCAGTCTAAAAAAAAAAAAAATTAAATAGAGTGGATATCTAACATCCAAAATGCGTAGGAAAAAAAATTCAATGCACTAGAAAATATGGGGTGGTACCCAAAGTTTTTACTACCAAAAGAGTTTTTCTTTTTAATTCTTTTTATAGATCACATGTCACGTGACACAAGATCTAAAAATGGGTGTTGATTTGGGATCACATGTCACATGACACGTGATTTGGGACATGGGTTCAAACTCTTTTCCCATAAAATAGTCTCTTTACAATATGTACTAATAAAAGAAACCCTAACTTAACCTAAAGTAACCACTAAAAGCATTTAATCGGATAATCACAAATAGCTGAAATTTTAATCTCATTTTTTTAATTTATGGCCAATTTTTAAGTATCAAATGACGTCAATTTTATGCAAAATTGTTCTGTTTGAAAGCTTATCGAAGCAACTTTCCAACAAACTAATAAATGCACAATTCTGATGATTACGAAAAAGTTAATGATTATTTTCGAAGAATACAATGAAAGTGACGAATTTAAGGGATCATGTGCCACATGTACGTACACGAGTCCTATGACCTAAAGTAATATACTAAAATAAAATAAAATAAAATAAATACACTCCATGTAAACTAACGGAATAAAATAAAGGATTTTTTGCAAATACGCTCCTATGTTATGCTAAAATTATATAAAACCCCCTAAGTTATGCCTATTTACACTGCACTCCCTACTTTTGTGTTTCCTTTATAAATACCCTGCCGTTAAATGACAGTTAACTAGGCGTCATTTCTTTAATTAAATGACGCATTTTCCCTTAATATTACATACAAAATGGTCATTATATTTTTCCCAACTTTGACCGCATTTTAAACGGTGGATAAGCATCGGATCATAGCCAAATTTTTTGGGTGAAATATGATTGATCTCCTCTAAGTTGTCATGTTACCCAATTTTTTATTTGGGTGTCCATGAAGCTCAGTTGGTTCGTAACAATGGTAGGGTCGGGATGATACTAACGGGGGTAGCATTTTAGCGCTACCCACGAGTCAAGTGAGTGTCATAGACACCCAAATCGAAATCGGGTAACACGGCAACTTATAAGCGATAAATCATGTTCCACCCAAAAAATTTGGGCAGGATCTGATGCTTATCCACCGTTTAAAATGCAGTCAAAGTTGGAAAAAATACAAAGACCATTTTGTCTATAAATTTCTTTTTTTAATGAGAATTTAGTATATAATGTTAAGTAAAGGCAAACATGCCATTTAATTGAAAAAATGATGCCTAGTTAATTGTCATTTAACTGTAGGAGTATTTATAAAGTAAACATAAAAGTATGAGGTGCATTGTAAATAGGCATAACTCAGAGAGTTTTATACAATTTCAGCATAACATAAGGGGGTATTTGCAAAAAACCCTAAAATAAAAGTCAACTACACGATCAACAATCCAAATGTTTCTACTAATAGTCCATCATGCGATTGACGATCCAATGGTGCGAATGGCGAATAGTGAAGATCCGACGGTGTAAATGATGCAAACTCTAAATCCAACAGTGCAAAACTAAATCATAATCATCCTATGTGTGCCTCTTCCCTATATGAGGTCTTCTAGGATGTTGCACTCAATAGCCTATCCAAAGTGTTGTGTGAGGCTCACATGCTCCGGATCTCTCCTTACGCCTCCAATATACTTTTTATAATATGATGTCCACATCAACTCCTCCTAGGTGAAAATGACTCATCCCTGATGAGTCAGGGTTGTTATACTTCTCTAGTAAATCTGGGTCTAATCTCTGGACCTCATTAGTAATGTATGTCCTCTCGGTATCTTATTTCCCACTCCAAAGGTATCTGCGGACTCTCATGACCTATGGGCAGCAAACGTAGGAGTACGATCACTAGTGTCTTAGGAATGTACCCACTGGCAACCTCAAATTATCTCATGCCTATGGCCCTATTGACCAAATTGTTATATGCAAAGTTTAGTACAAGCAAAATAGAATCCCGACTTCTAATATGATCAACTGTGACGATCACATAAACAATGCTTTCAACTCTCACATCTATCTCAAATTTAGTGGGACTAATAATGTGAATGGCCTTAGAGTTGCTATCATTCTTATTATGGCTTTTTCGATGTTTCCCTTATTAACTGTTGGTGCTTTGAGAGGTAAAAGGTTAAGCTTGATCTTCTTACCCTCATGTAGGAAAGAAAACATATTTGACCTTCTGAATAATGTGACATCCTTATATAAAGTCAAGGCCTTTCCAAAATGACATACCCAACATTTCGCACCATTAGGTATCCTTAAATGAAGCAAACTATATAGGAACTTGACACTTAGAGAAAACTGAGATTGTCGAAAAACCTATCCATGCGACTTGATAGGGTGGAGGATGGGCACGGGTGAGAGTCCTAAGTAGAAAATTATGCTTCCGGATGTAACATTGGTGTAACTTCCGCTATCGATTGTGATCGAATAATATTCTCACCACATTTAGCAAGATATAGAAGATATTATCTCTATGTTAATCATGACTCTCCTTTTATTAGGTTAGGACACATCTAACTATAAGTGCTCGTGAGGTATTACTCTCCTCAACAAAGTAGGAGACTTCCCTTATACATATCAATTTTCTCTCATTCTCTTGGCCCCCTTCATCACTTTCTATAGTGTCAGGTTCATAAACCTCTTCTTCCCACTCTCCTTGTTCGTCATTTTCCTCGTCAATTAGCAAGTTTCATGTGGGTCTATGGTGGGACATTATGTGATATAATGTTCACACTCATGACACTTGTAACACTTGATTTGGCTACCTCTTTTGAAACTCTCGTCAGCTAGTTCTTTCCTTGTATCAGCCCTAGAATTCATAGCAGGAGCGTATGCGGCCATTGGTGGTTGACTTCCTACTTTAGGTCCTACTTCTTAGAAAGTAGACCTATAATTGGAGTCAAATTGTCTAACCATCGGTGCCTTCAAATAAGGATTACTTGTGTATCCTCATGTACATTTGATCTCGTCATGTATTATGTGAATATACCAATGTAGTCCACGACAGAGATTCCATCTTGGCGAAGGTTTTACCATTAGTCCTGCAACCGATGGTAGTAAGTAAGAGGAACATATTTTTCAATCAATCTCTCTTTTATGTCCTTCCAATTGCCGATGAGTAGCCCGATACTCTAGCGTAGGCGATCCACATTAGTTCAAAAAAGTTTGGCTTGATCCACTAATTTCATCTTGGCTAATTTGACCCAACGCTATTCAGACATGTACCAATCAAAGTATTGGTCCATGTCATAAAATCAATCAAGAAAGGCCTTTGGGTCCATCCTTCCATCAAAAGTCATAGCCTCTACCTGAACGTTTTTCAGAAAATTTTCATCGGGGGTCTTGTGAGGGCTCACCGCATGGAGGTTCTCTCCTATCACTATCCTGACCAATGACGACCTTACCATTCTCTCCATTGATGGATTGATGCAACTCCATGGTTGCCATATGATTTCGAAGTTCCATAAAAAGGCCAGAATCTGAGCGTTATCCATTATGGTGATCCAAAACAGGTACTAAAATATGCAATCTGAAATTATTAAGACTGCATGAGAAGAGAATTTTTTACGGGGTTATGATCAAATCAGGGTATATAATCGTGAAGAAGGATACACGTATTTGTTTGCAACAAATTTGCATAAGAAGAGACTTTTAAACACAAATAAATTTAAATATTCTCTTGATTTATAAGAGTATTATTAATTTGTGAGGGCTTTACACTTTCGGATATCGTCAATAATGTGTAACAACCCAATTTTTAGCGCACTTAATCTTGTGATATTAGATGTGTTTTGCACCATTTTTGGTGGTAGCACTCCATATCGGAACCTACCCTAATTGAGAAAGTACACATTTAAAATTTTCAAAAGCTTTTATATTTAAAATTATTTTTATTTAACACAAGCTATGTGATAGCTTGTTGGTAAAGACTTGAGTTATAAACCAGAGGTCTAAGGGTTTAGTTTAAAACCTTTATTTTGAATCTTGAAGTAAAAGCTTATACACCATTTTTTGGTGTGACAGTCTAATACCGGATTATTTCCAATATATTAGAAATAAGATGTTACGGGAGATTCTAAAATTGTAGCTTGAGAAATCTTCTTAAAAATTATAGCTGCCTCTTTCTTTTCTCCTTCTAAAAAACCCTCGATTATCTCGGCCATCAAGATCGTGGTGGAAGAAAGAGGAATCATGGACGGACCGATGCGATTAGACGCCGATCTTCTCAAATCTAACGCCGTTGATTTGCCGTCACGATTCAAGAGATGGGTACCCATCCATCCATCTCGTTCTTTTCATATCCTGTCGTGTAGGATATGTTCGATCGCATATCAACGGGCTAGTAAATAAATCTATAGATTTATTTTTCTATATAAAATTATTTAGGAATGAATAGATGATTACCATAATTTTATTATTATTTTAATCGCTTTTCTTTTATTTTATTGGATTGTATTCGAGACCTTAATTATTTCCTAAATCTCGAGACCAATTGATCAAAAATTAAGATTATCACTTAGAAAATTAAGATTGAATACAAATAATCACATTGCACAATGATAATTACACTTTAATGGTGTGAAATTACAATTTAAGATTCAAAGTTATAAGATCATTTAAACACCAATCCGTGCGTGAATGTCGGTAAGTAGCCATTATCGGTAAAAGTAAAGGTAACCCTATGGTGTGTGCTATGTGGACCTTCTAGTCATGCACATACTTAAATAGGATGGAGATCCGTGTACACTTATGAGTTGACTCACGAATATAGTCCCTTAAAAAAGTAGATCCATTTTAGTGCCATACTATTAAATTGGTCAAATTTTCTCTCAAACTTCAGACTGGTTGAACGTCTTGGGTTAAGGTGAAGGCTACTATTATATAATATTATATTAAGGTGAAGGCTTATATTATATAATATTATGATAAGGAAAATACTTATATTATATAATATTATATTAAAGTATAGACTTTTATTATAGAACATTATATTAAAGTGTGGGTTCTGAACTTTATATTTAACAATGCATTATATAACTTTTATTATATAATACTCTTATCTAAGATACAGTATTCTAGTGTTATCTTGTTTTAATCATACAAATTTCTTTTTATATACAGGCACGACATCATTCTTGTTCTGAATTCGTTGGTATTATATTATAGAATATTTTAACCCATTTAATCGATTTTCGTCTGAACAGACTACCTGATTTATATTATAATTACTGTTGTGTCCGACCAAAACTTAGTGCACATTAATCATTTGCACTTTGCGATCGATGGTTGTGATTCACTTCATCTTTGAAATAATAATATTTTAATTGAACATTTAATTTTATATATATATATATATATATATATATATTACTCTTATCGCTTCAACACGACCACTTATATAACACGAAGTATTAGAATTTCGATATCTCGTAAAAATCAAACTCTCACCTTCAAGTTATTGAAAATACACTAATTACTCCCCTACTCTATAGTTATTGACATGTTATATAAATAAATAAATGTATAAACATAAAATAATTATGATGTAAACTTTTGTATGCTTGATAATTATATGCTTCCATCTTGAGCTTGATGTGTGAGTTTAAGGATATGTTAGGTCATAAGTACGCGAGTGTATGAGATCATGCTTACGCTTGGGTATCGAAGCGATGAATACACCGTATTTACATGCCTTACAACTCATGGTGGAATGAGACCTATGATGAGTCGGGTGAGTACGAATTCAGTGTAACCTCGTATACGGTGGCATATACAGTGATCCGATCACCCCGAGTTCAAATATGATAGTATAAGTTATGAGTTAAGTTATGAGTTAAGTTCGATCATAGGATTTAGTTATAGTGAGGTTTCTTTATGGTCACATGAAACTTGAAATATTGGCGTCCATGTACGGATGCAATCCTCTATGGTAGTATGAGTTGTCACACAAAATACATTCAGGTTACTACGATGCCTTTTTCTTGGGAAGCGTGATTTAAAAAAGTTACCCCACTATAGTTCGTCTTAGAATTAAGTGTAAGGGTATGTTATGAGTATGAGATAAGATAAGTTATGATATGAATACAATAATAAGACACCGCTGTGTAGGCTAGCATAATATTAAAAACTTAAGTTTGTATACGTGTCGTTCCTTGCGTAGCCACTGTAATAGTAACAACGTTTTTTAGCCAAGACGGATCTCTGAGAGAGATTATGAGTAAGTTTATGAGTTACTTTGGCTATTATGTCTCTCTATTGGCTGGATGGAAGAGTATGAGTATGACACGAGGGCGTTATGATATGATGGTATGATACTATAGTGACCCTCATATGGTAGCTCGAGCAACGACTCTAATATAGGTCTTTTAGAATTTTATGAGTATGTTAGTTATATTCGTGCGATGTATAGACGTATACATGAGAATAATGAAAGAAGATACGATATGATATGAGATATAATAAGGTACATTAGAATATGAGTGTCTAGATCATGGTCCTATATTAATGATTAAGATATGAGTTTACGATATGAACTTGATTTTGTTTTTCTCTTTTAATTTCTTGAGATATTATGTTTATTACTCACTTGATGCACTCACAATCCACCTGAGTAGAATGAGATGGATTTGTGGTGTATCCACTAAGTTTACGTGACTGAGTAAACTAATGCTACAATAATCTAACAGTTGCAGGTGACTATCTTGATGGAGTGGACGTTGGTTTTTTTGATCCGATTTGTGCTGAGTACGTTGACCCGGTGGACGTTGATTACCAGGAGCTTTGGGAGGGTGACGTAGTCGGTTATTAGGAGGACCACGTTGCTGATTTTAATTCGAGCGCCGGCTATTGATATCTATGGACTCGGTATTTAGTTGATTTTATATTTTATTATTGACACTATGATTTCCCTTTATCGGATTTGTCTCTGACCTTGATTACATTTTATTGGTGAACGTATCGTATTTTATTGTATTTATTCGATATTAATGATTGTCTTATATTCCACCTTTATATGCTGGCTTTCATGGATTTTCATGGAACCAAGTTTGCGCGATAACTCTGATTAAGCGTATGTCCGCTTAGTATATCCGAGATATGTATAGGTCATAATTCGAAATTCTAGGCCCTCGGGATGGGGTAGAATTTCGGGTCATGACATAATATCTCGTTAATTATATCATTATGGAACACCTCTTATTAACAGTAAAATGTAAAATATAATATATTGGATCGACATGCAATCCCTTTGCGAGTCTTTAATAAATCTTCATTTGTCCTCATAGAAGGATGATCTTGAGATGATGGTTCATGCGTGTACTCTTTGGCTTCAATGTGGCGAAGAATCACATTCTTGATGCGAGTTAAGAGCTTAGCTAGCTTTTAATAGAGTTTGGCATATTCCTTGCATATGAAATAGGGAGGATTCTATCATGTGTGTCTTAAGTGAGGATGAACAGACTTTATGTATTTTTTGAGTGCGGATGTGCATAATATATACCTTTAAATGAAAATGACATATATAGAACATATTATATGTAATTTTGGGTGATGCATGATGAATACATCATATATGCTTTATTAAAATTAGGTATATCACATTTATATATCCTTTAATATGAATGATAGCATTACATATGCCTTTTCGTGAAAACAAAAAAGTATATAAGATGTTTCTCCTACTTAGAGGTTGTATATATATGAGAATAACTTATTTTCTATATCCCGACAACAGTGATTACCTCCTCTTATTATTATATTTTCAATCTTGAAATTTAGGGATAAATTAAATACTTCAATGAAAATAATCAAACTAAGGAATTGTGAATTCCTGATTTGGTTGAGAGTTTGACAGATCAAACATTCACATTCACGAATGGACATCGGGACGGGTGACATTGGGATATGTTAGAAGGAGTATTATGGGAAACACTGTCTCGTTCTGTCATGAATGAATCTCGTTTAATGAAACATGTGATTGGTGTCTTTTCTCTGCCTCTTTTAGAGACAACTCTGAGAAAGCACGTAAAGTGCATGGGGTTCAATCCCTCACTCTTTGGGATTAAGAGCTCAACCAAGATAAAGTGAATGTGAGATTTACTTATGGCCCTGTTTGATAGCAATGAAATTTCACAGAAGAAATGAAATCAATTTCTTAGTTGATTTCCTGAGAAATGATTTCCTCTATAAATGAATTTTTCACTGTTTGATTAGTGTGCTTGAGAAATGAATTTAATTGAAAATTGATTTATCTTGTTTGATTAGTATCTTTAAAAATGAATTTGAAAATGAGTTTTTAAGTTTTGATCATTTTTATTAAAATCATAATTCAAGTCAAATATTAACCAATAATTTTTTTAATGATATTCCATTACGTTATAAATTAATACCATAGTAATCACTTTTTATTATTAAGTTACATAAATAAGAGTTTAAAAAGTCAAACTCAAATAAAACTTCAAACTTTGACTAAACTTAAAATTTTGATAAAAAAATATGTAAAGTTAAATTGTAAAGTTGTAAATGCTAGTATCTAATGTCAGTTTATACGTTGAAACGAAATTAATTTTTTATAAAAGTCAAACTTTGACTAAGAGAAAATTTTGTAATGTACCAACAAGTTACAAAAGTCCAACTGTAAATTAATATAACAGTATTCATATACATCGTTAGGTTACACTAGCCAAAATTTGATCAAACATCTACTTTTAATAAAAGTCAAACTTTGATTAACAAAAAATTTTAAGACTAAAGTACAAAGTTATATAGTAAATACTGGTATGTACTATAAGGTTGCATGTTAAAACAAAGTTCAATTTTAAACTTCAAAGAAAATTTAATTTAAAAAAAAAATTAAACTTTGACCAAAATTTTTAACTTTGACCAATAAAAAATTTGACAATCTACCGCCAACCTAAAAATTAATATAACAGTATTCGTATCCATCACTAGGTTATACTAGTAAAAAATTTGACTAAATATCAACTTTTTAAAAAGTCAAACTTTGACCAAATGTAAAAAAAGTAAAATAAAATTTGCTAATATACTATAAAGTAATAAATTAAAAAAATAACAATCTCATTGGGGATACAGAAGTTCAAAAAAATTAAATTATGTTAAAAAGTCAAAGTTTGACCAAATATCAAACTTTGACCGATAAAAATTTACATTATGAAAATATAAATAACAATAGTAATAATCACTATCTACTGCCAAGATACACTCAAATTTTTACTATAGTCAAAATTTGAATAAAAGTTAAACTTTGACCAGTAAAAATGAGGCAATGTATTTTCAAGTTATAAATTAAAATAATGATAGATATTTTTAATTATAATATTTCACTAATAGAAATTTATAACATTTTATAGAAAATCAAACTTTGACCAAGAAAAAATTGCATTGATATGGTATAAATTTATGTAGTGGTAGCCTCTATTTATAAGCAGGTTTTGAGTTTGACTAAAACTAAATTTTGTGTAAAAGTCAAAGTTTGACTAATACAATTGAGAATCTAGTATCAAATTATATATCAACGCGATAGTATTCTTTTTTCGCTATCAAATTATTGGAGTCAGTTTAATAAAAATTAAAATTTTAATTAAAGTCAAAGTTTGACCTTAAAATCAACCTTTGACCTCCTAAAAATTTGATAATATATTACTAACTTACAACTTATTATCATATTTTAACAGTCAAAGTTTGATCAAAAGTCAAAACTTTATATAGCTTATAAATTCAATTAAAGTTTGATTAAATTCAAACTTTGACCAAAGTCAAATATTAGCTGAAAAGAATATGATGTAGATAATGTGGTGGTCATAGTGATTGTGTTGGTATGATGGTCATAGAAATTGAAGTTACTTTTTCGAGGACGAAAATTCCTTTAAGGTGAGGAGATTGTGATAACCCTGAAATAGAGGACGTTGAATCTTGAAGAGGATACTCAGATGGGTAGTGCATAGAGATGGACACGGACCTTAGATTGAGTTGAGATAATTGAAGAAAACCAAATTGGATATTTCAAATGTTGGATGATTATATTTTTGGAATAATGGTAATTTTAGAATAATAACAACTTTTGGATAAGAGTACCTTTTAGGGGTATATGGTTTTGAACTAACATGTAAATAGGTGGATGGTTAAAATTTTAAATATGACTGATCTTAGATAATTTGAAATGATGGAATGTGAAGGACTTTGGGTCATTGTAGAATGAAAATTATATTCACTTAAGTAGATTTGTGCTACGTGGGTTCTCAACAACATGAAAATGTATAGATTTTTTTACGTGTGAGCGGGTGTGTATAGTTAGCACACTGTGGTGTGTTTGTGTTTCACACATGAGAGATGGTTTTTGTAACATCCCGACTTTGCATAGCCTTGATCCGTACACTTCGGTACATGTGCCGATGGGTCATGAGCCGAGGATGCCTCCTTACAATGATGTAATGTCTATAGATCAAATTCAATGAACTTGATCGATGATAACTAGACCCGGTGTAAGAGCTTGATGCTCATGTACACTGGACTGTGGTGTAGCTGTTTCACACCCAGTCAAGAGAGAAAGTAGTATAAATAGAAACCTAGGGCATTTATTTCTATTTACTGCAAAAGGGAAGAGAGTTAAGAAGAGAGAGAGACAAACCTAGGGTTATTCAATGCCAGTGAAAGCAAGATCGATCCATTGTCAAGGGAAGAAGCGACTAATCGAGCAAGGATCCACCAAGTCTGACAACTCCATGGAACCCTAAAGCGTTCTTGAGCTAGAGGAGATCTCGCTCAAACCTAGGTAAGAAACTTCAATACACATTATAGATGGCTTTCAACAAGCTAAAAGTAGTAGAATCAGGTTGAAATGATGAGAAGAAGTTGAGTTTTCAAGTGGGTTGAACGGTGAGAAACCCTCATTAGAAAAGCAGGCAATTTCGATGGTCGAAATTCATTTACCGATCGAAATAGCCACAAAAGGGGCTTTTTCGGACTTAAGTGAAATTCGGACCGGTCGAATTTAGTTTCAACCGATCGAACTCTATATAAAAGAAAGGTGATTTTTGGACTTTGAGAAATTGACCGTTCAATTTGAATTGACCGTCGAATTTAAAATGCAAATTGCCTTGTAGAATTGACCGGTCGAAATTTATTTCGACCAGTCGAATTCATTTTTCTGTTAAACGCGACCTTAATTTAGTCGATTCGGATTCGGACCGTCGAAATCCCTGTTTTTGGTTTGATTCTGTTTTGTTGTGGAAACCTAAGGGACTTTCCACGATGGGTTGTATCATTCTAATGAATGAGTGTGCCTTGTTTAGGTGAGGTTACGTGTGGAACGAACCAACCTTCGTGAAGGATGAGCATGCAAGGAATTACTTTGTGAGGTAGGAAAACCATCTATCATGTGCATTGTTTTGACGATATGTATCTTTGTGTCATGATCGTCTCTTGTTCGATATGACTTCGTATTTGCTTGACATATGATTTTCGGATATGCTTTGACCGTGCTTTCGTTATGTTTTGATATATGAATTCCGCATAAGTCGTGACATATGTTTCAGTATATGCTTGAGTATGTGACCTCCGTTATGATATGTTCGATATGACGTCATGTGCAAGATATGAGATTTGAGGCGTTGTGATATGAGCATGTGTGAGTTTTGGTTTCAAAGTAGTTTTCATCTAATGTATAGTTATCACAAACACACGGCGATAAGCTATATACGCACTTACGATTTGAGGTTATGTGAATACCCGACCGACGCGGCAGGTATAACCGTGTTGGCGAGGATATCGTGACGGGTGACCAATCCATTACACCCTTTGTGTGATACGTTCGTATGTATGTGTGATCGTTCGTATGCTTTGTGTGATATGTGATCCCTACCGTTCAACGGTGCCGTCCAAGTGTCCAACTCTATGGGACCTTGAATATGTGTGAATATGACTCATGTGAGTGACGATGGTGGGTATTCCATCGGGGCTTGAGGCTATAGTTCCTCATTCTATTACTTTAAGTCAAGCACTTCAAGTTTTTCTTTTCATCAGATGATATGTGTGCATGAACATGAATTCATATGTATGTGTGTGTAAAACTATGAGATCACTTTAGATATATTTCGTTTCGTTTAGTTTGGTCATGCCATGATATCGTATTTGATGTTTGATAAGCATGCTATAAGTTTTACCCTATTTGAGCTTGGATGAAGCTCATTCCTTCACTAATATTTGAGTTCGGAGAAGGAGTTGGGGCTGAGTTACCCAGGGCGAGGATCGACTTTGACCCAAGCGAGGATCTAGAGGAGCGAATCGGAGAATTGCTTCGTTTGTGCCCAACCGGAGTAGGTCCGGCCTTAGACCTTAGATCCATGTTTTGAGAGCTTTTTAAGTTGTAAAAGTATACTCTGTAATTACTTTTTTTGGATATTCTTTTGGAGGAACCATGTTTGATGAGATGGGTCCTTAGGTGGTTCCAAACGGTTCTTTTCCATCTCTAGGGATTAGAGCCGTCTTTTGGGTTATAAATGATGGAAATATGTCTTTTGATGTAAGTTTCGGCAGTCTGGTTCCGCGTAGCATTGCGCTGTGCAACTTTGTGAGAGGCAATGTGATACAATTACGCGCTCGGCCTTAGCGCCATCCACAGGCAGACGCAGGTTTCGGGCGCCAAATTTGTCATCATTGGTATCAAAGCACGGCTTTAGAAGCGTTCGACAAGTCTTGACCTTTTAGTTTGAGAAGTTGTGGTGTAAGGGACCTTTTGTTAATGAGACTCTTGTTTCATTATATGTGAATTAAATGGAACACCGTGGAAGGGTCGACCAAGAGGTAGGCATACGGCGTAATCTTGTAATGAAGATATCCCATCGAGGATCGGAGGATCTAGACCACTTCGATCCTGAGAGAGAGAAGTGGAAGAGCCTTGAATAAACTCACTAAGGTGATGGAGTCGATAGCAGCGCCTAGAAGCGTGACGGCGTTGCTTGCAATAATAATCAATGACAATCCACCGCCACCACCACCACCACCATCATTTGTGGATTTTAGGAGATTGGGACCTCCTGTTTCCACAGGCGACGGATCCGCTTGAGGCGGAGAAGTGGATCAAACAAATAGAGAAATTACTTGAAAGGTTGCGAGCCCGGAACGTGAGAAGGTGGGGTGGGCATCTTTTCGCTTGGAAGGAGATGTCGATGCATGGTGGAGGCCGATTTTGAGAAAAGAGAGGTCGAGGTCCCACACACCATGGACTCGGAATCGATTTGAGTCAAGGAGTACTTTCCAAAGCAAGTCCGAAATCGCTGAAGAAGGACTTTGCTAACCTAGTCCAAGGAAGTATGACCGTGCGTGAGTACGGTAATGAGTTTGTAAGGTTGTCAAGGTTTGCACCGAAAGTTAGTTACGGAAGAAATGAAGGCCGGAAGGTTTGAAGAAGGCTACGACCCGGATTCAAGAAAAGGGTATCTATCTTTGAGCTTGAGACTTTAGAGGTGATGGGGCGATAGTGGCGAAAGGATATAAATAAAAGAAAAGATTGGAAAGGGAAGCCAACGTCGGAGGAGCAAGCGAGTATGACTACTCGGGGAATAAAAGCCGAGGATGTCTGCGCTGCTCAAGTGTCTCCGATATTCAAATTTCCGAAGGTCTAACACATCTGCCCCGATGAGACCATTTAGAAGAGAGGGCCCTGCTCAGACTCAAATGTCTGGGGCATCAGTTACTCAAGGACCTTCTCGAGCCGCACCTTCCAGCTTACAGATGAAGTGTGCTCGATGCGGAAAGTCACACAGGACCTCGGAGTGCAGAAGAGATACCGGTGGATGCTTCAAATGTGGAAAGGTTGGCCACATGATTCGGGAGTGCCCAGACATGAGAAAAGAGGGCTCCGTTTACCACTCTGATCGAGCAGCGGTCGGTAGCGACACTGGTCGGGCCGTGCTTTGCTATCTCCGAGGACGCCAGTGAGCACAGACGTGATCCAAGGTACAATTGCACTTCATTATGATTAAATTCAATTATTATTTTCTTAAAGAAGAAAGTACATTGTAGAAAGATATAGGTGCATACTAGCATATGAGTGTACATAGCATGCGTGTATGTCTGAATGTAGTCATGTATATGCCGTATAGGTACGCTGCAAGTTTATCGTGAGAACGACGGTGATCGTTGTGATGCACGAGTTCTAATAGACCCAGGGTCTACTCACTCGTACATAACTCCTGAATTCGCAAGGAAGTTAAAGATCATACCAGAGGATTTGGAGTTCACACTTGACGTGACCATTCCTACGGGTAGCGCCGTGACTGCAGATACGTGTTGCCGAGCGGTCACTGTGCAAGTGGAGGACCGAGACACGGTCACCGACCTCATTTTACTGAAGATGCGAGGACTTGATGTGCTTTTGGGCATGAATTGGCTATCCGCTTATCACGCAAGCGTCGATTGCCTACGGAAGGTGGTTACTTTCCGTCCTCCAGCAAGTCATTTCGTTTTGTCGGAGAAAAGGAAAAGTAGCACCGATCATCATCTCCATGATGCGAGCCGAAAGAATGATGAAGAATGGATGCGATGGATATCTCGCATTTCGCAAGAGAAGAAGGAGATGAAAAATGTTGTGAATGAGATCCCTATTGCTCATGAGTTCAAGACGTATTTCCGACGAGTTACCAGTTACACGGCCGGAGATCGACTTCGCGATTGACTTGGCTCGAGGTGAACCGGTCCAAGGCTCCGTCTGAATGGCTCCGGTGAATTGAAAGAGTTGAAGGAAGCGGTTGCAAGAAGCTGTTGGATAAGGGTTTTATCCACCGAAAGTGTGTCTCCTTGGGGAGCACCGATTACATTTGTTAAAAAGAAGGACGGGTCGATGAGACTTTGCATCGACTATCGTCAGTTGAACAAGCTCACGATCAAGAACAAGTATCCGTTTTAGGATCGTGATCTATTTGATCGGTTGCAAGGGCAAAATATTTTTCAAAGATCGACTTGAGATCCGGATACCATCGATTGAGGTGAAGGCGAAGGCGTACAAAAGGCGGCATTGAGCGAGATATGGACATTACGAGTTCTTAGTGATGCCTTTTGGCTTGACGAATGCACCAGCATCATTTATGGACCTTATGAATCGAGTGTTCAAACAATATCTCGACACGTGCGTAGTGGTGTTTGTAGATGATATCCTCATTTATTCAAAGACTAAAGAAGAACACGAACATCATCTGCGCATTGCCTTGCAAACCCTTCGTGAGCACAAGTTGTATGCCAAACTCGTAAATGTGAGTTTTGGTTGGAACAAAGTGAGTTTCCTTGGTCACATAGTATCGGAAGCTGGTGTGACCGTTGACCCACTAAAGTTGAAGCGGTGTTGGATTGGGAGCGACCCAGACCGTGGTGTTTTCTTGGCTTAGCCGGATACTACTGACGCTTTGTGGAAGGATTCTCCAAGATTTGGGACCACTTACACGATTGACAAGAAAGAATACCAAATTTGAGTGGACTAACGAATGTGAGGAGAGCTTCCAAGAACTTAAGAGACGGCTTACTTCCGCTCCAAAGGTTGACTATTCCGTCGTAGTGGAGGTTTTTTGTATATATAGTGATGCATCTTATGGAGGTTTGGGTTGCGTGTTGAACCAACACAAGAAGGTTGTTGCCTCTGACTCAAGACAGTTGAAAGAGCATGAAAGAAACTATCCGACACATGACTTAGAGTTAGCCGCGGTTGTGTTTGCGCTCAAAATTTGGCGGCACTACCTGTATGGTGAAGTCTTTGAGATCTTTACCGACCATAAAAGCCTCAAGTATTTGTTCACACAGAAAGATTTGAACATGAGGCAACGACGGTGGATTGAATTTCTTAAAGACTACGATTGCACAATCCAATATCATCCGGGTAAAGCTAATGTCGTGGCAGACGCATTGAGCCGAAAGCATACATCTCAGTTAGCTAGCCTCATTTCGGGACTTCACAGATGGAAGTTGTTTGAGGACCTTTCGCTCTATAATAATAATATTGCGGTTAAGGATACCGGTGTGCTATTGGCAAGTCTTACGATCGGTGACTATTCTTGACCACATATGTGAACTTCAGACGAAAGATGAAGAACTCGTGAAGCTTCGACAAAAGGCAGCTGAAAACGGAGATTTCACTATTAAAGAAGATGGGTCATTGCTATTTCGCGGAAGGTTGTGTATACCGTCCGATGATGAGCTGAGACGGACTATACTGGATGAGGCACATAAGTCTAAATATGCCATTCATCCGGGTGGTACAAAAATGTACCATGATTTGAAGAAGTGTTATTGGTGGAGGGGATTGAAGAAGGATATTGCAGAATATGTTTCAAAGTGCCTGGTGTGTCAACAAGTGAAAGTAGATCATCGACACCCGGTGGTCTTCTACAACCTCTCTACCGATCGGAATGGAAGTGGAGTCCATTTCGATGGATTTCATTGTGGGATTGCCGAGGGGCGTTGAGACGCCATAATGCCATATGGGTAATAGTGGATCGGTGACCAAGTCGGCACACTTTTTGCCCTATAACACTACATCGCAAGCAAATTGGTTGAGTTGTATATGAAAGAGATTGTCCGACTA
Organism: Chloranthus sessilifolius; assembly: GCA_021018995.1. NCBI lineage: Eukaryota > Viridiplantae > Streptophyta > Magnoliopsida > Chloranthales > Chloranthaceae > Chloranthus > Chloranthus sessilifolius. The sequence continues at coordinate 76,831,227 of CM037587.1, forward strand.
CACGGCATTCCCTCGAGCATTGTGTCGGAATAGTGATCCCTTGTACACTTCTATATTCGCAAAGATTCCAAGAAGGTATGACACGAGATTGGACTTCATTACGCATTTCATCCACGGTAATCGACCAGACAGAGAGGGTCAACCAAATTATTGAAGACATGTTGCGAGCATGCATGATCGATTTCCAAGGATCATGGGATCAACATACTGATTGAATTAAAGCTTACAACAGCGATTTTCAACGAGCATTGGGATGGCTCCATATGAAGCCTTATATGGACGGAGATGCGAGTCTCCGATCAAGGGGAGGAAACCGGTGATAAGTTTGTTTTGGGGACCAGGCGATTAAGAGAAATGCTTTGAAATTATGCGAGATCATCCAGAGAATCGAGAATCGCCGCAGGCCGTCGGAAGAGTTCTGTGACACCAAGCGTCTGAGCGTAGAATTCAAGTAGGAGACCATGTGTTCATCAAGATATCTCCAATGAAAGGAGTGATGCGCTTTGGAAAGCGAGGAAGTTGAGTCCTCGCTTCGTTGGACCGTTTGAAATATTGGGAGAGTTGGCGAAGTTGCATATCGGGTCGCGCATTACCCCGCAACTTGATCGCGTGCGGCGTATTCCATGTATCTATGTTGAGGAAATGCGTGCGAGATCCGACCCATATCCTCGATGCACCACGGTTGAGGTCTATAGAGACTTGGCGGTTATTGAAGAACCTCTGACGATTTTGGACGATCGAGCAAGTGTTGCGTTGACGAATTCCTCTAGTGTTAGTACAATGGAAGAATCACTCAAGGGAAGAGGCGGCGTGGGAGCGTGAAGCGAAATTGAGCTCAATATCCGCGTTATTTACGGTTGAAAAGGAAAGGAGGGTTGAGAGCCGAGAAAGTGATTGTAATTGTAAAGTGTCAAATTCATGTATATGAACCGGAAGATTGTGGTTATAAAGAATTTGAAGGTAAGAGGTGAGAATTTTGATCTGTATGAGAAGCAGAGAAGCGAAGTTTTCGTAAATTTAAGGTCGAATTCATTTTCGACCGATCGAATTTATTTTCGACCGGTCGAATTATACAATTCGACCGATCGAATTATATGGGCAGTGGAAGGCAGAAAGGCTGTTTTAGCCTAGGTGAATTCGATCGGTCGAAAATTTTTCGACCGATCGAATTTACAGGACAAACAAAATTCATTTTGAATTTCGACCGGTTGAAATTTTTCACCGATCGAAATCGCTTTGATTACCTTTTAAGTGAATTTACGGTCGAAATATTTCAATCGATCGAATTTGGCTAGGTATATAAATACCGCAACCGCTTTCTTGCCCATTCGAATTCTTTTGCCGACGGTTCCTTGTCGGTTTTCAACCACTTTTGAGGTTCCAAGGCCTATAAAACACGAATCGCGTTGGGAATCGCGATCTAGCCATCACAAATCGGTAAGCTTGTGATTTTTGAAGTTCAAATTGTGTTTTAGCCTAAGAAATTCCTAAAATCCTAGAACCCTAGTTTTCTTCAAAAAAAAACCCTAGATTTTGGGAAATGGCTCCTAAGAGGAAGGAACACAGATCCAAAACTCCTACGTCGGAGCGACCCAAAGTCGCTACGGGCCCCTCGCCTACGCCAATTCCACCGCGAACGACACCTCAACCACCACCGCCCCAAACCCCTCCAACCATTCCACCCTCGGGCAATCCGATTGCACCGCAAACGTCCCTAAAGACACGCCCAACGCAGTGGTGGAGCGGAAAGGATTTTATGATGAATTTACCATCGATCCGCTCTGTATGCGGCGACGTGTGAGGAACCGGGCATCAATGCTTGGGCGATCAACTATTTGAACAAGTGCGGGCTCGATAACCTCTTGAAACCCATTCACCAATACTATTATCCGCGCCTTGTGCGCTTGTTTTACCAGAACATGATTGTCAACTCCGACGCTAACACCATTTCTACCAAGGTCGATGGAAAACCTACACTTTCACCCATGCCATGGGTGCGGCGTTGGAATGCTTTGATACGTATGGGGATGGCGTAGACTTGCTACCACCTAACCCGCCTAACCTCACCCATACGTTCATAGCCGAAGATGACCAATGGAGGAACCGCAAAGGCGAGCCATCAACCGTTCCGATCTGCCCAATCATATGTGGTTCCTAGATACAATTTTCAAGTGTAATTTATACCCAATCCGCCATAAGACCCAAAGGTTAGGCATTTTGATGAATGCACTTTTGCACGCTTCGAGGGCAAATGGTTCGATCTGCGGTAGTCTTTGAGGAATCAAACATGGAAGAAAGAAAGCGCTCGAGTGTTGAGGCGGTGAGAGCATATCCCTATGCCTCCTTCATCTCACCATGTTTGATGAATTTTCGCAACCTCGGTCCACACAGTATCTCCCAAGGAACCAAAGTCTTCCAACAACGTCCTTCTATACACATTCAAACATTGGAAGAGGACGTACAGGTCTCAAGCCACACCTCCCACGGCCCGGCGCCTCAAGTACCACCTGCCTCCACAACCTCAAGATGTACTGCTCTGAGGCACCACTGCTCATGACGAGCCGATCGATGAGGCTCCTATCCCCGAGCACCACGAGTTTATTCCACCTCGGGAGGTGCCTATCGAGATCCCTATCCCTATGCAGCGCCTGATGCTCACCAAGCCGCACCACTACCCCTTGAGGACTTGGCCGCTCTCATACAAGAGATTACTCGCCAGGTCAACCAGCGCTTGGATTTCTTCGAGCTACTCCTCGGAGATGCGCTGCAGGCCATGTATCCCACGGATTATATCACGAGAGGATCGCGGCGCGACAGTCTCTCGGGGCTCCGATCTGAGGAGGCGAGTGCCACTAGGAGAGGAGGAGGTGATGCCCGGAGGAGCAGGGGAGGCGATGTGCGGCGGGAGGCAGTAGCTTCGAGCCCGAGGATGCGCCGTGGATGCTTGGAGATGACCCTCCACTTAGAGGTGGGAGATGTGAATTTCCTTGCTTTCTTTCTTTCGTTGGGAATTAAGTGTATGAATCTTTTAAACTATTGTGGCATGTGCCACTTTTGATTTCTGATGATTAGACTATTGTGGCATGACTTGCCACCTTTGTTATGTGGACCAATTTCCTTTTATGCTTATGAATAGGGTGTTTTGTTCATGTTTAATGCTTTTCTTCACACGTCTAAACTATTGGCTGTGTGGAGACTGTTTTTCTTTTCAATGCATGAGCTTACTGGTAACGATAGGAATTGTTTAGCCATGCATGGTGCCAAACGAAGCTACTCTTCAAGACCTGTCTTTGTTGTTAGGAACATTTTAGGTGACGAAAATTCCTAACGAGGGGAGGATGTAACATCCCGACTTTGCATAGCCTTGATCCGTACACTTCGGTACATGTGCCGATGGGTCATGAGCCGAGGATGCCTCCTTACAATGATGTAATGTCTATAGATCAAATTCAATGAACTTGATCGATGATAACTAGACCCGGTGTAAGAGCTTGATGCTCATGTACACTGGACTGTGGTGTATCTGTTTCACACCCAGTCAAGAGAGAAAGTAGTATAAATAGAAACCTAGGGCATTTATTTCTATTTACCGCAAAGGAAGAGAGTTAAGAAGAGAGAGACAAACCTAGGGTTATTCAATGCTACGAGTGAGCGAGATCGATCCATTTGTCAAGGGAAGAACGACTAATCGAGCAAGGATCCACCAAGTGACAACTCCATGGAACCCTAGGCATTCTTGAGCTAGAGGAGATCTCGCTCAAACCTAGGTAAGGAACTTCAATACCTGTTATAGATGGCTTTCAACAAGCTAAAAGTAGTAGAATCTGGGTTGAAATGATGAGAAGAAGTTGAGTTTTCGAAGTGGGTTGAACCCAGAGTGAGAAACCCTCATTCTGAAGAAAACAGGCAATTTCGACCGGTCGAAATTCATTTCGACCGATCGAAATAGCCACAAAAAGGGGCTTTTCGGACTTAAGTGAAATTCGACCGGTCGAATTTAGTTTCGACCGATCGAACTCTATATAAACAGAAAGGTGATTTTTGGACTTTGAGAAATTCGACCGTTCGAATTTGAATTCGACCGATCGAATTTAAAATGCAAAATTGCCTTGTAGAATTTGTCCGGTCGAAATTTATTTCGACCTGTCGAATTCATTTTTCGGCCGTTCGAAAACGCAGCCTTAGCTGTTCGAATTCGGATTCGACCGATCGAAATCCCCTGTTTTTCTGGTTCGATTCTGTTTTGACTGTGGAAACCTGGGGGGACTTTCCACAGTGGGTTGTACATCATTCTAATGAATGAGTGTGCCTTGTTTAGGTGAGGTTACGTGTGTGGAACGAACCAACCTTCGTGAAGGATGAGCATGCAAGGAATTACTTTGTGAGGTAGGGAAAACCATCTATCATGTGCATTGTTTTGACGATATGTATGCTGTGTCATGATATGTCTCTTGTTCGATATGATTTCCGTATTTGCTTCGACATATGATTTTCGGATATGCTTTGACCGTGCTTTCGTTATGTTTTGATATATGAATTCCGCATAAGTCGTGACATATGTTTCCGTATATGCTTCGAGTATGTGACTTCCGTTATGATATGTGCGATATGACGTCATGTGCAAGATATGAGATTTCGAGAGCGTTGTGATATGAGCATGTGTGAGTTTTGGTTTCAAAGTAGTTTTCATCTAATGTATAGTTATCACAAACACGGCGATAAGCTATAATATATACGCTACGATTTGAGGTTATGTGAATACCCGACGGTATAACTGATCGACGTGGCAGATATCCGTGACGATGCAATGACCAATCCATTACACCCTTTGTGTGATACGTTAAGTATGTATGTGTGATACGTTCATTATGCTTTGTGTGATATGTGATCCCTACCGTTCAACGGTACTTAAAGTGTCCAACTCTATGGGACCTTGAATATGTGTGAATATGACTCATGTGAGTGGCGATGGTGGGTATTCCATCGGGGCTTGAGGCTATAGTTCCTCATTCTATTACTTTAAGTAAAGCACTTTAAGTTTTTCTTTTCATCAGATGATATGTGTGCATGAACATGAATTCATATGTATGTGTGTGTAAAACTATGAGATCACTTTAGATATATTTCGTTTCGTTTCGTTTTGTCATGCCATGATATACGTATTTGATGTTCGATAAGCATGCTATAAGTTTTACCCTGCTGAGCTTGGATGAAGCTCATTCCTTCACTAATATTTCAGGTTCAGGAGAAGGAGTTGGGGCTGAGTTACCCGAGGGCGAGGATCCTGACTTTGACCCAAGCGAGGATCTAGAGGAGCCGAATCCGGAGAATTGCTTCCTTTGTGCCCAACCGGAGTAGGTCCGGCCTTAGACCTTAGATCCATGTTTTGAGAGCTTTTTAAGTTGTAAAAGTATACTCTGTAATTACTTTTTTTTTTGGATATTCTTTTGGAGGAACCATGTTTCGGTAAGGATGGGTCCTTACCGGTGGTTCCAAACGGTTCTTTTCCATCTCTAGGGGATTAGAACCGTCTTTTGGGTTATAAATGATGGAAATATGTCTTTTGATGTAAGTTTCGTCAGTGTGGTTCCGCTTAGCATTCCGCTGTGCAACTTTGTGAGACGCAATGTGATACAATTACGGGCTCGGCCTTAGCGCCAGTCCACAGACGGCACGGGTTTCGGGGCGCCGAAATTTGGGCTGTCACAGTTTTAGTTTACACCCATTTGGGTGTATGTGCCTTGCAAGAGAGCCGGTCCCCTTTTTACTTAAGAGAAGGCAAATCCCTCTTTGAAGCACCCGATTGTAAAAGGGTTTGGAGTTAGGGCTTTGGAAGAGAGAAAGAGGAAGATAAGGAGAAACGCTTGCCAGATTTACTTACTTCGACCTTTGGTTTTGTGTGAAAAGGGTTTGTGAGATCGTGTAAGGGGAGGGATCATCGCCGTTTTCGACGTTTGTGCGTTGCTTTATGCGTTTTGAGCCATTTGGGGGTTTTTTGGAAACCCTTCCTTTGTGCGATACTCGAAATCGTCGGTGATCCCTCCACACACATCACACGCAATGATCATGCTTTGGAGCTCGGAGATCCTCGATTTGAGTTTTGGAAACCCATTTTGCGAATCGGGGAAGCTGATCTAATCGGTGGGATGATCGATCGATTTAAGGTGAGAAATCCATGCTAGATAAGTTTTAAATACTTTATTTTATGGTTGTATAAATGTATGTGAGATTTGGGTTAGATTTGAGAAAAAAAAATTAGATTTTTAATGAGAAAAATCAAGGGATAAGCGAAATCTGCCGATTTCGATCAATTGAAATTAGATTTAATCGATCGAAATGGACTTAGAAGGTGAAATACGATTCTTGCAAAAATTTGACCAATCGAATTGAAGTTTGATCGATCGAAATGAAATTCAATCAATCGAGAGGAAATTCGATCGATCGAATTTAACAGAGCTGCTGACATAATTTCAATATTTTAGCTATAACTTTCTATCCCGAACTCGAAATCATGTGATTCTTGAAGTGTTGGAAAGAGAACAACGATACCTACAACTTTTATACATATGAAAATTGATTAATCAAACATTTTAAAGGTCAAAATTTGGAGGAAAGATACATCAAGTTCTAAGTTGACATGTTTTGACTAAGGTACCGATATAGTCTCGGTATTTTAGCCATAACATTTTGTGTTAAACTCCAATTGATGTAATTCTTATTGCGTTGGAAAGATAATATCGAACTCTACAACTTTTATGTTTTGACTAACTTATGAATATAAAATTTTAAAGGTAAAAATTTTATGAGAAATTACGTTAAATTTCTGATTAGCACGAACTTGCCGTTCCCACCTCAGTTTTGAGGAAACATTTAAAAATGTTTAAGTTTCTAGTAACTAGAGTTGGTCTTTGATATATTGTACGTTTGTAATATAGATTGAGGGGGGAAGGTCATAAATAGAGCTTCGCTTGGCTTCGCGCAACTTCAAGGTCAAGGTAGGAGAAATTTAACCTAAATTTATACGTTTGACTTGATTCATAGTCTTAGTTGGGGTGATTGAATGCGATGAGTAAAATTGTGGTAGGATTATTAGATTGAAAATTTATGATTTAGAATATACTCATGAAATCTTGAATAGTGAATGTGCGTGTGATAATGTTCGATGTTAAATAATCTTGAATTTTGTGTAAGTTTGATTCGTGTTTTGAAAGTAAGACTTTGAGATAGTTGTGATACTCGTGTTTCGTTTTGACACCTTTGGAATGTGAACTCGTGATCCTTGGAATTGGAATGTGAACTCATGACCCATGGAATTGTGATTTACGTGACGATGCTTAGAATTTGCATATGTGCATTCTATCCCTTGGGCCGGTACGACGGCCTATCCGTACACGCATTCATACATTGTATTGCATCCCTTGGGCTGATACGGCGACCTATCCATACATGCATTTATACGTTGCATTGCATCCCTTGGGCCGACACGACAGCCTATCCGTGCGCACATTCATATATACGTTGTATTTCATCCCTTGGGCTGGTACGCCGGCCTATCCGTACACGCGTTGCACCCCTTGGACCCCTTGGAATCATTGGACACTTTAGAAACTGTGAACACCTTTGGAACTCTTGGAACATCTTTGCATCCCTTATGTTGTGTGTGTTTGCAAATTCAACATGGTTTGCGAATATGGGTGAAATCTTTGATACACTTGATTAAGGTTGATCGTTTATGAGGCTTTTCGATATGTGTACTGTTGGATAGGAATTTGTTATAAAGTTAAATTTTTAAGGTTAAGTTCTGAAATAGGGGTTGTGACGAATGCTTTGATAATCTGTTTTTAAATGAAGGAATGATTAAGGTTGTAGAACTCTGATTTTGATGGTTTTACTCTTTATTTAAATTCTATGATTTCGATGTTAAGATATGATTTTATGTTGTCTTTCCTCAACTAGAGTTGGTCTTTGATATATTGTATGCTTGTAATATAGATTGAGGGCGGAAGGCCATAGATAGAGCTTCGCTTGGCTTCGGGCAGCTTCAAGGTTAATGTAGGGGAAATTCAATCTAAATTTATATGTTTGACTTGATTTATAGTCTTAGCTGGGTTGATTGAATGTGATGAGTAAAATTGAGGTAGGATTATTAGATTGAAAATTTATGATTTAAAATATACTCGTGAAATCTTGAATGGTGAATGTGCGTGTGATAATGTTCGATGTTAGATAATCTTGAATTTTGTGTAAGTTTGATTCGTGTTTTGAAAGTAAGACTTTGAGATAGTTGTGATACTCGTGTTTTGTTTTGACACCTTTGGAATGTGAACTTGTGATCCTTGGAATTGGAATGTGAATTCGTGACCCATGGAATTGTGATTTACACGATGACGCTTAGAATTTGCATATGTGCATTCCATCCCTTGGGCCGGTACGACGACCTATCTGTACACGCGTTCATACATTGCATCCCTTGGATAGGTATGGCGGCCTATCCATACACGCATTCATATATTGCATTGCATCCCTTAGGCCGACACGACGTCCTATCCATACGCGCATTCATATATACGTTGTATTGCATCCCGTGGGCCGGTACAGCGGCCTATCCGTACACCCATTGCACCCCTTGAAATCATTGGACACTTTGGAAACTGTGAACACCTTTGGAACCCTTGGAACATCTTTGCATCCCTTATGCTGTGTGTGTTTGCAAATTCAACATGGTTTGCGAATATGAGTGAAATCTTTGATACACTTGATTAAGGTTGATCGTTTATGAGGCTTTTTATATGCGTACTGTTGGATAGGAATTTGTGATAAAGTTAAAATTTTAAGGTTAAGTTCTGAAATAGAGGTTGTGACGAATGCTTTGATAATCTGTTTTTAAATGAAGGAATGATTAAGGCTGTAGAATTTTGATTTTGATGGTTTTACTCTTTGTTTAAATTCTATGATTTCGATGTTAAGATATGATTTTATAGTCTTTCCTCTGCTGAGCTTAGATGTAGCTCACCCTTCGACTATACATCACAGGTTTGGCAGTTATCAAGATACGAGAATTGTGGTTGAGGACTTGAGGAGTAGTAAGATTTCTAGATCATAGATCTGTATTTGAGTTTTGGTAAGTTTAGTTTTTGTAATTATTTTATGCACTGGTATTCTTGCTTTAGTTACTATTCCTTGTGTTTTAGATATGGAGTTTATGCTTCCGCTTTGGTGTACCATAATTTTCTGTAATAGATTATGACCTACGATCTGGCAGTTCGACTTTTCCCATTTTGTTTTGGTATAAGTTAGAAAAAAAAAAGAAAAAAAAAATATGTTTCAGGAATTTTTGGTTGGGAAAATCCGGGCTGTCACAGTTGGTATCAAAGTTTAGGCATTAGGTCTTTTAGGGAATGAGTGGAGTTAGATTCTATCAGGCCTTAGGGGGGGATTCACTATCCCTAATTTGATTTCTCTGGGTGACTCTAGATTCCATCTGAGTGTGATGAGACTTGCTTTAGACTTTTGTAATTACTTTGATTGAAATTTGTTTTCGTCGTGGCAGTGTGCAATGCCTCCAAGAGGTCGACCTAGAGGCGGTCGTGAATGGAATATGAGGAGTGGGGAGGAGAGAGGTCATCGGGACAAAGCAGCGGATAGGATGGCTAGAGCCATGGATGTCGTAGCCGCTGCAATGGCCCAATAGACTCAGCAGACTGCGTTATTGACTGAGTAGACGGTAATTTTGGCTGCCAATAATGTGGGTAATCATCAGCAACCACCACCACCACCTTCTCCTGCACTTTTACCATCATCCTTCGTCAATTTTAGGAGATTAAGACCTCCTAGTTTCTATGGGTAGACATATCCATTAGAGGCTGAGAAATGGTTGAACCAAATAGAAAAGTTTCTAGAGAGACTTCAGAGTACTGAAGATGAGAAAGTTGGTTGGGCTTCTTTCCAACTTGAAGGTGACACAGACTAATGGTGGAAATCGGTGCTGAGGAAGAGAGAGGTTGAGGGTCCTTGGACTTGGGTGGAGTCTGTTCACGTGTTCAACAAAGAATATTTCCCCAAACAAGTGAGGAGCCAGTTGAAGAAGGATTTTGCCAATTTAGAGCAAGGGAGCATGACCGTACGGGAGTACAGTAACGAATTTACACGTCTATCGAGGTTTGCCCTAGAGCTAGTGGCTACGGAGGAGATGAAGTCCCGAGACCGAATGTGAAGGATAGAGTGTCAATATTTGAGTTGGAAACATACGCTGAGGTGATGGGGAAGGCCATTATGGCAGAGAGAGATACCAACAACAGGTATAAGAGGCGTGACCTACATAATAAAAATATAGCATGTCAAGGGAGGACAAGTACTTATGAGCCAGCAGACAAGAGGCCAAATTTATTAATGCTGACATCGTCTCAACCTACTCAAACCACCTACTCAAGACCACCCATGTCCACGCATGCGGTGCCCCTTCGCCTTAGGGCATTGAGAGTACAACAAATTTCTCACACTTTCTCATCCGCACCGGTTGAGTCATGCTTAAGATGTGGGGGGATGACATGCGGCAGAGAAATGTAGGTGGGCTATAGGAGCTTGCTTCAATTGTGGCAAAATGGGGCATCAGATACGGTACTGCCCGGAATCGAAGAAGGACAGGACGACTTCAGCATGAGAACCCATCAAACCATACAAGTCTCCTTGTGTGTTTAACCTCGAAAAATATAATCTTTTTGATTTCGATGTATGCCCGATGCTATTGGCTTAGATTTTCGGTGTATCTATATGGAACTTGTAAATACCATTAACGTTTACTTTTGAAAGTTAATGGTTTGAAAGCTTTCTTTTGTGTTGATGATCAAATTTCATTTCATGGTTAATATTGTTAGTTTGTGGGTTGAAAAATTTTGTGATGCGGATAGGATATTTGTCGTTAGTACATTATACTAGTTAATAAATATCGAATTTCCATACTAGTTATCGATATTCATTGTCAATATGTTTGTTCTACATAGTAGTCGTTGTGGGTGGGTATTAGTGTCGCAGATGAGTAGTTGCCTAGAGAGGTGTCAAAGACGGGTAACATCGACGTCTACTTTCGAGCCGATCCACCCTACAGCTCAGGGTCCTACAAGTGAAACATTGATGCACAATGCCCAGATGGCACATAAAGTCCTTCAAGGTATAGAATTATTTTCACTTATCAAGATTTTACGGCAAATATTTAGATGATGAATGCCCTTAGAATAGTGGTTGCTTTTGACACTTAAGGTATATCATAACACCATCATATGTGCATCTAATTAAATCACCTGCATGACATAAACGAATTTCAATTTCTAAAAAATAACTAAGTAGGTGATCAATATAAGGATGAGACTTGAATAAATCTTGACAATAGGGTGACATTACGTAAAGATAGATTATTTAGTAATTCATTATTGAGTTGACATTATGAGTAATGATGATTGAACTAAGACTTATAAATTTACACTTAACGGATCTAATTGTAATATTCTTCTTTCCGACTAATAAATCATGAGTGCATTGTGTTTGGAAGCTCTCCTTCCAACTTTGAGGGCAATTGTTAAACACTATAGTTTTAAGTGGACATCCTTAGGGAGCTGGGACATTAAAGAACTCTTTAAGGATTTGGAACATTAAGAAAATACTGACGGTAGTTGACATAGATTTTAATAGCTCACATTAGGGACTTTACCCTTAGTTTGAAGGAAGCTAATTGAGGAAAGATAGAATTCTTAGTGACTTCTCAATTCACTGTTGGACTAGTTATCGTTGCTATAATCTTCGACTTCGTCTTACCGTTATGATCGCATAGTTACAAACACTTTAAGTCCATACTGATGATGGTGGATCAATAAGGACGACGAGAACAATTAGTGACACAATTGATTGTGTTGAGGACTGTGCACATGAAGAGACGATTCATCTTAAGCTGACATGTACGTAAGACCTCAATCTTACGCATCGAAGGGGTGTTTTTTTTGAATTGCTATTTAGAATTATCTCCTTGTTTGAATGATTGGATACATTGTGACCGAATGTCTTTTCTTTTATAATCTGAGTGGTAATTGAGTGTGATAAGAATGATTGAAGGCATAAATTTGAGATTTTATGATCATTATTGTCGGTTTATAATTAGCATATTTTGTAATGACTTCATACCTTTGTCGACATACGTTATGGCTAACGATGGTATTTCTTATGGTATGCTTGTGGTGATGGTAATTTAAATTGTGGAGGAAGTCACACATTTAGACTAGTGATTAAGACTATTCCTCATTGATGCTTAAAATAATTTTACTCGATCAAAATAGAGTATCAGATCGATAATCATGAATATTTTACGGTCAAAATAAATTAATGGTTTCAAATTTAGCTATGGTAATGGCTAGTTGGAGCAAGGTAGAATTATATTAATCGATAGATTAGACTTTTCTCTGATTGAGAATCAAACCTTTCTCGGATTGAGAGTGTAAGTTTCATAGGTAGGCGACTGTGCTAGATAAGTATTATCCGATATCTGAAGGTGTCTATTGGAAGTGTTAAACATGGTTATCGAAGTGACACAGTCAGTAAGGGATAATTCGATGATATGTTGTGTTAGGAGTAAACCGATAAATGTTTGAGGGTTGGAGGGTACTGAATATGATTTGTGATTTATGGATTAATGGTTTTAATCTCAAGGTCAATATCTCTTTCTTTGTGGATATATTCTTGCCAACTATTTATAAAGATACTTCGTTAGGTAGTGGAAGTGATGTTTTATAATTACCTGTGCACGAGTTAACTGATCTATCACTCCGACTCTTGAGTGAGCACCGGTCCGGTTAGTGCGAGATGGACATCCTTAGTGTAAAGCTCAGCATATAGATTTTTATCAGTGTGTGGTCGATCTTTAGACGATGTGTTGTAGCAAATCTCCATTCAACTCTGCGGCTTTGACCGTATGTAATTCCAATTCGTTGTAATGTATATAATTCTACTTCGTTGTAACATGTGATGTGTGTGATGTGAGTTTAACAAATGATTTCTATTTTAATAAATGAGAACCTTCTTCTCTTTTACATAGATTTTGAAGGGTTGATTGTCAATGAACACGTGTGGATTTGCTGATTTTAGGCGTAGTTGAATTGACTATGACAGTGAGTGTGTGAATGTATCAAGTGACTTGGATTGATGTGTGGACTACAAGGGAGATAGGTGCGTGTGAATTGCAATTTTGCAAGTTGCGAATCTTTTTATACATTATTGATAATTGAGTTGTTACTCAGACTACCTTCCGTGCATTTTCGAGGACGAAAATTTCTTTAAGGTGAAGAGATTGTGATAACCTTGAAATAGAGGACGTTGAATCTTGAAGAGGACACCCAGATGGGTAGTGTCGAGAGATAGCCACGGACCTTGGATTGAGTTGAGATAATTAAAGAAAACCAAATAGGATATTTCAAATGTTGGATGATTATATTTTTGGAATAATGGTAATTTTAGAATAATAGCAACTTTTGGAAAAGAGTAACTTTTGGGAGTATATGGTTTTGAACTAACACGTAAATAGGTGGATGGTTAAAATTTTACATATGGTTGGCCTTAGATAATTCGAAATGATGGAATGTGAAGGACTTTGGGTCATTATAGAATGAAAATTATACTCACTTAAGTAGATTTGTGCTACGTGGATTCTCAACAATGTGAAAATGTATAGATTTTTTTATACAGGTATGTACGTAGATGCGTAGGCTATGGAAGTGTGAATGTGTGGATGTGAATATTACTCGTGGAGATGTATATGTGTATTCATGCAGGATGTGAGCATTAGAACTATTGCTTTGAGTGATTTTCAGATCGAGATATGGACATCATCCAATTGATGCATGATTAGGTTTGATCTGCATGTTACTACTTACGACAATTTTCGAGGATGAAAATTTTATAAGATGGGAAGAATGTAATGACCCTAAGTTGGAGAACCGTATAGGATGGATGGTGTACGTGTGAGCGGGTGTGTGTAGTTAGCACACTGTGGTGTGTTTGTGTTTCACACATGAGAGATGGTTTTAGTTTACACCCATTTGGGTGCATGTGCCTTGCAAGAGAGCCGGTCCCCTTTTTACTTAAGAGAAGACAAAGCCCTCTTTGAAGCACCCGATTGTAAAAGGGCTTGGAGTTAGGGCTTTGGTAGAGAGAAAGAGGAAGATAAGGAGAAAAGCTTGCCGGATTTGCTTGCTCCGACCTTTAGTTTTGTGTGAAAAGGGTTTGTGAGATCGTGTAAAGGGAGGGATCGTTGCCGTTTTCGATGTTTGTGCGTTGCTTTATGCGTTTTGCGCCATTTGGGGGATTTTGGAAACCTTTCCTTTGTGCGATCGTGCTTTATGCTGCAAATCATAGTGAGATTTTACGTGTGATGTGTGTGGAGAGATCATCGACGACTTTGAGTGATTAGTTGTGATCGTGGAGCTCGGAGATCCACGGTTTGAGTTTTGGAAACCCTTTTTACGAATCGGAGAAGATGATCGAATTGGTGGGATGATCGGTCGATTTAAGGTGAAAAATCCATGCTAGATAAGTTTTAAATACTTTATTTTATGGTTGTATAAATGTATGTGACATTTGGGTTAGATTTGAGAAAAAAAAATGGATTTTTAATGAGAAAAATCAAGGGATAGGCGAAATCTGCCGATTTCGATTGATCGAAATTAGATTCGATCGATCGAAATGGACTTAAGAAGGTAAAATATGATTCCTGCAGAAATTCGATCAATCAAAATGAAATTTGATCGATCTAGAGGAAATTCGATCGATCGAATTTGACAGAGCTGTTGATACTATTTCAGTGTTTTAGCCTTAACTTTCTATCCCAAACTCAGAATCATGTAATTTTTGAGGCGTTGAAAAGAGAACAACGATACCTACAACTTTTGTGAATATAAAAATTGATGAATCAAATGTTTTAAAGGTAAACATGTGGAGGGAAGATACGTCAAGTTCTAAGTTGGCGTGTTTTGACTAAGGTACCGATACAGTCTCAGTATTTTGGCCGTAACTTTTTGTGTTGAACTCCGATTGATATAATTATCATTGCGTTGAAAAGATGATATCAGACTCTACAAATTTTATGTTTTGACCAACTTATGAATCTAAAATTTTAAAGGTAAAAATTTTGTGAGAAATTACATAAAATTTCTGATTAGCACGAACTTGCCGCTCCCACCTCAGTTTTGAGGAAACATTTAAAGATGACTAAGTTTCTAGTAACTAGAGTTGGTCTTTGATATATTGTATGTTTGTAATATAGATTGAGGGCGGAAGGCCATAGATAGAGCTTCGCTTGGCTTCGCGCAGCTTCAAGGTTAAGGTAGGGGAAATTCAACCTAAATTTATATGTTTGACTTGATTCATAGTCTTAGCTGGGCTGATTGAATGCGATGAGTAAAATTGTGGTAGGATTATTAGATTGAAAATTTATGATTTAGAATATACTCGTGAAATCTTGAATGGTGAATGTGCGTGTGATAATGTTCGATGTTAGATAATCTTGATTTTTGTGTAAGTTTGATTCGTGTTTTGAAACTAAGACTTTGAGATAGTTGTGATACTCGTGTTTCGTTTTGACACCTTTGGAATGTGAACTCGTGATCCTTAGAATTGGAATGTGAACTCGTGACCCATGGAATTGTGATTTACATGATGACGCTTAGAATTTGTATATGTGCATTTCATCCCTTGGGCCGGTACGGCGGCCTATCCGTACACGCATTCATACATTGCATTGCATCCCTTGGGCCGGTACGGCGGCCTATCCGTACATGCATTCATACGTTGCATTACATCCCTTAGGCCGGCACGACGACCTATTCATGCGCGCATTCATATATACGTTGCATTGCATCCCTTGGGCCGGTACGGCAGCCTATCCGTATACGCATTGCACCCCTTGGACCCCTTGGAATCATTGGACACTTTGAAAACTGTGAACACCTTTGGAACCCCTTGGGACATCTTTGCATCTCTTATGCTGTGTGTGCTTGCAAATTCAACATGGTTTGCGAATATGGGTGAAATCTTTGATACACTTGATTAAGGTTGATAATTTATGAGGCTTTTCGATATGTGTACTGTTGGATAGGAATTTGTTATAAAGTTAAATTTTTAAGGTTAAGTTCTGAAATAGAGGTTGTGACGAATGCTTTGATAATCTGTTTTTAAATGAAGGAATGATTAAGGCTGTAAAACTCTGATTTTGATGGTTATACTCTTTATTTAAATTTTATGATTTCGATGTTAAGATATAATTTTATGTTGTCTTTCCTCTGCTGATCTTAGATGTAGCTCACCCTTCGACTATACGCCACAGGTTTGGCAGTTATCAAGATACGAGAATTGTGGTTGAGGACTTGAGGAGTAGTAAGATTTCGAGATCGTAGATTTGTATTTGAGTTTTGGTAAGTTTAGTGTTTGTAATTCTTTTATGCACTGGTATTCTTGCTTTAGTTACTGTTCCTTGTGTTTTAGATCTGGAGTTTATGTTTCTGCTTTGGTGTACCATAATTTTCTGTAACAGATTGTGACCTACGATCTGGGGGTTCGGGTTTTCCCATTTGGTTTTCGTATAAGTTAGAAAAAAAAAAAATGTCTTAGGAATTTCTGGTTGGGAAAATTCGGGCTGTCACAAATACATACGCTGACGGCTACAGTCTTTGGCATAGGTTTGAGACCCAATGCTGGAGGCTGTAGCCGTTGGTGTACGATTTTTTTTTTTAATATTTCCCCACCTACGCTGTCAGCGTAGGTGTTTTTTTTTATTAAAAAAAAAATTAATAATATTTTTAATTTTTTTTAAAAATTTATTTCTTTCTCCACCTCATTTTTGGAGCCATGGACCTGCCTATGGTCTAGCGATGGAGATCATTTTTCGTCCCAAACTTTCCACAATAGATCTTGAGATCATTGTCCACCTATAAAATAGACAGATAGTGATTCGACATGGCACACATCCACCCAAAGTTACTATCGCGAGCAGACCATGAGTACTCTGGTCACTTTTGGGGATTTCTAGCACATGGAATTAGCATCTGACTGGCTGAGAGGTTGGTCGTACTCTTGAGAAGATTAGGGTAAAAAACTATCTCCTTCATCTGATTCAAGGCAATCAACGGGACTCACCTACGAAAATCTGGTTGTCAGCAAAGATTATTTGGCTGTAAATAGTGGTACGAATAAAAAACTTTGATTTTTTTTTTTCGTCCAACCGGTGAACCACCCAGTTTTTTGGTGAACTGCTCAGAGCAGTTCACCTAATTCACAAAAAATCAGGCCGATTCCTATAGTTACACCAATTTCTATTTTGAAACATCCATATGTGATATGTATCATGGACATCGTTTCAGAAGATGCACCAATGTAAGGTAGAAGACACATTGCTCAGGTACATTTAGACACAACATCAGCTATAAGAAACCCACCTAAGTGTTTTTTTTTCACACAAATATCAACATCACTTGTTAAAATAAAATATAGAGAAAATCATTCAAAACTAAGTAGTCTACAGAAAAATCACACTTTGCTTGATAAATCGCCATCTCAGTCAATTCTTAACAAACCCAATACAACAAATTCCAGGCAAGAAGGAGAGCTATATTACATAATCAAAGTCAGATATTGTTTTGGCTAAGGTTCTAAATAGAGAGCATTTACATGCTATTTACCTCCGTTTCGGAAGAGGTACCCGAGGGAAGAACCACCACCCGGGGCGGAATGAACCTTAGTTGAAGGCCGATCCTGCACCAGTCAAGAATAAAGAACAAACATGAGCTAGAAATCACGCTTAGTGGCTTAATAAAGGGAAAAATATTGATGTTTGGAGCAATTGGCTCAAGAGTTGGGTACCCACTAGGTACCTGACCCAAGCACCACTTGGTAGGGTCAATCTCCCTCCGACAACCTAGAGAAATGCATGGGTATTTTTGAGCACCAAATCAGTGAAATGTCCAAGTGATTCATGTGTGTGCTGATAAATAGCTGTATATACCTCCCAAGGCTTGACAATTTAGGCAGAAGGAGAATAATCCAGGATCCGCCATTGGTGACCAGATCAGGTACCTAACACCAACTCATTGCCTCAATTAAGTAATATCCTAGATGGGGTGAAAAGATCCATTTTACATAAATGTTTATTTCGCATGTAAAATTTTTAATGGTGTATCTTTTAAAGTTGATTAATAATGAACTTTTTGTAATAAAAGACGATGCCTTGGGAACAACCATAAGAAGAATGAAAATACATCAGAAGCCATGTTTCATTCTAGTGACGAGACCACAGTTTAAGTGCAAGGTGTTGGTGCACGCTTTTTCTGAGTTCTTTTCGGTTCTTGTGAATCAATGGCCCAATTCTGTCTTGAGCGGACTATGGCAATATGGTGTTTTGAATGTTGAAAATAAATGGGGATTCTAGGAAGATTCCTAGTTTATTGCGATCGCCAGTTGCAGATATTTAACGACGTTGCAACACGTCAATGATCATGCTTTGGAGCGGGTGTGGGTTACTTCTTTACTGAATCATCGGTTTGCCAACATCAGCAACACTGGCTTATCTTTGTAATTTAGATAGTTTAGTTTTCATTTCCTTATTATTGCTGTAATTCTAATTGGCTTAAGTTTCTTAGTTCTATTATGAGTCTAATTGTGGGAATCTGTTGTGGTGAATTAATATACTATTCTAATATCCTAATCCTAGTGTAAGTCTATGTGGTTTAAATATTTTAATCTTATTAGCAGTTTAACTAGTTTAGAATCTAACTACTTTTGAGCATCCTATTTTTATTAGTATTCTATTGTGATTAGGTGTCCTAATTCTACCGTGATTCTAAAAGGTCTTCCAATGCTATTAGAAGTCTAATTAATTTAATATTTTAATCTTATTAAAAGTGTAATTAATTAAGTTTCCTAATCCTACTAGAAGTCTAATTAATTTAGTTTCCTAATGCTACGAGAAGTCTAATTAATATTAGTCTCCTAATCGTATTAGGAATGCAAATATGTTAATTCTAGTGAAAATCTAATCAAAGCAAGTATGCTAATTGTACTAAAATTCTAAGTAATGTAAATATATTAATTTCACTGAAATTCTAATTGAAGCAATTGTACTAATTTTACTGAAATTCTAATTAAAGCAAATATACTAATTGTACTAGAATTCTAATTAAAGCAATTATACTAATTGTACAGGAATTCTGATTAAAGCAAGGAACTAATTTTACTGGAATTCTGATTAAAGTAAAGGAACTATTTTTACTGAAATTCTAATTGAAGTAAGTAAATTAATTTTACTAAAATTCTAATTAAAGTAATTATACTAATTTTACTAAAATTCTAATTAAAGCAAAGGAACTAATTTTTACTAAAATTCTAATTAAAGTAATGAACTAATTTTACTAAAAAAAATTGAAGAAAAAGAGTTTTGGGCCCGCTATGTTAAGGAGGATTGATCTCGTTCCTACGTACCCTCCGTAAGCTCCCTTAGGCAAATCGGGTGGCTGAGATTAAAGTAAATTGAATTTTGAATTATAAGATAGTATTTTTTTAGATTTTTAAAGTCGATTTTGAATTATAATTACGAATTAAATTGTGAAACTAAAAATTAAGAACTGAATTATAAAATGAGATTTTAGAAATTTCAAATTAAGGAATTAAAATTAGAATTTAAAATCTAAGGACTGAATTCAGGACCGAAATCAGAAAATCAGACCGTATAATTAAAGACTGGTTTTAGAAACTAATAACTAGAACCAGAGATTAATGATAGGACTGGAGATTGAGATTTCAGAACAAAATTAAAGTTTAGGGTCGGGGATTAGGCCGTCTGATTAAGGACTGGTTTTAAAAACTAAGAGCTAGAACTAGAGATTAAAATTACGGTCTAAAAAAGGGGTGGTATGGTCTAAGACCGAAAATTTGATATTAATGGTTAAAACTAAAAAAGCCTAAATTTAAGAACTAAAAACTAAATTTTTTACTTACGGCCGGGGCTGCAGAGAGGAATCTAGAAATTCGAAGCTTGGATGTCGAGGACTTGAAGCTCGAATCTCGAAGTCATCGTTGTGTTTCTCTCTGTGTTCGCTCTATGTGCCCTCTCTTTTTTCATCCTCGGGGCGAAATAAAAAATTTCTTTTATAGGTATTTTTCCAATTACACACCCTTTTTCAGGTGTTTAACTGAATTGCGCACTGGTTCTTTGATGCCTATTCGCTTTGAGTTGCTCACCGACTGACTGGCATAGTCGGGTTCCCTAGTTCTAATCACTTTTGGACTAATTGCGCACCAGGTTTGGAGTGCGTAATTCGATTAAGTATTTCATTCGAAGTGCTTAATCGTGGAATCTTGGCTGTTAAGGACTATGAGACTAGGTAGAGCATAGGCCAATTGCGCGCCTGTGATGGAGCGTTCAATCCGATCATGTGTTCCATATGGAGCGTGTAATCGAGTCTCGAGGTGGTCTGAAGAAAGGAAGTCTAGTATGAAAAGGGACTAATTGCATGTTTGTGGGTTGGCGTGTAATTGAATTGCACGCGTGGTTTTTGGCGTGTAATTCGGGGTTGTCCGGGTCTGGGTCGGGTTTGAAATGTCAGGCTATTGTTTCAGTTGACATTTCAACTATATACTATTATTTCAGTGTATAGTCTCCCTATATCGGGATTTGAGCCACATAGCTATTGTTTCAGCCTGTGTTCAACCATGTATTATTGTTTCAGTGCATGGTTTCGACATTAGGATTAGAGGGGGTCTGAAATGTCAGACTATTGTTTTAGTCTGTATTTCAACTATATACTATTATTTCAGTATATAGTCCCCCTACGTCGGGATCTGAGCCATAGAGCTATTGTTTCAGCTTGTGTTCAGCCATGTACTATTGTTTCAGTGCATGGTCCTTACTTTAGAGTCGGGGGTCTGAGCCATAGAGCTATTATTTCAGCCTGTGTTCAGCCATATACTATTGTTTCAGCGTATGATTCTCATGTTACGGTTAAGGGGTTTGAGCCACAGAGCTATTGTTCCAGCCTGTGTTCACCATATACTATTGTTTCAGCATATGGTCCCCACATTAGGGTTGTAAAGTTTCTAAAGAAGGTAAGTCCTTTCCGAAAAGTCGTGGGCGAGGTCAAAGGTTGACCAAATAAATTTGTATATTCCGAGAGGGTAAAATGGGAGTGTGTACAGATGCCCCTCTCCGGCGCGCTCTTACGAAGTAAAAATGCGTCGAAGAAGTAGACACCCCTCATTCGAGGTGTCTTCTCGTTTCTCTTGGGAAATCACAAATATGAACTGGAGATGCTGACATGATATGCTTGGCTTTCTTATCTATCAGTGCAAGCTAAAATGGAGCATTTGGGGGCCCAGTGGTTGTTGTCGAAAGACGTATTCCATGTCGTGGATACCACTGAACTTGTTGCATATTGCGACCCATTGTCATAGACAGTCGACGGGAGAAGTCAGCGTATCCTAATCCACGGCTGCAAGAGGCATCCCATCGCATGGTGTGACCTGCTGCGAGTGACAGTCAAACAGAAAGGAAAATCACTATATCATAATCTGTGGGTGCAAGGGGCATCCCGCCACATGTCGCGACCTGCTGCAAGGGGTAGTCAAACAAAGGAATATAATGCAGTCGAGGTATCGGGGGGCGTCATACAAATGTCCATAAATAAGGTTCAGAGACTGATAATAAAATCATATAATGTCGAAGGCTTTCGTAAGTCATGTCAAACCCAATGCGCATCAGGCGTTCCTTTTCCAATAGACATTTGTAAGTTCTTAGATTAAACATACTCATTACTCAGTTTCCTAGGGGGAATGGCTGGTTTGGGCTGGTAAATGGTGATTGAGATGAATTTTGGTAGGTAAGAGGTCTCTTTATTTATTATTATTTTAGTTTCTTTTCTTTAAATTTTTTTTTTTTTTTTTGATTTTGGAAGTAAGGGGTTTGAAAATTCAGAAATTTTAACTTAAGATCAATTTGGTGGTAAATCTTTGGAAAACGTGGCTTTCAAGACGTCGCTGAGGAGATCCACTAGTACGAGATTTGTGGATCTGACCGTTTATGTGGTTGTCAAGACGACACTTGGCATGCTGGATCCTCCGTCTAACCTTCTCAGCGAATATTGATGATTGTCTCTTATGGGAGGACTACAGTGATTCACGAGTCAAGGGAGATGGATTTTAAAAATATTTTGACTTAATCATAGCTAACTATATATATCAGAAGCAATATCGAGTAAAAAAAAGGGTGATGATACTTACCTGAAGTAGTGATACTTACCTGTGTAGCCCGTGATGGGAAATGATTGGTTGTAGTGATGTTACGATGGGACATGGTAGTCTTTCTTTTCTTCATTTTTATTGTAGCAGGGGCTTGGTGGCCATTACTGTGATACAATGTCATGGGGAAGTGAGTGTTGCGATGGGACATGGCAGTCTTTCCTGTTACGGTTGCATGCTGAGATGAGTCCTGGTGGTTGCAAGTGCGATGAGACATGAGAAAGTCCTTTCTCTTCCTTCCTGTCGTAGCGGATCATAGACATGATGGGACATTAGGGGTCTACTTTAGGATGCTGGGGGATTACTGGTCATAGGATTGATAGGGGAGTTTGGATCCTGGTGGGATTTTTTGTGTTTGAGATGCAATGGGACGTGGGAGGAGTCCCTCTTCTTATGTTGGAGTCTAGCGACTGCTGCGTAGCTAGGGATTTTGGAGGTAGGCTCTCTGCTTTTGTGATGGGACATTGGTTGAGCATAGTTGGCGATGAGATTTTTAGAAGGTTTGGCTCTATGCAAGGTTTCATGATGAGGGTTTCGGGGAGGTGTGATTGGTCTCAGGGCTATAAGGCAGGATGAAGTTGCTGTGTCGCGATGGGACATGTTCGTGATGTAGTTGCATCGCGATGGGACATATTAATGGATGTGTGGCGGGGTTGTGTCTGGATGTTTCGGGTAGTGATGTTTTGCGATGGGACGTTGATGGGATGATTGCTATGTTTCTTTCTTTGACAGATCTTGGGTTATGTGAGCTCATGTTGTGGCTGCATCGTGGCCGGACTCGTCTTTGGCTTTGATCATGTGCTTGAATTTTGGGAAGGTTCACTTTTAACTTTTCACGATGGGAGTTGTGGTGGCATAGGTGATTTAGGTTAGTGAACTTAGGTATTGGGATGACATTGTATGTGTGCATCTTATCGCGAGGGGACATGCGCGACGAGGTCATGCAATGGGATTCTCCCTCTCTGGTCGGATCGTGATGGGATGAGGGAAGGTGACGGTGTCACAATAAGGCATGTATGTCTTATCGCAATGGGACCAGGGGCGCGGCCAATGTTTCCTGCAGGGCTACGCGATGGGATATGGGAGAATAATCTTGATCGAGATGGGATAAAAGGTGTGAGGATGAATGAATTTAGGTATTGCGCGCCTGGCACCAGACATTTAATTGAATTGCGAGCCTATTTTCGGGCATGCAATTGAAAGTTTAAGGGGGTGTTTACGCGTTTTGATGTCAATGTGTGATTGGATTACACGCGATTTCCTAAACGTAAAATTTAAACATCACCAAGTTACTGTGCGAGCAACCTTTCGGATTACTCGGTGTAAGTGGGTCATGTGATAGGGTTGCGCAGCCTATAGTGGGTGCATGATCAGAGTGTCACACCGTTTGTGCGGGCAATGGTTTCATTGCTCACGCCAATTAGGGCGTGTGATTTAACTAGCATACGGTATGCTTTGCGCGTGACTAAATTACGCGCACGTGTCCTGGTGCGTGATTGAGGCCGTACTCTATATAAGCATGGAAGTCTTCATTTATTTTGCATCTCTCGATTTAGTCTCAAGTTTTACTTTTTTTTCTGAATCCTTTATACTCGAATGTCCATGTTTCGACAATATTGGGTGATCTAACCGTCTGATTGAGATGTCGTTTCTTTCGATGTTCGTGATTTCCCATGATCTTCATCCTGAGGTGATGTTCGGGGATGATATTATTCTGGGAATGGGCAGTATGGGGAAAGAGGAGGCTAGCCTTCACATCGGTCTCTTTTAGGGAGTAGTGAAGGCAGTGTTGAGGAGGTGGCGGTGGAGGAGGTGAAGATGGCGGAAGAGATGGTGTTACAAGTGGAGGGATGTGTTTCCCAACCAATCCTTCCTGAAGCCTCCTATTGGACTCTCCGAGTCGGGCACTGCTCCTCGGTTGGTCTCCGTTTTAGGTTTAGTTTTTGTTTTGGGTTGTAGATTAGGTTCTAGGTTTTCGTTTTGGGTTGTATATTCAGGAGGTATGCCTCCGGTGATATTGTACAAATTTTCATTAAATAAATAAAAGATGCGCTTTATTTATTATGTTTGTTTATTTGTGTACATTTATTGTGAGATTTAATTATACTTACTTGGGCGTTTATCTGATTTTGCGTAAGATTTTGAATTTTATTCGATTAATTTGATTTGATTTTTCTTGAATTTGTTCATCATTTCCTCTTGGTAATCCAGGTCTTATTTAGGATTTGGTTTTTATTAGGTTTATTGGGGCTTTTGTTTCGTTTTACCTGAGGGATCATTCTTCATTATTTATGTTGTTTAAGGTGGGGTGTGAATCCTATGTTTTAGAATTTTGGTAATTTTGTTTTGGTCTCATGTTTAGTTTGGGATGACACTTGTTATAAATGTGTGATTTTTGAATTTTCAGATGGGTGTAAAGTGTTTGAATCCTATTGGCTTGTTTACTTTGCTTTGGATATGTGTTTCCTTGGAGGGGTAAGTATTGGTGATTATTGGTTTATCTTAGTTTGTCATGGATTGTGGTCTTTTAGTGGGTATGTGTCTGGTTTAGATATAATTAGATTGGAAGAGTTTAAAAATGTGACACTTGTCACTCTGTGGTTTAGGAGGTATAGTTTTATAAATGTGAGCCAAAGGCTTTGGGTTTTATTTTGAATTTTATTTTAAGCTTAGGATTAAAAGTTTTGGGGTATTTCTTTGTGGTCATTAATGTCTTTTCTTCCTTTCTATTTTGTATCTCGGGTATTGAACCCGAAGAGTTGTGATTATTGAGTTAATTATTAGGAATGGATGAGATTGGAAATTCGGGGTGATGCTAGGGTTGGTGCTATCAATCCAACTCAAAGTGTCAACCCATTGGGAGAGGAGATGGAAGAGAAGAAGGTGATAGAAAGGAAACCCAAGGATAAGGCGGGGTCAGAGTTCTCATGACCGATACCTATTTTTCCTCGGTAGGAGCCCCCGCAGCTGGCTATCAGCTCGGCATGGACTGAGTCTCATACTTGGTATTGTGCCTTGCCGGAGTTTCAGCGGGCACGACTGGTGTCTTTCGACTTTGGGCCGATCCTGTAGCTGGAGCCCTTTCAGGTCGATCGTCGTCTGATTGAGGTGATTCTGGAGAGATGGAGGGAGGAGCATCAGGTGCTTCTCTTTTCGGTGTGTATATTGCTATCGACCTCAGAGGACTGGGTTCGCATCACTGGTCTTCATTTTGAGGGTGAGCCGATTACGACGCGGATGGCGAGAGATTATCTGGGGGCGTGTGAGGAGATTTTGGGTTTACCGTATAGATCCAGTGGATCAGAGCCAGGGGTAGTTCGGGTCAATTGGTTCTTCGACACATTTGCTAGTGGCTTCGTCCCTCCGAGGTGTCATTTCGAGCCGAGGGTGACTTACGAGGCACGCTGCGGGGCGATGGTGGGTCGGGAGCCTATGGTTGAGTCGCGGTTGGCTGCGGATAGGGTGCTTCGAGCATTCTTGATGCATCACCGTATTATTTTTGATACTTCTCGGGGACTTGGATCGAGTCCCTACCTATGCTTGGGGTGCGGCCGCATTGGTGCATCTTTATGAGCAACTTTATCATCGGGGGCAAGGTGTCGCGACGATCAGAGGTTTCCTTCCCTTCCTCTAGGTGAGTTTTAGTTAGTTGGTGTAATAACCCTGAAAATTCGAACAAGAACCTGATTGTATCAATGTATGTGCCCGACACGGAAATCGAGACGAATTTAAAAAAATTAGTAAATGATATTGTTTGAAATAATATTCGCCTGTGATTATGCGAGTTCACGTGTGAATTCTCACTTAAATCCGAGTCATGTAAGACATCAAGACGGCGTGCTACGCCGCATCGATGGTGTTCGTGCTTCACACCGAAGTCTAAACTAGAGAAAACTGAAATATCAAGGATATTTCAGTTGGTAGCTTATAAAGGAAGGAAGAGACCTAGGGAGATCTCCTTTCTTCTTCTTCCTCTGGTTCTTGAGTAAAGAGATCTGTGGCTAGGTGAGATTGAAAGTGTTTTGTAAGGAAATAGGGTTAGAACTATGGAGATCGAGAGTCGGAATGAGATGAGGTGGGGTGAGTTCAATAAAATGAACTCAGGTACAATCTAAGTGCGTGTGAAACCTCCGTTTGCTGAATCGGAGTCGAGACATTGCGTATCGGAGTCACCATGAAGATACGGCTCGAGTTCCAGAGCCGAAACCCTCGTTCGGATAGATTTGCCGAAACCCCGAGAGGGCCTAGATAAAGGTGAGTCTATGTATTTAAATCGGGGCAAATGAGAGACCCATATATGTGTATTGATTGTGTGTTAATGGTTGTTGGTAACCATTAATGAAAATGGGATAAAAATGGGGAGGTGGATGACCTCCATTAATGACAGAATTTCTGTTATTATTGATCGATCAATGACAAGATTGATCGATCAATGACTGGTGGTGATCGATCAATGAAGAGATCGATCAATCTATATGGACAGAAAAGTGAACAGAAGCCCTAAAATTCTGGAAGTTCAGTGCACGAAGGGTATTGATCGATCAATTTGTGGATTGATCGATTAATCCTGTGTATTGATCGATCAACAAGAGAGTGATCGATCAATGACTGGTGGTGATCGATCAATGAAGGCATTGATCGATCACTGGAATGCATTGATCGATCAATGAAGGCATTGATCGACCAATCTGTATAAATATTAAATGTGAACAGAAGGTGGGAAATTTTGAATTTAAGTTATTGATCGATCAATGAGGGCATTGATTGATCAACAGGAGGCATTGATCGATCAACCAAAGTGGTGATCGATCAATTTTAGCTGTGTTAGAAGTGAAGAGAGAAGAGGTTATTGATCGATCAACAAGGGTATTGATCGATCAATGATGAGTAGTGATCGATTAATAGGGGCTATTGATCGATCAATTGATTCTGTTCCTGGTTGAGAGCTAAGAGGGTATTGATCGATCAATGGGGTTATTGATCGATCAACAAGAGGGATTGATCGATCAATAAGAGTGGTGATCGATCAATCACCCCTGTTTTCTACATGTATTATTTTTTATGAGTGAAACCTCACTGGACATTTTGTCAGCTTATATTCTGACATTCCTGACACTTAAAATACTATGTTTAGGGCTTTGGATCGGACCATGACTTTTTGAAAGGCTTTGGATTTGCTTAGAAAGAAATGTGACCTGAGGTAGGGGAAAACCAACCTAACCTGTTTTGAGTATGATTTTATGTTTATTTCATATCTGCACCTTGATTTCTGTTTTAACAAGCATGTTCGCATATCTGATTCTTGTTTTCTGATCTTGTATTATGAAACCTGCTCCTGAATTCTGCTATCTGATTTGTGAGGTCTATGTGTGTATGTAATTTGATGATTTAACCAGATGATCCCCACCGATCCGGCAGTATATCCGATGCCTGGCACACTTCTGCATCTGGTTGTAATCCCTCGGCACAATTGCACTCCATAGATGAGGCATTGTTGCAATTTAAAATTGTTCATATGAACGACGATTGGTTGGGGTTTCCTATCAGAATATTCCTATTTACTCCGTGCTATATAGCCACAGGAGTTTTTTAAGTTAAATATACAAAATTTAAGTTCTCTGATCATATACTTGCATAACATCTGATTTCTTGATCTACAAGCTCAGTATTTGATTTGATTTGTCATGATTGTACGTTGCTGGTTTGATTTCTGTTTTGAGATAACATGATCTGTATATTCAATTCATTTTAGTTGGAATGCTTCTATTTAGCTATGATGTAGCTCACCCTGTTTTCTAAATCACTTTTAGGTTACGAAATTTGTAGTTCCGGTATGGAAGCGATCTGATTACCGGCCTAACGGAGGCCGAGGAGAACGAGGAGCGAGACATCCAGCGAATGAGTTCTCATATTTGCATTTTGGATATTCCGGATTATTTTGTATGCCTGGTGACGACTGTCTACATGTATATATATATGTTACTATCTACATTGTATTTTTGTGATTTTATACATTCTATTGGAACTACTATCGGGAACCATTGTTTGAGTGATGGATGTCCATTACCAATGGTTCTTCTTGGTTCCTTTTTGGGAATGTATATTCTTTTAGTAAATAGAATTACATGTTTTATTTATTGTGTTCTTTATATTAAATATCTTATGAGATGGCTCGACCTACCACTGCTGTACCGTGTCTGCTCGGTTCCCACTATACGAGCATACACTATAAGATTTGTCCCTGGGATCATCCAGAGTATGATCCTGATAGCACGGATTTCTGAGTGTGGAAATCCAGGCTGTCACAGTTAGTATCAGAGCCTAGGCTTTAGGTTGAACTACGGGTTCAGGTTGGATTGTTTTCACAATCTATGTACTGATCAATGTGGTTGTTTTCACAATGACAGACCAGTATGGGCCCTAAGTTTGGAGGTGGGCACAGTGGAGGTAGAGCAGGTCAGAGAGAGGTTCCTCTGAGGGAGGTACCCGAGGTGATAGGCACGTCGAGGGGATTGGAATTCCTTTTGCATACTAATGCGGTTCCAGTGGGACCGAGAGGAGGTAGAAGGGGAAATGGGGAAAGAATGGAGCAGGTGTTGGAATCATTGGCTACCAACGTCGCTCAGCAAATGGTTGCTCTGACTCAATAGGCAGCTAGACCACCTCATCAGCCTAGTGGATTCGTGGAGTTTAGGAGAATGAGACCTCCTAACTTCTCGGGTCAGACGGATCCCATAGAGGCGGAGGGATGGATAGAAGATATGGAGAAGCTTTTCGAAGTACTCCAATGTAATGACGTGGAGAAAGTGCGCTGGGTCACTTTCAAATTAGACGGTGACGCCAGACCTTGGTGGAAGTCGGTGTCACAGAACAGACAGAGAGAGTTTCCTCACACTCCTTGGACATGGGAGGAGTTCATGGAGGTGTTTTATCACAAATACTTCCCAAAGATTGTGAGGCCTTAGTGGGAAGTAAAATTTATCGAGCTAAAGTAGGGTGCCATGTCAGTAAGGGATTATGGAGCTGAGTTTGATAGATTGGCTAGGTTTGCACCCCAGCACGTTGCCACAGAACTGATGAGAGCAAGGAAGTTTCAACTTGGCCTGAGACAGAACTTGCAGAAGGATGTAGCCATGTGGGAGATGGAGACACATGAGGGAGTGATGGCCAAGGCTCTCATAGCGGAGGAAGAGAACCAGAAACAGTTCTTGTGGAGAGACAAGCAGGTGAGAGAGAGACCATTTCAAGGGCAGTCTCAGGACACAGAGCAGAACAAGAGGGCTAGATTTTCCAGACCCCCGAGATACCCTACGCACTCTCGACCGGCGATTTCTTCGAATCCGAGTTCATACCAGAGAGCAGCAGTGCCTACGTCTTCCAGACCATTCCGACCATCTGGATCTTCTGGTAGTGGGGCCTCAGTGACTTAGGGACCTTCAAGGGTCTCGTCTTTCACTCCAGCTGTGTTATGTGCAAAGTGTGGGAAACCACACAAGACAAAGGAGTGCAGGAGAGAGACAGGGGCATGCTTCAGGAGTGGTAAGATGGGCCACTTGGTTAGGAACTGCCCAGAGGAGAGCAAAGAGCGGTCAGGATCGGTATCTATGCAGAGATCTTCTCGACCTGTAGTTCACGGTCGAGCATACACCGTTACCGCGACCGATGCTCTGACATCGAATGATGTCATCCAAGGTATGATTAAAATTCAAGAAAAGCTATTTTATCTAGTGAGATGAACTGGAGGTTTAGAAAAGATAGAATTGCTTTGATTGAGTATTATAATAATATTACAAATACGCGCACACATCTCAAATAATTGATTTAATATTGAAATTTGCTTATAGGTGAGCTGAAAGTGTATAGGAGTTGTGACATTTGTTTCCATAGGGCTCGAGTCTTGATAGACCCAGTCTCTACGCACTCATTTGTAAGGCCTCAATTTACGAAGGAATTGAGTGCCACTCCAGAACTACTAGATTTCATTTTGACGGTGTCAATTCTCGCGGGTTGTGCAGTAAATGCACTCATAGTGTGTAAGTCAGTGGTAGTATCGGTAGACGAGCACGAAACACTGGCAGACTTAATTCTGTTAGATATGAAGGGGTTCGACATCATTTTGGGAATGGACTGGCTATCCGCTTACCACGCAAGCATGGATTGTCTTCGAAAGATAGTAGTTTTTCATCCTCCAAAGGAGCGATCTTTCAGATTCTTCCAGGTGAAGTCTAAGGTAGCTTCGTTGATATCTGCTATTCGGGCCGAAAAGATGATGAAGAGTGGATGCAGTAGATATATGGCCTTTCTACAAGAACAAAGGGAGGAGACGAATGTGATATCCGATATTCATGTTGCATGCAAGTATCCCGATGTATTCCCTGAGGATTTTCCAAGACTACCACCAGCTCGGGAGATTAAGTTTGCAATCAATCTAGTTTCAGGCACTGAACCAGTATCTAAAGCTCCTTATCGGATGGCTCCAGCAGAACTGCAAGAGTTGAAGGAGCAACTACAAGAACTGCTTGACAAAGGGTTCATTCGACCGAGTGTGTCCCCTTGGGGAGCACCCGTATTGTTTGTTAGAAAGAAAGATGGTTCGATGCGTCTATGCATTGACTATCGGCAGTTGAATAAGTTGACAATTAAGAATCATTACTCGCTCCCTAGGATCGATGATCTGTTTGATCAGTTACAAGGAGCGAGGTTCTTTACGAAGATCGACTTGAGATCAGGTTATCATCTACTACGAGTCAAAGCTGAAGATATTGAGAAAACGGCGTTCAGAACTAGATATGGGCACTATGAGTTTTTAGTTATGCCATTTAGATTGACCAACGCACCTGCATCATTTATGGACCTGATGAACAGAGTGTTTAAACCACACTTGGACAAGTCAGTGGTTGTCTTTGTAGATGACATCCTTGTCTATTCCAAGACAAAGGAGGAACATGAAGAGCATCTACATGTAGCTTTACGGACCCTCAGAGAACACAAATTGTACGCGGAGCTCAGTAAGTGTGAGTTTTGGCTGGACCAAGTGAGTTTCTTGGGCCATATCGTCTTTACTAAGGGTATAACAGTGGATCCGACAAAGATCAGGCCGTCGTGAATTGGGAACAGCCGAGAATAGTGACAGAGGTCCGTAGTTTTCTTGGTTTGGCAGGATACTATAGGTGATTCGTAGAAGGGTTCTCTAAGCTATCAAGTCCGCTTACTCAGCTCACTAAGAAAAATGCTAAGTTTGATTGGACTGATCAATGTGAGAAAAGTTTCTAGGAATTGAAGACGCGTCTGACTACAGCACCAGTGCTGGCTATACCTTCTGACAGAGGAGGTTTTGCTATCTATAGTGACGCATCGTATAGTGGTTTGGGTTGTGTCCTCAACCAGCACAAGAAGGTTATCACATATGGCTCTAGACAGCTTAAGGAACATGAGAGAAATTACCCGACTCATGATCTGGAGTTAGCGGCGGTGATCTTTGCCTTGAAGATTTAGAAGCACTACTTATACGGTGAGACGTTTGATATCTACACCGACCACAAAAGCCTTAAGTATCTGTTTACCCAGAAGGATTTGAATATGCGATAGCGTAGATGAATAGAGTTCTTGAAAGATTATGATTGTTCCATCTAGTATCACCCTGAGAAGGCCAATGTTGTGGCAGATGCTTTAAGCAGGAAGTCTTCAGCTTAGTTGACACATCTTATCACCCGGGTACAACGGTGGCATCTACTTGAGGACCTGGCCTTGTGTGATACATTGATTGATGTCAGAGGTACAGGGGCATTGATGGCTACTATTATGATACGGCCCACGTTGTTTGATAAAGTGCGTAAACTCCAAATGATTGACGATAAGCTTATGGCCATTAGAATGGATGTGATCAACGGGATCAAGCCTGATTTTACCATCAAAGATGATGACACTTAGCTATTTCGAGATCGGATGTGCATACCTGATACGACGGACCTAAAAGATACGATTTTGGAGGAAGCGCATAAGTCTACATATTCTATACATCCTAGGAGTACCAAGATGTACCAAGATCTCAAGCGAAGTTTTTGGTGGAGAGGACTGAAGAAAGATGTTGCAGATTATGTTTCTCGGTGTTTAGTCTGCCAGCAGGTGAAAGTGGACCATCGAAATCCAGCAGGTTTGCTACAACCATTGCCAGTGCCAGAGTGGAAATGGGAAGCCATTTCTATGGATTTTATTCTGGGATTGCCGAGCACAGTGAGAAAGAACAATGCCATTTGGGTCATTGTAGACCGACTGACGAAATCTACACATTTTCTATCGTATCGGACTACATATACAGCCAATAAGCTTACAGAGCTGTACATGAGGGAGATAGTTTGTTTACATGGCATACCAGTCAGCATCGTATGTGATAGAGATCCGCTATATACGTCGTAATTCTGGCGATGATTCTAGGAAGGCATGGGGTCTAAATTGGAGTTCAGCTCAGCGTTTCATCCTCAGACAGATGGGTAGACTGAGAGAGTGAACCAGATTATAGAGGATATATTGCGTGCATGTATGTTGGACTTTCATGGTTCATGGGATTAATACTTGCCTCTGATCGAGTTCGCTTATAATAACAGCTATCAATCGAGTATTGGGATGGCGCCTTATAAAGCCTTATATGGACGTCAATGCAGATCCCCATTGAATTGGGAAGAAGTCGGTGAGAAGCTTGTTTTGGGACCTGAGATCATGGACAGTACCACCGAGACGGTTAGGTTGATCTGTGAAAGGTTGAAGATTGCCCAAAGTCGCCAAAAGAGCTATGCCGATCTCCATCGGACGTAAGTGGAGTTTCAGGTATAACCAAATACGTTAGACGAAGCGTATGTCCATAGTTAAATTGATTTGGTATGGAATTAACACTTGTTTTCAGGTTGGAGACAAGGTCTTTGTGAAGATCTCGCTAGCCAAGGGCGTGATGCGCTTTGGGAAATGCGGAAAGCTGAGTCCTCGATATATCGGTCCATTTGAGGTACTCGGGTGGGTCGGCGAAGTCGCTTATCGGATTGCCTTGCCACCGCAGTTAGCAAGCATGCATAACGTTTTTCATGTGTCCATGCTACGCCGCTACGTACGCTATCCGACTCACATCTTGGATTTCCAACCAATTGAGCAACAAGAGGATTTGATGGTGATTGAGGAACCGATCGCGATTTTGGATCATAGAGATCAAGTCTTGCAGACCAAGTTGATTCCATTGGTGCTAGTCAAGTGGAGAAATCATTCGGATGCGGAAGCTACTTGGGAACGTGCAACCGAAATCTGCGAACAGTATCCACACTTGTTTACCTGATGAGAGAGGTAAATTTTTAGTTATTTTCGCTTAAAGATTCGTTACCATAATTATGTTGTTGTGTGTGTGTATGAGTCGTTGACTCGAGAAATTCCCTTCTGTGGGTTCTGTACGAGATGCACATGTACCCTATTTTCGAAGTGCGGACGGTTCGCTTTAAGGAGTTGACTGTGTTACAAAACAGTGTCACAGTCAGCATTGATGGATCAATAGAGGTATTGATCGATCAATATAGTGATTGATCGATCAACATAGAGAGGTGATCGATCAATGATATTGGGGGGATTATACAAAAATATGAAGGCATTGATCGATCAATAAAGGCATTGATCAATCAATATTGGTTCCATTGATCGATCAACAGGGGGTTAGTGATCGATCAAATTCGCAGTGAAGGGTAAGCATTGATCGATCAATAGGTGTGTCAGTGATTGATCAACAAAGATTGGTGATCGATCAATGCATCGATTTAGGGCATAAAGATGCTTCATTGATCGATCAATAAAAGCATTGATTGATCAATCCTGGGATTTAAGTTAAGAAGTGGGGTTTTGAACGGTCATTTGAACGAAGCTCAGAGAGTGATCGATCAAGGGTTTTTCGACTCCGACCGTTCAACCACCTTCCCAACTCTTCTCCGGTCATCTACGTCCTTCCTCCGGCTTGATTCGAGTGGACATTGCTCCATTCACTCGGTAAAACTCTCGTTTTCATTCATTTCGGTTCTTATTTTCGTGTTTTTGAAAATTTTTGACCATGGGCCCGCGAACGAAGAACGCTTTGCCGAAGATCCCAACGTCTCGGGCTCGTACACCTGTACCGCCCTCTGTTCCCGTTCCCCAAACACCTGTGCCACCTGTGGCATCAATTTCGACGGTGGTACCACCCATTCCGACCGCCGTTCCGCTCCCCGTCGAACTTGAAGTCCCCAAACCTTGGTGGGCTTCCAAGACCATCTTGCCCGAATACGTTTTTGTGTCCTCGCTTTATGAGGATCGACCCAAAATGGCTTGGGCCAAGGGTTATATCCAAAAGCTCGGGTTAAAACCCTTACTCGAACCGTTTCACAACCATTATTGTCCACGTCTTGTGCGACTATTCTTTCAAAACCTTCGATGGGGTGATAGTCGACATCGACTCGTCACAACCATAGATGGGTTTGAATACAAATTCAACCATTTCCATGTCGCGACGGCACTTCAATGCCCGTCCACTTACGTTGAGACGTGTGGCCTCGATGTCCCGTACGCCAAGGAGGTCTCTTTCGCTGACGTGGTCACTAAGATGACCCAGGGTCAACACGGGAAGGGCCAATCAATATCTAGGGCCCAATTACCTGATAGGTTGTGGATGCTTGATACGTACATCAAGTGTGCACTTAACCAGTTTTTGCACAAGCCCTCATGGACTGGGGTAGTGCAACAGGCACTATTCTCTGCCTATGAGAACCGTTGGTTCTCTATGGCTGACTTGGTCATCGAGGGCATAATCAATGCCAATGACCTTATGGCTGAAAAGGTCAAGTCGAGGGTTAAGAAACAAATCCCCTATGCCCGCCTCATCAACAAGATGGTAGAGCAGTATGCCGCTCTACGTGAGGCATACACTTTGGCTCCTCACGAGCCACGCTTGGTCGACAACACCAAAGTCTTTCAACTGAAAGACTGGACCAAGAGTTATAATTTGTTGGTTAGACGGCTTCCTGAGGAGGAGGAGGGTGCAGCTGAGCCCGTTCCACCCACCGTCGTTGAGGGTTCGGCCCCTGTCGAGCCTGCATCTGGAGAGGGGGAGGCCCCGCGTGATCCACCACCTCCACCTGAGGTATCTACACGGCCGGCCCCCACTACACCCCGTCGACCGATCCGTCACACCACTACCCATCCTCCACCACCTTCCTCAGACGACATCGCCGCGATGCTTTGGGAGCTGGTGGAGGGCAACCGATGTATACACGAGCGGTTGGATGGCATGGCGACATTCCAGCTATAGATTCATAGTCGTCTGGATTACCACTAGGGGATGCATGAGCTGGTCATGCAGCATTTATATGCCACGACGTCCACGCCGATGATTGCTCACTCTCGTCAGCAAGTGGTGGACCCTCGTGACTACCGCACCCCACCGCCTCGTCCCAACAGACCTACGCCTGACAAGGCCGACCCATCTGACGTCCCGACAGGTATTACTATACTCTAATGTATTGTTCTTTTAATTATTATACCGTATATGTATTTCTGTATCCTGCTTCCCATTTAAATTCGATCTGCATATCTATGATCTGATGACTGCTTACTCTGCTTGCTTGCTCGGTTACTATTTTGTTCTGCCTGTTACAATTCCGACATCTCCACCATTATATCACCCAACCTCTTAGACATTTTCGAGGATGAAAATTCCTAAGGGGGGGATAATGTAATAACCCTGAAAATTCGAACAAGAACCTGACTGTATCGATGTATGTGCCCGACACAGAAATTGAGACGAATTAAAAAAAATTAGTAAATGATATTGTTTGAAATAATATTCGCCTGTGATTAGGCGAGTTCACGTGTGAATTCTCACTTAAATCCGAGTCATGTAAGACATCGAGACGGCGTGCTATGCCGCATCGATGGTGTTCGTGCTTCACACCGAAGTCTAAACTAGAGAAAACTGAAATATCAAGGATATTTCAGTTGGTAGCTTATAAAGGAAGGAAGAGACCTAGGGAGATCTCCTTTCTTCTTCTTCCTCTGGTTCTTGAGTAAAGAGATCTGTGGCTAGGTGAGATTGAAAGTGTTTTGTGAGGAAATAGGGTTAGAACTATGGAGATCGAGAGTCGGAATGAGATGAGGTGGGGTGAGTTCAATAAAACGAACTTAGGTACAATCTAAGTGCGTGTGAAACCTCCGTGTGCTGAATCGGAGTCGAGACATTGCGTATCAGAGTCACCACGGAGATACGGCTCCAGTTCCAGAGCCGAAACCCTCGTTCGGATAGATTTGCCGAAACCCCGAGAGGGCCTAGATAAAGGTGAGTCTATGTATTTAAATCGGGGCAAATGAGAGACCCATATATGTGTATTGATTGTGTGTTAATGGTTGTTGGTAACCATTAATGAAAATGGGATAAAAATGGGGAGGTGGATGACCTCCATTAATGACAGAATTTCTGTCATTATTGATCGATCAATGACAAGATTGATCGATCAATGACTGGTGGTGATCGATCAATGAAGACATTGATCGATCAATCTATATAGGATAGAAAAGTGAACAGAAGCCCTGAAATTTTGGAAGTTCAGTGCACGAAGGGTATTGATCGATCAATCCTGTGTATTGATCGATCAACAAGAGAGTGATCGATCAATGACTAGTGGTGATATATCAATGAAGGCATTGATCGATCACTGAAATGTATTGATCGATCAATGAAGGCATTGATCGATCAATCTGTATAAATATTAAATGTGAACAGAAGGTGGGAAATTTTGAATTTAAGTTATTGATCGATCAACAGGAGGCATTGATCGATCAACCAAAGTGGTGATCGATCAATTTTAGCTGTGTTAGAAGTGAAGAGAGAAGAGGTTATTGATTGATCAACAAGGGTATTGATCGATTAATGATGAGTAGTGATCGATCAATAGGGGCTATTGATCGATCAATTGATTCTATTCCTGGTTGAGAGCTAAGAGGGTATTGATCAATCAATGGGGTTATTGATCGATCAACAAGAGGGATTGATCGATCGATAAGAGTGGTGATCGATCAATCACCCCTATTTTCTGCATGTATTATTTTTTGTGAGTGAAACCTCACTGGACATTATGTCAGCTTATATTCTGACATTCCTGACACTTAAAATACTATGTTTAGGGCTTTGGATCGGACCATGACTTTTTGAAAGGCTTTGGATTTGCTTAGAAAGAAATGTGACCTGAGGTAGGGGAAAACCAACCTAAACTATTTTGAGTATGATTTCATGTTTATTTCATATCTGCACCTTGATTTCTGTTTTAACAAGCATGTTTGCATATCTGATTCTTGTTTTCTGATCTTGTATTCTGAAACCTGCTCCTGAATTCTGCTATCTGATCTGTGAGGTCTATGTGTGTATGTAATTTGATGATTTAACCAGATGATCCCCACCGACCCGGCGGTATATCCGATGCCTGGCACACTTATGCATCTGCTTGTAATCCCTCGGCACAAGTGCACTCCATAGATGAGGCATTGTTGCAATTTAAAATTGTTCATGTGAACGACGATTGGTTGGGGTTTCCTATCGAAATATTCCTGTTTACTCCGTGCTATATAGTCACGGGAGTTTTTTAAGTTAAATATATAAAATTTAAGTTCTCTGATCATATACTTGCATAACATTTGATTTCTTGATCTACAAGCTCAGTATTTGATTTGATTTGTCATGATTGTACATTGCTGGTTTGATTTCTGTTTTGAGATAGCATGATCTGTATATTCAATTCATTTTAGTTGGAATGCTTCTATTGAGCTATGATGTAGCTCACCCTATTTTCTAAATCACTTTTAGGTTAAATGTAGTTCCGGTATGGAAGCGATCTCGATTACCGGCTGACGGAGGTGAGGTGAAAACGAGAGATGACATCCATGCATACGAGTTCTATCCGTAGCCTGGGTACTGAGTCTCATATTTGCATTTTAGATATTCCGGATTATTTTGTGTGCCATGTGGCCACTGTCTACATGTATATATATATGTTACTATCTACATTGTATTTTTGTGATTTTATACATTCTATTGGAACCACTATCGGGAACCATTGTTTGGGTGATGGATGTCCATTACCAATGGTTCTTCTTGGTTCCTTTTTGGGAATGTATATTCTTTTAGTAAATAGAATTACATGTTTTATTTATTGTGTTCTTTATATTAAATGTCTTATGAAATGGCTCGACCTACCACTGCTGTACCGTGTCTGCTCGGTTCCCACTATACGAGCAGACACTTTAAGATTTGTCCTGGGGATCATCCAGAGTATGATCCTGATAGCACGGATTTCCGAGTGTGGAAATCCGGGCTGTCACAGTTGGTGTCATAGTGTCTCCAATTTTTTATCTTTTTTTTTTTTGTTGTAGCAACTATTTAGCATTTCTTTTGTGTTTTCTAGTTCTAGGCGTATGATCATTTTTCCTTTCTCCTTCCATGGGTCCCGACGGAGATTACATTCATGTTTCAGCGGATGCATGTGTGGAGGATAGTGTTGAGGGGTCACCGTTGATCTTCAAATCTTCAGACCATGCGAGGATTTTTGAGGACATGCATGAGGGGTAGGTATATATCATCGTGTACACATTTTGTTTCATTTTGTTTTGTTTTTGGGATTTTAGTCTCTAAGGCTTTATTGATGGGTTGGCTTGCTTATTTGGTTACAGGTGATTTGGAGGCCATATACGGTCGAGGAGGATGCCGATGTGCCAGTGATTCAGTCTGGCCAGACTTTCTTTGATGTGGACATATGGGTCCATTGTTTTGAGAACATGGAGAGGATCCACCTATCTCGAGTGGTTCGGTTGCAGGGGCTCGCTCAGGGAGTCCCTCAAGAGATTTTCCACAGAGTGGCGAAGAGGATGATCGATCCCCCTGGTCGGGACTTTGCGAAGAAGATGGCACTTCAGATGACTGATTTCAGAGATGGGGGGACCAGGGTGACAAGGGCGCGTGATGAGGTGGATGTCCGAGAGTTTGTGAGGTGGTTCGGGGCATTGGGTGGTGGGCGCCTCTTTACACGTCCCTTCCATGGGAGAGATTCTTTTGCGATCGACAGGCCTGAGTCGGCGTGACATTGAGGGAGAGATTGGCCACGTTGGTGCATGGCCATCACACGGCGGGTGTACGGGGAGCATTGGATGCCCTTCATAGGGCGATGGAGCAGACGGGGTGCACTCCTCACCCTGATGAGGAGATGCTACACTCCCTCACCACTTCGGTTGCTCAGGCTAGGGGAGCGGAGGATGAGATGAGGGTTTAGCTAGCGGAGACTCGACGACTCCTCGTAAGTTAGTTCATTGGTCTAGTTGTTTATATATTATGTTGACTCAATTTTCCAGTCATTCTGATATAGTTATAGTGTCTCATTTTATTTTGGCTAGTTCGAGAGGGAGGCCGAGGTCGCCAGTCATGCGGCGATGATCGAGTTGTTACGCGGTCAGCAGCAGGTTGGCCGGGAGGTAGAGGTCAGTCTACGATATGAGATTGATCGATTGATCGATTGGTAAGTGTCTTCCTTAGTTTATTAATTATTGGTATTTCGTGGATTCTTCTTAGTTTTGGCTCATTTGTCGATGTTTGCAGAGAGCAGAGCTTGCCACCGCGGGGCTCCTGCTCAAGCATTCGATCTTTCTTTAGTTTGTTCTTCTAGTTGGGAGGATCCAGCGATGGCTCAGCTACAGGCCGAGCTAGAGCATTGGGTGAGTTTCTTCAATCTTTTGACCCGTCCGTATGACTGTAGTAGTTCATTGGGTGTTATTCCTTCGCTTTTCTTAATAGTTTACTAATATCATGTGGTATTTCAGTGTCAGGTCGCCAAAGATTTTCAGATGAGGGAGGCGACTACTGCCTCTCTACGCCTCGAGAGTCAGGTATAGTTTCTAGTTCTGTGTAATTTAGTTGAGGTTATTTCATTTATTTTATTCTGACATATCTTGTGTTGGTTTGTTTGGTTTTTTTGTGCAGGCTATTCCAGACTCCGCTCCTAAGGTTCCCCCTCAGGGGTCTGCTCCTATTCCTTCTCATGTATGTTTTAGTTGATGTATTTATGGTTTTATTCATCATCGTAGTGTTTATTTGATGTATTTATTTGTTCTCATTACATCCGCCTATGTTTGCTATTTCTTTCGTGCCGCCTGGTGATCTAGTGACTGCTGCGACGGTTGAGCGCCTTCTTGGGGAGAAGGTTGATTTGGTATGATTCTATTCTCTTTCAATTTCTTTCTATGTTCGTATATATATATTGACTTTCTTTGACTCGATGTGGTGACATAGGTATGTGAGCTTGAGGAGGTGTGTCTAGAGGCGGCGTGAGCACATGCCACTTCTGAGGTGAGACAGATCCTTGGGGACACGTAGAGCCGCGAGGACATGTTCGTCGAGATGATGGTAGCTCAGAGGATTCAAACTAAGGCACTGGAGGCGACGCTCCAAAGGACGCAGGCAGAGATGCAAGCGACCCTAGATTGGCTGCAATATCATCTAGCGAGGAGTGAGTGGAGAGTGCATGGGATGGTTGGTTAGCTCGCTGGATCAGAGTCGAGAGCTACGGGTTCCTCGGTTGAGCAGCCTCGTCGTATGACACATGATTGTGTCAGGGATTATGTTCACGAGGATTCTATCATTCATTAGTTTCTTGCTGGGTGTCCTCCTCATTCTCGATCGAGGCGGTCTGCTAGTCAGGTGAGTGAGGGGGGTTCAGTAGCGGGGTCTCGTCGTCTAGAGGTTCCGCGGACTCTGGGTGCCAGGATTATATTTTTAGAGGATCAGTCTACGAACTTCCGGGCTGATGATACTGGGGATAGCGGTGATCGACCATCCCAGCGGCAGCGTAGGGAGTAGGGGTGCATGTGTATTTTTTATGTTCATTGTATATACAGGGGGTATGCCCCCGGTGATAGATGTAAAAAAAGAAAATTTTGATATATACAGAGATTTTTTAGGTTTAGATGTACTTGACTGGCTCCTTTTCGTTTAGTTACCTCTTGCATCTGCCTTTTACTTTTAGTACCGTCAGTTGTCATCGGGACTTGTATGCTCTTGAGTTGGCCCGATGGTGGTTGAAGGTCGCTTTGTATCTGCACATGTAAAGGCAAGGCTATCAATAATTTTTGTTCTCCTCCTTGCTAGTTGTCAAGGGGGGTAAGTATCTCAGACCGAGGTCTGATAGTAAAAGATGAATATACGCTCTTTTCTTCTTTTTTTTTTTCTTTACTTTCTTTTTCTCTTTTTTTTTTTCTTTTTTTTTTTATAAAATAAAAATAATGCAATAGGGAAAGCAAATATTAAAATAATATAAAAATAAAAATGCCCCAGTGTAGGAGTGTGGTAGGATCGACAGTATAGTATCTTCGGGAGCATTCTTTGGATGGTGATTTCGTTGTTCCACATCTTCTTTATAGGCGAGTTAGTGCTTCTAAGGTGATTCTCCTTCTGACCAAAAAATGCCCTAGTGTCTAGATGCAATGGAGCTTTTTCTGAGTTTTAGATGAGCACTTTGGGTCTATAAGAAGCCATGGGTATTTGGTGAGTTAGTTTCAAAGAAAAGTTCATCAGTATTATCACCGAACCAGGGGAGGTCATTTTGATTATGTTAGTTGTATATCGGGGTCTACCTTTGGGTGGTGGTCATCCTATCCCGTGGTCATTATCAGGGAGGGTGTGATAGATATAGTAAGTGATTGCATCAGTCATCATTTATCGGTTTCATTCTTAGGGGTATCCGTCTTCGATTTATCATCTAAAAAAGAAATAAAAAGTAGAAGAGGGGTAAGGCTCAGTGATGTGGGGAGTAGTTTGTAACTAACGCTTTACAAAAGGGATGAATAACA
Source organism: Chloranthus sessilifolius (assembly GCA_021018995.1). NCBI lineage: Eukaryota > Viridiplantae > Streptophyta > Magnoliopsida > Chloranthales > Chloranthaceae > Chloranthus > Chloranthus sessilifolius. The sequence continues at coordinate 76,873,425 of CM037587.1, forward strand.
ATCTTTCTCTCAGAGGGGATACAGGGTGCTATGATTGAGCTCTTTGTCATATTTCGGTACCATTAAAATATCACATTCTATGATTAGCAGGAGTTTGTCCTCCTCCCGCCACCTTACGACGATATCTAGTAGTACGGGAACATCAGGGAGGCCCTCGTAGCTTGCTTATATATTTCTAGTAAAGCTACCAGAGACATCCTCACGGCCTGCTTATGCTTCCCTGAGCTCATTGACTTGTTCATTCGTCGTATTGCTCTCACTCGATTTTTTGGATATATATTTTTTGAAAGCATACTGCTAGCGGAAGAATAATGAGTTTTGATTGAACGTAACATCTTTATTTTTTTTGTGCTCTAACATCTCCTCCAATGGCGGGAGAAGGGAAATAAGGATTGGGTGTTACTTATGCTTTTGAAAGAGGTTAGGTATGTCACTAGTCCTTTGATTAGATTGTTCGAATAAGGAAGTAGGCGATAAATTAGGTCTTAAGGATATTCTGAGAATTGGTAATGTACGACCAATGAACGGGTCGTGACAACTATGGGGGTAATAAGTATAAGCATTTAACCACGGGATGTGATGATCACAGGGCTAAGGATAGTATTTTCTAAGGTACATGGCGTTCTAAGGGTTAGGAAGTTTTTCCTAGTCTTGGTTCGCCAGTTTGTATGTATTCCCAGGGTATGTGGCTGTTATAACATAAGGGTCTTCCCAGTTCGATTTCAGTTTTCCTTTCGGATGGGCGTGCTTGAAAGGCATGATTTTCTTTAAGACTAGTTCTCTAATGTTAAAGGTTTGTTCGAGGACTTTCTTATTGTAAGCCCTGTCCACTCTCCTCTGATATACCTGAGTGTGATCAGCTGCCCTTAGACATGTTTCATCGAGCTGCTCTAGTTGCGCGAGTAGGGCAATTCTCCTATCGTCTAAGGATAGCTCATCATCAAGTTGAATCTGTAAGGATGGTACTTGTATCTCATATGGTAGGACTGCCTCCATCCCATAGGTAAGGAGGTAGGGAGTTTGGCCAATGGCCGTACGAATAGAGGTCCTATAGGCCCAGAGTACTTCTGGTAGTCATTCGGGCCAGTCAGCTCTATTGCTTGTCTCTACTGTGCATTTTAGAATTTGAATTAGCATTTTGTTTGTAGCTTCTACTTTTCTATTTCCTTAAGGGTAGAATGATGATGAGTGGCATAGATCGATGCCAAACTTCTTGCATACCTTCGTTGTCTTCTTTGTGATGAACTGCGGTTCGTTGTCAGTGACAAATATCCTGGGTACGGTTCATTGTCAGTGACAAATATCTTGGGTACTCTAAATCTGGTGATGATATTCCGAATGATAAACCTCACGAGTGTTGAAGCAGTGATTCTGACTTAGGATTCAACTTCTGTCCATTTGGTGTAGTATTCGATTGTCGTAAGTATGAACGCATGCTTGTGAGTGTTCCCAACTGTCTATGAAAGATCCGATGACATTGAAGGCCCACATCGAAAATGGCCACGATGAGGTCCTAGTGTTTAATGCAATTGATGGAGATTTGATGAGTGTGGCATGTTCTTAGCATTGTTTGCAGAATTGGATGTAGAGGTGACAACCTCTTATCATTATCGGCCAGAAGTAGCCTTGTCGTATGATTTGATCGGCGAGTCTCTGTCTACCGGCGTGAGTGCCACAGGCACTGGCGTGTGCTTCTCGGATGATGTATTGTCCTTCGGTGGTTGTGACGCATCATAGCAGTACTCCTTTGGTGAAAGCTTCTTTGTATAATATTTCATCGAGTATGTAGAATCGGGTGCATCGATTCCTTATAGTTTTTTGTTTGATCTCCGTGGCATATGGAGGGGCGTGTTGATGCTTCAAGAAGTTCCAGATGTTGAAATACCATGGATGTCCATCGTCGATTGGTGATTTTTCAAACCTGAACATAGCGACTTCGGCTTCTGACTTGACTCGATTTTTCAGAGCGATTGCTTTATTTGGTCCCATGCTCATGGGGAAGATTGGTAATTCTCTCTTGACGGTCCATGCTATCTCGTGAGTGGGTACTGTCAGCTTTTCAATGAAGAAGGTCTTGGTACTTTGTCCGATGGGTATTTGGATGACCGAGGCTAACATGGCAAGAGAGTTCGCGAGCTCATTTTTTAATCTAGGGATGTGCGTAAAAGAGATTCTTTCAAATTTTTTAATCAAATATTGAGCAGTTTCTAGATATGCCATCAGCCTCCTTTCCTTCGTTTTCTATTTTCCTATAACTTGTGATATTACGAGCTTGGAATCACTGATAGTTTTCAACTATTTAACACCTAATTGTAGTACTGCTCGTAGTCCAACTATGAAAGCTTCGTATTCCGTGACATTATTAGTGACAGGGAAGTCTAATTGAAAAGCCTTAGGTATGATAACTCCTTTCGGGGTTAGCAGGACTATCCCGATGCCTTTTTCTTTGTGATTTAAAGCACCGTCGAAATAAAGTATCCATGACATCTTATCAGGCTCTTTGTTATGAATTGTGAGTAGGTCTTCATCGGGGAAATCCGCGTGTATGGGCTCATTGCTCGGGAGTGGGAGATCTGCGAGGTAATCGATGATTGCTTGTCCTTTGATCGACTTCTGTGTGACGTAAGTGATGTCAAATTCTTACAATAGCATATGCCAGTGAATGATATTTCTTGAGATTGCGAGCTTTTCAAATACGTACTTCAGAGGGTCCATTCGGGCTAGTACTAGTATCTTATGTGCTCCAAAGTAGTGCCGTAATTTGGTTGAGGCCCACACCAATGTGAGGTAGGTCTTCTCCATTGAAGTATATTTTCGTTCGTACTCGACCATCATCCTACTAAGGTAGTAGATAGCCTTCTCTCTCTTGCCATCTTCTTCATATTATCCCAAAATTACTCCCATTGCTTTGTCATTTGCTGAGAGGTAGAGAATCAGGGTCTTTCGAGAACCGGGGGCGATAGTATTGGCAGGTTAAGGAGATACTTTTTGATATTATCGAAGGCTTGCTGACACTGGTCATCCCATTTATACTCAGTTTCTCCTTTAACTAGTCTGTAGAAAGGATCACATCTATCCGAATGCTGAGAGATAAATCTCCTGAATTATAATCTTTCTATCAGGCCTCATAATTCTTTGATATTACTGAGAGGTGGTATCTCAAGGATGGCTTTGACTTTTGTAGGGTCGACTTTAGTTCCTCGCCTGTTGACTATGAAGCCGAGTAATTTTTCGGAGGTGACTCCGAAGACACATTTCTTTGGGTTCATTTTTAGCTATACTTCTTCGCTCTTCGTAGCGCCAGTCGGAGTGCTTCAATATGTCTTGTTCGTATTTGGGACTTCACTAATATATCATCAACGTAGACTTTTACACATTTATGCATCATATCATGAAAAATAGCCATCATGTCGTGTTGGTATGTGGCTCTTACATTTTTTAGCCGAAAAGGCATGACGACGTAGCAGTATGTCCTCCTCCATGGTGTGGTGAAAGAAGTCTTCCCTTGGTCGGACTCTGCTAATTTGATCTAATTATACCTAGAGAAACCGTCCATAAAGGATAGCATCTCATGTCCAGTGGTGTTGTCGACTAGAGTGTCAATGTGCGAAAGTGGGAAGTCATCTTTTGGGCATGCTTGATTGAGGTTTTGGAAGTCATTGTAAACTCATACTCTGCTATCTTTCTTAGTGACAGGTACTATATTGGCGACCCATTTGGGGTAGAGGACGACTCGGATGAATTTGGCTTTATATAATTTATCATCCTTCAGAGTTTCTGCTTACTAGGCTTTGCATAGGGTTTCAAGACAAGACGATGTTCTACCAAACTTGGGTTTAAACCAGGCATATCTTCATAAGACCATGCAAAGGAGTCTATGTATTTTTGTAGGACTTGTACGATTTGTTAACGTTCTTTAGAATTAAGCGTTGCACTAATTAGTAGCTTCTTGGGTTTCTCTTCAGTGGCAAAGTTGATTTCTTCTGTAGGTTCCATGGCAGCTTGGGTTTGCTCGTCAAAACGCTTGATAACTCGTTGGAAGTCTTGCGCTTCATCGGCGACTGGTGTTCCTTCTTCATCCTCGGTAAGCTCATACTGCAAAATTGCTACACTGGGAATTTGATTTTGTGAAAGGTAACCCTTCATCGGCACAATTTATGATTGGGAGATCTTTGATAAAGTGAAGGTCAAGATTGATCCTTTTCTGAAAGTTGGGAAGTATCTCATCTGGTATGATTACTGGCTTGTTGTTTAGCCTAAATGCCTTGCGTCTTCATGCGGGAGAGGGGATAGAAGTCTTAGGAGAAAAGTCTCCTTATTGGTCACAAAATTAATTTGGGATAGAGGGTTCCCTTTCTTTTATGAGGTTTTATGATTTTTTTGGATTTTGTATTTATAAATTTTTAGGGTTTTTCACTTATTCTATTTTTTTGATTTTCGATAGTAGATATTGTACAAGTTTGGTCGCCTCAAGAGGCGCTGAGAGGGTTGCTTCCTCTAACTGAGGGAGTGAGATGGTTGTCGGAGCCTTGCAAGCAATTCTTTGAGAAATGTGGACTTGTTCTGAATTTGGTATATTTTTTTTAGAGTGCTCATTTGATGAGATCTTTTGAATAAGCGACACTAGTAACAGCGGCACTGACATTTGGATTTCTTCTATCACATTGATTGCCTCATCTTCGAAGAGACTCTGGAGATCATAATCGGTCGAACTATCATCCTCTGAGTTATAGCGCAATTGCTTTCCCTGTCGAGGGTGACCTCCCAAGAGATCCTCAGGGATAGTGAACTCTTTCCTTTGAACTTCATAGTATGTTAGGATGAACACACATGTTTGGCAGCGAGGCTGGTAATGGTGAGAAATGCAGGGAAATTTCCAAGGGCATTCCCATCCTTCTGAGTCGGAGTCAGGGCTGGTATCAAACCCGTCTTCTTGATCTAACAATGCCTGAGTCCTTGGCTGGCCTGCTCTGCTAACTCGAGTGCAGGGAGGTCTATCCAATAGTCCTCATCATCACTCGGAGTGGTTGCCACTCTTTCTCGAGAGATTTCCATAATATTTGGAGTTGTAGCACATCTGGGGATGGAGGAGTATTTAATTCGAGTTCTTCCTCGAACTCAATAAAAGCGATGTGAGTATTTTCTTTGGGGTCGACCAGATGGCCATTGGAATTTTCTTCTTCCGATGCCAGTGGCGGAGTTGGTAGGTCATTACTTATTTCTGTCATTACGAGGTTGAAATCATTTGATTCTACTATTATAGAATGTCGAATTCAACTAGCGTAATGGTCTAATATGCTGGCACATGCCTTGCAGCAGAGTTGGTATGGGTGAGCGATACAAAGGGATTCCCACGGGCATTCTCATCCTTCAAGGCCAAGGCCGAAGCAGATGCTATGCGAGCACAAATCGTCTTGTAGGGTGTCATCCTCTTCCCATGTTGAGCGTAAGTGCTCTTCACCATCTTGCAAGACTGCTATGTGAAAATCTTCGTCATTAGTGGATTCCCAATCTCCTACTCGTGGCTTGAGTTCTAGAGGTTCTTCCCTTTTCTCTTTTATAAACTCTTGTGTCAAACACGGGTTTGATTCCCTCAAGTGGTTTGTCGATATCGTCATTTAGATTCATTAAATCATTGAATGCTTTAGTCATTCATTCAATCTCAGCTTCTTGGGATTTAATGAAGGACACTTCTTTCTACCTTGGTACATTTGCTTTCTCAATGGTCCCGTAGATGAAGTGGTCGTATAGAGACCATTTTGGTGAGGTAGGGAACAAGTCGGCTTGTGGGCCGTTTGATTGGTAGCCTAACCCTATGTGTTTGTATATTTTCCTTGGGACGATAGGCCCTACACGACCTTGCTTCTTTTTACCGAGTTCGGTGTGGGGGATGTACCTGAGCTGATACATAAGGTCCCAACATTTTGTCACAGTTGGGTTGATGTCGTAGAGTTTGGTGAGGTTTGGGCCAATATTTCTTCTCATTAATTTTTGTTGATGCATTGGGGGAGAATTAGGAAGGTTAGGGGGATGGACTTCTTTAACGGTTTTCTCGTCGGGGATTTGAGTCTTCTGGATATGGCCTGTGTTCAACACGAAATTATGGGCTATCAGAATACTTGTCGCGTAATCAGTGTCCATCTCCTAGAGGGGTGCATCAGCATATATACAGATAATAGAGTCCTTGTACGGGAATTTGACACATTGGTGGTATATAGATGCGACGACCTTCATTGACTCTAACCATTTTCTTCCTAAGATAAGATTGTAAGTACTGGAGGAATTAGAAACATTAAAAGTGACGCCTTTTGTTACAGGTCTGAGGTGAACCTGTAGTTTGATAATTCCTTTGACAAAATGATATGACCCGCCATAAGCTATAAGAGAGAGTGCTGAGGGCCTGACATCTTGCTCCGTATACTTGAGTGTCTTTAACGTTGTGATAGGGAAAATATTGAGTCTTGCTCCTGTATCAACCAATGCATGGTGTACGAAAAATCCTCTAATTATGACCGTAAGGTATATTAGAGCTGAACTTCCCCGGAGTGACTCTTTAGGCATGCCTGCGTCCGTGAAAGTGAGTACCGGAGGTTGCGCCATGATCGAGGCAATTTGATGTAGCTCATCCAATGTTGTGTCCTTGTCCACTTGTGTCTTCAAGTATCCTTATCAGTAGTTGATGATGGTCAAGCAATTTTTTGATGAGTTCTAGTATTGATATCTGGGCCGGGGTCTTTTGGAGATGCTGAAGAAGGTCATATTCTTGTCCTAGCTCTAGTGCAATTTCTTTGCCTGGCCGATGAGCCTTGGGTGTGGGTGGTTAGAGTGGTTGAGGTGTAGGGATTGGTGGAGGGATAATGTGAGGTGGGAAAGACAAGTTAACTTCTTTTTCTCTCACATTCCTCTCTGGTGGTTATGCATTTGTGAAATCCTTATTTTGAGGAAAAGGCGGAGGTGGATAATTGATTCCTGACTTAAGAATCGGGCAAGTCGGTGTTTGATCGAGCCCGGTATGGCTCGATGTTGACGTATCTATGAAGTGAGTGAAATTCGAGGACGGGGCGCGTACTTGCACTGTGCCGCTCCAAGGTGGGAGGTACTGTGTGCAATCTTCCTCTTCTAGAAAGCGGAGACTAGTGTCTCGCATGGGTCAGAGTGTTCTTCTTGTTCACTCTCTTCTATGTTTAATGAACACTCAGTCCTTATTTTGTCTTCCTGGCTTGGGATCTTTTGGGTGACACTGTCTACCCATGCAGTGATTTGGGCTGTAGTTTGAAGAACATGATCTCCATACCTGGGCTTTGAATCGGATGAGGGGAGCGGCAGTGGTGTTAGTTCAAGATTTGGAGGGGTTGAAGGTTCTGGTGGGTCTGGTGGGCGACAATGGAGGAATGCTCTTCGGGCCCTAAAGGAGTGGACTCGTATCTGAGTGAACTTTGGATAAGGAGGTGGGCTCGGCGGGGCGATTCGGGTATCAAGGCCGAGGGATGCGGGGGTGGAGGAGCTCCCACGGGGATGGCAAAAGTATTGGAGGGTTGAATGCAAGTGATTAAGGTGGAGGGCTGGAAAGAGGATTGATAGGGGAGATCCACGATGGTGGCCTGGGCTAGTGTTCTTTGGTTATGGCTGGACATGGGGTTATTAATGATTCCTAAATTTTGTTAGGATTGACTATTGTTAGGGTTAGGATTCCTGAGCGCTTTCCAGTCGATTTGGTTTCGATCATTCATGTCATAGATTATGTCCCAGAGGACTCAGCAGTCCTCCAGATTGTATCCTGCATACCGGTAAAATGCACAGTACTTGCTATAGTCTAGATTTGTCAGCCATGGTCGGGGTCTCTCCTGCTGAAATCGAAGGAGATTTTGAGTATTAAGGAGACGGAAGACGTTGGAGATTGTATCAGGTAAAGGGGGATAGTGTTCCCATCTCGACTGATAGGAGCCTCTAGTTGGGTTGAAGTTTTATGGTGGGGGTACGTTATTGTAGCTTTGCGTGTGAGCCGGTCGATTTTGTATTGTATTCTGGTTCTAGTAGGCGTTGGGGTATTGGTTTCTATTCTGGTATTGGCCCTCATTCTAGTTTTGGCCTTGGTTTTGGTTCGCATATCTTTATTAATTTGCGCCTTGGTTTTGGTTTATGTACCGTTGCTGATTTTGATTCTACTCGAAATTTCTTGGCTGGAAGTTTCCATTCCTGGAGTTCTGTCCTTGATTGACAATGGTGTTGACTTGCTCGGTTCCTTAGGCTTTGTTGCTATTTTTTGATTTTGATTCACTGGAAGAGCCTACTCTCGATGCGACTATGATAGGGCGAGGTCTCCGCCTTTGATGTGTCGCGCTAGTCGGGACGCCCGGGAGTGGAGTGCAGTGAAGTTGGGGCAGTCACTTACGACAAGCGCGCTCTTTAATGGTTCCCTAGTATTATCGATGATAATGTCAACCGAGTCTTTCTTTTTCATTGAAGTGCCGGTCCTGAAAGTGAATTTCCTCCATCTGGCGATGAAGTCAGTGAACTCTTCATCTAGTCCTTGCTTTGTCACCATTAGATCGCTGAGACTAACTGTCTCTTGGATTAAGTGCTTGTATTAGTCCAGGAATTGACCAACTAAATAGTCGAATGTATCTATCTTATATAATGGGAGTCCTGCAAACCAATCTAGAGCTTCTCCTTCTAATGAGCATTGAAAATAGTGGATGAGAAATCCTTGATTATCGTGTATGGGTCAACAGTCATTGCAAAAGAGGGCTAAGTGATGGTTTGGATTTCCTGTGCCGTTGTACTTGATAAATTTTGATAGTTTGAATCCCATCGGTAAGTTAAATTTGATATCTCGACATAACTTGTCGAACCTGAATGAGTGACCAGGGCGCTCTCTCTTGGCCATGTATTCATCGAGCATCTTGGAGAGATCTTCGATCTTGATGGTGTTGTCTTTTGGTGCAACTTGCAAGAAAACCTTGTCTAGAGAATCACCATTGAAGAATGTGTGAGCAGATTGTCTCAATGGTGAGGCGCGGGCTGACACTGTGCTCAGGGTAGGCGGCAACCTTTCCTGTCGTTCTTGTTCTTCTGAATATTATCGTGCCCTAACTGTCTCATATGTGGCAGCCAGTCGTTGAAGCAATTCCTCAGCATCATCATCTCCTCTTTGTATTCTCTGAATACTGAGTTCTACAATTTGTTGACCAGTGAGGTTTTGTTCGGTGTTATTATCTCTCCCGTTATGGTTATTACCGGTGTGCGGGGTAGAAAAGAGATTTTCCTGATTGCTAGTCATGTTAATCTTAGGTTGTCGTAGGCTGAAATCATAATGTAATATCCATTTGATGTTGGATTGTGACCCATTTGGTATCAGTCCTCAACCCATCCAATGTTGGACCTCCACCCATTTGATGTTGGGGTTTGACCCATCTGATGTTGGACCGTGACCCATCTAATGCCAGACCGTGGTCCATCTGATGTTGGATTGTGACCCATCTAATGTTGGACCATGACCCATTTGATGTCGGTCCTCGACCCATCTAATGTTGGACTGTGACCCATCTGATGTTGGACCATGACCCATCTGATGCTGGACCGTGACCCATTTGATTTTGGGCCTTGGCCCATCTATTCGTAGACCAATGAGACCCATGCTTTAAAATGAGTACCACTTTATTTAATAATTTAACTTGCCTGGGCATCATTCTATCGAACGGTTTCTGAGCCTTTAAATTGTAATATATAATTAAAGATATTATATATAATTTAGGTTGTATATTATTATATTCTATATAAATCATGGTACTCAAGTACATCTTTATTTTAATAATGTAACCTGTAACAAAATGTATTGATATAATATTATTATTTTGGGAAAGTGCTATTCAGGCACCAAATCGACTTCCAGTCTCAAACTTTTGTGTTTCAATCGATCGACCATTATGTTCGATCCATCGATCCACACCTTAATCACAGCCGACCTTAAAGGCTTATAATATAAAATATAAGTATATATAATATTATATTATAATAAAAGTTTATATTATATAATACTATATTAAGGTGAAAGCTTAGACTATATAATGCTATATTAAGGTGAAGGCTACTATTATATAATATTATATTAAGGTGAAGGCTTATGCTATATAATATTATGATAAGGAAAATGCTTATATTATATAATATTATATTAAAGTATAGACTTTTATTATAGAAAAATATATTAAAGTGTGGGTTCTGAACCTCATATTTAACAGTATATTATATAACTTTTATTATATAATACTCTTATCTAAGATACAATACTCTAGTGTTATCTTGTTTTAATCATACAAATTTCTTTTTATATACAAGCACGACATCATTTCTATTCTGAATTCGTTGGTATTATATTATAGAATGTTTCAACCAATTTAATCGATTTTCGTTTGAACAAACTACCTGATTTATACTATAATTACTGTTGTGCCCGACCAAAACATAGTGCACATTAATCACTTGCACTTTCCGATCGATAGTCGTGATTCACTTTATCTTTAAAATAAAAATATTTTAATTGAACATTTAATAATATATATATATATATATATATATATATATTACTCTTATCGCTTCAATGCGACCACTTCGATAACACGAAGTGTTAGAATTTTGATACCTCGTGAAAATCAAACTCTCACCTTCAAGTTATCGAAAATACACTAATTACTCCCCTACTCTATAGTTATCGACGTGTTATGTAAATAAATAAATGTATAAAATAATCCTGATGTAAACTTTTGTATGCTTGATAATTATATGCTTCCATCTTGAGCTTGATGTACGAGTTTAAGGATATATTAGGTAATAAGTATGTGAGTGTATGAGATTATGCCTACGCTTGAGCGCGGTGACTCATTGAGATGGTAAGGAAGCGAGGAATATACTGTATTTGCATGCCTTACAACTCATGGTGGAATGGGACCCATGACTAGTCGGGTGAGTACAAATTCAGTGTAATCTCATATACGGTGGCATATATAGTGACTTGATCACCCCGAGTTCAAATATGATAGTATAAGTTATGAGGTTCGATCATAGGCTTTAGTTGTGGTGAAGTTTATAGTCATGTAAAACTTGGAATATTGGCGTTCATATACGGATGCAACCCTCTATGATAGTATGGGTTGTCACACGAAGTATATCCAAGTTACTACGAAACTTTTTCCTTGGAAATCGTGATTTCAGAATATTACCCCACTATAATTCATCTTAGAATTAAGTGTAAGGGAATATTATCAGTATGAGATAAGATAAGTTATGATATGAGTACGATAATAAAACACTATTGTGTAAGCCAACATAAGATTAAAAACTTAAGTCTCTGTATGTACCATTCCTTGCGTAGCTACCGTAAGGGCAATACGTCTTTCAGCCAAGATGGATCTTTGGGAGAGATTATGAGTATATTTATTAGTTACTTTGGCTATTATATCTTTCTATTGGCTGGATGGAGGAGTATGAGTATGACACAAGAGCGTTATGATATGGTGGAATGATACTATGGTGACCCTCACATGGTAGCTTGAACAACAACTCTGACACAGGTCTTTTAAGATTTTATGAGTATGATAGTTACGTTCATGCGATATACAGACATATGTATGAGAATAATGAAAGAAGATACGATATGATATGAGACATGGTAAGGTACGTTAGGATATGAGTGTCTAGATCATAGTCCTGCTTTAATGATTAAGATATGAGTTTACGATATATACTTGATTTTGTTATTCTCTTTTGATTTCTTGAGATATTATGTTTATCACTCACTTGATGCACCCACAATGTACTTCAGTAGAATGGGGTGAATTGGTGGTATATCCACTGAGTTTACGTGACTGAGTAAACTCATCCCATGATAATCTAACAGTTGCAGGTGACTATCTTGACGGAGTGGATGTTGGTTCCTTTGATCCGATTAGTGCTGAGTACGTTTGACCCGGTGGACGTTGATTACTAGAAGCCTTGAGATGGTGATGTTGCCAGTTATCAGGAGGACCACGTTGCTGATTTTAATTCGAGCGCCGACTATTGATATCTGTGGACTCGACATTTAGTTAGTTTTATATTTTATTGTTGACACTATGATTTCCCTTTATTGGATTTGTCTCCGACCTTGATTACATTTTATTGGTGGACCTATCGCATTTTATTGTATTTATTCGATATTTATGATTGTCTTATATTACACCTTTATATGCTGGCTTTCATGGATTTTGTGAAACCAGGTTTTCACGATAACTTTGATTAAGTGTATGTCCGCTTAGTATATCCGGGATATGTGCAGGTCATAACTCAGAAATCTAGGCCCTCAAGATGGGGTAGAATTTCGGGTCATGACATAATGTCTCATTAATTATATCATTATGGAACACCTCTTATTAACAGTAAAATGTAAAATATAATATATTGGATCTACATGCAATCCCTTCGTGAGTCTTTAATAAATCTTCATTTGTCCTCGTAGAAGGATGATCTAGAGATGATGGTTCATGCGTAGAATATATTATATGTAATTTTGGGTGATGCATGATGAATGCATCATATATGCTTTATTAAAATTAGGTATATCACATTTATATATCCTTTAATATGGATGATAGCATTACATATGCCTTTCCGTGAAGACAAAAAAGCATATAAAATGTTTCTCCTACTTAGAGGTTGTATATATATAAGAATAACTTATTTCTATATCCCGACAAGAGTGATTACCTCCTCTTATTATTATATTTTCAATCTTGAAATTTAGGGATAAATTAAATACTTCAATGAAAATAATCAAACCACGGAATTGTGAAATCCTGATTTGGTTGAGAGTTTGACAGATCAAACATTCACATTCACGAGTGGACATCAGGACGAGTGACATTGGAGGCAATGTATTTTGACAAATAAAAGTTAAACTTTGACCAATAAAAATGAGGCAATGTATTTTCAAATTATAAATTAAAATAATGATAGATATTTTTAATTATAATATTTCACTAATAGAAATTTATAACATTTTATAGAAAATCAAATTTTGACCAAGAGAAAATTGCACTAATACGGTATAAATTTATGTAGTAGTAGCCTCTATCTATAAGCAAGTTTCGAGTTTGACTAAAACTAAATTTTGTATAAAAGTCAAAGTTTGACCCAAAAGTCAAAGTTTAACTAATACAATTGAGAATCTAGTATCAAATTATACATCAATACGACAATATCCTTTTTTCTCCATCAAATTATTGGAGTTAGTTTAATAAAAAGTAAAATTTTAATTAAAGTCAAAGTTTGACCTTAAAATCAACCTGTGACCCCCTAAAAATTTGATAATATATTACTAACTTACAACTTATTATCATGTTTCAGTAGTCAAGTTTGATCAAAAGTCAAACCTTTATATAGATTATAAATTCAATTAAAGTTTGATTAAATTCAAACTTTGACCAAAGTCAAATATTAGCTGAAAAGAATATGATGTAGATAATGTGGTGGTCATAGTGATCTTGCTGGTATGATGGTCATAGAAATTGAAATTACTTTTTAATAGTAAAAAAATAATTTTTTTTGCTTTTAGGTTTTTTACAAGTAACTTTAGATTTGCAATAACAAAAAATTATTAGTTTGTTAGTAGGAAACTCAATTTCAGCCACTTAAAAGGTTGAAATGATTTCCTCCTAAAATGATTTGGTGTATGGAAATTCAATTTCCATGCGGGACGACTTAATTTCATTTCCATCTCTTTAAATAGCTATCAAACAACAACAATTGGAAACTAAATTTCATTTCCACAATGAAATTATATTTCTATGTTATCAAACAAGGCCTAAGAGATGTCTTTTGGAGACATATTTAACTGTACACATGGGAGTTCATGGATTTAACCACTCACCCTTTCACGATCAATGACTTAATTGGCCAAGAGAAATGAGAGAGAAAATGACTTTGTAGGCCACCCGACACCAGAAAGAGAGGGGACCTGTGAATGGATTTGGGCTTGGACCTATTATTAACTGATATTGAATGGGTTTGGGCATATCAACATACACTATAAACAATAGACCATACGCCGACGGCTTGAAGCCATCGGCGATATCTAGCAAATACATACACGCCGAGGCTAGCAACATAGGTTGGAGACCCAATGCGGTTGAATGGTGTATGAATTCTTTTTTGTTTTAATATTTCACTACTTGCCACAAGGTGTTTTTTTTATTAAAAAATTAATAATATTTTTAATTTTAAAAAAATAAATTTATTTCTTTCTCCACCTCATTTTTGGAGCCATGAACCTGCCTATGGTCTAGTGATGGAGATCATTTTTCGTCCCAACCTTTCCACAATAGATCTTGAGATCATTGTCCACCTATCAAACAGACAGATAGTGATTCGACATGGCACCCATCCTCCCACAGTTACTATCGCGAGTAGACCATGAGTACTCTGGTCACTTTTGGGGATTTCTAGCACATGGAATTAGCATCTGACCGGTGTAGACACCAAAATGGGCCCAAGGCCTGATCAAAACACATTTCGAGAGAGGCGCGCTTTCGAGCTGTTGATGGCATGTATGGAACCCTTAGGAACCACCCTAGAACCCTTAGGAACCCTCCCAAACCCTTAAGAATCATCTTAGATCCCTTAAGAACTTTCCCAAACCCTCAGAAACCAATCCTGACCCTTAAAACCCGTTTCAAGCCTAGACCTAACCCTTCCGAGCCTTGGAAGAGGAGTGGTGCACCAAGACCAGCTATGGCCTTTTACTATAATCAAATCTGATACCATTGAAAAGTAGAAGTCATCAGCTTTCCAACAAGCCAGGAATCGCCCCAATCAGAGTTATACACCAAAAGATATGGCGGTTCAAACCCGAAGGGTAAAAGAGTAATTTTAATTGCCCCCAGGGATTTGGCGCAACTAATAGTTGCGCCAGTTATAGTTTTGCCTGGCGCAACTATTAGTTGCGCCAAGCCACTTTCCCAGGATTTAAGCCTGGCGCAACTAATAGTTGCGCCAACATTGAAGTGGATCCCACCCTCACGAAGCCAACTTCCAGGCTACTGTTCAGCACTATTTTACTGTACATTTGCCTGACACAACTAATAGTTACGCCAGGCATATGAACAGTAACCTCTAGTTTTGCCCCGAATTTTATGTCTGGGGTTTGACTTGTTGACCACTTGGGTCTTTGGTGTGTATTTTGATAGATTTGTTGCACCCTATTTGCAACCCATTAGGTGACTTAATGCCCCTCCCTATCATCCACTATTGGAGGACCTTTTCACACCTTTCAAGGCTCCAAAAACCCTAGGAATCGTTAGATGTAAGATTACCTAATTACTAACCCTAATTAGCATCTAAATGGTCTCCTAATCCACCTATTTCCTATAAGTAGAGCCCCCCTCCCTTGGTTTTAAGGGTTGAGAAATTTGCTTAAGAGAAAAAGAGCTCAAAGTGAGAAGTTCTTCCTCCCTTTTGTGCCCCATTTTCACATAAATTTCAGAATCTCCCAACCTCATTTCAAGCTTATTCTTGCATCCAAAACCCTTAGCCTAGGTGTGTGCTACCCCCTAAACCCCTCACTCTACCTCTTAGCTTTAAGCCTTAGGAGTTAGAATCCCATTCTATACCATGCAAGGCTTTCAAAAGCTCATCAAAGTAAGCCGCACAAGTCTCTCCTACGGTGCTACAAGGGCCCGAGGGCTCCGGCTCTCCCCTTTCTTCTCTTATATCTTTTTAGCATTTCCCATCCTCCCATTTGTGCCGTTATACCGCCGAATTTTTGGTAAGAACGGAGGGGCACAAATAGGATTTAAGGCCCATTTGGGCAAGAGAAAATCATTTTCTTTTTTTTTTTACTTTATTTTTGTTTTGGCCATTAGTAGAGACCGCTATAAGCGGGTTGATCGGGTGCTTAACACCTTCCAAATCAATAACCGAAGCCCCTACCTAAGGGCCTTTGGTGTGGACCAGATTTAGAGTCATATTTGTGACACTTCGGTGCTTATAAAAATGATATAGGTATCCCGGGATACCGAAAGCTTCGGGTGCCGACTCTATATTTTTCGCAAGCGAGCACATCGCCGCGATGGGATAGTCACAAATCTCACGGTTGCATAGATGACGACTCTGCTGGGGACAACTTTTAGAGCTTCTCCTTGAAATTTAGCCATTTCTTTTTATTTTACTAACTTTTTTTTTGCTATTTTTATTTTGTTTTATTATTTTTATTTTCTCACCCATACTTTTCCGTCATTTACATGCCTTAGCTGATTGGTGGGCTTACTTGCGCATTGCTTTTTTTTTTTTCCTTACATTTATGTCTTTTTTAGTGCTTTAGTCGATTGGTGGGCCTACTTGCACATTGTCTTTTAATTCTCTTTAAATTTCTGTCATTTAAAGTGCCTTAGCCGATTGGCAGGCCTACTTGTGCACTCATATCCCAACAGTGGGCGCCGGCCTGTAGTGGCGGCACGGGGTCATCACCCCCGGTCTTTGAACTAAAGAAAACCTCCATAAAAAAAAAGAGTTTTGAAAAAATTAAAATTGAACCAAGAATAGGGAGCTTAATTAACGTATTTTTACGGGGTAGATTTTAAAAGGGTTGGGTTTAGGCACACATACAACCACCTGGGTCTTAGTATGGTGGCAGCCCCTAGTGGTGATGATCCAGAAAAGTTCCAACCCACCTAGTATCTGAGAAGGCGCTTGCGCCAGAGGCATATCGGGTGGGTTTCCATTCCAAAGCTTAAAACCCTTAGGGAGCGGGCTAGTGAGTTTTACAGGACTCAAACCCTTTAGGTGCGGTGAGGAGAGAACCGATCAAAAAAGTAGCTCAGTTCCCGGAAGCCTAGCTTCCACAAAATCCAAAAAAAAAGACCCATTTTCAGGCTGCTGTTCTCTGCTGTCATATACTCTGGAGCATCATTTTTGCTTGGCGCAAGTATTAGTTGCGCCAGTATAAAAATCGAGAAATTATAACTGGCGCAACTAATAGTTGCGCCAACTATAAATTCTTCACTTTTACCTTGGCGTAACTAATAGTTGCGCCAATGTAAATAAGAGGCTCTGCTACCTTGGCGCATGTAGTAGTTGTGCCAAGTCTACCTGGACAGCAGCAGCCCAAAATCTGAGGCTTTCTCACCTCCCGAGTCTCTCGATTAGTGTATTTAGTACCTCTATTTGGGCCCCGCCAGTCAAAAGAAGACAACTTCTTTTTGGCTCATTCCGAGGGATGGGGTTGTTTGCCTCGATTTCTGTGCCTTCAATAGATCGAATGTCCTCCTTTGATTCTTTCGAAGTGCGTCAGAATCGTCGCCGCGGGTCTTGAATTAAGGTACGAGAGCCACCTGAGAAGGAAATTTCAAGGCCTCGGAACCTTTGTTTTTCAAAATTTTCTCCAAAAATTAAAATTTAAAAAAAATAAAAATCAAATCAAAACCTAAAAATAGAGTTCTTGTGGTGCCGGCACAACGGCATCATCTTGCCCTCCGTCGTCCTGTAGGGAAAGAAGGAAGAGGATTTTTGGGCCTTATCCAAGGCACCCTTACCGAACCCGTTCCCATAGAATGTTGTGGGTAGTGGACCCAGCTTACGCTGATCTCGACTCATCCCCGCCACACTCTCCAACTCACTCCCATTCGGGAGACATTTCCACATCCATCCCCTTCACCCAATAACCCTTTACCGTTACCGGCCCATTTGGCGCCCCAATTTTTCCAATCGTTACCACCCAAAATGTCCAAAGTCCAACCCCCAACTCTCCATCTTTTGCCCAAACCATGCCCATGCCAAATCCAACACATTTTTCATCCACTTCCCTGCCAAATCCTATACATTCCCCATCGACATCCATGCCCCATTTCCCATCTTCTCCCTATAGGCCCGATCCACCCACATTCACATATACCACTTCTATCTTATCCAACCCCCCACAAATCTCCCATCTATCCGGGTCATTCCCATTTTTACCGGGGCCATGCCCGATTTTTCTCACCCCTCCACACCATACCCCCCATCATCCCAAAACATCCCCTCATCCCTCCAATCCACCCCATATTCCATCACTTACCCGGGTCATGCCCGATTTTACCGGGGCTATGCCCAATTTATCCTCCACATCCATCCCGTCTATGCCCCATCACTCCTTAAATCCACCATCTCCATCCAACCCTCCTTCCATGACCATGATGGAGGAGATGTTCCAAGCCTACTCCATATGGAAGGCTTCCCAAAATGCCTCCTCTCCTCCACACCCCACATCCATGGACCCATCCCATACTCTAGCCAATCTCCATGTCTCATTCCCCCATGACCTCTATCAACCACCCATAATCCATACCATCTAAACCCCTATGCCCCATGGCCCCATGACCCAAACCCCCATTATCCACATGCCCCATGGCCCCATTCCCCACTTGTCTTAAGGCCCCATGGCCCAAAACCACATGGCCCTGACCCATCAAGGGCTCATGGCCCAGATCCATCAAGGGTCCATGGCCTAGACTCACCAAGGCCTAATGGGCTAGACCCATCAGGGGCCCATGGCCTAGACCACCAAGGGCCCATGACTCGGACCAATCAAGGGCCCATGGATTAGGCCCACCAAGGCCCAATGGGCCAGACCCATCAAGGGACTATGGTCCAAACCCACCAATGGCCCATGGCCCAAACCCTCTAAAGCCCAATGGGCTATACCCATGAAGGCGTAATGGGCCAAGATCCTCCAAATCCCTAGCCCTTTACCCAAACCCAACAAGGCCCAAACCTTGAGGCCCCACACCCATACCTTCCACAATACCCCCAACATTCCACCCACCCCCAACCTTTACACCAGGGTCAAACCCATGCCATATTTCAAACCCAATTTTCTCATGGCCCCATACCCTAAGACTGGCTTCAAACCTTCCCTCCTGCCCAATGGCCTCGCCAGGCCCCACCTCAAAACCAAACTTCCACTCATCCCATCATCCAACAAATTTTTCCTCAGTCCCAATGGACTCACCCGACCTCCACTCATGTCATTCCCATTCAGCCCATGCAATACCAACGAGAGAATCTCGCTCTCACTACACACTATGCTGACCAGCAGTATGAAGAGGACAATATTAGGAATAATGGAGCCTATGGTGGGGCATTGACCAGCCTTAACCACCCTCTTATCATTCCCCACCCCCTGGTAGCATAAAGTGAGATCCAACCAGCTGTCGAGAAAGTGACCCTTATATCCAAAGAGTCAGAGCAGCTGAAAGAACAGTTGGACAAGATACAGAAGCAGCTGATGAAAATGGGTGGTGCTGAGATCCACGCCATGGACTTCACAGATCTATGTCTGTTTGCTGAGGTCCCGTTGCCCCCAAAATTCAAAATGCCGACATTCGACAAATACAACGGCACAGGCAACCCGATCACACACCTCAAGTCCTATTGTGGAGACATGTGCCAATACGGGGGGGACGAGAGACTACTAATAAAAGTCTTTCAGATGAGTTTGACGGGTTTGACCCTGAGATGGTTCATATCCCTGGAACCATCCATGATGAAGACATGGAAAGATTTAACCCACCTATTCTAAGAGCAATATGTCTACAACATAGACATTGAGCCCCACAAGTCAGAATTGGCCTGTTTGAAATAGAATCCCAATGAAACATTCAGCGACTATTTGGGGCGTTGGAGAGCATTGGCAGCTCAAGTCAGAAATAGAATACCAGACAATAAGTAGATAGAGATGATTTCAAAGAATACCCTGCCAGTGATCTCAGATTTTCTTGTATATCAGTAGCAGTCCAATTTTACTGACCTAATAAGAAATGCCAACCGCTGTGAGGACGCCATCAGGGAAGGACAGTTGAACAAGAGTGCACCCGGGGGCCTAGTGGGGTTAGGAGATTTACCGAATAGAAGAATGATAAGAGAACAGGGGCAGAGGTGTAAAATGTTGCAAACACCTGGCCCAATAATAACAATATAGCCCCATTCCAATTCCAAGCAGCGCAGCCAGGGCCAATCAGAACTGAGTAGATACAAAGGACAGGGAATGGGCAAGGAATGCAGATGACTCCTCAACAGAGGAATGCCCGCTATGACCGAGTGTTTACACCCCTAGGGGCAATCACTAAGTGTACTTTTACCTTTATTAATAGAAAATGGATTAGTTACTATCCGCCAACCGCAACCACCTCCTCACCTGATCCCAAAGAACTATGACCTAAATACCCACTGTAATTTTCATCAGGGTCCGGGTCACCCGACTGATCGCTGCTTCCCATTGAAGCATGTGATCCAAGATTTAATCGATGCTAGGAAGATCATTCCTACAGCACCTTCTCAAGCAAACCAGCACACAAACATCCATCAAGTGTCGTTGCCCCCACATCCTATCGGAGGAGCAGGTCCCAGACCCACCATCGAGATGGTAGAGGAAAATAGGGAGGAATTTGAGTTTGACCCGTCCGACTATATCAGTGATCGGGAGAGCTATGTAGCACCATTATCGAGAAATGTTGAAGAAAGGAATATCGAGGTAATTGAACCCCTGAATTTTTCAGATTATTTACCCAACTCGACTCCACAAATTGAACCCTTGGATCTCAGGGCATACTTTCCATCACCCACAACCATCAATTATGTGTACTTAAATCCATATTAACCATACACCACCACTCCCATCAATTACCCAATGAACCAACAAGCCCCCAATCTCCCCCCACCAATAAACTACCAATGGCCTGTGCTCACCCCGTTACCCCCAGTCCAATCACCTGCAAACTCCACCACCCCCGTCAATTACCTAATGGCCCATCAAACCCCGATCCCCCGCCAGCACCTATCAGCTACCAATGGCCTACTTTTACCCCTTTTCCCCCCATACCACCACCCTCAAGCTTCATCACCCCCATTTGGCCTAATTTGGCCACTCAATCAGCTATTACAGAGGTAAATCAAGTGTTACCCACACCTCCTGAGCCTGCAATGCAAGTGATGGCTCCGAATGTCATTTCATTTTCTGATGTTGACTTACTAGAGGAAGGAGGTAGCCACTCTAAATCTTTGAATATAACCGTTGAGTCCAGAAACATGGTAATCCCCTTGGTTCTAATCGATAATGGGTCTGCATTGAATATATGCCCATTAAGAACCGCCATAAAAATCGGAGTAGATCCATGCATGTTGAGGCTCACAAGAACCAGTGCTAGAGGTTTTGACAATACCAGGAGAGAAATAATGGGAGAAGTTGATCTTGAGCTGTTAATCGGGCCAATGACCTTTTCCATATTGTTTCAAGTAATGGACATTAAATCCTCATTTAATCTATTGTTAGGACACCCGTGGCTGCACGAAGTTGTAGTCATACCTTCCACATTATACCAGAAACTCAAATTTGTATCTGGGCATAAGATCATCATGATCATCGATGAGGGGCATAGTGAGAAAGAGAAGGCCACCAACAGTGTGGAGAAACCCAATATATTGGATGTACCGCACACCGCTGAGGATGTCGACCTCCACAATTTCGAATATGAGGTATCGACAATACTCTTGGAGCCCATTGGGGGCATCATTCCTAAAACTAGCGGCAAAATGGTAGCAGCGGTGGCTATGCTCAAAAAATGGGACTATCAGAAAGGAAGGGTCTGGGGCCCATATTATAATGAAGGAAAGAGCCAGTCATTGCCAAGGGACAGAAGGTCCGATTTGGGTTAGGCTACAAGCCCACGGAGGAAGAGGTTTGAGAGGCTAAAGAGAAAGCCAGGGTCGCCGCAGCTACGAGAGCTCGAGGAATCAATATTGAAGAGAAACCTCACCCTAGGCCGCACATTAGGGATTCCTTTGTCAGTGTTGGGGTCATAAAGATCGATCGAAATGGGGTAACCCATTTGACCCCACACAAATCCATAGCCCCTGTCCATCCCACCAATCCCCACATTACCCTTCCTAGTTTGGAGATAGATTTGGTCGCATTATCCCTTTTCGAAGAACGATGGCCAGTACCTGAACAAACTCCCCCTGTGGTAAATCACCTCAAAACGATATTAATGTTTGAGGACATCATCTCAAACAAAATGGGGATCAATATGATGGAGGTTGACTCTAAAAAGCAATATCAGTCAGCACCCTTCATCCAAACAGGTAAAGGGGCAGCAAGTCAGGTATGCAATTGGGCATCTTTGCCCCAAACTCTGGAAGCAGGGAGTGGCCTACAATTTGGCACCTGTTTCAAAAAAAAAATAACCTATAAAAAGTGAGATAAGCCCTTGGCAGGAAATACCTTGTATATATAGCAACCGACTTTGCCAAGGGACCATCTCCGAAGAAAATAAAAATCTTAAAAACATTGAAAAAATACAAAATCCCAAAACAATTGAAAAAATATAAAACCCAAAAATATTGTCTTTTAAAATTCTAGATAAAGTCCCACAAAATGATGCCTTAACCAAAATACCCGTCCCACGTAAAATCGACCCCTTTCCTGTAAAAATACAAGAAGAGGTAGGAGTTACGAGTCTGGATGAGGATAGTCCTTTGGAGGAACTCCCCAATGAGCTCTTTGACCAGTTTTATAAATTTGAGCATGGCCCTACCCCCATTGTCGAAGAGACCGAAGACGTTAATCTAGGGATTGAGGAGCTTCCCCAAATTACCAAGATTAGAACGTTGCTGTCTCCCAAAGAAAGGAAAAGCATGATCGACTTCCTTCGGTCATACCAAGACGTTTTTGCTTGGTCGTATGAGGACATGCCTGGTCTAGACACCGATTTGGTCGAGCATGAGTTACCTCTCTACCTCGATATGAAGCCGGTTAAGCAGAAGTTGAGATGTCTTCGACCCGAGTGGATGCTGAAAGTCAAAGATGAGGTCATCAAGCAGTATGATGCAGGGTTTATCATGGTATCTAAATACCCACAGTGGCTAGCCAATATTGTGCCTGTACCAAAGAAAGATAGAAAGGTCCGCATGTGCATCGATTTCTGTAATTTGAATAGGGCAAGCCCGAAGGACGATTTCCCATTGCTGCACATCGACATCATGGTCGATAATACTACCAAGCATGGGATGCTTACTTTTATGGACGGATTCTATAGATACAATCAGATAAAGATGGCAGAGGTAGATTAAGAGAAGACTGTGTTTATCACGGGTTGGGGCACCTTTTGCTATCGAGTCATGCCATTTGGGCTGAAGAACGCCGGTACAATGTACCAAAGAGCTATGACCGTACTATTTCACGACATGATGCATCGAGAAATTAAAGTATATGTCAATGATATGATAGCCAAGTCATCGGAGCGAGGTGATCATTTGGTAAACCTTCAGAAGCTGTTTGAGAGGCTGAGAAAGTACAGGTTATGTCTGAATCCACAGAAGTGCGCTTTTGGCATTATGTCTGGAAAATTGTTAGGATTCATTGTCAACAGGAGAGGGATCGAGGTCGACCCAACCAAAGTTAATGCTATCACAGAAATACTGCCACCATCTACTGAGAAGGAAGTTAGAGGGTTCTTGGGCAGAATATAGTATATAAGTCGGTTCATTGTGCAACTAACTCCAATCTGCACGCCGATCTTCAAGCTACTAAGGAAGAACTCGCCCGTGGAGTGGAATGACAATTCTCAGGCAGCGTTCGATAAAATAAAAGGCTACCTCCTTAACCCACCTGTGTTAGTACCACCCGAGCCAGGGAGACCACTCTTGATGTATCTCTCCACGACGAAAATTTTGATGGGATGTGTGTTAGGTCAGCATGATGAGACAGGAAGAAGAGAACATGCCATTTACTATCTGAGCAAGAAGTTTACTGATTATGAAATACGCTATTCTCATCTGGAGAAAACATACCTGGCTCTTATATGGGCTACTCAGAGGCTCCGCCATTACTTGCTATCTCAAGCCATTCTACTTTTAGCCAAAATGGACCCGTTGAAATACTTGTTCAAAAAGCCAGCCCTCACTGGACGAACTGCACGATGGCGGCTTTTATTATTTGAGTTTGACATCACGTATGTCACTCAGAAGTCAATTAAGGGGCAGGCACTCGCTGATCAGCTTGTCGACAATCCTTTGCTAGATTACGAACCTTTGAGAACTGAGTTCCCCGATGAGGACATCCTTTTCATGACGAAAGATGATATTGAAGAAGCAGAAGAGTCTTGGGTAATGCACTTTGATGGGGCGGCTAATGCAGAAGGTCAGGCAGTTGGTGCCATTTTGATCTCGCCAAAGGATCCCACGTACCCGTCTCTATCAAGCTCAACTTCCCTTGTACTAACAACATGGCTGAGTATGAAGCTTGTGTCGCTGGTCTGCAGGCGGCTCTCGATTTGAATATAACTCACCTTCGAGTGTTTGGCGATTCACATTTAATCATATGCGAGACGAATGGTGACTGGAAGACGAAAGATGAGAAACTGATCCCTTACCATGAACACCTCGAGGATCTAATAGCTTGCTTCCAAGACGTGACATTCTCATATGTCCCCCGGATAAGGAATCTCTTTGCTGATGCACTAGCCACTTTGGTGTCAATAATAGAAATCCTGTATGGTGCTGAGATGAAGCCGATCATGATCGAGCAATGGAATGAGCTAGCGTTCTGCCTCCAGATTGAGGAACCTACAAAGCTTGATGATGAGCCACCTTGGTTCTCAGATATTAAGAATTTCCTCGAGACATTAACTTTCCCTGATGGTACATCCAAGACGGACCGACGAACCATCTACTGCCTAGTAGCAGGCTATGTCATTTGCGGGGAGTGCCTTTACAAGAGATCCTATAATAACATCTTACTCAGGTGTCTTACAGGAAGTGAAGCGACCAATATCATGAAGGAGATCCATGAAGGAGTATGCGGAGCCCATGTCAGCGGTCACATGCTTGCTAAGAAAATTCTACGACAGGGATACTTTTGGACCACTATGAAATCAGATTGTTGCAAACACGTCCAAAAATGCTACAAGTGCCAGGAGCACTCTAGTATGATACACGCTCCTGCCATCGATCTACACTACATGGCTACTCCTTGGCCATTTGCTACCTAGGGACTTGATGTCACTGGAATGATTAATCCAAAAGCGTTAAATAGACATCGGTTCAACCTCGTCGCCATTGAATACTTCACCAAGTGGGTAGAAGCAACATCATATGCCAACATTACCGCCAGTGACATCTAGAAGTTTCTCAAAATAATATTGTGTGCCAATTTGGAGCCCAAGGATACTATCACGGACAATGGCACAAAATTTGTAAATAAGCACATCCGAGCCTTTTGTGAGCAATACAAAATCAAGCGCCATCGCTCGTCCCCCTATCGGCCTCAAACTAATGGAGCCGTGGAAGCTGCGAACAAGACGATCGTCTGCATACTTGAGAAGATGGTTGTCACTTACTGAGATTAGAGTGAAATGCTACCATTTGCTTTGTGGGCCTACAGAACGTCGATCCGTACCGCTACAGGGGCAACACCATTCTCCCTTGTGTATGGAATCGAGGCCGTCCTACCGGTAAAAATTGAAGTACCGTCGCCCTGGATCCTCCTGGAATCGGGCTTACCCGAAGTAGAAAGAGAGAGATCCGGCATTAACCAGCTGAACTTATTAGACGAGAAAAGACTCCTCACCTTATGTCATACTCAGGTTTACTAGGGACGAATCGCATGCGCTTATAATAAATGTGTCCGCGGTCGAGATCTTAAGGTAGGAGACACTGTACTGAAGAAAATCTTCCCATCCCTCCATGCCGATCCAAGAGGGAAGTTCAAGTCGAACTGGGAAGGACCTTATGTCGTTCGAGAAGTGCTACCTGGATACGCCATCTGCCTCGCCACCATGAACGGAGATCATCTTCTTGAACCCATCAACGCTGGATACGTTCGATGGTTCTACTCTTAGCCTATCGCGATAAGGTAAGTATTGGTGAAACAGATACGCGACTGCTTAAGAACCACCCAAAAGAGGCCATCTTTCTAAACACCATAGTCAAAAAGCATCCTTAAAAATAATGATATCCTTTGCTACCCCATTTGAGCCTGGGCCTTTCTTTCAATAACCCCCTTCCCCAAAAAAATGTGTGTACATATACAAAAAAATGGAAGTAAAGTTACTATCAAAATCCAAAAAAATTAAAAAAGCAAAACCTCAAAAAGAGATTACCTAAAATGGAGCAAAAAGAATAAAAAAAATGTAGAAGAATCACAGGGCATGTACAGTAAAAACCCCCAAGGAAGAAAGTATTTTGAAAAAACTGAAGCCGTATCAAGGAAACCATTTTAGCCTAGCATACCTTCAAATCCTAACCTAACCCATGGACAAGCTACACCCTGAAGAAAGCCCTCTTTTAGGTTTGCAAGCAGTCATAATATCTGTTAAGTCAACACAAGCCGAGTTGTGAGACGACACCAGAACCCCATCCAGCCGGTTATGATGGAATCGACGTCTATGTCGTGGCTATTGAAAAAAGAAATGAAAAAAATAAAAAAATAAAATAAGAAAATACAAATATAAGCCCAAAGCAAGATGGACGTGGTGAAAATCCGAAAGGGCGCTACAGGTAAAAATAGTAAGTTTGTGCGGACCAGGTGAAAACCCGAAAGGGCGCTTGGGGTAAGAGAGCTAAATCCATGGACGTGATGAAAACTCGAAAGGACACCACGAGTAAAAAAGGAGATAAATAAAAAAGAAGAAAAAGAAAAGAAAAGAAAGGTTTGCACTGATTGAGAGGATTGATGCTTGAGGAGCCCTCTTGGTTACTCTCTTTGATACCCTTTTTTCGGCTGGGCCGCTCATGTTAGTTCAAGACGGGTCCCGACCAGTATTGTCTTTGTGAAATTGCTTTGTCAAATGTATGACTCAAGGTAAGGAGAAAGGTTTGACTCAATCCAAAGGGATTAACATTCCGACCTTGGTAAAATTTGAAAACTCACTCAGGTTCGACTGCATAAAAGAGTTTGACTATGCTCAAAATGGGACCCGTTACTCCGTCTCACTGTCAAGGCATCAAAAAAAAAAAATCAAAAAAAATTCAAATGCCAAAAAATGTGCATATATTTCTACTCATTTCCATGTACATATTTCCAGCATCATATTTCAATCTAAAAAATGAAGAAAAATAAAAAAAAATCTCTAAAAACAAAAATAAAAAAAATATCTTGAAATTGAAAAAGTGTAGGTAAAAATTTACTTATCCTTCTGTTATTTAGGATGCATTTTCTTTATAGATGTATAAACAAAAAAAGAGACTAACGTTTTCTTAAGAATGTGCAGGAACATCAAAACGATCCGAAGCCTTGCAGCCGGCAACCTCTTGGCGATGGACAAATCAGATGAAGCACCTCACCATTGACGTCAGGTCTATTAAAAAAAAAGAGAAAAAAAAAGAAAATCATTGTGAAAAAAATAAAATAAATAAATAAATAAAATTATAAATCTGTGAACTTTTTACGCATAGCTACGCACTCGCGTATTTTTGATGCGGTAAAATGTCAATATTTTACCGGTAACGCAGCTGTGCAAAATTAATGTCCTAGGTCTAAGGTTCATCATGGATCCATGGATCCTATTTCAAAGTAGGAGTGACGGTGTCAATTTCGATCAAACAGTCAATGCTTGGATCAAATTGATTCCACTGCTATATCTTCACCCTGATCACTCCATATTTTGGTTTTAGGTGAACTTGAGTGCCTTGTACTTGAAGTTCGTCACGTGATATTTTTGGAAGTATAGACTCTTGGTCTGCACTGTCCGGACGAGCACCCTACGGGGTTTGAGGTTCGGATAACTCCATCCTCCAAAAGATCCATTGTTGGATTGATTCTAACCTATCAAATACGAAACTACGTCAGACAACTATGTGCAAACATGCATGCAAGAGGGCTCATTTCCTTTATTTTTCTGTAGGCTTAAAACCTATATTGACAGCGGTATCCCTGTAAATTATACGCCATGCGTCTGGGTATCCATATGATGATCGTTTGTTCTCATAAATTGTACCCGGGTAGGTCCAGGTTGGGGCTTCCATCGCCTTTGCTGCTTATCGCCCCTAATGGGTGCATGTTTATGAATAGTTGTTCATTTGTAACTTCATTAATGACGGAGGCTAAGATTGAGTATCCTTCAGTGGACACCCAATTCTGATCCGGTCTTTTCGATATCACATGAACTTGAGTACGTTGGCTTCAGTTTCGTAGCAAACTATTGTGGAGGCACAGGCTCTTCGTATGCGTTGTCTGGGCGTGCGCCTCTTGGGGTTCGAGGTCCAGATAATGCTTGTTTTTTGAAAAAATGGAAAAAGCAATCTTTGAAAAAAGAAAAAAGAAGAATAAATTTATGTTTCCCCACAGAGCTACGCACAAGCATAAGGCGGTAAAATATCAATATTTTATCAGCAATGCAGCTGTGCCATATTAAAGTCTTGAGTCTAAGGTTCGCCTCGGATCTTTGGATCCTACTTTAAGGTAGGAGCAACGGTGTCAGTCCTAGTCAAATAGTCAATGTTTTGATCAAGTTGACTCCACTGCTAAATCTTTGCGATGAACGCTCTGTTTTGGATTCATATGAACTTAGGTGTCTTAAGCTTCAGATTCTCCATTGGAAAAGGTCAATCGTTGGTTGAGACCAACTTGTTGAGAATGAGATTACGTATCAATCAAACTATGTGCAATTGTGCATCCAAAAGGGATCATTTCTCCTTTATTTTTTGCAGGCTTAAAGCCTGTATTGGCAGCGGTATCCCTGTAAAGTGTACGCTATGTGTCTGGATATTCGTATGATTGTCGTTTGTTCTCGTAAATTATTCCTGGACAGGTCCAGGTCGGGGCTTCCATAGCCTTTGTTGCTTATCGCCCCTAATGGGTGCATGATTATGCATAGTTAAATGATGTTTATGATCATTATTGGTAGAGACCAAGACTGGATGTCTCTTTTGGTAGACACCTAATTTTGGTTGGATTTGTTCAAGATTAGTTGAAGTTGGATGCTCTAGGTCATGTGGATCTAGGGCACGTTTTCAAAAATAGCACATCCTCCCAAAAAGCGCTGTGACATCTATTCACTTTGCTTGGGCAGTCATGCTAAATAACCTTCGAGATCGATGGGTTCACCCAAAGACCTCGAACCTTGCTTTCAGTAGGGGCACCCGCGAATAGTCAGATGGGGCAATCAAATGCCTCGTAGGATTGAACGCAAATTGTGGAGCCTTGCGTATGCTTGCTTTGCGCCTATCTTTGAATGTGAGTCGATCACCCCTCTTACTTACGAAGCTGTTGCATTCAGAATGAATCTTAAACATCAAATACCTTCAAATCATCTTGAGAAGAAAATGTTTGGCCTGACATACAGGGCTTTTGCAACTCGTTCCACCTCGGTTATGACTAGTAATGTCGTTAAGCACTTGGGGACCGATTACCTTGAGAAACGAATGTTTAGCCTAGCATCCAGAGCTTTCATTTTTCCACCATGTTACTCATCTGATATTTGAAGTTTGTTCTGAATGTAGCGGACCCATCAGTAATGCCTTAGGCCACTTCGGATGTCTCTTTTCTTTGGCATTCGATCATTAGTGACCGAATACCAAAGAGGGGCATCTGTAGACACCCAAATTTGACCCAAGGTGTGATTAAAACATATTTCAAGAGAGGCGTGCTTTCGATCTGTTGATGGCATTTATGGAACCCTTAGGAGCCACCCTAGAACCCTTAAGAACCCTCCTAAACCCTTAGGAATCATCCTAGATCCCTTAAAAACTTTCCCAAACCCTTAGAAACCAATCCTGACCCTTAAAACCCGTTCTGAGCCTAGACCTAACCCTTTTTAGCCATGGAAGAGGAGTGGTGCACCAAGACTAGCTACAGCCTTCTACTATGATTGAATTTCATACCATTGAAAAGTAGAAGTCATCAGCTTTCCAACAAGCCAAGAATCCCCCCAATCGGAGTTATACACCAAACGAAATGGCGGTTCGAACCCAAAGGAAAAAAGAGTAATTTCAATTGGCCCCCCCTAGGGATTTGGCGCAACTAATAGTTGCGCTAGTTATATTTTTGCCTGGCACAACTATTAGTTGTGCCAAGCCACTTTCCCAGGATTTAAGCTTGTTGTAACTAATAGTTGTGCCAACATTGAAGTGGACCCCACCCTCGTGAAGCCAACTTCTAGGCTACTGTTCAGCACTGTTTTACTGTACATTTGCCTGGCACAACTAATAGTTACGCCAGGCATATGAACAGTAACCTCTAGTTTTGTCCCGAATTTTGTGTCTAGGGTTTGACTTGTTGACCACCTGGGTCTTTGGGGTGTATTTTGATAGATATGTTGCATCCTTTTACACCCTATTTGCAACCTATTAGCCGACTTAAGGCCCCTCCCTATCATCCACCATTGGAGGACCTTTTTACACCTTTCAAGGCTCTAAAAACCCTAGGAATCCTTAGATACAAGATTACCTAATTACTAACCCTAATTAGCGTCTAAATGGTCTCCTAATCTACTCATTTCCTATAAATAGACCCCCCCTCCCTTGGTTTTAAGGGTTGAGAAATTTGATTAAGAGAGAAAGAGCTCAAAGTGAGAAGCTCTTCCTCCCTTTTGTGCCCCATTTTCACATAAATTTCGGAATCTCCCAACCTCATTTCAAGCTTATTCTTGCATCCAAAACCCTTAGCCTAGGTGTGTGCTACCCCCTAGACCCCTCACTCTACCTCTTAGCTTTAAGCTTTAGGAGTTAGAATCCCATTCCATACCATATAAGGCCTTCAAAAGCTCATCAACGCAAGCCACGCAAGGCTCTCCTACTGTGCTAAAAGGGCCCGAGGGCTCCGGCTCTCCCCTTCCTTCTCCTATCTCTTTTTAGCATTTCCCATCCTCCCATTTGTGCCGTTACACCGCCAAATTTTGGTAGGAATGGAGGGGCACAAATAGGATTTAAGGCCCATTTGGGTAAGTGGAAACCATTTTATTTTATTTTATTTTATTTTTATTTTGGCCATTAGTAGAGACCGCGATAAGCGGGTTGATCGGGTGCCTAACACCTTCCCGATCGATAACCAAAGCCCCTACCCAAGAGCCTTTGGTGTGGACCGGATTCAGAGTCATATTTGTGACACTTCGATGCTTATAAAAATGATATAGGTATCCCAGGACACCAAAAGCTCCGGGTGGCGACTCTATATTTTTTGCAAGCGAGCGCATCGCAGCGACGGGATTGTCAAAAATCCCACGGTTGCACAACCAGCTAAGAGGTTGGTCGTACTCTTTAGAAGAATAGGATAAAAAAACTATCTCCATCACCTGATTCAAGGCAATCAATGGGGTTCACCTGCGAAAATCTAGTTGTTGGTAAAGAATATTTGGCTGCAAATAGCGGTACAAATCCAAAAATTTTGATTTTTTTTTCGTCCAACCGGTGAACCGCCCAGTTTTTTGGTGAACTACTCAGTTCACCTAATTCACAAAAAATCAGGCCGATTCTTATAGTTACACCAATTTCTATTTTGAAACATCGATATGTGATATGTATCATGGACATCGTTTCAGAAGATACTCCAATGTAAGGTAGTAGACACATTGCTCAAGTACATTTAGTCACAACATCCGCTATAAGAAACCCACCTAAGTGTTTTTTTTTCACACAAATATCAACATCACTTGTTAAAATAAAATATAGAGAAAATCATTCAAAACTATGTAGTCTACAGAAAAATCACACTTTGCTTGATAAATCGCCAACTCAGTCAATTCTTAACAAACCCAATACAACAAATTCCAGGCAAGAAGGAGAGCTATATTACATAATCAAAGTCAGATATTGTTTTGGCTAAGGTTCTAAATAGAGAGCACTTACATGCTATTTACCTCCGTTTTCGTAGAGGTACTCGAGGGAAGAACCACCACCCTGGGCGGAATGAACCTTAGTTGAAGGCCGATCCTGCACCAGTCGAGAATAAAGAACAAACATGAGCTACAAATCATGCTTAGTGGCTTAATAAAGGGTAAAATATTGATGTTTGGAGCAATTGGCTCAAGAGTTGGGTACCCACTAGGTACCTGACCCGAGCACCACTGGGTAGGGTCAATCTCCCTTCGACAACCTAGAGAAATGCATGGGTATTTTTGAGCACCAAATCAGTGAAATGTCGAAGTGATTCATGTGTGTGCTCATAA
Source organism: Chloranthus sessilifolius (assembly GCA_021018995.1). Classification (NCBI taxonomy): domain Eukaryota; kingdom Viridiplantae; phylum Streptophyta; class Magnoliopsida; order Chloranthales; family Chloranthaceae; genus Chloranthus; species Chloranthus sessilifolius. Next base: position 76,905,587 of record CM037587.1, read on the forward strand.
ATAGCTGTATATACCTCCCAAGGCTTGACAATTTTAGGCAGAAGGAGAATAACCCGGGCACCGCCATTGGTGACCAGATCAGGTACCTAACACCAACTCATTGCCTCAATTAAGTAATATCCTAGAGGGTGAAAAGATCCATTTTACATAAATGTTTATTTCGCATGTAAAATTTTTAATGGTGCATCTTTTAAAGTTGATTAATAATGAACTTTTTGTAATAAAAGATGATGCCTTGGGAACAACCATAAGAAGAATGAAAATACATCAGAAGCCATGTTTCATTGTAGTGACGAGACCCTAGTTTAAGTGTAAGGTGTTGGTGCGCGCTTTTTCTGAATTCCTTTTGGTCCCCGTGAATTAGTGGCCCAATTCTGTCCTGAGCAGACTCTGGCAATGCGGTGTTTTGAATGTTGAAAATAAAGGGAGATTATAGGAAGATTCGTTTGTTGCAATCGCCAGCTGCATATATTTAAGGACGCTGTAACACGTCAATGATCACGCTTTGGAACGGGTGTGAGTTACTTCTTTACTGAATCGTCGGCCTGCCAACGTCAATAGCACTGGCTCTTTTTTATAATTTAGATAGTTTAGTTTTCCTTTCCTTATTATTGCTGTAATTCTAATTGGCTTAAGTTTCCTAGTTCTGTTATGAGCCTAACTGTGGGAATCTGTTGTGGTAAATTAATCTACTATTCTAATATCCTAATCCTAGTGTAAGTCTACGTGGTTTAAATATTCTAATTTTATTAGCAGTCTAACTAGTTTTGAATCTAACTACTTTTGAGCATCCTATTTTTATTAGAATTCTATTGTGATTAGGTGTCCTAATTCTGCCGTGATTCTAAAAGGTCTCCTAATGCTATTAGAGTCTATTTAATTTAATATTTTAATCTTATTGAAAGTCGAATTAATTAAGTTTCCTAATCCTACTAGGAGTCTAATTAATTTAGTTTCCTAATACTACAAGAAGTTTAATTAATATTAGTCTTCTAATCGTACTAGGAATGCAAAGATATTAATTCTAGTGAAAATCTAATCAAAGCTAGTATGCTAATTGTACTAAAATTCTAAGTAAAGCAAATATATTAATTTCACTGAAATTCTAATTAAAGCAATTATACTAATTTTACTAAAATTAGAATTAAAGCAACTATACTAATTGTACTGGAATTCGGATTAAAGCAAGGAACTAATTTTACTGAAATTCTGATTAAAGTAAAGAAACTAATTTTACTAAAATTCTAATTGAAGTAAGTAAATTAATTTTACTAAAATTCTAATTAAAGTAATTATACTAATTTTAATAAAATTCTAATTAAAGCAAAGGAACTAATTTTTACTAAAATTCTAATTAAAGTAATGAACTAATTTTACTAAAAAAAATTGAAGAAAAGGGGTTTTAGGCCCGCTATGTTGAGGATTGGCCTCGTTCTCGAGTACCCTCCGTAAGCTCCCTTGGACAAATCAGGTGGCTGAGATTAAAGTAAATTGATTTTTGAATTATAAGATAGTATTTTTTTTAGGTTTTTAAAGCCGATTTAGGATTATAATTATGAATTTAATTATGAAACTAGTAATTAAGAACTAAATTATAAATTGGGATTTTAGAAATTTCAAATTAAGGAATTAAAACTAGAATTTTAAATCTAAGGATTGAATTCGAGACTGAAATAAAAAAATCAGACCGTATGATTAAGGACTGATTTTAGAAACTAAGAACTAGAACCAGAGATTAATGACATGACTGGAGATTGAGATTTCAGAACAAAATTAAAGTTTATGATTGGAGATTAGGCCATCTGATTAATGACTGATCCTAGAAACTAAGAATTAGAACCAGAGATTAAAATTACGGTTTAAAAAAGGGGTGCTATGGTCTAAGACCGAAAATTTGATATTAATGGTTAAAACTAAAAAACCCTAAATTTAAGAACTAAAAACTAAAATCAAAACTAAAAACTAAATTTTTTACCTAAGGCCGGGGCTGCAGAGAGGAATCTCGAAATTTGAAGCTTGGATGTGAAGGACTTGAAGCTTGAATCTCGAAGTCATTATTGTGTTTCTCTCTGTGTTCGCTCTGTGTGTCCTCTCTTTTTTCGTCTTCCCTTGGGGCAAAATAAAAAAGGCCTTTTATAGGTTTTTTCCAATTACGCACCCTTTTTTAGGCGTTTAACTGAATTGAGCACCAATTCTCCAACACTTATTCGCTTTGGGTCGGTCACCGACTCAGTGAGCGACCGACTGACTGGCTCAGCTGGGTTCTCTAATTCTAATCACGTTAGGACTAATTGCGCACCTGGTTTGGAGTGCGCAATCTTATTAAGCATTTCATTCGAAGCGCTTAATTGTGGGATGTTGGCGGTCAAGGACTGTGAGACTAGGTTGGGCGTAGGCCAATTACGCGCCTGTGATGGAGCTCTCAATCCGATCATGCGTTCCATATAGAGCGCGTAATCGAGTCTCGAGGTGGTCTAAAGAAAGGATGTCTAGTCTAAAAAAGGACTGATTGCACGTTTGTGGGTTGGCGTGCAATCAAATTGCGCGCATGGTTTTTGATGCGTAATTTGGGGTTGTCCGGGTCTGGGTTGGGTCTGAAATGCCAGGATATTATTTCAGACAGTATTTTGACTATATACTATTGTTTTAGTATATAGTTTCCCTACGTCGAGATCTGAGCCACAGAGCTATTGTTTCAGCCTGTGTTCAACCATGCACTATTGTTTCAGTGCATGGTTCCCACATTAGGGTTAGGGGGTCTGAAATGCCAAACTATTATTTCAGTCTGCATTTTGACTATAATACTATTATTTCAGTATATAGTCCCCTTACGTCGGGATCTGAGCCACAGAGCTATTGTTTCAGCCTGTGTTCAACCATGTACTATTGTTTCAGTGCATGGTCCCTACGTTAGGGTTAGGGGTCTGAGCCACAGAGCTATTATTTCAGCCTGTGTTCAGCTATATACTATTATTTCAGCAGATGGTTCCCATGTTAGGGTTAAGGGGTCTGAGCCACAGATCTATTGTTTCAATTTGTGTTCAACCATATACTATTGTTTCAGCATATGGTTCCCATGTTAGGGTTAAGGGGTCTGAGCTAAAGAGCTATTGTTTCAGCCTATATTCAGCCATATACTATTGTTTCAGCATATGGTCCCCACATTAGGGTTGTGAAGTTTCTAGAGAAGGAAAGTCCTTTTCAAAAATTCATGGGCAAGGTCAAAGGTTGATCGAAAAAATTTGTATATTTCAAGAGGGCAAAATGGGGGTGTCTACACAAGGGTGTTGGGTTCGAGCAACTAAATTGGTGGAAACCTTCTAAAGGTTCAATGTTTACCAAATTTGAACATGAAAACTAATAAGTAGAATTTAGAGCTACTAGTTTTGAGGGTTATGTTCAGGTCCACCCAATTGAACACCATAAGGGTCAATTGGTTCCCTTGGACACGAGATTTTGATGTGGGATTGTAGACACCCAAATTTGGCCCAAGGCCCGATCGAAACACCTTTCGAGAGAGGTGCAATTCAGAGCTTTTGATGACATATATGAAACCTTTAGAAACCTCTCTAGAATCCTTAGGAACCTTTCCAAACCCTTAGGAATCACCCTAGATCCCTTAGAAACCTGACCCGAACGTTTAGAAATCAATCCTGACCCTTAGAACCCGTTCTGAACCTAAACCTAACCTTATCAAGCAAATGGTTGAGGAGGGATGCATCGGAACTAGCTATAGCCCTCTACTATGATTAAATCTCATACCATTAAAATATAGAGGTCATCAACTTTCCAACGGTTCAAGAATCGCCCCAATCGGAGGTATACATCAAAAGATATGGCAAGCCGAGCTCGAGGGTCATAAGTATAAATTCCTGTGGGCCCCCTAGGGATTTGGCACAACTAATAGTTGCACCAGGCCATTTCTTCCTAGAAATGGCTTGGCACAACTAATAGTTGTGCCAGTTATAATTTTGCCTGGTACAACTAATTAGTTGTGCCAGTTATAATTTTAATTCTCCCAAATTTTAAGCCTGGCGCAACTATTAGTTGCGCCAAGGTTAAAGGTGGGGCCCAACCTCGCGAACCAACTTTCAGGCATTGTTTAAAACTGTTTTACTGTATATTTGCTTGGCACAACTATTAGTTACGCCAGACATATAAAAAGTAATCTCTGGATTTACCCCAAAAATCATGATTAGGGTTTGACTTGTTGACCACCTTGACCTCTGGGGTGTGTTTTGCTAGTTCTGTGGCACCAATTCCCTACCTGTTTGCAACCCTTCAAGTGGCTTAAGGCCTCACCCCATCATCCACCGTTGGAGGAACTTCTTACACATCTCAAGGCTCCAAAAATCCTAGGAATCTTTAGATGTAAGATTACCTAATTGCTAAACCCATTTAGCTCTTAAGTGGTCTCCTAATCTACCAATTTCCTATAAATAGAGCCCCCCACCCCTTGGTTTAAGGGTTGAGAAATTTGCTTAAGAGAGAAAGAGCTCAAAGTGAGAAGTTCTTCCTCCCTTTTGTGCACTATTTTCACCCAAATTCCAGAATCTCCCAACCTCATTTCAAGCTTGTTCTTGCATCCAAAACCCTTAGCCTAGGGGTGTGTGATCCCCTAGCCTCCCTTCCCTACCTCTTAGATTCTATCCTTAGGAGTTAGAACCCCATTTTTTACCATACAAGGCCTTCAAAAGCTCATTAAAGCAAGCCACGCAAGGCTCTCCTACAGTGCTATAAGGGCCTGAGGGCTCTAGCTCTCCCCTTTCTTCTCCTATCTCTTTCTAGCTCCCTCCATCCTCCTATTTGTGTCGTTACGCCGCCGACTTTTCGGTAGGAACGGAGGGGCACAAATAGGATTCTAATCCCCTTTGGGCAAGAGGAAGCTATTTTCCTTTCTCTTGCTTCATTTTATTTTTAGCCATAAGTAGAGACCGTGTTAAGCGGGTTGATCGGGTGCCTAACACCCTCCCGATCGATAACTGAAGCCTCTACCCAAGAGCCTTTGGTGTAGACCATATTCAGAGTCATATTTTTAGCACTTCGGTGCTCATAAAAATGAACTAGGTTTCCCGGGACACCGAAAGCACCGGATGGCGACTCGATATTTTTTGCAAGCGAGCGCATCGCCGCGACGGGATCGTCAAAAATCCCACGGTTGCACAAATGGCGACTCTACTGGGGATAGCTTGTAGAGCTTCTCCTTGAAATTTGGCCTTTTTATTTTTATTTTACTAACCATTTTGCTATTTGTTTTATTGTTTATTTTATTTTATTTTTATTTTACTCACCCCTACTTTTCCATCATTTACATGCCTTAGCCGATCGGCGGGCCTACTTGTGCATTGTCTTTATTTTTTTCTTATATTTCCATCATTTTTGGTGCCTTAGCCGATTGGCGGGCCTACTTAAGTATTGCCTTTCAATTTCTTTAATTTTCCATCATTTAAAGTGCCTTAGCCGATTAGCGGGCCTACTTGTGCAAACATATTCTTACAGTGGACACCGGCCCGTAGTGGCGGCACAAGATCATCACCCCCGGTCTTTGAACTAAATAAAACTTCTAAAAAAAAAGAAGAAAAACTTTGAAAATAAAAATAAAATTGAACAAAGTTAGGGGGCTTAATCAATTTATTTTTTACGGAGTAGATTTTCAAAGGGTTGGGTTTAGGCACACATACAACCACCCGGTTCTTAGTATGGCGGCATCCCTTAGTGGTGATGATCCAGAAAAGTCCCAGCCCACCTAGTATCTGAGAAGGCACTTACGCCGGAGGTATATCGGGTGAGTTCTTATTCCAAAGCTTAAAACCCTTGGGGAGAGCGCTAGCGAGTTATACCTGACTCAAACCCATTAGGTGCGGTAAGGAGAGAATCGATCACCGAAAATTAGCTCAATTCCCGGAAGCCTATCTTCCACAAAAAACCAAAAAGAAAGACTCATTTCGGGTGTTAGTGCCTGCTGTCATCAGTTCTGGAGCAACATTTTTTGCCTGGCGAAAGTATTAGTTGCGCCAGTGCAAAAAAATTGGAATTTATAACTGGCGCAACTAATAGTTGCGTCAGCTTTAAAATCCCACTTTTTACCTTGGCGCAACTAATAGTTGCACCAGTGTAAAAAAGTGCCCCTGCAACCTGCGCGCATGTATTAGTTGTGCCAGGTCTGTTTAACAGCACACTAGCCCAAATCTGTGGCCTTCTTCACCTCCCGAGTCCCCCGATCAGTGTGCTTAGTGCCTTGTTTAGGCCCCGCCATCTCCGACACCCAATATGCCCCCGCCGGTCAAAAGAGGGCAACTTCTTTTTGGCTCATTTTGGGGGATCAGGTTATTTGCCTCAATTTTTGTGCCTTCAATAGATCGAAGGTTCTCCTTCGATTCTTTTGAAGTGCATCAGAATCGTGGCCGCGGGACTTGAATTAGGGTACGAGTGCCACACGAGAAGGGAATTCTAAGGCCTCGGAACCTTTGTTTTTCAAAAACTTTTTCCAAAAAAATCAAATAAAAAAATAATAAAAAGCAAATCAAAAACCAAAAAAATAGTTTGTGGTGTCGGCACAATGGCATCATCTTGCCCTCTGCCGTCCCGTAGGGGAAGAAGGAGGAGGATTTTTGGGCCTTATCCAAGGCACCCTTACCCAACCCATTCCCGTAGAATGTCGTGGGTAGTGGACCCGGCTTACACCGATTCCAACTCATCCCCGCCACATTCTCCAACCCACTCCCACTCGGGAGAAGTTTTTTCCACCATCCCCCTCACCCAATCACCCTTTGCCATTACCGGCCCATTTGGCACCCCCATTGTCCCAACCACTACCCCCCAAAATATCCAAAGTCCAACCCCCCATTCTCCATCTTTTACCCAAACCATACCCATGCCAAGTCCAACCCATTTCCCTTCCACATCCACACAAAACCCATTCTCCCAATCCGCACCCATGCCCATTTTCTACTTCCCCATAGAGACCCAATCCACCATCCTTTACCTATGTCACTTCCTATCTAACCCCCCACAAATCCCCCCATCTACCCGGGTCAGGCCCATTTTTTCTGGGGCCATGCCCGGTTTTTTTCAAACATCCACCCCTAACATCCCTAATCCTTCCACATCCTTTTCCCCACCTCAACTCTCCAATCAACCCCATACCCTACCTCTTACCATGGCCATGCCCGATCATATCGGGGCCATGCCCAATCTCCCCTCCATCCCATCTCCACCACCCACATCCAATCCCCCCTCCATGACCATGATGAAGGAGATGTTCTAAGCCTACTCCATATGGAAGGCTTCTCAAAACACCTCCCCTCCTCCACACCCCATGTCCCTAAACCTATCTCACACCCTAGCCAATCTCCATGCCTCACTCCTCAATGATCCCCATCAACCCCCCATAATCCACACCATCCAAACTCCCATTACCCACATGCCCCAGGGCCCCATGGCCCAACCTCCCACTACTCATACAGCCTAAGGCCAAATGGCCCAATCTCTAACCACTCACATACCCCAAGGCCCATTGGCCCAAACCCCCTTTTCCCACATATCCCAAGGCCCCATGACCCAATACCCACCACCCAAACCTACCTAGGGCCCATGGCCTAGACCTATCAAGGCCCCTTGGGCCAAACCCATCAAGGGCCCATGGCCTAGACCTACCCAGGGCCCATGACCCAAACATACCAAGGGCCCCTGGCCCAAACCCATCAGTGGCCCATAGCCCAAAATGACCAAGGCTTCATGGCCTAAACCCAAACCCCACACTCATACCTTCCACAATACCCCCAACATTTCACCCAACCTTCACAGCCAGGTCAAACCCATGCCATACCCCAAATCCAATTTTCCCATGGTCCCACACCCCAAGGCCATCTCCAAACCTTCCCCCATACCCAATGGCCCCATCAGGCCCCACCTCTAAACTAAAATCCCATCACCCAACAAACTTTTCCTCAACCCAATGGGCTCACCCCACCCCCACTCATGTCATTCCCGCCCAACCCGGGCAACAACAAAAAGAAAATCCCGCCCTCACTGTTGGGAATTCTCAGTGTGCTTACTTTATTTGTTGGTGGAAAAAGAAATTTAAAAATAAAAGTAAAACAGGGGATGGAATCAACACAACTGAGGAATCCTAGACCTGCAAGAAACAGGGTCCATTTGTAGCAAGTTTTGATAAGTAAGAGTTTGTCCCACAGGGAAAGGTGATCTACAGCTCCAAGGGAGCCATCTCTAGTAGTCCCTCCAGATCTGACTACAGATCTGGCAGTCCTAAAAGGAAGGGAGTTTAAGGTCACTTATTCTAAGTATCCTAAGGTAGCCTAATGAATTAACTACAGAAAGGGTTGAGAAGATGGATGGAGTGTGGAAAATAACTATAAAAAGGGTGAGAAGTATGCTATTGAGTCTAGATCAGAGGAGTTTTGTAACTCAGATTCAGATATGATGTTATAGAAATCATGTCCAATGGCTACATTATCACCAAAGAGGAGAAAACATCCAACTCATCCCTGTGCCATGATCCAATCCCTTAAGGCTATAACCTGTCCACTTGAATGGCCACAGACTATCCCATAGAGGAACCACAATCCAGAGATGAGTCAAAACAAGTTAATCATTGTAGGCACTACTTCATCCAGGCTACAAGCTCAGGAATCCATAGGCAACCTCAACCTCTAAAGCTCTATGTGTGGGGCTAAGGCTGTATAGGACCATGATAGCCCAGACACAGAACCAGCAAGAGATTGAGTACCACCTTAGATCTAGCTGTCCATTACTTGAGTGGGACTACAATGGTCTAGTCACAAGCCTACAATCTCCATAACCAGATCAGATCTAACATCTGATAGCGGGTCTATACAAATGTATGGGGAGTCTGCCTCTGCACAATCTCCTACCAGGCTACCAGCTCAGGCTCGGAGAAGAAGGATCCATCTTGGATCGACGGATTGGATTCATCCTAAGGCTATAACCTGTCCACTTGAATGGTCACAGACTATCCCAGAGGCTATCCTCCTCACGAAGCCCAAAATAAAACAAGTTAATTGCTCCACCACCATGGTCACAAGGCTACCAGCTCAGGCTCCCATGAGAAATTTATATTTAGTGGATCCTGTGGTGGGGCTAAGGCTGTATAGGACCATGATAGCCCAGACACACAGGTCACTTGGATCTGAATGGATCCTTAGAATCAGTCCTCCATTGCTTTGAAACACAGCCAAAGCAATGGCGGATCACAAGGCAGCAGTCTTGCACAGAGCAGCTCACATTCACGCACAAAATCCCATAAAAGTACAAATCCTATTACAAAACCTCCATTAAACTAGTTTCAATAAACATACATAGGAATGGCCAGCAAGTGCTGGGCCATGGAGAGAAGAAAAAGAAGAAAAAGAAAACTACTTACAGCTACAGGAAAAACAAGAACAGAAAAGAAAAATGATAAAATCTCAGATAAAAGTTCCTCCCCCCTTAAACCTAAACCAGGCTTAGGTTTATATAGCAGTGGTGTGGCGGCGCATTAGGGTTAGGAAACCCTAATTTTAGCAATGCCACGTGGCCTATTAATGATCCTTGGATGCCTCGGGGCGCGTGCACAAAGATTTAAGCATGGGAGTGCATGCCCTAATCATTGAAAATTCCCAGAAAGTCCTCTACAGAATGATGGAAGTTAGAGTTTAGAGCTTCACCAGGTTGCAGTCGATTCCCAGACTTGTCGCGTGGTAGCTCTATTCTTCGCATGGTTGAGTTTAACTCTGAAGCTTCAGCTATCGCGAGGTTACAGCTTCTTGATGCTTTAAGCAGTCGCGAGGTAGCTAGTTAAGCTCTCACTGGATTGGGCTTCGCATAGTTGGATTGATACTTGTGAATATCACGGGAACTGCGCGAGCATTCCATTTCACTTCGCGAGGCTAACTATGGCTTTGCGAGGCTGCTCTCTTCCTGAACAGTGCGACAACTCTTTTTCTTGATAGATCTTTGCGAGGATCCTCGCGAGGCTTTGAGGCTTTTCTGAACTGCGCGATAGGTTCTCTTGATATTTGCATCTCGTGGCTACTGCGCGACAGCTACGTGAGGCAGGATTCTGAAGCTCTCTCTCCTCAGCTGTTCTAAGCGAACTGCGTAAGGGTGAGAGGGGTCTTCTTGAACTGTGAGAAAGCTGCGCGACCTTTAACCTCTAAACTTCGCGAGAGCTGCGTGACTCAAGGCTTCTGAAGCTCTTCTGTCACTCTACTGCGCGAGAACTTGGTGTGAAGTCTTAGGACTTCGCGAGGACTGCGCGAAGCATATTTTTCTAAATCCTCTGGAGCTTTGTCAGCTGTGCGAGGCTCACCTCAGGTCTGGATTCAGTTCTCATTCTTCTGAGGGACTTCTGGTGCCAAAATGGGCTCCTTAGCAGGATTTATGGCCTTATTGCACTGCTGTTTATTACCTATAAAAATAGCTTAACAAACATTTATTAGATGGCTAAGGGTCTAATCAAAGGTTAAGTTAAGGGGTGAAAAGTGGTACTTTTTAGGTCTTAACACTCACTACATATTATGTCGACCAGCAATATGAGGAGGATGAGATTAGGAATAGCGGAGCCTACGTTGGGGCATTAACCAACCTTAACCCTCCTCCCATAATTGCCCACCACTCGGTGGCCCATAGTGAAGTCCAACTAATAGCCGAGAAAGCGACCCCTGTATCAAAAGTGTCAGAGCAGTTGAAAGAATAGTTGGACAAAATACAGAAGCAACTAATGAAAATGGGTGGTGCCGAAATCCACGCCATGGACTCACAGATTTGTGCTTGTTCGCTGAGGTCCCCCTGCCCCCCAAATTTAAAATGCCAGTCTTTGACAAATATAATGGCACGGGCAATCCTATTGCGCACTTGAAGTCCTACTATGGGGACATGTGCCAATACGGAGGGGATGAAAGACTACTAATAAAAGTCTTTCAGAAGAGTCTGACCGGGTCGGCTTTGAGATGGTTCACATCTTTAGAACCATCCATGATGAAAACGTGGAAGGACTTGACACACCTCTTTCAAGAATAATGTCTACAATATAGACATTGAGCCGCATAAGTCGGACTTGGCCCGTTTGAAACAGAACCAGAATGAGACCTTCAGCGACTACTTGGGACGCTGGAGCGCACTGGCAGCTCAGGTCAGAAATAGAATACCTGTGATGAGTAGATTGAGATAATCTCAAAGAATACTCTGCCAGTGATCTCAGACTTTTTAGTGTACCAGTAGCAGTCCAGCTTTGCTGATCTGGTAAGAAATACTAACCAATGTGAGGATGCCATCAGGGAGGGCCGTCTGAGTAAGAACATGCCAAGTGGACCCGGTGGGGTTAGGAGGTTTTCAGAGCAAAGGAACAATAAGAGAACAGGGGGCGATGTCCAAAACATAGCCAATACCAGGCCCAATAACAATACTACCCAGTTTCAATTTCAGGCAGCCCCACTAGCACCCATTAGGCCTGAGTAGATGTAGAGAATAGGGAATGGGCAAGGAATGGAAATGACTCTGGCGCAGAGGAGAGCCCGCTACTACCGAGTTTTCACGCCGCTAGGGCAATCATTGAGTGTACTCCTGCCTTTATTAGTGGAAAAGGGATTAATCACTATCCGTCAACCACAACCTCCTCCTCACCCGATCCCAAAGAACTATGGCCCGAATACCCACTGCAATTTTCATCAGGGTCCGGGTCACCCAACTGATCGCTGCTTCCCATTGAAGCATGCAATCCAGGATTTGATCGACGTCAGGAAAATCATTCCCCCTGCATCTTCTCAGCATGCTAATATTCACCAAGTGCCACTACCCCTACATCCTACCGGAGGAGTAGGTCCCAGACCCACCATCGGAATGATAGAAGGTGAGGAGTTTGAATTTGACCCATCCGATTATATCAGTGATAGGGAGAGTTATGTAGCACCATTGTCAAGAAACATGGAAGAGAGGAACATAGGGGTAATTGAACTCCTAAATTTGCCAGAATATTTTCCCAACTCAACCTCGCAAATTGAACCCTTGGATCTCAGGACATACTTTCCATCCACCACACCCGTCAATCATGTACATATCAATGCATATCAATCATACACCACCACCCCTAGCAATTATCCGATGAGTCAACATGCCCCCAATCCTACGCCCGCACCATCTAGTTATCAATGGCCCGCACCCACCCCATTTCCCCTGATTCAACTATTGGCAAACTCCACCGCCCCCTTCAATTACCTGATGTGCCAACAGGCCCCCAATCCTACGCCCGCACCCGCCAGTTATCAATGGCTTGCGCCCATCCCATCACCCAAAGTTCCTCCTGCGAACTCCACCACCCCGATCAATTACCTAATGGCCCATCAGACCCCCCATCTCCCGCCAGCGCCCACCAGCTATCAATGGCCTACTTTTACCTCCTTCCCTCCAATGCCACCACCCTTAAGTTTCACCACCCCTATCTGGCTCAATTTTTCCACCCAACCCGCTACCACCGAAATAAATTAGGTGTTGCCCACACCTCCTGAGCCGACAGTGTAAGTGCCTCAAGTACCAGCAGCCATACCTTTCCAGCTCTCGGGACCAACCTATGACCCTCATCAGGTCCCGCTAAGCTACGAGCAAATAGATGTCAATACCGGCAGCAGCAACAAAGAAGGGGCAGTGGACTTTGTCACATGGTTTGGGAGGATATCGAAACAGCCAGAAGCGCCAGCAGCAGCACAGGCCCAACTAGAGGGGAAGAAAGGCAACACTGTTAACCCCTTCGAAAAAATGAGTCAGGAATATATATTAGAGACTCAACTGAGAAGAATGTCCGCCCATATAACCGTCTGGGATCTGTTGATGACATCCCCACTCCATTTTCAAGCATTAATGGGGGCATTAAAAAATACGCATGTATCACTCCAAATTAGCCCAGATGGAGTCGGGCAGATAATTGGGCAAGTGATAGCTCCGAATGCCATTTCATTCTCTAATGCTGATTTACCTGAAAAAGGGTATAGACACTCCAAGTCGTTAAATATAACCGTTGAGTCTAGAAATATGGTCATCCCCCTAGTTTTAATTGATAATGGGTCCACATTGAAAATATGTCCGTTAAGAACCGCTACTAAGATCGGGGTCGATCCATGCATGCTGAGGCCCACCAGAACCAGCGCAAGAGGGTTTGACAATACCAGGAGAGAAATAATGGGATAAGTTGATCTTGAGCTATTGATAGGTCCAATGACCTTTCCCATCTTGTTTCAAGTCATGGATATCAAATCTTCAATTAATCTATTGTTGGGGCACTCGTGGCTGCACGAGGTCAGAGCCATACCTTCCACTTTACACCAGAAACTCAAGTTTGTGTCGAGGCACAGCAAGAAAGAAAAAGCCGCCAATAGCGTCGAAAAACCCAATGTGTTGGATATACCGCACACCGCTGAGGATGTCGACCTCCACAGTTTTGAATATGAGGTATTAGCGACACTCCCGGAACCCATTGAGGGCATCATGCCTAAAATAGGAGGTAGTATGGTAGCAGTGGTGGCTATGCTCCAAAAGTGGGGCTATCGGAAAAGCCGAGGGCTCGGGCCCAGATTAGAAGGCAGAAGAGAGCCAGTTGTTACTAAGGGGCAAAAGGTCAGATTCGGGGTTGGGATACAAGCCCACAGAGGAAGAGGTCTGAGAGGCCAAAGAGAAAGCCTGGGTTGCCGCAGCAGCAAGAGCTCGAGGAATCAACATAGAAGAGAAACCTCTCCCTAAGCCGCACATCAGGGAATCCTTTGTCAGTGCAGGGGTCGTAAAGATCGACCGAAATGGGGTAACCCATTTGACCCCACACAAACCCACAACCCCAATACATCCCACCAATCCCCAGATCTTCCATCCCAACCTGGAAATAGATTTGGCTCCATTGTCCCTTTTCGAGGAACGATGGCTAGTACCCAAACAAACTCCCCCTGTGGTAAATCACCACAAAACTAAGTTATCATTTGAGGACATCATCTTAGACAAATTGGGGATCAATATGATGGAGGTTGACTCTGATAAGCCATATCAGTCAGCACCCTCCATCCCAACAGGTAAAGGAGAGGCCCCTAAGGTAAGCAATTGGGTATCTTTACCCCAAACCCTGGAAGCGAGGAGTGGCCTAACATTTGGCACCCATTTCCTAAAAAAAACAACCTATAAAAAGTGAGATAAGCCCTTGGCTGGCAATACCTTGTATATATAGCAACCCGCTTTACCAAGGGTCCGTCTCCGAAGAAAATAAAAATCTCAAAAACATGGAAAAAATGCAAAATCTCAAAACCATGGAAAAAATACAAAATCCCAAAAACATTAAAAAAATATAAAACCTAAAAATATCGTCATTTAAAATTCCAGAAAAAGTCCCACAAAAGGATGCCTTAATCGAAATATCCGTCCCATATAAAATCGACCCCTTCCCTATAGAAATACAAGAAGAGGTAGGTGTTACAAGTTTGGACGAGATTAGTCCTTTGGAGGAGCTCCCCAATGAGCTCCTTGACCGGTTTTCTAAATTTGAGCATGGCCCTACCCCCGTTGTCGAAGAGACCAAAGACGTCAATCTAGGGACTGAGGAGATTCCCAGAATAATCAAAATCGGAACGTCGCTATCTCCTGAGGAAAGAAAAAGCATGATCGACTTCCTTCGATCATACCAAGACATTTTTACTTGGTCGTACGAGGACATGCCTGGTCTGGACACCGATTTGGTTGACCATGAGTTGCCTCTCTACCCTGATATGAAGCCAGTTAAGCAGAAGCTAAGATGTCTCTGACCCGAATGGATGCTGGAAGTTAAAGACGAGGTCATCAAGCAGTATGATGCGAGGTTTCTCATGGTATCCAAGTATCCGCAGTGGCTAGCCAATATCGTGCCTATACCGAAGAAAGATGGAAAGGTACGCATGTGTATTAATTTTCAAAATTTGAACAAAGCAAGCCCAAAAGATGATTTTCCATTGCCACACATTGACATCTTGGTCGATAACACTGCTAAGCACGGGATGCTTTCTTTTATGGACAGATTCTTAGGATACAATCAGATTAAGATGGCAGAGGCAGATCGAGAGAAGACTGCATTCATCACTACGTGAGGAACCTTTTTTCTATCAAGTCATGTCGTTTGGCCTAAAGAATGCCGATGCAACGTACAAGAGAGCTATGACTGCACTATTTCATGACATGATGCATCGAGAAATTGAAGTATATGTCGATGATATGATAGTCAAGTCACTGGAGCCAAGCGATCACTTGGTAAACCTTCAAAAATTGTTTGAAAGGTTGAGAAAGTACAGGTTATGTCTGAATCCACAGAAGTGCACATTTGGTGCTATGTTCGGAAAGCTGTTGGAGTTCATTATCAGCAGGAGAGGGATTAAGGTCGACTCAGTCAAAGTTAAAGCTATCACAGAAATGCCACCACCGTCTACTGAGAAAGAAGTTAGAGGATTCTTGGGCAGAATACAATATATCAGTCGGTTCATTGCGCAACTAACTCCAATCTGCACGTCGATCTTCAAACTACTAAGGAAGAACTCGCCCGTTGAATGGAATGATGATTGTCAGGCAGTGTTCGATAAAATTAAAAGCTACCTCCTTAACCCACCTGTATTGGTACCACCCGAGCCAGGGAGACCACTCTTGATGTATCTTTCCACGACAGAAGTTTCAATGGGATGTGTCTTAGGTCAGCATGACGAGACAGGAAGAAGAGAGCAAGCCATCTACTATGTGAGTAAGAAATTTACTGATTATGAGACGCGCTATTCTCATCTGGAGAAAGCGTGCCTGGCTCTTATATGGGCTACTCAGAGGCTCCGCCATTACTTGCTATCTCAGGCCGTTCTACTTTTGGCTCGCATAGACCCGTTAAAATACTTGTTCGAAAAGCCAGCTCTCACTGGGCGGACTGCATGATGGCAGTTGTTATTATCTGAGTTTGACATCACGTACATCACTCAGAAGTTGCTCAAGGGGCAAGCATTCGCTGATCATCTTGCCGACAATCCTTTGCCAAGTTATGAACCTTTGAGAACTGAGTTCTCCGATGAGGACATCCTTTTCATGACGGAAGACGATACTGAAGAAGCAGAAGAATTATGGGTAATGCACTTTGGTGGGGTAGCAAATGCCGAAGGTCAGGGAGTTAGTGCCATTTTGATTTCACCGAAAGGACCCCACGTACTTGTCTCTATCAAGCTCAATTTCTCTTATACCAACATGGCCGAATACGAAGGTTGTGCCGCTGGTCTACAGGCAGCTCTCGATCTGAATATAACTCACCTTTGAGTGTTTGGCGATTCACAATTAATTATATGCCAGACGAATGGTGATTGGAAGATGAAACATGAGAAACTGATCCCTTACCATGAGCACCTCGAGGATCTGATAGCTTGCTTTCAAGACGTGACATTCTCATATGTCCCCCGAATGAGGAATAGCTTCGCCGACGCACTAGCGACATTGGCATTAATGATAGAACTCCCGTATGGTGTTGAGATGAAGTCGATCATGATCGAGCAGAGGAATGAGCCGGCCTTCTGCCTCCAGATTGAGGAACCTATAAAGCCTGATGATGAGCCACCTTGGTTCTCAGATATCAAGAATTTTCTCGAGATGCTGACTTTCCCTGAGGGTACGTCCAAGACAGATCGAAGGACCATTCAGCGTCTAGCAGCAGGTTACGTCATTTGCGGGGAATGCCTTTACAAGTGATCGTATAATAACATCTTACTCAGGTGCCTTATAGAAAGTGAAGTAACCAATATCATGAGAGAGATCCACGAAGGAGTATGCAGAGCCCACATCAGCGGTCACATGCTTGCTAAGAAAATTATGCGGCAGGGATACTTTTGGACCACTATGGAATCAGATTGCTACTAACATGTTCAGAAATGCTACAAGTGTCAGGAACACTCCAGTCTGATACATGCTCCTGCCATCGATCTTCACTGCATGACCACTCCTTGGCCATTTCCTACCTCGGGCCTAGACATCGTCGGAATGATTCACCCAAAAGCATCGAATGAACATCGATTTATCCTCGTCGCCATTGAATACTTCACCAAGTGGGTAGAAGCGGCGTCATCTGCCAACATCACGATCAGTCACATCGAGAAGTTCCTCAAGAGTAATATTGTGTGTCGATTTGGAGTACCCAAAGATATCATCACAGACAATAGCACCAATTTTGTGAATAAGCGCATCCGAGCCTTCTGCGAGCAATACAAAATCAAGCACCATCGCTCGTCACCTTATCGGCCTCAAACTAATGGAGCCGTGGAGGCTGCAAACAAGACGGTCATCCGCATCCTAGAGAAAATGGTCGTCACCTACTGAGATTGGAGGGAAATGCTGCCATTTGCCTTATGGGCCTATAGAACTTAAATCTGTACTGCTACACGGGCAACACCAATCTCCCTTGTGTATGGAACTGAGGCCGTCCTACAAGTTGAGGTTGAAGTACCCTCGCTCCGAATCCTTATGGAATCAGGCTTACTTGAAGCAGAAAGAGAGATATCGCGTCGAACAATTGAACTTATTGGACGAGAAGAGACTCCTAGCCTTGTGTCATACTCAAGTATACCAGGGGCGAATCGCACACGCTTACAATAAACGTGTCCGCGGTCGAGATCTGAAGGTAGGAGACACTGTACTAAAGAAGATCTTCCCATCCCTCCATGCCGATCCGAGAGGCAAGTTCAAGCCAAACTAGGAAGGACCTTATGTCGTATGAGAAGTACTACCGAGATACGTCATCCCCTCGCCACCATGGACGGAGATCATCTTCCTGAGCCCATCAATGCTGGATACATCCGATGGTTATACTCTTAGTCTATCACGTTAAGGTAAGTATTGGTGTAACAGATACGTGACTGCTTAAGAACCACCCAAAAGAGGCCATCATTCCAAACACAGTAGACAGAAAGCATTCCTAAAAATGATGATATCCTTTGCTACCCCATTTGAGCCTGGGCCTTTCTTTCAATAAACCCCTTCTCAAAAAAAAAATGTGTATGTGTACATATACAGAAAAAGGGGAAGTAAAGTTACCATCAAAATCTAAAAAATCGAAAAAGTAAAACCTCAAAAAGAGATTGCCTGAAATGGAGCAAAAAGAATTAAAAAATGTGTAGAAGAATCACGGGGCATGTACAGTAAAAACTCCCAAGGGAGAAAGTATGTTGAGAAAACTGAAGCCGTATCAAGGAAACCCTTTTAGCCTAGCATACCTTCAAATTCTAACCTAACCCATGGCCAAGATACACCCTGAAGAAAGCCCTCTTTTAGGTTTACAAGCAGTTAAAATATCTATTAAGTCAACAGAAGCCGAGTTGTGAGACGACACCAGAACCCTATCTAGCCAGCTATGATGGAATTGCCATCTATGTCGTGACTGTTGAAAAGAAATGAAAGAATAAAAAAAAAGAGAAAAAATAAAATAAAAATACAAGCTCAAAGCAAGATGTACGTGGTGAATATCCGAAAGGGCGCTACGGGTAAAAACAACGAATTTGTGTGGACCAGGTGAAAACCCGAAAGGGCGCTTGGGGTAAGAGAGCTAAACCCATGGACGTCGTGAAAACCTGAAAGGGCGCCACGGGTAAAAAAGGAGATAAATAAAAAGAAAAAAAAAAAGAAGAAGAAGAAGAAGAAGGGTTTGAAGTGATTGATTAATGTTTAAGGAGCCCTCTTGGTTACTCTCTTCCATACCCTTTTTTGATTGGGCCGCTCATGCTAGTTCGAATCGGATCTCGACTAGAATTGTCTTTGTGAAACTGCTTTGTTAAACGTATGACCCAAGGTAAGGAGAAAGGTTTGACTCAATCCGAAGGGATTGACATTCCAGTCATGGTAAAACTATTGAAACTCACCAAATATCCGACTACTTAAGAGGGGTTCGACCATGCTCAAAAGAGGACTCAAGGTTTCACAAGGTGATTAAGGCACCGCACAATATATATATATATATATATATATGTATAAAACAAAAGGACCAAAAAGTCTATGTAGATCTATATAATAAACTACCTTTCATTTACAAAATGCACCACTTACACCACATCCCAAAAAATAGCTGGTGTGATGACTAGCGTGTTTTCCTTTTTTACAAATAAAAACATAAAGAAAATATGTATACCAAAATGTGTGTATTTGTAAAGGGCTTTTTATGCCCCTTTTCGATGTATCTAATCTGTGTAAAAGGTTCTGTGTGTAGGAAGGAGTTAGCGGCCCAGCTCGCGCTTCAATGCGCTAATCTCAGCATGAAGGTCATCTTCCCGAACATTTCGCTCAGTCAGCTAGTGACCATGCAGGCTCTTATACCTCTTCTGAGAAGAGTCGGCAGCTCCAAAAGTGACGCTCAGTGATCCCTTCAAACAGAGGACCTCGCTCTTTGTTGTTTCTGCTCTAACATTTTCATGTGCCAAAAGTTCTTGCAGGACCCTCTTCTCATTTACCAGTAGCTCGATGTGGGCTCGGAGTGCCGTCTCTTTCTTTGGCCAGGGGTCTCCAGTGTCAATGATCTCTGATGAATCTGGACCATCAGCAGCAGGCCGCTCAGTCAACAGCCAGGCCTCGTACTCAGAAGAAGCCTGAACCAAATCTCCCTGCTCGATATCACACATTAGCATCGACTGACGCGTCTCCCAAAGAGCAGCAATCCGATCTATGTCTCCAGAGGATCCCCTAGAAAAGATCAAATCACATAAAGGGGGTCTGGCCTCACAAGGCACCTGCTGAGGACAGCCGAACTGATGCAACACTCAAAATGAGAAGTAAAAGGTGCTACCACTCAATCCTAGGAGGGTGATGCCCTCATGGTCTCTAGAGCGAACTACTGAGACGTTCGGTCCAACCAAGGAAGCCTCCATGTCAGCTCGACATCAATCAACCAAAGTTTCAGAGCTGACACATCGCCCTGTGGAAGCAAATGGCACCTACCCAGAAAGCATTGAGCTGCCTCACCTCGAGCAATATAAAAGCGGGGCACATGCCCCAAGATAGCGAGGCGCTCACCCAACCAGACCTGAAGCAACAATGGGCACCCCCGAATGCCCTCCACCTTGCCTAAAGAAAATGAATCAAGACCTCCACACAGCTCAATGAGCACCAAATGCATCATGGATTGGCCCGCCTCCAGCTCCGTCAAAATGTCACAAATTGCCAATGAGAAGCTGTCCCCCAAGTAAAGAAGAGGATTTCAGAGATGAGACTGAGTGCTAGAGCTTTCACGTTGAAAATATTCCTAACCGGCAATCTTCGGAGACTTTCGTCATTGAAAAGTTCTTTGAGGAATTTTAGCGAACACTTGTGGGCCCCACAATGAGACTTTTCTCATACTCGAGTTTCTAATGGATTTGGAGTAGCCCGGCCGAGGCGTGACTCTTGCAAGGCCCCTGTGACGCTTCAGGCCAGACAGAATTGGATAGCTCCTCAAGGGTTGGGGTTAGCTCTCGCTTCCCAAAATAGAATCTATGGGAATTCGCATCCCAAAATGAAGTGGCAGCGAAAAGGAGTTCCCACCGTGGAGGAACCTCTAGAAACGAAGAAAGGCGAGATAGCCCAAGGCTCTCCAAGTCGGCGAGCTCACTCTCATTCAAGCTCCCAAACCAGGTTGTTAGAAGTTTGGGCCCTAAGCCCAAGGAAGGGGGTAAATTGGCTCTAGGCCTTCCACGTAAGGGAGGGTTAGAAAGCGGGTCCATGAACGTACAAAGATCTTCTGAGAAGACAAAATCAATGTACGGTGATGGACCCGCCTTGGAAAAGCAAGAACAAAAAGAACCAGTTAAAAGGGCCAAGACAAACAAAAAGAAGTGATTTTTGGACTAACTCAGTATATAATGACCCACTGCTCCCCAAGTTAAACAGGGCACAACTATTAGTTGCGCCAGTGTTTTTCTCCCCCAGGTTGAGCCTAGCGCAACCAACAGTTGTTCCAGCACACTTTGGTCCCCATTTATGCCTGACACAACTAATAATTGCGCCAGTACATATTTTCTAGGATTTCAACCTGGCGCAACTAATAGTTGCGCCACACTACAGTCCCCCCTCTTCAGCCATCCCGGAACCTAGTTAGGGGGACTTACACCCCTTTTGTTTTTTCACACACCTCCTTTCACTAATAGTTTGGCAATTATTTTGTTTATTCATATGCAGGACTGATCCTACACCAAAGCATACACCCAAGGAGTTGCTTTCTGAGAACATTTTGGGCAAACACATCCTGCAGAGAAATAGGACCAATACAAAGAGATCATGGCATAAAATCAAAGCAAAAATTCTAAAAATATTTTCCAAAAATAATGATCCAAAGTATCACATCAACCATCCCCAAAATAATTAAACAAATCGAATTCCAAAGAGTACTGAGTTTTCAAAACAAAAACTAAAGGCCTATTCCTTGCTCGCGCCCTTTGATTTCTTGCGACGGCAAGAGGAGCTCTGGAAGGTCCGAATGTCCCCCACCCTGGACCACGGCTACAAGATCCTACTGAGTAAAGAACGCGACTCCTTAGCTCGAGCACGCTGTAAGGCACAGTCAAAGTCAAGAGTCTGGATCAGTTAAGGGACAAATGATAATGAAATGAATGAGAGGAGTAGGGCAGTAAGGTACTCACCGTCTCCACCTCCCTAAGCTCTGCAAGATGACGATGGTACTCCGCATATTCCATGGCCGAGTTGAAATCCTACGTTCAGAACGATATAACATCAATTATCAGGGTAATCTTAAAGCATGTACAATAGGAGGCTAAAACGGAAAGAGATTGGGCCGTTAGCATACTTACCCCTGGAACCACCTCAGGAGGAGGGACACAGGCCGCCTCAGCAGAAAGCCGCACTTGTCGATCCATGTCCGCATAGAGGCCCGAAAGGAAGCTGTCATCCAGGCGTTGGAAGGTCCCATAGACCATGGGCAGATCGCTACCATGGATACCAGCATGAGAGGTACCTAACGGACTAGCACCCGAGGAGCCCTCGCCCGAGGGACCCACACCAGAAGGGCCAACACCAGAGGGATCTTCCCCTGACATATCAGCTGCACCCGTCCCGCCTTCACCATCCGAATCATCCCTTGAAGCAAACTGTGAGCAAAATAAAGATTCGCTTAGAAGGAATGAAGGACCAAACTAAAGCATAAAGGGAAATAATCCAAGCTAAGAAGAATTACCTGGCCAAGAGGGCCGCCGAACGTAAGAAAATTGGTGCTAGGTACAAAGCGCAGCAAGATAAATCGGTACGACAGGCACTCGTACTAAAGATGATAGTCCCAAGGCACATGGAGAGCATGGATGGGAAGCCATTATTGAAGAAGGCCGCGGTATGCTCCTCGATACTGCCAACGGGATACCAAACATCTGCCGAAGGGTCCACAGGTATGGCATAATAACCCTGGAATTGGTGCACAACTCGCTCCCTCAGATAATAGAATTTGGCCCATGCTCCATAGAAGAAAATGACGCGACGATTGTTAAATAGGCGAGAAGCGCCTACAGCTGCTCAGTCCCAGAAGGGGGATGCAAGGTACGGGTCAGGGAGGATATGCCCAAGTCAAAAGAAAAAAAGAGAGAATCCAAGCAGTTAGCACATCAGTAAAGGGAGATTCTCAAGCTAAAAACAAACAAAGTTGAAAGAGAGTTTTACCTGCTCAGGAACCATCAAGTCGAGTTGGGACCTCATACCCGTCTCCAAGTGCTTTAAACCTACATCGCGGTGCTAGGCCTAATTCCAGTTGCTGAGGAGGGGATAGGTAAGCACCTCCGAGAAAAGAAGCGGGCGCCTAGGGTGAAAGTGATGGTATCCCCATACCTGAAAAGGGGGGGCATTGTGTAAGAGCGGGTCAGTAGCGTATATAGATCATTCAAAAAAAAATGGCAAAAGGCAAAGGAATGAGGAATTACCTCTAGGGCGGCCCAAAATCCAACAGCAGGCTTTGAATCCCTAGTCGTGACATGAGATAAATTGTAAATCAGCCATGCATACCCTGCCCCTCCCCAGTCATGCCTATGGACGTCACCCCAGTTGTCCATCACACTTAGCAGGGCTAGGCTGACTCGGCCACCGCTTGGATTGGTGAAAAGGGTCTTACCAAGCAGGACTAAGAGAGTAATGCAGGCTAGGACGAACGCTCGCTCGGGCGTGATGTAGGGCACCCTGTCTGGCTGACCCAGATCCACTAACTCATCAAGTGTATAAAGTGAGGTCAGCCAAGACATCTTGACCTCGGTGCCATGTATCTGCCCGCGAGGAGGATAGGCCCCAATCAATCGAATGATGTCCTCTCGACTTGGCACCGCGAGATCGGATATCGGATATCGGTATCCCCCCTATCCTGATGCCGATAATCATGGCCCAGTCGACGGGTGTCAAAGTCATCTCTTCATACGGCATGTGAAAGGTCATCGTCTCAGGGCGAAACCGTTCAATCAGGGCTTTCAGATAGGTAGCGTCGGCCCTCATGGCGGGGCAAGATAGAAATTCTCTGAAGCCCACTTGTCCCAGAAGGACCTTTACCATGGGAGGGACGTAGAGGTAGAACTTGTGAAAGTCGAGCCACCCCCGATGGAACACAATGTTGGGCAGGTCTTGCACCCAAGAAAATGCGCATCAGACCACAAAGGCAAAGCAAAAACTACATAATAGAAATAAATTGAACCTCTCTTTTACCTTGTCCGCTATCCCGAAATTTGAAATGTGGGTATGCTGTTGGTGAAGGAGGCCGACCCGGGCGACCTCGCCTTGCATCTCGAGCCATGGGCCCGCTCTCCGATCTACCCAGATGAACTGCTCCCCCCGCGGGCCGTACACTATCTCAGGCCCCTCCTCGTGGCCCTCCTTAGGAATATGCTCACCCTCGCCTGACATGCTGGGGCAACAAAAGGCAACCACATTAGAATAGATCAGTGGTAAAGGATGGTTTTTGTGCTACATACCAAGGGAAGGTGAGTATGCTCACCCTCTCACTGTTCATGGCCAGGAAATAAAGATGCACACATACATAGCAAAAAAAAAAGCACAAAAACAAAAAACAACAAAATCCCTTTTAGGTTGAAAATGCAAAAAAAACCCCTCCTTTCTATCTTAGAATGTAAAGAAAAAAATAAAAAATAATAATAATAATAAAATAAACCCCCCTTTCTTTTATGTTTAAAAATAAAAGGCATTTTAAAAAAAATCGTTATCAAAAC
Source organism: Chloranthus sessilifolius (assembly GCA_021018995.1). Lineage (NCBI taxonomy): Eukaryota > Viridiplantae > Streptophyta > Magnoliopsida > Chloranthales > Chloranthaceae > Chloranthus > Chloranthus sessilifolius. The sequence goes on from CM037587.1 coordinate 76,929,790, forward strand.
CAAAGGGTCCTTCCTTTATGCCAAAAAAGGGGGGTTTTAGAAAAAACAAACAAAAAAAAATCCTTTTCTTCATGGTTCATAAAATCAAAAACCAAAAAAGCAAACAAAAAAAAACTCCTTAAAAAAAAATCCCCCTCTTTATGTCCATAAAATCGAAAAAAAATCCTCTTTTACAAAAAAAAAAAAAAAAACTAAATCCAAAAAATATATATAAATCAATGCCTTAGTTTTCAAACAATAAAATTTTTAAAGGCAAAATCCTTTTCCTTAATTAAGTATAAAAAAGAAAATCAAAAAAAAAAAAATTCCTTTGATTAGTTTTCAATATATATAGGAACCAAAAATCGTTTTTTTTATTATTAACCTTCCAAAAAGAAACAAAAAAAAACAAACAAATTTTTTCCCTTTTCCTAAATAGTATCCTTGCTTGGTATTCAAGATAAAAACAAAGAAAAATAATAAATAAAACCCCTTTTCTAAGCACCAATAAAAACATAAACAAAAATTATTATTGTTTACAAATATTAATAAAACCCATAAAACCACAAAAAAAAAACAAAAAAGGGGCATTATTCAGGAAAAACCATTCACACATCATCAATCAATACTTACAATGGAAATAAACTATTTTTCATCTAGGAATGCAAGATCATGATCATATTTGCAAGAAAAAGCAAGAAAAATCAAAGAAAATAGGTGTTAAATGGTTACGTCTTAGGAAAAAAAAATGATCTTTGATCTAGCGTGAGCCAACGATCGATCCACACAAGCAAAGCAACGGCAATAAGGCACGCGTAGAGGCAATGTAAAGGAATCCTAGGAGGGGGGCGGTTTTCGGTTTCAAAGAGGAAGGAGGGGGAGAAAAATTTGAAATAAAGCCTCCCAGCCGGAACTCGAGCTGTTTAAATTCCCCCCAGCCAAGCCTAGCGCAACTAATAGTTGTGCCAGGAAAAATGTTTCCCACCTTTTGCTTAGTGCAACTATTAGTTGCACCAGGCTATTTTGAGGCTCCAAGTGGCCTGGCGCAACTAATTGTTGCGCCAGGCACTTAGGCCGGGTCTTAAGCCTGGTACGGGCCAGAGGGGAAGACCGCCCCCCCCCCCCCCACTCTTTTTATTTGTTCTGTCGCTCCAGGCAGATGCACGCACTCCCAAGGTGGCATTTTGATCATCCTTCGACTTGCCAAGAGAGTCATGCTAAAATAAAAGCGGATCGAGATCAATGAGCACCCCGGTCCTACACAGGAAAATATAAAGAAAAATCCAAAAAAAAATCCCCACAGAGAAGTCGGAAGTATTCACAAGAAAAATCCACATAAAATAATAGCTTCAAAAATCCCAAAAAAATCACATAAAATAACAGTTGAAAAATTCAAAAAAATCCCATAAAATGATAGAAAAATAAAAAACAGGTTTGTATTCCCCCCAGAGACGCATAAGCATAAGGCGGTAAAACGTCAATATTTTACCCGCAATGCAGTTGTGCCATACTAAATTCCTAAGTCGGAGGTTCGCCTCGGATTTTTGGATCTTACTTTAAGGAAGGAGCAACAGTGTCGGTCCCTGTCAAACAGTCAATGTTTCGATCGAGTTGACTCCATGGCTAAATCTTTGCGACGAGCATTCTATTTTGGATTCATGTGAACTTAAGTGTCATAAGCTTCAGATTCTCCATTGGAAAAGGTCAATCGTTGGTTGAGACCAACCTGTTGAGAATGAGATTACGTGTTAATCAAACTATGTGCAACCATGCATTTAGAAGGGTTCATTTCTCTTTTTATTTTCTGCAGGCTTAAAACCTGTATGGGCAGCGGTATCCCTGTAAAGTGTACGCCATATGTCTGGGTATCCGTATGATGGTCGTTTGTCCCCGTAAATTACACCCAAGCAGGTCCGGGTTGGGGCTTCCATCACCTTTGTTATTGCTTATTGCCCCTGATGGGTGCGTGATTATGCATAGTTAATTGATGTTTATGATCATTGTCAGCAGAGACCAGTATTGGACGTCCCTTCATGGAGATACCCCAATATTTGGTTGGATCTGTTCAAGGTAATCAAAGCTAGATGCTCTAGGCCATGTTAATCTAAGGAATGCTTTTAAAAATAGCACGCACTCCCAAAAAGCGTTGTGACATCTATTCACTTCGCTTGGGCAGTCATGTTAAATAAACTTCGGGGTCGCTGGGTTTGCCCAAAGACCTCGAACCCTGCTTTCAGCAGGGGCACTCACGAACAGTTAGATGGGGCCATCAAATGTCTCATAGGATTGAATGCAAACTGTGGAGCCTTGCGTACGCTTACTTTACGCCTATCTTTGAATGTGAGTCGATCACCACCCCCCCCCCCCCCCGCCCTTTCTTACTCAAGAAGCTGTTGCATTCAGAATGAATTTTAAACATCAGATACCTTCAAAATCATCCCGAGAAGCGAATATCGTTCCCGACTATAGGGAGTTTGCAACTCATTCCACCTCTAGTAATGTCGCTAAGCGCTTGGGAACCGATTACCTCGAGAAACGAATGTTTAGCCTGGCGTCCCAGGGCTTTTATTTTCTCATCGTGTTACTCATTTGATATTTGAAGTTCATTCTGAATGCAGCGGACCTATCAGTAATGCCTTGGGAATCTTCAGATGTCTCTTTTTCTTTGACATTTGATCATTAGTGATCGGATACCAAAGAGGGGCATCTGTAGACACCCAAATTTGGCCCAAGGCCTGATCAAAATACCTTTCGAGAGATGTGCAATTCTGATCTTTTAATGACATGTATGAAACCTTTAGGAACCCCCCTAAAACCCTTAGGAACCTTTTCAAACCCTTAGGAATCACCCTAGATCTCTTAGGAACCTGACCCGAACCTTTAGAAATCAATCCCGTTCTGAACCTAAACCTAACCTTATCAAGCCCATTCTAAACCTAAACCTAACCTTCCCAAACCCTTAGAACTTGTTCTGAACCTAAACCTAACCTTATCAAGTAAATGGTTAAGGAGGGCTGCACTAGAACTAACTACGGCTCTCTACTATGATCATACCATTGAAAAGTAGAGGTTGTTAGCTTTCCAACGGTCCAAGAATTGCCCCAATTGGAGGCATACATCAAAAGATACGGCAAGCCGGGCCCAGAGGGCATAAGTGTAAATTTTTGTGGTCCCCCCTAGGGATTTGGTGCAACTAATAGTTACGCCAGTTATAATTTTGCCTGGCGCAACTATTAGTTGTGCTAGGCCAATTCTCCTAGATTTTAAGCCTGGCTCAACTATTAGTTACGCCAAGGTTAAAGGTGGGGCCCAACCTCGCGAACCAACTTCTAGGCACTGTTTAAAATTGTTTTACTGTACATTTGTCTGGCATAACTATTAGTTGTGCCAGGCATATGAACAGTAACCTCTGGATTTTATCCTAAAAATCGTGATTGGGATTTGACTTGTTGACCACCTAACCTTTGGGGTGTGTTTTGCTAGTTCTGTGGCACCCATTCCCTACCTATTTTCAACCCTTCAAGTGGCTTAAGGCCTCACCCCATCATCCACCATTAGAGGACCTTCTCACACATCTCAAGGCTCCGAAAACTCTAGGAATCCTTAGATGTGAGATTACCTAATTGCTAAACCCATTTAGCTCTTAAGTGGTCTCCTAACCCACCTATTTCCTATAAATAGAGCCCCCCACACTTTGGTTTAAGGGTTGAGAAATTTACTTAAGAGAGAAAGAGCTCAAAGTGAGAAGTTCTTCCTCCCTTTTGTGCACCATGTTCACCCAAATTCCATAATCTCCCAACCTCATTTCAAGCTTGTTCGTGCATCCAAAACCTTTAGCCTAGGTGTGTGTGTGATCCCCTAGCCTCCCTTCCCTACCTCTTAGCTTCTAACCTTAGGAGTTAGAACCCCATTTTCCACCATACAAGGCCTTCAAAAGCTCATCAAAGCAAGCCATGCAAGACTCTTCTATGGTGCTATAAGGGCTCGAGGGCTCCGGCTCTCCCCTTTCTTCTCCTATCTCTTTCTAGCTCCCTCCATCCTCCCATTTGTACCGTTACGCTGCCGACTTTTCGATAGGAACGGAGGGGCACAAATAGGATTCTAACCCCTTTTGGGTAAGAGGAAGCTATTTTCCTTTTCTTTGCTTTATTTTATTTTTGGTCATAAGTGGAGACCGCGTTAAGCGGGTTGATTGGGTGCCTAACACCTTCTCGATCGATAACGGAAGCCCCTACCCAAGAGCCATTGGTGTAGACCGGATTCAGAGTCATATTTTTAGTACTTCGGTGCTCATAAAAATGACCTAGGTTTCCCGGGACACCGAAAGCTCCGGGTGGCGACTCGATATTTTTTGCAAGCGAGCGCGTCGCCGTGACAGGATCGTCAAAAATCCCACGGTTGCATAGGGATATATGCTTAAAACTATCATACACCTCATATTTGTGACCATTTTATGTTCTGTGCCAAAATTCAATCATGGCCATCAAATCCCTGATATATACCTTCATCTATATTAAAGACTACGTTTGTCTTTGCAAATGCTTTCCATGTTAGGAACTCTAGTTCATGGAGTGTTGGAATGGAAAAACATCGATAGCGATGTGTTATTTTCTCGACAAACAGATTTGGGCAAGTTCATTGGGTTATCTGGATTATAGAAGTTGAGCAGTAAAACATTCTACACAACAACAACTACATTTGGTTCTACAAACTAATTTGTTTGAATATTTTAATAGGCTGGTGTTACTACCACACCACTTTATCTTACAGCCACCTCACTTAAACAAAGGAAAAATATGACTGCTTTAAATTAGACAATAGAGATCATGGGCCTACTCTCAGATGGTACACTGATCACTTTTACTTTTGCGATGTGTGCCACCTGGAATCAACATCTGAACGTTTGAGAGTAGGCCTATGAGCTCAAGATCTATTGTGTGGAAGATCAGGACGAAAGATAATCTCCATCATCTGATTAAAACAGTAAATAAAATTTTCCTTAATGTAAGTGAGGTGACTGTAACATAAAGTGGTGTGGTAGTAACACCAGCCTTTTAGTAAACAATTAATTTAATCACTATAATCTATCATGGGATCGACGCGAAAATTATTCATTACTTGCATAAATAGATTTCAAACTAATGTGAATACGGTCGTTACCGTTATAAAGTTGCCACTATTCTGATCATATGCCCTGAAGTAATTGTTAGCAAGGTTAGAATGGATGCCTGTTGGAATCTGCTTGGTGTTATCAACCTGCTGTGAGGGAGTTGGGGATTTATGAACAGATCCGTTATTTACAGCAGGTTCGGGATTTTGAGCAAGTGGGGCTGGTCTTGTAAGGAAAATAATATATACCTTTGATTGAATTTTATTGAATCAAGTTACATAGCTTTATACAAGAAATTTCCTACAATCATGCTAATCTATTTTAGGTTGTCTAAATATAAAAGTCATACACAATAGATTTCCTACAATCATGCTAATCTATTCTAGGTAGTCTAAATATAAAAGGCATATACAATAGATTTCCTACAATCATGATAATCTATTCTAGGTAGTCTAAGTATAAAGGTAACTAAACAAATATACAACTAATACAATATATTTATCAATGAATATTTAGGTATCATTGACCTTTCCTTTTCAACACTCCCCCTCAAGTTGGAGAGTGAATGTCAAGAACTCCCAACTTGCGTGTCATAGTTGAGAAAGCTTCCTTTCCCAATGGTTTGGTGAACACATCTGCAAGTTGATTTGTTGATGCAATATGTTTAGTTACAGCAGAACCGTCTTATATTTTGTCATGAATAAAATGACAATCTATCTCTATATGTCTAGTTCTTTCATGGAAAACGAGATTGGCAGCTATATGTAAGGTGGTTGTATTATCATAATATAACAATGCTGGCTTCGGATGCAATATTCTCAAATCTTTTAATAATGAGCGTAGCCAGGATAATTCATAGCAAGTACCTATCATGGCTCCATATTCAACTCCTGCGGAGGAAAGAAATACGGTTTTCTGCCTCTTTGTTCGCCATGAAATAAGAGAAGATCCCAGAAAAATACAATAACCTGTAGTAGATCTATGAGATATTGGACAACGAGCCCAATCTGAACCAGAAAAAGTTCGCAAAGATAAACCATTCTGAGAAGGGAAAAATAAACCTTGTCCTGGACTATTTTTTAAATAGCGCAATACACGTAAGGCAGCTTCCATGTGTGGTATGCGTGGTGCATGCATGAATCTGCTTAACACATGAACCGAATAGGTGATATCCGGCCGGGTAATAGTCAAATAAATAAGGCGTCCAACAAGTCGCCTATACTGAGACGGATCTTTAAGTAATTCACCTGAATCCGAGAGCTTTATGTTTTGTTCCATGGGAAAGTTCACAGGTTTAACACCCAAAAAACCACCATCTTTTAAAATTTCTAAAGCATATTTTCTTTGCGAGATGGAAATACCTTTCTTAGACCGAGAAACTTTGATGCCCAGAAAATACTTCAAATCACCCAAATCTTTAATTTGAAAATGACTATGTAGAAATTGCTTGAGGGCTAATATGACATTGACATCAGTACCCGTAATAAGAATGTCATCGACATATATCAACAAAGCTGTAAAAGTTTTGGCTTTTCGACATGTGAATAACGAGTAATCGACTTTGGATTGAACAAAACCAGCAGGTTGGATAGCTGTAGAGAACTTGGCAAACCATTGTTGGGAAGCTTGCTTTAAGCCATATAACGACTTGTGAAGGCGACACACTAGATTCTCCCCCTGTCGGCGAGGACCAGGAGGTGGAGACATATAAATTTTTGCATGGAGATCACCATGAATAAAAACATTGTTGACATCAAGTTAGTGAAGAGACCAATTCTGGGCAGCTGCTAAAGCCAATAAACAATGAACAATGATCATTTTAGCAGTGAGAGAAAAAGTGTCATGCTAATCGATACCTTCCAGTTGTGTGTAACCTTTTGCAACCAAGCGAGCTTTAAAATGCAATAGTACCATCCGAGTGGCGTTTGATTTTATAAACCCAACGACAACCAATAGGCTTCTTTCCAGGAGGAAGAGCAGTGAGAGACCAAGTGTGGTTGGCTTATAAAGCGGCCAATTCAGATTGCATTGCTTCTTGCCAATGGGAATGAGAAGCTGCTTCGGTATAAGATGTAGGCTCAATATCTCGATTGACAGCAGTAGTATAAGAGCGATGTTGTGGTGAGTAACGATGATAAGAGATAAAATTGCAAAGGGGATATTGTGTACCTTTTTGTGGACCTGATGACAAAGGCGGTAAATGATTGGGAGACATTACTTGGTTGCAGACATAATCACGTAAAGTCGTGGGAGGGTGATGAGGTCTTTGAGAATGATGTAAAATGGGTTCGGGAGGAGGACCAACAGGTGATGGCTGAGTAGAAACTAGATTCGGTGATGAGGGTTATTGGACGAGAGAAATTGCTTCCAGTGTTAAGGGTTGTTGGACTGGTGGGGAAGGATCGGATACGAAAAGAGGAATCACAGGGACTAAATTTGAGGAAGTGGATGGAATGGACTCATAAGGAAAAATAGTTTCATGAAAAACAACATCACGGCTAGTGAAAATTTGGTGGGTGGCAAGGTCATAGAGCTTGTAAGCTTTTTGACCAACTGAATAGCCAAGAAAAATACATCGTTTGGCGCGAGGAGTAAATTTATGGGGGACGTGAACATCAGTAGCATAGGCAAGACACCCAAAAACTCGAATATGGGAATAAGAAGGAAGCTTCCCATAAAGTCATTCAAAAGGAGTTTGGTGGGAAAGGAGTGGTGTGGGCAAACAATTAATTATATGAACAACAGTAGAAACACACTCTGCCCAAAAATGTAAAGGAAGGTGGGCTTGAAAACAAAAAGCTCTAGCAGACTCAAGAAGATGGCGGTGCTTGCGCTCTACAACCCCATTTTGTTGAGGGTTATAGACACAAGAATGTTGGTAAGTGGTCCCTTTTTGTTTAAAAAATTCCCACATAGAAAAAAATTCTCCACCATTATCTACCCGAATGTTGGCTATAGAAGCATGGAATTGTGTTTGAACAAATGAGAAAAAATTGACAAGTAAATGTTGTGTTTCACTTCTGTGATGCATAAAAAATACCCATGTGAATCTAGAATAATCATCCATAATCGTTAAAAAATATTTCGCACCGAAAAGAGAGGCAACTTTATAAGGACCCCAAATATTATAATGAATTAATTCAAAAGGTCTAATAGATGAAATTGAACTAACAGAAAATGGAAGTCGACTTTGTTTTGCAAGTGTACAAACATCACAAGCATTATTAGACTTGAAAGAGAAATTTAACAAATGCTTTGCCATAAAAATTTAATCTAGAGGAAGACAAATGCCCCAAACGGCGATGCCACAAAGCAGTGGAGGAGGTGACCTGAGAACTAGGTGAACGACAAGAAGTGGCTACTGCGGATGGAGTTTGAGGTTTTAGCTTCTTTGATGCTAACGCAACCAAGTAATAAAGTCCGTCTCATTGTTCACCCAAACCAATTGTCGTCCTCGTCATCAAGTCCTGCAAAATACACCAATGAGGGAAAAAGGTTATTGAACAATTGAGATCTCTGGTAACTCAACTCACGGACATTACCTTAAAAGATGGCACAACAAGCACATTTTTTAAAGTAACAACATAACTCAAAGGTAAATTTCCAATGGATGTAATTGGAGCCTGTTCTCCACTTGGCATAGCAACTGGTGGTAAAAAAGTGTTGTTACTACTATTGACAAGCAAAGTTGGAGATGAAGTAATGTGGTCTATTGCACCACTATCGATAATTAATTGTTTGAGGCGCAATAATGTTTGTAACAAACCTGAGGAAGCAGCATTAGCTTTAGGATTGGTAGATTGTGTTGTCCGTTTACCCTGCATGATAGATAAGATTTGTTGGATTTTCAAATCAGAGAGCCCATTTATTACTGACGGCACTTCCTGTATTATTTGACTTTCCTTGACATTGTTGACTGAAGATTGATGGCTATTGTTGCGCTTGAAATGAGTGTTTCTTTGATTAGATCTGTTTGATGCATGTTTAGGGTGTTCTGGTGGGTGACCGTTCAACTTCCTGCATGTTTCTCGTATATGATGGTCACGGTCACAATAAGAGCAATGCAAAGGTTTTCGATTAGATGGGTTGGAATGAGAAGAACTTTGTCCGTGCCGAACAGCCAGAGCTACCGGTTCAGCCCTTTGAACAATCATGGCTGAGTTCTCCGTCGTCTCACATATAGCCCCCAAGTTTCGCTACTTCTCCTCTTGTACAATGGAAGAGTAAGCCTTGGCAACATCAGGCAGTGGATTCATCAACAGAATTTGCCCTCGGATTGCACTATAGGACTCATTGAGTCCCATGAGAAATTGCACCAATTTGCGTCTCTTATGGTCTGCCCCACAAGTGCAAACGGCGTCATTATAGGGTCCTAGTTCATCCCATAATTTTTTTAGCTTTGTGTAATAAGCTGCAATAGTCATCTGATCTTGAGCAAGACAAGCAATGTCCCTCTCAATCTGAAAAATATGAGGGGCATTACTTTGAGAAAAATGATCCCGAAGGTCTTCCCATACCTCATGGGTGGTGGTCGAAAAAATGACACTGTCTGCAAGGTCCTGTGTGAGTGAATTGAGAATCCAAGAGAGGATCATATCGTTACATTTTTTCCACGAAGTATAGTCATCTGGTTTGGCTGTGGTAGACGGCATTGGGGTGGTCCCGTCTATGAAACCTAACTTGGATTTGGCGTTCAAAGAAATCGTCATGGCTCTACACCATGTCGAATAATTATCCCCATTGAGGGGCTTGGAAACAAGCACCATTCTTGGATGATCAGAATGATGAAGAAAATATGGATTGGCAACGTCAAGCTTGCCTCCATTCGAATGTTTGTTGTTCCATTATGATAATGAGAAACAACGAAAAAAGGAAGGGCAAAAAGAAAGAGGGCAGAGAGCTAGGGTGTCGTTCCCTGCTCTGATACCATGTAAAAATAAGGAAAATAATATTTGCCTTTGAATGAATTTTATTGAATCAGGATGCATAGCTTTATACAAGAAACTTCCTACAATCATGCTAATCTATTCTAGGTAGTCTAAATATAAAAGTCATACACAATAGATTTCCTACAATCATGCTAATCTATTCTAGGTAGTCTAAATATAAAAGGCATATACAATAGATTTCCTACAATCATGATAATTTATTCTAGGTAGTCTAAGTATAAAGGTAACTAAACAAATATACAACTAATACAATATATTTGTCAATGAATAGCTAGATATCATTGACCTTTCCTTTTCAACAGGTCTTGCAGTGGGTTTGGGAGCTTCGCCACTCCCAAACAGGTAGCCTAATGAACTCTGCCTGCCTCCGTTGCTCACTCCACGACCCATTCTAGTTAATTGGTTTTCTTATACAACAATAATGTCCAGATCTTGCAGGCATGCCAGCAGATAGCACATGGATATATGTATATAATTACCTCATTTCCGATGAAATAAAACATCAAATTTTTTTTCTTTTTTTGAACAGTAAAAAATAAAACATCAGAGGATGATGTATATATATACAATGCAAAGAAGCAAAACCATAAGAAATCGCTACTGCTTCTACAATAATAAGAACATGGAAATTAAGCTATTTTATAAAAATAGTTATGAAAAAACATTATGCTTCTACAAGCATCTTTCTAATCTTACCTGAGATAATTGTGTAGAGTCGTTTGATTCGGGAGAGAGAAGAAGCTGCATCATAAGAAGAAGACTCTTAGAAAACTAAAGAACTTCAACTTTTCATACAAAATAGATAGGTAAGTTCTAAGCCCCTGCATTGGTGCAGTGGCCATGGATTCAAATCTTGGATGATATCATGATATTGAGACTTATGTGTTGGATATTTGTGGCCAATGTTCGATGAGAAAAATGACCATTTTGGCCAATGTTCTATTGAAAGCAAAGACAATCTATTGACCTGTTTAGTCAAGAAAGATGTATATCAAGAGGTTTCAGAGGGAACTTCAAGAATTGGCAAATTATTCTTAGTTTCTGTGAGGTTTCTCCCATCATGGCAAATCAGTTCCCTATTTACATATCTCGAGATGGACGAACCAAAATCAACCCATCTGTGTTAGCCCCTGGACAGCATGAAGGGATGGAGAAATCTGGTGATCATTGTATATCATCATGGGGGCTGGAAATTTAGTGGCAAAAACTCAGCATATCATGCTTTATTTCCACAAGCATGGACGATCTATAATGGCGAACTAGATCCAGAACTGAAGATTTCATGTGCCCAAATCTCACCATTCATTCCACATAATTATCAGGTCCAAATCTTCCTGCTTTTTTTCGTTTGCACTTTAGTGAGGACTGGGGGAGAGGGCAAAAATCAGCCTGCACTTGACATGGGCTAGGAGCGAATTCAATTGGAGGAACATTTCACCTCTCTGGAGATCATGTCAATGAACCGTTCATAGCTGACAATGGTGTATCTGGTGTGCCTCTTCATAACAAGAACGTGAAGGATAATCTTCCTGCCACTTCTACTATTGCTGCAAGTGAAACTCAGATTGTCAATTTGACTGTTACACCATGGTCTGTGTTGACTGAAGAAAGTTTCATTACAGCTAAAGCATATGTGGGGAAAAATTGTAGAGGACGAATGTTTTGATAAAGAAAATTTTAGTGATGACCCTAGCATGTGATCATTAGTTGGGTTTACTCTTTTGTGTAGTAGTTTCAGCCTCCGCTTGGGTAGAGCCTCATGGAAAGTGCACTGTTGCATTAGTGTGTCCTCTCCCAAAGTAAAATTTCGGAAGGGGTGTTATGAAAAGAGGAGGTAAACAGTTTTATGGCACCCATGGAAGAGAAGCTGTTAACTTGGTGTGTGATGCCTTGATGAATTACAAGTGGTGGGAATAAGAGATTGAAAAAAAGGCAAAGTCCTATCCCAAGATGAAAACCTTCCAGAATGGTACAAATTCACTTGGCTCTGATACTTTTTGGAGGAACAATTTGGATCAATGGTGAATGTGTGTAAGTAGATGAGAGTCTAATCCACAGTAATAATTGATGTAAATCTAAAATATTGGGAAATGGAAATGTTAAAACAACTATTCCGACTGTAAATGATAGGCTGGGTCCAGTTGAGCATGCTACTACTGCCAGTGGATTAAAGGATGATGACAAAAATTTTAATTCAAGATGCTTATCTAACTGCAAGGCAGCCATCACTACAAAAATAAGGGGTTTCAGTGGCACTTGCTGTTAAGGCATTTTTTGGTTGCGACAGTTTTTGGTAGCGACAGTACTAATAGCAGTGGTTTTTTGTTAAAAAAACTGCTACTAATAGTCTTATTTTTTGTAGTGCATTTTATGCAGAGAAGAAAACTTGCCAAGATTCTGCACTTCTCGATTCCCTTCCAAATCCACAGGAGATTCCTTGCTATGTCAACTTCTAAGAATGTGTCCCCTTCTTGATCAGCTTCCCAAAATCGAGCCGAGTATCCGACGCGATTTTGCAAAGGCAGCCTTATGCAAGGTTCAAAGAAAAGTCAAGTTTCTCGCTGATGGAAACAACAGATCCATAAGGTCAAAGGGGGTGTTCCTCACGATTTGGGCACCCATGATTCTTGGCAAGAAATGAATGCCTATAATAAATACGACACAAATAGATGGAAGCAAGGTAACAAACTCGGAATTGGTATCGGGTATCGGTCCTTGGAGGACCGATACGTATCGGCCGATACTGGGACAGCCCAGATTTCCGCACCTAGAAACTCATTCCATCAGGATCATAACTTTGGATGATCCCCAGAACAAACAAAGAGTGTCTGCTTGTCTAGCAGAAATCAGAGTAGACACTGTCCGACGTGACAGATCGAGTCATCAGATAAGGCTCTAAAAAGAAAGAAAGAAGGAAACAAAAACAGTATATATAAATCAAAAGAATATACATCCTTAAAAAAAACCAAGAAGAACCACTGGTGATGGACATCCATCACCCAAAATAATGATTCCCAATAATGGTTCCTACAGAATGTATAGAGCTATAAATAAACATCTATAGTAAATAAATATAGAAAGGTGGCCACCAGGCACAGGATAATCCAAAATACAAATACATGACCCAAAACAAGATTAATACTCATCAGTAGGGGTGTCAGTGTCCTTCTCCTCAGCCTCTGGCTGATAATCGGGATCACTCTCCATACCAAGCCCCTAGCCTCAGAATCTATTATATAGAAATAGGGTGAGCTATCCATCTAAGCTCAATAGAAGAAACTCAAGTAAATTGCATCTAAAATGTAAAACATGGTTTGCAGAACATAACTTAGAACAGATGATTAAATCAGATAACGCAGACATAACTAAATAGATGCAGACAGATGAATCAGGTAATAGATGTAAAATTATTAGAAATAGACAGATTCTCAGAGTTTTTTAGATGCATGCATACAGTATTTAGTGACTGAATTTCTATACTTAAATAACTCTCGTGAATATAGCACGTGATAGCCAGATGTGTGTCGATGAGTAACCCCGACCATCGTCGTTCAATGAACAATTACAGATAATTACATCAAGCCTCTTCAAATGAGAGCAACTTGTGCCAAGGGATTTACAAATACGATGCACGGATATCCCCTCATGCTGGTCGTGGATATCCAGGCACGTCTGGGGGATTCGTCACATAAACTTTAAATCAATACACATAAAGGACCTCAGAATAAGATAGCAAAGCTTTTATCATATGCAAGACATACTTTTAAAACAAAAGAAATCAGATGCAGATGCTAAGAAACCATTCAGTCAAATTAGATACAAATTAGGTTGAATTTCCCTTACCTCAGATCAGGTCTATCTAAGCAATTCCAAAGCTTTTTAAAGTGCCCTGGTCTTGACCTAGACTATACGTATAGTATACTACGTGTTAGAAGTGTCAGAACAGTAACTGATACAGAGTCCAATATCGATTTCCCCAGAAAACCAAGATAGGCAAAACAGGGAATTCGATCAATTGATCTCCATGTTTGATCGATCAGATTCACATCTGATCGATCAATTCATCATTTGATCGATTGGATGTCATACTTCTATACAGATAAAACATTGAAAATCTGATCGATCAACTCTGAATTCATAGTTTGATCGATCAATTCCCATGTTTGATCGATCGAAAACCAACATTTCACACCTACAGAACAGAGGCAATCTGATCGATCAATTCCCTAGTTGATTGATCAGATCCTCAATTTGATCAATCAATCCTCATGTTTGATCGATCAGATTTTCAAGTCAAAAGTTTCAGAAAAATATACCTCATGTTCTATACTTTATTATACAGTTCGATCGATCAAATCCCCTATTTGATCGATCAATTCTCAATTGATCGATCAGTTCATACTTGATTGATCACTTCTAAATTTGATCGATCAGTTCCAAATTTGATCGATCAAATCACCAATTTGATCGATCCAGCATACCGGGCCTGAACTTCTAAGAAAGAACACCCTTTTGTTCCAATGGAGGTTATATACAATTCGATCGATCAAATATTAATTTTGATCGATTGGATTATAGTTTGATTGATCAAATATCCAATTTGATCGATCAGAAATGACAGTAAATGCCATTAATACAGTTCGTTGATTTTAACCCCATTTCAACCCTAACTCATAATGATTCTTCATGAATCACTGAAACACACAATTAACCCATATTTATGACATCTAATCCACAGAAAAACCCATAATAACTCACCTCTTTGATGGTTGTTTCCTTGGTTCACAGAGCTTTCGGTTTGAGGTGGGTTTCGGATTCAAACTCGAGAGTTTGTCAAGGCGAGTTCTCCGATGAATCGGAGATACAAATCCATGCTAACGCACATACACGTATCGCCCTTCCCAATAGATTTGACGTACACTCGTCATTTCTTTCACGTTCGAAATTAGAGGATCCGTAACCTAGGTTTTCTCAAGCCTTGGCTTTCTCACACTTCTCTCACATAGGTAATAGTTGAAGATAGAAGTTTTCAGATTAAAGAAGAGAGGTAGGTGGTATTCCCTATCTTCTTTCCTTTATAAGATAACAAAAATGGAAATATCTCTGATATTTCTCCATTTCCAATCCTTAGCTCCGGTGTTGAGCCCATATGTTACACTCACGTGTATGACATTCCACAAAGGTCCAATCGGATCTCGGATTTGTGTCGTAAGTGACAATTCACTTCACATGCTCACAGATTAAAAATCCTCATACTAATATTACGATTATTAAAATTTCAAATTTGTCTCGATTTTTATGCCAGGCACGTATACCAAAGAGATCAGAGGTTTCAAAATTTTAGGGTCGTTATATTCTCCCCTCAAGTATTTTATCCTTGAAAATGTCAGACAGATCTAGGCAGGTCTACGGTGTTCCTTAATAACGCTCAGAACAAAACAGAGACAGACAGTTCTAATTGTACGAGTGGGTCATAGTGCAATAGTCTCCACTAAGCACGCGTATGAAGGGCATAGATCCATAGTAGCCTGGATGTACTGCGTGTGACATCTGAGAATGTCATAGAGGATTGCATCCGTACATGGATGTATTCGTTCCAAAGGTCACGTGCTCGGAAGAACACTCCACGGTGACTCAAACACACACACGCACACACACAGAACATACACACAGTATTCATCTAAGTTAAATTAGAGATGTCGGATATAACATATTTCATAACAGATACAGAGCATACAGGCTAAGCAGAGTACAGAGCATGCAAAACAGACAATAAACAAAGCAGGTACGAGCAGGCAAAATAGAAATCATGCAGTAAATAATAGTGCATGCAAAGCAAAGGTATAATATAAAAAATAGAATTAGATATACATACATATATATATATTCAGTTATATAATTAAATACAAGTATAGTGATCACCTGCTAGTGGAGCGGATGATGAACCTGGCTCCGTAGGTGCACCTGGTCGGCTGGGTCTAGATGGCTTGGCATTGCAGTCACGAGGACCCACTGTATGCAGGCAGGCATAGCCTATCATGGGGGTAGCAGTGGTCAGATAAGCATGCTGCATCAGTAGTGTGAGCATCCCCTCATGAAAGTCTAATCGTCTATGCACCTGATGATGGAACTCTTGCATCTCGTCTAGCCTCTCATGCACCCGCTT
This sequence comes from Chloranthus sessilifolius, assembly GCA_021018995.1. Taxonomy (NCBI): domain Eukaryota; kingdom Viridiplantae; phylum Streptophyta; class Magnoliopsida; order Chloranthales; family Chloranthaceae; genus Chloranthus; species Chloranthus sessilifolius. The sequence continues at coordinate 76,945,994 of CM037587.1, forward strand.
GTTGTTTTTGTTGATCACGGCGAGCACACTTTCTAGAGAAGTGGAGGACTCGGGACAGAGTGAGGTACTGGCATGAGCACATCGGCGTGGAGGAACGGGTGCCGGTCGTGCGAGTACCGTAGGCTGAGGTGGAATATCAGGCTGTGCCTTCCCCTCAGTTGGAGCTCTCTCAGCAGCCTCGGCTCTGGCCTCAACTGGTGGAACCTCCTCCTCATCCGGTAACCTCTTCACCAAAAGGTTATAGCTCTTAGTCCAATCCTTGAGCTTGAAAACCTTGGTATTGTCATTCCTTCTTGGCTCCCTCGTAGCCATGCTATAAACATCACGCACGGAGTTGTGCTACTCAACCATGCGTGTGATCAACCATGAATAAGGCACATCTTTCTTTGACATGGCCTTCTTCTCTGACATCCTTTCGACAGCATCGAGCATGCCATCAATGACGACATCGATGACAGAGAACCAACGGTTCTTGAAGGCTGAGAAGAGGAACTATTGTACGATGCTCGTACACTCCGTTCATTGTAAAAACGGGTAAATGGCACGCTTGACATAGGTGTCAAGCATCCATAAATTGTCGGAGAGTTGGGCCCGTTTGATCGATTGGCCTGATCCTTGAAGTCCATGCATCATCTTAGTGATGACGTCCTCAAAGGGCACCTCCTTCACGTAGGGTGCCGCTAAACCACACGTCTCCACATACCCAGATGGGCATTGTAAGGCGGTAGAGATGTAGAATTGGTTAAACTTGTATTCCAACCCATCAATTTTTGTAACCATTAGATGGCGGTTACTGCCCCGTTGAATGTGTTGATAGAATACCTGTACTATTCTCGAGCAATAGTATGGTCATGAAAGGGCTTGTGTAATGGTTTGAGCCCTAGCTTGGTGATATAGTTGATTGCCCATGTCATTTCGGGGTGATCCTCGAATAGAGTCGAGGTAAACTCATATTCGAGTAAGAAGGTCTTCGAAGCCCACCACTCTTTTGGTAATTCACGGTTGAGGAGCAGTGGTTGGGGCTGTTGAACAGGTGGCATGGGTGGTACGAGTGGTGCCACGGGTGGTACAATAAGTTGTACAACCGGTTCAATGTGGGGTACGGGTACATGAGCCCGTGACTTAGGAACTTTGCACGAAGCGTTCTTCGCGCGCGGTCCCATGGTTTAAAAATGACAAAAAGAACTAAAAACCCTAAAAGAATTTAGAAAATGAGGTTTACCGTGTTAGGAATTCGAAACACGATCCAAAGAAGTCAAGAACACGGAGCTCCGACAGCCGAAAATAGATAAAAGTCAAGTTCAAATGCAAAGGGAGAAAAGGCTCTTGCTCGATTGAGTTCTCTCAATCGTTCAAAATGGGCTTTTTAAAACCCAGGTGCCACTTAAATGATAAATTCGATCGATCAATGCATAATTGATCAATCGGATTTCAAAATGAAAAAGCCCTAACCCGATAGGTTGATCGATCAATCCTCTAAGTTGATCGATCGGATTTCTAATTTGATCGATCAATTTATCTAATTGATCGGTCAGACAGGTTTAAAAATAACACATCGCTCAAAATCAGTTGATCGATCAATTTCCAGTTTGATCGATCGGATTCACATTTGATCGATTAAATACTCCCTTTGATCGATCGAATAGGTCTAAAAAATAAAAGTAAGGTTGATCGATCAGATAAGTGCTTGATCGATCAAATCAGTACTTTGATTGATCGAACTTGACAGCAAAGTTGTCCTCCAACAATACAGGTTTAATAGACCTGTAGGCATCGTCAATGCCCAACGGTTACATTTCAATGCTATACTAACATGTTAAGCAATGTGTATAGCCCAAAAATATGCTCCAAGATTTAACAAAGGTACAATACACTATAGAATTAAATTTAAACATCAAAATTACCTCGCATATCAGTCAAACAGATGCGGGTATTGCTCGCAAATTTTGGCTTCGCTCTCTCAGGTAGCTTCCGCAGAAGAGTAATTCCGCCACTTGACTAGCACAAGTGGAATCATCTTAGTCCGCAACACCTGCTCCTTACAGTCTAAGATCTGCATAGGTTCCTCTACCAGGGTCAGATCCTCTCGAAGTTCAATCGGCTAAAAATCTAGGACGTGTGTTGGATCCTTCATGTATCTCTTTAACATGGAGACACGAAATACATTATGCATACTTGCCAACTATGGTGGCAACGCAATCCGATACACAACTTCTCGAACCCGACCTAGCACTTCAAAAGGTCCAATGTACCGTGGACTTAGCTTCCCACATTTCTCAAAATTCATCATGCCCTTGGTAGGCGAGATCTTGACAAAGACCTTGTCTCCTACCTGAAAACAAGTGTTAATTTCATACCAATGAACTGAGAACAAAAGATCTATTGTATTTAACTCAATCAAGCTCACCTGAAACTCTACCTGCATCATATGAAGATCGGCATAACTCTTTTGACGACTTTGAGCAACTCTCAATCTCTCACAGATCAATCGAACAGTCTTGATTGTACTGTCCATGATATCAGGTCCCAAAATAAGTTTCTCACCTGATTTCCTCCCAATTCAATAGAGATCTGCATCGTCGGCCGTATAAAGCTTTGTCGGGAGCCATGCCAATACTAGACTGATAGCTATTATTATATGCGAACTCAATCAGAGGAAAATGTTGATCCCATGACTTGTGAAAGTCTAACATGCATGCACGTAATATATCCTTTATGATCTGGTTCACTCTTTCAGTTTGCCCATTTGTCTGAGGATGGAACGCTGAGCTAAAATTAAGTCTAGACCCTATGCCTTCTTGAAATCTCTGCTAGAACTATGATGTATAAAGCATATTGCAATCACACACAATACTAACCGGTATACCATGAAGTCTAACTATTTCTTTAAGATACAGCTTTGTAAGATTGCTGATGGTATACGTAGTACGATAGGATAGAAAGTGTGCAGACTTGGTCAGTCTATCCATAATGACCCAGATGATATTGTGTTTCCTCAATGTCTTTGACAACCCTAATATAAATTCTATAAAAATGGCTTCCCATTTCCACTCAGGTATCGGCAAAGATTGCAACAATCTTGTTGGATTCTGATGATCTACCTTTACCTATAGGCAGACCAAGTATCTGGACATGTATTCAGCTACGTCCTTCTTCAAGCCTCTCCACCAGAAGCTTTTCTTCATGTCTTGATACATCTTGGTACTCCTAGGATGTATAGCATACATCAATTTATGAGCCTCCTCTAAAATAGTGTCCCAGAGCTAAACATTAGTAGGTATGCACACTCCATTTCGAAATAACAAGGTACCATCCTCCCTGATGGAGAAATCTGCTCGGGTCCCACTGATCGCATCCTGTCTAATGGTCATAAGCTCATCATCAACCATTTCAAGTTTACGAACATTCTCAAACAATGTCGACCTGATAACAAGGGTGGCCATCAAAGCGCTTGAACATTTCACATCGAACCTAGCATCACACAAGACCAAGTCCTCATGCAAGTGCCATCGATGCACTCTCTTAATGAGATGCGCTAGCTGAACTGAAGACTTTTGACTCAAAGCATCCGCCACTAACTGAAGACTTTTGACTCAAAGCATCCGCCACTACGTTGGCCTTCTCAGGATGATACTGGATAGAACAATCGTAATCTTTCAAGAACTCCATCCATCTTTGTTGCCACATGTTCAGGTCCTTCTGGGAGAATAGATACTTAAGGCTCTTGTGGTCAGTGAAGATATCAAACGTCTCACCGTACAAGTAGTGCTTCCAGATCTTTAAAGCAAAAATTATTGCTTTTAACTCCAGATCATGAATGGGATAATTCTTCTCGTGCTCCTTGAGTTGTCTAGAGCCGTATGCGATAACTTTTTTGTGTTGATTAAGAACACAACCCAGTCTACTGTAAGATGCGTCACTATATATAGTAAAACCTCCTCCATCAGAAGGTATAGCTAGCACTGGTGCTGTAGTCAGACGCGTCTTGAGTTCTTGAAAACTCTTCTTACACTATTCTGTCTAGTCAAACTTAGCATTCTTCTTTGTAAGCTGAGTAAGCGGACCTAAGAGTTTAGAGAACCCTTCCACAAACCGTCTATAGTATCCCGCCATGCAAAGGAAACTACAGACTTTTATCACCGTCTTTGATTGCTCCTAACTCACTACAGATTCAATCTTTGCAGGATCGACTGTGATACCATCCTCAAAAATAACATGGCCTAAGAAACTGACCTGATCAAGCCAAAACTCACACTTGCTAAGCTTAGAGTACAGTTGGTTGTCCCTAAGTGTTTGTAGAGCAACTCGCAAATGCTAAGCATGTTCCTCTCTTGTCTTTGAATATATGAGGATATCGTCAATAAATACAACCACTGATTTATCGAGGTGTGGCTTGAATACCCGGTTTATCAAGTGCATGAATGATGCTGGTGCATTCGTTAGCCCAAAAGGCATAAACAAGAACTCATAATGACCATACCTCGTGCGGAATGCGGTCTTGGAAACGCCATCCACCTTGATCTTTAATTAGTGGTAACCCAACCTTAGATCAATCTTTGAAAAGAATCTTGCACCTTGCAACTGATCAAAGAGGTCGTCAATCTGCAGTAGTGGGTAATGAATCTTAATCGTCATCTTATTCAACTGCAACTGACGATAATCGATGCACAGTTACATTGAACCATCCTTCTTCTTCACAAATGGAACCGGTGCTCCCCAAGGAGATACACTCAGTCTAATAAAACCTTTGTCTAAGAGTTCCTGAAGCTGCGCCATCATTTCCTTTAGCTTAGCAGGCACCATTTAGTACGGAGCCTTTGACAACAATTCAGTACTCGGTGCTAAATCAATTGTAAACTCGATCTCCTGATCAGGTGGCAATTCGGGGTAATTTCTTAGGAAAGACATCGGGATATTCACATGAAACAATGATAAGAGTGATGTCCCTCTTCTTCTCCTGATGATCTTACAAGTAAGATATCCACAACATCCATTCTTCATCATGCGCTCTGCTCGAATAACTGAAATGAATGGTGCAACCTTTGATTTGATTCCACAGAAGCGAAAGGACTATCTCTTTGAAGGTCGGAAGATTATAATCTTTCGAAGACAGTCCACGCTCGCATGGTACTAACAACCAATCAATTCAAAGGATCACGTCAAATCCTTTCATATCCAACATGATCATATTCGTCATCATCTCGTGATCCTCAATCAGCATGATAACTGATTGACATACGGTATCCGTGTTGACTAAGCTTCCTGTAGGGACGGATATAGGTAAAATGAAATCGAGGGTCTTGGGTACGATGCCTAAGTTCTCAGAGAACGGCGAAGAAATAAAAGAATGACTAGACTCGGGGTCTATCAATACACGAGCATCAGCTTGACTCTCGTCGCCCATATGACGTATGACAAGTATACCTTTTATTGGTATACTAAACATGCAGAGTTAAGGGTACAGAAATCACTAATATTCCTATGCATAAACTTACCAAAGCATGTTATATTACATAATATCAAAGAATTAAATTAACTCTCAAAGCATAAAGATACCTTGGATGACATCATTTGAGGTCAGGGCATCCGTTGCTGTGATGGCATAAGCTCGACCTTGAACAATAGGTCGAGATGATCTCTGAGTAGATACCGATCCATCCCACTCCTTACTTTCCTTGCTCTCCTCAGGGAAATTTCTAACCATGTGACCCATCTTGTCACACCTGAAGCAAGCTCCTGTATCTCTCCTATAGTCCTCCGTCTTGTGTGGTTTCCCACACTTAGCACATGATGGAGCCGGAGTGAATGAAGAGACCCGTGAAGATCCCTGTGCGATGGAAGCTCCATTAACAGAAGAACTAGACGATATGAATATAACTGCCCTAGAGTGAGTAGGGTATCTAGGAGGTCTAGAAAACCTAGCCCTCTTGTTCTATTCAGGGTCCTGAGATTGTCCCTGAAACAACCTCTCTTTGTTTTGCCTATCTCTCTAAGCGAACTGCTTCTGGTTCTCCTCTTCAGAAATGAAAGCTTTACATACATAACTGCTACATAGTCTCTAACTCCCATAAAGCCACTTCCTTCTGGAAGTTTGGCCTCAAGCCAAGCTGAAACTTTCAAGCTTGCATAGACTTAGTGGCCGCGTGCTGCGGAGTAAACCTTGATAATCTATCAAACTCCGTGCTATACTCGCGCACTGTCATAGCACCTTGTTCCAACTTGATAAACTTCACTTCCCACTGATGCCTCACTATCTTGGGAAAGTACTTATCGTTGAAAGTTTCAATGAACTCAGCCCACGTCCAAGGGGTATTAGGAAGTTTTTGCTCTCAATGTCTTGATACTGATTTCCACCAAGGCCCCGCTTCCCAGTCAAGTTTGAAGGTTACCCAACGCACCTTCTCGACATCAGTGCATTGAAGCACCTCAAATGCCTTCTCCATCTCTTCTATCCAACCCTCGGCCTTGATAGGATCTATCTAACCTAAGAAATTAGGAGGTCTCATCTTCCTAAACTCAGCAAAGCTGCCAGGTTGGTGAAGTGGTCTAGCTGCTTGTTGATTCTATGCAGCCGTCTGTTGAGCTACATTGGTAGCCAAAGCTTCCAACACTTGCTCCATTCTACTATCTCCACCACCTCTTCGTCCTACCAAAACAACATTCTCACCCGATAGGAACCTCAATCCCCAAGAGGTACCAATATCCTATGGTTTCTCTTGCAATGGATCCACTCTCGGTCCCTCTCTTCCTTCACTACGTCCTCCTCTGAACTTTAGGGCTATAATACTGGTCTGTTATTATGAAAATAATAGCATTGATCAGTACATAAATTGTAAAAACAATCTCACTATAAAGCCCATGGTTCAACCTAAAGCCTAGGCTCTGATACCAACTGTGACAACCCGAATTTCCACACCTGAAAACCCGTGCAATCAGGATCATAACTTTGGATGATCCCCGAAAAAAACAAAGAGTGTCTGCTCGTCTAGCAGTAATCAGAGCAGACACTGTCCGACATAGCAGATCGAGCCATCAAATAAGGCTCTAAAAAGAAACAAACAAACAAACAAAAACAGTATATATAAATCAAAAGAATATACATTCGCAAAAAAGAACCAAGAAGAACCACTGGTGATGGACATCCATCACCCAAAATAATGGTTCCCAATAATAATTCCTACAGAATGTATAGAGCTATAAATAAACATTTACAGTAAATAAATATAGAAAGGTGGCCACCAGGCACACAGATAATTTAAAATACAAATACAGGACCCAAAACAAGACTAATACCCAAGCTGCTAATAAAACTCGTTAGCAGGGGTGTCAGTATCCTCCTCAGCCTCTAGTTGATAATCGGGATCACTCTCTGTACCGGGAGCCCTAGCCTCAGAACCTATTATATAAAAACAGGGTGAGCTATCCATCTAAGCTCAATAAAGAAACTCAAGTAAATTGCATCTAAAATATAAAACATGGTTTGCATAACATAACTCAGAATAGATGATTAAATCAGATAATACAGACAACTGAATAGATGCAGACAGATGAATCAGGTAATAGATGCAGAATTATTAGAAACAGATAGATTCTCAGAGTTTTTCAAATGC